>OY856324.1:3752500-5002500 GCA_963693445.1 Agonopterix heracliana | reverse complement strand
TTTTTTACGAAAAAAATTTTATTCTCCCCCCTCTCTTTTTTAATTCGCATACGCCACATTAAAATAATGTACCCTATGTCACTCTCACGATTTTTACGAATCTAACGACACCTCCTATGTTAAAATCCATCAAGCCGTTTAGGCTGTAGGGCGTGCCAAAGAAATAGACATACAAACATACATACATACATACATACATACATACATACATACATACATACATACATACGCTTGAAAAACATAACCCTCCTTCTGTCGCAGTCGGGTAAAAACAAAAGAGTTCTTGACGGCTTGGCTACGGGGTGGGTTTGTTGACATAAATAAAATATATGTTTTGCAAAAGAGGTACCTACATTCGAATCGTAAGCGGAATTCAGTCAGTAAGGGTGTCATGCCGATCCTTGTTTACCGACTTTAAATTACTCACTGTGACAGCTTCGTATATCCTCGATCTGTGCGAAATCGTGAGACGATACCCCGTAGTATTCCGTAGCAAGAGATTAAATTTAACTCGCAAAAATGAGCTACTGGTACCAAATTACCGACTAGCATCGATGCTAAGGACTACAAAATAAAGTCGAATACTGTTCTTGTGTATAGTAAAATACCAGATGACATTAAAGCCGACAAGAAATTTCTAAAGAAGGTTAAAGAATTATTAATCGAACAGTGTCTCTATGACTTTAATTAGTTTCTTCAGTATAAGTAAACAAACAGGCATCAATCTGAGTAGAAAAAAATGTGTTGCAGACCGATTATTTGTACCTCAATAGGTTATTATAATTTTTAACTAATCTAAAATGACTTACAAAGTCAATCGTTTGAGTTACCTACTGCGGTACAGAATTCACTCTTATTCCATTCTTATTTAAAACATATTTGACAGATTTCAGATTATCAATCCTTAGTTTGCTAGTAACAATAGTTATAAACTTACAGTTATTCTGTTATAATAACGAGTAATAGTCGACCAATTTATAAAATGTACTTCTAAGTCCACATACGTGACGGGCAACTACGGAACCCTACACTGCATGTGGCCCGACACCCACTTGCCCGGTTTTTTATAAGTTACTTTGCCTACTTTAGCTAAAAATAGATTTGTTCATTAATCTTCTAAGACAGGGTTGGGTGTTGCCGGTCACCGGTCTATTTGCAATGATTTCGAACGATTGACGGCCCATAGTAATTTGTATGAAGAAAACGTCCAAAAAAATATGTGATTTTTGGTAACAAATTGCAAAAAAACTAGAAGTCGTATCGAAAAACTGATTTGTTTAAAGTGTTCTTTGATGTTTTGCCATTGATTAGAAATATATTTTGTTGTTTTATTTTGTTTCACTAAATCACAGGACTCGGAACGCGGCAGTGCTATTCTGTAGTTTTTCATGAAATTCTCGATTACTTTCTGATGTAACTACACAATTTTACTGAAATTTTTTTTGTTCATCTTGTACTTCATCTTTTAAAGAAGCGATGGTATTAATTTTGTTTCTAAATATAGCTATTTACTATCCTCAAAAGTCGGAACGCCGAACCCTGTTTGGCCCGATTAGGGTAGTGCCGACCCTTAAGTCGAATGCTAAACACGTGTCAAACGTCGTGACATCGATTTTAGCATATAAACGAGAATCGTAATAATATAACCGTTTGATATGAGATCACAATAGGGAGCACAATAAGCTTATGACTGTGCAATACGCGTGACGAATCCGCTCACCCTGTATGTGACAATGTTGGGGCGATCTCCAATGACGTAAAAAATAGAATTAAGCTCATCTCTATTTATTGTAGCGTTAAATGTCCCCCTATTGTCTTTTCTTAGTTGGCCCCCTGTTCCGGGTATACAATAGGAATTATTATTTTTTATCTTAGTTAAATCGTAACTTGCAGTAAACAATTACTTATAAATTTGACATTAGCATCACATTATCTCCAATCCAGTCTGGTAGTCGTTTTGAAATATAATCAAAGTATAATATATCAAAGTCAAAATTATTTTAATTATTCTCCGCAAATCGGCAGAAACTTATTTCTTACGTCCGTCTGTAGGTATACTATAAGTACCATAATATAAATGTACATACATACATACATATACTCACGCCTGTGTCCCATTGGGGTAGGCAGAGACAATTGATCGCCATCGGCTACGATCCTGACATACCTCTTTTGCCTCTTCCACAGTCATAAGTCGTTTCATACACGCTCGTCGGTTTCGGATATAAATGTTACGGCTACTAGTGCCTCCACATTTTTTGTGTAACCAAATTGATGAACTTTTTTGTTTCTACCTATAGGGGGCTATTGCGGCCATACAAAAAACATGAGAAATTGCAATTACGCTAGTGATAGTTATAAAATCTGTGACGAAATGTTATCTGATTCTGTATTGATGTACCTACAAAATGTATGCCGTAGGCACCTTTTATACAATCAAAATAACGATTAGACGATAGATAGAATTAGTTTTAATTGATTAATTCATATAATCATAAAAGATAAGATAAGCATTTGTAGTTACATCTAAAGCCGGTTTATCAATTCACTAACAGATTTGAACGCGTAGAGTAGTGACAAAATGAGTTTTATAAATAAAGTTGTGTTAATAACCGGTGCTGGGTCAGGTATTGGAGCTGCCACCGCTTTACAATTCGCAAAATTGTCTGCAAGACTATCTCTGATCGATTCTAATGCAGCTAGCTTAAACAAATCTGCTGAAATATGCGAAAAAATATCACGCACTAAAGTGTTAAAAGTGACCATCGATTTGGAGAAAGACGAAGAAGTGAAAAGAGCGGTAGAAGATACTGTTAAGGAATATGGAAGAATCGATGTAGTGGTCAACTGCGCTGAGATATTCGAAGCTAAAGGTGTTGAGGATGCAGATTTTATTGATGCATTTGAACGAGTGATGGCGATTAACCTGAGATCTGCTGTAGCTGTGATGCACTTTGCTGCTTCAGCTTTGATAAAGTCTAAGGGTTCAATAATCAACATTTCCAACAACATCGAAAAAATTACAACAGCTGAAGACTTACTATACGGTGTTGCTAAAGCATCATTGTCACATTACAGCAGATGTGTTGCCTTAGAACTTTCTACCAAAGGAGTCAGAGTAAACTCTGTTCTACCAAGTCCTGTCAAAGAAAATGATGCCTTCTGGGCCAACAAACAAGGTACACCTCTGATGAGGATAGTGAAATCTGAAGAAATAGCTGAATTGGTAACATTTCTGGCAAGTGAAAAAGCTGCTAGTATTACTGGAGCAAGCTACGTTATTGATTCGGGTGCAATGTTGTCAGGTTATAAAATGATACGTCGTATTTGATTTCAATAAATAAAGATTTAGGCTCAATGAAATATGTTTTAATATTTATGTTTTATTTGATTTGTGTTTTTACTTTTATTATAAATTCAATGGATAAATAGATAATAAGTGAAGGTAGGTACTTTTAAGAAGAACTAATTGTCAAACATCTATCTATTAGTAAGGTGCGTTGGGGTAAGAGCGTGAATGGGGTAAGATCGTATATGTTAAATGTCTACCAATTCTGTGATTATTTTTTTATACTGACATCATAGCCCGAGTCGCCTTCTTTTTTCTACCCCCTTCAGTAGAACACAGCAGTCGGTAAATCTATGCACACATCAAAATATTTGTCTGATAGGTTGTTTATTGATTTTCAGTTTCTACTCTATTTTATTACGCTAGCTGGTATAGGTTTTGAGGAAAAAATAAATTGCCACCTTCTTATGAATGCAGCTAAAAACCATCCGAACTTACCCCAACGCACCTTAGCATATTAAATGAACGTCCACGTTTGCCAGACACTCTGAAGATTGCATAACTGTATTCCCAAAGGTAGTCTGAGATATTCTAAATGTACCATGTTCAGGAGTGCGATTTTAAAAAGTCACACGTTATGACATTTTATACTGCGTTCTTATCAGAACGTGTGACTTTTAAAAATCGCACTACAAATTATTCATTTTTCACAAGCAGTTCCACAAACTCTGCCCAGTGTAGTGAGCCCGTGGTCACTTTTTAATAGTCAGTCGATAAAATATACGCCTCAAAATAAACTGTAGGTTTCTTCACGTCACCGAAAGTATCAAAATGATGTTATTTTAAATATTCCCAATTAATCATAGCATTTATCTTATAGAATTTTGAAATTTTTGCATAATTATTCAGAGCTAACATTTATATGAAATGAAGTGACGATATAAATAATTAGATTAAGAAATACACACAATAGTTTGAAAGCTACTATAACTTGGCGCAAACATGTCCCCTTCCTCGAATCTAATATGAAGTTTACACAGCTCTAGTCCAGTATTGCCTGCAGCTCGCATATTCATGAGAATCCTAAGGACCAGACAAAGTTGTCAACTGAAGCATCCAACTTGCTACTTCACAAATTGCTTTACATTCTAATTCGCTAGATCGATTCGATTACAGGACAGATTGACGACGGTAAATGCAAGCTGAATATTGGAAATATATTGGGAATCTAGGTATGATTATTATTCCACTTCCCTACAGATTTTATATTCCACAAGATGTTAATTAATCGATAAATGAACAATATTGTTACTTTTTAAATGTCAGATACATAAAGAACGTTTTTTTTCTTTTAACCTAAAGTTAATCAATGGACAGACTGTGTAAGATGTATCAAAAATAAAAATTATTATATTCAAATGTTTATAACGACTCAAAAATCAAATTCAATTACTTACGTTATTTACATCGTAATTATGAAAAAACCATTATTCCGGACACTACACGAAACATTTCATAATATCGCACGGAGCTTTAAAAATAAATTTCCATATCCTTGCCCTCGGAGCTACCATTCATTGCACTCGTAGAAAAGGGGAAGTTGGTACATTTGTATCCATTATTGTCATCAAATTAAATTCGCATGCCGACTGAGTCACTCACTCGATTTACTAATGGATCGCGCTAACTTGAATTGATGTCGTCAATAAGTGCACGGAATTGGTGCACTTAATGAAAATGGTTTTCAGTTAAAAAAATGTTCTCTTAAAATTAACTATTTTACTGCAAATACTCCAGAGTATATTTCCGACTGCTTCAAACACGGGAAGGATATCATCGTGAGGAAACCTACACGCGCTGAAGAAGAAATTATGTGAAATCTACCAATCTGCATACAATAGGATGTAGAGTAGTTTTCTAATGACCATACCCCACAAAACAAACGATGTTGAACGGACGTTGTTTTAAACTTGGCAACTAAGCACTAAATGTGCCTAATTTTTTTTTCTCGGCACCAAAATAATTTGAATGGCCGAAAAAAAACCATTTAAAAAAAACGGTTTAGAATAGAGTTTCGTGATTCTGAGAATGTGATCTACTTATAATAATTATTTTGATTTACTTATACATATAGGGTCCTTCTTAATATGCTGACACTTTTTTAAGGGGATGATCAGACCATCAAACAGAACAACTTTTTCTATGGGACCAACATCGAAATCGCAAAATAAAAATCGTATGCTCTATCTATACAAAACTGCAAACCTACTCGAGCCAAATGTATGGGACATCAGATTTTTTTTTCGCGTTTTCAATGTTGGTCCCATATAGAAAGTTGTTTAGTTTGATGGTCTGATCATCCCCTTAAAAAAGTGTCAGCATATTAAGTTGGACCCCGTATAGCCGAAACTTTTTAAGGAGATGATCAGACCATCAAACTGAGCAACTTTCTCTGTGGGACCAACATCGAGATCGCGAAAAAAAATCTGATATCCCATACATATTTTAGCTGCTCCATGCAAAAATGCAGTCCTACTCGACCTAAACGTCAACGTCCGTCCCCTAGAATTATTTTTTTCAGTTTGATGGTCTAATAATCCTAAATAATAAGTTGGACCCTGTGTATGATATCAATGGATTTACTACATCTTTATACACAAAGAATAGGTAACAAAGCATCTCTCGTCACGTGCAGGATATTCAAATTGAGACAAATGCCAACAGAGAATGAACTTTAGTTCCACCAGACTCGTCGTAAGAAGATTAACTTTAATATTTCAGTATGGGAACAGTCCTCGGGCACATCTTTCAGATTTGCATGTTATTGGAGATTGAATATGACGATCTTTATTCTTTAAGCTGAAAATGGAGGTACGAGTAGTTTTAAAAGGAAAGTAAGGTAGTCTAGGTCTGAAGTACCCTAAAGATAGGTAGGTATACTGTTTTATCAAGTCTGTGTATTTGAAAAAACTCCTATTATATTTTTCGTATATTATAATTAAATTGTGAATGATTAAAATAGGTGTTTGATGTAACGCAACAAAGCTTGTTTTAATTATATAGCAGCTCTCCTATACTCGTATAATTAAAACAAGCTTTATGGATTTTGATGAAATCGGAGAGCGTAGAGATACAACCAGATTATGAACTAGAACCAATTTTTACCTAGATTAAACAAATTTATAATAAAAATCATACGGAGACGCGGATGAAATTGCGGAAATTTTATGCCAGTATTAGGTTATTTAAAGCAGTTCGAAGCCATTTTTTCTAATTTAAAAGAAAAATCTATAACCCGTACTGTCAGCATTCTCAAGTTAACATTAGCGAAAGAACAGTCGGTCAAAGTATGCATTTTAAATGGATTGGATAATAAAACCATAAAACTTAATTAAAATTCCAGAGCAGCATCACGCCTTTCAAGAATCAAGAAAGAATTGTCACGTTTTTCATAAAATGAATAGAAACGCAATAAAGTCTCCTCCAATATAGCTTCAGCTTGTAGTTTATTAAATTTCAAAGTAAATTGTTCTTCCTTGAATAATAAGTAAGGTTGTAAATATTACCACAATGTAAAATATACTACTCATAAAATGCACCAATTCCTCTGTCGAATGCAGTTGTCTATCTGAACAAATATCACCAATCGTTTCTACTATATTTACTCTATACATACGATGCATATTGGATACCTACCTAGCCGAAAAGGTCAGAAGACATTTTAATTGATTCTGCCGCTACCGCGTTTGATTTCGGAAGTTTTCAAAATTCACGGTCTCAGATCCACTGATGAGCTGCAGGACATTTTTAAAGGAAGACCAATGTGTTTATGTTTACCCTCGTTCTTCCAGTTTCAAAGACAGATTAGAATCTGAATCAGAATAGGCTCGCTGGATTTCATCGTCGAGTGTTGCGAGTGGTCGCCACTGTTGATCTTGGTTGGCCTATGCCTCATTCTTTTATACTTGCGCCAACTTTATAATCACTTTGCCCTGCACAAAATTTCAGCTAGATAATTTATTATGTATCAAATGGTGATAGGCAGCTAGCCTTTCTAACAACACAGTTTAAGAAACCTATTTATCCCTTAGCAGCAATGGGAAGAAATGATAATTCAAAATCAGTATAATAATAAAACGGTGACACCGCAAGGCACCACATTGGCGAAGTTATTGAAACGTCGTCAAATCCTCTTAGTTTTATGGATCGGAAAATGCGATGCGGTTCTGCTACCGATCCGTAGCTTGCCTGGCATGCCGGGGGCGCGAGATTACCCTATGACATGATTTTGTTGCTGCACATTTTCCACTGAAAAAAAAAACCAGTAGAATCTTCAAACCGTAGAAAAACCTTACCTACATTATACAGGTGTAAGGAAAAGTATCAAACTGAACAACTTTTACTTTGGGAGCAAAACAGTCAGAACAAAAAAATTCACCTAGAAGCGTGTTATTTCTCTATGGCTGTTCCTCACGTTTGTGTCGATTTGGTATTGCAGTTTAGTATGGAACAGCAGATTTTTTTGTTGTGACAAGTTTGTTCCCATTGTAAAAGTTTAGTTTGATGTGTAGAGTATGTGGTTTAGAGGTTAATTATACTTTTCCTTGCACTCTGTAAAGGTCCTACGGGGTGGAGCAAAACGATCCACTGCTTTGCTGAAATTGCTTGCTTTTAAGTTATAATGTTACCTACTTCCCATTATTGGGCAAGCTATTGTACCTTTCTCTATGTATACATATTTACAATTATGCTTGATGAGCAGTTATGCTTGGGAGTTTCGGTACTACTGGTGAAACGTGGATGTTCTGAGGTTTCAGAATATCTCTGACTACCCCCTCGGGGAATATAGTCGTAAGCGTATGCTTATGCTTGATGAGCATCCAGATCGTTGTGCCATTGTATTTTGTACAACGAATTTAAAAAAAGAATTTGAACAACATGTAATATAATCCAAACACGAATACACAATGAATAGAATAATGTTGTTTATTAAACCAAAACAATAGCCTAAAGGTGAAATGTTGCTAATTTTCATAATACATACAATGTTTTAATAATTACAACAATTTATAAGCCAGTGTTTTGGTGTCGACTAGGATAATGTTAAAACTCGATCAAGAAAGAAACACCAGCATAAAAAAACACGTAATATTTAGGTCATGTCATGACGTTATTTTTCTACAAATACAAAAGACAAAAACAAATAGATGCAATTAAAGTTGCCGGCTCAGCGATAAATAATCCGGCGACATGGCAAAACTGATAAACGGGGCGAAGTGAAACCCGGTCTTACCCCGTGTTCTTACCTGAGCGGCTGAAAGAGGTGTTCAGTGTTGCCAATTTACCCCTTCGGGTTACCTTTAGCTTTATAGTCACAGTATACAGTTTAAAAATTATTTAGCAAATTTTCGGTGGTCAGCGAAAGAGGTGTGCAATTGAGTTGCTAGTATTTTTCAATACAGGGTCCTTCATTTTTTAAGAGTTTGGGGACAGTAATACAGAGTGTGTGAGGGTTGTAGCGGTGGCTAGGGCAGTTGAAGTAAAACGATTTGAGTATCGGTGCGTACTGATTTATTTTGGAAAATGTTCCTTCCTATATACAAATCGGCAGTTCCCTATTTGCTGGTGAACCGCCGAGTCAAATGTAAATGTGGGTACCCCTCATAAGGATGATCAGACCGTCAAACTAAACAACTGCCTGTATGGAAACATAGAAATCAAGAAAAAAAAAGTCTGCTGTTCCATACAAAACTGCAAACTTACTCGAGCCATATGTATATTACAGCAGATTTTATTTGTTGCGTTTCGATGTTGGTCCCATAGAGAAACTTTATGCTGACAGTTTTAAGGGGATGACCAGACCATTAAACTGAACAAGTTTCTCTATGGGACTAGCATCGAAATCGCGAAAAAAAAACAACTGTCCCATAAATTTGGCTCAAGCTGGTTTGCAGTTTTGTATGGAACACGAACAACTGACATTTTTCGATTTCGATGTTGGTGCCATAGAGAAAGTTGTTCAGTTTGACGGTATAATCGTCCCCTCAAAAAAGTGCCAGCATATTAAGAAGGGCTATATGTTTTTTTTTAAGTCTGCCGGAAATTTCTACAATGGGTAACCTCCCTTTTATCAGCAGAGTACCTGGCAACACCTCCTGTAAGTAGCACTTCGTTCAGCACCTGCCACAAGCTTAGCCAGACAGCCTGATGTATTGCCCCATTTGTTATAATTTGAAACGAGAACTACCTTACAACTGAAACTAGCAGGGGGTTAAGGATTAGGCTCTTTCAAAGAAAGGTTAAAAATTTCAAGAATTGCAGCATTTACACCTGCCATAGAAAACTAAGTACTATGCTTACTATGGGGAGGCCTATGTCCAGCAGTGGACGTTTATCGGCTGATATGATGATGATAGAAAACTACGAATTATGTAGATACTTACCTATTATGTTTATGAACTGACATAACAAAATAAGAAAGACTTGAAAAAGAAAATTTTTTTCATCTCTCATACTCTGAAAGTAGGTCATTGTTTATCTATGAAGCGGGTTGAAAGTGAAACATTTCATCCCTAGGGATGAAAAGTAATTTAAAAAAAAAACCTACGTCTAATACTGGGCAAAGGCAGAAAATTATACAGCCACACTTCGATAAAATTATATGAATTCTTATTTCTTTATAATGATAAAGATCAATAAATTTGAATTAATAAAAATAATAGATGTTAATTTAAATAACATTATTTTTTGTTATTTGGAGACTTTAGTAAAAATTTTAAAACCGAGTCATAAACCTTAAAACCGAGTCAAAAAAAATGGCCAGCTGGCTTAAAAAAAAAAAGAGCCAGAAGCGCGAAAAAGAAAAAAAGGGAGGGAAAGGGAAATGTTGCTAATTTTTCGGATCCGATTCAAAACGTGTAAAAATCACCCGGAAAGTCTATCTGTCTCACTCTAGCATACACAATCATCGTATATTTTTTCTCCTTCGTGTTGGCATCCAGAGTGATGGCCAAACGTTTTGAAACGTAGCCTAAAATGAATTCATCGAGCGATTCAGAAATTGATTTTGCATTATCAAATTTGTGTTTACTTTCCTCGTATTCGAAATGAAAAGCAGAGTGTTTAACTCGGGAGAAAGTCACCCATTTCACACTCGAATTATGGCGCCCCTCACGTTCCGTTCGGGGCGCCAAACATCTCGTGTCAAATGGGTGACTTTCATCCCTTGGTTAACAATCTACTATTAAATTGTTACACAGAAAGACCGATGAGACGAAAAGTAAACAAAATCCGTTCCGATAGGACCTGCTGAGATAGAAAAACTGTAAAGTTAAAGTTTTCCACAAATCAGTGACATAAAATGATAAAATATTGACCAAAAATATACGATTGAAATCATTCGACAACCTTTAAGGGATGGACCATTACTGCATGGTTAAAAATATAGTAGATTACACACCGAGGGCAGGAAAGTAAGAAAGGCCTCAGATCTCAAGAAATTGTTGACCGAGGCGAAGCTTCGGTTGAAGAATCGAGGTTAGTATACTATTTTTCTCCTCGACGGAGGTGGAAACCGGCAACTTCGTTTAGCGCAGCGGGACGCCAATTGACGCTTTCCGTCCGAAGGGGAGAAAAAACTGTTTTTAGTCACTAATATTTCACCTGCATTTTAGTTAGTTTTGAGATTGTTCGTATATTTGTAAAGCATAATATATAACTCTTTGAAATGATACAGAGACTAATAATAACCATTGAAAAAAGTTACTAAAAGGAATAATCATTCAGTTCTTATCTACAGGAATTTCCAATGATTTCTATTATAATTAGCTTGACTACAGAAGATCTATCCGAAGTCGATGATTTACAAAAGGCAAAGCTATTGAAATGGGATAACATTAAATTTTTCACTGAAACTTATTAAAACTACCTTATTCCGTTACGACAACTTTCTTACAGATCTTTTCGCTCGAGGCAGTAAGTTCGGTGTTGCTTTACAAAACGCTGACTTCAGTTCATGAATATTATGGAATACTGAACAAACTTAAGAATATTGTTGCCTGAATAATCTGCATGAAAAAGAGAAACACTGAGTTATTTCGATTTCAAGTTAAAGCTGAATTTGAATGAATCAAATAACCAATTAAGGGTTGAAATATAGCTGGAGCGTTAGCCTTTTATTTCAGGCCGCCAAATCCTAAAGACTTAAATCCCTTAAAAATTATAGAACAAAAACCTCTCTCTTTACACCTACATACTTTCTCTTAGAGTATTTATACATACATATAAACTCACGACCATAATCCCTTTCGGGGTGGACTGAAGTTCTGCTACAACATACCTACCGACCTACCAGGGTAGTTATCATAATCAATCATTTATTCCTTGCTTGACTGCTTGCTTGCTTTCTTTATCTGTGCCTTATTTAATTTCTAGCAAGTCCAACCTATACCTCACACACACCAAGGATACACAAACCCACGGCGACAGTCCCTTTTGGGGCGGTCAGAAACACTGCTACAACAACCAACTAGCTTTTAAGCACCCATATATACAGGGTGTAAGGAAAAGTATCATTATCCTTCAAACCCTATAACTCTAACCAACAAACTGAACAACTATTACTATGGGAGCAAGCAAACCGATAGGAGCACAAAAAAATCAGCAGCTGTTGCATACATTATTAAGTTGAATAGGCAATTGAAGTTTAGTATGGAACAGCAGATTTTATTGTTGCGCTGATATGTTTGCTAAGCTGTATACCGCCCATGCTGTACGAGTATGCAAGCATTGGAGGTACAAATCGCATAATTTCAAAGACATTTTTCCAACCAGGAACTAAATTAAAAGTAGGTATTAACAATCACAATTCACAAGCATTTCTAGTTCACTTAGCTTTCTATAAAGCAACTACTAAACCTGATGTAATCTTTGCAAGCTCGGACGATACCTTTACAAAAGAATTTTATATGAAAACCCTCTTCTTCGGAATCCTTTTAAGCTACCTACTTCGTATCGCTGGACGCAAAGGATAGGAAAATATAAAATGGTTACGAAATTTTACAAAGCATATCACGACTGTATTCACTGAGAGCGTAGTCAAATGTATATTCTAAACATAGCATAATTATTCAGAATATTAACATTTCACTAGCAGTATAATAGCCAATAGCCACATCACGGCGGGGCGAAGCGCCCTTGTTGTCATGAGAAGTTTTGGTGCGATCGTGTTCTGTTTAGACTTTGATTTGAAGGGAATAAGTATAGTCCAGAAATCAAAGTCAAAAACACGATCGCACTGAAACTGTTCACGACACGGTAACGGAACCTGTGAATTTCCACGGTACAGCGACGGTGCCGCGGCGCCCGTGGAGATGTGGTGGGATGCACATTGCAAATAATATTGTGCCTTGAAATTGAAATTGAAATTTATTGCGATAAATGTGGTACATATTGGGTAAGTAGGTGGTAACTTAAAAATAGATCAGCACATTTAGTCTGATGTCTGACATACAATATTATTAGGTTGATTTTATACAAAGAAAGAAAGAAATAAAATGGGTAATTGATTACTTAACAGGTTTACGAGTACCATTAAATTAACTAAACCTTAACATAAAATAGTGCACATTTTTAAGTTGCCTTTCAAATTTATATTTTATTTAATATGTCCAGCAGCTTACATGCATTAGGGCTATGTAGTTCCTTTAGTTCGTGCTAAGTAGAGCCTTGTTTTTATAAGTATCTAGGTTTTGTTCAATGTTTTCGTTCATTGTAAATTAACAGTACCTAATTTTTACATTGTTTGCTATTGAATAATGTCAGTTTTTCAACCCAATTAATAGTTTACCATACCATTATGTATAAGATATTTCATTTCATTGTTGCAGCGATATACGAGTATGTCCAGTAAACTCGTTCATGGCCGACTGAATATGGCTGCCAAAATGTAAAATAAATTCACTGGCTTCGGAAAATATTATGCAATTTTATGTTTTTTTTATATTGCAATGATTTACGATAAAACTAGACTCTCACTTTTCTGAATATATTGGTTCGTTTGCTTTTATCATAAAATTTAATTGTTTAAAACATTTGCCCGCGCCGCGCCATTTTCCCACGGGACTAGGTAGAACTACCACAGAATTACTATATTAGACCTCACAGTACGGCAACGGATGTACTTACGCAGAGCAACGATGCTTGCGGGGAAGTGGGCGGCGTGCGGATTTTCCCAAGATCTGTAAGAAGATTTTTGGATCGACTGCGCATGACAAAGTATAAGAACCGGCGGGGCGCGGCGTACTAAGAGCTTTGCCATACTGTTAGAACTAATATAGTTATGCTGTGCTATTAGGCTTATAGTGATACTGTGATACTGTAAACGTACACCGGAGCGTCGGTGGCGCATTGCGGAGAGCTATGGAAACTCAATCTTGAGGTCCAGGTTCGAATCCGCACGGACCACATGCCATGTACCAATGAGTTTATCTAACTTATGTACATAGTACCGACTGCTCTCAAACGGTGAAGGAAAACATCGTGAGGAAACTTACATACGCTGAAGAAGAAATTCCGATGCGTAGGTATCTGAAGTCTACCAACCCACATTGGGCACGCGTGGTGGACTAACGCCCGTACACCCTCCCTGAGGGTGGTCTGTGCGCTGCAGTGGGAAGTATAAAACGTGTTAATGAATAAGTGCAAAACCGCATACACCCCAACTGATTTATAACAAAATAATTAGATTTAAACAATAATTTCATTATTTTGATAGTTAAAATTTAAGGTTATTCGTATTTTAAGTTTTTGTTTGTTATCATTTCAGCAATGAATGAAAGCGGTAACATGCTCATGGATACCTTTTAAGAATCTTGTTTTAGTAGGGTGAGTGTGCCCTTGCATTGAGTTGAGATCGAGTTCAGTACATTTTTAATTTTTCAAACAAATTATTTATTATTTTGAAAAAAGTAATCATTAATCATCATTATCTGTTCCATGGAAAACATCCATCTCTGCTCAACCCAAATGTATGGGATAAATCATATGTTAAATAGCGATTTAGATGTTGGCTCCATAGTGAAAGTTGTTAAGTTTGATGGTCTAAACTAAACTAAAGCACCTCGGTCATTCTCTGAGCAGGTTTTTTTAGCGCGTCCTGGCTTATAAGACACGCACTAAAAAGACAAACTAAAATTTTCGCACGTTTGATATTTTTTAACATTATAAGGGGTCTATAGCTAGGTGTACACGAGATTTTATGCACGTAATTTAAAAACGACTGGCTGAAATAAATTTTTGAAACCCCGTTCTCTAATTTCACCGACGTGTCCCTTTGCCGAAATCATTTAAAAAAATCATTCTCCTCGCTAAATTCCAAGAATTATATCAGTTCACTTCTGCACACTCCGTCAGTGTGCAGGAGTGCCAGTGCACTTCTGGGTAAGCTCGCTACATCTTCGACCCCATCTTTGTCCTGAGGACTAGATTGAGGTCAAGAGCGAACCCATCTAGAATAAAAAAAAAAAAAAAAATTATATCAGTTTACTCCTATGATATTTAAAGCACATTAGATAAGTATACCACACAAAAAATATGAGTCGTATGAACCAGATCGTTTCCGAGATGGGTCATTATTTGAGGTGACATCAAAATGTAAAAAAAATAAAAAACGTTTTTTTTATTAGATTTGTTTTATTATGGACGTGAACACACATATTAATCACAGTTATGGTAATGTCAGAGATCGATAAGGCGAATTTACTAAAAAAAATAAAAAAATATTTTTATAAAGGTAACGAAAGTGATCCAATGACCACGAAAAATAACATTTTCATAAAAAAATAGGCTTTCTTCTTATTTATACCTGTATTAAATCTTAACTAAAGGTGGGCATAATAAGAGGTACCATGATTTCTTAGAGATCATCTGATAAAGATCAAAAACTTTTAAAAGAAAAATAAAAAAACATTTGACCACGAAAGTGATGTCACCTTATGTTACCTAACAAGTTTTAATCACTCCGAATCCGAAAAAATACATTTTTTTTTACTTTTACGGAGTTATGGTGCTCCTGCATACCACGCATCAAGACTATCTATTGAAGAATCCGAATTCTTTAACGTTTTAGAAAATGATGAGCCTGCTGCACTAGTGGCATTAGCATCCAAGACTGCCCGGACCCTCCGGATCCTCTCGTTCCGAAGTTTCAGATGGAGATGGCGAGCCTGCTGCACTTGCTGCATCCGCGTCCAAGGCCGTATCCGGACCCTCTCGTTCTGAAGTTTCAGATGGAGATGGTGAGCCTACTTCACTAGCGATATCCGCGTCCAAGGTTGAATCCAGATTATCTCGTTCTTAAATTTCAGATTGAGATGGCGATCCTGCTGAACTCGCGGCATCCGCGTCCAAGACTGTATCCGGATCCTCTCGTTCCGAAGTTTCAGATGGAGATGGCGAGCCTGCTTCACTAGCGATACCGCGTCCAAGGCTGAATCCAGATTATCTCGTTCTGAAATTTCAGATTGAGATGGCGATCCTGCTGAACTCGCGGCATCCGCGTCCAAGACTGTATCCGGATCCTTTCGTTCCGAAGTTTCAGATGGAGATGGCGAGCCTGCTTCACTAGCGAGCTCTTTCTCTCCAATCTTTTCTAACCACTTTCTGTTCACGACGCGTCATTTCTGATATTTTTTTTACTAATCCTTTTTCTTTCCTTTTATAATCTTTCCCTAGCCTTTCTTTTTTCTTCTTCTAACGCAGCTGGATTATTTTTCATTTCCTCTCTTAACTCTCTCATTGTCTGTTTTTTTTGTTCCCGCCTTTTAGCCTTTTTTTCATCATCATTCATTTTCTTTCTAGTTCGAGCCATAGCTGCTCTGTAAATAAAAATACCTACTTTAAAAGTAAATTAAGCCGACATGAAAAAGATAAACGGTTTTTATGAGTAAAAGATTTCTTATAAATATCGATTTCTGACTCAATGTGTGTCTAAATTGACCTACAGTTGACCCACAGCTATGTGAAAATCACTTTCGTTGCCATATATCACTTTCGTGGTCCATATGACTACGAAAGTGATGACCACGAAGGTGAGGACTACGTACTTTACTGGCTTTAGTTCAAATAATTTTGAGGTTAGAAAGAACACAATATCCTATTTACAACTCGTACTTATTTCGAACAGAATTAACATGTAATTACGTTATTTAATGAAAAACTTACCAAAGTACACCAATCACGAAAGTGATGCACGAACTTTGCCACAAAATTTTTGAGAAATAAAATATGTTTCTACACAAAAACAGTCAACAATTCACATCCAAATATTTTTTGCAATGAAATGACAGCTAATGATTGTGTTACCAGTAAAAAATTATTTCGAGTATTACCGTTTTTTTCTTCAAAATGATACAAAATATGACTGACCACGAAAATGACGGCTTTTTTCGGAACAATATATTTTGTGAGAAAATGAAAAATTACAAGGGTATTTACTTCTGGCTTTCATTTAAGATACTCGAATATACATTAATCTTCATAAGAACAAACAGAAAAGGTTCGTTCTGACTAACGTAGTATTTTTTATGAACGCTTGAAGTTTTCGGTGTATATCTGAACAGGACCACGTAACGTGATTTACGAGTGAGAAAATATGTAAATATCATGAAATATTAAAATTTATGCATGTAAAAGAATACAATATAGTTAACCCTTATGAAAGCTGTTATGTTTTATTTTCATTAGCGTCCTTAGTCATTTCATCTGAAAGATTTTGCTCCTGAACACAATTTTTGCACCTCAAATAATGACCCAGATATAAAATGTTTTTACCTTGTCCTGAGTTAAACTCTAATTTCACCGACACGACAAATACTTGTGCATACAACACTATATAAAAGTTTGTGGAACATCACAATCGCTTGATCGGCTAGCTCTTAGGGTCTCGCAGGTGCTCAAGCAAAACAGTAATGTGTATGCTGCATAGATTAGCGACTACGAACGTATTTACCTAATTTCACCGTCGATGGTTTTCAATTTTCCTAATTTCATCTTGCTCATTTTAAAATTTACGTGGCTAATTTTGAGTTCTGTAATTAATTCTAGGGAAAAAGGGTACCAGCCTTAACATGCTGTTATACCCTGTTAACTATTTTTATCCTATAGTAAAGAGCTATTTGCAAAAAATCATGAGTTCCTAATTTCGACCACCTAATTTCACCGACGAACTTGACTGTGAAATTAGAATCTATCGACTGACTCGTTGATAGTCGGTAGTCTCAGCCTACCCCCATGGGAGATTGGTGTGAGCTTATGTATGTATGTATGTATTATCAAAAAAGGAACAATAAAAGTGATCATCATCAGCTCCCGATAGACGTCCACTGCTGAATATCTGGAATATAAGTTTATGACGAATTTACAACGATTAATATAAAGAAATTGTTACATGTAAAAATTATAAAAAATGAGTAAAATTTCGAATAAAAATAGAGCAAAACCTAATTTCACCGTAGCCTGTCTAATTTCACAGTCGCGCAAATATTTCAAACCTCAATATCTCTGCAACTGCTAAGTCAAATTAAGTCCCACTTGGACTAAACAGTTTATAATTGGATACTCTTTTATATGATACCGATACTGACACAAAATAATAAAGAAAAAAAAAACGACGGTGAAATTAGGCTGAGAACGCCGATCCTGAGAATGGCCGACCTCCTTTCGTAATTGAACACATTTGATTTTAAACCCTGCTTATCAATATTTTACGTCATACTTACTATTATAATTACTGAGGCTCTCCCGAATCAACAAAGAGATTAAACAATATTGCTACAGATCTCCAAAGTATTATACCTAGTTGAATAATATTTGCATTTCAGCTTCCACTTCGAAAATTCCATCCTTCACCACTGCCATTGTAACAATACTTGAAATATCTTTTAAAGAAAATACGAATAATTCCACGTTGTCGAATCCGTCCGTTTTCATTTTGCTGCACAAATAGTTTTTGTAACGAGGCGCGTTTCGGTTTCAGCTTAATGTGGCATCCGAAACATTAAGCGGCAAGCACTAAAGAGCAAGGTACAGAACGGCGACTCCATATGCGGAGCGATACAGGCGCTAGCACACCTCAGATAAATTAACAGGAATGGATGCGATATTACGCGCGTACCCCTCTGCCAAAGACGCATGCTCAGTGAGCATACCCGTCATATAAAAATAGTTGACGAGCGTCCCGCGCCAGTATATAAACCTCCCCCCTCACACCCGCAAAATTGACAGACTTTTTTGCGTAGAAATGAGAGATCATTTCCAATCCATTCCTGTTAATTTATCTGAGTAGCACACAGACGTGGACGTTCGGCGATCTCAGATCAAGACGGTCGAGCGCCAGAACTATCTATCTGTGCATTTTGTGTCCATATGCGTACGTCTATGTGAGCGCCTTTTTCGCTCGTTGCGTGCTGTAGCGACTACAAAGCCTGGCCTCGCAAGCAGTAAAAACCCACACCCCGCATGCGGGCTAGAACGACCAATGAAAATGAGCCCTTAAGCTCAGGGCCCCGAAACTCATGTCCATATTCTTTTCAATACTTTTGAATGGACAGAATTCAGACCACAATCAGTCGAAGGGTATAAAGACTCGGGCTGGTCACTCGCTGAAGTTTTACTTCAATATCTTCTGAACCATTCGGCTGCATAGCTGCAGCTGATGTCGATACACAACTCTAGCGACAGCCAACTCTTAGTGCTCAACAACAGGGTGAAATTGATATCATTAGCATCCTTTTAAACTAAGAGTCTACCCATCAAACTGAGCAACTTTTAGTATGGGTGCAAACCGATCGGATCAAAAAAAATCAGCTATTGCATCCATTGCAGTTTAGTATGGAACCGCTGATTTTATTTTTGCTCCGATCGGTTTGCTCCTATAGTAAAAGTTGATCAGTTTGATGGGTAAAGTCTTAGTTTAAAAGGATGCTAATGATATCCATT
This sequence comes from Agonopterix heracliana, assembly GCA_963693445.1. Taxonomy (NCBI): domain Eukaryota; kingdom Metazoa; phylum Arthropoda; class Insecta; order Lepidoptera; family Depressariidae; genus Agonopterix; species Agonopterix heracliana. Next base: position 4,983,215 of record OY856324.1, on the reverse strand, counting down.
TCACCCTATAGTTTAATTGTTGAGTTTATAAATCGAATTTTACTTTGCGGGCCACGCCCTCGGCCACTGCCCTTCTGTACCTGTATATTTTGTGGATCAAGCTTGAGTCGACACAAAAAGTACAGCGATTCCCACTCTATAGCTAAGTGACGTGAATTCATTAGTGAATTCTGAGGCACCTGCGGGATAAGGATTCCTTTTTGATTCCGCTATTTAGATAGCCTCAATCCTGTTTCGCAATTTCGCAAATTAAACAAGATCTGTCATTTTCAGGTGCATTCCGAAGAGTCGTGGACTTTCAATAATGGGCGCCCGGGTTGGACTCTGTAACGTTTGCTACCTATTCTAATCATGGTCACGGCCAACCAAATTGTAACCATCCCTAGCTAACTAAGCAACACACTAGTTTGTACCGAACCCTGGTCACTGAACAGACCTGTGACACATCCTGGATTCATGGCACCTAATTGTAACAACCTGCCTAGCTAACTTAACTTAAACTATACTGGTCACCCGAGGACCTAATTGTAACTAACATATCTTGGGTTTACGGAACTAACTTGTAACTACTTATACTAATCTATTTAGAACTACTTATATTAATCTAAGTAGTACTTTTAGCTAATAAGCTAAAAGTACTACTTCATGATAAGATCAACCTTTAAAATTTCTTAAACCTAAACCTAAACTTAGAACATACTTAAAACTAAGAATTGGCCAGAATACCTATGTGATCGTCTATGACCCTACATTATGTGGTAGTAACTCAGTTTCTTTTAGAAGAACTTAGTAACCTAGACCTTATCAGCAATGAACCAGAAATAAACCTAACCAGATTAACTCTATCAATATAGATAAATAGAACTGAATCAATTAAGTAGGTATGTTAGAAAATGGTAAGCATAACTGTTTTAGACAACAATGTGATTGTTTTTTATGGGGAACCTCTACCAGAAGCCGGGTACAGAAATTATCTGAGAAGAATATTACTTAAACGCTTATGTTTTGAATGTTATTAGGTATATAGTAGACATGAAGATAGGATTACTGATATTTCCAGCATTATCTTTTGTAGAGTAGCGTATCCGATCCTTTTTGGTACAGAAATTGGCTACAAGGCTGCGTCTTGCTCACCTTAAGACAACTAAAATCATCAGAACCTCGAGTTAACTTTACGAGAGGATTATTATTATGTTAGTATTTTTACTTCGTCGATTAGAACATTTTATGTAAAGTTTGTAAATAAAATCCTTCTCAAATACTTTCTTTGGATGAGGAATGGCTCATTATTTTATTATATTAAGCAATGATTCTACCACCACTTCGCAAGGACCTATCTGCAGAGAAGATGTGGCCAGAAACTCTACAGTGATACTCAACTATTCATCAACTTTATTCAGTAAGTAAAAGTAAGTATAAATTACTATGTAAGAGGGCAATATTTAACTTATTGGTCTTGGTCAGTTGGTCAATGTCATTTAAACAGTTAAGGTAAATAAAATTAGAAGATAACCATCAATAAATTATGATTTTACAACAAACAAATTAGAATTTACTCTCTTTATGCTTATAATTCTCTATCAACTTGTGATACAGTAGAAACCTAGACTGATGTCAATTCTCTGTACATAATCTAACCAAAGCACAATTCTATTAGGAAACTAGTTCTGTAGATAAGATGTTCTTTAGATAAGATAAATCTTTTCTTCCTATCTTTAATAAGAATAAGAAATTATGAATTTCCTATGAAAACCTACAATATTTTTCCCTTAACAATCTAGTAAGTTCCTATCCTATCCTAGTTCTATTTTTACAATAAAACGCGATTCCTACAATCTAACCAATGTCTAAAATATTCCTATTCTAAAGATGTTCCCTAAGGTTTGAAACTCCCCGGTGTAAGGGATATTCCGCAAGACTAGAGGTAGGCCTCACATTTACATTTAAACGTGTAGGTGTGTTATGTAAGATTTCCGTGGTGCAATGGAAATCTTCGAACTAAACTGGAAAGCGAAGCGAGGATGGAGCCTCTAGAGTACCTAAATCTATTCCAGGTGTGATGTTCATATTACGGCAGCAAAGCCATAAGTTGTAATATGAACGGGTCCCTATTGGCAAGTGTTAAATTACAGGGACTAAATTTCGCACTCCAGATGCAAAGTTCCCAGCCCCCTAAAGGACGCCATTCCACTTCTCACGGAAAGCTACCGGAAAACAATTACATCCAGATTACGAAACTTAGGAGGCTATAAATCGTTATGTTGGCAAAGAACGATTGCTGGCACGCCCCAAAACCGAGCCCGTCTCCGAAAAGACGTTGGAAGTTATCGACAGTCAGTCCATAACCCACAAAACCTCGTTTGTGTACCACATGATTATTCAACTTCAACCTCACAACCGAACAATGACCCCCCATTTAAAATTAAATAGCAAAAATATGAAAATCCCAAAATTTACCCCTTAATAAGTTAAAGAAAATGATATTAGATTTAAATTCCAATGCAAACCCTTTACTAATGACTCTAAATCAAATAAACTCCCCAAAAGAACTTTAAAGTAAAAATAATATCAAATCACAAACCGGCAGCGTGTGAGCTCAAAGAAAGAATATTGTTGAATGATCCCGATTGCCATCGAACCTCCCTATTTATTCAAATTCCCCGCTGATGCTAAAGTTTCGAATCTGGTTAGATTCTTCGATCTTTGCAAAGTACAGGATGTCTCTGAAATGCTCTCATTGGTTGATGGGTGCCTATACAACTAGAATGTTGTAAAGTACTCAATGTTTCTGAAATTAGAACACACGAAATTGAGCTCTAACTCTATGGAAATAAGGTTGTGTCCAGTTAAATCCGAAGGTGCTAACTTAGTCAAAGATAAATGAGCTCTATTTTTATAGGATTAAAGTCGTTCGGATTTTCCTTGCTAGATTGAAAATATTGGAAGTAATTTGAACTAAAAGGCATGAGGCTTCGACCATACGGCTTTCCCTCTTATTTTATTTATTTAAAGATTTTTTTGGTTAAAGTTAATTTATACTATTAGAATGAAGTACTTAGAGATTATTACTACTTGATGTTATATTTGTGAACCTGAACGAACTGCGAATTAAGGTTCGTTACAACTCATGGCATTTTGCAAGCCTTGGTCTATCAGAGCTCAAGTACACATTTTATACCAGCACGGCATGCTAGATGCCACCCACGACAAAAGCCAAGAAAAACGTCATGCGTGCTCTTTCTGGCATACGTCAAATAATAAAGATGGAGGCACATCTAGATTTTTATCGTTTTCTCGGGGGTGGTATGCGAGGACTACAGGTGAAATAAAAGCTAAAGATTGCATGTTTCTATGGCAGGCTATCTACAAAATGTTGTTAATTAACTTAGATGGAAGAATTATTTATACAATAAATGTATGGAAGAGTAAGAAATCAGCGCGATCTAAGCAACAATTTTGTTAGTTTTATCTTTTTAGGGTTCCGTACTCAAAGGGAGAAAACGGGACCCTATTACCTACGTTGTCCGTCCGTCCGTCCGTCCTACCTATTTAGGGCTGTAACTGTTGACCCGTAATAGCTAGATAGTTGAAATTTTCACAGAATATATTATTATTACGGCGCATTTGTTAACAAATAACAAAAATGTCAAAAAATTTAAAATTAAGGGCGGTTCTCAACAAGAAACTTGTTTTTATCGACGTTTTTAGTTCTCTATTGTAAAAACGGTATTACATACAAAAGTTCGTGTGATTATAGAGCAAACTCTACAGTATAACAACAAACATTAAAAACTGGCCAATTGTGAGTTGGTTTTGCGCTAATGGTCCCGGAGAAAAAAAGTTATTGTGTTGTGTGGTAGTGTGGTATAGAACTCTCGATGCGCGAGTAGCCCGACTCACACTTGACCGGTTTTTATAGTGGATGACGTTCTCGGTTAAGGTAAATAATGCAAATTTTAATGGTCACCTTTTTTAAGTGTTTAGACCATCTTGACTAATTGAAACAACATAATAAGTATTTTAAACCCATCTTTGTTTATTATTACTAATTTGCTTTAAATGTAAACTGGAGTCATAATTATATTCCTTACGAGCTTTCGCCCGCGACTTCGTCCGAGTGGATTACTTACTTTTAGGGGTCAATTTTCGAAAATCCTTTCTTCGTGCACCCCTACATCCACTATAGTATTCTACATAGGTACTACGTATTGAACATTCTGATTTCGTTAACTAAAGAAAAACACACATTTTGCGTTTTGAACGTTTTACGTACTTATTGAACATTCTGCGTGTAGACCGGCTATGCTTTGTCAGTCAGTCAGTCAGTCACTGAACTCTTATAAAAGCATAGATAGATAAATAAACAAATTGTATTTATACTTTAATATTATTAGAATATGTGTCAATATAAATATTCCGAAATAATCTAAATTATGACTGAAATTAATATGTCAATACAGCTCTCGAAATATTTTACCTAAATAGCATAATTAATTCCCCATATTATTATTTTCCACTAATTTTAATGAAATAGAAACAGATGTGAATTGAAAACCCGGATATTTGCATGGTATTTGTAGGTCATTGAAAAGCGCTAAATATCCGGCAATATATCAACGTCACCCGGATACCCCGGACACCCGACAACCGGTACAATCCCTTATTTACATAAAGGAGTTCTTTTTTCAATGCTTTTTTGTCGGTTGGTATTTTGCAATTTATTTTTTGTACTCGCTTCAATGAAATACCTACAATGCAATACAACAGGATGTTGTTGTAGAAAGTTGTATTACTTTAAACAGGATGATTGTTTCTACTCATGAAACTGAACAACTTTCCCCAAGGAACTTGTAGGAAAATGGCACGAAAATATTTGGATTTGTCATAGGTACTTTACTTTTTTTTTTCCAATTTGTCCATAGCTTCTTTGGGAAAGTTGTATCATTAGTACAATCACTCCTTAAAGTAATGCAGCTATCTAAACCTACACCCTGTGAATACGCTATTTTTCAATTCCTAGAAAAATTAAGCATGCAATCAGATAATGAACCTAAACAACTTTCCCTGAGGAATTTGGGTCGATAAATGAGAACTTTTTGAACCCCCCTTAGAATATCGAACGGGGTGATCCGCACTTTACGAGGCTACCTTTAACTTTGTAACAGGATTTTGGGTAACTTTGTAACCATTTTATTTATTAACTATGCCACTTTTTGAGCTGGAAAATAAACTGAACCATATGAAATACACGATATTAAAAGTGACGTGGTTTTTCTAGAAATCTCTCACACAGTGCATCCATCTTTTATTTGATCTTCCTCTCCTAGTACCTACTGCCATCCTAAGCTGCCATCAACATTTTATGCTTAGGTAACATTCTTGTAATAAGATAGGTACTCATCTGTTCGCATCACATCACATACTAACAATAGACGTTTATTATCTTTGAAGTACTTATAAGCTTCTTATGCAAACATTAGATACAAGTAACGTTGTAGATTGCCCAGTTTTGGACTTGAGAAGCATGATACAGATAGGACTGAGACATAGAAGAGGTCATTGTACTTATCCCGAACGAGATATAATACATGATTTGTTTCTGTAAAGTAAAATTAATATGATACTATAAATTAACCTGTATAGCTTGGCAAAAAAGTCATGATTGTGGTGACAGGTGGAACTAAAATTTTAGTATGGTGGTGTTGCCAGGTTATGCGTGATTTTGACGTTGCTGCGTGGAGGCAGCGCCCTCATTTTTTATCACGACTTTTTGCCAAGCTAAAACTACTAGCGTCCCTGTCTTTAGTTCAATCTTCTATAAAACAAAAGGTAAAGGAAGCCGTAGAAAACAAAAAACAACCTGATAAAAAAAATACTGGGACATACAATGATATACCAGTAAAATGAAAAATCTAAGAAAATAAAATATTTGTCAAAAATTTTAAAGCATTTAAACTAAAACCAGGGAAAAACTTTTACAAAAAAAATCTAACAAAACGAATAGCATTTTCACCCTTGTTTGCCCAGCGTATTGAAGTTAAAGAAAGTAATCGTGAAGGGAAATGTCCCTTATTGATAAACGTGCCTTTTGCTCCACAAAAATATTTAATGTAATCCTGTTTGAGAAGGATCTCGCGGAAAAAATCACAAAATATAAATTCCATAAAGTAAACAGCCTTTGTAGCTTACTCAGGATTGTTATTTAATTAAAATACTAACTACAGGGTGTTACAAAACACCCTAGTAATGTTTAAAGGGGTCGATTAGACCATCAAACTGAACAACTTTCTCAAGAAAAAATAAAAAAATCTGCTGTTTTATACAAAACTGCAGTAGTACTGTTTTCACGTTTTTTTCTTCAATGAAAACATAATTATGATGTTCGCTGGTGATAAGTTTAATCAGTATTTATGAAGACCTTGAAAAACCACCAAACTTTGTCACATTGTATCGAACAGAACCCAATAATAATAGCAAAGGTCCCTACCATCAAAATTAAGGATAATGGCTCAATGAGGTCCTATGGTGCGGACAGTCGCCACTCTGCGTCGCGGTGGCGCCACTGTCTCATAATGAACCCGGCGTCGCACCCCGCAGTGTCCTATTTAATAACTTGTTTACCCTTAATGGCTGCCTTGTAGACCGAAATATAACGTAAATAATAAAAGATTTATAAGCGCAAGAGGGCCTTCATCGCAAACAGATCACTATACTTAATAGAAAACTACCGAGACTACACAGAACTAGAGCGTTTCGTCGAGTTTTGCGGTTGTTCAGACATTGCTATTCAAATCATAAACTTTATTAGAAAAATCGTTAATTAATAAGCATCCAGCACTGTTTCAATGTACTGCAAATAAAAATGTTACCGTAAACTAACATTATTTCTGATTCATTTTAGGAATTGTAATTCAATCATAAACAAATAGAAATTCACCAAAACGGTACGAAACGGTGTGATACGCGGCCGCCCTTTGATCGTGTCACTGCACGCATATAATCATAATCAACTTAATTTATTGTCGATACACCCTGTATTTTGGCTGAATTATAAGACACTTTCAATTTCTGGAAAATTATGGAGGACGAAATTGAATGAAGTAATAGCTTCTTTATTTTGTAGGGAAATTATACAAGCACACAAGTAATAATCAAATTGCACAGTCTTACGAAGGACAACAATATTAACTGATTTTAAAAAGAAATACAGGGTGTTGGGGTAGAAAATTCCATTACTTGAAAATATTTGTACCCATGATATGAACTGATGCTCATACCACTTACCCTTATTCTTGAGAAAAGGCATTTGCCCTGCAGATACAATAACTAACTTACTTACATACCTACAACATACATAAACTAGCGTCCATAAACCCTTTAGCGTCAAAAATATACCTACTTAGGCCCGATTCGACCAAACGCGAGTAAATTTTAAAAGTAAACAGATTTTGCGTTTTACCAACCCTAATCGAAATGAAATGTCAATGTCACATAATTAAAAAAATTACAATAAAAAGAAACCTACCAAATTAAAACTGTATAACCTCACATTTCAATAAGCGGATACAACGACCTCTTTCGTTAGGTGAATTATACATTCGTTCTTTTAGTACGTGGTGTGTTTGTAAAATTGTTCCTTGTATAGTTACTCTTCTATAAATCTAAGTTTGTTCGAATTCGGACTACTAACTTTTTCAGCGTGCAAGCGTAGCATGAGGCATGGGTCACTTTTATTTTAGCTTATTGAAGATTTCAGAACGAAATGATGCAGGATGTGCAAGTGGTGACCGATGGTTCCTTTAGCCCATAAAAACAATGCATAAGAAATATTATACCTTTGTTACCTCATAGAAATGGGGGTGCTCTATTCAGTATATTCTAACCTAACGTTTAAACATAATTTTTAAGAGCAAAACCAAGTAGATAAAGTTACCCACAACATTAGCGGCTCCAACAAGCTAACTACCTAAACCAAATAACTGGACCACATACATTTTGGCATATTCAAAAGCTAAATCAGACCGTGAATTGGAACACTCGGTTTTACGTATTCAGTCCGATGAATGCACGTAAAGTCCACGAGTTAAATGGATTTCCGCTTCGGAGAAGCTTTGACCGCTAAAATAATAAGAGGAAATATGTGTTTACATTGACATGGTTATCTTTGTTTTCATTTGAATCTACAACTTCATTATTATCGGTTTACATTTCTACATTATACACATTATGCAATTCTACACTATTTTCAGTTTACGTCCCTTTACAGGGCACAATCGTTATATAACGGTAATTTGTTCTACTTAATTCTATAATTTCTGGTATTGCATATTCTTTTTTCCACAAAAAAAAATTCATAGGTACCCAATAACTTATCAGCAAATTCTTGGTAAAGTTATCAGTAGTTTAGGGCCAAAATAAAGATGTAGACCGACGTCATCATCGACATATTACCTAATTCGCATACAACATAGTAAAAGTTGTTTAGTTTGATGGTCTGAATCCATTGACTTGGCTAGTAAGTTGATACTAAGTTATAACGCAGGGTCTAATGCAAAATTCTCAAAAGAAAGGGTCCCTGACTAACCTACATAAATGAATACGAAAGTACAATTACGTGTTAGTAACGTAACCCAACTAAAAACACAGAAACTGATATGTTATTTTACTTGCGTAGTTTTTACAAATTCTTACAGCACAGCAGCATGGCATGGAGACGTACGCATAGTCCGTCAATCAAACGAAGATTGGCGTGTAATTGTTTCTCTTTATGTGTTTTGTTTCTCTTTTGGTTCGGATACTTTTGTAAGTCAATGTCTGAAACACTTTAAGACGCTGTTATCCGGTCGAGGCCGTTTTTTGAACACGAACGAAAGTGTTTTAAAGTCTGAAAACCAATTATGTCTTATTTAAGGATCTGGCTGATAGGCGACCGTTCTCAATTTAACGATTAGATTAAGTTTAATAGATAGAAAAAAATCCCAAAGTTACCCCTTTTTGTTATGTTTTTTCAATACTATTAAACTGCTGATATTTAACTTTTTATTATTATTGTACTTAACTAAATACATTAAATATTTCTAGTGAACTCCGTAGAATTTTGAGCTTAGAAACAGCCATGAGCAAAGATATTGACGAAAAACACGTTTTTTTGCGATCCTGCTTTCAATTGGAGCGGGATGGCTAATTGCAAACTTATGCCTGCAAGAAAGAGACGCTTGCACTTGGATAACCTGGCCTTAAGTCCACGCCCTGTATATTCTTGTGAGAAACCTAACGTATGCGTATTTACAGGCGACTGTATTATAAATACGAATACAACCTCATATGCAAAACCCTTAATGGCACCTTCGTATTGTACTAAAAGCTTTATCCAGCATTCCACTAATGAAAGTATGTACTGCTGCTTCTAATTTCAGTTTAAAGGCAGTAAGGGCAGACGGCACGTTTTTAATGTCCATTAAAACTCCCCTGCAATTATAGGTACTGCTAGCTTGTCTTTATTAAGAAGAGAATGCTTTAAAGTTGTACCACAGACTAACGAATGTACGATGTCTTGGAATACTGATATTTTTAGGCTTCGTCTATCCTACTGTTTAAAATTGAAATTCTTCAGTTATTACGTTATACTTTGACGTGAGTAAGGCCATCACATACATGCGGAATTGCGATTCGGAATTCCGAATGCAAACCGGTTTTTCGTATAGGTTTGAAATCCCGCTCGCAAATCAGTAGGCCTCGCATGCCACCCCCTACAAAACGATAAAAATCGAGATGAGCCTCCATCCTTATAATTTTACGTATGTCAGAAAGAGCGCGCATGACGTTTTACTCGTCGTTACGCTTTGTCGTGGCTGGCATGCTTGCCGTGCTGGAAGGGGAACCTCCATACGAAAACCGGTTTGCATTCGGAATTCCGAATCGCAATTCCGCATGTATGTGATGGGCCTATATCTTGAAAATAGATAAACATATTTCTTGCGAAGAAATTTAGTGCAAAAGCAACAAAATATATAATTTTCATAAAAGTGTATTTCGAGATTCTGGCTTGACGCGTGCGGGGTCCATTGTATATGTAGGTATGTTGTAGAAGCTGGTTTGCTGAATTTTACTGTTTGCTAATAAATATATTTTAATATTATTATAATGTTATGTTTTACCCAGGTATACATTCAAGTACCTGTATCCACCCTATATCACTATAATGTTACAGTACGACCAGGAAAATAATTCCGCTCGTCAATATACGTTCGCGCTGATATGGACTAACATTTCCCGACAGTAGGTACTCGAAAACATTTGATAATATAATCAACCTTATGGCTACGCCGTTAAAGAGGGAAATTGATTACTGAGCAGAATAGATTGAATGTAGATCGCGTCGGTCATGCGTCAGGCGCGAAATCAATCGACCAATAGAAGTAGATAATTTTTTTGCGCTCAACCTTAGAGTATTGTGATTGGTTCACGCGGTTCAATAAATAGTTAACTACACAGGTGTCCAAGGAAATCTGAATCTATTACTGATTTTTACTCGATTGCGCCAGAAGGCCAAGTTATAATTTTAACCTACGTAATAACATTCAAATTATATTTATTTATTATTATTGATGGGTTTGCTCATTTGCTCTTGACCTCTATCTAGTCCTCAGGACAACGATGGGGTCGAAGATGTAGCGAGCTTACCCAGAAGTGCACTGGCACTCCTGCACACTGACGGAACACAGCAAGCTGCTTGGCGCCAGGCTGGCAAATTATATTTGCACAAAAAAAGTTTTTCTCTTTTCAGTTAAAAATGTTTCTTCATGCAGTCGGCTTTTTTGTTTTTCTTATGAATTAAACATTTATAAACTCACCACCATAATCCCGTTCGGCTGGATTAAAAATATTGCTACAACAACCATGTAGGTATATTATTAAGCCTGAATTTAAATACGTTAAATATCAAAGAGACGAGTGTTAGAGCGCTTACAGACCAGCGACAGTTTGTTTGCGACAGCTTGCGACAGCGGTCGCCGACAGTCGCGCGACCCTCTGCGTCCGCTGTCGCAAACAAAGTGTCTCTCATCTGTAAGAGCCATTAGGAATATAATAAGGATTGTAGCAAATGGCGACTAAGCGCTCTTACAGACGAGCGGAGCGACACTTTGCTGTCGCAGAGGGTCGTGCGACGGTCGCGCGACACACGGCGACAGTAAAGTCTATGAGCGCGATGGTTGCGCGACCATCTGCGACCGAAAAGTGTCGCTCGTCTGTAAGAGCCTGTAGTAACTTGCCAACAGATGGCGCTAGCAGTCCCCTAGCAAAAAGTACGACATAAGACAATTGACGATGGCACATTGGAAACCCGTAAGCTGCTGCACTAAGGTTCACAATCGCTGGCAAGACACAAATCGCGCAAGAAGAAATATCACACAGACTCAGTATATATACAAGGTTCCGACAAACATCAGTAGAACCACGGCCGGTCCCCAGGCATCACAGCTAGCCTGGCGGAAGTACTTCCCTTTTCTATGGAGGAACCTTCCACATCAGTTCCTCTATAAGCCCTTATTCTTTGCCACAAATATCGAATATAGTTAAAAACATAGGTATTCTACTGATTCTTTGTGTTAAATCGTGAATACTTTATCACACAATCTGCATTCGAACCCTCATAAATTGGAAGTAATCCAATCTGAACATAGACTTCGAAGCGCACTGTCTGTAGGTACATCTTAATGGACATCGAGTGGCGGCGGATGGCGGGAATTGTTTTAGTGAAGCTCATCCCACGTTTAATAGCACGACGCTGACGCGACGGAAGCACGCGCGCCCCAATTTCCCAACTAAATGCACCTGAATTGGGTTAAGTTCTTATAGATGTTTTTAAGATGAACAGTTTCGTACACAACTGCATTTATGGCAGGTACAAGCGAAAACAACTAACTGTCTTTTTGAGCGTGCAGTTGAAGTACGACTTACTTTTGTTATATATTAAAGGTTTCAGGCACGGACCTGAAAGAAATACGGGCCGAGTATTGCACTAAAAAGATGTGAAGCATGCATGGTAATACAATCTCGTTTGTTCTACAAGGGACCTACACTCACACAGATGCACTAGCTCTAGGCGCAGGTCCGACAACCGTCACCCTATGTACCGCGTGACAGCACGCACAAAAAAGAAATGGGTGCTTCACTCATGATTAGATGACATTGCGTCTGGTTCTTCTTTTAAGTCTGTGGTTTCAGGATGGAATTAAGAGTTATGTGGTGAAAAAGAACCCTTCTCACGTAGTTGTCTCATATGCACGTTATTAGTACCATACTCTTTCTTAAATTGTGCCTGCGACGTGAATAAATGGGATGGGCGGATTTTCTAACCTAAAAAAACGGATTCGTAACTACTTAGTCCAATCTATTTAGTGGTTGACCCTAACAATAATTCATCTATCGCTGAAACTTTGCAGTTTGATAAAGTAAAGTACTTATACAGATTACGGTTGACAAATAATATAGGTTTTAATTTTTCCCGTCCTAAATTATTTGTCAACCATAATCGGGTATACTTTATCACACTGCAAAGTTTCAGCGATAGATGAATTATTGTTAGGGTGTCCATACAAGGAAACTCTAAAATGATTGGACTAACTGAGATAAAACCGAAAGTGATTTCTGTATTTGTTAGGTTGGTAGTTGTAGCAATGCTTGTAACCACCCCGAAAGGGATTAAGGTCTTGAGTTTATGTAGTTATGTAAGTTATGTATTCAAATCAAAGTACCAAACCGATCCAGGGAGTCACGTTGCAGGGTTTGCCCCGAACACTTGTCTCTCGCGTGGTGTTCGCGCGGTTCGCGTTTCAGCCTGCCACGAGGCTCCCCAATCCTTCACAGTTGTTCTTACTCAAAAACAATCATCGAAATTGGATAGACACTCCCTCAAACTACTTGACATTGGCGGAAATGCGGTGCTAACGCACAAGCAAGAAGTCAATTAATTATAAATTAAAAATTAAAAAAAACCGATCCAGGAAACCTTCAGGCTATAAGTATAGGCAGACACGTTTGTTTTTCCATTACATAAATACTAATTAAACTCTTTTTGTAATTTGTTCAGTCTTATTTATAATGAATTTCCCTAATACAAAGTCTACCAGGTAGATAGACTTTTCAATGTTTATTTTAAGACTCCCCGTTACTAACTTCACCAAATTGAATTTACTTCAAGCTTGGATTCAAAAGTAAGTTTAGTAAGAAAACAGAACTTCTTATTGCCAGGCAAAGACTAGTTAAGAGACTTTGCACTTTTTGTAGAAATAAATCGCTTTTGCGAGAGATTTGAGATAGTTACACTTTTTCAGCTCAGTCATTTGTAGTTAGTGCAGTTTTTATTCTGTGTTCAGTCTCCTTTTGTGTCAGCGTAAGCTTCGCATGAAAATTTCTAATGACGTAGTGTAAACTAGGCAGTCAGTAGGCCTAGAACGCTACCCCCGAGAAAACGAGAAAAATCGAGATATGCTTCTATCTTTGTTATTTTGTCGCTTTGTTTTGCGTGCCATGCTACAGCAATGGTCATAATATCGAGGCTTACTGCCTGGTAGGGTATTGTGTAAGCTCCCAATTATTCAATTCAATTTCAATTCAATACAATTCATTTATTGTTTTCATGTACAGTATTAAAGGTTTTATGATGTGATTAGGTATGAGTAGGTACATGAACCCTGTTGATTAATTAACAACAATTTCCACAATGAAATTAAAACAGCTATTTCAGACCAAATTGCAGTAGGTACAACGGATATTTTAACTTTTTGAAAGTTGTTCAGTTTGATGATCTAAGCCACATGTGTTTTGTTGCACCGTGTATATTTAATCAGTAACTAAGGTTTTTTAGGGTTGATCGTTTAAGCCGTGGTGGTCCAGTGGCGAGTAACCTTGCCTGCCGTGCCTGAGGCGATGGTTCGATCCCCGTCCAAGCCGACTCGTACCAATGAGTTTTTCGGAATTTATGTACGATTTGTTACACCACTGGCTTTTCGGTGAAGGAAAACATCGTGAGGAAACCTGCATGCTTCAATTTCGAGGCGTGTATTGTACCCACTGTCCATTATAAGTGGCGACGGGCTCACCCCCCGTCACACTGGACAGAGTTTCGGTACTATTGGTGAAACGTGGATGTTCTGAGGTTTCAGAATATCTCTGACTACCCCCTCGGGGAATACAGTCGTGAGAATATGCGATGCGATGCGATGCGATGCGATCGTTTACTGCAGCGATCAAAGCACATTAATTAAATGCTATACCTACAAATTAATCGATATACTAAGTACATTAGTAAACCTAATTTCCGCATGCTACGAATATTGCTCGTAGCATCGAAGCTCCGTCCGTAGCGAAGAGCTACGCTTCTCGTAGCACAGTTTGATATTCTCTTCAATATTAGGAGCTTTTATTTTAAGAGGATATATGTATCTGTAAGTGCATTCCATGAAAGCTAAGTAAAGTTCTATTTCATTTTTTAAACACCATTTTTACTAATATCTGTGTCTACAGTTTGTAAAATTTTCTTTCAAATGTATAGTCTCAAAGATAAAAACTATACATTTTAACAGAAATTTGACAAACCACAGAACCGAGATTAGATTATAGATCGTGTTTCAAAATACGCATGTCTGGAAAAAGACCCTAAACGCCTGGTATTAACATTCAATTATTAGACGAATCAACTACGTAACTAATGCTCCTTTGCATTAAACGTAGAACTATAGGTACCAATTCTGTGACTGAACTCAAGCGCATCCCAAAAATTACATAAGACATCCTTCAAAAAACGGCATTGTACTAACCTAAAGAGATTAACCTAAGTTAAGTTTAGTGCAAACGGGCAATAGGTACCTAGAATCAAGGTAAAAGTTCGTATATCCATATCTAATACTGCTTCCACTAAATCAAAAATTACTCTCGCAAACAAAGTTATCTCCCCAATAAATTCCTATCTAAACAACATTGATATAAAATAGTTTCTTTTCGCCATGAGATAAGGGACATGTATCTATCAGTTGTAATTTCATCTTAACAAGAGGGTGACCAGAGCCATAGGAAAAATAAATGGAGAAGGGAGGAACGTTATGGTAACCAAACTGAGATTTATTATTTAAGTTGCACCTTTTATTCTAATATTCAATCTCTTTATGTTGAAAGGTGGTATTTTTGCAAAAAATGTGCACATTTATACAGGGTGTAACTAGGGTTGCCAACTGTACTTTATATAAAGTATTGTACGTTATTAGAGTGACTGCGGGAAATAAGGTGAATGGTGCCCGGCACGCCGTGGTGAGTAGCCAGTCTGTGTCAAAAAGGGCACGTCTGGCTATTCACAACGGTGTGTTGGTGCCTACTCTGATGTATGGGAGTGAATGTTGGGTATGGAATAAAAGGAATGAAAGTCGAGTGAATGCAGTTGAAATGCGCTCCTTACGAAGTATGTGTGGTATTACTTTGGTTGATCGGATCAAGAACTGTGTGATAAGAGATTGGTGTACGTTGAAGGATGATATAGTAACAAGGATTGAAAGGGGTATGCTTAGATGGTTCGGTCACGTAGAGAGAATGAATGAAAGAAGACTAACGAAGGAAATTTATCAAGCAAAGGTGAGCGGATGTGTTGGGAGAGGCCGTCCGAGGAAAACATACCATGATCAAATCAATGATCTTTTCCGAAAAGGACAAGTGCGTAGCACCCTCAATCGACGAAAGTGCATGAAGAGATGTATGAATGTGAATGAGGCTAAAGAGGTGTGTCAGAGTCGTAGCGTGTGGCGGTCCGTGGTCTCTGCCTACCCCCATGGGACAATGGCGTGAGCTTATGTATGTATGTATGCTGCCGCCCTTATCATAATCAGCGCAATCGACATTTTTGGAAAAATTGAGTTATGGGCATATTCGGAATCAGCGTAAAGCGATCTACAAGCATAACTGATCCAATTTTTGATTTTCTTATTTTAAATGTGGTTTTTTGATAAGCAAATTTGTCGCACTTGCAAACTTTCCATAGGTATACTAAACATATACCACGTGATAGCCATTATGATACTTAATTTAGTAAGTCATTCAAAAGGTTCTTCACACTTACTAATAATAAGCACCGGAATATCGCATGCGGTTGTTTTGCCTAGGATTGTCACAGTTAACAATAATAATAAATTCTAAGCATAATCAACGCACTTGACTGTTACGTTACTCTTGGTGGTAACTTATAGATAATTTACTTAACCTCTACTAGTCATAAACATCATATTTGAGTAGATGCGATTGTTATGTTTAGAATTTATTTGCTTAGACAAAAAATATTACTAATCATAAACATTGATCCTAAACATTACCAACGCAACTAGCGCAAGTTCAATTATTATACCTGGGAATCAATAGCAGAGGGAGCAAATACGTTGGCAAATACGTTCGTTATGACTAGTAAGAAGGTCACTTACATAATATGAGACGAAATAAAAAAAACTTGCCCTCTTTAAATAAACCTTGTAATTTACCCGCATCAGCCAAAAAATGAGAAAAAGAGAAAGTTACTATCCTATGTTTTATTTCTGTTCATAAACTTTCATACACATAAAGTTTTATCAAAATCGGTCCAGCAGTTTTTGAGTCATCATCATCATCATCATCTCAGCCGCTGGACGTCCACTGCAGGACATAGGCCTCCCCCAAGGATCGCCATAACGACCGGTCCTGCGCTGCCCTCATCCAGCGTTTTCCCGCCGCCTTCACCAGGTCGTCGGTCCACCCTACGCTGCGCTTTCCGGTACGCGGCCGCCACTCGAGAACCTTCTTCAAAGTTGGACCTACCTAACTGAATAGTTTGTCCCAGGTAAACATAATCGTCAAAAACTTCGAGCGCAGAGTTTCCAATCGTTACAGGAGTGGGTTCAACATGGACATTTGATATGATCTTTGTCTTGTCCATGTTCATCTTCAGACCAACTCGTTCGGAGGCTCTGCTAATATCATCGAGCATTCAACTGAGCTCTTCTATAGTCTCCGCCATGATGACTATATCATCGGCAAACCGAAGGTGACTTATGTACTCGCCGTTTATGTTGATGCCTAGCCCTTTCCAGTCCAGAACCTTGAAAACATCTTCCAGTGCAGCGGTAAACAGTTTCGGAGATATAACGTCTCCCTGCCTCACACCTCGCTGCATTAGGATAAGTTTCGAGTTCTGGTACTGTAGTCGAACTGACATAGACATGCGTTTTTGAACAAGCATTTTAGCACCTCGATGTACCTACCGTTAGTCTACTTGGTATCGCTGAAGAGACTGCAGTACAGCCCAAGTCTCAATCGAATCAAAGGCTTTCTCGTAGTCCACGTACGCCAAGCAAAGGGGTAGGTTATACTCTTCGGTCTTCTTTATCACCTGCCGGAGCGTATGTATGTGGTCCACGGTGCTAAAACCCCTTCGAAAGCCGGCCTGTTCGGGAGGCTGCAAGTCGTCGAACCTGCGCGTGAGATAGTTCGTAATGACTCTCGAAAACAGCTTGTAGACATGGCTAAGAAGGGAGATGGACCTATAGTTCTTCAGCAGGGCATTATCACCCTTTATGAAGAAGAGCACCACCAGACTTCTGTTCCATGCCTGCGGCGTATTTCCCTCGAGTATGACGGAATCGAACAGTTTCTGAAGGGCCTTCAGAACCGGTTTTCCACCCGCCTTCAGAAGCTCGGCCGTAATAGCGTCATCACCCGGTGCCTTGTTGTTTTAGCCTGATTTGTAGCGGGTCTCCGTGTTGACGTGTATAACTGTCTATAGAATTTCTCAACCTCTCTCAGAAGCTCAGGCTTCAACGATACGATTCTGCCATCCTCAGTCATCAGCTTTGATAGCTGGCTTTGCCCAATAGACAGATCCTTTGCGAAGACTTTGGAGCCTTTGTTCCGCTCTATAGCCTCCCTAATACGCTCGGTGTTAAACCGACGCAGGTCGCAAGTTACAGACTTTGAAATCTGCATTATTATTGAGCTGCCGGTACCTATTCGCATCATCTGAAGACTGCAGAATCATCTCGCGCCTTTCCTCCATGAGGATACTTTCAGGAGATACTTTCATTGTTTGAAGGATACTTTCTTTGTTTGTTAATTTTTTTGCTGATGCGACAAAAAGGTTTATTTAAAGAGGAGGTGTTTTTTTTATTTCATCTCATATTATGTAACCTTGACCGTGACCTTCTTACTAGTCATAAAGAACGTATTTGCCAACGTATTTGCTCCCTCTGCTATTGATTCCCAGGTATAATAATCGCACTTGCGCTAGTTGCGTTGGTGATGTCTAGGACATATTAATTGATTTATAATATTTATCCTAGGCATAAGTGACGTAATTGCATTTCCTAGACATAAGCCACGCAATTGTAACACATGCGATGGTTATGCTTAGGAAATAAAGACAAATTAATCTATGTTTACAATTCTAAACAACATTTTGGGGTTTATTTATATGAAACATTATTATTTAAGAAAAATGAATATAGCAAAAAGAAAGTTCATAGCCTGTTCTATATAGTCGATAACTAAAAAATAATAAATGTCTGCTAGTATTTTAAGAGTAAACAAAAAACGAAAAAAAAACTTTAGGCGCCATTTTCTCGAATTCTCCCTCCATGCAAGTGCGTTGATTATGATAAGAACGGCAGTATGTATGTATTGTACGTTATTTTCAGTCAAAGTACTTTATATTTTAGAACAACAATAAAGTACGCAAAAATACTTTATTTCAAACCTTTTAGGTTTTTACGAAAATAAAATCGAAATACCTAACCAACAATGCGTGAAATGAAACGTAAATTGACAAGAACGCAGCCATAAGAATTCTAAGTTCTAACGCCCATCCATAACTCGCAATTTCCGAACGAGTGTGCGAGCGAGAGAATTACATACTAGCTTGAGCCATGCACGAGCGAGACAGATAGTTTGGTAAAATTACTGTCATTGTGACATTTAGGAAAAGCGCGGTAATTTTCGTTTTTCTGTTTGTTGACTTTGTTGTAGCCTTGGAACTTTTGAAACTTTCCTTTATTTCGTAGTTTTAAGTGAAATTTTAGGCGATTTACTAAGAAAAATGGAGGAAAGTGGTAAAGAAACCGGGAATTCCGGTGCAGACAGTGATTGTGAATTAGTTGTTACTCCTACTAAGAAAGCCAAATTATCGAAGCCAAAAAGGATTCAAAAGTATAAAAATGAGTGGGAAAAAACATACGACTGGCTATCAAGTGATCCTCGTAACCAGTTTAATGCAAAATGCAAAGCTTGTGACGTTAGTTTTACTATTGGAACTGGCGGAATTGGACAGGTGAGTGAGTTGAGTTGATTGAGAGGGTGTCTGGGTGGGGTGAGTCAGGAGATGGACGGAATGGTGCTTTAGGTGCTTACTGGTTGATGGTCTGGTACTCTGGTAGATTTGGTTGGATATGTGCATCAATCACCGTGCATTGCAATTGCATCATATCATATCATGCATGTGCATTGCATTGCATCGTGTTATCACTTTTTCAGATTAAGCAGCATCAAGATACTAAACAGCACAACGCGAAAATAAATATAAAAAGAACATCTAATGTGCTACAGAAATTCCTTACCCCAGCTTCATCTGCAAGTTCATCAGGGTCTAGTGAAAATGAAAATAATATTGTTGCTGCTGAATTAGCACTAACATATCACACAGTGAAACACAATTTATCATACAATAGCATGGACTGTTCAGTAAAATTAGATAAAGTAATATATGTTGATTCCAAAACGGCAACTAACATTAGATTAGCTAGAACTAAAATGGAAGCCATTGTTATGGAAGTGCTAGGGCCTTATGCTCTCCAAAGTGTAATTAATGACTTAAATGATGAAAACATGTTTTTCTGTCTCCAAACAGATGCATCAAATAAAAAAAACATTAAATTGTTTCCTTTAGTGGTACAATGTAACAAAATATTCTCTATATGGGTGTCCGCCCGAAACATCACGTCGTCGCATGGAAATTGTACCAGTTCGAAATTGAAACCTACAATTCTATAGGTACGCGTAGAACCTTTGTCACGACTACTTCCAGTTAGGAATGTTTCAGAGAAGCTTTATGCTGTTAATACAGGTTATCATGAAAAGGTTCTGCCTGGAAATGCCTGTATTTCATAAAGTTGACTATATAATCGTTTAAAGAAGTGCTATTTTTGAATCATGAGATTCAAAATCATGATCGAATGATGCATAATCTCCATAGTAATTTTAAAATTTTCTACCGATGATTTCAACAAATGTTACTTTCAAAAATCGAGCCGATTCCTCGTAGGATCAAAATACGATGAGCCTGAATTTGGACGACATTGAATAAAAAATCTAATGAAAAAAGAACTTCCTTTTAGAGAATCAAGATGACTTTGTTTCTAAATAAATGATTCAGTCAAAATTTATGAAAAAATATCGTAAAACTGCTTGAAGAAGAAAAATCGGACAATGAGCTTAAACAAATGGACGGTTCTTTGTGGTTCTTACGTTAAAATTCCCAGAAAATCATGTTTATAGTTTTACATAGGAAAAAACAGAAGTATTCAGTATTTATTATTCAAGATGAAGTTGCATAAGTCCGTATCAAAGGGGTAAATATCACGGTAAAGATATACAACAAGTTACAAGACACGTTCAGAGTGAAAGAAAATTGCAAATGTCAATATTCAGTAGTTTCTACCCCAACCTAATTATAGTACTATGTGGCCCTACAATGGACGGACAACCTTAGGGTTGAACTACACCAAGTAGCACAGCATCGCATTTTTCCGTCGCTCCATCCTTCTCTGTCACTCAAGAACGTCATTTGTTAGAGCATATAAGATAGACGGAACGCGATCGCACGCGGCGTGCTGTTCCGTGCTGTTTCGTTCCGTCTATCTTATATCGACGGGGAAGTGCTAACAACTCCTAACTTACTTTTTTTTCACACCAATCTTGGTGATATCTTACATTATTACATATTATCTAAATACTTATTCCAAACAAATTTTGATTATTACCTTACAAGCGGGTCCATTTAAGTATAAAATTGCCATTTATTAACACAATTTTTCTTAAACTTCTGGGAAAAATTAAAAACGTTTTTTTTTCGCCTCCTGTAAAGTTAGGAGTTGTTAGCACTTCCCCGTCGATATGCTCTAACAAATGACGTTCCTGAGGGACAGAAAAGGATGGAGCGACAGAAAAATGCGATGCCGTCCTTCCTGATACTTAGGCAAAGAAAAATAATTAGGTTTGGTAGTAGGTAGGTACCCACATATCGCATTGTATATTGTATGTTTATCATTATTATTATTTCGTAAAAGCAAACCTGTGTACTAGATTGTTTTTAGGACGCCCCTTCCGTCGTATCCTGTAAAAACAACACCAAAAATGCTCATTGCTATGTGCGTAACACTTTAAAACAGGGTTTAATTTAAAAAACAGGGAAAAAGATAACATTGTGTCGAAATTTATGGCGTCGTTACGGTAGAAAATTAAATGAAATATGCCTTGGAGCCGACGTTACAAGCACATGTCCGGGATTTTGAGTTTTAGGAGTTTTCAAATTTACTACAAAAATTTGGTATTACCTATTTCATTAGCAGAACGATAAAGATAATAAAGAAATTGTAAAAATTGTTGTTAAGTGATTGATGTAAGTACCTATAGTAAACTCAATTTAGATTTACTTATTAATTAAATCGGTCGTAGTACCTACCTCATGATGCCGCAACAGAATAAAAGGTAAGTACCTAAAGCCTGACCAGGAATATAAAATCCTGGTTTGGGGGCGCTGCAATCGACTATAACCTTTAATGACAGAGTTCCAAGTACAAAAATTCGTTCAAGTGATTTTCGGCAACATGGCGAGGTTTTTTATATTTCTGGTCGGGCTTTAATTACGAGTAGCAGTTCTAACACAGAGTACTATACTACGAATAAGAATAACTATAGAAGAGTAACTCTAAACAAAATCGAAATAATTTTTGACACCCAATGAAAAATGACATGTTGTATGAGTTTTGGCGGCTAGGTACTGTTTTTAAAGAACAAATTTAGAACGCGGTACACTTTTTTTGGTGCCACTTTTTGAGCTTCATTTACACTTCTAATCTCAGATAAATTAACAGGAATGGATTGGAAATGATCTCTCATTTCTACGCAAAAAAGTCTGTCAATTTTGCGGGGGTGAGGGGGGAGTTTTATATACTGGCGCGGGACGCGCGTCAACTATTTTTATATGACGGGTATGCTCACTGAGCATGCGTCTTTGGCAGAGGGGTACGCGCGTAATATCGCATCCATTCCTGTTAATTTATCTGAGCTTCTAATACATTCTTATTCGTAGGTACTATATTATACTACCGTAAGGTTCTAATAACGTTTTTATCCCCCACGAATAGGAATGATTAGTCGTAATTTTATGTCTTCTTCTTATCGTGTCAGCATGAGTTTTATTGCATGAAAATCTTTGATATTGTAGTGTAAAGAATAGCCAATGGTCGTATCGAGGCTGACTGCCCAGCCGCCGTAGCATGTTGCACGTGATACGGCTATATCACGCCCTTTATCTCGTTCGTTCGCGCGCAAATAGAAAGAGATAGCGAAGGTGTGATAGCGCTTTATCACGCTGCCATGCTAGCCATGCAGGGGTGTTGCGCCAGACAAACCCTGGTTTCGTCACTCGAATAGATTATTTCCTGGCACCCCATGATTTTATGTAATACTAGTGTTTACCCGCGGCTTCGTCCGCACAAATTATATACCAGGTTTCAAAGCCAAGCTATCAAACAACAAAAGTTTCATCAAAATCGGTTCTGTCGTTTTTGTCGTGCGCGAACAAACAAACAAACAAACTAACAAACTTGCCAATAGATGGCGCCACGCGTCATTTAAATCGCGCTATCGAGTGTTATTTGAGTTTATATGAAGTGAACCGCTACTTTTTTATTCCTCACACATTTTTACGATTTTATAATAAGTAGTGAACATTATATAAAACACCATGTCAACCTATTAACCTGTGTGTCACAATAAATAATTTATGTTTTTTTTTATGATTTAAGATGTGCGTAAAACTAATATTCTTTGAAAAATCAGAAGCTGTACGTCATGGATATTGGAGAAGTAAATTCCACTTTATTCGTACAACGGCGTTGTAAAACTACCTTTTCAACCTATTTTATTTCAGCTAAATCCTTTATAAAACTTTGAAGCGTTCGCGATATTTGAACTAGGTATTACATTTGAAGGAAAGCGGATGTGAAAACAAGCACTAAATCAAGTCGGACAGGAATTTCCTCTTGCTAGCAATATATCAAAATGTTTCTAACTCGCGCCCCAGGAAAGGCATATTAAAATTCTTTCTTGAGGCTTCGATAATATATTCACACCTAAGGGAATGTGCCATTTCAACCGCAAAAGTGTTTTATGAAAAATGTCCTGTTTATTTAATTCTTTATATATTATTAGATATATCCTTCCCTAATGTTCTGATTTGTAGACACTTGTTAGTGCTCCGTATCAACATTTGCAAAACGTGTTTTTAGTTTGATGGTTAGACTCTTCGTTTAAAAGGATACTAATCACCCTGTATTCGCACGCCTCTTCATTCTCACACACATGAAAATCCTGTGTACCACATGAAGGCAATAAAGCATACCTACATATAATTCGCACCAACATATAAGCTTTATTGCCTTCATTGTGGTACACAGGATTTTCATGTGTGTGAGAATGTTGTTGTTGCATTTGTATAGTTAGGTACGTGTTTTACAAAACAGACAAATTTTAATACGTGAAATTGTTAAGATCGTTTATTTTTGTTTACCTTTACAGTGAGATGTTTGAATTCTAAAAGAATCAAAATTGTTATGCTTAGTCATTTTTAGCAAATCACGAACAACATTATAAAGTAGGTACCTGCATAAACTTGCAATACGGGTCAGAGAATTTTTCAAGTCTGTTAAAAATATACGTGTACTAAAACCAAGACAGACGGAAAAATAGTAAAACCCAAGCCACAAGTAATCTACTGCACTTGTAAATTCAGCAAATGGTACGAGCGCCGTAGAAAATAGGAAAAGCTTATGCATAAACAAAACTAGCCGTGTGGCTGGTTCGTATGCAACACATAAATACACATGCATACGAAATGCGGCCGAATAACGTTGTTTACTTGTTTACATCACTTCTGACATCCGGAGGTGACTCTTGAAGTTTTCTGAGTTATTACATTGCGGTTATAGATAATTTGTTTCCCTAGCATAGGAAGAGTTTCGTATCCCGCGACGTCAATAAAGGCCTCCGCTCATTGCAGCAATTTTATCGAGCGATAATATCGCTGCGATTTTGCGATAATTGTTTCCAGTACATTTTGTATGGGGACACGCGCGATCCTACACACTGCCGCGATATTATCGAGCGATAATATCGCTGCGATTTTGCGATAATTGTTCTCAGTACATTTTGTATGGGGACGCGCGCGATCCTACACACTGCCGCGATATTATCGAGCGATAATATCGCTGCGATTTTGCGATAATTGTTTCCAGTACATTTTGTATGGGGACGCGCGCGATCCTACACACTGCCGCGATATTATCGAGCGATAATATCACTGCGATTTTGCGATAATTGTTCTCAGTACATTTTGTATGGGGACGCGCTCGATCCCACACACTGCCGCGATATTATCGCAACTCTTTCGACTACATTCAGTGGTGGGGCGCATGCGTGACGCGAATCGCGGAATCGCTGCAGTGTGTAAGGTGTCGCGATATCGCTGTCGATAATATCGCTCGATAAAATCGCTCGATAATATCGCTGCAATGTGCGGAGGCCTTAAATCGTACTAACAACCATAATACATTTGGTACAACCGTATTACCCATTTGGAGTGATCACAAACTTTGCTACAACTACCAAATAGAATATGGACCATGTAATATTGTAATAGGTAAAGGTAATAAGAATTCTAGAGTAATTATCGTCCAAAGCTGAGTAATTAATACATGTAACCTATTCGCTTGAACCAGACAGTTGCCTTTAGATTAAGCTAATCAATATCAGGTTACCTACCGTTGTGTACATTTGATAAACCGCAAACTTCGATAATTGCTGGTTCAGTGCGGTAATTACATCCAATTTGACGATGTATTTCCTCTGAGATTTCTGATAGGTAGGTAGGTAAGCAGGTAGCATCAAGACTAGACGTACCATATACGTATTTTAATATTGAGCATTGCTGCAACAGCTCGCCTTCGCCTCGGCCAACAATTACATGTGATCTGAGGCTTTCTTATTTACTGCCCAAGGTACCGTGTGTGTGTGTACACTATTTTTCTTCTCGATGGAGGCGGAAAGGGCAACTTCATTTAGCGCAGCAGGACAAAAATTGACGCTTTCCGCCCGGAGGGGAGAAAAATACTTTTCTATTCTTCTCTTTATGGTGTACAATCAGAACAACCAGGTCCCTCCTTCTCCCGCCAGGCATTTGTCTCCTCGGAATTTTTCACTTCTCATGTTTATTAGATAGGTACTAGTGTTTTCCCGCGACTTCGTCCGCACAAATTATATACCAGATTTTAAGTCGGATCATAAGCTATCAAACAAAAAAAGTTTCATCAAAATCGGTTCAGTAGTTTTTGCGTGATGTGCGAACAAATAAACAAACTAACAATTTTGTCAATAGATAGCGCTGCACGTTTTTAAATCGCGCTATCGATATGTTATTTGACTTTATATGAAGTGAACAGCTACTTTTTTATTCCTCATGATGATTTTACGGTTTTATAATAGTTAGATATCTACTCTTATTCTTAGTCACGAAATAAAAACCAACTTTCAGACAATTTCCATCGTCGCATGGACTGTAGAAACTGAACTATTTTAACTTTAATGAACAGATAATTCAAAGTATGAATTTCCATTAGCTAAACCTTCTAACTTCAAAATACTGAAGAGAAGGCAATTTACTTGCCTCCTTCAGTTTACAGAGAGGGTTCTCATTCTCCGATGCTATGCAATATGTTTACTTTCTTAACGAGCGGAGCCAATCACGTAACTAGATACCGATGAGACGTGCTCACTTGTTATTTAATCTCCCTTTCTATCTAATTAAATATTCGAATTCCTTTAAGGCCTTAGTTTAAGGCTGCACCGAGCCTATTGTGCTGCCCCCAATCGTATTTTTTTTATTTCTTAACAATTAAACAATATTTCCAAAAAACAAGAATGTCACATCACCTCACATTGTAGTCATTGCTGATTTTCAATTTATCGGGTCACTGCGGATTTGTTTTTATACTGTTTGTAGTTATTATCGTTAAAACCGCCAAAAGTGGCCACTTTTGGCGGTTTTAAAGATAATAGCTACAAGCATAAAACATAATAATCCCAAACGTTTCGATAAATTGAAAGTCAATCAGGACTACAATGTGACATTTTTGTTTTTTGGAAATGTTGTTTAATTGTTTAGAAATTCAAAAAAATACGATTGAGGGCAGCACAATAGGCTCTGTAGGCTCTTAAGGCCAGTGCAGACAAAGTAAACACATTTTTAGTAAGGTCTCCCGGGGTAACTGGAACCACTATGCCTTAACAGGCATAGACGGCATAGGCGTAGGCATAGGCATTCCAGTGGTTTGGCTAACGCCTTGTACCCTATGATTTCTAGATGACGGTGTAGGGAGGTGAATTCCAGGTGTTGGTAAAGCCTGACCAGGAATATAAAAAACCTGGATTGGGGACGCTGCAATCGACTGTCACCTTTAATGTTAGTGTTCCAAGTACAAAAATTCGTTCTAATGATTTTCCGCAACATGGCGAGGTTTTTTATTTTCCTGGTCAGGCTTTAAATACAATATTTTCCGAGTAGAAAATGTTCAGTCGCGTTTTATCCCATATAGGTTTTACCTATTCACATATTTTCCAATTCGATATCATGTAGTGAAGGAAGTCTCCGCACACAAATGGGGATTAGTTAAACAGTACAGTTGAAAAGAAAAAAGTGTAATCAAGAAATAAAAAAAACATAATTATAAATAATAAATAAGAAACTTTAAAAAAAATTAAGTCATACATATTAATAGTATCGATCCTGTTCAAGTGACCGTGAGTAACTGTTGACTATTATAACACCATAAATGTGTAAACCTGAAAACAAAAATACATACACATTTAACATTTTTCGAAAAATATTATGAAAATGAATGCCCGCAGACAAAATATGGTCCTCGTCTGATCTGCCTAAGGCTTTTCTACACCAGCCGTCTCTTCATCTCAAACTCAAACTCAAAATACATATACATATACTCACGCCACAATCCCACTGGGGTAGGCAGAGACTACGGTTTGCCACACACTACGATTCTGACACACTTCTCTCGCCTCATCCACATTCATACATCTCTTCATGCACTTCCGTCGGTTGAGGGTGCTACGCACTTGTCCTTTTCGGAGAAGACCATTTATTTGGTCGTGGTAAGTTCTCCTCGGACGCCCTCTCTCGACTGTTCCACTGATATTGGATCGATAAATCTCCCTAGTGAGTCTACTCTCATTCATCCTCTGTACGTGACCGAACCACCTAAGCATACCTCTTTCAAACCTGGTTACCACAGCATCCTTCAACTTACACCGATCTCTTATCACACTGTTCTTGATTCGGTCGGTCACTGTAACACCACTCATACTTCGTAAAGAGCGCATTTCCACTGCATTCACTCGACTTTCATTCCTTTTGCTCCACACCCAACATTCACTCCCGTACATAAGGGTAGGCACCAACACGCCGTTGTGAATAGCCAGACGTGCCCTTTTTGACACAAACCGGCTACTCACCACGGCGTGCAGGGCACCATTTACCTGATTTCCCGCAGTCACTCTCTTCTCCACATCCCCCTCACATTTTCCGTCTCTCGTAAACATACTTCCCAAATACACAAACTCATTCACTTGTTCCACTCTTTCTCCTTCAATAGTAATCTTACACTCTGTAACCTCATCCTCAAAACAAACTCAAAATGTTTTATTCAAAATAATATCACATGGATAGGCCAGGCCTTACGCGAACATTTCAAACCAGAAAAATGAGGCAAAACAAATTGAAAGGTTTACTTCAAATTTGTATGCAAGTGCCCTAGATTTGACAGATAATGGCGCTAGTTTGTATGGACCAAGTGCACCAGTAGTGTGCTTCGACTTACCGCGCTTTAGGCCTATCCATTAATTTTATTTTGATCTAAGTTTCTGACGACATTTTTGACTCTACCTCCGTTCCGTGTCGTCAACTTATTATTAATCTGTGGTGTCGTGTCCACCCAAAGCAATAAATTTGTTCGCCCCTGGTTTCAGGTTTTGTGGATGTTGTTAGTTGGGTCGATGCTTTTGATAGTAACTCAATTGGTCGTTACTTTTCTTTAAGGTACCGCCTTGAGGTTTGGATACTTTATTCCATATAAAGATGAAACGATAATACAGATTCCTATTTCGCTTTCTGGCCGGGATTCATCATCATCTTCCTAGCTGCTGTCCCGCTATGCCTAAGCTATGCCTTCTGGCCGGGATTCTGATTAGCAAATACAAATAATTTATCGGAAAGGTATACTATCAGACAAATCTTGGAAGTAACTAAAGCTGTTCTAAGAATACATTTGCAAATCTCTGTTTTGGTAAATAGAAACAGCCTTAATATTTTGTTGCTATTTGGAATGGACTTTAGGTACGTACGCTTACGATGCGATGCGTTTGCAACACAATTTTTGTCCCAGATTTGCATGTAGCTGTATATTATATCTATTTATTATAGATCCAAAAACTTTACGAACCTTCATAGGTGGCGCCTGCAAATAATGTTAAGACAGCCTTTGGACACTGATTGTTGTCCATGTAAACTAGCAATTTTCCTCCAAACAGAATGACGTGGATCACAATGATGGAATAGTGAGACACCTCCCAGACTGAACATATGTACACGTTGCCTTTTAACTGGAAAGAAATCATCATCATTATCATTTTCTTGCCCATTTCCCACTGTTTGGGGTTGGCGCAATATGTCATTCTCTTCCATTCATCTCTTTTGGTCATTTCAGCACTCACTCCTTTCTTACACACAATCATCCTTCACACAATCCATCCATCCTTTTTTTGGCCTTCCTCTCCTATCGTAGCCATCCACATTCAAACTTAACATAACAATACAGTAACATACTTAACAACAAATTAATATAATACTTAATCGTTTAAATAATACTTTATAGATAACATTTGCAACTTTTAAACGCACTGGCTCCTAAACTAATCAAGGCTGAGGGTCCGAAGTCAGTTCCTATAATACCCATTACATTGTAATACAGCATGTCATAATGTACATTTTTAAGCATACAATCATGATTGGTTGATTGATTACAAGCCAGAAAGAAAAATAAGCAAATAAAACCGGTAGTGATTTTTCTTCATGTAAGTGAAAAATCCTATTGAATATAAAATATAGTTAGGAGGAGCTACTAGATTTGATCTAATATGCTTAAAAAAAATTATGCAAAACCAAAGCGAAGCTAATTATTATTCAGACTCGATTCTGAACAAAAACATGGTTTCGCTTTGGTTTTGCGTTATTTACCAATTGACGTATATCTTTTTAAAATTTTACATTCAATTTTTCATACAACTCGATACCGAACGGATTTTAATGAAACGTCAATATTTATAAAATGTCTATAACGAACGATTCTCCAGTTCCGTAAAACTGGAGAATCCTTTGTTGCCATACCAACTTGTATAAGTAAACAAAAGAAACGAACATCAACAGTCGCTCCCAATTCACTAATTAAACTGAAACATGTTCACAAAGGCCTGCACTACATGGCTCAATCATTTTCAATTATAGCTACCCACTGGATGATATAGTAGTCGAGTGCAATGCCAACTTCACAAACAATATCTTTCTAAATCACTCACTTACTGGCTATTGACTATAGCAACGTCTTGGCGATTCCTCATACGGCCTTTGTCATACCTTGTATAATGTATGCCTTGTATGCTTAGATCGTTTTACATAAAATGAATGGATAGGCCTAAAGCGCGGTAAATTGAAGCAAACTACTGGTGTACTTGGTCCATACAAACTAGCGCCATTATCTGTCAAATCTAGGGCACTTGCATACAAATTTGAAGTAAACCTTTCATTTGTTTTGCCTCATTTTTCTGGTTTGAAATGTTCGCGTAAGGCCTATCCATTCATTTTATTTTGATCTAAGCTTGTATGTAGCTATGAGAAATCGTTAGTATATGAAAGGGTTTGTTGTAAAATACGGCATAAACAGGGTCCAACTTAATATGCTGATGGTTATTTAAGGGGATGATTAAAATATCAAACTGAACAACTTTCTCAGTGGGACAAACGTCGAAATCGCAAAAAATAGACTGTATGTAATAGTAATTACTGTACACATAACCTTAGCTTGAGAGTTTATATTGTAATACTTGTAGAGTTTCTGGCCGCATTTTATCTACAGCGACAACACGTTCCGTCGCGGTGGTAGCTTAAAAAAAGATTTGACGTTTAATAAGTGGGCATCAAGCTCACAATTATTTTTAGTTTTAGTTTGAATCCCCTGTTTGATCATCCCGTTAAAACCATCAGCATAGGACCATATAAGGACCCTATCTGGAGTGCGAGTGATTGCAATTAGAGCCTGAGTTGAAGCGGGGGGTACAGTCAGCATCAAAAGTATCTAAGCATGTTAAGTGTTCATATTTATAAATATCTGAACATCTTTACGATAGCAAACCTTATTTCGACTCGCAAAGAAATCAAATTAATTTATCTGTGTTTATCTGTCATGCTATTATTTGTTAAGTTGAAAACAAATGTTATCTAGTAGGAAATAAGGTTTATTTTCGTGTAATTGTTCATATGTTTTTGAACGCCTGACATGTTTAGATACTTTTGATGCTGACTGTACATACACCTCCCCGCGGTACCTACGGTCCTGGCCACACGCACCTGCAGTAATGTGCTACGTTGAACAATTTGACTCACAAAGATCGTTTCCAACTCATATGCGTTCTATACCTTTAGAACTTGCCACAGCAACAGTGATGCGATGACTATCTGATAGCAGGACAAGCTGGAGGAGACGAGAGCGAAGATGACATTCATGCCCAACGTTGCAGACTTGTTGACGGGTTCGTTAGACAATGAAGCGATCGATGATATGAATAATAATATACATAATATCTGTCAAAATCAAAAACATAATAATTAACAATTTTACTTAAGATGAAACCAAAAAATGAACGGTGCCTTTTAACCTGAGACCAAACGAAAGTAGACTTTACTTTCTTTATCTATAGGATTGATATCACATCACAACGAATTCTTGGCAATATACGTAGGTACCTATCCTATATTTTGAAATACACCATTCCATCCTGAAACCACAAATATGCTAAAGACTTTGCCAAAGCCTTACCCCAAATGCACACATAAAAAGATAGTGGATCACGGACCTGAAAAAAAGACGGACGTAATGTGACACTAAAAAGATGTGAAGCACGCAAGGTCCTACATTTTCGTTTGTTCTTAAAGGGACCTACACTCACACAGATGCACTAGCTCTAGGCGCAGGTCCTACAACCCGTCACCAACGCACACAAAAGAAATGGGTGCTTCACTCGTGATGAGACGAGATTACGTCCGCCTTTTTTTCAAGTCCGTGTAGTGGATAGTTATTTTATTTTAGGGAGTCAATTAAAAAGCAATTAAAAAGTTTTTCGCGGCAGCGTGCTTCGCTACAACAGGCTACAACGGCTTTCGCGACTACATCATTCGAACGTACAAGTTTTCGAACGTATGAGGCAGTCAAAAAGTTTTTCGAAGCAGCGTGCTTCGCTATGACGGTTTTCGAAACTGCATATGACTCCCGTTATTTGAAAATTTCTAATAACCCTAAAAGGGTCTTAAGCAGTATGTATATTAGAGAGAGTTGGTGCTCTTACCCTCTTTATAGAAAGTCAGGCGTATGGCTAAAACTAGAGTTTCAAAAGGGAATCATTATTTTTGAGTAGTTCACTAACAATTGAACCTATTCCAACAAAAACAACGGCTTGAGCAAGGCTGTAGCCACATACATTTTCTAATTGGAGGCAATTGTTCTTCCTTTGCATCACTTGATATATACAATATACTACCAATTAATAAAAACATCAATTGGATAACAAACAAGGAATATAATTACTCCCTGGCGGGAGAAGAATGAGAACTTCATACATCAAAACTTACCCCTCCATTTATACTACAGAGACATCTGGTTAGAGCAGTGAACTACAGAAGAAAAAAAAATATGGCGGGCTTTTCAAAAACTTTCTAAAAAATGTTTTTAACTTTATTGAGCTAATCAAGTTACTGAATTTCAGCTGGTACTTGCAATTAATGAATTGTGAAATAAAGAATAAATAAATTGTGAATTGAAATTCAGTTTAACTTGATTAGCTCAATAAAGTTTTATAATTATATTTAATAACATGTTTATATCATTGTTTGTAGTTCTACCTAGTATTTATCTCTATAAATAAAATACTTGACAAAAAGTTAAATGTTTTTTATTCACATTAGTATAAGTTTAAAGATGCACTTTTGTGAGAGCTATAAAACAAGTTATTTACATATCTAAGTCAGTTTTTAGCCAATTACCTACATAATATAAGTTTTAGTTAACAATTTTAAATCCGTTTAACGCTTATCCAACTCTAAAAATGTTTTTAAAGACCAAAATCACAATACAATACATTATTGTATAAAATCACACCATACAATATAAAAACTGCGATTTTGCGATATTTGTTCTCAGTACATTTTGTATGGGGTCGCGCTCGATCCTACACACTGCCACGATATTACCGCAACCTGACGAGAAGAGGCTCCCCATAGGTAAACGCATGGCCGGGCCATATTTTGCTGGTTTTTAGAAGCTATCTTCTCGTAATTTGAAAGACATACAAATGATTGAAAAGTGTAGCAATGATCTTCAACATCTCGGCTTTATTCGCTATCGATCATATTTCTTATTTTTCTATAAAATACATATTAAAATTATGAAACCTGTGTTTAAAGGAAAGCCTAAATATTTGAAAAAATCTGTATTATGTGCATCTAGTTACTTTTTAAGTTGAAGTCACTTTTACTTGCGACACACACCTTTGTGTAGACAACATCAAGATCTAAAATTGCTATAAAGCAATTTTTTTTAAGACCCATATTTTAATGAGTTAATTAAAAATTTTTTAGATTTGGTGCGAATTCTTATGATTTTTGAATGTGCTTGGATTAGAAGGCACCACAGTGACATAATTAAGGACAGGCAAGTCAAAAATAGGTATGTACCTACTAAAATGACGTAGTTTAGTAGAGGTGAGGTGGCTCTGAAAGAGTCAAGGTTGTTCGGTCAGGGAAATCACATTCCGAGAGCGCAAATGGGCGCTGCATACAAACGTAGTCGGGTGATATTTTCAATACTTGTTTAATAATTTGGTCGGCCCGGTAGCTCAGTCGGTAGTGAACCTGCCGTGTGTGTCAGGACCGCAGGTGTATTTTTTTAATTTGGATGGGAACTGTCTAAAATAAATGTACCTAAAATGTACTATTTAGTACCTATAAAGAATTTAATTGTACCTCGTTAAATTCCTGGAAAACACATTACGAAAGTGAGCCGCCATTCTGATATCAAGATGGCGGGCAAACACTAAATCTTTCAGTTTATTGTAATTGAATGATTACCAAACAAATAAACCTAAAATTTACTAATAGTACCCGTAATTAATTTTTTTGTACCTCGTTCGATTCTTGGAAAACACATTACGAAAGTGACACTAAATCTTTAAGTTTATTGTAATTGAATGATCACCAAACAAATGTACCTAAAATGTACTTTTTAGTACCCATAATAATTTTATTTGTACCTTCCGTTCCTGGAAAACACTGTATGGAAGTGATGACCATGATTGCCAATTGGCAATCATGCACAAGGAATATACTACTCTCTACTGAGAGATCATGTACTTGCCGCCACGCGGTTGATATGTAGGTACGTAGGTATGCTTGAACGCACAGCGATTTTTATTCACGCGATTTTTATTCGCGTGATTTATATTCGCACGATTTAAATTCGCACGATGCGTGATGCGCGAACAAACACACAAACAAACAAACAAACACACAAACAAACAGACAGATAAAATTTCTAAAAAAGGTTGATTTGGAGTCAGGGATCCCTAAAAACCATATCGTAATCTTTTTCTTGTAAATATCTTCAATGTACAGACACACTTCAGTTACAGTTTTATAATAGTTTAGATCATATATTTCCCAATACCCACAAAACAGTGCATCAGCAGCAGCAGTATCAGCATTACTTTTCTTACGATAGCTAGTTGTCGAAAGGAGTAAGTACTTCTAAGGCAGGAAGGAAGGTGTTCTGGATGGTTGTATTGAAGCAGTTTAATTTTGTGTGACGACAACAGAACCAATGATCTAAACAATAATGGACAAGGTGAAAGCGAATTTTTTTCAAGCCTATAAAGTGCCCTAGCTCAGAGTAGACTTGGTCTCAGTCAGTCTAGGAACGTGTTTGAAGTCTAAGGCCGAGGTTCAGATACGATATTTTTAGTCTTAGTTCAAGCTAAGTAGGGTCGAAATGTATGGATTTTGTTATACGGGAGTTAGAAAAGACCTAAAAAAAATCTCTGCATCTCAGCCTACGGCCTTGTTCAAGAAGACGCGGGGCGGAGTCACGTTGCAGGGTTTGCCCCGAACACTCGTCTCTCGCGTGGTGTTTGCGCGGTTCGCGTTTCAGCCTGCCACGAGGCTCCACAATCCTTCTCAGTTGTTCTTACTCAAAAACAATCCTCGAGATTGGTTAGACACTCCCTCAAACTACTTGACATTGGCGGAAATGCGGTGCTAACGCACAAGCAAGAAATTCGGCGTTTTGTCCATAATTATAAATAAAAAAAAAGATGCGGGGCGTCACACGGCGCGGGGCGTCTACTTTCTATCGAGCACGCATTACTTCATGATAAGCAATCATCCAAATCATGAAAATGACGGCGTATTAGGCACCCTAGCTAGACGTAACACTCGTAACTGTGATTGCTGCTGCGGTAGTTTTAGTTTAGTTTTTCTATATAATTATTTCAGTGTGTTTTGTTATGTATGCAAATAAAAATATTTTCTTTATTCTTATTTTTTTATCTAACCCTACAAATAAACATAAGTACCGTTAGAGTTGATGATGCAGCTTCAATAACATCCTGCTGTGTTGATGTTCCACCTACTGGGTTATCATGGTGGGTTGAATGTCCAGCTACAGAATAATCTAAGGACGACTTAACCTGAAATGTGTGGGTAATTCAAATTACCTACCAAACTAATACGGTAATTTACAATTTTTGAATTCTATAACCTAACCTAACCTAACCCTTCAAATAAACATAAGTACCGTTAGAGTTGATGATGCAGCTTCAATGACATCCTGCTGTGTTGATGTTCCACCTACTGGGTTATCATGGTGGGTTGAATGTCCAGCTACAGAATAATCTAGTGACGACTTAACCTGAAATGTGTGGGTAATTCAAATTACCTTCCAAACTAATATGGTAATTTACAATTTTTGATTTCTATAACCTAACCTAACCCTACAAATAAACATAAGTACCATTAGAGTTGATGATGCAGCTTCAATGACATCCTGCTGCGTTGATGTTCCACCTACTGGGTTATCATGGTGGGTTGAATGTCCAGCTACAGAATAATCTAGTGACGACTTAACCTGAAATGTGTGGGTAATTCAAATTACCTACCAAACTAATATGGTAATTTACAATTTTTGGTTTCTGATTTCGTCTGCTACATTCAATCATCAGTCATCACATCACAGAAGATTTAAATGTATTACCTACTTATATCAATTACCCACCTGTTGAACGATTGAAGGTATTTTTGATCGGAGGGAATGCATTAGTTTAATTACATATTCTTTTGTTCCTGGAATGGAGTATAGACTAAGTCGTTTCTTGTTACTATCAATGTAACAGGTATCTTCAAAATGCCTGCCACATAAAACTTTGCTCGTTTTATGAAGAGCAGTTAAAGATTCCAACGATGACCAGTCTCGCTCTGGCCAACAATATGTTGCCCAAGCTGTTGCTCTGCAAATAGATAAAATATGACGTATATACATCACAAATTTTAAGTACCTAATGCTATATTTCAATGAGGGCTATAACTCAAGTATTTGAAATAGCTGTTGCTCCAAACTTCGTCTGCGTGGAAATAAATAAGCTCAAGTATATCTTGCCTCAAGTTAAAAGCTGTCTCTAAACTACACCAATTTACATCAAAATCGGTTCAGCCACTGTAAAAACGTAACAGACAAATACATTTTCGCATTTATATTATTAAGTACCTATGAATGTTGTTTGATTATTAATCAGCGGTTTAATTTATTTTCATCTCATGCTGTCCTTTGCCTACCTTAAAATATTTGTTGACCCCGGTTTAGGAAAACGGTGAAATTTCACAGAATTGTCTTGAACAGCGTTAACTCCACATTTAGCACACTTTTTGTAAACGTATGTAGACATATTTACGCAAGAAATTGTGCGACGAAATATATAAAAACATGAGAAAATAATTTGACAGGAATCAGAATAACGGCTTAAATAGTGTTGCCGAATGAAAATTACACAATACTGCTATAGATATCTTTTTCTCAAATTATCAAATCAAATTATTAGTTTCAACCAGTTTTACGATTATTTTGAAATACAATAATTATTAATACGTGCAAATTTTACCGTATTAATTAATATCTTAATAGATTTTGAGCATTATTTTACTGCTAAACTGTTAAATGGTGGTAAGTTTGCCACAATTGACAAGCGTGAAACTCACTCATAGACATTTTGTAAGGAGACTACAAACCTTAGAAAAGATAACAGACCTTGCTACGGAGAAAGCTATTTTTGGTGTGTATCCGAGAGATAAAATGAAGTGATACGTCAGAGAACTAAAGTGGTTGACATAACTCAGAAAATTAGCAAGCTGAAGTGGCAACGGGCTGGGCTGGTCATATCTGCCGAAGAACAGACAACCGATGGGGTGTCAGACCACGAACTGGCAGGCGTAGTGCTGGGTGCCCGCTGCCCGCTGGACAGACGACCTAAAATACGAAACGGGGAGTGACTGTATGAGGAAGGCCGAGGACAGCGTTTTGTGGCGCGTCTTGCGAGAAGCCTATGTTCAGCAGTGGACGAAGATAGGCTGATGATGATGAAAGTTGTAACATTGTACCATCACCCCCTTAAAAAAGTGTCAGCATATTAAGAAAGACCCTATAAACACACTTTCGGGTTAAGGATATTTATATATTGATCATTTGATTTGCTGACCTTACGGGTTTGATATTTTAAATGTTGTTCTTATGACTGTTGAACTAGAGTATCAATCCCTTATAATAGTATGTGCTCAAAGTGTGGCTCAAAGCAATAAATTGTGTAAGCTATAAAGTGCTGGAAATCTACATTGATTTAGAAAGAATACTTAGGTATAACAAAATTGTGCTCTAGGTAATTAAAAGCCGTTATAAATGTTTGTCGTGACCCGATTTTTATTTACCAACCTAAGAATTTGCATTCTAACAGTAAAGTAACAGCATGATATTTATTTGCCTATTAACATTTTACAATTACGGCATTCTTCCATGCAAATTAGTTCATTATACCCCGAACATGTAACGCAATAAAACTCAAAACAAACTGCCTCATTTTCAGCGAGAGCATTTGTAAAAATTTTAAATACCACGCGGTTTTGCGGTTTTGAAGGGAATTCGAGTAGAGTGGCTGCAAACCGTGGAATGTGAGGAACACAAGTTGGCAACATTCACGACATGAAAACAGCATAAAATAAAAATTCTCTAGACCGCTTGTTACCACTAGAATGTAATTCTTGTTACACATGCAGGCCTGCCTGACTCGTTAATTTTATGAGTCTAAATTTTCATGAATACCTAAAAATAGGCTGAGATTTAAACCTCTCTACAAGCGTAATGAAAGGGTTCATTTGAACATTTAGTGGTTTATATCATACCTACATCCAGCTACCAGCAAGCCGTGGTGGTCCAGTGGCGAGTAACCTTGCCTGCCGTGAGGGGGCGATGCGGTTCGATCCCCGTCCAAGCCGATTCGTACCAATGAGTTTTTCGGAATTTATGTACGATTTGTAACACCACTGGCTTTTTGGTGAAGGAAAACATCGTGAGGAAACCTGGATGCTTCAATTTCGAGGCGTGTATTGTACCCACTGTCCATTATAAGTGGCGACGGGCTCACCCCCCGTCACACTGGACAGAGTTTCGGTACTACTGGTGAAACGTGGATGTTCTGAGGTTTCAGAATATATCTGACTACCCCCTCGGGGAATATAGTCGTGAGCATATGCATGCTACATCCAGCTTGTGTGATTCAAGGATTGATTCAAGGTGCCAAACGTGGTACAGTCAACAACAAAAGTAAATGATGACGAAAGTACTCTCAAAATTATTATCTGCCAGTACATTCGTTCTACGTATACGGTATACATCAGGATCAGAGGCAGTCGCAGGTCATCATCATCACAGTATACTTATACACAGAGTATTTATTCTGTGATCCAGGTAACGCATCTAAACTATTATAAAACTGTAACTGAAATGTGACTGTACATTGAAGATATTTACAAAAAAATGATTACGATACGGTTTTTAGGTATCCCTGACTCGAAATCAACCTTTTTTAGAAATTTTGTCCGTCTGTTTGTCTGTTTGTTTGTTTGTTTGTTCGCGCATCACGCAAAAACTACTGAACCGATTTTGATGAAACTTTTTTTGTTTGATAGCTTATGATCTGACTTAAAATCTGGTATAGTTTGTGCGGACGAAGTCGCGGGTAAACACTAGTACAGTATAAGATCGGTGATGTGACATGTGTTTCTAGGATTTTTCCTAAGATCAACATACAAAATTACGAATCATCATTTGACAAATAAGAAAAATCATAAGAGGAAGGATCTCTTTAATAAATACCTATTTATTAAAGAGATCCTTCCTCTTATGATTTTTCTTATTTGTCAAATGATGATTCGTAATTTTTTTGACAAATAAGAAAAATCATAAGAGGAAGGATCTCTTTAATAAATACCTATTTATTAAAGAGATCCTTCCTCTTATGATTTTTCTTATTTGTCAAATGATGATTCGTAATTTTGTATGTTATATTGAATTACTTGGTATCATCGTAGGATATACTCAAACTAGCAAAACTAAATTTCCTGCCACCAAAACAATTGTAAAGATTTACAAAGGCCCAAGACGGTCAATTTGTCAAGTGAAGAGCTTAGGATATGGGTCACGTCATCATTCTTTCCCAAAGACACACCCAGGGAGTCCACACTTGAGTACAACGCGAACTGCCCGCAGTTTGGACGTAAATAATGCGCCCTTGGGACCAGTTGGCTTGGCAGAGTACACCCTTTTATAACCTTGATGAGTCATGTATATTTTGACTGTGACCGCGAGGGCTAGTTTGAAGTTCTATTTAGTCTTGAAATAAGAATAACTTTGGATCAACAAGCCTGAACTGTGATTTGACTGTAGCTCTGAGTACGTTGATATTTATAAAGAAAAAAGGTAAGCATAGCTAAAGTCTGTTTCTACATATTATTCGCATGGGACTAACCTAGAAAGATTTAGGGACTAACGCTTAGGCCAAGGCGTAAACAGCGGATAGCCTACTTAATCGCAAATCGATGGTCAACAAAAACAAAAAATTGCTTTACTGCCTTTCTATTCTATTTAATAAAAAATGGCTGCTATCTTGGGTATTTGATGATTTTGCCAATGTCTAGTTTATGTAGCAAAAGTGCTTGATGTTGTACGGTTATTTATGTATTTGGTGACTTCAAGGATTGTTTTTCGAAAAGAACGCTATCTTGAGCCACCACTGGAGCCCCGTTGTAGACCTGGGAGGGGGCAACCAACAATCGACGAGCGACGCGACTACCCAATAGCAGATCCACAACGCGACTCTAGCCTTTTTTCTTTCTTTTAAGTTCCTCGGTAAGAAGCATTTTCTGCGGATGTACCTACGCTTTGTTCCCCATGAACAGTACCTTTTATTTCATTCTGAGTGAGAAGCTATTTAAATGGTTGAGTTCTGAAGATGAAAGTAATGAAAAAAAAACTTTATTATTTAGTAAATATTCAATGAAATCTTCAAACTTAAAATTGTCTTATCAAAAAAGCCCATGTAACAAGGAAATACAAGAATGTATTCTGAATATCTTAACGCCTGATTTTATTTGCGGAAAATCGCTCACTCTAAAGGTCATCAAATAACCAACCCTTTAAATTATTAACACACGTTACTCTCAATAGCTCAAAGCCGAGGTTCAAACAGATGGATAGAATTCAAAATGCATCATCCAAAGTTGCCTTATTTGCTTAGGGAGCACACAGGTCCCATAATCTCACTCTCAAGTCACGTTTGTCATTTCACTGCGATCCGTCGAAGGAGAATTTTCACACTCTATAAATTTCCACCAATACAGACATGAGAAATCCTTTGGGTTATTTTCCCCCCGTTTAGGAGGGGAGTCGCTGAAGGAGATTTGTTTCTAAATAAATCCCCGGATTTATTACTTTTTTTCCTATTTATGTATTTTTTGTTATTTTTATTTGCATGATTTGAATCATTTTAGAAACAACTTATACTTAATTAAAAACGACTACAGAACACTTTGTGTTATTTCACAAAATTGTCTTTCTCATTTATTATTATTAATCTAATTAACAAGCTTCTGTTTGCGCCGGCCTTTATGCCTTTATGAGCGGCTGAATTAAAACATTGTTTTAACGTAATGCCACATTATTACTGTCATAATTTGTATTTTCATTCATAAAGGCACGAGAAATTGGCTTTATTTAATACACAAACTCGAATAAAACAGAATTTGGAAGATCGTGGAAATCGTTATAAGGCCAGATTCCTAAAATATTCAGTATTATTAGAATACTTGCCATCTAAACATTCAATTCTCATTTCAATCAATGTAATTTTACCCTTTTACACGGTTAGAAAGAATTTGCAAAAATTACCCAAAAGAAGCTATGGTCAGTCTAGTCATCGACATAGACATAATATATTTATTCATTACAAGTCATTTTATTGTACAGACAGCATCAAAAGTATCTAAGCATGTTAAGTTGTATGTTAAGTGTTCATAAATATCTGAGCAACTTTACGAAAGCAAACCTTATTTCAACTCACAAAGAATTCAAATTAATTTATCTGTCATGTTATTATTTGTTAAGTTGAAAACAAATGTTATATAGTAGGAAATAGGGTTTATTTTCGTGTAATTTTTCAGATGTTTTTGAACGCCAGAGATGCATAGATACTTTTGATGCTGACTGTACCTATAAGGTCCTTCCTAATATGCTGACACTATCTCAATGGGACGATCCACCATGATTAGAATGTGTATATATTAGGAAACTTAAATAAATTGGATGCATTAGAATGCATAAACTTAAATCCTATTTCACTCCAAGTCACTATAATTACAGCACAATAATATAAATACTTACTTGATATCCAATGTCTAGTGAGGACTTGCACAAAGCTTACCGCTAAGCAGTTTGTCGCTGTTTACATTGTGTTTAATCTCCTCACTAGTCCAGTGCACTAATACTGGTGTGTTCCTTGTAAACAGACCGCGGTTCAGACAATGTAGTATTAAAGAGGCGGTAAACTGGTTCACTGCGGCTGCTGCAAGCTGCAGTTTACATAATCCCAGCTGCAGGATGCCTCTAGAGGCCTATTCACACAGAACGGGCGGGATATAGGCGTAGTGTGGATTGTAAACAC
Source organism: Agonopterix heracliana (assembly GCA_963693445.1). Taxonomy (NCBI): domain Eukaryota; kingdom Metazoa; phylum Arthropoda; class Insecta; order Lepidoptera; family Depressariidae; genus Agonopterix; species Agonopterix heracliana. The sequence continues at coordinate 4,941,227 of OY856324.1, read as the reverse complement.
ACGCACGGTGATCTAGTGATAATTAATATTTGCGGTGGGTGGTATAACCGCAGTGTTATTGGCTCGAATAGTCTTTTTAACAGATAAACAGAATTACTATTGGTTGGTGTACGTAGGTACGTAGTTCCACATTACAGTCATATTTTGAATTATTGATTATTTTAGGGCATTATACGTCGAGAGCACATATTGCTATGTTTTGTTATTTTTCCCTCACCCAAAATATTTTTCAAAGTCCTATCCAACGATACCCCACATCAAGGGAAAGACGAGAAAAAAAATCATTCCCACTTCACGTAAGTAGGCCTAAAAAAATATTTTTCATATTTTTATTTCACCACTTTGTCGGCGTGATTAATATACCTATATACCCATGCCAAGTTACAGCTTTCTAGTACTAAGCGTCTCTGAGCTAAGCCGCGGACGGACGGACTTGGCGAAACAATAAGGGTTCCTTGTTGACTCCGGAACCTTAAAAAGAGTAACTGCAGCTTACGATCTGTGATTCGAAATTTCGATTTTCCTTAAAGTTTAATGTTTCGAACCTAAGTATTGTCTAAAATAATATAAATATAGGTTTTAGGCTTTTGTAGTATGAAAGTTGGAGTTGCACTTTATTTTTGTTTTTCTTGATTGAGACAATTTAAATTTTGTGATAAATCTTAAAATTAAGTCTTACAACAAATAGAAGAAATCAATAGTTTCGGTACCTAGTTTAGTTGGTAAATAAATACTCCGAATCCTGCCTGGATTCCGTCGACCACATAATTTATCAATCTTCAATCTTCTTATCTTCTTCTTCTTCTTCATCTTTATTTATCTATTTGTTTATCTGTATTCAAATGTATGTTCTTTTTTGGTGTGCAATAAAGTATAATTGAATTGAATTGAAAAGTATATTGCTGTCTAATGATTTTTAGCATATCTTATAAACAATTTGCAAACTATCATTCAATATTCTGTATCATTATTTGACACCTGATTATTTATATGTATCATAATTATGAAATAATACCCAAGAATTAATGAAAAATTCGAATTCGTTGCATAATTAACTGTTGCTTGTTGATGCATCATAATATAAAATAAAATGAAACGAAATAAAATAACTTTCCAGTTTCCATTTATTCCATCGCCCAATTGAATGATGAATATGAAATTGAATTATCTTACAATCTGCTCTGATAGAGTTCCCTTACAGGGTGACCATCTAGAAAATAAAGAATCTGCTACACACGTGCTAAAAATCTACCAAACACTAAAGAAAAATGCCATAAAATATTATGCCACATATATTTTAGTGTGGACACTTATTTTAAAGAATTTGTGCAGGGTCTAACTTAAAACTTAAATATTTTTATGCGTCCACACCACATTCGCTAAATATTCTTAATTAATCATAGTTTATCTGCTGCTGCCAAGCTGACGCAGCTTTATGAAGTGTGTCGACCCATTGAATACTTACTGGCCCAGAGCAAGCGAGGTGCACTCTTTGGCGAAAAAAAAGCGTCCCTCCCAACTCCATTTGTGCCGCCGTCTTGGACATGACTTGCCTTGGGCGACCTGGAAGTCGTTAAACCGACTTCGAACCCAGGTTGGTCGCAGTAAGGACAACATGTTCAGGTGGGGATTCTCAGATGCGCAAAATGTGAGTTGCTTGTGTGGAGCTCCACAAACGATGGCCCATCTCACATCGTGCCCTGCGGGCCCTAACACCTGTACGCAGGAGGAGCTCATGACCGCTAGCGACGGTGCAGTATCGGTTGCCCACTTCTGGCAAGGTACTATTTAGCGACTTTGTTCAAAGTTTGAAGTCGACACGATAAGAAGAGATCGTATATCGATTTTGATTACATATTTTTAATTGTTGCGAAAAGAAATTAAAATAATATTTATCTTATATCTTTGATGTATCAAAATTTCCGCAAATGATATAATTTTACTTCAATAATAATATTATGGACCTTAACGAAGACACTAGTTCACTAAAGTTAATTATATGGAGTCATTGATATAAGAGGTCAATGTATGGGGTACAAACATAAAGAAAAAGAAAAGAAATCCCTTCTTTTCTTTTTTTTTCTTGTAGAGATTGCCTTGGATTAGGAGTTGCCAGGTCTGTAAAATATTTTCCTACAAAGTTAAATGTTAGTAATTTCTTTGGAATAACATTTTTTTTTTTTAATTAAAATTAAAGAGAGAGTTGGGTTCCCAAATCTGCCAAATCCTGCCACTTTTCTAATTCGTCAACAAAATCAGCCAAAGCGAAAATTTGATAGCCAAATGTACCAAAATGGCAGAAATCTGCCACAAATGGTCATATTCCGATCGAATGTCCTTTATGGACAGTATTATTATTTACCTATATACTACCAAAACACATAGTAGGTACGAAATCGAAAAAAACAGCTCGAATTTTCCGTTTGTAAAAAATAATATTTTTGTAAAATAAACAGTTTCATGAACGTGTGAAAGGTGGTACCGCAATGGTATTTGTTTGGTCGGATCGAATACCGACCGAACTTTATATTGATATGTTGGGAAAACTTCTATCGCGCGATTTAGAATTCACTTCAAATATTTATTCAAAGCTCAGCGTTTTACGTTCAAACGTTGGCAAGCCCCATGTTCTATCCCTTTGTAACGTTGAGAGATGAAACATTTATCCTCCGTCTGGTGTATGAATAAGGTCTATTATATTATTGTTGACCTAATCTTTCATACTCCTGTTACGTTTTATACATTCAATTCTGAAATGAAATACCTACAAAATGCTATGTTTTTTTCGCTCCGCAATGTTTATCTGCGCCTTTTGGTATTTTACATAAGTAAAAGTAATCGATGCAGGGTGAGAATCTAATTTATTTTGAAACGAATACAAGATAAAAGATTTATTTTTTAGGTATTTAGTATCCAAATAACTGAACACAGAAATTTGAAATTCTTTGAGACTACGTCTGTCGTAGTCAATTGCTACGAGATTTTTGTGCCTACGTGCGTAGTCATAGCACTTAGACTATCATAGCAAATTATATTTCAAATAAAATAGGGTCTCTTTCACAGGTTCCTGATAAAGGCCTTTGTTTTGAATATAACTAAACTAAACATTATTTCGACTCCTTAAAAGAGTGAAAGCGAGTGCTTTTTGTTACATCTTTCCGATTTCGACAAAAAAAGAGGTTTGTCTAAGCCTAAGTCTCAGCCACGTCGCCTAGAGGCGCGGGCGCAATTCTCCTGTACGACAAAAACGAAGCTATGCTACGCTAGGTTTACTTTGACAATCCGCCACCGCCTCACCCCGTCACGCACCGTCACACCGTCCGTCCACGCCACGTCACTTCTGTATAAATCACGCCTACGGAAGGAAATCAACCTCACGACAACCACGCGAGTGGTGCCGCGGGTAAAACGTAATTCTGAATCCATCAATCAAGTATCAATAATGATACAAATACTAATACAGTAACTGGAGTGGCTGGTGATTGTTACTGGCAGTAATCCCCTCTGGTCGACTGCATGTGAATAGCTTCCAGGCCTTTCAATCTACTTCCAATCTCCTTTCATAGTTCCTGTAAATCCATCAATAACACTTATATTTTGATAGCTATCTGTTAGACGAAGGTTAAGTTATTAATTGATTATTTAGTGCGTTCAAACACGATGACGCATTGACGCAGCGGCAGACGTTAGTCCGTCATTTGTGAAGAAGGGGTTGTATGAAACCGCACGTAGAAGCACACACGGTGACGCATTGACGCACCGGGTATGGTTCTATGGACTGACGTCTGCCGCTCCGTCAGTGCGTCATCGTGTGTGATGTGAACGCACTAAAGTAGTACATAAATAAACTCACGACCGTAATCCCTTTCGGGGTGGTCAGGTCAGGTCAGGTCATCAGGTACCTACTTTATGATGTTGACTCCAAACATACCTCCGTGAATCGATTATACCTATTTATTATTTATACGTACATACATGTCTACAATACAATACGCATGGACGATTTGCGGCTAGACGTCATGTAATTTAGCAGGACTTTGCTTGGCGCGACTACAAAAACAAATTAAAGTACTTTATGTAAGTAGTAGATGTAAATGTAAAAGACTTAGGCTGTAGGTTCTTTTTGATGCCTAAGACAGTCACATAATAGGTAAGTAAGTAATTCATTCTAGTATAATATTATACCACAAATTTTTAATTAGTAACGAAACTTTAAGGGTGTATTCAGACCGTGAATCTAAAAAACATTCCCTAAGGAACATGGGTCGAAAAACCAATCACCAATCCGCAATGGGCATAGTAAAGTAAGGTATTACCATTACTCCCTACATCTCTCCCTATTACCATTATTCGTGAAAGGAGGCCTTTGCCTGGTATCCTACAGGCTATAACTTACATACATTTTGCTTTTTAAAAATCTTCTTTCCACGTAAATAACTTAAACGAATTTATGTAAGACGGTAACGCTCGCTGCTTGCTCAGCAAATAGCCCAGTCATTTTACGGTTTGAGCCGGGACTAATTAAGAATTGTTTTTTTTTTCGGTGTATCATTTAAGAGCCAATTTGGGCCTAGAAATATACCAAAATAAAAAAAAATCACGTCAGCAACAGCCCCAAATTAAAAATTTTGCATTTATCTCGTTCTAATAAAAACCTGAAGGTTAATTTTTTTTCCACATTGTTAAGGCTTTACCATTATACACTCTTCAAACACAGAGTAAACATTTTTGTCTACTTAGAAAGCTTTGAAAAATACATTTGTATTTTCTTATGAGTAATATTTTTTTTTTTATTTCAATGTCTATTTTATTGCTCAAAAGTCATTTTACTGTCGAACATAATTAAAATGAGTGCATTGGTATTAAAATTATTAAGTTTATATCCTTCTGAGAGGTACAATGTAAATTTCTATGTTGCGTAGTGAATTTTTTTAAATACTTTTTCAGGTACTCTTTTTGCCACTAAATGGTACCTGTAACAGTTTAAAAGTAAAATTTATAATTACTCCCTAATCCTCTTCCTACTTTTGTTTTTTTGTTTCTTTGTTTTTATATTCAGTGTTAAATTTTTTTTTTTTTTAATTGTAGGTAATAGAATCAGCCATACGATAAATTAATAATTCTCCTAACAAAACTCCGTAAAATGACTGGCCTAAAATCCGGACCGGCGTGGCGCGGCGCCCGACGCGCTTCGTTAGCAGTTCATTAAGACTACAGCTACAACTGCCACTACAACTACAACTGAGACAATAGTATACCTACGCCGGTAATGTTCATTTGCATTTACTCGACTTCTACATATTTTAGGGTTCCGCAACCGAGATATAAAAACCGGTACTGCACCATATTGGATTCGTTAAAAGTAGATGTGAAGGATATTTTCAGGGACGGAGTGTAAACATTATGAAATTAAATTCCAATATCAAATCCCTGAATAATATGGAATCACATGGTAAGAATTTACATAGATAGGAAATATTTTTACGTAATTTTTTAGAGACACGATTGAAAGTAAACCCGTTCAACAAAACTAGCGGAAACTATTTCTAGCGGATGATCAGACCATCAAACTGAACAACTTTCTCTGTAGGTTCGATGTCGAGATCGCGAGAAAAATAATCAGCTGTTTCATAAAATAGCGTGGGTACCTACTGTACAGATTAGTAAAACACCAACACATTAATAACCGTGTTTGCAGTGTGTGTGTGAAATTGAATTGATACATAGATACTAATATATAAGTGTAGTATGATTGTCTTTTACACATAATGTTAAGGATGAGTCCCTACCGGCGTACGAACAAACCAGTTATGGTTTATAGTGCGTCGATTATTTGTTAATCTACAACATTGTATTGTCATATACCAATAAATAAATAAATAAAATAAATAATATAAACTTCCAACCCTACTCGAACGGAACAGTTTTTTTTTTTTTAATTTAAGTGTTGTACTGTAAGTTGTTCAGTTTGATGGTCTGGAAGCATCCCCTTAAGTACGTAAAGCATTTAAGTTTACATCCTGGATAGGTATTCCAAATATCAACAGCTACAAATATAAATATCAATTACTTATGAGGCCTTTGTGTAAAATATTCGCCAAACCTGAAAACGTATAAAATATGCGTTTCCAGGTTTGGCGATAATTTTACACAAAGGCCTCTAGCTAACCAAATAATGGACTACGGAACCCTATTAATTCGTGTCCATTTGTGCTTTCAGAAACATTTTTGTTGCAATTTTCCTGGCGCTAAAAGAAAAGGTCAAAGGTTTTTGCCGATTAAGAAAGGATGAATGATTTTCTTTTACGTTTGCGATGGACTTTTTCCGTCGTCAATGTCTTTTAAGTGTTTTCTAAAAAATTTTAATAATCTGTGTTATGATAGATAACTAAATAGAAGAGTTTATTTATCCTATTCCGATAAGAATGCCTTCATAATAAACCTCAAAACAAAAAAATACTTTCCAATATCACTTTCCTAAGTTTTTCATTTCAGTATGAAGAGTTCATTTAATTTTTGTAGATAGTTAGAAAATCCACCAAGTAGTTAAAAAATAACGTTGTTATTATAAACTTTATAAAATTAGGTATTGTCTAATTTTCTTTGAGACTGAATATACCGATAGGTACCTATAATTTCTCTTTAAACCAAACACCCACGTTCGCACCTAACCAAAACATATTGTAATCGTAGGTTAATTCGTATAAATATCACTTTATAGTTTAATTAGTAGCCAAAGTTTGTCGTAGCCCCAACTGGAACTCTCCACAAGCAATATTTCACGGGAATCGCTCCCTAGCGTGTCCTAGAGGAACGGTAGGCTGAGTCGAAATCCTGTGGCCGACTGGTGATTATTGAGGGGGGTTCGGTTAGACGGTTTGATTGGTGAAAGGGGGCTTGACTTATTGGGCAGTAACACTTATGAAAATATACTTTAATAGAGCAATCGAATTTCTATTTGCACTTCAAATGCGTGACGCAAAATGTCTTGAAAATTTTCAAACACAGTGATCCTTTTATATTTTTCTTCCGCACTGGCAATTTCCAGGGAAGCCACCCCGTCATTGTAACTAGATACCAGTTTTGAAGTTCAATCCATATGATTAAATTAAATTTTCAATCCAAAAAGTTTCATCCAAATCGATCTAGTAGTTTTTCCGCGATGCTCAAACATTTGTTATAGTGTAAATGATGTGATATTATTGTGAATTATCATCATCATCATCAGCATGTACATGTCCCACTACAGTATGGTCGTTTGTCCACCACGCCACGCGTGCCCAATGCGAATTGGTAAGTATTATACTTCACAGCAACAAAATGTCTTCTTTAGCTCATGCAAGTTTCCTTACGATGTTTTCCTTCACCGTTTGAGATCAGAACAGTCGGTATTACGTACAAAAGTTTAAAAAAAACTCATTTGTACATGCCATGTCGTCCGGCCACCGACGCTCTCGGTCGACGATAATTATTGATAATATTAATATCCACATTGAACTAGCAGTATCAGCTCTGTTTAATGTGAATAGGTAGTAATACGTTTTTGAAGTCAGGAGCTTCGTCTATGAGCGCGACAATTTTAATATTAAAAGAGATCTAACTATGCAAACCTACTGGAGTAGTAATAAAAGTAGGTAGTATTTCTGAAACATTGCCATTTAAATTCAATGCAGACGGAATCCTACCCTGAAATTAACATAAAAATATTCAATGCATCTCTAGGCGGTGGTAGGGTTGTCACTTCCAAGAACAGTCTCAAAGTTTTTTTTAAAGTTTCGTTTAATAATATCATAGGAAATTTTCGGAATACGCTTTAAGGGTATAATTATTACCGTTGGCGCGCTCCATACAAACCTACTATGGTGATATTTTCAATACTAACCAATTAAAGTCAATGAAATTTTACAGAAACAATCTAGAAACAAATCACTATGCTTATGTAGGTATTGAGTCAGATTTTCTATAAAATGTATAGTTTACAAATCTTAAATGAATCCTAGAATTAAAACTGTATATTTTAACGAAAATCTGACTTCATACAAGCATAAAAATTCGTTTCTAGATTGTTTCTGAAAAATTGTATTGACTTTAATTGGTTATTTATTGAAAATATCACCATAGTACGTTTGTATGCAGCGCGCATTTGCGCTCTCGGAATAAACTTCTCTAAGCTCAAGAACCACAATCTTCGAAAAATCGGTACGAGTATTCGCAGTAGATAATTTATTTATAAAAAAATATATTACTCAGGTCAACAAGGAACCGAAATATGGTCGAGTTCCGATCATTTATTTTCAAGTGAAATAATATAGCCCACTATGCTTCCTTATCCTTTTAAAATCCTTCAGCAGCGTACAAGACCTAAGTAACAAACATTTAAAAATAAGAAAGCTTGTCAAAAGTCAGCCAGTCTGCTGACGACGTTTTTTCGTTAATCACACTATCCGACTACAAACTTCGGTAGTTCCTCTTACTAAATTTATTCAACTGGAACTGGACTTTGTCGCAAAATAAAAGCCACGCAACTCAGTCTGCTTAATAAACTCGATGCCATTCAAAACTCGAACTCTTATTCTCGACAACCCTGCTAAAATAGCACTATCGTAAACTTCACCATTGCATACAAATATGAATTCTGAACTTTTCTCTATAAAGTTGAATTTTGTTTGATGACTTTGTTTATCCCTTTGGCTGTAAAGGGACTGCCGGACCTCGGTCTACCATCGAGGTCTGTTTAACATGCACCGTTGCGGAAAGCCATGCAAAACTCTACATTTTTAATGCCGCCCCACATCTGTAAAATTGTCGTTATTCTCAGAGACGCAGATGCATTGAATCGGAATAGTTTCACAGTTCGTACGCTGATTGGAATTCAATTGAATGTGCATATGGTTTTAGTCATTTGTTAGATGATTCGTTTTCCAATTTCAATATGTAATTATAATTATCTTTATTTTTTTGGAATCTAGTTATTTACATCGTGAGGAAACCTGCATGCTTCAATTTCGAGGCATGTATTGTACCCACTGTCCATTATAAGTGGCGACGGGCTCACCCCCCGTCACACTGGACAGACTTACGGTACTACTGGTGAAACGTGGATATTCTGAGGTTTCAGAATATCTCTGACTACCCCCTCGGGGAATATAGTCGTGAGCATATGCTTATGCTTATGCTAGTTATTTACAAGAGTTTTTCTTGATCACAATATCAAAGATTAAAGTTAGATGTCCAAAAATGTTCTACTGTTGGTTAAAAATTCATTCAGGCTATAGGTACTGTGATATTTTATCAATGACGTTGTATATCATCATAAAATAGCCGGCTTGCAGCAGCTAAATAAAGGCAAATAACTTTTGAAACTCCAAGTTGCATTTAAAACTAAATTATTCACGTAGAAACTTGACTAAATTTCGCATCAAATTAGCTTTTAGTACTAAAATACAGCAGTTATATCGTTATTGAATGCAGCTAAATTGAAACCGTCTGCGGTTTTAACCGAATACACCGTTGTAGTTACGTTTGTGATAAAAATTTAATTTCCTTTTATTTTGTAAATTGTATAATATAAGCTCACGACTATATTCCCCGAGGGGGTAGTCAGAGATATTCTGAAACCTCAGAACATCCACGTTTCACCAGTAGTACCGAAACTCTGTCCAGTGTGACGGGGGGTGAGCCCGTCGCCACTTGTATAATAGGACGCGAATAATCTAAATTCAGAACACTTTTCTCTTTATTTATTTAGTCCACGACGACGGATGATAATAGTAACTAGTACCTACTTATCAGTAATATACAGGTGTAAAATTAGATGTTTTACACATCGAACAGGGTTCTCCATAGCATCAAACTGAACAACTTTTATTAAACAACTTTTACTGAACAACTTGTTCAATGTGTAACGCATTTAAGTTTTAACTATGAGAAGGCTGTTATATATAATAAGTAACTAGGTAATAAATTCTGTTCTGAAATTGACAATACTTAATTACTTCAGTAACTTTGTGCTGGAGGGAAATACATTGTTTTAATCAAGGACTTAGTTGGTAATAACTACTAATATGACATATTCTTTAAACTATTGTTCATAAAAACTGGTCACTTTGTTGGTTTACCATTGCTAAAATACAACTTACGACAATAACACCTTTCATAAAGTTGTGACGTTGGCTAGCACAGAACCTAAGAGGCATTGTAAGAGGAATTATAAAGGGGGTTAAAATGCAAAGTAGCGCTTTTGCTTCGAAGACGACTGTCGCCACTTGTCTTCCCGCTCACGCTGCTACAACTACTTATACCCTCTCGCTCGCACTACGCCGCGCGCCTTATAGTGTTATGCAAACCGTCGCATAACCGTGTGACACGCGTTCCACGCCTACTTTGCACTGTGGTGGCTAGTCGCTTTCGCCCACGACTACACTGCATAAGAAACTCTTATCCCTTATAGCAGCCAACGAATGACGCTTTGCTTGTATCTAGCACAACATTTTTGACGTCAAGTAGTTCGAGGGATCAACTATCTCCATCTCAATGATTGTTTTGTGAGACAAAACCCATTTGAGAAATGAGATGGCAAATATTTCTGGAATAAATTAGTGGTTGGTCCTAATTACAAGTGGAATCACAACACTTACTTTTTTCTCCTTCACCCCAGTCGGGCAAAAGTATACAGCGCACATTACAGAGCTAATAGCCAATAGAAGTTCTGCATAGTCTCCGCTTCAGTGCCCCCTTGTGATTTAAGTTGGGAAAGCTATCTATCCTGAACTTGCACTCTTTAGGATCAATCTGGCTAGAGCTGAGGCAAAGTGACCGTAAGTAGTTAGAATACCTTAATACTCTGCGGACTCTAGACATGAATCATAGTGCATCAGACAGTCGTATACGTAAACCACAGATTATATAATACTATACAGTACAGATGCCCAACGTCAAACAATGGAACGCGACTGCCGTAACTCGGGCAGTCTTCGGGCAAAGTAAATTGCTTGATTTTCCGAGGCTCATGAGATTTTTTTGTAGTCAGATCATGTACTTTTAGTAACAATTTACACGTTTACGTAAACATTAATTACAAATCGATACCATAACGCCATATATTGCAAATTTTAAACTAAAATTTAATTTGTATGGGATGGGACACCATGACGTAAACTATAATACTTCTCCAGAATATCCTAAGACAATACCTAATTATCTTTTAGGGTTGTTTAGGAATTTTTCTCCCCTCCGGACGGAAAGCGTCAATTTTCGGCCCGCTGCGCTAAACGAAGTTGTCGCTTTCCACCTCCGTCGAGGAGAAACATAGTATACTAACCTCGGACAGTAAATAAGAAAGCCTCAGATCACATGTTTCACATAACATGAGATCTGAGACTTTTCTTACTTTCCTGTCCTCGGTGTGTAGATAATCTACTATTTCTGATCAAATATGAGACCTATTTGTTTTTATTTTTGATCATTGACGAGTCGTCAATGACGACTAAACTTCAGCACCATCCATGACGCATTCTTTTGTTACCTCGACCGCATTCAACGTAGCGCACGCTACACAGCGCGTTAGCGAAAAATTCTTGGTCAATGGCGCGTTAGTTTCAGGTAAGAATGTGTCAGGTAAATAGATGATAGCATCGTTAAATTTTGTGTACATTACAACGCTACAAAAAGACCACTGGTCAACTTCTTCGATCAACTCACAGACGAAAAGGCGTTTGGACCTATCAGCCAAAGAACCCAAAATATGGGTTAGTAAAAACTGACCAGGAGGTAAAAAAAGAAAACCCATTGGAACTGGAAGATTGCCCGCTGTGTATCCATCCGTGGTTCATAAAATATTCTTTTTTCGCAAGTTTTCGTCCAGTGGAAGCTATTCGGGAATGTTCACACTCGATCCGGCCCCACAAATCTCTCTCGCCCGAACGGATAGCATCCGAATACAGCTTCGACTTTGGAACGTCGTGGAACGTTGTTTCGTTTTCTGCAGTTGCTTATTTTAACTTTGGTAGAAGTTGCTGTAGCAAACTGTGGCACTTAGCCAGAAATATAGCTCTGGCTTTTTTAAATGGATTTGACTGCCTGTGTATTGAGGAAGTCATAAATATATTATTATGGTTCCTACAGGATTCTTAACCTAAATCATGTTTGTATGTTTCAATGGAAAATCTTAACATGACCCGGGACGATACCTACTTAAACAGGGTGTTAAGGTAAACAGTTGCTCTACTTTAAGGGGTGATTGTACCCATGCTACTGAACAACTTTCCCAAAGAAACCTATACGAAATTTAAAAAAAATTACTTTAATAAAAGAATGAATGCTTTTCAAAAAACTTTCGATCAGCCTCGATTGCATTTAGTATGGAAAGTCAATTTTTTTTTTGGAATTTCCTTTGGTACCTATCTTAGTTCTATCATGGGTACAACCACCCCTTAAAGTAATGCAACTGTTTACCCTATAACTCCCTGTAGTGCTTCCCAACATCGCATCACAACCGGTGGAGACCTATTATCCGAACCCTATACAAACGGGTGACAGGAAGAGAAGAAGAAAATGAAGACAGAATTCCACGGTTCCACGGTGTATAATTGAATTGTAAAATGCTATAATTAAAAAGCTAACAGAATTCGTTTGTTATGTATGTAAACGGATGGACATGAGAAGGTTGGACCAGCCCTTTCATCTACAAACACTTTCAACATGCTAATTTGACTGGAGGTTTAGCTATTTAGATCGAATGCAACTTGTTTCATTCAAGCAGCACCTCTGGATACACTACTCAAAATTTGCTTTTAATTTGTCATAATTATAGTGCATCATCAATTCATCACAGACCCACATGGATGGAACGCGTGCTTCATGCTAGTTAAGTTAAATCGAAAACATAATTAAATAACCATTTTGGTAGTTTAGTCAAAGAAACTTTTAACATATTCCAAAATAAATGTAAGTACCTACACCAAAATTAATCTAATATCAGTTGCAATTGAAAGGATGGGTCCAAATCAACGGAACCAACCGCAATCATACGAACACCGAGTCTGTGTACTCGATCGAAATCAATTTACTGAATCGACAGGCAAGTTTTTAAGTACCTCCTAACTCTTATCAGAGTTGAAGTTACTTCGGAAGCGAATAGCAAGATAACCTCATTCCCGCAGTAAACTACCTACCTCTTTGGCAAAACTTTACAGTTGAACTTTATTAAAATACTTTAGTCTTACAAAGAATTTTCATTCACTGCTGTAAACAGAGATTTAAATCTATAGACAGGCCCTTGCAAAATCGTGCGCTCGTAAACGACAACAATGAAAAAAGTGAGCTCACTTTTCTGCGTCCATTGTGTAAGTCTGGAAATACACATTAGATTTCGTGTCCGATTGTCCGATCAGACTATCGGATCGTAAACCCGATACACATCCGATTCTTATGTCATACTTTTTATGAACCGCGTCGTTCCAGAGCTAATAATCGAGTTCGGTGTCAGAGAATGTTCTAGAATAAAATGGCGATTCAGGGGAAGAAGTCGGTCATGTTTTTTTACGTTCTAAGCAAATATACATTTCCATCCAGTCTTTGACTATTTATTATAAGGACTAGCCTTGCGGTAGAATTTCCCCTCTGCCACGGTATAAGAACAGTTGATCATGTGCATTTACATTCAATTTTATACCTTATCACTATCACTAAACGAGACAACCGCTATAATTGCGAAACAATAACTTAGAACGTTTGGGGTTCACATGAGACTACTTTTCATGGTTATATTCTTCAAAATTAGAATCTAAAGTTATGGGTTATGGTTATCTAAAGTTAAATCCAAAGTTGCGGATTAAATGTTACCCGGCCCCCCACAAAAAGTGGCAGAAATGTTTGTTAGTGGATTACACGCGTAACTAGTCCACATATAAGTAGTCAAAGTTTCCAGTGCGCGCCTTCAGACTTCAGACAATGGAAAGGCAAGAAAATCGTAAACGCCTTTTCGCTGTTTCCGACTCAGACGTATACGATCTGATATCGGATGGAAACCGATCCGACTATCGTATGGAAAAATCTGACGTGTATTCCTAGCCTGATAATGCTATTTCACGCCTTTTATCTCGTTCGTTCTCGCACAATTAGAAAGAGGGCTAAATCGCGATAGCTGCTGCTATACTACGGCCGCTGGACGTAAAAAAAATATACGTAATTTAAGCGATTTTATTTAATCTTTGTCTTAATTAAACTATTTAACACTTTTGTGATCGTTAATTTATACTTACTAATAACTTTATACCAATATACCTATGTCCTTGACCCACTCACCTATATACCTATCAATAACATCCTTATTATTTATAGCACTATAGTTAAATTCCCTGTAATAATTATTATAGTCATAATAATATTGTCGGTTATTCACAATGACGTGTTTCCTATAAATTATGTCACGGACAAATTTATCTGTTAGGATTTAACAATGTTTTGTAATCACTTAATTGGAAATGTACAGTCTGCATAACAGATTCTTTTCTAAAAAGTACTTATTTTTTACCTATTTATTGATGTCGAACAAGACCTGGAGTGCGATTTTTGAATCTCATTCGGTGAGCTCAGCAGTTGAAAATGTCAAAATTACTATGAAGATACGCATCTTTCAACTACTGATTTGACGTTCAAAAATCATACTTCAGGAGTGCGATTTTTGAAAGACAAATCAGCAGTAGAAAGATGCATATCTCCATAGTAATTTTGACATTTTTAACTGCTGAGCTAATCGAATGAGATTCAAAAATCGCACTCTTGAATTCAAAAGAATCATTTTTCTGAAGCCTTATCAGTGCCTCACTGCTAGGCAAATGCCCCTCCCTTCACCCTTACTATCATCATCATCATCGATATTAAATAACTCTGGAAATTGACTAAGGGAGTGTCGCTTGTAAAATTAGAGACGGAGCAGCAGACCCAGGTGAAGATGGAAATATAACTCAGACACAATCAATCGTAGTTACCTATAGCTTTATCAAACTTTACCAGAACATAACTGAACAAACAATAATCAGTTAGTTCTCATTAAACTTTCGAGGAAGAGAGGGGAAACCTGCGTTGATCTTTAAGATAAAAGAATAAAAAGGCTCAGTAACGTATACTAAACTCTGACTAACGACCCGCTTGGTGTAATGGCTACCAACACGCCAAACTGCCAAGCCTGAGTTTAAATCCCGATTCAGTCATGGAAGTTACATGTCTGTGCCTTAGTTGTATGGTTTCCATAATAAAAAGCCTCGTAGCTTACGTTTGGCATTATTACAATGTACGTGCCTGTAAGCGTTATTTAGTTTAACAAAAATATGGCACATTAATTTACCGATTTTTATGCACTCCGTACAAAAATGGTCCAGTTCAGTGATCGACCACAATTCACCGTCACAGACGCAGTTAGTGCGTGAACACATCACAAATCATAGTAATTGTCGCTAAATAATACCCAGTCGAAATAGCCAACGAATGAAATCACCCGCTAATTGCTGCACCAGATGCAACATCCTGCGCTTTTAGCTTTAGCTCGTTTCATGCAACAGACGTGCTAAATGTGCATACTTTAAATTACGTCACTAATAATGTTTTATAAAATATTAATCTGGTCTGTTGTCTCAAAAGTGGTAGTAGGACAGTATAATGGTGATTTTTGGTGGTTGAACAGTAATCTGGCAAGTCATCGAGCTGATCCTCCTTCCGAACCGAAGTTTGAAAAGCTCAGTGAGTTTGATACTGATGAGAGTGATAAAATTGTATTTAGAGATAATGAGTTATTTAACGATGGTGGTAAGTCAGAAGCCCCAATTGATAAAAGTAACAAAAATAATGGGAAATGGAAGATCAATATTCATTTTCAAGATAAGAGTGCAATATCGTGGCCTGTTGATGATAAGGAAAACATATTTGATACGACTACTAATATACCAAAGAAAGAAAATATTCTAAAAAAAGAGAATGAGAGAAATAAATCGCAAACCAACAACGATGTCTTGGAATTCAAATTTCCCGAGACAGATAACATCATTTGGAAAGATGTAACCGATACAAATATGTTATCTCCATCTATTATAAAGAAAAATACAAGTGAAAATGAAATCAGCACATCAAATACTTTAGTATTCGTAACAAATAAAATACCAGTAACAGAAATGACGACAGATAAAAATTTGAATGAAATACAGAAACCACACAAGTGTGTATCAAAAGATAATAAAAAACCAAATAGAATAGACAAAGATGATACAGAAACAGAAAGTATTTGCACGCTCATGAAAAAAGTTGAATGCAATAGGATCAATGGAATCGTTTACGTAAAACATCGAAGGTACGTAGGTACAATAATATTTACAAAGGTAAATCGGATAGGGAGAGATTATATGTTTGCACGAACCATTTGTTAGTGGTTAGTAGAAGTTTTATACACCTAAGACTAAGTTACACGTTTTTATATAATCTTAGTTTTATCACTATTAAAATTATTGAACTATAAACAAATATAATCAACAAACTGCCATAGTCTTCTACTGTAAAGACTGGAAAGGCAATCTTTTCTCTCAGACCTCCATTGAGTTACCTAATTCGTGTTTTCATTTTATGCTACTTTAGAGAAGAAATAATATAGGTACCTATTCTATCTTAGACTACAGTCAAAAAGATCGATCTTCATTGTTTTATTACCAACAATTCTTCTGTTACTAAATATAAAATATGTTTACAGGGATCCACAGCGACCTTCATTTCAAACCCAATCAGTATGCTGCATTCTACCTTTAGCTACAGATGAATCAAAAATACATTTCAGAGATTTTTCTACTATGACTAAACGATACAAAAGGTCAGACACTGAAACAAAATATAACTTAACTCAAACTATGAAACAAAGAAACGCTCTACTGCAAAGCAAATTCGTATTCCCCTCTCACAAAGCTAAACCATCACCGTCTCCGGAGCCATTAAGAAATAAAAAGAAAATTGTTACATCTGACTACGAAGATGTAGACCCTTACTGGAATATCAAGAATTCCAATTTTAAAACGCCGAAACCCCAGAACCACCCAAACAAGCAAACAAGTACAAATTCAGAATATGCAGATGATTATGTCGAAGATTATACAGTAGAACTTCCCGCCCCTGGGCTAGTGGGACTATATTCTGAAGGGATAAGACCGCAAAAACCTGGCTGGACAATCACAATTGACAATACAGGAAAAAGACCATACGGTGAAGAGATTGAAGATGAAGAGGATGGTGGCACATCTTTTGGTTACGGGCCTACTATAGATCCGAGACTTGGTAAATGAAATGTCGTTTGTTTGTCGTTTAGACAAAAAGATAGTTTCAAATAATATGTGAACATAATAAGGAATCGGTTAATATATAAATATGTTGTCAGAGATAAAAAGAGATGCATTATAATAGCTCACCAATATTCCATTGAAAAACAACATTTTATAATTTGCATAAAATATACATTGCGTTTCTATTGCTTTCAGTGGATCGTGTATCGGCGACAACATCGAGGCCATTTCGTGGAAGACCCATAAGACTATCCTCCACATCTTTAGATGACCAATCTTATAACGCTGAGAGTCATACAATCACCTACCAATCCAACCCTGATTTCCATGTCCTACAAGGCTTCAAACTTCTCAATTTAGTAAGAAACAAAAGCAGAATTTATCGAACTGGAAAGAAAACCACGACAACCGAAAGTATAGTGGAGAATGATAGCGAAGAATCTGTATTTGCGGCGAGTTTGGAGGATGATTACGATGATTTTGATAAACACCATCAAATACGTAGAGATTGTGGAAGTGCTGTAAATAGTCGCAAAGACGACTATGATAGTGGTAAGTTACATTAACATCAAAGTTTCGAATGTTAATATCGATAGCAACGCATGTTAATGGTAATAATAATCTTAACAGATCAACAGATAGGAGAAGCAGGCGAAGGATCGCATCCCTGGCTGGCCATGGTGGTCCTCACGAAAAAACGACAAAATATTCTGTGTTATGCAACACTTGTACATCCAAGAGCTGCTGTCACATCTGCAGATTGCGTTTATGGGTATGATTTTATTTCCACACAGAAGATTCGCTTATCAATTTTTTACCCGGGTTCGGGGTAGGTATTGTACTAGGTACTTAGATTCAATAATAACCGCGCAACTCTCAAAAACTTGATGGTATGAACCAAATCTACTCGATCACTGTACCTACTCATCACGAAATCTCCAGAACTATAAAGAGTGTATTTCTCTTTAATGTTATGTGCTCGTCTCGAAAGGATCTGAATTCAGCGACAAAGGATACTGGAAGATTATACACCTACCCGTGTTAATTTCGTACCGAAGCACGATACTTAAGTACGGATCTTGAAAGGAGGCAGATAGTCTGAATTTCCGTCAAAGCTATTGGTAGATTTTTTCCTCGTTAACAGCCCTGCTACCTCACACAGCACTGGCTGGTTTCAGAGTCACGCTTACCGACCGCGTTTCACTGTGAAACGATACAACAACACCTAGCTCGTGGCCCGCGTCGCTTACCACCCGAGCTGGCGTAAGGGTGACGCTGAAACCAGCCTACAGCTGTGTGGAATTCCAATGCCAAGCAATGCACAAAATCAAGACCTAGCTTAGACGGATTTAGTCCAAATTTAGTCTTAAGATTGAATTTTTTATGCCTTCTGTGTCATGTCATGAGTTCATAAGCTATTTCCATTTTATAATTAATAATTATTGGTTAAACAGAAGGACGTCACCAGGAGAAATAACAGTCATAGCCGGAGTATGGGACTTGGGTGATGAGAGCCACAAGGGTTGGCAGAAGCGCACGGCTTCCACCCATACTCATTCCAAGTACAGGCCTGGAGAATTAGCACACAATTTGGCTATCTTGGTGAGAACATTGTAAATAGTATAAGAGATAAGTGTACTTTTTGCAACCATCAGCTGCAAGGCTGATTCAGTGTTTATGGATTATAGAGCATGTCTGTGATGGGGATGGACCAGGTATGCCTGCATAACTCCAGTCGGTTTAGGAGTTAGGTATACACTTTTAAAGGTCAGTAAAAAATTAACTGCATACTACAATAATATCATACGATCAGCCTTGCAGCTGATCGTAAATTTTTTACTGACTTTTAAAAGTCTGTAACTCCTAAACCAACTGGAGTTATGCAGGCAGGCCTGGTCCATCTCCATCACAGAGATGCTCTACAATCCATAGACACAGAATCAGCCTTGCAGCTGATGGTTGCAAAAAGTACACTTATCTCTTAAACAAAATCTTAGTTACAAAATTAAGTAACAGAAAAATTAAAACCGACTTCAAAAATAAATGTCGATAATAATAATACGTAAACGTCTTTGGGGGCCTACTGGCTAGTGTGCTTAGCACCGGGAACTGGCACCCGCAGACTCACCTGTCTAATACCTTCCCGAGTTACAAACGACGTCCTTTATTTATTAAACACTTGTACACTTAACATTACAGAAAAAACAATAAAGTAGACATGTACAAAGAACGAGCATATCTCTAAAGAGATTTCTTCCAGCAAACTCTATTATATATAATAGTATTTTATAGATAACTATGCATTAGAATTTCTTCTTCATCGTATGCAGGTTTCCTTATAATGTTTTCCTTCATCGTTTTTTTTTCTGAGACGCTGTCAAAACGAGACTCGATGTAGCCTACCATCGTACCATTATCGATGTAGCGTACCGTTTGATGTGACAATCTCATTGTTGACTTTCGAGGTAACAGGGAATTCTGATGCGGACTGAGCTTGCTGCAATTTTTGAAGATATAGGTACCTAAGTATACTACTTCGATGGCGCATTAAGGGAAACTGATCATGGCGTGCGTACCTACATAACATAAGAAGGGACACACTTTTTTTAATTCTTGACTTCTATTTACTAAAATTGGATTCAGTTAAATGCTGAATATGATCATGCTTATGAAACTAACTTCTCTTATTACAGTATTGGAAACAAGCACTAACTCTGACGGCGAACGTGCAGCCGGTGTGTCTCTCGGACCCTCATGTTGGAGATGACTGCAGGTTCCATGGCTGGGGAGGTTATGATCAGGGTTCGTCTCTCCACTAACTATTAGTTACCTACTTAGGGTTGAGACACATTTACCGAAGGCATCCACCGACGTCGCCGCGTCAAAGGCGGACGGCCTCCCATAGGTACTAAATGACATTTTTAATTTTTTATATGGGCCGGCCGTCGGTCGCCGTCAGTAACTGTATCTCAACCCTTATCCGCCATCATCATCACTACCAGAAAGGTATCGGTTGAGAATATTAAAACTTACCTATTAACTCAAACTTTCTTCAACAGAAATTCGGCCGCAATCCCGCTGGCAACGGGCGTCCATAATAACCCCGCGCGCATGCAATGAACGTCTCAAGTCCAATATTCCGGATGACGCGTTCTGTGCTTCCGTACATTCTCGAGGCACTGTGGTAAGCCGGTTGTTGTACGTATAGCATCTAAGAACACTAACCCTGGTACAAATAAACGTGGTATAAATATAAGAGTATATAAATTTGTCTATGATAAGAACAGTAAAGGTTCACTTCCGATCCCAGCGGCCGATGCGACTGACGCGAGGTTCTGTCATGTTTTCATAGCAACTATCGGCCGTCGGCCGCGATTCTACTATGAAAACGTATGGCATATATGACAGAACCACGCGTCAGTCGCATCGGCCGCTGGGATCGGAAGTGAACCTTTACGCCGACGTTATACGAGGTTTCAATTATTCCGGGTATATTAGTACAGGGGTTAGGGTAGATTCCTACTGAAAGAGCAGTGGCCAGCAGCGTGCGGAATTTTACCTAGCATATTGAACTTAAATATTTCCGCGCGCTGCCGGCCGCTGCTCTTTTAGTGGGAATTGACCCTAAGGCTGCGGAGCGGAAAAACGGAGAAATAAGTATTAACCAACCACTGATAAACCTGACCACTAATAAAAAGTGATGCTGCAGTTTTGAGTGTTCCGTACCCAAAGGGTGAAATCGCCACCCTATTATACAGGGTCCTTCTTAATATGCTGACACTTTTTTAAGAGGATGTTCAGAAACTGAACAACTTTCTCTATGGGACCAACATCGAATTCACGAAAAAAAAAACTGCTGACCCATACATTTGACTCGAGTAGGTTTGCAGTTTTGTATGGATGAGCTGATTTTTTTTTCGCGATTTGGATGTTGGTCCCATAGAGAAAGTTGTTCAGTTTGATAGAAGTTCCGAAAACATTTTTTTTTCTTGGAACCCTCGGTGCGCCAGTAGTCTGACTTTCACTTGGCCGGTTTTTTAGTGCACACGGCGACACATCAAGCTAATCAAAAATGGAATATGCTGGCCGCGTGACGTTATACATTATTCACCCATCACGAGGCCGGCTTATATTGGCTTTGTATGCTTGATGTGTCGCCGTGTGTACGTATGCTTTTCCTTATCGTATTTTATGAGTAATTAATTAATTGTTGTTACAGACTGGTATAGGAGGACCATTAACCTGCACCATAGGCAAGAGATACACGGCTGTCGGCATAGCGGTGTGGCGCGACCACGCCGTCATCATGTCTCCCATACAGGAATGGACTGCAACTACCCTCAAAACACTACGAATACATTGAACTATTATGTATACGTCGCGGCGCGGATCTTGAGCGCTCGAACGAGTGAATTCTGACGAAAAAAGTGCATAGTGTCTTGTCATTAACTTAGAATACTATGGACACAGGGTCTGGTACGAAGTTCTCGATAAAAGTGTCCTGAACTAACCTATACAGGGTGAAATTGATATCATTAGCATCCCTTTAAACTAAGAGTCTACCCATAAAACTGAACAACTTTTACTATGGGCGCAAACCAATCGGAGCAAAAAAAAACTGCAATGCCTAACTACTTGACTAAAATGTATGCAACAACATATTTTTTATTTTTTTTTCACTCCGATCAGTTTGCTCCCATAGTAAAAGTTGTTCAGTTTGATGGGTAGACTCATAGTTTAAAAGGATGCTAATGATATCAATTTCACCCTGTATAAAATGTGGGTAACTACATGCATAGTAATAAACAAACCAAAAACATTGCAATTGAAATCGTATGCAGCTACTCTCATGGCTTAATTTTGCTTGCACCCATTTGACACCATATTTTGCTTCGACTGCAGACGTAATGGCTGACGCCATGACAGGTAATCCGACCAATATGGTAATGGCCGTAATATAATTGGTCTCTTTCTTTCTGGCGCGCGAAATGTGTACGAATAGGACAGATAGATATTTGTTTGTTTTGTTGGTTTTGTGATTTGTTTTTACGAATAATTCGTAAATTTAATTAAATATTAATTAAAATTAAATGATATGTTCGTAAGCAAAATCTTAGTTCTAAATGTTATTTATTGAAAATAGGATACACCATCAACATTTTCTCTCTGATTGAGTAGTTTTTACAAATATTTACAACAGATTAGGGCATCATGAACGCGCGCGTGTTCGGTCGGTCAAACAAAGACTAGCAAGCAATTGGTGCTCTTTTTGACTTTTGGTTCTCTTTTGGTTTGGACACTTTGAGCGTGGACCCAGGGTCCATAATATCATAAGTCAATGTGTCTTATACATAAGGTTCATCGCAATCAAGGACAGCGCTCAAGATCCCTGCCGGCAGCTATACTTACTACTTACTAGAAGTAACACGACAAACGTGATCCGCCACATGCGGGTGAAAGAGATAGCTATTTTATTTACTAAGTGTGGTGATATCGCCACATTGAATGGGACAGCGTTGTGACGTGCAGTGTTATCTCTAGTACGTAGTAAATAGAGCTCAATGTACGAATTACGATTACTGAAGCCACTGAGAGTGTATTATTTATAAATGAATTTAGAACATAAGACTTATTTTCATACAACTGTATTATATTTGTAAGCTAGATATTTCATACTCTTTGGAAAATACAAATAAAACATTAGAATAACTTTTTGCAGTCATTTTATTGAATTAGTTAATAAATGTTAAATTTTGTAATGAGACCAGCCCCATTTAGGATAAACATCAATTAATTTAAAAATGCCACAATGTTTTTATTAGGCTGATCAATAATGTTGCATACTACAAAACGACTATAGGAACTAAACATTACAAAACTAATATAATGGGAATGTCGAGATCTAAACAAACGATTTTTATAATTTTTAAACACTTACAGTTCAACACAGACCACTTATACACAATAAATAATTATAATTGTACTTATAACGATCTTTGGTGTCGAACTTTAAATCATAATAAATGAGATAGTTAACGGTTACAAAACGTTTATCGATGACAATTTTCAAAATTTATAAATCTTTTTTACACATATCAAGTCTTACGATTTACAGCCTTTTGTCACTGCCTACATTTCACCTATTTTGTGACGTATCAAGTGAAATGCAAACAATAATTTATTATAGGACGCGTTCAACTTCCATGCTGTTCTGAAGCTTAATTTTAAACTTATTACACTCTCGACTACAAATCCATCGTGTTGCCCTACTACATAAGGGTATATTATTCGGAGCGCGCTCCATACAAACGTACTATGGTGATATTTACAATACTAACCAATTAAAGTCAATGAAATTTTGCAGAAACAATCTAGAAACAAATTTCTATGCTTGTATGGAGTCAGATTTTCGTTAAAATGTAAAGTTTTCAAGTTACAGTGCCTCAAAAATTTCCATACAAATCTTAAATTAATCCTAGCATTGAAACTGTATATTTTAACGAAAATCTGACTCTATAGAAGCATAGAAATTTGTTTCTATTGGTTAGTATTGAAAATATCACCATAGTACGTTTGTATGCAGCGCGCATTTTCGCTCTCGGAATAATATTCTCCTAACTAAGGATCAATTCCCATTAAAAGAGAAGGGACCGGCAGCGCGATGCATTTTACCTAGCATATTGAACTTTATTTACAGTGAGATAAGATAAAATTCCCATTAACGGGATAGAATGATAGTTTAAACGCAGCAGCCTGACATCGTTCCGTCACCTCAACTGAGACTTTATCTTATGTCAAAGTAAATAAAGTTCAATATGCTAAGTAAAATGATGATCGCTGTCGGCCGCTGCTTTTTCATTTGGAATATACCCAAAATATGTGCCTTGGATAGCCGCGGCGAGGGGTGACGGATAACGGAACCATAGTAAAATCTAAACAGTATGTTATCTCTTGCCCAGTTCGGGTTTAGTGTCTTCATTTTAAAATTTCCAATTAACTCACTATGGCCCGACTGAGGGTCGCGTCACCTCACTGCCGCAGCGCGCAGTCACCCAAATAACCAATGGTTAAAACATGATTTTTGACGTATGACCTACAGCATGGCAAAATTGGAAGCTTAAACGCAAAATTCAGATCAGCAAAGAAGTTATCGCGTTCACTACCCATAATAGCTCACTAGCTATTAACATCAATTAATGTAACATAATAATACTCTGAGCAACGTAAACGACAAAATAAACAATTTTATACCTACTTCATAATTTAGTTTAAACGTGATCTTTGTTGCTTTTACAATAAATCTACTAAGCACCTATTAATTCGCGTTTATTTAGTTTTTGTTCGTCAATATAAAACAACACAGTTACAGCAAAAACTAAAAATGCACGTAATTTTTACGATATAATGTCATGAAAGCTCGTCTTTACAGATTCTTTATAGTGGTAGATTTAGAATACAGTCAGAGATAATAGTCTAGGAAACAAAAATGTTAAGCACCAATTTATTAATGACCGTTTAAAAGTCAAACTTTAGGCTAGAATTAAATAAGTCATTAAATACGGAATGGCGCTAATTGACTACCTACTATACAATTTATTGTATAGTATTTATTGTTTGTCTTTTGTTGTGATTTAGAATGAAATTTTTTTGGAATAGTAATTCGCCATTAGACAGAGGGATTAGGCAAATATGAAAATAAGTAAGTCTTCGACGGCGTGATACTATAACAAGTGCAAAGCAAAGTCAAATCAAATTCGATAAAAAATGTACGCTTTTACGAATCGACTCGATCCTTATTCATAACAGTAAAGTATCTGTAAACAACGACAATTTAACCAACGAAGCTACAGCGGAACAACAAGGGTGCCTATCCATCGGAGATATACGAAGTAGCGAGTGCCTGGAGAAAAAATCCACCATTGGGAGTGCTTAATTATTTTGTGACGTGATTGAGCGAGAGCGCTATTGGTGACATTTTTTTCTCTCACTAATGGCCAGTGGAAAGGCGGGTAGAAAAAATCTACAAATAAGAACGCTCTTAGCTTTCTCAAGATTAACCATGAAGATGTATTTCGAATGCTGTTATAGCGGGGGAAGAAAAACCAGAGAATTTATCTCTTTCTAACCAGAGTGCTAAGTATACTGTGTAAACGGGACACCGTTTTCTGGTATGTTCTGACGCCGAACTTGAGGTTTTATCTTAAACAAATACGGTATATCTTCCTTTGACAACATTTTGACGATAACAAAACCAAGCGAGCGAGCTTGTGGTGGATATTTTCGGTCGGTCACCGCATCGCTACGTTCACAATATCTCCGGTGGGCAGGCGGGTGCGATAAATAGAATGCAACTAGTACAAGATCACGGTACATCACATTGTTCGGTGCGGCGCGGTCGCGGGCGCGGACGCTTAGGCGATCACGAGCGGCTCGTCGTCCGAGAAGCCGTGTATTGGCGGCACGTCATCGTCATCTGCAATACAATACATTTTTGTTAATGTCGATAAGGTACGTCTCACAAGAATGGAATCGTGGATAAAAGTTAGTAACGCAGCCAACAGCTTTTACTTCCGTCAACGCGATTGGATTAAACTTGTGGGGACTTGGTCACAAATGTCAACACTTACAACCGCGCAAGTTATAGCTGCGTAGCCAACAGATGGCGCTACCGGCTGCACCCGCAAATGTATACCATACACGACAACTTTCAACTTGAATAAGTAACCCGTTTAAGGTTCACAATCGAATGCACGACTTAAAACGCCCACCTTCCACCTAGTTCCTCCATAAAGTCCTCCACGGCGAAATTAGATACTAAAACGACATCCTTCTAAAATAAGATTGCAATAGTAGATTACACACCGAGGACAGAAAAGTAAGAAAGGGTTCAGATCTCATGTAACAAACATATTGTGATCTTTCTTATTTACTGCCCGAGGCTAGTATACTACTACTTCTCTCCTCGACGGAGGCGGAAAGCGGCAACTTCGTTTACCGCAGCGGGACGAAAGTTGATGCTTTCCGCGAGAGGGGTGAAAACGTAATTATTCTTTGTATGCCCCTGAACACCTTGGGCTTCCCATCCCTTCCCATCATTTCAGTTCCCATATTTTCCCCTAACTTTTCAGAAATGAGCACGACAATACGGACCGTCGTCGCCGATAGTGGCTTGTCCCGCAGCGCGAGCCTCACTATCACTATCCTAGTGCTAACATGACAGTACGGACCGTGGTCGTGGTCGCCGATAGTGGCCTTTCCCCTGCGGCTGTCGTAGCGCGGCGTGTGCGAGGTGAAGCGCAGGAAGGACCTCGTGAGGCGCCGGTGGCGGAGCGCCAGGTGAAGCAGCGCTCCACCCAGCGCGAGCCCCACTATCACTATCCTAGTGCTAACATGACAGTACAGACCGTGGTCGTGGTCACCGATAGTGGCCTGTCCCCTGCGGCTGTCGTAGCGCGGCGTGTGTGAGGTGAAGCGCAGGAAGGACCTCGTGAGGCGCCGGTGGCGAAGCGCCAGGTGAAGCAGCGCTCCGCCCATCGCGAGCCCCACTATCACTATCCTAGTGCTAACATTACAGTACGGACCGTGGTCGTGGTCGCCGATAGTGGCCTGTCCCCTGCGGCTGTCGTAGCGCGGCGTGTGCGAGGTGAAGCGCAGGAAGGACCTCGTGAGGCGCCGGTGGCGAAGCGCCAGGTGAAGCAGCGCTCCGCCCAGCGCGAGCCCCACTATCACTATCCTAGTGCTAACATGACAGTACGGACCGTGGTCGTGGTCGCCGATAGTGGCCTGTCCCCTGCGGCTGTCGTAGCGCGGCGTGTGCGAGGTGAAGCGCAGGAAGGACCTCGTGAGGCGCCGGTGGCGGAGCGCCAGGTGAAGCAGCGCTCCGCCCAGCGCGAGCCCCACTATCACAGCCGCGCCGGTGCCCCACCAGATGGCACCCATTGCTGTCGCTTCTTCAGTTTCCGCTGTAATACGAAAGTTAGAGTGTTGTTATTGAGTTTTATAAATAGTTGAGAATTTAGATTATTTGTTTTAACTTTATTCTAAAGAAGACGTACATGTGATCCAAGCAATGCAGTCGGAGACCGAGGAAATCCAAATAACAAAGAAGCTCTCTGAATGGGTCACGAATTAAACAATCACATAATCTCACGGGATTCGATGGCTATAAGAGTTTGAGCACCTTTGCCTAACAATGGGATCACACGGTTTAAAATACGGAACTCTAAAACTAATAATATATTAAAATGGGATTTAAATATTTTACTCCACAAACAGTGTAAAACCATTAATATAACGGGTTCTGATATGTAACGTTAATAAATAATCTGTGAACCATGACCATGAGCTAATATTATTATAAATTCAAATCTCTGTCTGTCAAAAAGTAATTTTAACGAACAAATCGAACTTTTATTTGGTCAGGCTTTAAATACTCAAGCCTATGTATTGGAGTAGGCAGATAATATTTATCACAACAATCTACAAAGCCACACATCTCTTGCGTCTTGATTTCAGAGATGTCGCCGTGGTGAAGATATAAATATCTTCCTTCGGGTGGCTCAGATCGTCTGGTATCTCTTTCTCTGACACTATTACTACATTCATAAGTACCAACCTTCCATTTTCAGCGTCTCGACTTCAGAGATGTCGCTGTAGTAGCCAGCCTTGGTGACAGCTCGCACGCTCACGTACAACGGACTCTTGGTGCTGAACGCCGTCATCAGTAGCGGCGGATAGTCCGCCGTGGTCACCTTTATGTCTTCCGTCGGGTGGATCAGATCGTCTGGTATCTCTTTCTCTGACACTATCACTTCGTATTTATGTCTGTAATATGCGAAGATTCCCGTGGTAATTGCAAAAGAGTCATTTGAACTTTAGGTTTTCGATACATTAAATGGAAATGGAAAAAAAATTATGTAAGTATAATTCTACATAATATTTTTTCAAAAAAAGCTTTAACGAAAAATGTAAAAAAATATTTAGAATAGAACAGAAAAGAAACTTTATTTGCTATACCTAAGTATGGTATGCCATAAGTGGTTAGTTTTCCTATGTATGTACGTGACGTGGACACTAATAGTTTAGTAATAAATAAATTACACTCACTCGGGTAGACTGCCGTTGGGCTCGGGATGGTCCCAGCTGACCATGAGGTGGCCGTTTGGCGACTGCCAGGCGACTACGCCGACCGGCGGCGGGATGCTACGGCTTCGAGCCTGACCGCATGTTACCGCCGCACCGGGGATGTTAGACTGTCGACAATATTATGCAGGGTAAATTTTATATGACTCCAGATAACTTCAGCATGTATTCTAATCATCAAACTGAACAAATTTCACTAAACTAGGGAGGCCATCTTCGAAATCGCGAAAAAAAAATCTGCTGTACCTGTTAGCCATACAAAATAGCAGTACCTATTCGACTCAAATGTATGTGACAATTGATTGTTTTTTCGCGATTTCGAAGTTGGTTCTTTTTAAAACGTTATAAGTTTTGATTTGACGTCAGCGGCGGATAAGGAATACAATGCTCAAATATATTTTTGGTAAATGAAATGACTCACGGAGACGCAAATGTTGTATCTCCCTCCGACGGGCACGTTCTCAATGACGCGCGAGAGCGGGACCTCCGTCGACGGCACGAACTCGTACCTACTAGTCACGTTACGGGTCTCCTCCGTTATGACCAGCTGCAATACCAACATGTTAATGACATTAGTCAATTGGAAGAATACACAATTACATTCATCTCTTTAGTAGCCTTAGGTTTTTAATCCATTTCATGTGTCGTATACCACAGCATACAACAAGGCAAAATAGGACGCAGTCACAGAATAGGTAATAGTATATAGTTCTACAGACAGAACGGCCACTCCCCGCCCCTCTCTGACTTCAGATACCCCACCTCCCCTCACAGTTTCAGGGAAACTTGAGGGAAGCCGAGCAAGGGAATGCAGTCAGACGCGCGCACCCGTAGTATTTGAATACATAAAATTGAGTCTTTTCAGTGCATAAAAACGTTGAAAAATAACGCTAAATTCACATTTTCAGTAATTCTTAAGCTCAAATACTATTTTTAATAACGAACAATAAAAGGTAACAAAATGTAGATGATGTTCATACGATGCGTGGTAAGTCAACCCTACACATTGTCATGCAAAATTTGCACCAAGTGCGCATGTGCGAACACCATCATGTCAAATCAAAAACGTTGTTTGAAGTGCCGGACCTATGACGTAGTTTATGCCAAAAAGAGCCAAACCATACTTTGGTAAAAATACAATTTTAATGGGTAACAGAACGGCACAACGGAAGCCGTGGTGGTCCAGTACTGAGTAACCTAACCTGCCGTGCAGGAGGCGATGGTTCGATCCCCGTCCAAGCAGACTCGTACTAATGAGTTTTTTTCGGAATTTATGTACGATTTGTAACACCACTGGCTTTTTGGTGAAGGAAAAAATCGTGAGGAAACCGGCATGCTTCAATTCCGAGGCATGTATTGTACCCACTGTACATTACAAGTGCCGAGGCGTTCACTCCCCGTCACACTGGACAGAGGTTCGGGATATCTTCTTGAATTTATTATCACAGATTGTATTACTTACATCAAAATCTCAAAACTGTATTTTAGTAGGGATAGCCACATGTGTTTAACTTACCCTGTATGTAATAGGTTCTCGAACTAAGAAGCAATTTGCCTCCCACTTTATCTCCAGTTTCGTTTTGTCTTCGTTGAACTTGAAATGCAGGTTTTTCACAGGTGCCCTGAAACAAATACGTCCAGTTACATGTACACCTTTATGAAATTGGAGTGGAGGCCCAGAGAAACCACGCGTGGTAGAGGCCGCCCACCAGAAAGATGGGTAAATGATATTAGGAGACACGCGGGTCCCAACTGGATGCAGAGGGCGAGGAACAGGACGTCATGGAGAAATATGGAGGAGGCCTATGTCCGAAGACGGACTGATCAAGGGCTGTGATGGATGGATGAAATAAGGGGCATGTTTATTGTATACGAGAGCATTTAAAATCGGGATATATTGCCCTCCCGTTCCCTCTGATTCTTATTCATGTTTTGCCTTTGCCCTGCAGGGGCACAAGCTATATAACATGCACCTTTTTAACTTAAAATTTATTAACTACAGCACTCGATCGCAATTGAATTTTACGGAAAATTAAACATTGTTGAAGCTTGGATTTCAATTAATAGTGAACTTACTTGGCATTTGCTCTGGTATAGATCTCCTGCATAACGGACAAGGGTCCACCGAAGAGGCCGACTCTAAATATGTATGTTTCACACGCGTGCAGATCTTCTATCAGGATGGTCGTGTTCGTCGTTATTATTCTACCTTGTTTACCTGTTGGAGACAATTATTAGTTGGTAAATTAAACTTTAATTTGTTCAGGATAAGGTGGAATGAGAAATTCTTTAAAATGATAATGGATTAGAATAGTTTTGAACTAAAATTAAAACCGGACGTCAAATACTATTTATATCTTATTCAAACAAACACAACATTCATACATTTGAGTCGCAATGCCTACTGCATTGCAGTTTAGTATGGAACAGCTGATTATTTTTTGTTCCGATCGATTTGCTCATATAGTAAAAGATGTTCAGTTTGATGGGTAGACTCCTAGTTTAAAAGGATGCTAATGATATCATAATTTTTGAGAATATCGGGAACTCAAATAATATACCAAAACGCGATAACCCGTTAAAAATTTTAGATTAATAAAAGTCTAGATTAAATATATTATACTTACGGTCATTAACCCCGTCAGGTCCAAACAGCATATTAGTTAGCGTCACATAATGCACTTCGTACTTCAATTCCTTGCCCTTATATCGCTCTCCGGTCGGAGGGCTCCAGGACAGCTGGACAGACGTGCTTCTTTCCTTCAGCAGTATAGCGGTCAGGTTCAACGTTTCGTCGGGAACGCCCGGCGTTTCTAGTGGGATCGTGATTGGATCGCCAAATATGTTGTCTTTGAATGCTTTTATTTCGATTTCGAGTTTCACTCCGGGCGGTAGGTTCGTTACTGGAAAGGATAGTTCGGTTTAAAACATTGACAATGAAAGGTAGGCAAGATTTTTGTATATTCTGAAAGCCTATCCTTACAGTAAGAGCTGCTTTACAATGCATTTCGTTGGAGTTTACGTGTAAGCGAGGAAACATATGGCCTTCAAGTCTAGTATGTCACGGACGACCAAGAGGCGACAAAGCGAGAAAAACTTCAAGCTTTTTTGACATACATAAAAAAGACGCAAAGACAGAGGCACATATCGATCTTTCTTGTTTTCTTAAAAGTGACATGATAACTCAGATCGTAAGAATGTGTCAAAATCGAAAGGTTCACACGATCCACAGATTACCCCCAATAGATACCGCACTCAAGGCCGCCGACGCGCACCACACATCTATGATTTTGCACTGATATAAGCAAAGGAGTAGTGCGGGCTTGGAATAGTGCGACCTTGAAATGGCCAATCACATTGCATTGATTCGTGCCCCGCTACGGGTAGGGCACCTACCGCCAAATATGATGACTTCGGGTCTGTACAAAATTTTCATCATGCGGTATCTATTGGGGGTAATCTGTGGCACGATCATTGTAAAGCGTGCAATCATTTGCGCGCCAAACTCGACGTCAACATTTTGAAGTGGACAACCTTGCGGTTCTAAGCCCATCCCAGTTCAGTGTAATAGTTACTATCCACGATGCGCGCACGATTCATTTTGGCTCGCATTGAACGAAATTACATTTGAATCCTGGCCTTGTT
The DNA here is from genome assembly GCA_963693445.1 of Agonopterix heracliana. Classification (NCBI taxonomy): domain Eukaryota; kingdom Metazoa; phylum Arthropoda; class Insecta; order Lepidoptera; family Depressariidae; genus Agonopterix; species Agonopterix heracliana. The sequence continues at coordinate 4,909,125 of OY856324.1, read as the reverse complement.
CCTTGTATACTTACTAGTAATATTAGTAGCGTTAGTCTTCACGGGTTCCGGCTTGTTATACTCTGGCGGCAGTAGGGTTGTCACCATGTAGCCGTCGATGTCTCTGATCATGTGCCACTGTAGGAAGACGGAGGTGGCGTTACGCCGAGCAAGGCTGACGTTGTGCTCGTATATATCACTTACTTGTTATATTAGTAGCGTTAGTCTTCACGGGTTCCGGCTTGTTATACTCTGGCGGCAGTAGGGTTGTCACCATGTAGCCGTCTATATCTCTGATCATGTGCCACTGCAGGAAGACGGAGGTGGCGTTACGCCGAGCAAGGCTCACGTTGTGCAGGTCGTCGACGTCATCTCGTTCGTCGAAGAGGAGGACCACCACCTCGGATGATTCCGATGTGAAGGCGTTGTTTGTTGCTGTTACCTGGTGGAGAAGGGAGATAATTTATTTAATCGGGAACTAAATGGTGTTGGATTGGACTACAGAACATTATAGGAGGGTTTAGAAATGCAAATGCAAAAAAAACCGATGATTGAGTATTTTATAGATTCGCTGAGTGCGTATACTGTAAAGGGATGGAGATATGACAAGAATGTATGAAAAATCGTGCCTTTGTTTGACGTAGTTGTAAGATTTTGTAATCAAACAATACTACCGCATATGCAGTAAGGGACAAACAACATAGACTTTCTCTTGCTCACTGGATGCGATTAGCGTAAGCCTGTCTCGAGGTCGCGACTATTATTACTTTAATGCCTTTTCTAGTGATTCTCTTTCGACGGGTAAAACCGTTCAAAAAGGAAATGAGCAGAGAGAGAAGGAATATACACACAAATACTTGAATTAGAAATGTTGCCACGTATCAAGACTATTGAAAGTTCCATGGCCAGAACCACCTGGGGCCTATATCATAAACATGACAATACAGGATACATTGCTGGTTACTAACGGCGATAAATAACATGTCTTAACATTATCAGTAATGATGTATCTCAAATTATAAATTACAATTGTCATGGTTATTGTTTAATGTTGATATTTCGACGATAGTAACAAAAAAATAACAAAACTAACCCAGAACGAATAATTGATATTCGGTTTAAAGAATCCATGTATGACGACAGTGTTGTTACTGCTCCTGGCGGTAACTGTTTTCTCCATCGGGGGCAGGGGAGGCGCGTAGTGAACTGTGTACGAGCGGACGATGCCGTGCGGCTCCTTGGGAGGGTCCCAAGAGACTGACACTCGGCTACCCGTTAGTTGCTTCACTGATATCCTGCCTTTTGGTGGAGATGGAACTGCGAATAGATTAGAAGGGTTAAACACATCGAGAAACTTGTGGAATAGCAGTGTGATGGCTCCTACGACGTTTAAGGCCGGTCGCACATTGCGAGAAATTTAGAATAAAAAAAAAATTTAAAAAAGAAAAAAAAATAGAATAGATAAATTCTAACGCTCTCGAATAGGAAGGCTCTCTGCACTTACTATTTGTATGAGACACCGCAGACGCGAAGGATTTTCTGATAGTTAAATTCTTATAATGTGCGGCCGTAAAACTGACTGAATTTAAGATAACATTAATTTTGTGATATAGTAATCACATACCCTCACGTAAGGTGCTGAGATAGCAGAAGAGAGATAAAACGAGTATATAATCATGTGTAATCTCCTGCTAGCTCAGCTATAATATCACGTACAAGATAGTATATAGGCTTAGGTCAACTAGTCATAAGGGTCGATCTAAGATGGAGTAAAGGATGTCCGTTCAAAGTGTGTTTCAATTGCACCCCTGCAACCCACCATATTTCATGGCGACCGTGACATAGTACGCGAGTGAGTCCCAGATCAGACAATGAAGACGACCATGGGCGCTGACCAAAGGTACCGACAAATACTATTTACTCATATGGATTCGAATTGGAGTCGAATTTGAAGAAATGTTACTGCTGCGTGTGCCGGTACCGGCAGGCCGGGACTATTTCTTGCTATTCAAATAAGAACGGGATTGTGAATCAAGTCGAAACATTGCTATGATTTAACGACAAGGCTGCTGTGTCTTCCGTTCCGGAGCATTAAATACTGCCGAATCAACGAAGAAGCCAATAATTATGTACAAGTATCTACTAGACGTATTGTTATGAAAGGAGTTCGAAGCCGTGAATCGCAAGACTGGAGGAATTAATATGGATGCCGTCTAAAAATGTTGATGCACTCGCAGATGCCAGATGGAACGAGACATGTAATTGAGGGATCCTCGTTGATTTCAGTGTAGTTAATTACTTTGTGTTGTGCTGTGAATCACTAAGTTATGCTGTGATAGCTTGCAAAGGGCAAAAAGTGCGTCGGCCTAAGGTGCTAACCTAGGGTAAGTCATGTGTACTAACAATTTATGTAAATGTATATTATGTGTTCTGACATAAGTAAAGCACTTTCTATGTAGCACGATATTTCAGCGAGTTTTTTTTTATGTACCTAATATTAGAAGGATACGAGACGATCGCAAAATGGCTAGTTTTGATTTAGAAACCGCTTTGTTGATGATTCCGGTAGTTAATAACGAGGAGCATTTAGTAAAACAGTTGATAGACGGATTAGAATTTTATAAGACATTCATAAAGGAAGCGGATCATCCAATATTAATTAAATTTGTTCTAAAAACAAGGTTGTCAAGCAGTGCAAAACTAAAACTAAAATCAAATTACGCCACTGTAGAACAGTTGATTAATGATTTAAAAAGTTATCTTTTACCTAAAAGGTCTTATACGGCGATATTGTCGCGCTTATTTAAATGTAGACAGGCTGACCGGTCTATAAACGACTATGGAAGTGAGATAGAGAGATTATTTTCCGAGCTAACTATTGCACAAGCAGATGGAAATGACTTAGCATTCAATATTTTGAAGCCTATCAATGAAAACATAGCCATCAGAAGGTTCGCGGAAGGTTTAAATGATGGCCGGTTGAGTACGGTTATTTCTGGCCGTCCAGTTACTTCTATTCGAGAAGCAATCTCTCTAGCCTTAGAGGAAGAGGAGCGTGTTCAAAAACGTCCCCAACAAGGCTGCAGTTTTTTTGAGTCATGTTCTGATAATCAGAGTTATAATTATTGTATGAATCAGTGTTGTGCTAGCGACAATGTGCAGTGTCAGCAAGGTCAAGTGCGGATGAATGATGGAAATGCACACGAACCACTAAACTTGCAAGATAAGCAAGGTCGAGCAGTTGCTCATAGTAAGCAAAATCAATATTGTGTAAAAAATACATCAGAGTATGGGAGTGCGGATGAATCGGTTAATTCATTTTATTGTCCCTCAAACGTAAATCAAAGTGGCAAAGTATTAACTTTTAATAATAACAGTTTTGTAAAATTCGCCTGTTTAGGTAAAAACATTAAGTTGATAGCGGACACAGGCGCATCTATATCAATTTTGAAATACAAGTGGATAGAACAGTTTCCCGAAATTAAAATCCATAAGGACGATTTATCTATTAAAGGCGTTAGTGGCTCTCTACGTTCGCTAGGCTGTGTGTATTTAGATATTGAGTATAATAATTTGAGGTTTAGGCACAAGTTTTATGTATTCAAAGGGTTGCAATGTACGTCAGACGGAATTTTAGGAGAGGATTTTCTGAGGAAGTATAAGGGCGTTATAGATTATGAGTCGAGGTGCTTAAGTTTAAAACATAATAATGGTGATAGAATAAGTATTAATTATATTAATTATACTGATAATGCTGATGCTCACGCATTGACTAGAGCTTTGGACAAAATGAAGAAAGGTAATTCAGGATTTGTAGGTTTAGTGGATAGTTTTAATTACAGTGCATTAAATAGCAAGCCGAGTTGGAGGAGTAGAAGTAATTTACAGTCAAGTTTTGGCCCACCAAAGGTGGAAAAAGGAGCGAAGGAAGCACAGAATCATATTGAATTAAATTTCTGTAGTGAAAAAGAATTTGACGAAATATATAAATCTTCTTCAGGAAATCAGCCAAGCCATAAAAAGAAAGTACTTATGTCGGGGCATACGATATACTTCAATCAAGATTCTCTATTAGCGAAAAGACGCATAGACGAGTCGTTACGAGAACTTGGAAAAATTTGTAAAGAGCATAATATTGTAGAAATTGAGATTTTTAAGTATGATAGAAATAAGGCCCAAACCGACGAATTGTATAAAGTTATGAGAAATTATTGTAATTTACCACGATTATGTATAAAACAAGATGTGAAAAAGGTTTATAATACAGACATGATTAAAATAATATTAAAAAAGTACCATTTGCTAAATACAAAAAGACATGTTGGAATAACGGAAATGGTAAACCATATAAAACAAAAATATTATTGGAAAGGAATGCTTAATGATATTGCTGACTATGTTACCAAATGTAAATTTTGTAAATAAAGCGTCCAAATGAAAATTTTGTATATTTAAAAGTAACTAAAAATTGTTATTAACATTATTTTGTAATAGAAGAAACGAAATTCAGCAACAGAATCAGATAATATAAGAGGTAGTTATGAATGAAATGTTTTTTTTTAAATGTAAGTAGTCAGAAATAATAGTTACTATAAGTGAGTTCACTGAGAATAGAATTTGTAATTCAAGATGTAATAATATAAGAAGCAATGTAAATTGGTATTTGATAGATGTAAATTCCACATAGTTGTAAGGAAATTTGTTATTTTTATAAATGTTAAAATGTTATGTATAGAAAAATAAAAAACAAAATTTTTAAAGGGGAAGGGAAGGCCCTACTTTTCGGGGGAGGTGTGATATAGTAATCACATACCCTCACGTAAGGTGCTGAGATAGCAGAAGAGAGATAAAACGAGTATATAATCATGTGTAATCTCCTGCTAGCTCAGCTATAATATCACGTACAAGATAGTATATAGGCTTAGGTCAACTAGTCATAAGGGTCGATCTAAGATGGAGTAAAGGATGTCCGTTCAAAGTGTGTTTCAATTGCACCCCTGCAACCCACCATATTTCAATTTCATTGTGACTTTAAATATAACGTAGAATACTGTAAAAAGAACAGACGTTATTCGTAACTTCTAACAATTGTCATAATTAAGTTAGTCCATGAAATATACTCCCAGGGGGTATTTTTTATTTCTTTAGTTTTTCTGTATTATTATATCAGTATGTTTAGTTGTGTATGCAAATAAAAAATATTTCTTACTTTCTTAATTCATTTCAAATAATGCATAAATTACTATATACCTCCTTCACCAGTAGTAGTGTTCACGAACTTCATCGATGGGTAAATCTTGTTGGACTTGCTATCCTGGATGAAGAACGTCACGTTGTAATTCGTGAAAGGTTCCAAGTCCTTAAACCTGCAAAAAATGTATTACAGTATTTCATCTTCAGCCATAGTCCCCGCAAGCCTTCTCTGCATTTAGCTAATTTTGCTGTTGACTGTATTATACAATCATTACAATGCGTTTTGAACGATAATTATTAATTTAATTTTGAGACAATTTAAGTATAAATCTTACCTGTAAATACCAAAGGCTACTGGCTTTTCGGTGAAGGAAAACATCGTGAGGAAACCTGTATGTAATGCTTCAATTTCGAGGCATGCATTTGCACCCACTGCCCATTATAAGTGGCGACGGTCTCTCCCCCCCGTTACAATAGACGGAGTTTCAGTACTAGTGAAACATTGATGTTCTGAGATTTCAGAATATCTCTGACTATCCCCTCGAATAATATGATCGTGAGCATATGGTTATGCTTACCTGTATACACTATCGTTTGTCCACGTCATATTCTTCCACTTGTTCTCGCCGACCTTAGAGATGGAGGGAAGGAAACTGTACACCACCATCTTCTGCTGGGCCATCCAGCACGATATGAGGAAACTTGTCGAGTTTATAGATGATTGATCCACGCCTATGCTTAGACGCTGCAAGAAAAGGGTAACTGTCAGTTACGTTTTGCGAATGTGATATTCACCTGTTATAGCATGTAGGATCCCAATAAAGGCCTTTTCTCACAAATAATGGTGAAAGGAATGGGTCATATTTCACCACGCGGACCCAGGGCGGATTGGTGGGTGCGAATTAGTGGTAAACATGCTTTGACAGGCCTCTGACCTGGCATAAAGAATAGTTAGTTACACTTCTGAAGAACAGAAACGCTCGAGATGAAATACCACTTAAACAGTCACCCCTCCAAAGACTGACAGGACCTGACGTCGCTTTACTTCGGTGATCGGTTACAATAAGCTCTACTACGCCAATGAGCGCCTCGCCCAATAAACGCCTGACATATTATTAACTGATATCACTTTGCTAACAGTGATTAATGGAATCAAGTGATTCACAAATGGCAAGTCAGTATTCAGACGGCCTTGTCGGACGAGTGCTTTTTGGTTCCTTGAGATAATTTCAAAACCCACTCAACATTGGCAGAAACGCTAAACACAAGCAAAAGTCAATTAAATTATAAATAGAAAAAAATAAAGCGAACTTTTGCTTGTGCAATGCATTTTCGCTAGTGTCAAGTAGTTTGTGGGAGTAGTGTCTATCCCAATCTCAGGGATTGTATTAGATCAAGAACAAGAAGAGATTGAGGGTTGCGGAGCCTCGTGGCAGGCAAAAACGCGACACGCGAACACCACGCGAGACAAGTGCTCGGGTCAAAACCTGCAACGTGACTCAAAACATTATCTGTCGTTTCGATACACTAACCTGATAGACGTAGCTGGTGTCGTTGTTGGAGCTGGTGCAGTTGACCTCGTCGGTACCGTCGTAGCAGTCCTGGTGACCGTTGCACACCATCACCTGCGACACGCAGAGCGTCCCGTCGTCGCAGAGGAAGTAGCCCGATGGACAGTCCGCCGACGGTTTGTGGCTCTGCGGAGATCATTGAGAGTTGTCAACGATTTCAAATGAATTTACTTTCCTAAACGTGAACCGCGGTAGCACATGATTAAATATCCGTCCAGATCGAAAGCGTCATACAAGCAGGACGCCGCGCCAGAGACCGCCGCCAGACTCGTAAATTACGCCATTTTGATCCATAAAGCAATGGATTTCAACTTTTATCGCGAGTCTTGCGCCGTTGCGCGCGTTTTAGGAAGCTTGACTTCTTGTCGTATCTATTCATAAGGCGGTAGAGCATAGAATTCCCCATCGTGCCTTTATTGTGCTTGGTAAAGAATGGAGAAAGAGCTACTTTTTAGGGGTACCTTAAATCAAATACTAAAGATATTTCCTAAGTTACGAAATATGATGGATGCCAGTATTTAGCCACTTTTTGTTATTGTGACAAGAATAGAGATGCTTCGTTGGTTTGGTCATGTGAAGAGGATGAGTGATAGCTGATGTACGATAGATATAATTATATGGAGCTAAAGTGAGTGGAAGTGTCGGCAGAGTGCGCCCTCGTAGGACGTATTCTGATCAAATCGGTTGCATCCTACAAAAAGGGGAGGTGTTGAGTACTCGAAACCGACGGGCATGTATGAAGAGATGTATGGATGTAAATGAGGCATAAGAGGTATGTAAGGATCGTAGTAGTTGTGTAAAGAGGCGGGACGTTATAGATGTTATTTGATATTGGAATTTGGATATTTGCATGTACGCTAAGTGCGCGTGTTTGCGCTGTCGTGTATGTTCTGTGGTTGTGCGTACCTTAGTGACGCCGCAGAGCTCGTCGCTGCCGTCGGCGCAGTTCACCTTGCCGTCGCACAGCTGGTTCTTGTGCACACAGCCGCGCCCGTCTGCGCAGGGCGTTTCCTCGGCGCCGCACATGTTGCGCCGCGTCGAAGCCGCGTGGCATCCGCGCTCGTCTGACCCGTCCGCGCAGTCTTCCGCTGAGTCGCAGACCCATTGGAGAGGGATGCATACTCCTGTAATGTTAATCTTCGTCAGCCTACATACTGTGTCACTTAGATATAGTAGGTCGGTCTTCTCGACAGGCATTAGAAAGAGCGTAGCTAAAAGTTTCGAGCCAAATCTGGACCGTCAAAACATCAGAACATAAATATTTAGGTATACGTTTTATTCATTTTATAAACATTCTAAATAAAACAGTTTCCGAGAAAAGCATGCGTTTTGAATGGACCCCGAAGTACATATACATACATATACTCATGCCCTTTTCCCAGAGGGGTAGGCAGGGACTATTGCTCTCCATTGTGGTCGGTTCAGGCACACCCTTTTGCTTTCTCTAGTCCCATGCATCTTGTCATACATTCCCGTCGATTTAGGGTACTTTTAACCTGGCATTTTTAATTACGTCCCTGATCTGATCTAGGTACGTCCTCTTAGGTATGCCTAGGTGATTCAATGAATCATCGAACAATACCAACACCGAAGTGATCAAATGAATCCCATTTTCCCAATTTAGTTACAGAACATTTAAAGAACTTCACATTATTACAATCAAATGCACATATAAAATTAAAAAACCAATGATAAAACGAACCTGGTGAACAAGTGAACTGAGTCTTCCCGCACTTATTCTTAGTGGCATCATGCTCCGGGGACACAGAACTCGTCTCGGGAACGAACAAGCCGCATCCGAGCTCGTCCGAGTTATCTCCACAATCGTTGATGCTATCGCAGCGCCACCAGTAAGGCAAACAGTTGCCGTTAGCGCACTTGAACATCCAGTCTAAGCAGGAGCTGTTCGATGTGAACTCGATAGGCTTTTCTGTAGTGGGCCGAGGGAGCAACTTAGAGTGGCCGGAGTTCGGGCAGTTTTTCTCATCAGAGGACTCTTCGTCGCCGCAATCGTTTTCGCCGTCGCAAGCCTGTTTGTAATTTTTTGTGAATTTAATATTCGTAACATTTATACAGTAAGATTAACATAGTCCGCTTCTGAATAAATATAAATTTCTGTAAATTTTTTCATATTTCGATTTGTTATATATAACTCGCGTAAATAAAGAATGAGATTTCATGAAAATAACGGGTCGCGAATACAAAAATGATTGCAAAAGGAATGGAGATGTCGGTATAATACGTCGAATCTACTAGTAGTCGTATTACCCTGATTGAAAACATTTTGATTGGCTGACACTGAGATAGATTTATTTGATCCCGTTGTTTAGTGTCATTTTCTAATTTCACATATTATTGTAAACATTGACCTCTTATATGGTCAATCATTGTAAATAAAGATTTTAACATTTCACAAAATTTAACTCATCTAAGGAAATGTCAAAAAACTGTTCAGATACTAATTAGAAACATGTGAATTTGAAAAAAAACACTTATGCGCAATTTATACTGGATACATTTTGAGTCAGTGCAGATACTTGATGTTTCAAACAAAACCGCACTACCTAAACGACTCGCGTTTAGACTTACCCAAGACTTAAAGATGCACTTTCCGCTGGGGCACTTGAACATGTAAGGTCCGCAGGTTGTGTTCTTGCACCTATCGGCCTTCTCGTCCTCGCCGCCGGGGCAGTCTGGCTCCCCGTCGCACGCCCACGAGCTCGGGATGCAGATGGCGTTGCTTCCGTTCCCACAAGCGAAGCCGTTCTCTGAACAGTTCGCTATGTCCGGCCGTTTCGGGTGGATCTAGCATACAAAACAGATATTTCACTTACAATAGGCTATCTTACAACTAGTCTACATCAGCAACGCTTTATTAGACGTCAAAACGAACGCTGTGGATGCCTTTTTTTTTTTTTTTTTTGTCATGTTATTAAAAATAGTAAATAAAATACAAAAAGAATTACTAAAAACGTGAGTTCAGTATTATTTTCAAACTTTTTTTACTGTGATGATAAAAATTCAATATATTTTATGCAGTAAAATACTCTATTGTAATCCTGAAGTCCCTCCAGGGCCTATTACACAACCCTGGAGGGACGAAAGGATTACAATAGAAAGATTTTACCTTACAATAAAATCAATATTGTGATCCTGAAGTCCCTCCAGGGCCTATTACAACCCTGGAGGGACTTCAGGATCACAATATTGATTTTATTGTAAGGTAAAATCTTTCTATTTTCATTGTCATATACTACTAGTCTACCATTATAAGCTGTTGGTGTTCTTCTTATTATAAACAAAAATAATCGATTATTTCTCTGTCTTGTAAATCAAAATTAGATAGTACCGGGAGCGATCAGAAGCTTAGAATACAGTATAATATAACAGATTATATCGAACATTCGCTGTACTTCTGAAATGTGGTATCCGCAGTCTGAAAACAACTTAAAAAACGCAAGACACTCACCGTGCAGTTTCGTTCGTCAGAGCCGTCCTTACAATCATAGTCACCGTCGCACACCCACTTCTTGTCTATGCACTGTCCGTTCCCACACTGGAACTGTTCTTCTGTACAGTTGTGGTGTCCGCAATCTGTCGACAAAATAACGCTTTTAACAACTGAACTAACGGAACGTAGGTCTACGCGACGAAACAATTGATTTCTGATTGAGATCTATTGTTTGGAATAGCAGCATTACATGGGTTAAGCGACCAAAATATTATTAACTGAACAGTCCTGTATCGATCGCTAATGTCAAATCTCTACTAGCGTCAACGCCAAAAGTATGTCACTTTGTCTAGGGCCCCAGGGCACACTTTAGGGAAGCCGAGCAAGGGAATGCAGTCAGGCGCGCGCACCGGTTGTATTTAGGCCCTATACCTAAATACAACCGGTGCGCGCGCCTGACTGCATTCCCTTGCTCGGCTTCCCTAAAGTGTCCCCAGAAAGTGTGAGGTGAGGTGGGGTATCTGAAGTCAGAGAGGAGCGGGGAGTGGCCGTTCTGGACGTAGAACTGAGGTGAGAGGTGCTAAGAATCGCTAATTTAGAAACAAATCAATAGACTGTGTGTTCACTCTAGCGTACTGTATTCCCTTACATATTCCTTCCTTTAAAGTGTTTTTCGACGAAAAGTCACGCCGTAGTTACCATTCTTATTGCTAGCGCAGTCGATGTCAGCGTCGCAGTGCCAGTCTGGCAACCGGTGTCCTCGCAGACAGTCATGGGGGGAGCGTATTGACACCCTACTTCATCCGAGAGATCACCGCAGTTGTTGTTGACTGTTTTCACTGTACCGTACCGTATTCCCTTACATGTTCCTTCCTTAAAAGAGTTTTTCGACGAAAAGTCACACTGTAGTTACCTTTCTCATCGCTCATATCAGCGCAATCGATGTCACCGTCGCAGCGCCAGTGCGGCAGGTAGCAGCCGGTGTCCTCGCACGCAGTCATGGGGGGAGCGCATTGACACCCTACTTCATCCGATTGGTCGCCGCAGTCATTGTTGCCATCGCATCGCCAATTCGCCGCTATGCACATTCCGTTCTTACAAGAAAATTGGTCCTATGAACAAAAAAAACGAATGTCAGTGCTACAAACATACACCGTGGAATAGGGGGCGTTTTGAAGCCGTAATAGGGTGCTTCAGACCATCAAATTAAATAACTTTCAGTTTCACTATGGAGCCAATATCGAAATCAAATTTCAGGGTGGAATAATAAAGTTAATAAAAGCTAGAAGATACTCACTACTTCTAGGTTTTAGATAACATGAGTAAATACCCTAAAGAGATAAAGCTAGAATATTTATAGCGCACAAAAATGATTATGTCACGCCTCGCATGATCACGTGACGCGTTCGCCCATAGATTGTCCACTGACTGCGAGCCGGTTTTGTCCTCGGGCAGCGTGTTGGTGAACTCGTCGTCGGTGAATGAGCACGCACACACCGCCGCACCTTGTAGTAGTGTAATGGCCGGCAAACATCTTTAGCAAGGCCATGACTGTACAGAACAAAATGTGTATTTCGCCTAAAAAAATTTTCTGCATCGCCTCACCCCCATAGTTTGCCAGGTATTATACCTATCGTAGCGCGATTGAAGCTTTGTCTGTGTGTGGTATTAACTCATATGTTACAAACCCTACTAACTGCAAAATGTTTATATTCTATAGTAACTTCGGAAGGAAGACAGGAACGACACGGTAAAATAAACAATAATAACTTACAGGGTCACAAGACACTCCGTTCTTCTTCGGGCAGGTCATATTAGCGGCAGGTTCCATGCCGTTCTTGCACATACACGTCCCGTTGACCCTCGTAAAACCGTCGGGACATAAACAGGTAAACGTATTACCCGGTCCTCCGAGACACAGCGTATCACAACTAGTGTTCTTATACGAGCAGGCATTGCTGCCGTGCTGAATGAAATGAGCAAACACTTTCAAACCCATCAAACCGGAGAAAGAATCGTTAATCGTTATAATATTAGCACCAGTGTCTTTGTCAGCTATGAATATAGATTTAGCTTTCCAATCGTCCCAATACATCTTATCCTTTAAAACTGCGACAGCGAACGGATGAGATACTTTCTCATCGTTTAATAATATTCTTCTAAAGTAGTGACCGTTCAAATCGGCACTAGCTATGTAATCCTCCATAGCGTCTACCCAGTAAATCCTTTCTGACATCAGATCAATAGTAATACCATTTGGCCATTGAACTATGGGTTTTTCGAACAGTTTCTTAACATCACTACCGTCAAGGTTAGACCTTGAAACGGACGGGCTGTTTCTATCCCAATCAGTCCAGAATAGGTATCCTGCTTTAGGATGAACTGCAATGCCTCTGGGTTTAGATAAGACTCTAGAGTCTAAAATGGTAACTCTCATTCTTCCAGCACTAGTTAGATCAGTACGAATAGCCTCTATCTTTTTCCTTAAGCCGTCGACGAAGAACAGAACATTTGATATCCAATCTAATGCCATTCCTTCAATACTAGCCAAATCCGTATCGACAACGACCTCTTGAGTCGTCCCGTTATTGAAACACTGACGACTTATTTTATCTAACTCGATATCAGCCCAGTAAATGCAGTTGTTTTTCATATCGAACTCTATAGCAACAATATTCTTTTGTTCTTTCACTGGAATGACTGTAGTATTATCAGATAAGTCTATGCGAGCTATTTTGTCTCTCAGAGCGACTATAATGAACTCTTGTGGCTCTTCGAGAGGACACGGGATGACGTCAGGCATATAAGGTACATAACCAGATGAAGTACAAACATCGCCGTCTATTTTTCTATAGCCCTTCGTCCGTATATCGAACTTGCCAGGACGACAATTCACAGGCACAGCATAAGGATCATATTTAACTGACTTATTTTGTATACATTCGTTGTTACCGGAGAGTTTGAAGCCGTAATCGCATTCGAAGTCACGTCTACCACATTCGCAACGTTCCTTCTTCACGGGTCTATCGTAATCTTTGCCATTGTAACAGTTGGTGTATGGAAGACGACGTTGGAAAGTATCTCTTTGTCCAAGGACACAAGACACAGACGAGTTAGGAGGAGACGGTGACCAGAACTTGTAATCTACGGCTGTACAATTACGAGCGAAAGTGTTTTGTAGGTCAATAGTGATAATAATCCATTGATGATGCTCGTTCGCGGATCCGAACATAGTAAACGTCGTTGTGTTCTCGCCGGGTTCAGTCATTAACCCGTAGATGCGGAGGTCGGCTGCGTTGAACCTAGAAACAAGTATATTTATAATAATCATAATCATTTATTGCTTAATAGTTGTACTTTAGTATAAAATTGTACTTATTCTAATTTAATAATTAAAAATTAAGCTAACTAATGAATGACTAAGCAATAAATAATAAATTTTAAGCACATGTATCAAATAAAATTACTACAAAACACAAACTCCCTTCACAGGGTTACTGGATGCAAATGTGTCCATGAAACTAGTCGCGTTTCCGTGTTGTATGGCGATGGATAACCTTTGCATCAAGTAGGACCCGGAGCGAGTGTCAGTCCCCCTTTCCTGGAGTCTACGACCGAGCACTTTAATAAAGCTCACAGCTGCCGACCCCCAGCAGCCCGTGGTCTCAAAGGCCAGCAGTACAAAATAATAAATTGGCCTCAAGGCCAAACGCCCGTTTTTTGTCAGCAATTACTTCAGCGGCAGCCCTAGCAGACCGTAGGTACTTTATTGTATCAATAATTAATATTGAAACTGACTCACTGATAAGAATTCCATTCGATTCCCTCGTTAGTAGAATACAGTATCTGTTTTGTTTCGCCTCGAGACTTGAAGTACTTGACGGCGACTAGTACACCGCCGTGGTCTCCATGGTTGAAGAAGTAGTAGTCCTTTAGGATCCTCTTCCAGGTGAGGCCTGCATCCCGACTGATGTAGACTCCGGGGATGCCTTTGAGAGACTTCCCCATCACTCCTGTTGCCATGATGATGCCAGGCGCTGACTTTGAACTCATAATGCTTGCTGACCTGTGTAACAAATATTGAAGGTAAATAGAGATAAATTGAGCGTCAACAAGAAACAGTAATTATGATTGTGACCTCCTAAAATATGTGGTGATTATGAATGTGTCGAATTGCTTATGGAAATCTAACGAGTGTTTTTGCTTGAAAATAAACACTTAAATTGCATTATTAGTAATAAGGAAAACCAGATGAATAAAAACGTCAATATTTTAGAGATAAAAAAGCACACAATAAAAAAAATACTAAGTATTATTCTTCAAGGCAAATGAATGAGGAAAAAGGCGGTATTGTACAGTATAACATCTTGCCTAAATATATGTTATCCAACAAACCTTGTAGTATTAGGATTAAACAAAACCGCTAAAGATAATTAATAACATGTGCAAAACAAGTCCAAAAAAAAATAATTATACACATAACAAACTCGGTATAGTGTGCAAAAAAAACCATAGTGCCTTCTGTGTATTGAATTTACCTTGCATTGTTACTGTTAACCACATTCCCAGGAGGGCTGTAAACAACGTATACAACTATCAGCCGATGTGTCCGTCAGTAGTGTTTTAATTAATAAAAAGTACTTTCATCAAACATAATAATCTATGCTATACAAGGTGCTACAAAAATACAAATAAACCTTTAAGGGGGTGGTGTAGACCATCAAACTGAACATCTTTCACTATGGGACCAATATCGAAATCGCGAAAAAAAATTATTTTGTTCTATACTCTACAAATCGACTGGAGCTAAAATATGTATGGGATATAAAATTATTTTTTTCGCGATTTCGATGTTGGTCCCATAGAGAAAGTTGTTCAGTTTAACGGTCTAAACAACCCCCTTATGAGTTTTAAAAATTTATTGTTACTTATGAAACACCCTGTAACCTGTATACAAATAAGCTTCAAAATATCGTCTTTTTTACATTTCACTAAACAAAATATCTAAGGACTGTAAAGATTACGATCTGAATTCTAGATCATAGAAATAAATAGCAAACGGTTGAGCTTAGACCTTTTTGCCGTCCCAGAACTAGATTTATGCAATTAAAGAAAAGATAAGTTATATCTCAGTTTGGGCATTGTAGTAAAGTATGGACATTATAAATTTCCTATATCACTAAACTTAAGTTCAAGAACGGTGTTCCTATATCACTGTTTATGTAAGTATACATATACAGGGTTCTTTTTAATATGCTGACAATTTCTTAAGGGTATGATCAGACCGTCAAACTAACCAACTTTCTCTATGGGACCAACATCGAAATCGCGAAAAAAAAATCTCATATCCCATACATATTTTAGCTCTAGTCGATTTGTAGAGTATAGAACATACATATTTTTTTTCGCGATTTCGATATTGGTCCCATAGTGAAAGTTGTTCAGTTCGATGGTCTACACCACCCCCTTAAAGGTTTATTTGTAGTTTTGTAACACCTTGTATAGCTGTATAACTCGGTAGTCGCGACAGATCAATCGCGAGACGGTGAAGGGGTTATCGGACAGTGTAATTTGACTTCATCAAGAGGTAATCGTAATGACAACCTGACAACACATACATTTTCAGCCGCCATATTACCGCCTCGCCGGCACGACATCGCATCTTAGTAGATTCGTCACTCATTGAGCTACTATGTAAAACGTATTAGAGGAGCCCATGGTACTTCATTAGTTCATTACGCTGTCCCATTCAAGTGCGACACCTGACACTGCAAATCGCTAGAATCTCTTTCACCCGCCCGCAATGTTTTACTTACTTACGCTGTATTTAGAATATATCTGATTACCCCCCTCGTGAAATATATTCATACCTGCCTGCCTGCTAAGTTATACTGCATTTCAGGGAAGACCTTTCATACATAAAATAATTACCTAATAATATTGTATTTGCTTAGCACTACAGTTTACCGCGACGTGTATTTAAAAAAAATGTGTGGTTGAATTACCTTACTGAATGCATATTCCAAGAATACCAAGTTCACAGTAGAAACCTGTTTATTATGTTTATAATAACAATCAAAAGATCTTGATTGCAAAGGTCACTTCACCTGACTTTTCTTCGAACACGTTTATCTGCTAGGTTTATTAAACGAACTCTGGTACGGGCAAAGCAAGCTCAAGATTTAACTACACTATGAAAAGATATACGATCCAAAACCTACTGAGAATAATTATTAATAACTGTGAATAATTTTGTATAAGGAGAAGCATAATTTACTTTTAAACCACATATAGTGTAACTCGAATACAATCCGTTGAACGTTTTTTAAAATCAGGTAAAAAAAATGGTAATGAAAAAAATATTTTTATTAGTTATCAAATTTTAAAAAACTTATTTCAATGGATTGTATTTGACTTAAACTATTTGTGGTTTAAAGGTTAATGATACTTTTCCTGACATCCTGTATTGACATATCACATTTTTAATTTATTTTTTAATTGATAAAATTAACGAAGTATCAATTATCTAGTATTCATTTCATCGAAAGAGCTTAAATTATTACTAATATAGGTACTTTATGTAGTATAGCGTGATAGTCTTATCGAGCGGCGTGTTAGCCTTGACTATGTATAAAGTTAAAATAAAGTTAAATACGTAAAATTCCGTACTTCGGAAGGCACGTTAAGCAGTTGGTCTCGGATAGTTCCGTCAGATGGCGTTGTAACTATTCGTTAAGCCAAGTCAGAGGCCTATTGGCGGCTTGAAAATTCTCTGACAGCAAGGTGACCACTAACTTGCCTCCACCAACACGCACTGGGCCCGCGTGGTGGAGTATGGCCCACTCCCTCTCACCCTTATTCGTGAGAGGAGGCCTTTGCCCTGCAGTGGGATTCTACAGGCTATAACCTAACCTAACCTAACCTAACGTAAAAATGTATCATATCTCAAACGGTGTCATCTCGTGTATAATAAACTTCTTCTTCCCTTAAGAATCGTGTAAATGAGAGTCGGACTCGCTCACGGAAGGTTCCGTACCGTCATACAATATTACCAAAAAAAAATTGTTTTCTCCGGTTATCCTTATACTTGACCGGTTATTATTATTTGTTGTTTTAAAAGTATGCACTAAAATCACACCATGTTCGGCGCTTGTATATACTGTCGTTTTTAATATAGAGCAAAAACAAAAAACCTAAAAAAAAACATGTTTCCTGTATTCCCCTTAATTTTTTATTATTTGTTAGCAGAGCCGAAACATATTCTGGGAAAATTTGAACTCGCTACCTATAACGGTATAAAAGATAGCCTTTAGAGCTAGCATAAGCACGGACGGACAGCGTAGGCTCATAAATAGGGTCCCGTTGGCACCCTTTATACAAGGTGTTTCATAAGTAACAATAAATTTTTAAAACTCTGAAGGGGGTTGTTTAGACCGTCAAACTGAACAACTTTCTCTATGGGACCGACATCGAAATCGCGAAAAAAATAATTTTATATCCCATACATATTTTAGCTCTAGACGATTTGTAGAGTATAGAAAACATAATAATTTTTTTTCGCGATTTCGATATTGGTCCCATAGTGAAAGTTGTTCAGTTTGATGGTCTACACCACCCCCTTAAAGGTTTATTTGTATTTTTGTAACACCTTCTATACGGAACCCTAAAAAAGGAACTGCTAATATTCCTGTATTAATCGCTAAAGATTTTATTTTAGCAACAAGTTCCTAATAAAACATATTAAATTAACGCATACTTTTCAAGTTCAAGATAACATTGTCGAGATAATGATATTCATGACCGCTCGGTGCTTTGACCGATCTATGTAGTTTATCATTTACGTTCATTATTTGATATCAAACAAGGCTAAGTATAGCGGTTGTATTGATTTGAATATTTACTTGCTTTGCATCTTATGCAGGATGTAAAATTTAATGCGTAAATCGAAGGGGTTACTTCAGACCATCAAACTGAACAACTTCTACTATGGAGCCAACTTCGAAATCGTGACAAAAAAATCTGATGTTTCATACAGTTGAGTCGCTTCAACTTGCGTAGTCATCTACTTTTTCTATGGAACAGCCGATTTTTTTTTGCGATTTCGATCTTGGCTCCATAGTGAATGTTGTTCTGTTTGATGGTCCAAAGCACCCGCCCTATGATATGTAACGCATTTAATTTTACACCCTGTACATCCAAAACAAAAACACTTATATTGATAACTGCAATTAACTCTATTTTTATATGCCGAATTGAATAATCACTTCAAAAATGTGTTACTAACCAATAAAAAAACGTTAATCGTGTTTTGCTTATTAACACATCCGTGTAACTCAATGCCGATAAGACAATAGGCATTCAAATTAACATTT
Organism: Agonopterix heracliana; assembly: GCA_963693445.1. Classification (NCBI taxonomy): domain Eukaryota; kingdom Metazoa; phylum Arthropoda; class Insecta; order Lepidoptera; family Depressariidae; genus Agonopterix; species Agonopterix heracliana. Next base: position 4,890,559 of record OY856324.1, on the reverse strand, counting down.
ATTTTAAGACAAAGACAATATTAAAGTGCAAAGATGCAAAGGACATTATTAATCTCGTCTCAATGAAGAAGCCATGCGAACGTTGTTTATTTAGAAAGGATATATTAAATGCACACTTCAACGTATTGACCAACGTGTAATGTTAATTACATCACGATATCGACCGTTATGATATCGATTTTTGTCGCCATCAAGACTTTAACGGCCTTTAGATCTATGACACTGTTCGCTACCATAGTGTAACAAAAACTACTAGTGAAGCTCAGCGGGTCAATGCTTACGCGGTGTGCCTAGAACAGGGGAAGGGAAAAGGCATTTTCTCCCCTCCGGACGGAAAGCATCAATTTTCGTCCCGCTGCGCTAAACGAAGTTGCCGCTTTCCATCTCCGTCAAGGAGAAAAATAGTATACTAACCTCGGGCAGTAAATAAGAAAGCCTCAGATCACATGTTTGTTGTTCGCCTAGGTCAACAATTACATGAGATATGAGACCTTTCTTACTTTCCTGCCCTCGGTGTGTAATCTACTATTTAAAATTCGCATAGTCGGTAACGCGCGTAGGCAAATCGGTACAGGGACGCGCTACCCCCGGCCCCCGCAAACCGCGCGAGATTGACCTGTCGCGACCGCTGAGCTTCACTAGTAGTTTTTATTACACTTGGCGCTACGGCTTCGCAAAGCAACGCATGCTCCCAATTTGCCTCTACTTATGTGTAACGCAGCGGCACCGTATCGCACCATATACCATGACCCTTAGATAACGTACGCCACACGCCTTCTCAACAGTTAACTATCCAACAGTATAATCGTCTAATGAATGCTCACCTTGTAGCTGGATACAGCTGGCTGAACTTCTGGCACAAGTGCAAGCTGCATGAGTTCTCGATGTGGCAGTTCAGTAGTTTACCTGCGATAATATTCATGACTTATTAGCAATGATCGGAATCTCGGGGCATTTTTTGAGCATACAAGTTTGGATACGCCTTGATTTCCCGGAAATATCCGGATTTAATAAATATGGATAAAAATTTCACGGGATTTATTGGGATTACCTATTTAGATGTCAAGAGACGTTTTTTTAAATCAAGAGTATTAGCAGCGCATACTAGAGGCCGCGACTTTAAAACACGCCTGGTACCTTTGACATGTACCGCACTTAGGTAAATATGTTGACCGTTATTAAACAATGATATTAAGTAACTAGATTAGTAGTTAGGGCACCAAAGCGTTGCCACTTCGAAGATGTCTGCAGGCTTCTTTGACTTCAGTTCAGGCGTTTATCTATGGTGAGCGGACATATCCGTGACGTTTAAATTAAGCTACCAAAATAGGGAAATGCGCCGTAAAAATTTGAAAATCACAGTCGGAAAAGAATAATAAAGGAAGTGGTGTTACTTTTCACAAGTAAGTTTACTATATTTTGTCAAAATAACATTAAAAAACTAAATAAAATTTTCACGCATTGTTTTTGCCATCAGTGTTACAAGTAAATACGATTTTGATTTTCCCACACTGTTGGGAGTTTCGGTACCCTCTTCGTTATTTCATACAGGGTTAAGTTTTAATCAGTCCGGATAACTTCACCATTCATTCCCCTAATCAAACTGAACAACTTTCACTATTGAGCCAACAACGAAATCGTGAAAACAAAATCAGCTGTTTCATACAAAACTGCAGTACCGACCGACTCGACTCAAATGTATTGGACACCTGATTTCTTTTTTCGTGATTTTGAAGTTTACACCATAAATAAAATAATTAAATACCTAAATAATAAAAATCTTTATTTGCATAGTGAAAGTGAAGAGATTACAATATGGTGACGTTATCCGATCTGGGCTGATTAAACATCAACCCTGTATAATATGATATATTACTTAAAGTTTAATTATACCTAAATCTGTTCAGAACACACAGAGCCTACATATTCAAGTTTAGAATTCAGGTAATAAATTCATTAAATTCAGTAATTAATTCTGGGGAAATTATTTCTAACCACTGGCAACTGTGGCCGTATTTACTGAAGTTTTTAAAATAATAACGTCTTTCTCATTTCGTCGTAATTTTTTTGACGGCAGAAGAAACGAGACAAATATAGTTTACTTTGGCGTATTTTCGATTTCCAAGCTACATCTTTGAAACTCTGAAGTGGTTGCGCATTTTTGAGTATTGTTTTCTAGAAGCTATCCCTCTAGTATTGTATAAGCTCACTGTTATTAAATCACCCATGGCAAAATCTCAATAAAATCAGTCGTTTAACCAATTTCAATGTTATTATTGGATCCCAAATTACTTTTTCGAGATTTCGTTACCATATAAAATAATGTTTTGGTGCCGTTGTAGTTGGCCGTCTAATTAAAATTCTCTAAAAATGTTTAAAATTTGGGACTTGGGAGTAAAATATAACGATAATTTCATTAAAATTTAAGTTTGTGGCATCGTTGGCCAAATTGAATTGCTGGATAGAAGAGGTTTCCCTACGCCCCCAAAAAAAAAATGCATCACGCAATTTTTTGGTGATTTTTTTAGTGTTTTTCTCAAAAAAGTTTCAATCAAAGTCAGCATTTAAGCTGGAATAAAAAGAAAAGTTGTGTGTACAACACACATTTTTTATTTTTATTTGAATGTCTGATGTTGTACGGTTCTATACACATTCAAATTACATGGATGCGACCTCAAATTTTTTTTATTGACCTTAATTTTATTCGGAAGAAGAAAAATAAAATTAACAACACAACTTTGAGTTACACTTAAAAATAATCTAAAAGCGCTCGAGATCTTCTATTTTTTAAAAACTAATTTATGTTGATAGAACCGTACAACATCAAACATTCAAATAAAAAAAATGGGTGTTGTACACACAACCTTTTCTTTTTATTCCAGCTTAAACGCTGACTTTCGAACTTTTTTTTTTGAGAAAAACACTAAAAAAAATCACCAAAAAATTGCGTGATGCATAATTTTTTTTGGGGCGTGGGGAGACCTCTTCTATCCAGCAATTCAATTTGGCCAACGATGCCACAAACACCCTGCATATAAAAAATTTAATGAAATTAAGTATCGTTTTATTTTACTCCCAAGTCCCAACATTTTAAACATTTTTAGAGAATTTTAATTAGACGGCAAACTACAACGGCAACAAAACATTATTTTATATGGTAATGAAATCTCGAAAAAGTAATTTGGGATCCAATAATAACATTGAAATTGGTTAACCGACTGATTTCATTGAGATTTTGTCCTGGGTGATTTAATAACAGTGAGCTTTATACAATACTAGAGGGATAGCTTCTTACAAACAATACTCAAAAAAGCGTAAAACCACTTCAGCAGAGTTTCAAAGATGTAGCTTGGAAATCGATACATACGCCAAAGTAAACTATGTTTGTCTCGTTTCTTCTGCCGTCAAAAAAATTACGACGAAATGAGAAAGACGTTATTATTTTAAAAACGTCAGTAAATACGGCTACAGTTGCCAGTGGTTAGAAATAATTTCCCCAGAATTAATTAGTTAATTTAATGAATTTATTACCTGAATTCTAAACTTGAATATGTAGGCTCTGTGTGTTCTGAACAGATTTAGGTATAATTAAACTTTAAGTAATATATCATATTATACAGGGTTGATGTTTAATCAGCCCAGATCGGAAAACGTCACCATATTGTAATCTCTTCACTTTCACTATGCAAATAAAGATTTTTATTATTTAGGTATTTATTTATGGTGTCAACTTCGAAATCACGAAAAAAGAAATCAGCTGTCCAATACATTTGAGTCGAGTCGGTTGATACTGCAGTTTTGTATGAAACAGCTGATTTTGTTTCCACAATTTCGATGTAGGCTCAATATTGAAAGTTGTTCAGTTTGATTAGGGGAATGAATGGTGAAGTTATCCGGACTGATTAAAACTTAACCCTGTATGAAATAACGAAGAGGGTACCGAAACTCCCTACAGTGTGGGAAATCAAAATCGTATACAAGGTGTTACAAAAATACAAATAAACTTTTAAGGGGGTGGTGTAGACCATCAAACTGAACAACTTTCACTGTGGGACCAATATCGAAATCGCGAAAAAAAAATTGATGTTCCATACTCTGCAAATCGGCTAGAGCTAAAATAATATGTATGGGATATCAATTTTTTTTCGCGATTTCGATGTTGGTCCCATAGAGAAAGTTGTTCAGTTTGACGGTCTAAACAACCCCCTTAAGAGTTTTTAAAATGTATTCTTACTTATGAAACACCCTGTATGTATACTTGCAACACTGATGGCAAAAACAATGCGTGAAAAATTTATTTAGTTTTTTAATGTTATTTTGACAAAATATAGTAAAATTACTTGTGAAAAGTAACACCACTTCCTTTATTATTCTTTTCCGACTGTGATTTACAAATTTTTACGGCGCATTTCCCCATTTTGGTAGCTTAATTTAAACGTCACGGATATGTCCGCTCACCATAGATAAACGCCTGAACTGAAGTCAAAGAAGCCTGCAGACATCTTCGAAGTGGCAACGCTTTGGTGCCCTAACTACTAATCTAGTTACTTAATAATATCATTGTTTAATAACGGTCAACATATTTACCTAAGTGCGGTACATGTCAAAAGTACCAGGCGGGTGTTTCAAAGGCGCGGCCTATAGTATGCGCTGCTAATACTCTTGATTTAAAAAAACGTCTCTTGACATCTAACTAGGTAATCCCAGTAAATCCCGTGAAATTTTTATCCAAATTTATGAAATCCGGATATTTCCGGGAAATTCAAGGCATATCCATACTTGTATGCTCAAAAAATGCCCCGAGATTCCGATCACTGCTTATTAGTTTATGGTACATTTTACGTTTTTTTTTGGCATTGGCCCTAGTCTTCTTTCTAATGTAGCATGTCATCGAGTTTGACTAACCGTTGTGGTGAAGGGATTTGTCAATTGGGAGTTCAATTAATAAACATAGTTATGTTTCATTGTCATCCACTACTGAACATAGGCCTTCCCCAAGGATCGCCACAAGGACCGGTCCTGCGCTGCCCTCATCCGGGTTACCACCGCCTTCACCAGGTCGTCGTTCCTTTTTGTTTGGGCCTGCCCACGCTACGCTGGGCACATTTATTTTATTGTATACTAGCGACCCGCCCCGGCTTCGCACGGGTGAAATGCACATAAAAACCTTCCTCTTGAATCACTCTATCTATTAAAACAAACCGCATCAAAATCCGTTGCGTGGTTTTAAAGTTCTAAGCATACATAGGGACAGACAGACAGCGGGAAGCGACTTTGTTTTATAATATGTAGTGATGACGTGTTTCATTACTATGTAAACTCATGCAAAAAATTCTATAAAACCTATTTTAACAAGTAATAAGTTTAACAATAAATAATAAGATGTCCCATAGCTTATCATTATCACGAAGATATGTTGGATGCTAAAGGTGATAAAAAGTCAAATCGGTCAATTGCCGTGTTTACGTCTGATAAACAAAAAACAAAAAATGCTATCAATTATTTGATGATAACGTGTAACAAAAGAAAATGTTGAAAGCCTTTGAAACTACAAAAAAAACCAATGACAGCAATCTCAACAGAAATCATTAATCTCAGCGGTATTATGTTTTGTTAGGTCCGTTTTGTTCATGGTTGGTAGCTGCAGCAAGGTTTCTGAACACTCCGCAAGGAATTATATTACTGAGTTTGGGTATGTGAATGTGTTTAGTTAGGTTCAATTTTAACACCACTTTGTCCTCCACGTGTTTCTTTCATCATCACTTTGAATATTCTCTCTCGCTGACACAATCAGGACGTGTTTTATTTTGTTACTTATTAAACGTGAAATTAACACTTTTTGTCGATCATACCTGTGCTCAAGGTTCATACTGTATAGAATAAATTTTTAAAACTCTTAAGGGGGTTGTTTAGACCGTCAAACTGAACAACTTTCTCTATGGGACCAACATCGAAATCGCGAAAAAAAAAACTGATATCCCATACATATTTTAGCTCGAGTCGATTTGTAGAGTATAAAACATAATTTTTTTTTTTCGCGATTTCGATATTGGTCCCATAGTGAAAGTTGTTCAGTTTGATGGTCTAAACTACCCCCTTAAATGTTTATTTGTATTTTTGTAACACCTTGTATACATACACTAAGGGCTCTTACAGACGAGCGACACTTAGTTTGCGACAGCTTGCGACAGCCGTCCGCGTCGCGCGAGCGGTCACCGCGCGACCCTCTGACAAAAACACTACAATAGTAACAAAAACATACCATTCTCATCCTCCGTGGGTGGATTGATAGGAGACCACGTGACACCGTGATCGAAGGTGATCAGGGAGACGAGATGCTCCGGCCCGAGGGTCAGCGACACACCAGAGTCCAGTTTGGAAGCAATGTAGATGCCCTTCAGACCCTCGACGCGGTAGAGGTCCGTGAACGGGTCTTCCGTTACATCCCTGAAAATTTGCACACTTATAAATCCGTTGATCTTGAAAACAGCTTCGATTTCCACGAAACATAGCAAGAACCTTCTCGCAAATACTAGTTTTCTATTAAAAAAAAAGTTAAATTCGGTTCGGTTCATTTATTTAGGACAATAGACAAAAACAAAGACTTGTGCTGCGCTTGTTGAAATGAATCAAGCTTATTAATTGTTAGCGTATAGTATGGGTATGGGATCCTACAGGCTATAAGTTTATTTTTATGATTATTATAAGACAATAAGAACCTATTTCACTACTTCGAAATAAGTTCTTAACTGCTTATCTGAAAGATCGTTTGATATAATATTATCTTTGTAACTTATCCATAAGTGGTGAATCAGGCCCTTTAAATTATTCGAGACAATTTTAACGTTTTCGGAGTTAAAGGATAACAAGAAGACAACTTCAAGCGAATTAATATAGCTATATATATATTTATAGCTAGATGGTTATTAATAAATCGTGCATTACATAATAAAGCTAACAGCTTTATTTACAACTAGTGTTTACCCGCGACTTCGTCCGCACAAATTATATAAGCTATCAAACAAAAAAGTTTCATCAAAATCGTTCAGTAGTTTTTGCGTGATGCGTGAACAAACAAACAAACAAACACACAAACAAACAGACAGACAAAATTTCTAAAAAAGGTTTATTTCGAGTCAGGGATACCTAAAAACCATATCGTTATCTTATTTTGTAAACATCTTCAATGTACAGACACACTTCAGTTACAGTTTTATAATAGTTAAGATGATATACATACAGGTAGATATACAACATATTATGGCTATAGTTAAAAAAAGAAGACAAGGTACTACTTACTCCAACCAACTATCCTTCCAGTTACCATCAGGGAAGTAGCACAGAACTTGTTCCAGACTCAAAACAAAGTTGTACTGAGTGAAATTCCTGCTAATCTCTGACACGTACAAATTAGCCAAACCCTCAGTGTGCATGACAGAGACAAAGATACGTTTGTCAGTTACGTCGGCTATGTGGAACTTTTTTAAGTCTAATTCCGTTTGGAACTCTGCCTTGTAGAATGGGCCTCGTTGATGTGAGATGTAAAGGTCCAGTGTGTTTCTCTGTAACAATAAAATACAACATGATACTCTATGTCCAGGATAAAAGATTCATTTTCTACAAACATCATTAAAAATCTCATATTTTACATCTATTGCCAGATTTTTCAATAAAATCCAACAAAAATTGGTTCAACTATTTTTTTTTCAATTTTTAATATAGAATCCATTCGATTTAGTTTTTTATGTAGGTCATATTTCACAAAAAAAAATTTTTTTGCCCTTTTCCTATAGGTTTCTTAGGGAAAGTTAATCCGTGTCATGGGTACAATCACCCCTTAAAGTAATGCAAATGTTTCCCCTAACACCGTGTATACTCATATAGAAGTGCGATAAGTAGTAATTATTATGCTGTCTATTCCTCTACCTTCACGTGATACCACGGTTATTCAAATACACCAACGCAAAGCATTATTAAAACCAATTACCGCACGTAGCGTATTTCAATTATTTTTAATATAGGGTCCTTTTTAATATGCAGACGGTTTTTTAAGGGCATGATCAGACCATCAAACTGAACAACTTTTTCTATGGGAACAAAACGTAGGACCAAAAACAATATTATATTGGGGACTTTAATTTATAATGTACTAGCTGTTGCCCGCGACTCCGTCTGCGTGGATCTTAAAAAAGTATCCTATGTGTTAATCCAGAACATATTCTATCTGTGTGCCAAATTTCATCCAAATCCGTTCAGCCGTTTTTGCGTGATTGCGTCACAAACATCCAAACATCTAAACATCGTCACAAACTTTCGCATTTATAATATTAGTGAGATGAGATAATATGTAGTGATCACTGTACGTGATTCATTTATTTCTAGACCGGACATTGTACCTACTTAATTTATAAATATGATTCATCAAGTAAACCATAGAAGTAGGTATTCAATATAATTTCATGACGGCATGCTAGACATCCGATGTTCCTCTTATTTATTTCAAAATATTCTTGATGTCTGCATGGAAAGTAATATAACTGCCATAAATGAATGAATGCAAATCAGACTTCTAGCCAAACCAGCATAGACGAAATATGGAGTAAGGAGCATCGGTATGGAGAAATTCTCGTCGAGAAGCGTCGTCTCGCGAGAGTGTAGTGCCTGCTTAGCACATTTTGCGCATAATAAAGTTCTTGCTACACCAGATTAACCGGATGGTCATAATGTAGGTATAATGTTATTTATATTTGAAATCCACAAGAAATCTAAAGACTAAAGACCCGCAACACAATATGAACTACACAGCTTGTCTAGCTGGCTCCTTTACCTATGCATCTATTATTAGACTCTACGAATTATACTTCATACTGCTGGACCGTCAAAATATAGTTAACGCGTGCCATATACTGTTCATTTTGAAGGACCTTTGGCGGGCCGGATTAAATCCTTTTGCGGGTCGGAGTTGGCCCGCGGGCCGTACTTTGCCCATCACTGGACTAACCAGCCTAACAGTAAAGAAAGTAATTAATAAGAAAAAAAAGAACCCCACTGTAATACCATACCATACGGGCTTAGGATAAAACATCGTTTAAAATCCTTTCTGGTCCGGAAAAATTATAACTTATCAGTATTTAAAATCAACAATGCACATTGCATATAATTACCCAGATACTGAGGCTGAAATTTAGCGTTATGTGTATAATAATTGCGTCACGGATTGTGTATGATGAACGAATTAACATGTTACATGACGTTATAGAGCCATGCTAATAGAGAGCATTATATTTATGCGCGATAACATTAATTGAATTCAATAATTTGTAGTTTAACCCTTAAACAGGCCTTGGCCACCATATTTAAATTCAATAATGAACCTTATTGTAAGTTTTTAGTAGGTACATTGTCAGTTACTTTTATGTGGTCGATAAATCGTACTATGCCTGTTTAAGGGTTAATAAACAAGTACCTCAGTGGGAAGTGTTCCTATCTACTGAATCGAGAGGTTACAATCTCCCAAAGGGCAAATACATAATAATAAATAAGTAAATACATATACTTATTTTTTATTCTACTTCCTAGCGGTTATGAAAGGATGTCAAAATAAAAAAATATGCAATACATCTTTAGATCATGTTTGATCATACTTATCGATGTCGTCTGGCTTATGTTTACAGTACACAGTGTTTTATAGCACTCAAAAAATATCCCTGTGCTGTTTGTCGCAGTAATCGATCAAGGAATACATTTGAAATGTAAGACGAGAACACCCACGTGCCAATTCAATAATTTGTAGTCACCAGAGGTGATTTTCAAAAATTAAGAATTGGAAAATATGCGCCCTAAAATTATTTATCAAACCTCATTATTAAAAGAATAACATCTTGATCCGTTACGATAAAAAAAAATAACTTATCAATTTTCTAGGTTAGGGTCACGAAATATTAATTATTTATTTTAAAAAAAAGTAACAGGAATTAGCACGTGGGTGTTCTCGTCTTACATTTCAAATGCATTCCTTGATTGATTACTGCGACAAACAGCACAGGGAAATTTTTTGAGTGCTATAAAACACTGTGCAGTAGGTACTACAAGAAAGATTTTCATGCGATTTACATGCTAACAAGAAAAAAGTAGGAGATGTCGTTTATATGGTGTATATTGTAAAAGCAAGAGTGTAAAATATACGTGAGAGCAATAGTTGAGTACTTGAGTGTTTCCAACACTGGGCCATTTGTTTAATGTAACAGGACGTCATTATTAAGTTACCATTTAAATAGTCAAGCAGTTTTCTAAGAAACCATATCAACAATAAACAATGACACTCGACTCCAGTCTAAACTAAATACTTAATCCTTAAGCGTTTCTAAGTACAGTCAGCATAAATCTATCGATCAGTCCAATGACCTTCTATACACAAAAGATCATTACCTACATCAGTCAATTATATATTTTTTTTTTAATATAAACAAGCGGTGCAAGTCATTTTTTCAAAGACTATTCCTCTATTAAATGTACCTACAATAGTATGTAATAGCATTAATAAGCATTAAAGATCTTCAAATAGTTACATTACACAAAACATTTTTCAAAACGGAACCTAAACAAAATACCATAAGACTGTCTAGAATGTTATGAATATGTCTAAATTTTTATTATATTCGAATGTTTGATGATCATATTGTGGCACACAGTAAAATTACAACAAGTTTTGTGTTGACTGTACCTTTGGCAAGTAATTTTATTTTATTTTATTTTATGGTATTTGGGATAACAACAGCCTTAAATAAGTAATTTTACATTAGTGACTTATAATAAATAGAGGCCAATAACAGCTATCCACATTTTATCATTAAACAAAATGAACGTGGATGGTAATTGTTACCTTAAAGAAAATAATAAAAAAAAGAAAGAACAAATAAGGAATATTCTAAACGGAACGAAAAGCAAGCCTTGCAGGAATTGAAGGTAGGTACTTATAATGAGTACACACTAATAACATAAATATACCTATATAAGACAATATACACATAAATAGGAATAAGAAATGTAATATAGATATTATAAAATAAACATACTAACTATAATATCACTGTATATATAAAACAAAATTGATATGTATTTGTATGTTGATATATATATATATATATATATATATATATACATATATGTGTCTTATGTAAATGTGTCTTATGTATTTATACATGTACATTAAATAAGCAATTGCCAGAGTGGTAAATGAGTAGATACATTAATAAATGCATTTGATTAATTGATTAAGTTAGTTATTAATAAATTGAATGATTAGGTATCAACGAACGCCAGTCACTGTTAATCCTAGTGAACAAATTAAGTTGAAAAATGAAGAGTGAATACCGAACACTGATTACTTATAGATTATATTGTTTTATGTGTTTGTTTTCATAATTTGACCAATGTAAACACATTTAAATAACAGTGGCTTCAATACGGCCCAAAGGTGACGCACAGTCGTTAGTCATAACAACATCCAGGTCAATTTCTTAAAATGAGAGTTAATATTTGAATTACATTTCTAATGAACTTGACTGCGTGGACTTTTCGAGTATAACACTTAAGATTTTTTTCTTTAACAAGGAATGTCTGGTAAGTCGTGGCGGTCTTGTGGCGATTAATCTCGCCTTCCTTACAGAAGGCGACGCGACGACGCGACAGTTCAATTCCCGCCAAGGCCGACTCGAACCAATTCGTTTTTAGGAAAAAGTGGCAAAAGGCTCAATACCTGTCAGCCTGCACACTACTGGGCAGTTTGGAAACGGCTAGTAAAATATGCATATTAAATCAGCCTTAAGGGGTGGTGCCCCTTGATGAACCTACCTAACTGATCTTATAGTATAAAATAAAATGATTAGAAAAGCGTCTACTTTCAACTACTGGCGGTCTACTTTCAAAAGCTTGTGTTTCAGATATTATTTAGTCAATCTAACATTTAAAATTTGTTTTCTTATCGTATTCATTTTAGAAAACACTGATTCACAAAGGTGGTTCCAAAAAACGCTGTCAAATATAAAGCTACTTTTCATAACTTTCAAAAAGTATGTTGAAGGCATCTGAGTTTGAATATTTCCTCCTGGACACAGAACAGAATCGCATTATACTTATGTTAGGTTTGAGTCCAAATGAGGGACAAAAGGGCCGTTGTTTTAGGCAGCGGCGCAGTCGAGTAGTCTTGTAAGTACCGCCTAGAGAAACAGATGTGTCAAAGTAAGACGACAAAGGAATAAAAAGAAAATATATTGTATTAAGTGAAGCACAGTTTTTCATTGGTTGCCTGGGATCCTGATATGGATGGAGTCATTCTTACAGTTCAGAAGTGATATAGACTTCACGCCGCGCCTAGTTCGGTCAGGCTTGGCAGATGGTAAAGTATTCTAGACATTATACTGTCATAACATGGTGAGTTTATATTCTTTATTCTTACTAAATATTATAATGATGTGATTCGACTGTTTTGGATATAAAGTAACATTTTGTTAAACGCGCACAAACTTGGTCTCGTATATCTGTCTCGTATTCACGCCACGGGTGCTCAGGTACCTAAAGGACCCGGAATGTTAATAATAAACACTCAGCAGGGATCGACACTTGAAACTAGTTGAAACTTATACAACTAACATTACAAAAGTTGACTTTGTGCGCTTAACAAGTCTTTTGTTTTGTGCTGAAGAATTTCTTTATAAAACTTGTTTTTATTGGTGGAAGTTAGTAACTTTTTGGTATGTATTTTTACTGTTGTTTGTTTAAATCGTTATAGAAAAACAATTGCCAGAACAAGGTCCGATACCTAGGTTTTTCTCTATCATGCCTTTTGTGTATTTTTAGTACTCAAATAAGCAATAAATCTTCTCTTCTCGTGTGAGTCGTACTACATAGTATAAGTTGTTCTAGTTCACTACGGCGCCTTTATTGAGAATAATAAATCTATGGTTGAAGTTATGAAAAGTATCATAACACGAGAACGAATGTAGCAAAAAAATAAACTATAATAATAATTGTGTCGAACTTCAGATTATGAACGAGCCATTCAGTCGCCGGAGTCGGTCTAGGGACCGAGATCGATGGAATGAGGCGTTCAGTCGAAAGGAGCGACGCACCGAGACGCCGCCCCCGACGCGACGCAGGGAGCGTCACACCCCGTCATGTAGCCGGAGTAGACGGCACACGGGCAGCCCAGGTTGCAGTCAGCTTCGAAGACGCAGCCCGGAGCGCTATCGGCGCGACCAGGAGTTGGAGTCAACTCAGGAGCGGGCTAGGCAGTTGGAAAGGGAACTTCTACGAGTGCGGATCCTCGCCGAAGAAGGACACCGTCGTGCGTCTGCGCAACGCGATTGCAGCGGGCAGATGCTGACCAACGATCATCAAGCGTCAGCCAAGGTGCCTGGTGAACGACGTGCAGATGCAGAGCAACGTGACGACGCGGGACAGCATGAAAGGTCACGTAGTCCATCTATTTCAAAAAGAGATCTCGTTGAGATTATACAATCTCTGAAGGGAGGTTCAGCTTCACAGTCGTTTACTCAAGCCATTCCAGCAACGCGTATAGATCATAAAAATATACTTCCAGAATTTGATCCTTCAACTAGGAATCAGCGCATTGATGTCTGGTTAAGAAAAATTAACGAATGTGCCTCGGTTTACGGCTGGGATGACAGAACCACTATTCATTTTGCCATGCCTAAACTTCAAGGTCTGGCCAAGACATGGTACGAGAGTTTAGATTCTATTTTGTTTACATGGCAAGAGTGGCAGAGCAAACTGATTAGTGCATTTCCTCAAGAGTGTAACTATGGCCAGATGTTGGAGGATATGCTTAAAAGAAAAAGTAGATTTAACGAACCCATAGAAAATTATTATTATGAAAAATTATCACTACTAAACCAATGTGATATAAGCGGTAAGCGAGCAGCCGAATGTATCATACACGGCATTAGTGATAGGACTTTAAAGTCTGGGGCTCTGGCGCTACGATGTTCACACCCAGACCAACTCTTGCAATATTTGATGAGTAGCAAAGATTCTTATCCGCATTTAATTGAGAAAACTCAATTTCAGAAAAATAATACTGACCAATTTGACAACAATATCAATAAATCGGGTGTTGGAGCTAGCCCGCTAACTAGTTGCTATAATTGCAAGGAAAAGGGACATGGTTTCCTACATTGCCCAAAACCTTTAATCAAATGCACGCAATGCTCCCTAGTAGGACATACAGCCGATAAATGTAGTGTTAACAGAGCAGAAGACAACACGGAAATGAAATAAAGAAAATTTACTTGTTCACAACCATGTCTAAATAACTCGTATTTAGTTTACGTACTCACGTAACGACACTTAAACCAGCAAAATAAAAGCACACTTAAATAAGAGGCCAACTACTATTGCCGCAGATCGCATGATGCTCTGGATACAAATCGATGTTTTGGAGGTCAATGAGCACGAATCCGATACTAGCAGTATTATGATGATTAACAGTTTTCGATAGAGATTATGTCTTATTAATTTGTATCCGATGCCCCTCCCTAGTGTCCCATTTAAAACATGTACATACAGATGTGTTATGTTTTGTTACAGATCAAGCACGAGAATCGATCTTCGTGTCTTGATACACTTATGCCAGACAGAGTTGAGCCAATAGTTGACTGTCACAAGCAGAATCGATCGGCTTGGAGACATAACTACTGTGCTATCGATGAATCGATCATCGAGGCACTAATGCTTACTATTGGGAATTCCGATTAATCGATCGTTCGGTGTCCCAACAACAAAAGTTTACCCTAATCGATAGGGTTCGATCGATATCGAGTCGATCTAGTTTTAATCGATAAATTAGATATAAGAAGTAGCGATGAAGTACCAGACTGTCACAAGCAGAATCGATCCGCTTGGAGACATTATTATTGTGCCATCGATAAATCGATCGTTCGAAGCACTATTACCTAGCTTAGTGTCGGGAATTCCGATTTATCGATCGTTCGGTACCCCGCAATAAAAGGATGTTACCCTAATCGATACATACATAGTTTTAGTCGATAATACAAATTTAATTTCAAGAACTAAGTAATGTTTTATTATATTCAGATAGTAATTACGTTGTAAACCATACTTAAGTTATAAATAATCTAGTATACTTAATTTCTTTTTGTTGTTATGATTAATGTAATACTTATTAGAATGTAATTAACTAAGATAAATCCGATTGATCCGCTGTCTAAGCCGATTGTTAGGTTGGCCAACTGGCGCCGTGTGCAGGGACGCACACGCTGTCAGGATGGTCGATTGTTAGGTTTGAGTCCAAATGAGGGACAAAAGGGCCGTTGTTTTAGGCAGCGGCGCAGTCGAGTAGTCTTGTAAGTACCGCCTAGAGAAACAGATGTGTCAAAGTAAGACGACAAAGGAATAAAAAGAAAATATATTGTATTAAGTGAAGCACAGTTTTTCATTGGTTGCCTGGGATCCTGATATGGATGGAGTCATTCTTACACTTATAACTGTTTAGCGAATCTTTAGAATTAGTCGAATTGGAAACTTTTTGTTTAGATTTAAGAATATATTTTTTTTATTTATTGTACTATTCGCAGGTTACCACAAAAGTCGACGCAGCCGAACGACTGGTCTAGCGCGGTCGACGTCTTGGCCACCCCTGGAATAGAGCAAAATAAGAACATGCGTCCCTCAGGCCCACTGCTGTATAAGCATTAGAGGTTATTGTCGCTGATGATGCTCCTCTTTGATAGAATTATTAAGGAATCGAAAATGCAAGGAAAAAGAATTTGTTTTGTGTTGTCACAGCTTGGAAACTTCGCTATCATTTCATACAAATGGGAAAAATTTTAAAGAGGTAAGATTGTCGAGACAGGAATACGCTATTGCCTACATTTACGCCACGCTTCCTACCAGAGGGTGAAGGTGAGGTTAAAATTCGTGGGAGGCAGGGAGCACACTGAAGAGGCACGGGGCAAGGGTAAGGGAAGGGTATGGGAAGAGTACTGCACGGGCGTGGAACGGATTAGGCACCGACGCGACACAGAAGAGGCAAAGATACGGTAAGGTGCGTCATTCATTATACAGGCAGATTCAGGTTATGACTGGAGGCGAGAGGGTAAGGGTAAGGTAAGGGTATGGCACGTGCAAGGCGCGGGCATCGAAGCGGCATGCCTGTTTCATGCCTCTTCAGTATAATTCACGACGCGTCGCTTGCATACATTTCGTATGAAATAGTTTTGAAGCGGCACGATATACCCGCGCCGTGCCCGTCCCTTACCTTTGCCCCGTTCCTCTTCAGTGTGTTTCACGCTTTAGTCTGTCGTTATGTTATGATTTATGGTTGCGTTTATTTTCCTGTTGTTTTGTTTCAATTGTGATAATGATAAATTAAATCAATGGTGTTAGCTCAAGGTTGTTACTAGAAGAATACATTTATGAGCTACTAAAACTGTACGACCATTATTATTACCGACCATAATAATACAAATTGTTTATCACAATTTAATGATTCTAGATTTTGGTCTGCAACTTGAATAATTAAATAACTTCGCGGAGCGAATCGAATCAACATAATCGTGACCAAAAAGGAGGAAAAACTATTTTTAGAAAAACATAACAAATTTTAAATGCATAACCATCAGGCGGAAGGTATTTTTTTATTTTTATTTTTTTATTTTATTTATTTTAGCCTCGTCGATTTTATGCACAAGATACTTACTTAGTTAAAATTTTACAATCAAGTTCGGGTACCCGTATATTAAGGACGTGGAAAAAAATTATACATGGTGAGATTGAAATCATCGGTACCTATCCTATTAAACTTCCCTTCATACATTTGAGTCAAGTAGGCATTGAAGTTTTGCATGGAATAGCAGATTTTAATTCTTTTTTATTTCAAGTTTTCTAGTAGTAAATAGTAGTTGTTCAGTTTGATGGGTTTAAAATGATGACATTGATTTAAATTTCATTTATTTTTTATAAAACTACTCTTAGGTAGGTAGGACATACAAGTGCCTACCTCGATTAGTTCAACTATAGGTAGGTGACCAAAATCTTAAACAATTATTAGTATTTGTCTGTTCGAAAGAGTTAAATTACTATAATAAATGTTATTCCAGTAAATCGACCTAGTAAACTAAACTAAATCGACCATTACGACATCGGGGTCGTCATACACAAACCGGGTAGTCATTTTGTAGTATTTGAGCTATAATTCATTACTGAACTACCTCAAAATGCGGAGTTTTATGAAAACAAAATTTACGGTAAGTATTTGAAAGTCCTAAAATCATGTATGCCATATTACATTATGAGTTTGTGACACAAAATACTTCATACCGATGCTGAGATTCATAGTCACTTGGTCTTTCTCCTTTAGGAGCGCAATTTAAAAAATTCTACATTTTGAAAAAGACCTAATTCAAAGATGGAACTATAATACACAGTAGGTACGTTGCTGACTGCACCTAGTGAGATACCTACCTACAGTCATGAGGGCAGAACACCGGCCCATTATTCACTCAAGAAACATTTTCTTGCATTTTAAGTGTATGATTTGACCGAGTTCTTCAACGTTTCTTGTACGAAGTCCAATGAGTTACGAGAAATTCGCTTTTAATTCTAAGGACTTAAGAGGTTTTCTTACTAGAATTCTTATTAGAATTAACAGAGAGCCTGGATGATTAACTCCTAGTTCAAACCCGGCTATGTAGATTAAATTCAAATTGGCGCGATACATGAAGCCTTACACATACATATAGGTACAGTACGACCAGGAAAATTATTACCGTCGTCAATCTTCGTTTGCGCAGAGCCCCCGACAAAACCCGAAGTCGAGTAGGACAGGGACCTTTGTCTTTGTCAAAGGGTGCAAAGTCGGATAGCAGCGAAAATAATCAGCCAATGGTGGCAAGGGATTGAAGGTGGCACATCCTGATTGGTCAATATAATATCGCGCGCTGTTAAAATTTTTCAACTGCGCAGCAGGTGGTACATCGGGGGAACTTATAAATCTGGTACTACTGTAAGCATTTGTTCCAGGCAAAGATTGATAACCGCCACGATAACGAGATGTTTTGTTTTTCCAACATTCAGAAGCCACTGATAGCTTTTCCACAGTAGCGGTTTCTCGGCGATTCATCATATTTGAAATCGCGGCGATATACTACACCTACAGCCTTGGCTTTAAAAATGTGCCAAGTGCGCTCCCGCGCTCCCTGACAGAGGGGCTTTTTGCTCCCATCGGTTTGCTCCCGTAATATAATTTGTTCAGGTTGGTGGGCAAACTCTTAGTTTAAAAGGATGCTAATGATATCAATTTCACCCCATATGATTACTGACACATTTTAATAAACAACATTTATGTTATGTTGGCCTCAGTACGCCCCCCATTTCATACGTCATACAACTCTCATTCATTATTTTCTGACCAAACCATCTGAGCATTTCTTTATCACTTCTTATTATTTATTCACACCACTTTTTTTAATCAAACATTTATATTGCAATTCTAAAATGGCATAGATAATACATATTTGTCGTTACTGTAATTTTATACGCTGACAGAGTAAGATTACTAATAAGCAGACCATAATTATGTCAATACATACGATATCCCTCCCCCGTTATAATTATACATGCAATCAATACCAGCAGCATCAACTTAGGAGCCAAAATTGTATCGAAGTTTTTCGATTAGTCTGCGTAAACAAAACGTTCGAAGCAAAAGTTAATAAGTAGCTCTGCCCTACCTTTGACAATACATACTTCATCCTCTACAACATTTTAATGCATTACTTCTGACTCATCAAAGAGATATAATTCTAAACACGCAAATTAATAACAACTATCCCATGCTTAGTAACATTCTTTCTAAAAGGTCACTGCTAGAATTAAGTGCTTAATGAAAAATTCCGACTATAACTACTATGGTAGTTGAGAGCAATTTTATATGACATTTTGTAGAAAAAGGCACCCAAAAATATTGAATCATTTTTGTTATTATAACTTCGTCAAAACAAAACGATCGGAGACGTTGTATGTTAAGATAATAATGGACTATGAATCATTTGAATTATGTTATTATCAAACATACCTACTTTCACTCGAGGTAACGTTTGATAAGAAATTTTAAAGCAATCCTTTGTTATGTTCGATGGAACTCGCGATGTCGCGAACAAATACTTCTATAACATTAAACAAAGGTAAGTATTATATTATAAATGATACTTATTGATACATGTGTAAGAATGACTCCATCCATATCAGGATCCCAGGCAACCAATGAAAAACTGTGCTTCACTTAATACAATATATTTTCTTTTTATTCCTTTGTCGTCTTACTTTGACACATCTGTTTCTCTAGGCGGTACTTACAAGACTACTCGACTGCGCCGCTGCCTAAAACAACGGCCCTTTTGTCCCTCATTTGGACTCAAACCTAACAATCGACCATCCTGACAGCGTGTGCGTCCCTGCACACGGCGCCAGTTGGCCAACCTAACAATCGGCTTAGACAGCGGATCAATCGGATTTATCTTAGTTAATTACATTCTAATAAGTATTACATTAATCATAACAACAAAAAGAAATTAAGTATACTAGATTATTTATAACTTAAGTATGGTTTACAACGTAATTACTATCTGAATATAATAAAACATTACTTAGTTCTTGAAATTAAATTTGTATTATCGACTAAAACTATGTATGTATCGATTAGGGTAACATCCTTTTATTGCGGGGTACCGAACGATCGATAAATCGGAATTCCCGAAACTAAGCTAGGTAATAGTGCTTCGAACGATCGATTTATCGATGGCACAATAATAATGTCTCCAAGCGGATCGATTCTGCTTGTGACAGTCTGGTACTTCATCGCTACTTCTTATATCTAATTTATCGATTAAAACTAGATCGACTCGATATCGATCGAACCCTATCGATTAGGGTAAACTTTTGTTGTTGGGACACCGAACGATCGATTAATCGGAATTCCCAATAGTAAGCATTAGTGCCTCGATGATCGATTCATCGATAGCACAGTAGTTATGTCTCCAAGCCGATCGATTCTGCTTGTGACAGTCAACTATTGGCTCAACTCTGTCTGGCATAAGTGTATCAAGACACGAAGATCGATTCTCGTGCTTGATCTGTAACAAAACATAACACATCTGTATGTACATGTTTTAAATGGGACACTAGGGAGGGGCATCGGATACAAATTAATAAGACATAATCTCTATCGAAAACTGTTAATCATCATAATACTGCTAGTATCGGATTCGTGCTCATTGACCTCCAAAACATCGATTTGTATCCAGAGCATCATGCGATCTGCGGCAATAGTAGTTGGCCTCTTATTTAAGTGTGCTTTTATTTTGCTGGTTTAAGTGTCGTTACGTGAGTACGTAAACTAAATACGAGTTATTTAGACATGGTTGTGAACAAGTAAATTTTCTTTATTTCATTTCCGTGTTGTCTTCTGCTCTGTTAACACTACATTTATCGGCTGTATGTCCTACTAGGGAGCATTGCGTGCATTTGATTAAAGGTTTTGGGCAATGTAGGAAACCATGTCCCTTTTCCTTGCAATTATAGCAACTAGTTAGCGGGCTAGCTCCAACACCCGATTTATTGATATTGTTGTCAAATTGGTCAGTATTATTTTTCTGAAATTGAGTTTTCTCAATTAAATGCGGATAAGAATCTTTGCTACTCATCAAATATTGCAAGAGTTGGTCTGGGTGTGAACATCGTAGCGCCAGAGCCCCAGACTTTAAAGTCCTATCACTAATGCCGTGTATGATACATTCGGCTGCTCGCTTACCGCTTATATCACATTGGTTTAGTAGTGATAATTTTTCATAATAATAATTTTCTATGGGTTCGTTAAATCTACTTTTTCTTTTAAGCATATCCTCCAACATCTGGCCATAGTTACACTCTTGAGGAAATGCACTAATCAGTTTGCTCTGCCACTCTTGCCATGTAAACAAAATAGAATCTAAACTCTCGTACCATGTCTTGGCCAGACCTTGAAGTTTAGGCATGGCAAAATGAATAGTGGTTCTGTCATCCCAGCCGTAAACCGAGGCACATTCGTTAATTTTTCTTAACCAGACATCAATGCGCTGATTCCTAGTTGAAGGATCAAATTCTGGAAGTATATTTTTATGATCTATACGCGTTGCTGGAATGGCTTGAGTAAACGACTGTGAAGCTGAACCTCCCTTCAGAGATTGTATAATCTCAACGAGATCTCTTTTTGAAATAGATGGACTACGTGACCTTTCATGCTGTCCCGCGTCGTCACGTTGCTCTGCATCTGCACGTCGTTCACCAGGCACCTTGGCTGACGCTTGATGATCGTTGGTCAGCATCTGCCCGCTGCAATCGCGTTGCGCAGACGCACGACGGTGTCCTTCTTCGGCGAGGATCCGCACTCGTAGAAGTTCCCTTTCCAACTGCCTAGCCCGCTCCTGAGTTGACTCCAACTCCTGGTCGCGCCGATAGCGCTCCGGGCTGCGTCTTCGAAGCTGACTGCAACCTGGGCTGCCCGTGTGCCGTCTACTCCGGCTACATGACGGGGTGTGACGCTCCCTGCGTCGCGTCGGGGGCGGCGTCTCGGTGCGTCGCTCCTTTCGACTGAACGCCTCATTCCATCGATCTCGGTCCCTAGACCGACTCCGGCGACTGAATGGCTCGTTCATAATCTGAAGTTCGACACAATTATTATTATAGTTTATTTTTTTGCTACATTCGTTCTCGTGTTATGATACTTTTCATAACTTCAACCATAGATTTATTATTCTCAATAAAGGCGCCGTAGTGAACTAGAACAACTTATACTATGTAGTACGACTCACACGAGAAGAGAAGATTTATTGCTTATTTGAGTACTAAAAATACACAAAAGGCATGATAGAGAAAAACCTAGGTATCGGACCTTGTTCTGGCAATTGTTTTTCTATAACGATTTAAACAAACAACAGTAAAAATACATACCAAAAAGTTACTAACTTCCACCAATAAAAACAAGTTTTATAAAGAAATTCTTCAGCACAAAACAAAAGACTTGTTAAGCGCACAAAGTCAACTTTTGTAATGTTAGTTGTATAAGTTTCAACTAGTTTCAAGTGTCGATCCCTGCTGAGTGTTTATTATTAACATTCCGGGTCCTTTAGGTACCTGAGCACCCGTGGCGTGAATACGAGACAGATATACGAGACCAAGTTTGTGCGCGTTTAACAAAATGTTACTTTATATCCAAAACAGTCGAATCACATCATTATAATATTTAGTAAGAATAAAGAATATAAACTCACCATGTTATGACAGTATAATGTCTAGAATACTTTACCATCTGCCAAGCCTGACCGAACTAGGCGCGGCGTGAAGTCTATATCACTTCTGAACTGTAAGAATGACTCCATCCATATCAGGATCCCAGGCAACCAATGAAAAACTGTGCTTCACTTAATACAATATATTTTCTTTTTATTCCTTTGTCGTCTTACTTTGACACATCTGTTTCTCTAGGCGGTACTTACAAGACTACTCGACTGCGCCGCTGCCTAAAACAACGGCCCTTTTGTCCCTCATTTGGACTCAAACCTAACACATGTTAACGTTGAAAATAATTGTATGTTCATTATAAAATATTGCACAAATCGCGCTAAAGCTTTTGCGCTTCTCAAATGTGAATAGTGTTTTTCCCTATTTAATCTTTGTTCGATATGGAGACGCATTCAGAATACTGCAGATTTCTGAAACGCATGCTTTAAGGCCCCATAGATCGTCTGTGATGGGACTGATGGCTGATGCCGCCGCCGTCGTGTGATTTTAAATTACCGTTGGCGCTCTCAATACAAACAAAGTCTGGTGATATTTTCAATACTATCCAATTAAAGTCGATGACATTTTTCAAAAACAATCTAGAAACCTTGTGTTATGTTCGTATGAAGTCATATTTTCGATAAAATATACAGTTTTAATGCTAGGATTAATTTAAGATTTGTATGGAAATCTTTGAGGAACTGTTACTTTAAAACTATAAATTATAACGAAAATCTGACTTCATACAAACATAGAGATTGGTTTCTAGATTTTTTTTTTTTTTTTTTTAATTATTAAATAAATTTATTTAGACAAGCACAAGAATAAAAAGTTAAATATCAGAAATTCAAATTAAATCGAATCCGCAACGCAGGCTTCGTCAAACCTTAATCACATATCTATATCCGCTACAAGCTTCGTCAATTGCAGCATACAATATAAAATCCGCATGCAAGCTTCGTCAGACTATCATTAACTAATCTAAACGCACTGCCCTACGCCTTCGTTTCTAGATTGTTTTTGAAAAATGTCATCGAATTTAATTGGATAGTATTGAAAATATCACCAGACTTCGTTTGTATGCAGCTCAAATGCGGCGCTTTCGGAATAAACTTATCATAAAAGTCACGCGTTCAAAATCATGATCGAACGATTCATAATCTCCTAAGCAATTATATCATTTTCTGATTTGAACGTGACTTTCAAAAATCGCACTCCCTGTATGTTGCGAATCAGCAGAGTTATCTACTAATGGAAATGAACTTTCAATGACAAAGACAATAAACACTTCCTGCGAAAAATCCCCGCAATGAATACTCCCCTATTTTCTGAGAATTACGCATAAACAATAATCTTGTTTATCTAAAAACCAATAATAATAAAATGTATTCATAACTTGAGGAATGAGCTATGCCAGTGGCCGTAGCATGATGCGCGAGATAAGGCTACTTAAAAATTGTTTCAATTCAATTCCGATGCTCCAGACTAATAATAATGGGCAAAATTGATGGCAAAAGAAGCGTTGAATACTGCCTAATAATAATATATGCGGTAGGCCACGAACTTCGTGGCTCGCGAACCTGAGAGAGTGGATAGACATCGCCAGCGCCGAAGAGCTGTTTCCTTTGGCGAGAGATAGGCAGGGATACGCAGAGCTGACTGCCAACCTCCAGTAATTGAGAGGAACCCGATAAATCTATAACTGTTAAAATAAAAGTTCAGTCTTACCTCCGATGATTGCTTCGTCGCAAACATATAATCCCCTTTAATCTGAAAGTCCTTTGCATCTTCAAATATCTTCGTGGACTCATCCAAATGAACCGGATCGCTCGCCGTCAGTACCGCACTCATACGATCTGGCTTCCATCGCTCCACGTAGAAAGCCTTCGGGAAATCTACGCCGGACGACCAGAAGAACGTCTTTACATAGCTTTGGATGAGTTTGAACGTTTGTCCTCCGTCAAGCGTTAGGTATAGCTGAAATAATAGTTTATTGTTAGCTTTTTGAATATTTACTCGTGAGTAAAGCTCGCCTTTATACATCACGATGTATTGACATTTTTGATAAATATGTTGTTTTTGTGTACTCGTTCGTACAATAATCTAAAAATCTACTCTCAATTTAAACGTATGAGGAGACTACAGAACCCTAAAATACATAATTATTTATTGTATTTGTCTTGATCGAAGTGACATCAAACTTTAGGTAAAAACCAGATATCAAGAGACATAATTTACTAAAAAATTTGTAATCCTTAAATAATAACCATTTCAACCAAACCTGTCCCTAACTTATTTTATGTTTTCTTTGGCCCAAGAATCTCCCAGGACTAAATCAACTATTGAAAATGTTTACTAATTTGAGTACAGTTAGTTTCCCTTAAGGGGGCACCGAGCCTATTCTGCTGCCCTCAATCGTATTTTTTTTTTTCTGAACAATTAAACAACATTTCCCAAAAACAAAAATGTTACATTGTAGATATTGCTGATTTTCAATTTATCGGGTCACTGCGGATTTGTTTTTATAATGATTGTAGTTATTATCTTTATCGTTTTAACGATAATAGCTACAAGCATAAAACATAATAATTCGTAATGTTTCGATAAATTTAAAGCCAATCACTCATTCTTGTTTTTTTGGAAATGTTGTTTAAGGGGCTACCTGCCGGTTTTGGGTAATTTTGTAACCATTTTATTCACTATCTATGGCACTTTTTGAGCTGAAATTTAAACTGAACCATCTACAGGATATGAGAAGTGATGTGGTTTTTCTAGAAATCGATTTTAATGAATAAAACCGAAGAAAAGGGACTCTAAAGTCACCCCTTTTTTTCCAGTTGTAACCATTTTACTCTTACATTTTTAATCGGAACAAAATGAAAATTTACTATATTGTTCACAATACAATTTAGAATGATGTGGTTTTTTTACTTTTTCGAAATTAATAAAAAATCATCGAATTTTTCAAAGAAAACAGCAAAATTCTGACCGGAGCCACGCGCTCTTTCTCATCGATTAGTATGGAGTGTGAGTGAGAGGAGAGTGGTCCACGGCTGATACGCCTTAATTGTATAGAAATAAAAAAATACGATTGGGGGAAGCACAATAGGCTCGGTTCGGTACGCTCTTAACATACTCCTCAGTCAATTGATAAGTAAGAGGTCCAGCAGTTAGATGTATTGTACATTAGGCCGGACAATAGTTTTACAAAATAAACCTAGATTTAGATCACATAAGACTCACCTTTCGATTAGAATCAATTTTGTCGAGTATAACGAATTTTCCCGGTAGTTCCTCGTCGAATGCCAGTTCGCTTGGATGGAAGTCCAGGTCTGATCTATGGATCTTTCGTACATTGTCACTCGTGTAGTAGATTTTTTTGTTTGTCGAATCCACAAATACGCACTGGGAAAAAAATATTTTGTTTAATTAATAAGTACTTAATTAAATTACTTTTTTTGTGTCAACATTTTTGCTTATCCGTTATCTATAATTATAAAACGGTTCGTGGTCTGAAGCACCCAATAAGTATGCAACGCATTTAATTTGTCCTGTATTATTCCACAGGTATATTTTTCCTTCCTTCCTTGTAAGAGAATAAAAACAAACTTAATTCTAACTGTATTTGAATCTATATTCTCGCAATAACCGACACCTAATTGGCAAATAACAGTTAATTCGTCCTTAGTCATGTACTTTGCGGAAAAGTAAATAATGTTTTGTTCTAGTTTTTAGGAAAACAAAACACCTGTTTGCTTCAATGCTGAAACGAGGTTAACAGCATCGAGTTCCTTAACCTTTGCTTTTCAATATCACCTTGAATAAAAGCCTTGACTAATAATTTTACAAATTGTAGCAAATTTTTCAAGAAAATAGGTTCAAAAAACCGGCCAGGAGGGTTCCGTACCACCATACAATATTTGAAAAAAAAAAGAGTTTTCTCCGCGATCTTTAGCGCGAGCCCGACCCACGCTTGGCCGGTTATTATTACCCGTTATTTTAATTGAGTATGCACTATAACACACCAATTTTGACGCTTGTATGTATTACCGATTTTACGTTAGAGCAAAAACCTAAAAAATCTAAAAAAAAAAAAATCTCTAGTTTATCTATTCAACTAGCACGGACGCAGTGACAGGAAAAATTCAGTGGTGTGTGTCTATAAACACACCAGCTTTATTTAGACAACCTGTAGCCCAGTATAGTGATTCAAGTTGCAGCACAAAGGTCGCAAGTTCGATTCACAGATATAAACAATACACTACAATGGATGAATCACTTACATTAGAGTAAACATGTAAGCGCACTTAGTAACGTACTGTTAACATGACAACTAATAATCGATTGATTCTACTAGTAACTTCTGTATTGGTCATCAAAATGTTAGAACACACAGATGACTGTTACATGTTTGTATGTACTATGCAAGGAACTATAGTGACTAAGTTATAGTCTATAGGATCCCACTGCAGGGCAAGGGGCTTTCTCTCACGATTAAGGGTGAGAGGGAGTGGGCTGTACTCCACCTCGCGGGCACAGTGCGGATTGGAGGATTTAGTGGACAACTAGCTATCAGATAATTTTGAAGCCGCCAATAGGTCTCTGACCTGGCTTAACGACTAGTTACACCGCTAACTGACGAAACTATCCGGGACAAACAGCTTAACGTGCCTTCCGAAGAAATGAAACACCACTTAACGGTCACCCATCCAAAGACTGACCGGACCTGACGTTGCTTAACTTCGGTAATCGTTTCCAATACCTATTTTCCACTACGCCTAATATGCTCCTTGCATTATGAATGGAAATATAGAATTCGTATATTAAAATCCATAAATATTGCTATGTATTAATAGCATTGATAGTGATAAAGCTTATCTGTTCAAAGTAATTAAACAAACAAGTGGTGTTTATTTCGTACCTCATTTCATTACAATTTATTTCATTGCCTAGTTAGGTGTGGTATAGTAAATGTTGATACAGTACATTTCATTAGTTTTATGGGCGTAGGAACAATTAAATTGAAACCTGTTTATAAAACAGGCTATCTTTTGCCTGTAACCTTGTCTGCATGGGGGATGGGATGTAAGGGATGATTTTAGAAAAATCCTTTCATAATCCACCCCTACATCTTCAGTGGTTAATGCTGTGCATTGTCTGTCATTCTCGGAACTGTTTCATATGTATATAATCTCACAAAAACATCCCCTTTCAGGATGGTTTTAAACTTTGCTACAATCACCAAACACCTAGCATAGCCTTTCTCCCACACGTAAGAAACCTTATCTATTAGTCGCCTCATTGACACCCAAATGATCTAATGACGTGGTTCTAATGTTATCCATCAGAATAATCAATGCTTGATAAAAATAAACACAGGATAATGGAGGCCACGAGATCTCACTACGATACATTCAACCTTCTTTTGAAACATTTTTAATAATAACTGTAAAATAATGTAGCTTGATTCTGATCACCTAATTAGCAGATTTTTACGCTCATATCCAAGTACCAAATGAATTCCTTTTTTACCCGACTGCGACAGAAGGAGGGTTATGTTTTTCGAGCGTATGTATGTATGTATGCATGTATGTATGTTTGTATGTCTATTTCTTTGGCACGCCCTACAGCTTAAACGGCTTGATGGATTTTAACGTACGAGGTGTCCTTAGAACCGTAAAAATCGTGAGAGTGTCATAGGGTACATTATTTAAATATGGCGTCTGCGAATTAAAAAAGAGAGGGGGGAGAATCAAATTTTTTTCGTAAAAAATTACAACATGGGTATCAAATGAAAGCTGGTGAAGAGCAGATTCCGAAAATATATATATTATAGTACTTTTATGCTACCATTTTGAAACAAGACTAAAAAGTATGAAATAAACTAAATTATTAAGAAAAACAAAAAACCCGACTGCATAATAAACAAGATAAAAACAAGCTCCTTACTCGTAAATCAGATATAGTAACTTTGTTTGAGCAAATTATTTGAATGTTATTACCTACTTATTAGGTAGGTATTGCAGGTGGGGACAAACCAATAACCAACAAATACTTAGGTCATTTTTCTTTGTCCCCGTTTGTGATACCTACCTAATAAGTAGGTAATAACATTCAAATAATTTGCTCAAACAAAGTTACTATATCTGATTTACGAATAAGGAGCTTGTTTTTATCTTTTCAGTTAATAGTTTTTTATGCAGTCGTGTTTTTTGTTTTTCTTAATAATTTAGTTTTTTGTAATCTTTTAATTCATAAATTAAAGGCTTTTTGATTGTGACTGGCATTTGTTTTCTGATAATGTCGAGTGAGTTTGGGAGTACAGTAATCTCAAGGATTTTTCAATTTACTAAAACACATTTGAGCTAATAAACTAAACTGGTGCCTCATAGCAAGAAAAAAAAGACACGACATGACCGCCTGCAAAAATACTTGCCAAGCAACTCTTAGGCCAGTTGACTTTTCATTTTCTTTACCTACTTAAATTACATAAAAATAATACTCACAAATTCAGGATACTTTGGATGGTTAAAGAACTTATCCAACTGAGCGTATCCACTATCCGGTTCATCTCCAAGTCTGAAGCTCTCAGTCTTATTCGTGAAGTTCTTCCCGTAATCATAGGAGATGAAGAGAGTGGACGGCAGAGTAAGACCCTTGTTGGTGTGACTGGAGTCTCTTGCCAGACAAATTATGATGTTGGACCCTTCGCCCACCCAGTGGACCATCAGCTGCTGGTGGCTGTCGTTGAGATGGGTTGTCTGGTTGGGAGATAAATAACCAGTTAATTAATTAACATATTTTCATAGTACAGGTACGCACGGCGACAGATCAACCTACCCATAGTTGGACCTTATGACCATGAACATAGAGATCAACTATGGGTAGGTTGATCTGTCGCCATGTGTACATAAAAAATTCAGTTCAGGGTTTTTGTTTAAGTCTGTTTAAAAAGTTTTTAATTATAAATTATCCTTATACAAGGTGTTCGGGTAGACAGTTGCTTTACTTTAATGGTTGATAATACTCATGATACTGAACAACTTTCCCAAAATAACATTAAGAAAAATTTCAAAAAACATTTAAGACTGCTCCGAGCCTTTTGTGCTGCCCCCAATCGTATTTTTTTTATTTCTTAACAATTAAACAATATTTCCAAATGTCACATTGTAGTAATTGCTTATTTTCAATTTATTGGGTCACTGCTGATTTGTTTTTATAATGCTTGTAGTTATTATCTTTAAAACCGCCATAAGTGGCTACTTTAGGCGGTTTTAACGATAATAGCAACAAAACATAATATTCCGAAATGTTTCGATAAACTGAAAACCAATCAGGACTATAATGTGACATTCTTGTTTTTTTTGAAATATTGTTAAATTGTTAAGAGACAAAAAAATACGATTGGGGGCAGCACAATAGGCTCGGTAGGCTCTTAAGTATACTGGAAAGTCAAAAAAAAAACGAATTTCCTTTATGTTACTTAGTGAAAGTTGTTCAGTAATTATGGGTAACATCATCGTTCTAGGTAACATCACACCATAAAGTAATGCAACTGCTTACCGTAACACCCTTTATTTATTTTTGTTAGGTATTGAATAAGATAGCATGTGAATTAAATAAATAAAAAAATTATTAGAATCTATAAGGTCTAACAAAATTAGGTGAAACTATTTTAAGGGGATGATCAGACCATCAATCAAACTGAACAACTGTTCAATACAAACCTACTCAACCAAAATGTATGGGATGGCAGATATTTTTTTCGCGATTTCGATATTGGTCCCATTGAGAAAGTTGTTCAGTTTGATGGTCTGATCTTCCCCTTAAAATAGTTTCACCTAATTTTTTTAGACCTTATACAGGGTGTTTCATAAGTATAAATAAATATTTAAAACTCTTAAGGGGGTTGTTTTGACCGTCAAACTGAACAACTTTCTCTATAGGACCAACAGCGAAATTAAATCCGATATCCCATACATATTTTAGCTCGAGTCGATTTGTACAGTATCGAACATCTTTTTTTTTTCGCGATTTCGATATTGGTCCCATAGTGAATTTGTTCAGTTTGATGGTCTAAACCTCCCCTTTAAATGTTTATTTGTATTTTTGTAACACCTTGTATATGGGTAAGACTATTAGCAGTTTTTTAATGGCTTCTGCTGTGTGAAGCAATTAAGCCAATGTGAGGTAACTGGTGAATCAGCAGTTATGTAGTTAAAAATTAATTTAATTAAAAACCTTTTATACCCTCTTGTTAATGCAGTAGGTACAAAAAATATATAAATACTAGTGTTTTCCCGCGACTTCGTCCGCACAAATTATATACCATCAGATTTTAAGTCAGATCATAAGCTATCAAACAAAAAAAGTTGCATCTAAATCGGTTCAGTAGTTTTTGGCGTGATGCGCGAACAAACAAACAAACACACTATTTTGTCAATAGATGGCGCTCTGCACGTCATTTAAATCGCGCTATCGAATGTCATTTGAATTTATATGAAGTGAACCGCTACTTTTTTGTTCCTTATGGTTTTACGGTTTTATAATAGTTAAGATAACTAAATAAAAAAGGGATTGGTACTAAAAGGTGATTATTTTGCTGTAACAGGTAGATTGTCTGCTTAGAAGAAATCTGCCTGCAGATGTGTTTTCTATTTAAAAAGAAATTAATTTAAAATAAGATAAAGAGAGATGGGGATCGAAGACTATGACTATGCTAGTAAGAGGAAGTTATTTGCCAAGAAAAACCTCTATAGTAATATTTTCCTTCCAAAAGACTGAACAAAATAAAAGAATTGAGTTGACCAAAGTAGAAATTAAATCCTACTCAATACCTAACATTTTATAACATTCGAAAATGGATCTGACGGTGAACTGTCGTCGTATCGACGCGGTTAGGTCCGCTCGTGGCTCCACCATTTCGTGAACTATTTTGTTTTTTAACCTTAAAACAATCACTTGAGACTCTAAACTACTTACATTGGCAAAACTGCCACTCTAGACTTAATTAATACTACTGATCATTTTCCTACGTATAATCTTCACATAACGAGACATTGGCTAAATTGTGATAACACATCGGATGCCATTTAACAAAAATTGAACTGAATTGAACAATTTTTTTTCATTCCTTCGAAACTGTACATTCGAAAATGTACAGTAAGTTTTACAGTAGGTAGAAATCAACTTCTGTATTATTTTATATCATCATCATCATCATCAGCCTATATACGTCCCACTGCAGGGCACAGGCGTACCCTCTAGGAGGGTGTTTGGGCGTTAGTCCACCACGCATGCCCAATGCGGATTGGTAGACTTCACAAATGCATCAGAATTTCTTCTTGTGCATATGCAGGTTACCTCACAATGTTTTCCTTCACCGTTTGAGAGCAGTCGGTAATACATACATAAGTTCGAAAAACTCATTGGTTTGTTGTCCGTGTGGATTCGAACCCGGACTTCTTGATTGAGAGTTCATACCTCTAAAAATTTGTAATTAAAAGATAAAGCATAAAGAAGTGCCATATCACTAACACTTCCTATCAAAAGTGTTTTTTATCAAGTTGAGAAGATACTAAATAAACAGGTATACAATTTGAATTGTCTCTTTTTAGCAACTACCAAAGTAACTATAACTGAGTATTTTAATTAAAGTGTGTCAAAATTATTACATCAGTTAAGTAGTTAGCTTACTTCAGCAGAGATTGATAAGTAAAAATTTTGTCTATTCAGTATTCACAATAGTAAAACAAAAACAATTATGAAATAAATCAAAACACACTGCCTAAAAATGGTGTCTTTTTCATTTAGTATATTTTTTTGGTGCGGCCTTCAACCTAACTTGAATAGTAAAGTTCAGAATAAAGTTACAAACAACATTTTTATGACAAGTAACTATCTCTAAACTCAGTTGAATGGAGATGCATGCATGCATGATGATGTTGATGGAGGCTTGAAGTAAATGTAATGAATATATTTTCAACTCCAAGCCTCTATATCTCCTCTCAGACTGAGTTTAGAGATATACACATAAAAACAAGTTTTTGTTTACATTATTCTGATCTAAAATTTTCAAGTTTGGTAATTGGCCGCGTCAAAAAAATAGGCGAATAAAAAAGACGCCACCTTTCATACAAAAACCCACATAGTCTTTTATATCAATTGATTAATTTCATAGTTGCTTTTGTTAATCATAACTAAGTACAACAGAGTAAAAAATGCATGTCATCCAATCTCCACTCGTTTCTTTACTTTGTATAAAATTATTGGCAAAGAAACACTGAGGTAAACAAGAAAATGCCCTTCAGAGCAAAGGGAAGGTTTTCTCGTGTCTTTTGATAAATAGGTACGACATCATTCTAAAAATAGTAGAAAGCGTCGTGACAAACAATATTGACCGCATCATACATACGGGCGAAACTACGACGATAAAAATCAAAATAACAAAGGGGAGTGATTGAATGTAATAAGGAAATGGACAGTTACCCATGTACTTATGTTTGTATGGAGTGCGGCCGGCGCTGACGTAGCCGCATCGCGTTTTCTCCTCCCCAGATGCGAACTATCCTCGAAATCTTCTACCCTATCTATAACAAAACTTCCAGGACTATGTTTTGAATCTTGTGCCACGTACAATGTCTTTCCATTCTCACCATCGTAACGAACGCTCACTACGCATGTAAATAAATATATTAGCGCGAACAAAGTGGTACTACGTCCAAATACCACAATCATTTTGTTATCACTGCATATCCAGACCAATCCGATTATACACGAAAATTGAATACAACTGCGCTGTGCCGCTGAACTGAAATCTCGCAAGGCAACGAAGTTGACACTGACAGTAAATTGTGAATTGTGCCGATGCAGTGACAGTGACAGTTGTCAAGTTTGGGCTGCCACATAATATTTCCGTTTACCCAATATTTATCCTTTATGCTGAACGGCCTACCTAGCCGCAGAAATTCATCATTATGCGGGCTCCGACCAAAGGCCGAGATTCAGAGACGATTTTTTCCGTCTTAGCTCGAGCTAAGTAGGGTCGAAATGTATGGATTTTGACATACGGGAGTTCGAACTTTGGGGACAGTGCTTGGAGGGTTGTTTGGTGGCTTGGGCAGGAGTAGTGAAACCAGTTGCGTCTCAGTGTGTACTGATTTATTGTGCAAAAATACCTTTCCTATATACAACTTGGCGGTTCCCTATTCGCCGGTGGACCGCCGAGGTAAATGTCAATGTGGGTACCCCCACATATCTCCCTCACAAGTGCTAACGTTACTTAATAGCTAACATATTATAAAATGATTCTATGTACAAAAAAAAAACTTAAATGCTAAAGTGGGTCGCGCACTTTGAATTTGCGCCGTTCCGTTTCCGTGAGTGCTCGTCCATACGCTGCGCTGTGACGTCACTCATACTTGTTGCGCATGCGCGCTGCCGACATCGACCGACTCGGCGAAACTCGGCGCGGCTCGGCAATGCTCGTGACGGCCAGTGGCAGTCTCCTGTCATCGCCTCATAACGTCGTCGACCGCCGTCCGCTGCACTCGCCTGCCTCTTCGGACACTGCGCTTGTGTTCTGCTGCCGAAGAATCCATTATGACCGTTGACCATTTGCACGCAATGGGAAAACGATGTCTCACAAAATCGCTCTTCTCAGAGCGGACTTCAATGTTTCGAATGATATACAACCCGTAGGAATCAACGTTATCTGCACGCGATTCGTTGGTTCTGAACAAAAACCGTCTTTTTCAAGGCGACTTTCTCCTGTTTCGTATGACGATACTGACAAATAAATCTGGTGTTGTGTTATTTTATTTTTGTGTTTGCTCGAAGTGCTATTTCCTGTCAGTGTTTTTCGGCTCCTTATTTTCCAGGTTGTGTTGATGTTTTTTTAGTGCGCTATTTGTGACAGTGGTCGTTTTGTGTCGGTTCCGTGGTGGTCGTTGTTCTCTGCTGACTGTAGTTTGCCTTTTCTATATGCTATTCCCCGTTTTTTGTGTAGGTACGGTGCTAGCCAGGCTTTCTTGAATCGTTCGTTGCCCGTTTGCTCGTTGTTCTTGTTGCTCGCTGCTGGATTCTGGGGATGATAGGATTTGTATGGGAAAGGAAAGTCGTGGGTAAGGCTATGTTACATTGATTTTTTTGTAACTCGTTTTTTTATTAGACATTGCTCTTTTTGTCTTTTTTATTTGTGTTTTGCTGTATATTTTTTCTTTTTAACTTTTTTTTCTTTTTTAGGTAGGTTACTTTTTTTTTGTATTTTTTTTGTTAGTGGTACCTTTGGTTTTTTTTGTGTGATACATATATACTTATAATATCGTTATTTGATGTTGCTCAGATGTTGTGCGAAGTGTCTGGCTGCCCTAGCCACCGGCGAAGTCTTGATAGTCTCGCAATAAAATCTTGATGCTGTTTTATTTACCCTGTGTCTCCCAAGTTCGGCTAGTGCATGTATTTAGCAGCCGAAATAATATGTATTTTGATGTTGCATGAAGTAGGTAGTTAGTTGGTTTCTTAACTCGGTGCATGTTGCATTGGAATGTTTGTATTGCTGTGATGTCATCGTTTGTCCCGTCCGTTTGTGTCGGTACCCTCTTTCTTTGTGTGTGTAGCCTGCTCTGTTGCTCGGTGCGTATGGGTATATATCTGCGCGCTTTATATGCATACGTAGTTATGTAGCCGTTTGCGACGAGTTTTTTTCTTGCACGTTTTTTAGTCAATGTATTTGACCGTTATGATTACGACGCATCGCGTGGCGTCGCGACGTCGTTTAGCCATGAAGATATTGGTAACAATAGTCGCTTTTACGGCTGATCAATTGATTACTCGTTCACCGGCTGTGCCGATGTCTTCTTTGTAGAATGGCGTTATTTCCCTCTGCGGGAGGTGGAAGCTAAACTGAGTGGCGCTATTGGCGCGTTTTACACCCCTTTGGGTTGTACATCTGAATGTTGCTGTCTTCCTTTTTTCTTGGCGATGGGGTAGTAGCGGCGGTTTTCGCTGCGCTAACTTCTCATGCCTCGGAGTTTGGGTGCTCAGGACGACGTGCGTGGTTTTCGCTGCGTTGTCCTTTCGCTACCGTGTAGAATGTGCTGACGATGGAGCGGCGGCGTTTCTGGTACGGGGACGGGCGATGTTTATTTAGGATTGCGTATGCTTGGTCGCTGTTGCGTCGCTGACGGTTGCATAGCTGGATCCGCTGAAGAGTTCTTCAATCGTTAATAATTCTTGTTTATTCATGCTGCGTAGTTTCAATTTTCAGGGTCACCAGTTTGGGGACAGTGCTTGGAGGGTTGTTTGGTGGCTAGGGCAGGAGTAGTGAAACCAGTTGCGTCTCAGTGTGTACTGATTTATTGTGCAAAAATACCTTTCCTATATACAACTCGGCGGTTCCCTATTCGCCGGTGGACCGCCGAGGTAAATGTCAATGTGGGTACCCCCACACAACTATGACTAAGGGCTCGTCCGCATAGCGATTTTTAATCGCGCGAATGATGTGAATGTGATAACATAGGATGACTTCTGACAGGACACTTATGTCAAGGCAATAAGTACGAAAATCGCTTGTTGTACGCGTCTTCCTATGTGAAAGTAGGGTGTGGGAGGTCGTTTGCGCGGTAAACCGCATAGGAAGACGCGTGAAACAAACAATTTTCATACTTAGTATCTTGACATAAGAGTCTTGTCAGAAGTCATCCTACGTTATCACATTCACGTCATTCGCGCGAATAAAAATCGCTGTGCGGACGAGCCCTTACAAATCGTCTCTGAATCTCGGCCAAAGAGTATAGTAATTATACCAAAAGGGCTATCAGTATTTTGACTTTCTACAGTCAATATATTTACGAAAATATTTTATACGTTCGCAAAAATTTGTCTCTCTTTCCCAAAAACAGTGACGTTCATAATTACAATACAAGAAATAAAAATAAATTAGTGTTCCCACATTTTCGACTCAGTAAGGTCAACACATCTTTCATGGGGCACTGTATACGCTATTATAATAAGATACCAGAGGATATTCTAAACTTGCCAGACAAAAAGTTTAAATCCCATGTTAAACAAGTCCTCTGTAAAAAAGGTTACTATAAACTCGATGATTATTTGAATGACCAAAATGTCTGGTCTTGACAATGTTACACTATGTAATTCAATATTTGTACTTTGTATATTTTGTTTTGTTTAAAAGAAGTGTGTTGTAGAGTTTCTGGCCGCATCTTCTCTACAACGGAACACCTTCCGAAGCGGTGGTAGAATCAAAAATGACGTCAAAAAGTTATCTATGTGATATTATTTTGAATAAAAATTTTGACTTTTTTTTTTTTTTTGGCTCCGACTTACACGGTACATCAAGATCACGATCCGCTGATCGCGCTATCTAGCGCATCAGCGTAGATTTCTACGATGATTGACGGAATATAATTGTGTGCCATTACACGGTTAATTTAGATCGTGATCCGGTGATTGTGATCTATGATCGAGATCTAAATTGACCGTCTAACGTTGATGATTGACGGATCGTGAGATCTGATCTGATCGCAAATATCTAGATGTTTTGAAATCAACGATCGTGATCCGATGATCGCGATCATGATTGAGTGTCTAACGTTACATCAATCCTTACCATATATGTACCTTTAATTATATGTAATGTGTATGTATTTATGTATTCTGTTGTATTCACTTCTTTTACATTTATAATTTTTATTTTCTTATAACACCGACACCCGTTCTTTGTTATATTTCCTCTACCCTAAGGTTGTCTGGAAGAAATCGCTTTTTAGCGATAAGACCGCCTTATTTGTACCATAATCAGTTTATTTCCTTTTGTGCATTGTAATTTATTTTTGGTGTAAATAAAGAATATTTCATTCATTCATTCATTCAATCAATTTTCGTCAGTCAGCGTTCGCACCGCGTTGAAAGCGGACGACAAAAGCGACAATCTCACAGACTTAATAGAGAGTACTACGTACTGACAATCTGCATAATCCTCGTCGTCGTCTTCGGTGCTATGAATGTCATCTAACAAGGTGTTAACTATGATGCATTGGACCGATTTCAATGCGGTTTTTTTCTTAGTGGAAGAATATTCTAATAAAATTGGACAATCTGCATAATCCTCGTCGTCGTCTTCGGTGCTATGAATGTCATCTAACAAGGTGTTAACTATGATGCATTGGACCGATTTCAATGCGGTTTTTTTCTTAGTGGAAGAATATTCTAATAAAATTTTCGGAGTAAATTCTGAAATTTTTTTTAGAGAAAAGATAGTTCCGTTTCCAAAGACATCAGTGTCAATTTGCGTGTCAAGTTTATTGAATATTACTTTTACGCGCATGGCCAAAAATTACAACGCCCTTTGGCAGAGGAGTAGTTACGCCCGCCTTTGCAACGTCCATTGTTAATATTGTTATAGTCATTGTTATTAGCCAAAGAAACTTTACTTAGATATACACCTTCAAGACTGGGAAATCCTTAAATTTCTTGCAACACTGTTTTTTTTTTAACACGGAAAGGCAAGGGCAACGAGCCCATACAGCCTGGTCAAATGTCAATTTTCTTCTGAATATTCAGGCCGAAGCCAAGTTCTGAAAATCCCTCATTCCTTTTTTTTTATAGTAGAATTAGTAGATTAAACACAAAGGACAGGAAAGTTAGAAAGGTCTCGGATCTCATGTAATTGTTGACCTCCCTCGGCTTCGCCTCGGTCAACAAACATGTGATCCGAGGCTTTCTTATTTACTGTCCGAGGTTAGTAGCAAGTTAGTAGTATACTGTTTTTCTCCTCGACCGATGTGGAAAGCAGCAGCTTCGTTCAGCGCAGCGAGATGACAATTTACGCTTTCCGTCCGGAGTGGAGAAAAATATCTTAACGGCTCTGGTTATTAATTATCCTTTTGAGCCATTTGTTATTGTTGATGATACAAAGTGATATATGAGGTACCTATAGAACATTGAGTAATTATGTATAGAGCAGACAACGCGAACAAAATCTGTGCACCATGATCAGCAGTGTGGGGCGCGTGCTGGGAGCGTCAGGCTGCGACGAGCGCCTGGCACAGGCTAAGTGGGTTAGAGCGCATGCACCCTAACGCGTGTTACAAAACATTACTTTCGGTAGCTTCTCTAGTTAACATAGTACCTCAATGGTATAGAAGTGCATTTTCTCCACATGGATAACAATGAAACTTTCAAGTATTTGGTCCTTAAAAAATTTGGAACTTCTCAGCATCTGACAATCAATTACAGCTAAATAAAGGCCTCCGCGCATTGCAGCGATTTTATCGATCGATATTATCGCTGCGATTTTGCGATAATTGTTTCCAGTACCTACATTTTGTATGGGGACGCGCGCGATCCTACACACTGCCGCGATATTATCGGCGATTTTGAGATAATTGTTCTCAGTACATTTTGTACGGGGACGCGCTCGATCCCACACACTGCCGCGATATTATCGCAACTCTTTTGACTACATTCAGTGGTGGGGCCTAGAACGATTTCGTTCTAGGGTGGGGCGCACGCGTGACGCGAATCACGGAATCGCTGCAGTGTGTAAGGTGTCGCGATATCGCTGTCGTGTCGATAATCGCTCGATAATATCGCTGCAATGTGCGGAGGCCTTTACAGTTTTGATTTCAAAAAGGAATTGAATAAAAATAAAAAAGCAACATTTTTTTAATGTTTTTTACTAGTCATTAAATTACAGAACGATGACCTGCTGCTTGGCTGCTTGTTTAGCCTTTAGGCGGACTTGTGCGGCGATTCTGTCGAGATCACGCCTGCCCTGAGTGGTGAGGATGCGGCCACCATCGGGTTGCTTCTCCACCAGCTTCAGGGCCTCAAGGGCCTGGAGGGCCTTGCGGGCAATGCTGCCTGATGACCTGGAATAAAAGTTGAATTCAGTTAAATTTACAGAGTTAGCAGTGGTTATGGGTAACTGTGCTATTATCTTTAGTGCGCGTTCTGAGACGAGAACAGTACATATCAGTCACCCCTCAGCCACCATTGAAACCAACGTTGAAACAAGTGGTTACGATAGCGGCGCGGCGGCGGCGGCACCCACTATTATTATAATTACGCTGTGGTAACGTAATCAGTTACGAAGTTGGAAGATTAAGGGCACTATAGGGCATACAAGCTTTGATGGTTTGGGGAAACCGGTCCCAGTACCGTACGGTAAACCGCAGAGTAAAATGTACAATATGTGTATCTCCACAGAGGGTTCCATTAAATTATGATCTTCCCACATAATGTAGATTCTACATTATTAATTTTCTAAAACGCTATATAAAAGGCTCATTTTCTAAATCTGGTATAAGTATAATTTGTGCGGACGTAGTTGGGGGAAAACATGAGTAAGTAATAAAATCGTTTTTACTTTGGTGATTCACTTGACTGAATTATCCAAAAAAGACTAGTCGTTTCTCAATTTACAGTGTTGGCACAAGCAACATTCAATTCTACATACATACTTATGCTCACGCCTATGTCCCACTACTGGGGTAGGCAGAGACAATAGATCGCCACATGCTACGATTCTTTAGCCTCCTAAACATTCAAGTCTCTTCAGACAAGCTTGTCGGTTCCGGGTATTCAATTCAATTCTATAACAGATAAAAAACATTAGTTACCTGCAGAAGTGTGAGGGGGTGACACCGTTGCGTTTGCGACCACCAAAGATTTTGGTGACAGTCTTGACTCCAACTGGGGAGCGGATGTAGGTGTGACGGAGGATGGCGGCGCAGCGTACGTAGAACCAGTCAGGGTCGTAGGGGGCCAGCTCCTTGAAGCGAGCGGTCTTCACCAGGTCCATGTGCTCTGGTACCTTGACTTTGCCGGTCCTGGAAAGAGAATTAGGGTTTTTAAGTTTTCAATGAGTTAGTATTATTATTATTGTGTTGGGCTATTGCAAGCAAGGGTCGTTAATCTAACACTTGGATCATCGCTGGTCCTTTGTGTTTGCCCGAAGCTCACCCTATTTACGCATACCTCCGAACTTGTGGTATTTTCTTTTCATTCTCGGGAATGTAGGTTTCCTTACAATGTTTTCCTTCACCGCCGAGCTAGTAAATGATAAATACCAAATGAGTTAGTAAGTATTTAGAGTAAATTATTTTTGGGGGCTATTACAAGTTATAGCTTTAGCTTGTAAAACTGGTCTATTCTGCTAAGTTGCTAGTTTGGCTACATAGTAAAAGTTGCTCAGTTTGATGGTCTGAAGCTCCCCACCCCACTATTACTAGGGTGTTTTGTTTTGTTACACCCTTCCATTCCACTCCATTGCGGAAACTATGCTGTCTAAAATAAAATTGCTAAAATATTGTTGTGGAGTCTGCAAATGAAGCACTTTAGCAGTCTCTTTTTAACCATGCCTCTGAAAGGAAGGTAGTAGAATCACATCCTGCTCACCACTTAAATTATTTGTCAGTTTGGATTTATTTTTTCTAAAGGTGCCATAGTTATGCTTCTAGGATGGATGAATAAAGTAACAGCTATTCGAACAAGTGCATTGATCAGTTTTTCTTGAAACAATTTACAGGTATAATAGACAAGCACAATATAATAGACCTGTATTAATAAAATAGAATAGATCTGTCCAGGTTATGGGAGCTATTGGTCGTTGACCAAGGCCTTAAAAACCAATACAGTTAATGGTTGTTGTGTTAATCCTTGGGAGAGGCCTATATCCAGAAGTGGACGTCTATCAGCGGAGATGATGAAGTAGTTTATTGGTAATGCTCATCGGATATCTTTGTACGTTATTACAGAAATAAGGTTGTATGAGATTCTTCTTCTTATCGAGTGGGCTGCAAAGCCCTGGTGTCAGAGTTTATTCAAACCGCCTTACGGCCTCTGACGTGGTTTTTATGTAACGACTACTACCGGTAGTAGCCGGGACCAACAGCTTAACGTGCCATCCGAAGCACGGAATCATCTTTCTTTTCAGACAATCAGGTGACGCAGCCTGCAATGTCCTAACGTATGAGATAAGAGTCATAAAAACATAGGTAGCCGATACGCATCCATAAATCAGAAGCCGTAGCATGTTTTGTACGTGATACACCTATATCGAGCCATTCATCTCATTTGTTCGCGCAGAAATAGAAGGCGCGACAGCGCTGTATCACGATGCCATACTACGGCAGCAGTTATATTGTATGAATTATTTTTTTTACTTACTTTTTCAAGTGAGCGGCGACGGTCTTGACGACCTTGTCTTGTTCGACATCCAAAAGAGTGACGGAACGCATCTTCTGTTGAATAAATTGCAGTGTTAGGGTTATGTTATGAGGTAGGTAGGTACCTAGTACTAAGTAGGTACTAAAATCTAGAATGACATGTACCTTGTCTATTTCCAGTAGGTAATTTAGCTAATCTATACGTGTCTTGTATTTACACAAGGGAAAGTAATTCATATAATCAAATCATTCTAACAATCAACTTGAAACATGAAAAAGTGAGGTTATATTAGAACATTGGCATTTTTTTTGTTTATCTGTTGAGTAAATAGCAAAATCCACTACCAGGTTCCAGATTAAGGTATTTCCTCCTATGAACAGCACAGTTATCCAGAAATATCACATTTTTATGAATATTTACACGCAACGAAGCTGCCTGACACCTCGACTTCGAATTTTGCCGTGGCTGGTTATGTGCCTCAGATGAGCGATCTACCTTATGAATAATATAAATTTTACCTTGCAGAACGTAAAGCACAGATATTTCACTCGATTTAACTATTGCACTAGAAAATAATTCACAAAAACCATGTGGTTCACACACGATACCCACCTTGCCTTTTTGTTGGCAACCGGAAGAAAGAGAAAGAAAATCTTGTATTGCTAGGATTATAGTTAATTTTCTACCATGTTTCTGTCTCAAAATAAAGCTATGAATACACTTTTTCGTGGTAGGAATGGTAGAATTGACAATGGATTTGTGAGTGGGAGGTTTTGTTATTGTCTATGAAAAAGAAAAAAAACTCCATTGTCTATGATTTGCCATCGACAAAAGAATTCATTTCATAGGTACTTGTCAAAAATTGGAAAAATGGCCGCGAAACAGAATTCTAGTGTGCAAGAAGGTAAAAATTGTGAAAAAAGAATTTAAAATCTACCACAATACGAATTCATAGTTGCAAATCTGTTTAATCTGCTAACCCTTGTTTGTTTGAATACGTGTTTGTGAAATTCGTTAATGCAATTCGTGTTAAAATCTTGTTAAAATGATAGTGTTATTGTTGTAGGGCAAGCGACGGCAGACGATATTCCGCTGACATCCTTGGAAGAAAGTCTTCTGAGCCTGGAAAAACTTGATCGTGCTTCACCA
Organism: Agonopterix heracliana; assembly: GCA_963693445.1. NCBI lineage: Eukaryota > Metazoa > Arthropoda > Insecta > Lepidoptera > Depressariidae > Agonopterix > Agonopterix heracliana. The sequence continues at coordinate 4,847,863 of OY856324.1, read as the reverse complement.
GAACTATGGCCTGAGCAAAGTGAGTTAACGTATAATTAATATTCAATAAACTTGTGGATCTATTCAATAAAAGATATTTTCAAAAATGGCGCGATTTTAGTTTCGTTTCTAATGTCATCACGCCATCCAATACGTACGCCTTTCCTTACGTTCATTTTGTTTTGTCGTTTCGGTTATAACCGTTCAGTTTTGAACTTTTAATTTGTGATGGGGGACAGGAGTGTTAATATTGGGCGCTCTGACGATGGATCGCGTGGTTCAAACGACTCGTTCACAGTTCCAGGGGTATCGGAATTTGCGCCACAGCACAACCCCAACCAGTCCCCACCTCCCTGGAGCAGAGGGCTCTCCAAGGAAGATTACAGCTACATGCAAAGTGAGTACCAAAACCTTTAACAACTTTGAACAAAATGTTCCATGGACATTATTCGCTCATCCAAGTGAAGTCCTAACAGGTTTTATAAATACTACTACCTATTATGTTTATTTACGAGGCTTGGAAACTCCTGGAGTTCCTAAGCTAACAAACAGCCTTTCACTCGATATTCATCGAAAAACAATGAAAAAGTAAGTGCTTTAATCACTTTTCCATACAAATATTCGGATTTCGGTTGAACTTGGTCCGTCACTAGATTTAAGATGCCTGTACATTTAACGCGGAGATATGCAGTGGAGCGGAGAAACTGAGAAATATTGGACAGGCACCCTTAGTGTCCATACCTCTCCGCTACGTGCTACCAGAAATTTTGCATTTATTGAACAGAAAGATATTACTTGAGGTATGATAGGATTGATAGGTAGCTTAAATCTGATTTTATAAAACTGAATAGTAAAATCACTAGAACCTATTTGAAAGTGGAAGTGAACAAATGCAAAATTTTTAGACCCTGTTCAATACTCTTTTTTTTCTCATTGTTTGTTGGAAAATCACTGAATGAATTTTTATGCAGTTTTCTCAAGCCCAATGATCCAAATTTTAACAATAATGTTTCTGTGGTAGCCACAACATTTTTCAAATTTGTCTTCCCTCAAATTCTTTCTTATCTTGGATAGATTGGTGTGGCTACACTCAGCAGGACCCTTTGTCTACGTGCGCCCTAGAACGATGCGACTATGTCTGGGATTTAGTTCTGAATTTGTTCTATCGAATCCAATCAGAATTAAAATTTGTTCCGTTAAAATGGAAGAACGGCATTGGTTTGAAAAAACCTCCACTCAGCAGGACACTTTTTATTTATAAGTCACAGGAACTCCAAATGGGCGTCAAGATTTAGTTTTACTTTCCTTTTTAAGTGAAAACAGTGTTCTATCTAGCGTATATAATTTCAAAAATAACAGGGTCCGAAAAAACCTCCACTCAGCGGGACCCTTCTTTACTATGGTACTTAGCCCAGTCATTTTACTGAGTTTTGTTAGAAGGGGTGGGGAGTAATTAAGAATGGTACTTTTACTTTGTAACCGGTATCATTTAGTGACAAAAAGACTATCTGAAAACTTTTTAGACCGAGATTAATGCAAATTTTTAAATTTTGGGTTCTTGCTGACGCGATTTGTTTTTTAATTGTTGTATATTTTCCATGCTCAAATTGGCTCTTAAAGCTTCTGGGGGGTACAATATGGATTTCTATGTTGCGTAGTGATTTTTTTTTAAATTAGTTCTCAGATAAACTTTTTGTCACTAAATGATACCGGTTACAGATTAAAAGTACCATTCTTAATTACTCCCCATCCCTTCTAACAAAACTCCGTAAAATGACTGGGCTAAGTACCATAGTAAAGAAGGGTCCCGCTGAGTGGAGGATTTTCCGGACCCTGTTATTTTTGAAATTATATACGCTAGATAGAACACTGTTTTCACTTAAAACGTAATAAAGGAAAGTAGAACTAAATCTTGACGCCCATTTGGAGTTCCTGTGACTCATAAATAAAAAGTGTCCCGCTGAGTGGAGGTTTTTTCGAACCCTGTTATTTTTGAAATTACATACGCTAGAACACTGTTTTCACATAAAATTTTCGTCCCGCTGCGCTAGTCGAAGTTGTCGCTTTCCACCTTAGTCGAGGAGAAAAATAGTATACTAACCTCGGGCAGTAAATATGAAAGCCTCAGATCACATGTTTGTTGTTGTTGTCTCACATTACATGAGATCTGAGACCTTTCTTACTTTCCTGCCCTCTGTGTGTAATCACTATCACTACATAGTATAAAACAAAGTCGCTTCCCACTGTCTGTCTGTCCCTATGTATTTTTAGATCTTTAAAACTACGCAACGGATTTTGATGCGGTTTTTTTAAATAGATAGAGTGATTCAAGAGGAAGGTTTATATGTGCATTACACCCGTGCGAAGCCAGGGCGGGTCGCTAGTCTACTATAACTTGACTATATTTATTTCAAATTGTTGTTTTATGTAACATCTATAATATTTATTTGCAGAACTAGGATTGCTGTCAACAAGTGGACTCATTATGGAAGTGAAGAAGCTCCATGACCTCGCCTATCAGCTGGGTCTTGAAGAAGCAAAAGAAATGACCAGAGGGAAGTACTTGAATATATTCTCAAGGAGGCAACGGTAGCTTTGGATCTGGCACCTATTTAAACTAAGCTTGAATTAGGAATGTTTTATAGATCGGTGTTGTAAATTTTAAAATTCTATTCCTCAGTTTGTGCTTTGAAAACCTATTGCGAAGTTTAATTTTAACTAGTGTTTATAAAATAAAATATCTCCACATTTTATTCGTAATCTTTACAAAATGAACACAATCATTCGTAAAATACAATACGTGTAAATACTTTAGAGCTAACAATATTTAGAATTAAAAATAGTTTTAGTACCAGAATGTTTATTATTTTATCAATTAGCATTATATTAAAACAAAAAAAGTAAAATCAAGCTAGAAAATTAAATTCTATCAATAAATCTTATTTTCAAAGGCCTGTTAGGTCTAGAAATGAAACTCCGAGTAGGCTTGACATCTCCATAATGATATTCAAGTTTATATTTCGACAGCAGCTGTAACAAGGAAATTTTAAAATCTTCTGCAATATTATTGACTTCACCAGAATAGCAAGGCACGGATTGCAGGGCACTATGTTACATAAATACATAAGAAGTTCCATTGAGTACACACATTAGCTAATAGCATAATACAGTTCATGAGGTCCGGGTTCGAATCCGCACGGGCAACATGCCACGTACCAATGAGTTTTTCTGACTTATGTATGTACTACTGACTCTCAAACGGTGAAAGGAAACCTGCATATGCAGAAGAAATTCTGATGCGTATGTGAAGTCTACCAATCCGCATTGTGGACTAAGGCCCAAACACCCTCCTAGAGGGTAGGCCTGTGCCCTGCAGTGAGACATATCTAGGCTGATGATGATGATGAAATCGATTACTACTTCTACTGATCTTACAACAGGTCTGTCTAGGTCGCAGTAGCTATTGGTCAATGACCAAGACCTGTCTACCAAATAATAAGAAGTATGGAATTCCTTACCCTGATCGTCAACAAGGTTATCATAGATTCAGCAATACTTTGCCCTAAGCATTTTCGTGCCCCGAAACCAAATGGTATGGACGCAAATGAATGATAATCTTTAGCGTCAGATTTGAGCCATCTCTCAGGGTAGAACTTTGTTGCCTCGTCAAAATTACTCTCATTTAGTGATGCATCTTGAGTAGACATAATGATCAGAGTTCCTCTGGGTATGCTGAAAGTATAAAAAAGTTTTTAAGATGGGTATTTATTCCCAATATACTTTGAGAATTGTGACTAGGTTGATTGACGTTGTTTAAAGCCCGACCAGAAATATAAAAAACCTTGCCATGTTGTGGAAAATCATTGGAACTAATTTTTGTGCTTAGAACTCTGCAATTAAAGGTTATAGTCGATTGCAGCACCCCCAAACCAGGTTTTTTATATTTCTGGTCAGGCTTTAACATGACACTGATATGTCAAGAAAATTTACATTGATGCCTTGAACTATATTGCGATCAATAGACCCTGAAGATATGGGAATCTCCCCCAAGGGTCAACTTGTCTCCCACATCGACCGGTCGTGAGCTGCCCTCATCCAGTGGGTTCTCGCCGCCTTCACCAGGTCGTCGGTCCACCTTCTGGGGGCCCTTCCCACGCTGCGCTTTCAAGTACGCGATCGCCACTCGAGAACTCTTCGGCCCCATCGGCCATCAGTTCTGCGAGCCATGTGCCCATCCCATTGCCACTTTAGTGGTCAACTTGCTGTCAGATAATTTTGAAGCCGTCTTATAAATTTCTGACCTGGTGTTACGAAGAATTACTAGTTATAATACTAACTTGTATTTATCCAGTGTAATATTTTTCGGAAGAATCCTTGTTAACAATGGAATCGGAGGCGCTAATCTGAAACGAAAATGAATCCTTCAATACTAGAGTATTCACCAAATATCTTTAAAACTAAAGCTACAACAATTGTAGCTTTTATTATGGTGTAATGTTTTCTTTTATCAGCATTATTTTGCATTTTCCTTAATCCTCTATTGGGTAGCTAAGGCCTTCGATCAAAATAAAATGAATGGATAGGCCTTACGCGAACATTTCAAACCAGAAAATTGAGGCAAAACAAATGAAAGGTCTACTTCAAATTTGTATGCAAGTGCCCTAGATTTGACAGATAATGGCGCTAGTTTGTATGTACCAAGTGCACCAGTAGTTTGTTTCAACCATGGAGTAAGAGGAGATGGCATATCGGCTTGTTTCTATAGAAAATTATGTCGCCGACAAAGGGGGTGAGGGACGGGTGAGGGGAGACAAAAAGCTTAGGGGAGAGTGTAATTTCTCTATGGTCGCAGTACAAACTAGTGCACAATTGGTGGTTACTGTGCACACTTTGTTACACCATCTCTACCAAGAGGAGCGTGTAAGAGGAGCGTGTAATTTCTCTATAGAAAATATTCAAAAAAAGTTCATTAAATATCTTTCATACCGTATTAGAGACCGTTACGATTCGTCTATGTACTTAAATTTCTGTAGGAAGCACCACCTGCTCCCTCTAGAGAAACGGCGAGAGATCTCCGATACTATCTTTCTTCTTAAGGTTGCCTCTGGCTCCATTGACTGCTCTGAGCTACTCTCGATGTTATCTCTCCGAGCTCCAGCTAAATTACTAAGATTTAATCCACCGTTATATACACCGTTTGCATCCACTAATTATAGGCAGAATACGTTTATGTGGCGTGCGAGTGACAATTTTAATAAACTATGCAATACTTATAATATTGATCTCTTTAACTCTAGCGTCGAGTCGACAAGGAGGCTGTTAAGTCGTGATTTCTTTACTGATGAAGTGTAGGGGTTATTGTTAGACTAAGGTCTTTTATTTTCTTTTCTTTTATTGTTTTTTGCAATGCTTTGTGTTTAACTTAAGTTTTATAGGCATATCTACCTGTAGGCTGACATGTGTGCTGACTTATGTGCGTTTTTTTATACATTGTTAACTATTTGTTTTTTCTCGACTATTCCTGTTTCTATCAGTGAAAACCTGTTATTGGCTTTCTGCTTTATACTCTTGTGACTACTGTATTGTATTGCTGTTGGTTTTCCAATAAAAATAAATAAATGGTTTCAACTTACCGCGCTTTAGATGTCCGTATGCCCAGCGGGGCCCTTGGCCCTAGGGCTTTGAAACCTAGCTAATCTTTTAGTGCTCATTTAGTGCTCTCTGAATATGTATTGCTTATATTTAGTGCTTCAAAGATAACGGAGTTATATCAAATCTAAGCTAGCGTCCGCCCAGCGGGGCCCTCCTTTATTATGGACAAAAATGATTAAAATGTTACATCAGTATTTAGTGCTCTGAATCCCTATTAAAACTGTATCAAAAGATTTGAAATAGCTGGTTTGGTTTAAAAGTTATAGCATTTTAAAGTTTTTAATTTCCAGCGGGGCCCTCTCTTGTTTGACTATTTAAGTCGCTGTAATTAATGTCGCCATTTAGTGCGTGATGCCAGGTATCGGTGTGTATAGTTAATTTACACATTCTGCATCTAATAAACCTGGAAAATGCAATAATATTTTGATTCATATTAATTGACATTTCGTGGACAGTCGGCATCAGAAGTATAAGAGAGCTTTACTATTTTTACTAGTCCGCCTAAAATTGTGCACCCGTATTTCTGGTACATTGTCTACATCTACGTCGTATTTTAGTCCTGGTGACTCTTGTTGTGATATTATCAATTATTCGCTGCCGTATGACTTCTACTAGTACCAACACGTTCATGAAAGTGCGCGTGTGTAGGGAAGTACTTATTATCTATCTATTATTATAATATAATACCTACTACAAAGGTTTGTCTGATTGTCGGCGTATCACACTATGTCTAAATGTAAGTGTATGGACACACCTGCGGAACGTTCGGCGCCGAACATTCGGTTGAATACGCGCGCAAAGCTTTTCACTATACCTGCGACACACCATAACGCACCATATTTCCTTGTAGACACGTATTCAACCGAATGTTCAGCACGGAACGTTCCGCAGTTGTGTCCTTAAACTTAAACTACCGGACCGATTTTGATAAAACTTTGTGTCTGAAAGCTTAGACCGTAGCGCCCTCTAGCGATCCCCTAGGAAACCACGGACAAGTAAAGCTCTCATCTATTTCTGATGCCGACTGTCCACGAAATGTCATTTTATATGAATCAATGTTGCGAGATATTATTGCATTTTCCAGGTTTATTCGAAGCAGAATGTGTAAATTAACCATACAGGCAGATACCTGGCATCAAGCACTAAATGGCGACATTAATTTCAGCTACTTATATAGTCAAACAAGAGAGGGCCCTGCTGGAAATTAAAAACTTAAAAATGCAATAACTTTTAAACCAAACCAGCTACATCAAATCTTTTGATACAGTTTTAATAGGAATTCAGAGCACTAAATATTGATGTAACATTTTAATCATTTTTGTCCATAATAAAGGAGGGCCCCGCTGGGCGGACGCTAGCTTAGATTTGATATAACTCCGTTATCTTTGAAGCACTAAATATAAGCCATACATATTCAGAGAGCACTAAATGAGCACTAAATGAATAGCTAGGTTATAAAGCCCTAGGGCCGAGGGCCCCGCTGGGCATACGGACATGCGCTTTAGGCCTATCCATTAATTTTATTTTGATCTAAGGCTAAGGCATGCTACACACATGCTCGGATCGGCACATCCCGTTTGGATTTTCTGTGTGTAGCATGCTTAAGTTCATGATAAATATACATAATTAAATGTAGGTACTTTGTTTTCGAATGGATACATTATCCAGACTTTACCTCAATGTCTCCTTCAAGCAGGCTTGCAGATAGGGCGTATCTTCTTTCATTTTAGACAGGTTCATATCATCGACACGCATGTCTGAATAAAATTTATCTATTTCCTGGTAAACGTATCTCTGAGTCTTCTGATGTTTGGCTAAATAGTATAATAAGAATGACGTGGTTGAAGTAATCTGAAAGAGTAAATTTAAGATCATTTAGGGCCTGTTTCACCACTTCTGAGTAAGTTCTTGATAGCTTATCCGACAGATACTTTGACATAATTTCATACAAAATATGTCAAACTATCTGTCGGATAGGCTAACAAGAACTTACTCAGAAGTGGTGAAACAGGCCCTTAATCACGAAATGTTGCAAATAACACAAGTAGGCTATAGATAAATATTTTATTCGTAGTTTTGTACTTGACTATTGGCAAGTTAGCACAGAGGCTTTTTATGAAATAATTTTTACACCGTCTTGTGATGAAAAGTATGTAAGAAGTTTTTTTTACAAATTTCCTATAGGTTTGAAGAACTGAATGAACGACTTAATAAGAAGTATTAGTAATATAGTACGAAGTAACGAATATGCTAGATTAGGAAGGAAACATACCGTGTTCACGCCGATTAGAAGAATATCCATTAGTAACGTGGTTATATCTTCTGGCCCCATCCTGTCTTCACCGAGTAACATAGAACTAATCAGAGATGACTTTCCTACTGAAAATAGAGTGGAGACAATTCAAGTTTAAGTATAGGCATTCTTTAAATGCACACAACAATTCAATACTTACTTGCTGTATGCAATGTTGCTGTATGTATGTCGCTGTTTTTTGAATCGAAATGTATTTTTTGTTCTGCCTCAAGAACATGTTTTCCGATCAAACTGAAAATAAATATATAAAACTATATCATCATCACTGGTTCATCTATTTTTATAAGTTGAAATTTTATGAATTTGCTCTCTATTTTAATTTTAAATACTAGTTTGTTTTCCTATAAAAAAAAAAATATACAGGGTGTTACGGTAAACAGTTGCATTAGGGTTGAACTACACCACGTAGCACAGCATCGCATTTTTCCTTCGCTCCATCCTTTTCTCGCGATCGCACGCGGCGTGCTGTTCCGTTCCGTCTATCTTATATGCTCTAATGACGTTCCTGAGTGTGAGTGACAAAAAAGGATAGAGCGACGGAAAAATGCGATGCCGTGCTTCCTGATGTAGTTCAACCCTTACTTTAAGGGGTGATTGTACACATGATACTGATCAACTTTCCCTAATAAACATAAAAGTATAGGAAATTATTTAAAAAAATCATACTATCATGCATATTTCCATACTAAATAACAAAAAGTTTGAAAAGACGATTTTTTTTTGTGAATTTAGTATCGTTTTCTTAGTGTTAATAGATCAGTATCATGGGTATAATCATAACTTAAAGTAATGCAACTGTTTACCCTAGCAGCCTGTATTTTTTACCGTCTACGCGAGACAGACGGTAAGAAAATAAACAGAGAAATCTGAAAGTAGAGTTTAAGGCCGAGATTCAGAGACGATTTGTAAGTCATAGTTCGAACTCCCGTATGTCAAAATCCATACATTTCTACTCTACTTAGCTCGAGCTAAGACAAAAAAAATCGTCTCTGAATCTCGGCCTAAGACCGACTAAGCAACGAATTAAATGTTTTTCGTGTTATCTAGGTACACACGGCGGCAGATCAACCTACCCATAGTTGAACTCTATGTTCAATGACATAAGGTCCAACTATGGGTAGGTTGATCTGTCGCCGTGCGTACATGTAATGCGGAGAAACATCGATCATCATCAGGTATCTAAAATGTGGAAAAGATCAAAGAAAAGATGGGATTGATGATACTAAAATGACAGCTAATAAGAGATGAAGGGAAGGACACATTGCGCCAACCCCAAATAAAGTGATGATGATGACATACTTATCCAAACTGTCACAATGTTTGACGAAAGAACGCCATGTCGGCGTGGGGAACAATTTCCACAAACGTAGCCCTGATTCAAGCCTCATTATGGATTCAGTGGATTTCTCCAAGTTATGGTAAAGCCATGACATGTCGCATTGACTATAGACAAGATCCGTGTCCACCATTGTGAATTTCTTTGAAAATGTTATCAGTCCTGAAATAGTCGTTTGAATATTATATTTTTTATGTAGTTATGTATTCTACCTATCTGTAGGTACTTCACGAACGATATAAACATAATGCATAAGACTTTATTAATAAGCCTGAAAAATAGGGTTAACAATACAACCTGGTCAAATTACCCCTGCACCTCGTTCCCCCCTTGCTTCAGTACGGACTTAATAATCACGTCAGTACGGTTAGTTATACGCGTCTCGATAATTAAATTTCGTGCACACGGTTTCACACCGAACCAAAGCGCCGATATTACCTACCTACTTATCTACGCCATTATATTCCCCGATGGAGTAGGCAGAGATACTCGTATTTTGAAAACTCAGAACATAGGTACATGTTTCACTATAGGTACTCTGAAATCGAATCCGAGATAAAAAAATGTCAAACAAAAGAGCCTCTTTTGTGAGTCTTCAGTGAGTCTACGCCTTACGAGCATAGGTAACTACATTGGTGGAGTAAAGTTAGTGATCAGCTGGCTGTTTAAGGGTTGAGACACATTGTCCGACGCAGAACGACGGCGCGGGCCCATACAAATAAACGTTTAGTAGGTATGGGACGCCGTCCGCATCCTCCGCCGTCGACGCGGCGAACTGCGCTGAACTTCCCATACTAATAGTTTTTTTAGGCCCACAACCTTGCCATTCTTCGCCGTCGGTCAATGTGTCTCAACCATAAGCCACCATAGGCGTACTAATTTTACTTGTGTTGTGACCTGGCTTAACTAATACCGTCATCTAACAAAAGGAAGCGGGACAACTGATTGCATTTCGAAGCACGGCGCTCTAGGTGAAATATCACCACACCATCGATCGAAATACTTGCACGACGCGACTGTTTCAAACATCAAAACAATCTAATTCGACAAAAGAAATAGGACTTAGTCATACCCATGCAGTCGAAGGCCCATTTATGAATCTCCTTATACAAATCCTTAGTGGTTTCGTTCTGGTAACTACGGATGTTGTAAATCTTCTGCGCGAAAGCCTCGCAAATGTCGTTGATGCCGTGCATGTGCTGACAAGCGGATTCGTTTAGTGGTGCGTTTATTATTTGTCTTTGACGGCTCCATGATTGACCTTCGCTGTTTGGAACGTCATTGAAATGTTTAGCATTCGTCGCCACTAGTTTTAATATAAAAATAACTCTAATATAAGGGCATGAGACAGTGAAAGAACAGTTTTAACCCTGGGACATTCTTCCACAGATTACCTATCTAGTCAACTGGGCTATTGGACTGAAGGTCATGCATGTGCATGATGCAGGCCACACACGAGGAGCATCAGCGGCGTAACTGCGAGGCCCCTGACAAAATTATACAATGGGGCCCAAAATGTGTGCAAAAAGCTCGCCTTTCTAATAAGGTTAGGTTCTCGGGCCCCTTCGGCCTATGTCTCTATGGTATTTTGCCAGTGTTACCAGCCAGTAGTTATCCAGAGCCCCAATCATACCCTGCAAGCATCCAGACTTGTTTTCGACGACGACATTCATGGCACCAATGATAATGTGTCATGTCTTCCAAAGCTCGAAGACGCTGGAGAAGATTCCTATGTACTCGTAGGTGCCTTCTTTAGTAGGCTTACCAATCCAAGGCCCTACTGGACATCATCCTGTATTATACGCCTCACGCTCACGAATAACATTGAAAGGGGCATATTTAATTTCGAAGTTTTCGATTGCAGCTCCATTACTTACAAGACCTTCGTTCTCTATACAGGGTGAAATTGATATCAATAGCATCCTTTTAAACTAAGAGTCTACCCATCATACTGAACAACATTTACTAGTTTAAAAGGATACAAATGATCAATTTCACCCTTTTATTTATAAACTCTAAGCTAGTGAGAAGTTGCTTAGCAAAAAACTTACACATTGTACAGCCCTCCATAGAAATTAGTCCTGTGTTCCATCCTGTATTTCTCTAAGGAATCCAGACTGGACCTGACGGGGTGGCCACCTTCCATAGTGTAAACCTTCTCAATGAATTCAGGGTGATTTATCAGCACTATGTCAGCCCCTATGGGACTTACGAACCGGACAACGGGACCATACTCGTCAAATAGCACTGACAAATTCTTGATTGGCTTGGTCGTGTTAAAGTATGCTCCTTGAAAAATTATGATTTGTCGACATCAAGCCTCGTATCCACTAGGCAACAATTGACGCGCAATACTTGACGCTCAACATGTTCGGCAACGTTGTAAAACAACGCACGACGTTACCTCTTTCAAAAATTCTTTTTTCAAAAGAAGCAACGTCGCACATTGTTTTGCAACGTTGCCGAACACGTTGCGCGTCAATTGTTGCCTAGTGGATACGAGGCTTTTTATCTCGTTCGTTCACGCGCAGGTAGAAAGAGCGGCGCAATAGCACTATGTCACGCTGCCATACTTCGGCCGCTGGACACTTCGCTGTTTCATACAAATATGGGAAACATCTTGATTATTGCTTGTGTCTACTGAGTGCGAGTGAGAGAGGACTACTGTATACTCCATCGCCAACTGTCGTCTTCCCCAGTCTTCCGAGGGGGAGAGGTGTCAAGAATTGATGGGGGGCAGGGCCTGTCCGCACTGTTCCATATACTCTTTCGTTTGCTGTGACAAGGGTCTAGTTTTTGTAAGCACAGAGCTATAAGCAGATTTTTTTTTAATTTATTATTTATGGACTTCTTGCTTGTGCGTTAGCACCGCATTTCCGCCAGTGTCAAGTGGTTTGAGGAAGTACCTATCTATCCAATCTCGAGGATTGTTTTTGAGTAAGAACACAACTGAGAAGGATTGCGGAGTAATGCGGAGCCTCGTGGCAGGCTGAAACGCGAACCGCGTGAACACCACGCGAAAGATAAGTGTTCGGGGAAAACCTGCTACGAGACTCCAAGCTGAAAATTGTGAAAACTCACCAAGATTGAGTCCAACAGTCAGACAACCGGCCATAATTTGTGTCCCGATTGCTGATATGTATTGCCGGCAGTGAGCCAAGTACTTCAAACTCCTAGGGCCAGGCACTTCGTCGAATGACAGAACTACAGATTCCTTGTTAGACAACACCATAGGAACTACGCGAGGCGTTGGCGGTGCATATATTTCTCCAACTAAACTCTCCCCTGGAGATGTTCCAACAGATGTCGACGTAGAAGGCGTTGAAGGTGAAGGCATTGTGGTCTGATGCATTGCTCTTTTTAAGCCATAAAAATTTCCATGATTGCATGCGCAACCAATTTTCACACGATGCGATAACGGCTGGATTATATTGAGGAACATTTTCAATTAGTTTCAAGTCTTCAAATTGTTTTTGACTTTCAAAAAATATTACAGGATTTTTCGTTTCTTTTCTTTTGACAGAGAATCCAAACAGAAGAATGTAAAAATATTCAAATTTTGGCGCCAATTGTTTTTTTATTTATCCTTGCGGAAGAACAAAGGGAACAAAGCCCATACAGCCTGACCTGTGCGCCTACTAAGATTTAGTCGCTATTTCAAAGCTGGCAAACATGCATTCCCTAAGGTCGGTTAACTAAAGCTGGCGCGTGCCACACATTTACGCAATGCTTTTTATCTCGCTGCACGCATTATGAAAAGTTTCTCTATCTTTGTCAAGCACGGGCGCAGTGACACGAAAGACGCATTCGTTTGTGTATGAACGCGCCAGATTCAGTCAGTTAACCAACCTGTACCACTGTCTTCAGCTGTAAATCGTTGCGCGTTTAATCAGTTAAGCATGGCTCAGCCAAGCAGCCTCAGCATCATGAAGCTTGCATGGTATAGTCATCATCAACAAAAATGTGTAGTTATTAGTTTTTTTGTAGTTTGAGATTTATAGAATGATTCTTATCAAAACTATAGAACATTAAGGCAGGTTTAGACAATGACAATTTCGCGGCGCCAATTTTTTCGCACGAAAAAAAAAACGGCACGCGGTCGTTTACACGATGCAAATTTTCAGCGCCAATCTTACTCGCATGCGAATGGATTTGCTGGAGAAAACGCGTCTCGGGTGCCTGTTTTATTCCGTCAATAACTAACTTTTTTGTTTTCAAATCTATTCAGTGTATACATGTCCTTATTTCCTAGGATCGAAAAGTTGTAAAATCCATAGACCAAGTCAAGGACAAGAGAAAAAAAAACAACTGTCAAAAGTGAACAAGCGAGCGAACGAGAACGAGCTAAAATGGTAGATGGCGGGAGTGATCTTGAGTGATATAACTGTGTTAGATTTAGTTTATAAATTTTTAGTGTTTTTAATAGAATAGTTAATAAAATGACTAGGTAAGACATGTAATTCCTTCCCTACTAATGATCGAATCATTAGCACAATGGCTTTCTCAAACCCGCAGCCTCTAAACAAGCGTTGCAATCCATCCATTCAATACCTCACAAATTTGCCCTAAAGAATCACGTTTTCCTTTCCAGAGCTAAAATAGAACTCGGCGACGTGACTCCGCATAATATAAAGCAACTGAAGAAGTTGAATACAGTTGTATTTCCTGTGTCCTACAACGATAAATTTTACAAAGATGTGTTGGATGCAGGAGAACTGGCTAAGCTAGCTTACTACAATGATATCGTGGTCGGAGCCGTCTGCTGTAGGATAGACACGTCGGAGAACTCGCGGAGACTGTACATAATGACCCTGGGATGTTTATACCCTTACCGAAGATTGAGCATAGGCACAATGATGGTACAACATGTGCTCAAATATGTGGAACAGGATGGCAATTTCGACAGCATTTTCTTGTAAGTACACTCCCTATGTTACATTATAGTTTAATAACTCGTTATTTGTCGTTACAAGTCTGTGAGAGTCCTTGAATGAGCGAACTTTGTTTGTTCAGTTTATAGGTTATGTACCTCAGTCATGAAGCTAGAAGGAAACCGGAGGAAGTATTGTGGTCCAGTATCAAATCCTGTCATGTCAACGACATGCCATGTACCAATGTGTTATTCTAACTTAAATAGGTAATGCCGACTGCTCTCAAACGGTGAATGGAAAACATCATGGGTCTACCACTCCGCATTGGGTATGCGTGTTGGACTAACACCCAAACACCCTCCCTGAGAGTAGGCCTGTGCCCTGCAGGCATCTATATAGGCTGTTATGATGATGAATACAGTATTACCAGCACTTTGGTTAGAAAGAGATTCAATTTTCTGGTTTGTCTTTCCAATATAGTACGGTCCCCAATAGACATCAAGACAACTTCCGTGGGACTCAGCTCCGCCATACAGACTACTGGTATGTACTTGTTGGGTATGTTTTCCTGAACACAAAAAGTGCGGTAGTCACTTCCTAAGGGTATGGAGGGGGGAGCTGTGACGTAGTAAAGATGGCGGCCGACCCTTTCTATTAAGCGGTAATTTCTAGATAACTACTAAACCGATTTACCTAAATAAGGTGTCAAATGAAAGGCCATGTAATGTACATTATTTTATTTCATACATGCGTTCATGTAAAGCTAATATCAAATGAAATAACTTAAAAAAACATCATTTTAAAAAAAAATCTAAATTTTATTATGTAAATAGTTCGGTAACCGTTGGGATTGTGGAAATTTAGCTTATTATAAAACGTTTTGTTACTTTTATCAGCTTTTTAATTAACTTTAAATCATTACAATCGAGTTATAAATGACGAAGTTACAGTCGTTTTAGTGAGCGGAGTCCTGGTACGAAGAATCTCAAATTTATGTAACTGGACTGGTTTTCTATTAAATTACTAGTAAAAAGTATGATAATTATACGTACACGAATATGAAATTGTAATAATAATGTTTTATAAGAATTTAGGTAAGTACTAGGGTATCATCATCATCATCATTTCAGCCTTTTTATACGTCCAATGATGGATATGGGCCTTAGTGGGGGACTAGGGCATGCTCCCGGGAAATCCTGGTACCGTAAATACCTGATAATAATTAATTAAATTGCTTTCTAAAATCCTCAGTAAGTAGAATTAATTATACTTTAAATGGAAATTTTAAAATAATCCAATGTAATGATAATTCTCTCTTACAATTTTTATAATTTTCACATCATGTCGATCTTGTGAGGGACTGCGCTTTCCGGTACGCGGTCGCCATTCAAGAAGTGTTCGGCCCCATCGGCCACCTGTTTTGCTAGCCATGTGCCCAGTCCATTCCCACTTGAGTTTAGCAATTGTTCTTGCTATATCGGCTACCTTGGTTCTTCTGCGAAGCTCATTTCTGATTTGGTCTCGCAGGGAAACTGTGAGCATAGCCGTCATAATTGCCCTTTGAGTGAATTTTTGCCTTTTCATGAGGACTTTAGTGAGCGATCACGTCTTAGTTCCGTATGTCATCACTGGCAGTAAGCACTGGTCAAAGACTTTCTTTTTGAGAAAGAGAACGCGGTATTTGGGACTACAAGGAAGATACGTAATAACGTATCTTCCCGAACGCTGCCCAGTCGTGTTCAATTTGAGGCTTAGACCTGCGGACCTACTAACTGGACAGTTTATCCCAGTTATACATAATCGTAAACAACTTTGAGCACTAAGTTTCCAATCTTCACAGGAGTGTGTAGAACTCAATGTTTTACCTTTTACGTTCTACATTAGACATGATTTTCGTCTTGTCCATGTTCATTTTTAAACCAACTAGTTTGGACGCTCTGCTTAGGTCATCAAGCATTCTACCGAGGTCTTCCACAGTCTCAGCATTGGGCAATGACAACTAAATTTGCGGCAAACCAAAGGTTAGTTATGTTTTAGCCGTTTCTTGATGTCCAGCGCTTTCCAGAACATAATGTAGAAAAAGTCTCTTAGTGCAACGGTGAGTGAACCGTATTGGAGAAATTGCATCTCCCTGTCCTACATCTGGCTGCGGAAGGATAGGTTTCGAGTTCTGGTCTTATATTTAAACTGATATAGAGGCGCACTTCAATGTACCGTCAACTGAGCGTCACTGGAGAGACTGCAGTACAGCCCAGGTCTCCTTTGAATCAAAGGATTTCTACGAGAAAGTTTTCGATTCCATCGAGTCCACAAACGCTAAGAAAAGAGGTAAGTTATACTTTCCGGTCTTTTGTATAATATGCTAGAGCGTGTGTATGTGGTCTACGGTGCTGAAGCCTTTTCGAAAGTCGTCGAACCTGCGCGCTAGACAGTTCGCAACGACTCTCGACAGCTCATGGCTTAAAAGGCGAAATCAACAGCATAGTGCTTCAGGAGGGCATTCTTGCCTTGTTTAAACCGTGGAACAGTCACGGAATAGAACATAACTAACCTTTAGTTGCCGAAAATTTAGTTGTCTTGGCCCAATGCTGAGACTGGAGGACCTCAGTAGAATGCCTTGGCCTTGCAGAGCGTCCAAACTAGGCGGTTTAAAAATAAACATGGACAAGACGAAAATCATGTCTTATGTAGAACGTATAAGGAAAACATTGAGTTCTACCCACTCCTGCGAAGATTAGAGACTCTGTGCTCAAAGTTGTTGACGATTATGTACAACTGGGATAAACTGTCCAGTTAGTAGATCCGTAGGTCTAACCTTCAAATTCACCACGACTGGGTAGCGTTCGAGAAGATACGTAATATCTTGTAGTCCCAAATACCGCATTATCTGTCTCAAAAAGAAAGTTTTTGACCAGTGCTTACTGCCAATGATGCCATCCCGAACTTAGACGTGATACTATTGAAAAGGGTGAAATTCATTCCAAGGGCAATTATGACGGCTATGCTCACAGTTTCCCTGCGAGACCAAATCAGAAATGAGCTTCGCAGAAGAGCCAAGGTAGCCGATATAGCAAGATCAATTGCTAAACTCAAGTGGCAATGGGCTGGGCACATGGCTAGCAAAACAGGTGGCCGATGGGGCCGAATAGTTCTTGAATGGCGACCTCATACCGCGCAGTCCCTCACAAGATCGACCGACGACCAGGTGAAGGTGGCGGGATCCCATTATTGGATAAGGGCAGTGCTGGACCGGTCGTTGTGGCGATCCTTGGGGGAGGCCTTTGTCCAGCAATCGACATTTTTCGGTTGTGATGATGATGATCAATATGAAAATTGTAAAAGTTATAAGATAGAATCATCATTTCATTAGATTAATTAAAAATGTCCATAGTATAATTAAATCTATTTACTGAGGATTTTAGAAAGCATTTTAATTATTTAATAATTAAATTGTTGAGTTCCGAAAGTATTGAAAGAACCGGGATTTATTTCCTGAAGTACCGGTGCTAGATAGCCTCAGAAATCCCGGGAATTCCCGTTATTTTTGGTACCAGGATTTCCCGGGAGCATGCCCTAGTCCCCCACTAGGGCGTCATCATCATTGGACGTATAAAAAGGATGAAATGATGATGATGATGATGCCCTAGTACTTACCTAAATTCTTATAAAACATTATTATTACAATTTCATATTCGTGTACGTATAATTATCATACTTTTTACTAGTAATTTAATAGAAAACCAGTCCAGTTACATAAATTTGAGATTCTTCATACCAGGACTCCGCTCACTAAAACGACTGTAACTTCGTCATTTATAACTCGATTGTAATGATTTAAAGTTAATTAAAAAGCTGATAAAAGTAACAAAACGTTTTATAATAAGCTAAATTTCCACAATCCCAACGGTTACCGAGCTATTTACATAATAAAATTTAGATTTTTTTTAAAAATGATGTTTTTTTTAAGTTATTTCATTTGATATTAGCTTTACATGAACGCATGTATGAAATAAAATAATGTACATTACATGGCCTTTCATTTGATACCTTATTTAGGTAAATCGGTGTAGTAGTTATCTAGAAATACCGCTTAATAGAAAGGGTCGGCCGCCATCTTTACTACGTCACAGCTCCCCCCTCCATACCCTTAGGAAGTGACTACCGCACTTTTTGTGATCAGGAAAACATACCCAACAAGTACATACCAGTAGTCTGTATGGCGGAGCTGAGTCCCACCAAAATCGTTATTTGAAGACTTTTGGACAAATGGGGACTGTACTAATATGAAAGCTGTTGAAATGCAAGTGCTCATTTTTCTAACAAGTTCATGATCACTGTAGCAGTACAAGAAAGAGTATCTATTAGCACAGATCTGTAGGCATAAGGGTTGAACCTTATTTAATAGCACCACATCACATTTTTCCATCGCTCCATCCTTTTCTGTCACTCGGGAACATCATTTGCTAGAGCATATAAGATAGACAGAACACGATTGCACGCGGCCGCGCTGTATATGTATCTGTATATTGTTCATTGGCAGTACTGTAGTCCTCTCTCATTCGCACTCAGTCAGTATAACACATGCTTGCTTCTTCGTGTCAGTTTTTCCAATTTGTTTTGAAATGACACCCTTATTTCGGATCTTGAAACAGAACAAAGCGAGAGCAATGAGAATCCTAAAGAAAAACAAGCCAAACCGCCACCTATCTTCGTGGATAAAGTGAGAAACATAAAACCACTCTTTAATCTGCTGAACGAAATAGCGCCAAAAGAGTATGAACTAAAAATAATGCGGGAGGATCAAGTAAAGATTATTACAACATCGTCAACTGCCTACACAATTATTGTACAGGAACTCAAAAATAAAAATACAGAATTTCATACTTACCAGCCAAAACAAGAAAGGAGCTTTAAAGTTGTCCTGAAAAATATTCATTACTCAACAGATATTACAGAAATCAAGGATGCCATTGTAGATTTAGGATTCCAAGTCACAAATATTTGGAACATGAAGAGTAGCCGAACCAAGAAACCACTTTCAATGTTCTCAGTAGAGTTACTCCAAGACTCAAATAATAAAAACATTTACAATATTGAGTCTCTACTCAGCACTAGAATCAGTTTTGAACCTCTTCGGACTAAACGAGATATACCACAATGTGCAAATTGTCAGTGGTACGGTCATACTAAGAAGTTCTGTTACCGCCAACCACGATGCATAAAATGCGCCGGAGAGCACAGTTCAATCAACTGTTCACGCAAAGAACGCTCAGAAAACGTAAAATGTGTACTCTGTGATGGGAACCATCCGGCAAATTACAAAGGATGCATTGTATTTAAGGAAATTCAATCTAATAGATATCCCACCTTAAGAAAACAAACTCCTCCACCTGAATTTACCAATCAGCACGACGAACCACCTAAGCAAAAGCCATTTAATGCTAGGACGACACATCCAACATATGCGGAAACACTTAAAAATCACAATAATACACAAGATAAACCCAAAGACAATGCAACAAATAATACAGTACCACCAAATGAGATGAAAGTACTGATAGGAATGATGCAGCAGATTATGCAACAATTAACTGCTATGACCAACCTACTCCTGAATATGACCACTAAACTGTCAAATTCGATTCATTAAAAATAGTAGTTTGGAATGCCAATGGGCTGTCACAACACACCTTAGAGGTGAAAGCATTTTTACATATACACAAAATTGATATATTATTGGTTTCGGAAACACACTTTACCAAAATGAACCACTTTAATGTTCCCAAATACAAATTCTATCAAACTATGCATCCAGATGGAACTGCGCATGCTGGTAGTGCAGTACTAATAAGAAACAATATCAAACATTATGAAATGGAACCTTATTGTACTGAAATGATACAGGCAACAAATATTGTAATTGAAGACTGGCAAGGGCCATTAGTAGTTTCTGCTGTGTATAGTCCTCCCAAACACAAACCAAAAAAAGATGACTATGTTAAATTCTTCTCCTTGCTCGGTATCAGATTTATTGCTGGTGGCGATTATAATGCCAAACACACATGTTGGGGTTCAAGATTAATAACAACAAAGGGACGTCAACTCCTCTGTGCAATGGAAGCCTTACAACTGGGCGTGATTTCATCTGGGGAGCCTACATACTGGCCTACTGATAGAAAAAAAATACCAGATGTAGTAGATTTCTGCGTTACGAAAGGATTCAATGAAAGATACTTTGAATGTAAAAGCAGCTCAGAACTGTCATCAGACCACTCACCAGTGTTTGTGAATCTAAGCAGAAAAATCATACCGACTACTCAGCCTTGCCAACTTCATCACCGCAAAACAAATTGGACATATTTTCGCAACTTGGTAGCTTCGTCAATTAACACAAAAATATCTCTTAAAAGTGATACAGAGATTGAAACAGCTGTTGAACACTTTAATAAATGCATTCAAATATCTGCATGGGAAGCTACACCTATGTATAAAAAGAAAGCTACTCCTGAATATCCATCATCAGTAAAAGAATTGCTCGCTGAAAAACGCAGTCTAAGGAAAATCTGGCAAAAAACGAGGTACCCAGGTGATAAGACAAGGCTCAACACTGTTACGGCTAAATTGAAGCAGCTTCTTGCAGAGATCAAGAATGAAGGACTACAGAACTATTTGAGAAAATTAGATGGCACAGCTTCTACAAATTATTCGCTTTGGAAGGCGACAAAAAATTTGAAACGACCCAAATCACACCAGCCTCCCATTCGAAAGCCAGACAATACATGGGCAAGCAGTGATGCTGAGAGAGCGGAAGTTTTTGCAAAACATCTTGAAAGCGTATTCACTCCAAACTTAGATGAAGGTTCTACAAAACACCAAGAAATCTCTGAAATACTAAACTCAACACATCAGATGGACTATCCAATAAAAAAGTTTTCTATGGAAGAAGTACGTACTGCCATAAATAGACTTCAAAATGGCAAAGCACCGGGATATGATTTGATAACTGGGATCGTCCTGAAACAGCTACCTGATGAAGCAGTTAGATTCCTGACCTATCTTTATAATGCTATACTTGTGCAAGGCTATGTACCACAGCAATGGAAAGTTGCACAAATCATAATGATATTGAAACCTGGAAAATGTGCAAGGGATGCTAAATCGTACCGTCCAATAAGTTTGCTCCCGATCGCCTCTAAACTACTAGAAACCCTATTTCTCAAACGCCTATTGCCACTAATTCAAGAAAGAAAACTTATACCTGAACATCAATTTGGATTTCGACAAAAACACAGCACCATAGAACAAGTACACAGACTGGTAGAAAAAATTAATTACACCTTTGAGAAAAAGGAATACTGTTCTGCTGTGTTCTTGGACATATCTCAGGCATTTGATCGTGTTTGGCATCGAGGTTTGTTAGCCAAAATTAAAACAATACTACCTACAAATTACTATCTGTTTCTTAGAGCATACCTTGGTGATAGACTTTTCTTAGTGAAGCAAGGAGAGGAAATTACTAAACTCTACCATATTCAAGCGGGCGTACCACAGGGTAGCGTCCTTGGCCCTACCCTGTATATCCTATTCACTGCCGACTTACCTGTTAATGATGAAGTAGTAACCGGAACGTTCGCCGATGACACGGCAATACTCGCCACGGATAAATGTCCAAACAGTGCCTCTGCCAAATTACAATCTAGTTTGGACGCAATTTCAAAGTGGCTTAAAGACTGGAAGATAAAGGCGAATGAAACTAAGTCCATACAAGTTACATTCACCACTCGACGTGACACTTGCCCAGCGGTAACCTTAAATGGAACGCAAATCCCCCAAGCTGAGGAAACTAGATACCTAGGGATATACCTAGACAGACGACTCACGTGGAGGAAACACATATTTACAAAGCGAAAAGCTCTCGGACAGCAGCTTCGAAATCTGTACTGGCTCATCAACAGAAAGTCACAATTATCTCTGGAGAGTAAATTGCAACTTTATAAATGTATCCTGAAACCAATTTGGAGTTATGGTTTGCAACTGTGGGGAACAGCAGCCAATTCTAATCTGGAAATTCTACAGCGCTTCCAATCTAAAACACTGAGAATAATAGTAGATGCTCCGTGGTATGTCAGAAATGAACAAATTCACCATGATCTAAACATAACTACAATTAAGGAAGAAATCAAAATCAGAACTGCTACGTACAGAGACAGACTTAAACAACATCCAAACCAAAAGGCTGTGGAATTAATGAAAGATCAAAAGACATTCACAAGATTAAAAAGAAAAGCACCTCAAGATCTTCTCAAGGATTAGAATATTGTGTAAGGGTGGAACAGTGGTTCCATTCCTTAAATGACATCTCATAGAAAATAACACAAATTTTTGCTGAATGTCCATCAGGGGCGGATCCAGGATTTCATGTTGGGGGGGGCCCATCGGCCAACTCGGGCCACGTATTAAGATTAAAAGAAATTAAGAGAGCTCGTTTCTTTACTCGGCCTCAAAATTCAGAGGTTCGTGGGGGGGGCCATGGCCCCCTGGGCCCCCCCCCTGTATCCGCCACTGATGTCCATGCAGGACAGATTGCATTAAAAAAGGGGAAAAAAAAAAAAAAAAAAAATTTTGTGAGAGGCCTTTAGCCTGCAGTGGGATTCTACGGGTTATTACATATTTTTGGAATGAAAGCTAATTTTATTCATGACATATCCTCTGTAGTAATTATCACTGTGATGATTAGTAATCAGTCTCAAGTAACGTAATTAATATGTTGTTTTATTACCAAGGAAATAAATTACCTACGAGCCATGCCCTTGATGGTTATAAGCATTCAATGTGTTTATTGCTTTGTGTTGCTCTAGTGTGAAATGATTAATAATATGAGATGATAATTTTTAATTTAGTTACTGTTGAAATGATATTGTTACTGTTGAGTAATACAGCCTTCAATATTTCGATAAGAGTATACCACGCAAAATAGGCATGTGAAATGTAGAGTGTGCTATGCTATCTTTGTATATATTTAGTAGAATGATTTTCTATCGACCGGACCCCATCTAGTGATAATCATGAAGTTCAATTCTATGTAGTTGATAGCAGTGGTGCTTATTATTTATTTTATATTTAAGGTTCTGACCAAAGGTCTACCACTGAGCTATCCATTGCCTCCCTTTTATTGAAGTCCGATTCAGTCTGTGTATGCTATTGTAAAGACAAAAGGTACAGGAATAATAATTCATATTGTGATTCAAATGGCAGTAAAAGATACTACCATACGAAAGTAGTTCCTATAGTGATTTATAAAATATTCAAATAAGCATATCACCTCTTGTGTAGGGATCGCTGAACAGTACTACAGATTGGGGATATTCTTCAGGAATGGCATGAAAGTTATTGACAAACATTTTTCTTTTGTATGAATGTAATCCCTGAGCATGCGTGAATGATTAGCTTTTTGAGAGACACCCCTGCCTCGTTACTCTGTAACTAAGACGAAAAAATATTTCTGAATTATGAAAACTTTGTCATTCCGTCGCTAAATGAGTTACATAATTCATTTTTATTTTTTGTTAATTAAAATGAAATGTTAAAGTTATGTGAATTACCTCTGCCCCTGACACTTACATAGTTTGTTGATGTTAGTGCTATAGATTTTATGTCATTAGTGTATTATCAGCACTTTGAAGTGTCATTGTGGTGATTATGTGAATCGTTTATTGTCATTATATGATAATTTGTGTGTATTTAATCTGTTTTAATAGCAGTGTCATGCTATTAGGCGACTTATACATCTCTGACGCCCTAACCGTGTGGCTGGCTGCTGGTTACAGCCACTGCATCTGACCCCACCTCTGATCATTATGGTATCCCGTTCCATCAGACATAGGAGTGTGAGGAAAAGAGAGTGCATCTTTAAAATATCTACTTTTCTGTAAATGTAGTCCAAATCGACTACTAATCCATCATCACCATCATCATGCTATTATTTTTACTCATAATTAACACCCACTTCTGACATTGACTTTTATACTTAAATCTATAACTTATTTATTCCATTATTTACCTTTCAGACATGTCCAAGTAAACAATGAGGGCGCAATAGATTTTTATAAGAAGTTTGGCTTTGAGATCGTAGAGACAAAAGAACATTACTACAAGAGGATAGAGCCAGCGGACGCTCACGTCTTACAGAAGACGATCAGGGAACCTTCAGCCGCACCATTAGTCAACGGGACTGTGCCACACGCAAAAACAAACGGCCACGACTGAGCTCACCTCTCAATACCACCCTTTATGTACTTGTATGAAGCCTCAACGGTTGTTAACATGAAACAAGCAAGTGATACAAAAATAATGTGTAAGGATCATAATAAAGCCAGTCAGTGTTACAGCCATTGTACATTAAGATATATTGTAACGGATGGGAAGTCAATAAGTTGCGATGGTCGAGCATGACGTAGAATTTGTTACATGCCTAAAGATATGACCGTTGCTATGAACAGTGTGTACATCAAAGTAACTGTAAAATGCTTCAACTTTCTAGCAAAATTGAATGCTGTGCATTCATTAAATAAGGTACAGAATGAAATTACTACTTTTCTGTAGGCAGGCATATCTTTTGGCATGACATCTTTTTCATAATCAGACTACTCTATGGAACTTGAAATGACTGATACATTTCCAATACAAATATTGTCTCATGTTTTGTACAGTTTAATAATGTGCTTGAATGTTGTAAAATAAAAATGTTTTCTTAACATTTCTATTGCGTGTATTGAATAATGAAAATGTCTTAAGCGTCTAATTTTAACTGAAATTCTTCTTCATAATTTTAATTAACAAGTATACAGGCTCTAGGCGTTCTTTTAACTATATTGGATGGCATACAAAATTCGTTTTACTATAATTATAAGGAATAATAATATGAGATAGGTGTAAAAAGTTTTCGATTTGAGATACAATTCATAATTATCTACATAACTGAACTTTTTTATGAAACTAATTTATTCTGAATTTACCTACCTTTGTATGATATTGATACTTTCAAAAACAAGGCAAATGAAATTATTTTGTCTCAAAATCAAATACCTAACTATACTTTGCACTCTGTATAAAACTTATTGAGTTTTAATTTTTATTTAAAAGCATTGTTGATTTATATGAAATTATTGTTCTGTTGATTTTAACCTAGCAAAATTTATTTCTAAAGGACCTCTCTGTAAGTAGTTGTATGTATAAGAAGTTTGTTACCAAAAAGTCAATTGCTCCCTCTAAAACGGTATTCCTTCTATAACCAAGAATTTGTTATACATCATGTTCATTGCAACTTTAGTATTAGTATAATAAACATGATTTAACATAATTATGAAGTTTTATTTTAAAATATCTTTCAGCCAAATGCGTATTGCAGAAAACTAGAAAAATTTGCAACTCTTAATCGCACGTCGATACGCAAGCTTTATAAAAAAAAATTACAAGTGATGCTATCAACATTAAATTAGGTACCTACTTTCATAGCCCAGTTATTTTACGGTTTGAGCTGGGACCTACTAAGAATTGATATTTTTTTCAGTGTATCATTTAAGAGCCAATATTGACACTGCGATTTTTGAATGTCATTCGGTGAGCTCAGCAGTTGTAAATGTCAAAATTACTATGGATATACGCATCTTTCTACTGCTGTTTCAAAAATCGCTCTCCTTGAGTATGATTTTTGAAAGGCTAATCAGCGGTAGAAAGATGCGTATCTCCATAGTAATTTAGACATTTTCAACTGCTGAGCTCACCGAATGAGATTAAAAAATCGCACATAGTCTTTTTGTCACTAAATGGTACCTGTAACAGTTTAAAAGTACCATTTATAATTTACTCCCTACTCCTAACAAAACTCCGTAAAATGACTGGGCTATATAGCGATTTCGATGTTGGTCCAATAGAGAAAGTTGTTCAGTTTGACGGTCTGATCATCCCCTTAAAAAATGTCGGCATATTAAGAAGGACCCTGTATAAAGGGTGAAATTGATATCATTAGCATCCTTTTAAACTAAGAGTCTACCCATCAAATAGTACAACATTTACTATGGGAGCAAACCAACCGGAGCAAAAAAATAATCAGCTGTTGCATACATTTGGGTAGAGTCGATTTGGCACTGCGGTTTAGGATGGGACAGCGGATTTTCTTTTGTTGCTCCGATCGATTTCCTCCCATAAAGTTGTCCAGTTTGATGGGAAGACTCTTAGTTCAAAAGGATGCTATGAATTTAACCCTGTGTACAGGGTGTAAGGAAAAGAATCATTAACCTTTAAACCACATACTCTACCCATCAAACTGAACAACTTATACTATGGGAGCAAATCTGTCGGCACGAAAAAAAATTGCTGTCCCATACTAAACTGCAATACCTACTCGACGCAAACGTATGGGACAGATTTTCTCCCATAGTAAAAGTTGTTCAGTTTGATGGGTAGAGTATGTGGTCTAAAGGTTAATGATACTTTTCCTTACATCCATGTATATACAGGGTGTTAGGGTAGAAAGATGCATTACTTTAATGGGTGATTGTCCTCGTAAAACTGTACAACTTTCCCAAAGGAATAAAGAAGGGAAATTAGCAAGAAAATAAAAATCTACTTCTCATTCGATCATCAGCTGATTGCATTTAGTATGGAAAGTCCAATTTTATTTTGCTAATGTCCTATATGTTCCTTAGGGAAAGTATCATGTTCAGTTTGATGGGTACAATCACTGCTTAAAGTAATGAAACTGTTTACCCTAACACCCTGTTATGTACCTACACTTACCTCTACTTAATTACCCACTGTTTTCTCGGTTCTCAGTGAAGTATAAGGATAATTAAAGCCTGACCAGGAATATAAAAAACCTGGTTTGGGGGCGCTGCAATCGACTATAACCTTTAATGACATAGTTCCAAGTACAAAAATTAGTTCCAATGATTTTCCGCAACATGGCGAGGTTTTTTATATTTCTGGTCGGGCTTTAACACCATGTTTCATATAGGTATTAGCAACTAAATAAATAAACACCATTACTTACTATTTTATCATTATTTTATTTAAAATGTACTCATACTTCACAGTTTAAAATAAAACATTGTACATTTTTATTGTTTTAGCTTCTCTACAATGGACTTTTATCTTTGTTCTATATTATTTCGATTGTGATAATTGATTTAATTAATACTCCAACAGTTTATACAATACTTACTTTGAAAAGCCGAAAATATTTGTGATGATACCTTATCTTTTTATACATAACCAATGATTTATACAAATAATTTACAATTTCTCATAATGTTTGTTTACAATACGTACGTAGCTTTACAATTTTGTTACGTAACTTAGAACTCTATAAAAATATATAAGTAGATACAATTTACATTGTTACACAAACAATAAATAACGTACAAGTATTTATACATGCAGTTTATAATATTAGCTTTTTAGAATACTGTTTAGCTTTTACAAAGCTTTATTCACTATCACAGACATTATAATATAGCAAAATTCAACTAACTTCCATAAACTGATTCGACGATATAATGAAAAAATTTTAGGTACAAAAATGGGTACAATTAGGGTTACCTAATAATTGGACAAAATTCGGATTAAACTGGGTGACTATTTCTAACTTATGTTTTAATGGAATGACTCAGGAATTGAAATCTGTACCAGATTCAAAACATTTTATCAATGCCCACACAATAAATTATAATTAGAACGTACTTTATTTATTTTAAACGATATTTAAAAAAAAAATTATCGCAAGCCAAAATGGTCACCGAGTCAACTTCCAGTTCCAATTATTAAAACACCTACATTTACAAAAAAATAAGAGTAAATACTACATGAAATGACAATTTGGTTTTGTTCTATAGATTGTTGAAAATTACTACTGAAAGAACATTTTGTTTTACAATTAGACACAAACAAATCTAAGTAGGTACACTCCTGTGCCATTTAATTACGTCTTGAATTATCTAAGCCTCTAAGGCGACTAGTAAAACGCCAGCATTACTGTGATTTTGTAGTCTAATGGAATAATTAATTATTTGGTTTCATCTAGGTAGACAACATGGATAACTAGCAATCTAATAGAACAACAAGGACGTAAATAGGGTTGGTTCGCTTTAATACTAAATGGTCCAAAATTTGAAAGATTAAAAAGACACTCAGCTCCGAATAGTATAAAGCGCGCACTCCCTACAATAAACCTCCTTGAACATAACAGACAACATACTTAGATAAAAACAATTAAGTTTTACAATGCAGCACTATAAAAATGTAAAACAATTACAGATAAACACCAAGTTCGGTAAATGATACTGTAGTTAGGATCAACCAGGGGTCTGATTGTGTAACTACCCGATACAATAGGTATCAAATCGAATGTGTT
Organism: Agonopterix heracliana; assembly: GCA_963693445.1. NCBI lineage: Eukaryota > Metazoa > Arthropoda > Insecta > Lepidoptera > Depressariidae > Agonopterix > Agonopterix heracliana. Next base: position 4,819,301 of record OY856324.1, on the reverse strand, counting down.
ATTGACAGTATTGAACGATTCTCCTTCTTATAATTTTGTTAATTAAATTCGGACAATAGATATGATGACAGAATCAAAATATTACTTAAAAATTGCTTAGTACAGACATCATACGTAGACGATGTTATCGGAAATTTACACAATTGCTCTACATGTGTGTAACCCGCAGAAGTTAATTCGGCACTTGCAGTGCGATTTTTGAAAATCATAGGAGCGAGCGGTTCGGCAGTAGAAAGATGCATAATCTCCATAGTAATTCTGACATTTTCAACTGCCGAACCGCTCGTATGATTTTCAAAAATCGCACTGCAGGAGTGTAAATTTTGAAAGTCACACGTTCTGATCAGTAGAAAAAGTCAAAATTATTATGGAGATTATGCATCATTCGAACACGATTTTGAATCATATCATTCAAAAATAGCACTTCTGGCTCGGATGATTTCATATCGAAATGTTCGGAATAGGCATTTTAAGACGAGAAAGATATCAGTAATGTACATAATTATTTACTTTTACGACAGGGGTGCGATTTTTTAATGTCATCGGTGAGCTTGAACTGTTTTTAAATCTCATACAAAAACGTTCTCATGCATCTTTCTATTGCTTATTTGACTTTAAAAATCGCACTCCTGAATTATGATTTTTGAAAGTCAAATCAGCAGTAAAAAAAAGCGTATCTCCGTAGTAATTTTGACTTTTTCAACAGTTGAGCTCACCGAACTCACTCATTCGGTGAGCTCAGCAGTTGAAAATGTCAAAATTACTATGGAGATACGCATCTTTCTGCTGTTGATTTGACTTTTAAAAATAGCACTCCGGAAGTATGATTTTTAAGAGTAAAATCAGCAGTACAGAGATGCATATCTCCAGAGTAATTGTGACATTTGCTACTGCTGAGTTCGACGTATGACATTCAAAAATCGCACTTCTGGTCTAAATACAAAATAATTGTACAATACGGAATATGTACAAAGGCGTATTACTCTTAGGTTTGAATTAACTTCGGCGGGTTATATATGAAGCAACCAATGAACTATTACGTACTATATACTAGAACTAATATGACGAACAAACGTCATGCGCCACATGAGAGTACGACAAGTGCATGCGGGTGAAAGAAATAGCGCTAACGATTTACTAAGAAACTTGATTTACGATTTATTGTGTGGCGATATCGCCACAAAGAATGGGACAGCGTTGTGATGTTCAGTGTTATTTCTAGTATGTAGTTAAATATAATAGTTCAGAGATTTTTTTTACACAAATCAATTCCTTAGTTTTTTGAAATTCCCGGTAATACAAAATGATTTTATCAAAAATATATAACAATATTAGACAACAAACATTGAGCATTTCAATACTTTTGAATAAAGAGGATTTATATTACATAATGAGATAGGTTTTTATTTCAATTCGATAATTTTTAAGTTAGAATTTTTGTATTGCATGACTTAAAGAAAGCAATACAATTTTGATATGTTCATTACGGATAAGCAGGTATAACAAATTAGGTTAACAATCACACGAATTATAAGAAAATATTAAAATGCAAAAACACATTTTGTTAATTTAATAAAAACACGATTTTCACAATCCGTAAACAATAATTTTATTAAAACTTTCAAGTATAGTTCTTGCATCTTATGACTTCAAGTCGAAGCTATATGCGTGGTACGATACCACAGATCACCTCCAATAGATACCGCATACAGGGCCACCGACGCGCACCATCTACGATTTTGCACTGATATAAGCAACGGGATAGAGCGAGATCGGAATAGTGCGACCTTGAAATGGCCAATAATGTTGCATTATTTCGTGTCCCGCTACCCGCACCTACCGCCAAAAATTCTGACTTCGGGCCAGTACGAAATTTTCATCATGCGGTATCTATTGGGGGTAATCTGTGTACAATACGAACAACAGCCCGGTACCAAACGGAGCAGTGTTGGAAGTTATCAGTCACGGGGCAAGGGTATGGGAAGGGTAAGGCACGGGCATGGAACGGATAAGGCACCGACGCAACACAGAAGAGGCAAAGAAACGGTAAGTGCGTCATTATACAGGCAGATAGCACAGTCTGTAGTGAAACTGCCTGCTGTGCCGAGGGTCGCGGGTTCGAATCCCGTAAGGGACAAATATTTGTATGATGAATATGAATATTTGTACCGGAGTCATGGATGTTTGTATCTATATACTACGAGTATGTATTCTATATCGTTGTCTAGTCATCATAATACAATTCCAGGCTAGTTTCTGGTACTTTAAATTTGACTAAGTAGATAGTTTGTGTCAAAATGTAAAAAAAAAAAAAAGATTCCGGTCACGACTGGAGGCGAGACGGGCAAGGCGCGGGCATCGAAGCGGCATGTATGTTCCATGCCGCTTGAGTATCATTCACGACGCCTCGCTTGGATGTTATTTCGAATAAAACTTTTGAACCAGCACCAAGCGGCACGATGCCCGTGAAATCTCGGAGCTGCGATTTTATACAATCTTATTGATTAATAAAACTCCGTTTTCCCGCTCCGCATCAGTGGACAGGCACCCTTACCCTTGCCCCGAGCCACTTCAGTGTGTTTCACACTTTATGTGTCATCAACTCATCATCATCAGCCTATTATACGTCACACTCGCACTGCATCAGGCCTACCCGCAGGGAGGGTGTATTCGCGTTAGTCCACCACGCGTGCCTAATGCGGATTGGTAAATATCGCATACAATACTGTCAATTTAAAATAACAATGTGCATGACCTCGCTCGCAAATGTGACGTCACTCAATCACACGAACTTCACTAGAGTCATTCAAATGATTGTTTCCGTAGAAAGAGAAGGCACTAGAAGGAAGCACGTGTCTTGTCATATAAGAGATGTCAGTAAGAGATGCACATAGCAAATTCGCTCTAGTTAAAAAAGGAGACCGCTACTTATTGCTGTCCTTATCGACGTATCCACTTTTTTGTACTTCGGCCATCTGACTCCAAAATGTCACTTCATATAAATTGTATGGGACAACCACCTGACTCCGAGATGTCACTTCATATAATTCGCTATCTCATACCCGGTTACACTGATATTCAGTCTACTAGCGTAAGCGAAAAGATTTTCGTCTATGATTGTTTCCTCTGAATAGAGTCTACAATCCTTTCTCAACCGAGTGAAGTTATCTAACGGCCCTTCAAGGTCATGTACATTGTTATTTTAAAATGATAGTACGTGACTATACATAAATTGCTTATTCGCCATCATAAAATGCAAGAACTATAAACAAGTATAATATGCCGTAGTTAATTTTCATGATTAAAAAACCTTGATCAATACGTTAATAAAATATATTCAAATGTTTTCTTGTGCCCTTTGCTTTTATAACTAAAGTTAATATTTCAGAATAAGGCAACAAGATGAAAACTAATTACGAACCATGTTCTTTTAAAATCACACATATTATTTTAATGTAATAGACTTTGATACATTAACACCAAATATTTTGTAATTTAAATAGGTATGTACATTTATAGCTTTGTTCGACCAGTACTTACCAATGAAAACTTTTTACATAATAGTTACAGTTTTTGATTGGATATAGTAGTCCCTATGTTTTAACATGTCCACTGTCCTATACGTAGGTCGTTCGCTTTTTATAATCACCGATTTAATTTGATTCTTATAACGTATGAAGACATAGGCGCAGTTATGCTCGGACTGGGAACGTGTTAATTTAATAGGCCATTTTTGAGGTTTAAAGTTAGTAAGCGAAACAACATTTTTGTATGAAAATTTTATACTCCTGCCCGAAATAAGAATTTATTTTTGTCCTTTTTAGAGTACACTAGGCAGGAAAAGTACAATACACATTTTCTTTACTCTTTTTGTAATAAAGTATTATGTTGTAACAGGAAGAATTAATATTGCTTGCCAATATTAAACGTCAAAAGTGCCCTTTTAAAATACAGAGGCCACATTATAGGGTCATTTGTACAACACAGACTTAATATATCTCTGTTCATAGTTACATTTTGGTTTGATCAGGCACAGCATTAAAGCCTAACATTTAGACAACAAAAGTTACCGGAAGTACCTAATAATATTGGAAATAAAAGTATATTTTGACCCATAAATGTATTATACCTTACAGGACCTATAATACCTTTATGTTTTGACCACTACACGGCGCATTAACAAAGTTAACAAACAGTTTTATGGTCAATAAAACAGAATTGCTTGTTAGCATGCTTATAGATGCTATGTCGACCATATTAGGTCCGACCACCACCAAGCGTAATGAAAAATATATCCTGTCCCAACTAATCAAAAATTACGTAAAGTTTACAAAAGGCATTATGGCCGATTCAGAGATATTTCTCAAGTGTCTACAGGTCGCGCAGCGGTTTATGAGCTTGAATGTGTAGAGATCAAATTTCGTGCCTATTTGGCAGGGAAAAGGGAGGCGATCATCCCACAAGCGCCAATGGTCTATCAGTCGCCATTTACGTCATCAAGATGCGAGAGCATCTCTAACACTTTCGCAGAGCGCTTATAAACCGTCGCGCGACCTGCAACAAAGAATACTTTGGGTTGAAAACAAAGTCCGAAATCCTTTCAATGCAGAGTGCGTTTCTTACCTTATTCTGCACGTATCATATCAATGATATTGTAACCATGTCATTTTCAGACACTTAGCTTAGTGACAGCAAAGTCCGCACATTCATAACTGGTTCTCTTCGTTGGATGGCGCGCTGTGTAAGTCCAGGAGTTGCTTGATTCGCTCCATGCATAGTTTGGAACCTTCGTTAGCTTCTTTGGCCATCTTGAATAAAATATTTGAGAGGTTAATGCCATTTTTACCGTCGTGAAAGTTTTACACCCGTATTTTTAGTGGCTTCCTCGAGATTTCCTCCGTCGAGTCGAGGACAGTGAGTCGAGTGAAATACTCGTATGTCCTCAATTCTACGATTTTTTTTTTTTGAGGAAACGACTAGGTCTTGGGTGTGAGTATTTATCTACTTTTTGGGATAAAAAGACACTCTTTTTTATTCAAACTAAAGGTACTCGGTCATATTTGAAGACGTAAAATTCTGATAAACGGACAAAAGATGCTTTTGTGCCAGTACTAGTAGTAAAACGGAAGAACATTTTTTTACAATATCCATCAATCAGCTATGTATAGACACAGACTCATCTAAGTCTTATTTTGAGGTGAAAAAACTGCATTTCCATATTTTACTTTTCTCCGTTCATTAGCTTGATACCTGTGACAGCGGGAGGGAGCGATGCGTAAGAAATAAGAGTGACAAAGACAGAGACTTACCTTAAAAATGTACGAGATGACAGATGTCACAGGTAAAAAGATAAAGCTATATTTTAAAGCCCGACCAGAAAAATAAAAAACCTCGCCATGTTGCGGAAAATCATTAGAACTAATTTTTGTACTTGGAACACTGATATTAAAGGTTACAGTCGATTGCAGCGCCCCCAAACCAGGTCTTTTATATTTCTGGTCAGGATTTACAAACTATAATCAAACAATGTCAACCTTTCAAGCTATGCCGGGCTCTCCAAGAACGAAAAATAATAATAAGCTAGCGAATAAGCTAGAGACTGGCTGCGACTTGATTATGGCTAGAATACTGGCTATTTACAGAGTTTAAAAATTATAATGCGCATGGGGTTCTGGGCCCCATCAGGCTCGGGACCTCGGGCACGGCACCCATAGGGTTAAGAGGCTGAACAATGTACTTACAAGTGAGAAGTTGAGGAACCCGTGGGGCAGGCCTTCGAGGACGTCGATGCCGACCACATTGCCGAGTCGCTTCAGCTTCTTGGCGAACATTACACAGTCGTCCAGGCATGGGTCCAGGTGTACCGTCTGAAATACAATTAAAACACTTTGATTATGGCCGACGAAAGCAAGCTCTTCTCGCGATGATCTTAAAAAAATTTAGGGACGCGTTTTTCGAAAGTCACACGTTCAGTTCAATCAGCAGTAGAAAATGACATAATTACTACTAAGATTATGCATTATTCGGTCATGATTTTTTAAATCTCACGGTTCAAAAATACCACTTCTGGAGTGCGATTTTGAATCTCATTCGGTGAGCTCAGCAGTTGAAAATGTCAAAATAACTATGGAAATATGCATCTTTCTACTGCTGAGTTGACTTTCAAAAATCATACTACAGGAGAGCGATTTTTAAAAGTCAAATCAGCAGTAAAAAGATTCATGTCTCCGTAGTAATTTTGACTTTTTCAACAGCTGAGCTCACCGAATGAGATTCAAATTAGCACTCCTGGCCATTCTAAAATGATTATGTCGGGGAAAGTTGTTCAGTACTGTGAGTGCAATGACCCTTTAAAGCAGGGTTCGAAAGGATAATTATCTTGATAATCTTAACTATTATAAAACCGTAAAATCATAAGGAATAAAAAAGTTACGGTTCTCTTCATATAAATTCATATAACATTCGATGGCGCGATTTAAAAACGTGCAGCGCCATCTATTGACAAAATTGTTAGTTTGTTTGTTTGTTCGCGCATTACGCAAAAACTACTGAACCGATTTTGATGAAACTTTTTTTGTTTGATAGCTTATGATCTGACTTAAAATCTGTACGTTTATAATTATAAAATTAATTGGAAAAACGAACAACTAGCACTAGCAATGTCACACCATGTGTATTCAAAAAGGAAGCTCACAGATGTAAAATAAATTTTCTCGCTGCTTTCTGTTGTTTTTCTCAATTTATTCATTGTGATAATAACCGAAAATGCCAAAGACAAGTTGCTGGTTGGTCTGGATAAAAGAGTGCATTAATCAATCAATCAATTATACTTTATTCCACACCAAAATGTTACATATGAATAAATATAAAAAATTACAAGTAGGTAGGTAAAAATAAGGCGGTCTTATCGCTAAAAAACAAACAACAAGCATTAAAGAAAAAACAGCAATTTTACAACTTCTAATTAGATATTTTACTCAAAACTAAGAATAAGCTTGACTAATTATCATGATAATTATCTTGATAATTTCGAACCCTGCTAAAGTAATGCATTTATCTAGACTAATATCGTCTGTATAATACGTCATTTTCAGAGAAGTGTGAGGGTATGTTTCACCTAGTATCAAGTACTGACCAGTATCCTGACAGGTGGAAACCTGCTGAGGAGCTGGTCGTCCGCCCAGTAGGGGGAGAGGAACGGGTCGCGGGGCACTGAGAATATGAACTCGTCCGACGGACTGCGGGCTATGAGCGCGTCCAGGTTCGATCTAACCGCCAATCTGTAACATTTTACACATTTTTAAAGGTATGTTCGTTGGAGTTTCTAGTCGCATCTTCAAAGCTTTACTTTCATAAGACTTTCCGGAACGATCACATATTTCTTAATTGGAGCAGGATGGCGCGTGTAAAAATTTAGCATGAATACAAATGCAAAGATCATGCCTGATAGTTAGGTTAAGTAGATAACTATTTTTAATAAATCATTCAGACTGCTTCAGAAGGCACGTATTGCTTGGCGACTTGGCTTGCGACAGGTACAGTAGTACCAGGTTTTATGGCTTACTGATGTACTTGCGCTGTTGACAAATTTTAATAGCTTGCGAAATTATATTGACCAATCAGGATGTGCCACCTTCAATCCGCTTACGCCACTGGCTAATTTGTTTTCGCGCCCTTTTCGCTGCTATCCTACTTTGCACTCTTTGATTACTAAATGACTTCGGGTTTTGTCGGGGACTCGTGCCTGCTCTGCGCTAACGAAGATTAGCGAACGGCCATATTTTCCTGGTCGTACTGTACCGTTTGACGCTTGTGGAGGCTTGACAATACTCTGACAGTAAGTTGACCAATTTTTGTAGACACATTCGCACTGGGCAGTTTTCGTGAAACCCATGCAGTGATTCCCATTGCAAATAGGACGTCATCATCATCATCATCAGCCTATCATCGTCCACTGCTGAACATAGGCCTCTCCCAAGGCGCGCCAGAAAACTCTGTCCTTGGCCTTCCTCATCCAGTCGCTCCCCGCTACTTTTTTTAGGTAGTCTGTCCAGCGGGCAGCAGGGCGTCCCACACTACGCCTACCAGTTCGCGGTCTCCACTCTAGAACTCTGACACCCCATCGGTTTTCAGTTCTTCGGCAGATATGACCAGCCCACTGCCACTTCAGCTTGCTAATTTTCTGAGCTATGTCAGCCACTTTAGTTCTGTGACGAATCACTTCATTTCTGATGTGATCCCTCAGAGAAACACCGAGCATAGCTCTCTCCATAGCTCGCTGAGCGACCTTGAATAGGACGTATGTGGACTGAAATGCATGGCCTACCATGTATGGCAAATCGGAGCTATGTTGAGATTAGCATTAAGAATAAAAATAATGGTTACTCACTCTTCCTGCGTAGGCCTTATCGAGTTAGATCCGGTGATGTAAGCCAACCGTGAAGACATCGCTCCCATAATTCCAGTCGCCGCTTCGCTTATCCTAAAACACAAAAATGATGGTCAACGTCGAAATTGTACTCTACCGTTAAAAAGATAGGGTATAAATTACTAACCGAGATTTCATCCTCTTCTTTTCCTTGCCATCTTGATCTTCTTCAATTAAAGGCGGTTCACCAACTAAAGTACTCGAATTTTCTGATTCTAATTCCCTGTAATTAAATATAAAATTATGTTTGTCAAAAGAAATACAAATGTCGTCCATCTCCCGTACTGTACTACCGAAATAGGATCGAGGAGAGGGGTGAGGTCAAAATTCGTATACTGAGCTTATAAAGTCGGGTCTGGAGCGCCATGTTTTCGTGTTTGCTAACACAATAACATAACATTTCCCCTCCCCCACAGGCGAACGCGGGTGATGTTTTCTGACGCGGACATCACCCGCGTTCGCCTGCCTGCTAGCAAACACGATAACATGGTGCTGCGGACCCCGCTTTATACTCTCATTATCATCATAGGGTAGACAAGAGCCACAGAATGTATATGTAGTAGGTACTAGATATAGAATCTACAGCGTAATAGTAGGTGGAAATACCTCGGAGGCATCTTTTATTTTTCATTTTACGACTAGATTTATACCATATACCGAAACTAAAGTCATACCTCAGTATTTTTGGATAGTTTATCTAGTGAAATCATATACTGAATACACGATTGGAATTACTTCACTGGATAGAAAATCGTCACAAAGGTGACGTATTTTCATGCATTTTTAAACATATTTCTCGTTTTATAAGAACTTAAAATTGTTTCCGATTTTTTAAATTTATACTCACATATTCACCATTATATGTGCTAGAGAAATCATAAAAAAACTCTAGAAAAAGTACTTTGGTTAGTTCTTTTTAATCGAAAATACGGCTCACGCACACACTTTTCGGAGCGCTGGGCAATCGCGTTTCTCATAGAAAATATTCGTCGGGACCTATGGCCCCTTAAACATTTTAAGGGGTTCTAACCGCGTTACTCTCAAAAACTGTATTAGATATAAAATGGCCTCTCCATTTACTTCAGAGACCGCACTTCGAGGGTAACTTTAGAGGAGCCGAGCAAGAAGCACATACAAGAAGCGCGCGCGTGCGAGCAAGACGCCATCTTGTTTCTATTGCAGTACTATTGAAGCATTCGTTAGGTCGTAGTGGGGACAACGAAAGCCGATGATAGCAGCGAGACAGAAAGAAAGGAAATAGTAACCTGTGACTATGAGATTCATCGCAAGCCTTCTTGTCCTTGATGACGGGTATCCGACGCCCTTCTGAATCAGTGTCGCTGTCCAGAACGTACCGCTCTAAGAAGTCGGACACGTATTGTTGAGATTTGTCCTCCGGTGGCGTTGTACCTATAAATATAATAAAGTTATAGGAGTGACCAGATATTCTGACTTTTAGTAAAGCCTGACCAGAAATATAAAAAACCTGGTTGGGGGCGCTGCAATCGACTATAACCGCCGTTCCGAGTACAAAAATTAGTTCCAATGATTTTCCGCAACATGGCGAGGTTTTTTATGGGTCTATTTATGTCTGGGTTTATTTATATCTGGTCGGGCTTTAAATGACTATGAACTATACTCGATTATTGCGTGCTACTGATGTATAGTTTGGAAGATATTAATGCGAAACTTGTATTCAAAATTATCACACCCTTGCGTTCTGGCCTTGCAAAATTCAAAATATAATAATACATGGTGTAAGGGACAGCCGTCCGCAGACTGAAACGGTGACCATCAAACTGAACAACTTTCACTATGGAGCCTAACTCAGGAAACGCGAAAAAAAAATCTGCTGTCCCATACAAAGCTGCTGTACCTACCCGACTCAAATGTATGGGACAGCTGATTTTTTTTCCCTTTGCACTGCAAGAGGATACATCTGAGTAAATGTCGATTATAAAAGACGATTAACATAACTAAGTACCTAACCCGCCCAATATAATATCACAATTGTATTCACAAAAAATCCAAATCAATCAGCGTTCAATTGAAGTATCTGCAGAAAATCATGGATACCTATACTAGATAGAACCCCACAAAAAGGAAGATTAATGTTTATTCTAGTAAATACTCCAACCGTATTACTTTTCGGTAGCCACGAACTTTGCTACAACATAAACATTTATTTACAAAACGCATGCATTTACAGAATGAGTATATCAGCAGTCTGTACTGGAGTTTTCTGCCCCTCAGTCTGCTTTACAATTGCTGCTTTACCACAAACAATGTCACGCCAAAATAAACAAATAAAACAATCCTGTGACATCTCACCACTCCGTCTCATAACTCCCGCGCCCGTGTAGCAAGCGCTTCTGCCACCGTTGACGAGATTAAACCTTGCCGCCAAGTTCGGGTTAGTTATACTTCCGTCGGTAACTAAATAGAAACAAACAATGAGGATCAAAGAACCTACTGACTGTTCAAGGCTAATAGATGGGTACGGGCTCGCGCAACTCCCTAATAAAAAACCGGCTAAGAGCGTGTCGGACTGGCCGGCTCCGTAGTCATTACACGAAAAGATAAACCTGATGCAGCATAGATAACTTAAGTTTCAAAAGCAACAATAGTGCGATTTAATTTCGTTCAGTACCACTGCCGACTTAGGGTCGCTCCATCCTTTTCTGTCACTCAGGACGATAATTTGCTGGAGCATATAAGATAGACGGAACGCGATCGCGCGCGACAGCACGATGCTGTGTGGTGTAGTTCAACCCTTAATATTTATGCTGCAGGTTTCATTTGATTTTTTTCTTGACGGATTGTGCTAAGCGTGATATGTGTTTGTGGGCACAAATCAATTCCGCAAATTGTAACAGCACTTCCACATGGCGTATTTAAAAAAAAAGGCAAATATCACGCTTAGCACAATCCGTCAAGGAAAAATCAAATGAAACCTGCAGCATAAATATTAAGGGTTGAACTACACCACACAGCATCGTGCTCTGTGCATCGTGCAGCGAAAGAGCGAGCTGTATCCTTCAATCGCGCGCGCAATCCCACGTGATTGTCAGTCTGACATCGACACATTCACGCGTGATTATTTGATTGATTTACGAAACCCTAAAAACTTAGCTTTCTTTCTATATCACGCCGCCATACTACGGCCGTTGAATCCTGCGCGCAATCACTCGCGATTGAATGTACGTCTAAAGGCACGTAACGTGTTGCTTATTATATTTACCAGTAGCAGTGTGTTCACTCTGCAACGAAGCGGCGCTGATGGTGGTGTCAGATGATTTCCTTCGCTCGCTGCCTGACTTGTGAGCTTGCAGTTCCGCTAGGTCTGACGGGGACACCTCCTCGAATGATGACGGCCCTTCGCTTATACCTTCTGTAGATACATTTTATTTTTATTTATTTATTTATGAAAGAAACGTTACAATAAATTGACAAGATAGTGCAATAAAAACCAGTTTAGGTTTATCTATACACTATTTATAAGTAGCTATACAGTGTGTAAGGAAAATTATCATTAACCTTTAACCACATACTCTACTCATCAAACTGAACAACTTTTACGAGGAGCGAACCGATCAGAGCAAAAATTCAAATACAATACTGTTCACTAAAGCTTCTATCACTAAGACTTCGTTTTATTCTTTTCGATTTCTGCAAAATAAGTAACATTTCGACACCTGATTTCGTTTTCAATGAATTCCGGAAAAAACTTTTTTCGATCAATAACATAAACTTACAGAAGTTAAACGGTTTCAAACCTTCAACTTCAATAAACAGTACTGTATTGGTGGTGGTTATTAACCTTGTGATGTACTAATTTTGAGAAATCCGTTGCTGTCGAGAGGAGTGGTCGCCATTGATACCCCAGTATCTTTAGGAGGCTGCTTCTCTTCCCTGCCTATCGTGTTTGGACTGGCGTACGCTGAAAATAAGATAAATATTTATAGCTTTAATTTTAAAGGATACAAAACAACTCAACTCAATTAGGCTACAAAGCGTACCAAAGAAATGGACATACACACAACAAACAGTCAAAGGGTATGTTTCGTGTTTTCTAGTGTTTTTACTATTTTCATGTCTATAATTAAATATTTTCAACACAAAGAACGATAAATGATTACGATTACATGTTGACGAATGATCAAAACTTGTATTTGTTAAAATAGTAAAGAAAGGATCTTGGGTTGTCGGTACATACACAAGGTAAAATAAAACGAATCTTTTTAGGTAGCTACGACATAACTAAGTCAATGTTTGTCAATTATGTAATGAATTAGTGGGCTTCAAGATCCTATTATCATTATTACCTAACCGGAAAAATTCAAAAATTCGCCATGTACCGGAAAATCATTGCAACTAATTTTTGTACTTGAAACATTTTCATTAAAGACTTTAGTCGATTGTAGTGCCCCCAAAGCAGTTTTTTTATTTTTGTGGTCGTGCTTTACATATTTTTACATACTTTTATTATTATTACATATCAGTTCTTAGGTAGTCCTGTCGAATAGGAATGTCTTCAACAGTCTACCAAATGCTTGTTCGACTCATTTCTTATAATATATGATAGACTATTATACAAGTAGGGTAGGTACACGGTTACTATACCTTTCAAACACCTCATCATAAAACCAAAAGGCAGAAGTGGATCCATAAGGCAGAGCAGTCGGGCCGGGCTCGGTATGAAGCTGACTAACAGAGGCGCGTACGCCATGAAAAGACCGTCTGGCGGGCGGAGACCATGCGAGAGGATCTTGAGGGTGCAGCCAGCTATGAGGTTCGCGCCTGCAGAGTCGCCAGCGAATACTATCCTTTTACCTGCGGGAAAATGTACGTACATGGAAATATACTTTACTGCAAATTAAAAAAAAACTTGCAATAGGTCAAAAAGAACAGACAAAATTACTAGCAATAGGACAAGGACTCAGCTGCAACTGATTATTATTGTTGGAAGGACTCTTGAAAGCAAGATTCGTAATGTAACACAGCGACCATTGCTGGTCTATTATGTTCGCCCCAAACTTACTCATATTTTACGCATATCTCCGAACGAACTAATTGTCTTTTCTTTTCACTCTCAAGTATGCAGGTATCGTTACGAGCTAGTGATAATGATAATGTGCACACTATGCCTGCCTCACTTTGTATGCTCTCTCTCTGTCACGGGTTTGCTGGAAGAAATCTCTTTAGAGATATATAAGCTCGCCCTTTGTAATTGTCTATTATGCTGTTTTCATGTATATTTCCGTGTGTACAATAAAGTGTTAAATAAATAAATAATAAATATATCCGTACATAAATTCCGTAGAAATTAGTGGTGCAGGCCAGGAGTCGAACCGCCGCCTCGTGATTGAGTTACTAGCTCTCTTCCGTATTGGCATCAGTAAGCAGCGCTGTATTTCAGCGCCCTCTTGCGCCTACAGGTGTTGTGGTGGAGTATGATGAGGTATGTGTGGGGGATAGCAACCAAGTTTAGGGTAAAACTTTCATCGGCAGAGGGACAGGCTGAGGATTCTAGGAATCAACAAAAGCGGGGCGGAGATGTGTAAAATCAACCAATACAAATCCCACCTATATCCCCCCCCCCCCCCCCCCCCCTCTGAATACGTGCTTGCACGGGGATAGGCAATGGTTACGCCGCATCACATGCTACAATTCTGATGAAACTACTTTGGCCTCATTCATAGACTCTGCTTTGTTTAGTAGAGGGTAGACCTTAGACTTAAACTCTAGCGATAGACTTGCCCTTTCATAGAAGCAACATGTTCCACTTGAATGAGGTGTACGCACCTGATTGATGTTCCCGAATTCACTTCGTCACTATGGCAATGACAGACGGCAATGTGTCATTTTGTGTTGTTTTGTGTGACATGTTTTTGTTTGAACGAGCTTGTCTATTGCTAGAGTAATATGTTTGTCCTTCCAAATTAGAAAATAATTTAAAACCCTCACCAGTAGTTCCGATCTCCGTAAAATGATTCATCATCCAGCAGTAAGCGTAGAAAACGTCCTCCAAAGCTCTAGGGAAAGGCGCTTGTGGGGCTAAACTGTAGTCTACAGATAAAATAGGCACGTTCAACTTGGCTGCCCAATCGCGTAGATACGTCTCGTGCGATTTTGAACTCTGTGCCACGAACCCACCGCCGTGGCAGTGGAATACTACGCCGTCGGATGGAGGCAGGTTTGATGAGCCTTCGCCCGCCTGCATAGAAAAGTTTGGATATTATAACTTCGTGTAACGCGTTTTTTTTTTTTTTTTGGGAATAGATCCACCACACATTCCTGTAACTCCTGTAAACCAGGATCAACAGCGGCGACCATTCACAACACTAGCGCATTCACTGCCTCCCCCTTAAGCCTAAATAACCCAGGTGCCACTTCAAAACATAGAAAGCTGTGTGCCCCGAACATTTATAGTTGTTCAAAAAAATGGAATGCTTAGTGCCCTTGAACACTTATGCTTGTCCATATAATTCTTTCGCTGGGTGCCTCTCGACACGCAGGATTGTCCGGTTTATTCCACTCAGTACCAACGAGTTAGTATGTTAGAGTGTCTTTTGTGGGACAAACCATGAAGTGCTAATAGGAACATACTTGTATTTCCAATAAAAAATTGACACGCAGAGTGGACGAGAGGCACTGGGAGTATGATAGGTGTTACCCATTGTTCCACTATATGTGTCGGGGGCATCCGATAAAAGATGAAGAAACCACTAGAGTTGACGGTGGCAGTGAATGTGCTAGACAATGAAGTCCAGCGAGCCCAGGGGATGACTCTAATCTGACTTGGAACCCGCAATGAATTAATCAAAGAAGATAGGAACGCGTGTACCGCATGCCTGCATGTGCTCACGAATATATTCCCCGAGAGGGTAGTTAGAGATATTCTCAGAGCATCTACGTTTCACTAGTAGTACCGAAACTCAATGTATACTGGGAACAATACATGCCTCGAAATTGAAGCACGCAGATGTTTTTATTCACCGAAAAGGCAGTGATGTTACAAATCGTCCATAAATTCCGAAAAACTCATTGGTACGTGTCGGCATGGACGGGGACCGAACCATCGCCTCCTGCACGTCAGGCAAGGTTACTCTCCGCTTGACCACCACGGCTTTACATTTGAATTTGTGTAATGTGTGCGATATAATCATCATCAGCTTCTGTAATGACCACAGATGGAGCACTAGCCAACCCTGTTGGTGAGGGTGTATGGGCGATAGTCCACTCACCATCATTACCATCAGCCTATAAACATGCAGTGCACAGGCTTACCATCAGGGAGGATGTATGATCGTTAGTCAACCACGCATGCCCAATGCGGATTGGTAGACTTCACATACGCTTTAGAATTTTTCTCCAGCGTATACAGGTTTTCTCAGTGTTTTTCCTTCACTGTTTGAGAGCAGTCGGTATTACGTACATAAGATAGAAAAACTCATTGGTACATAGTACATAGCATGTTGTCCATGCGGATCCGAACCCTGGACCCTCATGATCGTGTGTCCATCCATACATCTCTGCAACGCGTCCCCAAAGCTCTTTAGTTCGTCCACTACGCGTGCCCAATGTGGAGACACACTAATGTTACAGTTTTGTAATAGTTTAGATAATTATATTAAACACTAGTGTTTACCCGCGACTTCGTCCGCACAAATTATATACCAGATTTTTAAGTCAGATCATAAGCTATAAAAAAAAAGTGTCATCAAAATCGGTTCAATAGTTTTTGCGTGATGCGCGAACAAACAAACAAACAAACACACAAACAAACAGACAGACAAAGTCTCTAAAAAAAGGTTGATTTTGAGTCAGGGTAACCTAAAAACCATATCGTAATCTCTTTTTTGTAAATATCTTCAATGTACAGACACACTTGAATTAGGTACAGTTTTATAATAGCTTAGATAAACTTACCATCCCAGCTCTCTTATTAACACTAATAAGCCTAACATTCAACCCTTGCAACCCTATATGCACAGTGGGTGGTAAGACGGTGAACTCCTTGCCTTCCATAGTTTGTACCGTGATTGGTTCTGGTGGTATCGTTATTAATTTGTTTACGGCTACCGTTGAGGACATGAGACTGGGCACCCGTTTCATTATTTCTGTAAAGGGTTAGAAAGATTTAAACATTTAATTTTATCAATGAAGTTAGTACTTATACAGGGTGAAATTGATATCATTAGCATTAACAAACTGAACAACTTTTACTATGGGAGCAAACCAATCGGAGCAAAAAAAATCAGCTGTCCATACTAAACGGCACCCGCCGCCGCTGCCTACACGACTCAAATGTATGAAACAGCTGATTTTTTTTGCTCCGATTGGTTTGCTCCCATAGTAAAAGTTGTTCAGTTTGATGGGTAGACACTTAGTTTAAAAGGATGCTAATGATATCCATTTCACCCTGTATTTGGTAGCTAATATTTTCTAATTCGTGGAATGTCATCGTGTCCAATCCCGGGTAAAAACCAAGATTTAAAAGTGGACAGAACAGCGAAAACCGCATCAGAATCGGTTTTATAGTGTTATATTCGTACAAACAGACAGACAAACAGAAAAAAAAACTAAAATAAAACTGTTACTTGGGTTAGGAGACCTATTATCTCCCGAGTACTATTTCACAAATTATCATTAAGATGATAGTCCTTACAGTACAGCGCACCCGAGCGCGCTCCTTGCAAACGAAGTTATATCCTATTTTCAATGCTTATCAATTAAGGGCATATCGTCGTCCTAACTCTAATCCACCGTATCTCAATAAAGACACTTTTTCAGGAGACAGAAAAAACTGTTTATAATTTATCTTTTTCAAGTGAGATTTTAGTTTTATTAAGTACCTATTGTTTAAATTAACGTGAACAGCCTTCTATGAAGTTTTTTTGCACCTTTATTTTTGTCTACTCTATCACATAAAGCAAAAACACGAATTTCGTTAAAAATTTACATACGTACCTATTATTAGAATTAGGGCGACGATATGTCGAAAAATTATCGAAGCGAAAGGGGCGTGTGATAGCCTATATTACTGCCTGACCTGATGCGAGAGAAAGAGATGGGGCGGCGACAGAAACAAAAAAACATGTTTTTTTCTTTTTTGTACACACAAGGTTTCATAACTGGCTATCTCTCTCTCGATTTCTTCGCTCAATCTTTTAGCATAAGCGAAAAGTTTTAAACCTATGGTTTGATCATTGGGTTTGGCCATAGACTTAAACTCTGGCGATAGACTTGCCCTTGCATAGAAGCAACATGTTCCACTTGAATAATGTGTACGCACCTGATTGATGTTCCCGAGTTCACTTCGTCACTATGGCAATGACAGACCGGAATGTGTCATTTTGTGTTGTTTTGTGTGACATGTTGTTTGTTTGAACGAGCTTGTCTATCGCTAGAGTAATATGTCTATGGGTTTGGCACTTGATTTAATTTAAAAAATGTACTACATACCACTTTCAGCCAAAAACCAGAACGCTTTACAGAACTCGACGCTGGCCGACTGCGATATATTGACGATCCTTCTCGCCCGCATCTCTGGGTCTATGAGATACTGCCCCCCGGTCCACACTGAGCTGATCAGGTTGCCGTGGCTGTAATAGGCTTCTGAGAACCCCGCCATGCATATCGATATGCCTTTCAGTATGCCACGCATTGAGGGTAGGAACTGGAAGAGAGATTGATTTTCCTTGTTACGTCATGTTGTGTTAGTAATCGGCCTCAGGGGACCGATCGCGCTAAATAAATCTCAAATGAAACGTCAAAGGACCGCATGCGTATCATAATATTTTACACATTCGGTACAGCGCTAATCATTTGACAGCTCATGACAGACGTTTGACAGATCGCTCAAACGTTTCAGGCTGTCATATATCACATAGCATATAAGGTTATATATTTGGTATCTCTCTTTGGTCACTAAGTACAGTTGAGGGGTAATGACCCCCCGCTTTATCATATGATTCCGAGGTCAATGTCCACCCGCACCCGCATTCTGTATGCACTGCGCGTACCTTACGCACGATAATAATAATGTTGTTAATCATCAATACCAATTATAAACATTGATAATGCAATCTGTTATCATTAACAAGGGCCCTGGTTCAGTTTCGCCAACTAATTAAAAATGATGAATGATAAGTCAAGTTTAGTACGATACGAAATTCAGCACAGTTGAAAAGTAACTGGATTGCAATGTGATTAGAACCTGAATTTGGATGATTGAACTTAGATGTATTCCATTAGCGCGATTGGGCCCTGTGTAGATTTTTCTTTCTTTCTTTTTCTTTCTGTACTACAATAAGTGTAGTTACATCTATCGCTAATTTCCCTACATTTTGAAAGATTTTTTTAAATAGTGTATCAATACTCGCTGTCAATGGCCTGCTTTACCTCGTCTCTCAATCCCAATATTTTTAGAAAAACTCCACGTTACGTTATACTTATACGTTAAAAACCAAGTTTGTCTTCCAAACCTTAGTAGCTTGGAATTTACTCTATTTACAGGATATTATTTGCTAAATACTAGACGTATAGACCAGTCTAGTCGTCGCCGCCATCTAATATTGTTTACGTTAGAAAATAGATTTACGCATCTGCAAATGGACATGTATCATAACAAAATATGTTCTATCTTAACAACACATTGAATATATCTCTTCCTACTACTAACTACCACAAAAGAAGATCACTCACTTGAAACCCAAGACATCTTCCATAGAAACAATACTGATTGATAGTATCTGCCTGAGAGAACAGTTCCTCCGGTGAATGGGGCTCGGTCGGGAACAGATCCCCGGGTGGAGCCCACGAGAGCAAAGTGTGGAGATGGTGCAGGCAGGTACCGAGTGAGGCGAGGAGTTGGCCGCAAGATTCTACTTCCCTGGAAATAAAAGTCATATTAATTTAACAAGCAAAGGTGAGCGGAAGAGTTGGGAGAGGCCGTCCAAGGAAAACATACCATGATCAAATCAATGATCTTTTCCGAAAAGGACAACGTAGCACCTTCAATAGACGGAAGTGCATGAAGAGATGTATGAATGTGAATGAGGCTAAAGAGGTGTGCCAGAGTCGTAGCGTGTGGCGGTCCGTGGTCTCTGCCTACCCCCATGGAACAATGGCGTGAGCTTATGTATTTTAGTATGTCTGTGAATCTCATCGTAGGCCATTAACCATTATATACTATGATTAACAAAAAAGTCGTGCGCCACATGAGAGTACGACGAGAGCAGGTGGGTGAAAAAGACAGCGACAGCGATTCAACAAGAAAGTGTGGCGATATCGCAACAAAGAATGGGTCAGCGTTGTGACGTGCCGTGTCATTCCTAGTACGTTGTATATAATAGCTTAATATCGTAGGCCTGTTAATCTCTTGAACAAGATGGCCAGTGTAAATCGAAGACATGTCACCTACTCGAGAGAAGAATCTATTCTCCTTCTTCTTTCATGTCAGCATGAACTGTGTCGCATAACAATCAATCATGCCGTAGTGTTAAGATTAGCTAGTCAGCAATGGTGGCATCGAGGCTGACTGCCCAGTGCCCAGGGTCAGCCGGACGAACTAGGGTTTCGTCACTCGGGGAGGCTAAGGAGGGAAGAATCTATAGCAGATGATTTAAGCGTGTCATTAGGTAAACACTTTCTCTCATGATTGTATTACACAGTTCTATACGCGACCGGCACAGTTGATCGCAGACTCGATGCAACCTCGCAGATGCGTGTGCATACACACCATTTGTTTTGTTTTGAGGTAAAGTGTGCAAGTCTAAAGTCTATTTTGATCACATTCAACCACAAAACCACACGAAACAACGAGATTATACATAATAAACAAAAGTTTTTCCCTGACCTAGGTATTGAAGTCATGTCATACATAAGATTATCATGATTACTTGGAGTAAACATGACACAAAATTGAGCCTTTTGCTGTGTACCCTATACTGTGAATACTAATTGCTTTTATGTCCTTTCATTTTCTACAACATGTACATGATGGAAGGAATTTTAAGTAGGTACCTAATCAATGACAGGTCAAACGAGACTGCAGTACTAATTAAAAAACGGATGTGGAAATTATTTGTTCTAAACCCACCTTTGTATTACAAATATATTAAGGGGGCGTCCATTAATTACGTGAGGTGATTTTGACGATTTGGCTCGACCCACTCCGAATCTCAGGTAAGATTTTTCAAAATGCGTATTTTAATTGAGGTTGGATTTATTTAAACATTTTTGCCATATTTTAGTGGAGAAACATGTTTTACTTAAAGAAAATTACGTGACATATTCCAGGCCCCTCTCCCCCCACGTGAGATGGTGAGATTCGGCTCGACCCTCCTCCCTCTAAAAGTCTCACGTAATTAATGGACACCCCCTAAATATATTTCATTTAATTATCCTTTTTGGGCAGTTGCTAACTAAAGAACTAATGTGAGAATTAATTTTATTGTTCAACACCCTTTTTTTGCAGCTGGAAACCTTTACCAAACCCCAGATCAACAAGGATGATACACGCTTTGGTATTAGTTAATATAAGTACATTTTGGTATTATGTTGCAGAATTTCAGAGCACTAAGTCTACGTAAGTTTCACGATTTTCGTACAAACTTAGTAACATGGTGATATCTTCAATACTAACCAATTAAAGTCAATGAAATTTTGCAGAAACAATCTAGAAACAAATTTCTATGCTTGTATGGAGTCAGATTTTCGTTAAAATGTATAGTTTTCAAGTTACATTGCCTCAAAGATTTCCAGCCTAAATCTTAAATTAATCCTACCATTGAAACTGTATATTTTAACGAAAATCTGACTCTATAGAAGCATAGAGATTTGTTTTTAGATTGTTTCTGCAAAATTTCATTGACTTTAATTGGTTAGTATTGAAAATATCACCATAGTACGTTTGTATGCAGCGCGCATTTTCGCTCTCGGAATAATATTCTCTTAAGTATCATCATTCCAGTCAAATGACATCCACTGTTCGGATATGTTTCTCCCAGAACAATCTCCAAGTGGAAGCTACTCCAATTTCTTATACAAGGTTTCTAGGCTAGTCACGATATGCCCTAACTTACAACGATCGTTGACATCGCTTAAGCTAATTACTGAACATATAGGGCCCTTCTTATTATGCTAACACTTTTTAAAGGGTTGATCAGACCGTCAAACTGAACATCGTTTTCTATGGCACCAACATCGAAATCGCGAAAAAAAATCTGGTATAGTTTTCCTGACTTTACACTGATGTGACAGAGGAGATCAGTTTCGATAGCTTCCAGTTTCGATAGGTAGTCAGTAGGCGTAGTACGGTCGGTGCTAAAAGTCTGGTTCACAATATTTTAAAAAGAGACAATTTTATTGAGGAGGCAATGCAGATTATATTGTTTTAACTACATCAGACCATTATGTGAGTCATTGTGCGATGTGAGAGACGTGACTTATATCCCTTTCGAAAATGATAATTATCGAAAACAAATGAAAACGATTTAAGAAGATGACTGAAGATGTATGAAGAGAATTATGGATGTTGAAGAGGCGAGAAATGTGCCAGAATCGTAGCATGTAGTGATCTATTGCTACCCCAGTGTTACATAGGCGTAAGCTTATACAGGATGCAAGGAAAAGTATCATTATCCTTTAAACCACATATTCTACCCAGCAAACAGAGCAACTTCTATGGGAGCAAACATGTCAGCGCAAAAAAAATCTGCTGTTCCATAATAAACTGCAATGCCTACACGACTCAAATGTATGAAAAGCAGATTTTTTTTGTTCGGACTTGTTTACTCCCATAGTAAAAGTTGTTAAGTTGAATGGGTAGAGTATGTGGTTTAAAGGTTAAGGATATTTTTCCTTACTCTGTATAGTGTATATGTAGGTACTTACTTAACAAAATATCCTTTTCGAAACAGCAGCGCATCTCTGCCGGTGCACACTTGACGGCTAAGCTTCAATCCGTGCAAAATACACGAATCCACCACCGACACGAAACTCCTGTAACCATTACCAGGTGATTTGGCGTCGAAGTCATAGATTGGTGCCACCTGGAAATGAAATTTTAATGATAATTATACTTATAGCATTCAGGATATATTTGAGCTAGACCCTTATTTATCACTAGTCACTAGATAGTATAAAACAAAGTCGATTCCCGCTGTCTGTCTGTCCCTATGTATGCTTAAAACTACGCAACGGATTTTGATGCGGTTTTTATTAATAGACAGAGTGATTCAAGAGGAAGGTTTATATGTGAATTAAATCCGTGCGAAGCACCAGCTAGTCAACAAAATCCAGCTAAAATATAAAATGTCTAAGCCTAGTTTTTTTTTTTTTAAATTACTAATACAGCGTTGCTCAGGGAGCAGTTACTGCACAGGTCATTCCCGTAACCTGTCGCCATTTCATCCACCCTGAGTTTATTCGGCGTTTCACGTCTCGATCTATATCGCCATCGCTTTGTAGAAGTGAACCGAGGTACCGGAAATCGGAGCAGACTGGCAAAGGTACTCCATCAAGCGTAGTAGGCACAAAACTGGAGATCCCGCCGAAATCGCAGAACATACATTCGGTTTTCGTTCTACTGATTTTCAAGCCAACATTTTCCAGCTTTTGCTGCCATTTTGCCAGTCTGTTCTGGACCTCGAGTCCATCTTCAACGACAAGCACAATGTCATCGGCAAATAGCATGCACCAGGGTGCCTCTTCCTGAATGTCCGATGTCAAAGCATCCATTATCACCAAGAAGAGGTATGGACTTAAAGCCGACCCTTGGTGCAAACCAACAGCCACGCTGAACTTGTCGGTGGTACCAGCGGCCGATCGTACGCATGTACTTGAATTGCTGTACATTGCCCTAACCAACTTTATGTACTTACCGGGCATACCTTTTAAGTATTACTATATAATACTTTTAAGTATTATATTATTATTTGGCCTGCCTTGTTATTTTCAAAAGTGTTTTTTTAAATGTAAAGATATAATATATTTCGTGCTGTCTTATTAAGTAATAATAAGTCATTACTCGTAAGTATACAAAGAACTTTCTGCACATACCTACAGATATCAATCAAACAAGAAAAGTATAGTGACTCATTAATGCAAGCAGCTTGTAATGTAGTAAGCCGATAACCTCAGTGTACCTCATTAATAAGCCAATTGAACGTAATTATTATCATTATCTAGTTAATTAATAATATATAATAATACATATAAAGAGATTTTACACATGTGCTAGTCCTGTGTTATAGAATGGTGTTAAAATTGCTACATTGTTATTGGAGAGATAAACAAAATTGTATGTTTATGTATAATTTCGTTACTAATTAAGTATTTTGTAAGTAACAGCTGAAGCATGTGCAGATAATTAATTACTTTATGTTTTATAGGACAAAAACATAACTCTTAAAGCGTGTATAATATTTTACAGGGTTTTTTAAGATGTAATTTTGGTCATCATCAGCCTTTACACCATGTAATTGGGAATTTTGAAGCCGAAACAGGGTGCTTCAGACCATCATACTGAACAACTTTCAGTAAGAAGCCAATACCGTAATTGCAAATTAAAAAAATCTGCTGTTTAATAATTTTTTTTCACCGATTTTGATATTGAATTCATAGTGAAAGTTGGACTTATGACTGTAAGACCGATCACAACAATGTACACACGACGACTGCTCAGGCTACCCAGTTTGGACTTTGAACTATTCGAAGGTGAACGCTGCGAATCGTGCGAGAGGGTGCGGTATGTTGTTGTTGTTTCGTCTCACGGCACGCTGCGCCCGCGCCGGCAGCCGCGTCTACGCAGGCTCTCTACCGCACTATTTCGTGTTTTGTACGTAGTGTAGTTATGGGTATATAGGGTGCGTAACCAGGGCTGCGTTCAGAACCTTTGGGTGCGATTGTTCTTCTCGCTCGCTCTTATGGGTAATACGCTTTTCACCGAGCCTCTGAACGGCGTTAGGGCGAAAAGTTGCACTCGGAGTGCACTCTGGGCGCACTCTGGGCGTAGGTTCTGAACTATTCTGTTCTATTTCTTTGGAACTTTTTTTTTTTTTTTTTTTTTTTTTGTCTTTCTGCTTCATAGCAATCTGTTTCAGACAACAATAGGCTACTCCTTTCTCTGACAAAAGTGTCTTTCGTCTGGGTTTTTTTTTTTGTTTGTTGATATAGAGTTACTTTTTGCTCAACGGCTTTCTTTCACTCTGTGCTAATAAATCTATCTTGTAGATTAGGGATACTGTGTCGTTTCAGTCTTATATATGGGAGGCTGCCATCTCCTCTCAGGTTCTGTGCCAGTTCGTTTTTGTGGCTTGACAATCTTCTCTGGTATTTTTTGCTGTATTCCATTATTTCCTGTTTGACTGTGTTAATTTTTAGGTCATTGTAAATGTACTTGTTACTGATGTACTGAGGAATATTAAGTATTGCTCTTAGCGTTTTACTTTGATATCTTTCCAGTATTTCTATGTTGCTGTTGCTGGCTGTTCCCCATAACTGTATGCCGTATGTCCATATGGGCTTTAAGATTGCTTTATACAGGGTCCTTCTTAATATGCTGACACTTTTTTAAGGGGCTGATCAGACCATCAAACTGAACAACTTTCTCTATGTCACCAACATCGAAATCGCAAAAAAAAAATCTGCTGTCCCATACATTTGACTCTAGTAGGTTTGCAATTTTGTATGGATGAGCTGATTTTTTTTTCGCGATTTCGATGTTAGTGCCATAGAGAACGTTGTTCAGTTTGACGGTCTGATGATCCTCTTAAAAAAGTGTCAGTATATAAAGAAGGACCCTATATACGGTGATTTTGCTGTTGGTGCTCAATTGTGAGTTCCGTCCTATTATCCATTGCATGTTACGTAATTTTGTGTCCAGTTGTTTTCTCTTAGTCCATATATGTTTCTGCCACGTCAACCTCCTGTCCAGATGCATACCCAAGTATTTTGCGTGTTCCTCTTGTGGGATCTCTTCGTTATTCAATTTTACTGGTGGACAGGTGTCTCTTTTGAGCGTGAAGGTTACGTGGGACGACTTGCTTTGGTTAGCTTTAATCCACCAGGTTTTAAGCCATTCTTCTATTTTGTTTAGATGTGTTTGGAGGTGTTCAGATGCTATTTCAGGATTGCTGTGGCTAGACAGTAAGGCTGTATCATCTGCATATGTTGCGACTGTAGTTTTATCCGTCGTTGGAAGATCTGCTGTAAACAGAGTGTAAAGAGTTGGTCCAAGTATACTGCCTTGATGTACGCCCGATTTTATCTCTTGCAGTTCGGAAAGTTCACATCCAAGTTTCACTTCAAAGCATCAATTTGTAAGGTATGACTGGAGTATGTGAAAGAATGAGTGTGGGAGTAGCTTTTTAATTTTGTACAACAGCCCCTCATGCCATACCTTATCAAAGGCCTGGCTGATGTCAAGGAACACAGCAGAGCAGAATTTTTTTGTTTCCAGTGATCTGCTTATATCGTCAACGATTCGGTGAACCTGTTCTATTGTACCATGGTATTCTCTAAACCCAAATTTTTCTTTGGAACTAAAGCTTTTTCTTTATTTATTATTCAAACACTTGTTAGTGATAGATAAGATTATTTTTACTTTCTTGAATAAGTATTGAAAGAATTATCAAATATTATGAGAATAACAATAAGAAATAATAAAACTTGTACTTGATCACCAAAGAACTTATGCTAG
This sequence comes from Agonopterix heracliana, assembly GCA_963693445.1. Classification (NCBI taxonomy): domain Eukaryota; kingdom Metazoa; phylum Arthropoda; class Insecta; order Lepidoptera; family Depressariidae; genus Agonopterix; species Agonopterix heracliana. The sequence goes on along the minus strand of OY856324.1, from coordinate 4,793,163 downwards.
AATTGTAATCTAATTTTAAGGGTCTTAATTGAAGACCAACCGAAAGAGCTATCCTAAAATAAACTGGAGTATATCAGCCCTGCCCACCACTAAAACTGGATGAAAGCTATTAACCAGTGACATGGTGAGATGATGAATCCAAGACCAGAAAAACTATAATACAGTTTAGATATCTTATTTTTAGGATGGGCTATCCATCTGTACTGTACGAGGAAGATCAATAAAATGTATCTTTTAAACAACAGGTAACTATGGACGCGGGAAGGGGGGTTCAAGATGAAGCACTTGCCCCCCCTGACTTGGAAAAAAATACACAGAGAGTAGATGCATATTCTCCCTAAACATTCATACCACCATTGTTTTGAGTCTTGGTATGAAAAATTTCGAGCTTGCTTCTCTAGCTCAGTTTTTAAATATATGAGTACTTTCTAGTTCTATGAGCGCCCCAGGAAGTTTTGCCCATTTAATATGGTACTTACTAGGTACCTAGAAAAACGAAGTCACCAAATTAATTTAGAAACCCCAATAAGTAGCCTTTTCCGCTCGCTCACCTTGATCTGCCTAAGCCCTAGGTTCCTTAAATTCCGTTCTAGCTTAGGCCCTGAAAGCACCCCACTAAAAATACTACTGCCGGGCCCCTAAAGGTACATAAAGGACATATTCCTTACCTTTCTCACATGATCCACAAGCGGCCAAACAGTGTCTATGTGATCCATCAGTGTCATGAAGCCCTGGTACAAACGCTGCCCATTCTCGCTGTCGTCCGGCTGGAAGTACGTCGCGTTATTCTGGCACGAGTCTTTCAGGGCTTCGTACATCGCATACGTAGGTGGAGCCCCTTCCTTCGTCTCTTCGCAGCATAGCGAAGCCTTCGCGGGCGACTCCGTGAACGACATCTTCGAATACCGCCTCGAAGCAACTCTCAACCCGACACTAAACCACTTTAGCTTCATCTGCAAAGATTTCCTTATAAACATCCAAACTAATTCGTTATGTATATTACAAAGATCGACCAATAAGTATAATTACAAAATATTTCGCGAACAAATTTTGATATCATTGTATAGTTCTTACAATACTGTTTCATTTATTGCTCTTGCTAAAAAAATTTGGTTTTTTGAAATTATTTTCGCAGTCCGCAAGTAATTTCGTTCAACACGTAGGTTGAGTATTCTCTTTCTACGGTTCAACACGAGTTTTTAACGTCAAGCAGTTGAGATGACAGCTGATATTTTATCGAAAATAAAAAATGTCGAAACCTAGCAACACTGGGCAAGGGGCACCAACATGAAGAAAAAATATCCAGTTTGTTTTCTATTCCTCAAAATACAAAAATATTGTCTATAGTATAAACCAGTGTTGCCATTTACATGACTTTTTACTTCTGCACTCGTAGTATGCTACACGTGATACGGCTGTACAAAGAGTAATATAAGTATATTAGAAAAGAGAACCCACTCGTGGCAACATTATGCATCCACCTTATGTCAAATTGAAAGCTACCTAACTCCATCTATGTTCCCGTTCTGTTATTAAACCTATACTACACATACCTACATATATCTACTCATACGTATACATATTATTGTTTTGAATGCTAGTTTTCGTTCAATCCCGCACCGATCCTGTTAAATTTCAGTCTCCCTACTATTTCTGTAATCTGTATATTGGTTAGAGAACAACAGAAACTCCAGAACATCACTAAATCGGCACGAAATTGAACTAAAACTACAAACAACACGCACATAACACAAATAGGCAGCCATCTTGTGAATTTGGCAATTTGACATTGACATAGACCATAAAATCTTTTTTTTTTTTAGTTTGCAGAACGTAATACTAGATGGCTGCACTTTCTATGCAAACTACATTGAAGATACCTGCCAAAAGGCAAATGTCCTCCCACTGCGGCTGTATCACGTCTTTTATCTCGTTCGTTCGCACGCAAATAGAAAAAGAGCTAAGGTGTGATAGCGCTGTATCACTGCGGCATGCTAGCTGTGCTGGCCATTTTCGTTTCGGGCGTTATTGGGCTCCCCAGTCACAGCACAGTCCTAAAAGGCGTCCGATGACGTTGAGCAAAATGTATGAGATTGCGTCTGTAGTCCTACTTGCAGGACATTGTGCGGACGCAGTCCTACATGTAGGACTACTGTGTGATAAAAGTACTGTGTAATAGTGCCCTATAAAAGCGAAAAAAAAATTCGTCTATGGTTATCTCCGTTATCTCTGAGCTTCCGGTCCCTCATCCCTGCAAAGGTACCATAGCATGACACCGTGATAAAGCGCTATCACACCTTCGCTCTCTTTCTATTTCCGCGCGAACGAAGGAGATAAAAGACGTGATACAGCCGTATCACGTGTAGCATGCTAGGAGTGCTGCTTTTGACGATTGGTTTGACACTCTGTACACTGACAGATTTTACTTTATTTTGGGCAAAGGCTATTTTCACGCTGGGGTGGTCACATTTAAAAATCGATGTTGCCAGATATAAAAATAATAATATCTGCATGTTGGTAGTAACTAGTGGTGCAAAAACCGAAACTTACCAATGGACCGTTGAGCGAATGAATGAAATAATGAAAATAGAAAATTTAAGCGCTGTTCACATTACACCGGACGGGCGCGGGCAGAGGACGGGACGGGCACGGACGGAGCACGTGCGGGCGCGGACGTAGCACGAGCGGAGGACGTGGATGGACGGGCGCGGAAGGAAAACGTGGGCGCGGGCGGCGAACGGACGGGTGCGTGCGGAGGACGGGATGGGCACGGACGGAGCACGAGTGGAAGACGTGGACGGACGGGCGCAGGCAGAGGACGGACGGGCGCGGACGGAGGACGTGCGGGTGCGGGCGGCGAACGGACAGGCACGTGCGGAGGGCGGGCGGGCACGGTGCGACCCAGTGTTGCCATATGTTTTTTGTGTTGTTAAACACACATTTTAACCAGAATCCCAGCCAGGAATGTCTCCTTACGAGGGATCTCCTCAACGGTTAACAGCATTGACTTGCAATTTTCTTGTAGACGTTCAGTTTTGATAGCAAAACTCACATTTAACCAGAATGTGGTGCTGAAGCCAGGAATGTCTCCGTACGAGGGATCTCCTCAGCGGCTAACAGCACTGACTTGATTTTTTTTGTACGCGTTCAGTTTTGGTAGTAAAAGCTCACATTTAACCAGAATCTGTTGCTGAAGACAGGAATGTCTCCGTACGAAGGAACACCTCAACGGCTAACAGCATAACTATGATTTTTTTTGTACGCGTTCAGTTTTGATAGTAAAAACTCAAATTTAACCAGAATCTGGTGCTGAACCAAGGAATGTCTCCGTACGAGGGAACTCCTCAACGGCTAACAGCATTGACTTGACTTTTTTTGTACGCGTTCAGTTTTGATAGTAAAAACTCACATTTAACCAGAATCTGTTGCTGAAGACTGGAATGTCTCCGTACGAGGGAACTCCTCAACGGCTAACAGCATTGACTTGATTTTTTTTGTACGCGTTCAGTTTTGATAGTAAAAACTCACATTTAACCTGAAATATCTCCGTATGAAGGAACTCCTCAACGGCGAACAGCAAAACTGAACGAGTACAAAAAAAAATGAAGTCAATACTGTTCGCCGTTGAGGAGCTCCTTCGTACGGAGACATTCCTGGCTTCAGCACCAGATTCTGGTTAAATGTGTGTATTGCTATCAAAACTGAACGAATACAAAAAAAATATCAAGTCAATGCTATTAACCGTTGAGGAGCTCTCTCGTATGGAGACATTCTGGCTTCAGCACCAGATTCTGGTTAAACATGGTGTTTTGCTATCAAAAACTGAACGTCTACAAAAAAACAACGGGTCAATGCTGTTAGCCGTTGAGGAGTTCCCTCGTACGGAGACATTCTTTGCTTCAGCACCTGATTATGGTTAAACGTGGTTTTTTGCTATCAAAACTGAACGTCTACAAGAAAATTGCAAGCCAATGCTGTTATCCGTTGAGGAGATCCCTCGTACGGTGACATTCCTGGCTTCAGCACCAGATTCTGGTTAAACGTGTGTTTTTGCTATCAAAACTGAACGTCTACAAAAAAATTGCAAGCCAATGCTGTTATCCGTTGAGGAGATCCCTCGTACGGAGACATTCCTTGCTTCAGCACCAGATTCTGGTCAAATGTGTGTATTGCTATCAAAACTGAACGTGTACAAGAAAATTGCAAGTCGATGCTGTTAGCCGTTGAGGAGATCCCTCGTAAGGAGACATTCCTGGCTTCAGCACCAGAGTCTGGTTAAACGTGTGTTTTTGCTATCAAAACTGAACGTGTACAAGAAAATTGCAAGTCGATGCTGTTAGCCGTTGAGGAGATCCCTCGTACGGAGACATTCCTGGCTTCAGCACCAGATTCTGGTTAAACGTGTTTTTTGCTATCAAAACTGAACGTCTACAACAATATTGCAAGCCAATGCTGTTATCCGTTGAGGAGATCCCTCGTACGGAGACATTCTTCTCTTCAGCATCAGATTCTGGTTAAACGTGTGTTTTTGCTATCAAAACTGAACGTGTACAAGAAAATTGCAAGTCGATGCTGTTAGCCGTTGAGGAGATCCCTAGTGCGGAGACATTCCTGGCTTCAGCACCAGATTCTGGTGAGTCTTGCTATCAAAACTGAACGTGTAGAAGAAAATTGCAAGTCAATGCTGTTCGGAGTTCTGCGTAATTCGGAACGCAACCTAGTACTAGGCCGGCAGCGTGAGATGACGTCACACGGTTACCATGGCAACCAGCGTGGAAATAGCGTAAACAATTGATTTCGTGCCATTAAAATATTCATGTGAATTGAGCCATTTTCATCTTTATCACACTGTAATAAGAATGTTGACACATGAATGTTAGAATTTGTCAAGATTAGTCAACAATGGCCAACATTCCAACAAAAAAAAAATAGAGCCGGGATGCTACCGTTAACTCAACATTCCATAAAGAAAACCGGTAATTCAGGCTAAAAGCCTGGTTACCGAACCCAAAAAAAAGAAAAATTCTTGTCTTTGGATTTTCTTAATGATCTGTGGCAGCGTGAAAATAGCTGGTTCGTTTATTTTGGTTAGATTTTGAAGACATCGGATTTTCATAAAAACTATATTTTAAACCTTAAACATGGAAGAAGTATCAATGGAAACAGAAGCCGAAGAAATCGACAAACAGCAAGACATCAACAGTTCCACAGAAAACCTCGAACGAATCACAGAAACTGAGCAAAATGTGTTTCAATATCCAACTTTATTTACAAGCAAAACATTGTTAGAACTCTGCAATTCCTCCTGGACACGGGCTCCTAAAGCTAAGGAGGAAGTGCAGCCATATCTGCGGGGTTGTAAATGGTCTCCAGACGGTACTTGTTGCTTATCCGTGGTGAACAACGACGGTGTCCATATCACTGAGCTTCCGCGAGACTTGTATACTGGTAACGCGGGTAAAGATAGGACTATCGATGTTTTGGATTCCGTGATTCACGTTAAAGAATGCGGCTTAATTTACGATTTTTGTTGGTACCCTGGAATGAATAGCGGCATCCCTGAATCTTGCTGGTGAGGCTTGATTTTTTATCTTCTGCTCAAACCATTTATTTCTCAAGCTGGTTGATCAGGAATTTTCCTACATTAAAGGCTGGTTCACACAGAGTCCGGCTGCGGGCCGGAACGGAACAGCGACGGACAGCTGCAGAACAGATCGTGTTACACAGAGCATGCAGTTGCCATTCTGCAGCCGGTCTGTCGCGGTTCCGTAGCTGGTCCGTCGCTGTTGCTAGCGCAGCAGCTTGATGTCGTATTTCGATACTCACATTCATCAAGAAATAATCGAGAAATAATAGGTACTTTGGATTCACGAAATCAGTACCTGAGGAGGTGAAATAAGCGAATGTCATTGTTTTTAACATTTTCTATTAATTCCTCCCTTTTATAAGAGTCAATTTTTGTAAATAAATACAACTGTCACATGCAGCAACCGGCCTGCAACCGCAGACACACACAAAGCTCTTGTGTGACATCTAGTATGGCGCGCTACTCGCGTTATACATTACAGCCGTTCTGCAGCTGCACTCTGTGTGGCCCAGCTTTTAATCTAGAATATGGGAAAGAGTCTTTAAAGACATCATCGGCAATTCATAAATTTTTGGTCTAAATGTAAAAGTACCGTCCAACAAAAACTTATGCTGATCACCGACTAAGCATTTATTGTTATGAGACGAAAGCTATAGCTGTAAGTTTTATTTCATCAAAAATGTAGGAAAAAGCTGATTTCTCAAACCTTAATAAAACCAAGGGAAATGGCCCTACTGCTTTGGTGTCATACTGAACAATGCTGCAATGGGCTAGTTCTAACAGAATTAATCGAAAATTTATGAAAAGGTAGATTTTTCGAACCCAAATAACTGTTTAGATGGACAAGTCCTAACAGAATATCCCTTTTTTTTTGGCCGGTACATTCACATTTTCGACCAAATCCGATGATGTCTTTTTATGTTGATGTACCATAGACATTCAAAATTACACAGACAAAATCATGAGTAACCTTAGGTCAAAAATTTTTGGTGTTTAAACACCAATTTGTTCTATTAATGAAACAATTTTTTTATTTTTTTCAGTTGGTTAACTACAAGACAAAATGCACCTGTTCAAATGTGGGACGCATTTGATGGTTCGTTACGTTGCTCCTACCGAGGGTTCAATGCTGTCGACGAGATGGAACCAGCTCTCTCGGTCAGTTTCACTTCGGACGGAAGTAGAATCATTGCTGGATACAAGAAAGTTTTGAGAACATTTGATGTTGATAGGTAATTTAATTTTCTTCATCTTTTTTGATGGGATGGTTTAGACCAGGGGTGGCCAAACTTTTCAAGTAGGCGGTCTACATTGAAACTCTAGATATACCTCGAGGTCTACTTTCTAAAACAATGTTTCAGGTAATATGCTCGTATGAAAACCGAGATCTACGTCTCATACTTATCGCAAACATTACAGAAAACGCTGATTCACAACAGTCAAAAAACGCCGTTAAATATAAAACCAATATTCGTACGCAGGTATGGAAACTTGCGACAGTTCCCGAAAATCGCAGTTCCGAATGCTCTTGATTAACTTTTCAGATATTATGTAGAAAGTACAGTGGCCGGCAAAGTTCTTGAGCACGCCTTTGTTTGTTGTTGGTTTTTGTTGTTGTTAGTTTGATGGTTTAAGTCACCACATAAAATTTTACTACCTGGGGTCTTTTGTTACACCCTGTATTTTTCCCACTGAAGGGAAGGCCCCATGGAATATACAAGGTGTTACAAAAATACAAATAAACATTTAAGGGGGTGGTTTAGACCATCAAACTGAACAACTTTCACTATAGGACCAATATCGAAATCGCGAAAAAAAATAACTATATTCTATACTCTACAAATAGACTCGAGCTAAAATATGTATGGGATCAGATTTTTATTTTTGCGATTTCGATGTTGGTCCCATAGAGAAAGTTGTTCAGTTTGACGGTCTTAACAACCCCCTTAACAGTTTTAAATTTTATTCTTACTTATGTAACACCCTGTATATGGGCTTTAGTCTACCACTCATGCCCAATGCAGAGTCACTATTCTGAAATGGGCTGATCTTTCTTAGGAATATGCGTTGTCCATTGACTTCACAGGCGCAAAGATGAAATATTTGGTGAAACTTGGGATTGTGTAGCACCATCATTCATCATCAAATAAATATCTTGGAAATTGTCAGACTAGATTCTAGCCCCATATAAAGTACCAAAATCTAGCCTGAACTTGTTTTATAATTACTAGACAACAATTGGTATAGAATACATGCATACAAAGATCCATGACTCAGGTACAATTATTCATATTCATCCATCATACAAATATTTGCCACTTGCAGGATCTGAACCTGCGACACTCAAATTAGAAATCAGATATAATTCACAGCCAACTGAACTATTGGGCCACCAAAACCAATGGTCTATTGTTGTCATTGGTCAATCTATTGATTTTATTTATACCCTTCAATTACACTATTGATGTTATAGTTACCAAAGGTTGTAAACACACTCAGTTGCAGAAACTCTCATGAAAGTTAATTCTCCATTAAATCTCTTGCTTAACAAAACGTGACTTGTCTTGTTAGTAAAATCTAGTATGCTAGTAAAATCTAGCAAGAAGTTTAATGGAGGATTAATTTTAATGAGCGTTTCTGCATCTGAGTTATTTTGACGCACTTACCTTGATCTTCCAGACCTGGCAGAGACTTCTCCGAACACAAGATCTCGTCCCCAGCCTCGTGTCTCACCACAAACAGTAACCTTCTAGCCGTCGGGTCGTGGAACACCACTATTAGTCTATACAACGTCAGTGAAATGGGCACTTATAAGAGCATCGGGAAAATGCATGGGCATGGAGGTAAATGCACAGAAATTTGAAATAAACACTTGATTTTAAATATTTTACTAAATATCTTTATTGCACAGTGAAATTATGGATTTTAACAAAACATTTTACTAGTAACCTCTAAGTCAAGACTAGCAATGTGGCAATATAAACACTTTATTATTGTTCCTATTATAGTTAATTAGACTTAAGAATTATTAAGTTAGTAACACCACATTTAACTTCGATGAGCTGTATTCACTCTTAAATTCATTCTAAAGATTTTAATTTATATTTAAATTAGAAAATGTTGTTTATAAATAATAGGTACTGTTATCATTTTATCATGACCAACTAAACTAGTTATTTATCTATCATTGGCAAGACATTTATTTGGCACAATGTATATACAAATTATCAATATTTGTGCCAACAAGATACATCATTCGTTTTGTTACTTTCAACTTTATTAGTAGTGCATAGAGTCCAAATTGACTCTAATGCAATATTTAAGCAAGGAAGTAACTTTGGTCGGCTCGCATGCCATTCTGAAGCCCTAAAATGGATTTTCACATTTTCACATTGAGCTATTGACACGATGAACAAAACGTCATACGCCATAAGCTGGTAAGGAAAGAGATAGTGATTTACTGAGGCGGTGCGGTGATATCACAACATTGAATGGGACAGTATTATGACTTACAGTGTCATCTCTAGCAGTACAAAATACCTTAAAGCATGTTCATAACATTGTTATTTGACTTATGTTATTTTACAGGAGGAATAACGCACATGAAATTCACTCCAGATGGCTTAAAACTAGTGTCTGGAGCTCGAAAAGATCATCGTCTTCTAATCTGGGACATCAGATACTACCGAAGACCTCTCAACATATTAAGTAGAGCAGTGGATACTAACCAACGAGTTTACTTTGATGTTTCACCGTGCGGCAAATATTTAGTATCGGGTGGTACTGATGGCGTATTGAAAGTGTGGGACGTTGATGACGTGGATTGGAAGTCTAGTATGGATGCTACTGACAATGACAGTGCTACTTTCAAGGTATGATATGCTACAATTTATACAGGGTGTAAACATAAATGCGTATCAAACTTTATGGTGTGCTTTAGACACAGAACATATAAAGAGAGGTTAGAAAGGCGATGTGGGTGGGGCAGGCACGCCAAAGATATGAGCAACGCTCATATGTTTAGTATGGTGCGCGGCGTGGTGCGAGAGAGCGCGCGATTTCAATCTTGGTTCCATACTAAAAGTTGCGCCCTGTTCGATTAGTAACGCATTTAAATTTACACCACGTATTGGCTATGTGCGAAGTGGGTGCTGGGAAGTGTCAAATCGATCGCAGCACACGCTTTGGCAGATATTTGAACTATTTTCGGCCCAACACTAAAATATCCTAAACTACAAAAACTACTAACTTAAAATATTTTGCAGGGATGTTTTTATTGCTATCTATAATCCATTCCAAATAGCAACGAAAATTTAAGGCTATTTTCAATTAAAGAAATAGAGATTTGAAACACTTCCTCTCACTTATTCTTAAAACAGCTTTATTAACGTCCAAGATTATCGGAAGGTATATCTTTCTAACAAATAAATTTTATTTGCTTCTGGCCAATTCTGGACCAGAAAGCAATATACGAATCGGTAGGTACATCTTGTCGCCCTTATTTGGAATGAAGTATAGGTGTTCACAAAAAGAAAGATTATTCGCAATTCAACCCCCAAAGCCTTAGATGCTCTAAGCCGAAAGCAAAACAAAAATGAAGTATTGCAAAAAGATTTTAATAAATATTAAAGTTTTTACTGTACGCATACTGGTAACTTTTGTACTAAAAAATTTACATTACCGCCGTTAACTCCAATTATAAAGAAAACAAAGTTAATTATTTTCTGAATTAATGGCGATTGTACATTTTTTTCACATCACGCTGCCAGTCGCAAGTATAAATAAAATAAAGACCAAAATGTTTCTAATGTAAAGAGACGAACACTAAAAATATACTTTTTTGTGTTTCAAGCCAGATCTCTACCATCTCTCGTTAACACCATCTAACGCGGCATTAGGATCTGTATTTTTTTTAAATTATCTATCATAATCAAAATCCCCAAAAAGCATAATATGCTCACGACTATATTCCCCGAGGGTAGTCGGAGATATTCAGATACCTCAGAACATCGACGTTTCACTAGTAGTACCGAAACTGTCCAGTTTGACGGGGAGTGAGCCCGTCGCCACTTATAATGGACGGTGGGTTATATGCCTAGGAATTGAGGCATATAGGTTTCCTCACGATGTTTTCCTTCACCGAAACGCCAGTGGTCCCCCAAAGAGCCTTTGACTAAATTACACAATTTTGCTTTTCAGTTCCCACTACACAAAGATTGCTGCAACAGTGTATCAATACACCCATTGAGACCAATTCTAGCCACAGGATCTGGCCAGTACCATTTTATAGACCCTATCAAATCTATCGACGACGACATAATACCAGAAAATAACGAAATAAAATATAGTGAAAGTAGTGTTAGAATAAGTAAAGAAACAATATCAGATGAGCTCGATATGAAATATTCGAGTTTTACAGAAAATTGTTTAGTGTTCTGGTGGACTGGAGAAGTGCCTGATTTGACGTAGAATTAAGAATAAAATGTAGATTGTAAGAAATAAATTAATGTTGTCATAACAGTGTTTTCAATCCCTAGAAACTTTTGTATAAAATGTTTTACGCAAAATTCGGAAAGGACAAATTGGTAAAATTTTTCAAGCGTCTAAGTTGTGAACTGAGCAGAATCAAAAACGAAATCGAATTTGCCAAGTCGCTGTGTCCATCAATGCGGAGAATAGAAAGACGGAGGAGAAGTATCAATAGAAATAAGTTTTTTTTCGCCTTTAAAGTACCTAACCGCCTGGCCACGGGACAGGGCGACCGGCGGCGCGAATTGCGATTTTAGAATACACTGAGCGTTGTGTCCCTACAATTACGCAAGCACGCAGCGGCGCGTAGGCAGTGTATTCTAAAATCGCAAGACGCGCCGCCGGTCGCCCTGTCCCGTGGCCAGGCGGTAAGCTCTCAGAGTTTACCTACGAGTTTACAGTGTTATCTATCTGAAAATAATTTGTATAGGACAGAATTGATAACTGGTACACATTTCGCAGCCTTATTGGCCGGCCTTACATGAAAATGGTAGGTTACCTACCTATAAAAAGACATTATTCATCTCTTTTGGCGATGAAATAGTTAAGTATGCTCCATAGGCAAACTAATAAAGGACTACGGGTGAATGATGACCGAGTATTCAATTATCTTATAGCTCAGTAGCCCCATGTTACTTCACATATTGATCTGCGAACACTTTGAGACGATCGGCCAAGGCGCCGTTTCCGAATGATTGCGCCAAAGGGAGTGTTCTAAACGAATTTTATTGTAAGTAGATCATTTGGGGAATTTTGTAGAGTTTTTATTGTGAAAATCTGTGCGGTTGGCAGAAAAATGAATTTAACGATGTGGTCGTTCGGGGCTGGTAAACCGAGTGTCTTGCAGTAAAGACTACTAAAGAAGACCTATATATTTTTTTTATGTACTACCTTAAGGTAGGGTAGGTACCTACTAGCGATAGCGCCACGACGTCGTCATTTAAATATTTTAAGGTTTATTAAAAAAATGCATCTATTATCCTGCCATATTTCATTATATATATTATATATTTCATTATATCGTACATTCATATTAGGTAAATAGCAAATGCGAAGATACTGTCTGTCTGTAATAGGTATGTTTTCATGGAATTCGTAGCTAAACAACTACATCGAATTTGAATTTGATGGATAGGTATTTGGTGTCAACAATTTATAATTTCAGTAGGTAGGTTAGCTTATTTTCTCAAATCTTCGATAGTAGGTAGGTAAAGTTTTTCGAACGGCTTGCAATTAAGTACCATAACTTAACTGAAAAAGTTTACGAGACTAATAGGACTTTAACGAGCCCATGCCAAGATTACTGAATTAAGTACCCCAAACTCCTTCGACAACTTTTAAGCGGTCTTCACGAGAGCTGTAAAGTTAGCATCTTGAATGATCAGCTGTATTGTTAAACGACTAATTAATCTTAATGACCATTTTAAGTTACTGGACTTGAAACCTTTTTAGTGATAAGTCGTTATTATGCTACAAATTGGGCTATTATTATTAAGAATGAACGAATAAGACATTAAATACTTCAAATCTCACACTATAATAAAACTGTAAGAACGAGAAGTTTGTCACATTGATGATATTTAAAAAAGTAAAGATGTGTTGGTGTCGATGACTCCAAATCACAGATTTTTTATTTGTCTATCTGTTTGTTTGTTTATATGTCTGTCCTGTTCGTTTTTATCTAGGTACCTATACCTAATCATATTTTGAACGGAGTGACGAAATTATATCTAGTCGAATGATTGAAGGTCCAACAGAAAATGGCTGAATTAAAAGCTGTAATAGAAGAATCTTTTTCAATTTCATTCCCTTTCTCAACGTCGATTGAAATGAAAAACGATGCGGATTCTATAATATTATTAACCGAAAAAGTGAAATTATTTGTCTGTTTGTTTCTTTCACGCTCACTCTATGTTCGATTGCCATGTTTGATAAGTAGGTAGGTATTTAGCTTTAGATAGCTTATGGGGCGTGGAGAGCCCTTAAACTGATATCTGAGTTATATATAGTACCTACCTACTTTTGTCTTGGGCTGGCTTGCCCCAAAAAGTATTTAGGTTTAAACATGTTTAGATTAAATATAATGTTGTACTGTCATTAGTATCAGCAGTGTGAGAGACAGAGACTGATAGAGCGATCACCAAATACGTTTTTGGTGCAAGCCAACCTTATTAATCACCTTACTGACGATAAACACAATTGGGCTAACAATTTTGCAATATTTTATAAACCTGGGGATTTGCTCTGTGGCTCTGCTATTGGGTGGTCGCGTGCGCGTCGGTTGCCCCGTCCCCGGTCCACAGTGGAAATCCAGTGGCTCAGGATATTGTTCTTTTATAAGAACAACCCTTGAAGTCACCAAAATATCAATATAACCGTACAACGTCAAGCACTTTTGCTATAAAAACTCGACATTGGCAAAATCATCACATACCCAAGATGGCAGCCATTTTTTAAAATATAGAATAGAATAGAATAAACCTACCTCTAGTTCTTATATCTGATCCATGACAAAAATAGAATTAAATACAGCTGAAGATGCGGGCAGCGCTAGTTCTTTACTAAAATCTCCAAATCGAATCAAAAACGGTATAGATTTCAGCTGAAAATCTACGTTCAAATTGAGAGTCAACCTTTCAAATTAAACTGTGTGCCAAAACCAAACGCTCTTGTTTCGAATTTAATTAAATTTTCAAGTTTTGTGAATCGTTTGTCTCATTAGTAGAGTATTGACTCTGGGAATAGGTAGATACAGATCACTGGCCCGCTGTGGCAAATGGTGAATATTTCGAATGGGAAGGCAGAAACTCGGTAACCTACCTACCATCACCAGATTGTGATTTGTGACCTTTGATGGCTCTATAGCTCAGTCGGCAGTGAACCTGCCTGCTGTGCCAAGGGTCGCGGGTTCGAATCCCGTTAGGGGCAAATATTTGCATCATCATCATCAGCCTATCATCGTCCACTGCTGTACATAGGCCTCTCCCAAGGCGCTCCACAAAACTCTGTCCTCGGCCTTCCTCATCCAGTCGCTCCCCGCTACTTTTTTTAGGTCGTCTGTCCAGCGGGCAGCAGGGCGTCCCACACTACGCCTACCAGTTCGCGGTCTCCACTCTAGAACTCTGACACCCCATCGGTTGTCAGTTCTTCGGCAGATATGACCAGCCCACTGCCACTTCAGCTTGCTAATTTTCTGAGCTATGTCAAGCCACTTTAGTTCTGTGACGAATCACTTCATATATTTGCATGATGAATATGAATATTTGTACCATAGTCATGGATGTTTGTATCTACAGGGTGAAATTGATATCATTAGCATTAAACAAAGAGCCTACCCATTAAACTTAACAAGTTTTACTATGGGAGCAAACCGATCGGAGCAAAAAATAACTGGCCAAGAGCGAGGTGTGTACTCGCACATAGAGGGTTCCAAACCTAATGTTACCGTAAGAAAAGATGAGAACAGTGTTAACGAAAACCGCCGTTGTTCGGAAGGTACAAAGTGGTATAGCGAGCACAACATAAAAAAAGTGCAACGATATAATAGAGAAATTATGTCATGATAGCTTACAGCCGTTGTAATATTATAATATTAAGTAAGTATTTAAAGTTTTAATGTTTAAAGAACATGATGTATTGTGACCATGCTCAAAGAAGTGGCAATGGTCTCGCTACATGAACACTTACAACGGACAAGTTTGAGTACCTACTGCACGAAAAAATTTACGTAATATTTGTAATTCAATATGATCACTAAGAAAATCCCTGAATATCCCAATTAGAGAATAGGTAGGGAGTCTTAACTTAATGCAAATGTAGGTAAGACATCTATTTTCTTTAACATATTTATTTTTCAAGCGTCTGCGTGGGTCAGAATTGTTTCCAGTGAAAGAAAGTGGATGGATAATAGTCAAGTATTTTTGTTAACAAATGGGTGGGTAAACCTAACACGGTAGAGAGTATATTCCTTGCCTAACACCCTCTAATGACTACCACCTGTATTTTAAGTTCACCAAGAAGTTTATGCGTTGCAATCTCATTCAATCATTAGCAATCTTTTTGAACTATGATTCTAGAACATGGATGTAAACCATGGATTTAGAACGTAGAAAGAGAAGGTATAGAAGGAAGCACGTGTCTTGCATATTCACTCAAAAAGAGACGCACATAGCAAATTCGCTCTAGATAAAAAAGGAGATCGCTACTTATTACTGTCCTTATCGACGTAACCGCTTTTTGTACTACAAGGGCTGTCTGACTCCAGAGTCAGTCATCTATAAATTTCATAATTATATTTTCATATTATATAAATTTTCACCGCCTGTACGGAAGTTTGCTCTCCTCTTCAGGTGCTTATAGACAATGCCATCTTTCTGTTCTAGAAGTTGAAATGTATTGTAATGAAGCGGGTTATTGACGAACAGAAGAACTAGGTTTATCATTTTCTCACATTAGTACTAGCACCCGAGTTGGATGGAAATACATTACTCCAGTTTGTCTTCTCGGTATGAAAGCCTAAAACCAAGAATTTTGATAATTCAATCTTCTTGCCTAAAACACTAAAAGGTGCATAAGCTAGAGTAAGCGAAAGTCTATGATCAAGAAGGTTGTAATGTAAGGCACTGTATCTTATTTCATTGCATGTTAATGATCAAGAAGCTTGGAAAGCGTTGATTGAGTATTTTATAGATTCGCAGACTGGAATGGTCATACTGGAAAGGGACGGAGATATGAACAAATTATATTAAATCTGGTACCTTAGCCCGACTAAGTTGTACGATTTTGATACCAATTTCAACTTCATCAGCATCAGCATAGCGAATACGCGTGTCTCGTTTTCGCGATTACTATTATTTTAATGCCTTTTCGAGTCATTGTATTTCTACGTTGGAAAGGTATGGTCCATGATCAGCAAGGTGGCATTGGTATTGTCTATGCATTGGTTTATATCCATGTCTCACAGCTCACAAGAAGGATCTCTTAATTCTAAAGCATAAAGTCCGCATCAATTTAAGATTGTAGTTAGCCTCTTTTCTCTTATGACTTACCTTGAATAGTAGAAAGAGATGGAACTTTAGATATTTTGTTAATGCGGCTGTCAACTTTCCACGTTTTTTGACACTTTTTGACATGCTAGTGTATGTAAAGTTGTGTAAAGTAGTAACTGCCTTTTGTCCTACCACATGTGACATGACACAGAACATAAAAAACAAACTTCAATAAAAGTGGACCGCCTTGCAAAAGTTATCCTCCCTCTATGCAAATATAATCTCTTTGATCCATGTCCATGATTCACTACTGACGTATGACTGACGTGTAAAGATTTTATTCCGATTTGTCCTAATCATTATGATGATAAATATTTCATTTGTGAAAATCATTATTTCAATCCATCTTAATAACGTAGCTGTTGATATGGCTTAATATTTTGTTACTTTCCGTAAATTATCTTATATTATGTTAGGATTTTTCAATAATGAAATACGGTTTGCTGTAAAGTTAAAATTTTTAAGTTTCCTGCATTGTGAATCGGACCTCACATCCTGTCATTCAAGCAAAGTTCAAATGTTCAAATTACTGTTACCTTCTCGAAAATATTTAAATACAGTTTATTCCCAACGAAATAGTGATTTTTCACAAAAATCTTAAGCACCTATTTTTTATGCTATCTCTGGAATAGGTACTCTAACTAGCTGTTTACCAAGTTTCACCGATACCAGTAGGTACACCCGTTCTTGCATGAAACCATACAAATCACAAATCAAAATATCGAAACAATTATTCATTTTGTACTTTTTTTAATGAGTAGGAATAATTGTAGGGTGTTATAGAATAGATATAGTGGAATTTAACAGATTTACCGTCTTTTAAAAAACTTTTAAGCAAAAAACAGTGACGAAATATGGCTAACAACAAAACTTCACAACGGAGTTGGTAATTCATTGAAAAACTAGCAATTTTGTTATCTTTGTTCATTTTTATGACTGAAACTGGTGTTAATTTATTGGATTTTATTTAAAATGTAATATATAAAGTTTGTGTCTATGCTCATCAACGAAAAACATCAACTGCAACCCTAAGTTTGTTTGTACTGTATTTTTTCAATTTTCTCAAAAACTATTATCAATACAGACACCGCTATAATTTTCCTACAAAATTCAATAGTTTATCGACATGTAAGAATTATTTCAGATTTTTTGGCTTTATATGTTCGGAGATAAGGGGGGGGGAACCAAATTTTTTCGTGCAGTCGGGCTTATAAATGAATAACTACGCATCACTTAGTAAAACGAACTACCAATACGAAATCTACGTTCAAAGCCCTTTCAAATGATACCAAACTCGGCTAGATTGGAAAACTTTTTTTTTAAAAGTCATCACTTTTTGGACCTTAAAAATGTGTAGAAAAATTATTTTCTAAATTGTTAGTCTCGCTTTACGTTTGGGTTAGCATGATTGACCACTATGCCGAATTTCAAGTCGCTAGCTTCTATAGTTGCTGAGAAAAGTGGCTGTGACAGACGGACGGACGGACACGAGAGTGATCTTATAAGGGTTCCGTTTTTCCTCTTTGAGGTTCGGAACCCTAAATAAAAAACAGCTGTTTGATGGGTCCTAGTTTGTTAGTGGGTCGGTGGCGCGTTGCGGAGAGCTATTGAAACTCAATTTTGAGGTCCGAGTTCAAATCCGCACGGACCACATGCCATGTAAGTACTAATGAGTTTTTCTAACTTATGTAACCGACTGCTTTCAAACGGGGAAGGAAAACATCGTGAGGAAACCTGCATACGCTGAAGAAGAAATTCCGATGCGTATGTGAAGTCCTACCAATCCACATTAGGCAAGCGTGGTGGGTATACTGGGCTCATACACCCTCCCTGAGGCGTAGGCCTGTGCCCTGCAGTGGGACGTATACAGAGTGTTACATAAGTTAAAATAAATATTTAAAACTCTTAAGGGCTTCTTTAGACCGTCAAACTGAACAACTTTCTCTATGGGTCCAACATCGAAATCGCAAAAAAAATATCTGATACCTATCACATACATATCTCAGCTCGAGTGGATTTGTAGAGTATGGAACATCTTTTTTTTCTTTCGCGATTTCGATATTGGTCCCATAGTGAAAGTGTAATGCTTTGGGGTTCCGTGACAAGGGTTGGAAATAAATAAGCATCAATTACAGATCGAAAGTATATTTCCTTCGTTGAAGTTAACTGATCCGTGGCACAAACATGCAATAGTGATAAACATAAAAAGAAAAAGAAAAACTTAAAATAAAAACTGCCGAGCTGAGGCTCGAACCCGAGAAAGTCCGAATCGAAAGTGTCTCCCCGACCGCTGGACCAACGCGTCGCTTAACGAGGTCGACGAAAACCTCGTACGCTTTCCGCCGGTGCGGTATGCCCACCAATTGCGATAAAGGCACTCTTAGCTATGACCGTAATCCCTCAAATAAAGGGCATATCCGTAGGCTGCGAAAGAAACACGTAAGTATCAGCGGGAACATTAATTACGTGCCGAAATATTCAATATGACCGAAGATTGCGCAAACTCACCCCATGTCCTTTAAATCGCTCACAATTAACTGAATTAACTTTCCTTGACGGATTGCCAAGTTGCTTACAACTGCACGATATGATAAACTTGTTATTCAGACCGTTAATAACATTTATTAACGACTAATAGATCGTTCACAATGATTGTCTGAATCTTCACGCGCACCATGACAGTTTTCGCTACCCCCATACATTTTATGCGCGTACCCACCTAAAGTTAGAATTTACTAACGGAGAACTCAATATTTTAGGACGCCTAGCGCCATCTATTGACATTGGTTTGCAGCAGGAATTATGACCATTACATTATCCCCCCTCCTCAAAAGAATCTGACCAAGATTCAATTTAGCCTGTACGTTTAAGATCAGACGAATGCCACTTTCCCAAATCTTTGCCTCTCAGGCTTTTAAGCTTGTACACATCCTCTGAAAGTTTTTCTGAAATTATCGCTTTTTCAAACTTTGGTGCAAGCTTCGACATGAAGTTTTTATCAGCATTTGATAAGGTTTTGGTTCGTTTCCACACCAGCTCTCCTAAGCGGTACCTACACTCACGACGTCTCAAGTTATAATGTCTGCTATTAACCTCATATGCCTTTTTAAGTCGATTGTTCACGTCGTCATAAATGTTTTTTCTTAAATGTATGGTTTCCTCAAATTTTTCTCTGTTGAAGATTACAGGGCCATTTTGAACTACACTGTTCTGTTTTTTGCCATGACAAGATGTTTCACGTCCAAAGAATAAGTAAGATGGAGTTTTACCCGTGACTTCATGAACAGCAGTTCTTATAGCATGGCCTATGTGCGGAATATGTCTGTCCCAATCCTTGTGATTCTCAGATACATACGATGCTATGGCAGTGCCTATGACTTTGTTAACGCGCTCTGTCGGGTTTGCCTGTGGGTGATAGTATGGGGTGTACCACAAATCCACACTGTAAGAGGTCATAAGTTCTTTGAATTGGTTGGCTGTAAACTGTTTTCCATTATCACATATGACTACACTAGGGGCGCCATACATCAGAAATACCTGTTCTTCTAAAATTTTTGTGATGTTTGCGGTTTTTCCATTTCTTAGAGGGAAAAGCAGGCAAAATTTACTGAACCAGCACGATATCACTAGTAACATTGTGTTCCCCTGTCTTGATCTTGGGAACGGACCCATGAGGTCCATTGACACAATCTGAAAAGGTTCCGTAACTTCTTTGTGCCTTCCCATCATTCCGCTAGGTTTCAACTGGGTGTTTTTGTATTTTGCACACGTTTCGCACGAACGTATATAATTTTTTACATCTTGGATCAAAGATGGCCAATAATAACGCTGTCTTACTCTATTGACTGTTTTCTTCACCCCAAAGTGACCTGAAGTGGGATCATCGTGACATTCCTGTAATACTTGATTACGTAATTTTTCCGGAATTACGAGTTTCCAATCATCTTTTTCATCCGGAAATTGTTTCAATTTTAGAAATTTCCATAACTTGTCTTGGCTGACTTCCCAATCAGTTTCGTTCATGCCATTGATGACCGTGTCCTCTTTAGAACGGTACCATTCGTCTTTGTCCTCTGGTTTAATATCTATAACGCAAATGTCTTCTATAATTATTGCTCTAGACAAGGCATCTGGTACAATGTTGTCTTTCCCTTTCCTATGAATTATCTCATAATCAAATTGTTGTAGACGCATTGCCCATCTTGCTAACCGCCCATGTGGGTCTTTATTTTTATGCAGCCATTGTAGAGCAGAATGGTCTGAGATGACTTTAAAATGGCTGCCTTCGATGTAAGGCCGAAATTGATCAATGGCATGTAGGACACTAAGTAGTTCCCGCTCCGATGCCGAATACTTACATTCTCTATCGGAAAGTTTTCTGCTAGTGTAGGCGATGGGCCTTTCTTCTTCATTTATGTCTTGTATTAGTACGGCTCCAATACCCCTATTAGAGGCGTCACATTGCACGGCAAATGACTTGGTGAAGTCTGGCACACATAGTACAGGTGTGGAGGTTAATGCTGTCTTTAAATTAATAAAAGCTGACTCGGCCTCCTCATTCCATACAACGTGCTTACCCTTCTTACCACCTTTTGTTAAGTCGTGTAAGGGAGCTGCTATTAGTGCAAAATTCTCGACGAAGCGCCTGTACCAACTGGCCAGGCCAATAAAGCGTTTGAGTTCTGTAAAAGTCGAAGGTCTCGGGTAATTTAAAATCGCATTCACTTTTTCAGGGTCCGTGCGAAGCCCTTCTTTGTCTACAATGTATCCCAAGTATTTAAGTGAGGACCTGGCAAATTCACACTTTTCTATGTTAACAGTCAGGCCGGCTGACTTGAGAGTATTCTTTACATGTCCAAGAGCAGTTAAGTGATCTTCAAAATTGCTATTTGCTATAACAATGTCATCCAAATACGTAAAGATTTTCCCTTCATATTCTGGTGGAAACAGACGATCCATGAGACGTTGTTGTGTCTGTGAGGCATTGTTTAGGCCAAAAGGCATTACTTTGAAATGGTAAAGCCCCTTTCCTGCCAGGCCGAAAGCAGTTTTTTCTCTGCTGGATTCTTCTAGTGGGATTTGCCAAAATGCTGAGCGAAGGTCAATAGTAGACAGAAAGCTCGAGTTTTTTAGACTGTCTAATATTGTTGATACTCTAGGCAGCGGGTACGAGTCTTTTTTAGTAACTTTATTTAGTTGTCTTGTCTACTATCCAAACATAATCTATTTTTCCCTGATGCCTTTTTGACTAGTAGGACTGGTGAACGCCATGAGCTATACGAAGGCTCAATTACATCCATTTTTAACATGTCTTCTATTTCTTCCTCCAACTCTTTCATTATAGGTGGTGCGAATGGGTACTGCCTTTGGCTGGTTGGCAAATGGCTTCCTGTATCAATCCTGTGTTCAATTAAACTAGTTCTACCAAGTCCACTTCCGACCTCTGCTTTCATGTCTTCTACAAGCTTATCAAGTTTCGATACCTGCTCTTGTGTGAGCTCTTCTCGTGATATAATTGGATGAGCGATGTCCATTTCGACAACTTCTATATGTCCATCAATGACCTGAACGATGTCCTTATGGGGACTTACGGATATTCCGAATGTCTCGAAAAAATTCATGCCTAAAATAATATCGTGGTTAAGATGATCCATTACGTGAAACGATATGACTTTTTGGTCTCCCTGAAAACTTAAGGGTAGGTGAAAAATTGAGTTGACGCAATGACGTGTGTCGTCTGCTGTAGATATTCGTTCACTTAATATGCTATGCGCAGTGAAACCTAAGCCCTCCAACTTTAATGAGAATCTCTCAGAAACCACGGATATGGTTGCACCAGAATCAAGGAGACCAGTATAGGGTTTATCCAAAATATTAATAGTGGCATAATAGCGCTTATCTGCCCGATTGACGCTAATTTTTGCAATTTCCCCTGTGTTAAAATAATTTGATATTACTTTTAACCACGACTGCCAATCATTATCTACACTGAGATGACTTACGGAGCGCAAATGGCAGGCTTTACCTCCGGTTCTTCGTTTCCCGATTTGCCACATTTACAATCCTTTGTCGTTTGTCCGAAACGACCACACTTGTAGCAAAATATCCTTTGGCGGGGTAATTTACAATCACGAAATCCGTGTCCTGTATTTCTACAGTTCCAACACTTTAAGTGAGCCGTGTTGAAGGTGCCGCCAGCTCGAGCGGTTGGCTTCAGCGTTTGTAGACTGTTGACTTGTTGCGGGTTCCTTCCTCTGAAAGCCAAGTCTGGCTCCAAAGAACCCTGACTCGTGCTCGGTTCCTTAAAATTATCACAGCTAATTTTCGTCTGTTCAAGTTTTCTGAGGACTGAAGTTAGCTCAGCAATAGTTTTAAAGTTGTCTCTACATAAAGCCTGTTGATAGTAAGGTTGTATGTTCTTTAGTAAAATTGATACCTTATGTTCTTCCCATAGGCTAATGGGTAAACGGTTAAACATGTTTTGCATAATTGAAACAAAAATTAAGACACTTTCATGTCTACTTTGAGTTCTTTTTTTAATTTCTTCCAGCAATTCGTCTTGATAATCTGGCGTCTGGAACGTATCAAGCAAGAGTATCTCTAACTCTTCCCAATTTGACGTGGAGTCGCGAATCGCGCGGTACCAGATTAGAGCATCTTCCTCAAAAAGATCAATGGCATACCGGAATAAGTCCTCATTGGTGGCATTGCGCGCCTCCTTCAGTTCGCTCAATCTCTCTAGGAAAGAGTTAATGCTCATATTGTCTTTACCATTAAATTTCACACCCCAGTCTTTAATGGGAACGAGTTTCCTTTTGATGTCATCGGGATTCTTGTTTGCAGTGGAGGTTCGTTGAAAAGGTGGTCTATTATGAGAGTCATGTTGATGTTGGAGGGGTACCAATGGTTTCGCTTCACCTGTCAGCTGTTCAATTATCTTATGAGCGTCTTCCCCTAGAGATTTGTGTAAAATGTTCTTATCTTCTTCAGAGATTCCCTCAGGTTCCACTTCTACATCTTCTTCGACATTCTTCAGTGAGTCCACGGAAAGTAAAGCATCCTGCACTTTCTTTAGAAGTGCTAAATGTTTCTCGATGTCTGTATCCTCAGTTGGGATGATGAGCTTGAGACGATTGAACAAGTGGCTTAAACGCGATTTAATTCGTCTGATACTCGAACGTTCAGGTTTACCCTCGATTTCATTCAACGACGCTATTATTACTTGTAACTTGCTATCGCACACGGAAATTTCGGAACGTGGATTATCAATGCAACATTTAGGTACCTTTAAAGCAATGGATGCATCCCCACTAGATTCATGACGCAATATTTCCCGTAAAATTTTCCGCATTGAGGCCGTGGTTTTACAATCAGTGACGCCTCGGCAAGCTAACTCGAATTCGAGCTCATCTTTATAAAGTGAATTAACATCCATGATTAAAGCCTTGATTAATCAAGACAACAGAACTTAATATACTTAATATTAATTATGACCAAAAAGTTATATAATAAGATTCGTTACAATCTTGGCAACACTATAGGTACTTAAATTTCGGTGATCAATATGTAAGTCTGTACCTACTGACCAAAATGAGAAAATAACCTAACCCGTGTGACTATAATAACTGTAGATTGTAACGAGGAACGTTAACACTAAGATAAAAAGTTTATATATTTGATGTAAACAACAGGATAGGTACTTGTCTTGACCCATACAACAAGTAACTCGACTAATGATTACCTACTTATTTCCAATACCCCGTAGGCGCCAATGTAATGCTTTGGGGTTCCGTGACAAGGGTTGGAAATAAATAAGCATCAATTACAGATCGAAAGTATATTTCCTTCGTTGAAGTTAACTGATCCGTGGCACAAACATGCAATAGTGATAAACATAAAAAGAAAAAGAAAAACTTAAAATAAAAACTGCCGAGCTGAGGCTCGAACCCGAGAAAGTCCGAATCGAAAGTGTCTCCCCGACCGCTGGACCAACGCGTCGCTTAACGAGGTCGACGAAAACCTCGTACGCTTTCCGCCGGTGCGGTATGCCCACCAATTGCGATAAAGGCACTCTTAGCTATGACCGTAATCCCTCAAATAAAGGGCATATCCGTAGGCTGCGAAAGAAACACGTAAGTATCAGCGGGAACATTAATTACGTGCCGAAATATTCAATATGACCGAAGATTGCGCAAACTCACCCCATGTCCTTTAAATCGCTCACAATTAACTGAATTAACTTTCCTTGACGGATTGCCAAGTTGCTTACAACTGCACGATATGATAAACTTGTTATTCAGACCGTTAATAACATTTATTAACGACTAATAGATCGTTCACAATTTCTATTTCTATTTCTATTTTTAAAATATGGCTGCCATCTTGGGTTGTGATGATTTTGCCAATGTCGAGTTTTTGTAGCAAAAAGTGCTTGACGTTGTACGGTTATGAAGATATTTTGGTGACTTCAAGGGTTGTTCTTACAAAAGAACACTATCTTGAGCCACCACTGGAGCCCCGCTGTCGAGCTGGGAGGGGGAAACCGACGAGCGACACGCGACACGCGACCAGCCACTAGCAGATCGACAACGCGACTCCATCGTTCACAATGATTGTCTGAATCTTCACGCGCACCATGACAGTTTTCGCTACCCCCATACATTTTATGCGCGTACCCACCTAAAGTTAGAATTTACTAACGGAGAACTCAATATTTTAGGACGCCTAGCGCCATCTATTGACATTGGTTTGCAGCAGGAATTATGACCATTACAAAAGTTATTCAGTTTGATGGTCTAAACCACCCCCTTAAATGTTTATTTGTATTTATGTAACATCATGTACCTATAGGCTGTGATGATGATGATGACTCCTAGTTTAAAAGGATGCTAATGATATCAATTTTACCCTGTATAATAGGATTAATAGGTTTCAAAATTTTTTTTTTTTACATTGTCACATATTTTCACCGCGTGTACATGTCTGTTATAATAGTTATTCTATACCTATGTATGGTCCCTAGTTAAAACAGGAAAGTAGATAGATATTGCCGGTTCTAACTCACTTAATAGCTGTTCTAAGAAGTCCCATGGAGGGGCATGGCTTAGTTTGTCAAGGGTGTTAGAGGGGTGTGGAGGGGTGGTGTAGGGAGGGGTTTTTATGGGGTTAAAGAAGTTCAAGGTCAAAAAAGTAGGTATTTATAGTAAAAAAGTAGGTATTTATAGTAAAAAAGATGTTTTTTGTAAGGTTGCGGGGGTGGGGAAGTGTCTGGAGGGGTGGTGCGGGGAGGGGTTGAGTGAGGTCAGGGTCGTTGTGTGGGTTCAGGGTCGGTGTGGAGGGAATGGGCATGGGACTTCGTAAATTGGAAAAACTCTGACTTGACCGTTTTCGGATCGTGCGCCGGTTCTAACTCAGTTGATGGGTGTTTTGTGAAGTCTCGTGTGTGTGGGGAGGATATGTAGGAACAGATGGGACTTCTTAGTTTGGAAAAGTGTGATTTTCGTATTTCGAACTCACTTCTTACATTGTATTACACGTGGCGGTTGATAAAGCTTTGAATGGGTTATTGTTTGTGGGGTCAGGGTGGGGGTGACGGTCGCTAGGTTGTGGGATGATAAGTTGATTTATACTAATGACTATTATATATAATTTGGGGGTGAGCAGAAGCTTTGTATAGGTTTTTGAAGTTTCTTGTTACATTGTATTACACGTGGAGCAATGAAGTCAGACTCTGACCGTCTCGTTAAATACCATGTCGAACCGTCCGCCCGATGTCGCATGTCGATCACATGTGCGTCTGACGGTCAGATGAGCGGATGCAATAACACATAATTAGTAATAACCAATAAAGTCGGGCGGGGAACAGATCGCAATTAGGTACGCTATAACGTGCTCCGCTTAAAGTCCGGCGGAGAACAGATCGCAATGAGGTACGCTATAAGGTGATCCGCTTAAAGTCCGGCAGGGAAGAGATCACCAGGTCTAATTTCTTCGCCGGTTCTAACTCAGTTGATGGGTGTTTTGTGAAGTCTCGTGTGTGTGGGGAGGATATGTAGGAACAGATGGGACTTCTTAGTTTGGAAAAGTGTGATTTTCGTATTTCGAACTCACTTCTTACATTGTATTACACGTGGCGGTTGATAAAGCTTTGAATGGGTTATTGTTTGTGGGGTCAGGGTGGGGGTGACGGTCGCTAGGTTGTGGGATGATAAGTTGATTTATACTAATGACTATTATATATAATTTGGGGGTGAGCAGAAGCTTTGTATAGGTTTTTGAAGTTTCTTGTTACATTGTATTACACGTGGAGCAATGAAGTCAGACTCTGACCGTCTCGTTAAATACCATGTCGAACCGTCCGCCCGATGTCGCATGTCGATCACATGTGCGTCTGACGGTCAGATGAGCGGATGCAATAACACATAATTAGTAATAACCAATAAAGTCGGGCGGGGAACAGATCGCAATTAGGTACGCTATAACGTGCTCCGCTTAAAGTCCGGCGGAGAACAGATCGCAATGAGGTACGCTATAAGGTGATCCGCTTAAAGTCCGGCAGGGAAGAGATCACCAGGTCTAATTTCTTCGCCGGTTCTAACTCAGTTGATGGGTGTTTTGTGAAGTCTCGTGTGTGTGTGGGGAGGATATGTAGGAACAGATGGGACTTCTTAGTTTGGAAAAGTGTGATTTTCGTATTTCGAACTCACTTCTTACACGTGGCGGTTGATAAAGCTTTGAATTGTTGTTTGTGGGGTCAGGGTGGGGGTCACGGTCGCTAGATTGTGGGATGACAAGTTGATTTATACTAATGACTATTATATATAATTTGGGGGCGAGCAGAAGCTTTGTATAGGTTTTTGAAGTTTCTTGTTACATTGTATTACACGTGGAGCAATGAAGTCAGACTCTGACCGTCTCGTTAAATACCATGTCGAACCGTCCGCCCGATGTCGCATGTCGATCACATGTGCGTCTGACGGTCAGATGAGCGGATGCAATAACACATAATTAGTAATAACCAATAAAGTCGGGCGGGGAACAGATCGCAATTAGGTACGCTATAACGTGCTCCGCTTAAAGTCCGGCGGAGAACAGATCGCAATGAGGTACGCTATAAGGTGATCCGCTTAAAGTCCGGCAGGGAAGAGATCACCAGGTCTAATTTCTTCGCCGGTTCTAACTCAGTTGATGGGTGTTTTGTGAAGTCTCGTGTGTGTGGGGAGGATATGTAGGAACAGATGGGACTTCTTAGTTTGGAAAAGTGTGATTTTTGGTATTTCGAACTCGCTTGTTACACGTGGCGGTTGATAAAGCTTTGAATGGGTTGTTGTTTGTGGGGTCAGGGTGGGGGTCACGGTCGCTAGATTGTGGGATGACAAGTTGATTTATACTAATGACTATTATATATAATTTGGGGGCGAGCAGAAGCTTTGTATAGGTTTTTGAAGTTTCGAACTCACTCGTTACACGTGGAGCAATGTAGATAAAGCATAGGTAACATGTCACCGTGATATAACGCTATCACTCCTTCG
Source organism: Agonopterix heracliana (assembly GCA_963693445.1). Classification (NCBI taxonomy): domain Eukaryota; kingdom Metazoa; phylum Arthropoda; class Insecta; order Lepidoptera; family Depressariidae; genus Agonopterix; species Agonopterix heracliana. The sequence continues at coordinate 4,765,468 of OY856324.1, read as the reverse complement.
CTCTCTTTCTATTTGCGCGTGAACGAACGAGACAAAAGAAGTGATACAACCATATCGCATGTAGCATGCTACGAGTGCAGGAAGCTCTCATGCCTTATCAAAGATAGTTTTTTTATACTGATTTTTATTATAACGAGGGTGTTTGTAGGTTAAACTTATGAAATAGGTAATTAAACAATGTAATAGATTTTAAATTTTTTTTTTATTTTAATTTATAATGACCCCAAGCTAAAGTGGCTATACCATTATCCTTAGAAATAAACCTTTTATCATCATTACCACAGATTACTTTCTTCCTCTTAATTTGTGTATAAACATTATGTCTATCGCTAGTGAATGTATACATATCATCATAGTTAACATAACTTAAATCTAGAGCATTTTTATAGTTTTCGAAATGTAACTTTCTTACATTAGCGGCAGAGACACCTTTGTTTTTCTTAACAGTTAAATCACCTTGTAGAATATAACTGTACATTTTAGATCGTAAGCCAATAAACTCTTGAATAATTCTACCATTGCTTTCATCTTTCATCAAACCCACAACCTTTTTATTCAATAATGGTAGATTGTAAACGTTATCTGTTGGAAAATCAGAGGTGTCAAATTTGTTTTGTAAATCTGGTCTAATGTCTTCATAAAAGTTATCAGTTTTAATCTCATAAATAAATGAATCTGTGTCTGTGTACAGTAATTGTAATTTATTGCCATATTTAGGCTGCATGTATGAATAATGAAAGCCATACATGACATATTTCGAGAGTTCAAGTACGGTGAAGCCGACATAAATTGGTTTATTATACAAAATTGTTGTTTTATTTAATTGTATGGCTACAAAGTCTTCGGAAAACACCTTAGAACTGTGAAAGTTGGGACGAGCTATGTATCTCCCCGCACCATATTTACACTTGGTCTTTGATTTTACATCATCCCATGTAGTACAAAGTTTCACATCAACCCTCTTTGCTACGTTTTCTATTGTCTTACCGAAAATTGAATTGTTCATTAGTTTGTAAAAATCTTTTTCAAATGAGTTTTTAGCCAAGGTTCTTTTATCAGTATTCAAATCAATGTAGGATTTAAGCCAGGGGGATTGGTGGAAAGATAATATTCGATGAATTTTTTTGCAAATCAATCCGCGGGTGATACATTGTTTTAAATTCATGTAGTGAATGACGTAATTTTGTTTGTCAGTGAGAGTGAGTAAAAGTTTTTTTGTTTTACCATTGGGTGGTGTTTTCGTTTCGGCGCAAAAGGGGTAATCACTGTGTAAGTCGTGTAAAGAAGGTGGGTACTCAAGGTCAACTTCTAAGAAGTAACCGATTTGTGAATCGGGTTGTTGAGAGAGGATGTTGAAAGTTTCAATTTCACTCTCCGTCAACCAGGTGAAATTACCATCAGGCAGATATTTGCTCATAGCATCACCATACAGGTTATTAACATCTAGGTAAACGATGAAATTGCTTTCTTGCGCGGGATCGTGTGTATCCATAAACTTATTGTTGGCCTTGGCATGTCTTTTGGAAACTTGACTGATACCCCCTCGGATACCACTATTTAAAAATTGTATCATCTCATAATCGGTTAGAAGTTCGAGATTTACATCTGTCGCTTTCAACATTGCATCCCATGATAGGGAAGGTGCTGTTAGGTATCTGCAGGGGTCTAATTTGTATGCAGCTAAGCAAACGGTGCGAAAGTTTTCAAAAATCTCTGCTAATAATAGGACATCCGTTTTTAGGTACAAATCACAGTATTCGCCTAGAGAAGTTATATTGAATTTTTCCCACACCGTTTGTGCATGAGTATAGTCTTGATCGGAAATGTGTGATTGAGTCAGTTTACTGTAGAAAGAGTCTTTGTCTGGTAGTGATTCATGGTTAAGTTTATCCCAACAATCGATGTATTCATAAGGAAACACACCTTTACGTGTTAAAAGAGTCATTTGATTATGGTCGGGATAATATCGAGATAATATTGAAATTTGGTCGATTGATAGATTTTTAGCTAGTTTATCTAAACTTGAAGACATGAATTTAAATGAATCCACAAATCTTATCGTAATCGCTTTACCATCTTTAAAATTAAGTTTTTTACTAAATGAGATATATTTTTCTTTATTCTGAGGAATGCATTGAATATTATCACCCTCCCTGGCGGCTAATTCTTTGATAAATAAGTGACTGTCATAGCCACTTAAATTATGGAAAAAGATGGGAACATAGTTAGGTAATGAATATTTTAAATTACACTCGTTATGCACTAAACCTCTGATTTTCCCTGTTAGATGACAGTGATCAACTACCTTAAGATCTGTTGATAACAAGGGCTGTTCGCAGATGTGACAAGATTCATTTTTAGTCATATTTTCACATTCTTTGATATCATATGGCTGTTTATTAGAAAGAATGTCTGCGATAGTAGCAACATCCGAGTAAATGTTATCAATGAATTTTGTTACACAATCCTCTCCACGATACGTGACAAGTTTCGATAGTGAGTCATCATAATTACAATGGATATAATAAGCAAAGCTACATGGTACATGTTTATGAGAATAATAAGTATTACTTTGTAAATTATTTTCTAACGGGCTTAAAATAGATTCAAAATCTGCATAAATAACAAATGGAACTGACAATTTATGTTGAAAGTTTTTGAATTTTAAGTACTTACCTGTGAGAGTGGGAAGTTGTATTAAAGTCTCTTCGCATCCTATTCTTAAATGAAGTTTAAGTTTATATTCACACGTAAAATATTGTAAACACTTTTTACAGAAAAATTTTTTGTGTTCATGCTTAGATACTTGAGAGCCCACCAACCGGGACACGTTCTTTATCCAAGAGTAATGAGATTTCTTGCTATCTTCATGAAAGAGCAGGTCGACGTGACGATCGTAGGTTTTAGAAGATATATTCATGGGGGTGATAGTGCATTTTGATCCTATCCCGTACACATTGACGCTGATCTTGTTCAGTTGCTCGAAACGTTTGATACCTCTAGCATCCACAGGACAGTTGATATTATCTGTATTGAAGAGTGTCTTGTAATCTGGGTATGAGGAGACTCTCTCCGTATTTTTCTCCACTGGATAAAGAGCGCTGGTAACAGCCCAAAAAAAACAAGCATGATCATTGTTCTTCACGTTTACACAAGCACGTTTGAGTTGGATCCATTTTGGAAGTGGAATGTAAGAACTACCCTTCAGTGGATTGAACTTGTTGACATTAACTTCTAGATATTCAATTTTCTCCAAAGCCCATCCGCTGTCACGTTCCTGGAACTGCTCGCATTTTCCATTTATTTTGGAAGAGATTTGCTCATAGAATGTACTTAAATCTGATTGGCGATTTAGAACGACATTTTTGGTATTGAATGATTTCAAATCTCTAATCACCTGATCCTCTTTGAATATCACATAAGTGCAGAAAAGTTGCAAGTTCACTTTAACGTTTTCATTGGTATCGAGTTCCAACTTGATTACGTCACACACTTTTGATTCGGCTCTGCTTAGATATATCTTCGGATCTAAGATGGTTGACGATCCGTTTACATGATAAGTGGTTATTCTACACTTGAAAGCCGAGTCCACAACATAGGTAAAAAAATCCCCATCGTCTTGTCTACAAAGTAACTTGTGACGTTTTGTTCTCGAGTGAGCGATCAGTTCGTTACCAGGGCCACTGATATTACAAAAAGGGCACTGATACATGGTTATGAGGAGGCCTTACGCGGTTGAAATATTCCAAAGTACTGAAATAAACATCTATAGTAATTGTTTTTTATACACTAATCCAGGGGTGATAAACCTTTTATATTTACGTTCCGTGGTCTCAATGAATACCACCGCGCGCCCACAAGTTTCTTACCCCTGAGTTATCGTTTTTAAGCAGCATTATGATTCATAGACGCTACAATGTTGTAAATAAAAAGCTCTTTGTTTAATTTATTTTTTTATTCAGTATAGTAGATAACAGAAAAACAAATAAGGCATAGCAAAACACTTGATTTCACAATCTACAATACAGTTTTGATTATAAATATTTTCGATAATGTTGCATGCATCTTCCAGAGTCTCGGGATGGCTACATTTAAGCTTTTTGTGGAAGAAATTCATACGATTCACATAAGTCTCTTTATGCTTATCTACATGATGCACAAGTAGGTCAACACATTCTAAAATAGGTTTTATTTCCCGCCACTCTGCAGCACATATATTCATTGAGCTTGTTTCCATGAGAATCGTGATGAAACTGAATTCCTCCTTTTCGGTGGTGGTGGTGGTGGTGGTGCTGATGATGGATTGAGGAAGCGCAGCAGCTGAACCAGTTCTGAAGAATTCCGAGATTCCCTCCATATTCTTCATAATTATTGAAGTCCATTCTTGATGAGTCATTAGCATTTTTCCATCGAAATCAATGCATACTTCCAATGCATTACTATTAATTAGATTGAAGGGATGTCTTAAGAACACTGCTATGTAAGAGTCTCTAAAGTGATACACATTTTTACACATTTCAAAATATAATTGTGGGATTGATGGATGCACGTTAGAGAAATTCATCTTGTCACTTCAAGGGCTGATGGCACACTGAAGGTCGCTTTTATTGACCCACCTTTCGAACTATATTTGTGAGAATGTGATGCTCAAAGAGTGAGTCACTGATGATAAGACAATATGCTGACGTTTTATCTGGTAGATTTTTTTTGAATTCCAATTCGAGCTTGATATCTATAGCACCACCGTTCCCCGAGCGGAAGGAGTCATTCTGTCTCGAACAATCGATAACAATCAAAGGAGTCTTTGTTTTAAAATTAGGCGGGCTAATTTGAATGTTGGAACTGTTCAAACCGTAGTATGATCTTTGGAAATTAGTGAAAGCGTTGTAGAGCAGTGAATATGTCCCTTTCTCAAAATCGTTTGCGAATGAATCATACGGATAGTACTGAGAGTTGAGGTACAGGCGAGCATTGTAAAAATTGCTATGGTCAAATAGACTCATATCCTTATCAGCATCATTATTTCGTGCATGCTGAAATCCTAGTATGACGAATCGAGGCTTTTCCAGCTGGGTGGTGGTCTTCACGGTCCAAACGTGTCGTTGAGTCATAGGCAGCAGTGGGTATTCATAAAGATCCCATGAGCGAAATGCAATAGGAATAGGTGTATTATTCTCTATATACTTCAACAAGTTGAGCTTCTCTCTGTCGGACACCTTTATCACGGGCATTCGCCATACAACACGTGTTAAATTAATTTCAATCTTCTTTGTAGCATCCTTTCTGGTTGCAGAGTTAAAATTCGAAGAGCTTCGGTTAAGTATCAGTTCATGCTTTGCATTCACAATCACCTTTTTATAATCTTCGGCGAATCCCAACAGATGGCGTAGTGGGACGGTGAAACAGAAATCTCCATCGACCTCTTTGATTGTACCCAGATTCCAGCCGCTATTCTCTAGGACATTGCTCTCTTCCTTACCGTAGGATACGATGGCTTTCATGGTGGAGGTGACGCCGCAGTTTTTCGTTCTGTCAATCTCCACACCATTCAACTCATAGCGAATGTCATGAAAGAGAAATGCCGGTGCATTGTTGGTGAAGGTGCAATCTTTCGTAACATTACCCTCAATTATTATCTGACTCTCACAAGGTAGCACCATCAAGTCTTGACTGTTGATACATATACGAATCTCATCGTTGTTCTTGTAAGATTCATTGTAGGGTGTGTAGGTGTGATACTCAACACTCTCTATACTATCATCAAAAACAACTTTCTCCCCTATGTTTAGAATTGATGATGTCATTATGCTGTTTCTAGTCCCAAGGATTGTAGAAATAGTAAGTTGTCTTTACTTAATTCGAATTTTTGATTGAGAGCTCCTTCGGCAGGTGTTGTCCCCAGAGAGAGGGTGGGACTACTATAACCTGCATTTGCATTATCACTGATTTTATAGATAATCATGATGCAACTTTTCTTATATGCAATCGAAGTGAGATGTTTTCTTTTCTGAAGTTGACGAGCTGCCCCTGCTCATTCACTATACGTACTTGGAGATTTTGAATAGTGTTTACTCTTAGGGGTAAGTAAACCGGATGTGGAGGACACTCTATTATCTGATAGCCCGGCGGCACCGATGGTGAGAACTCATACAGCACGTGAGACGCTTTACTATTGATGAATGATCCCTGAATGATGTTGCACTCCACTCTTATAGTATTGGTGATTAGTATGTTTATCGGTTGATCTGATACATGTATCTCTTTTTTTCGAAGCACTTTGTTTGAGAACCCGAAAATATTGCCAATACTGTTTTCTTTTTCAAAGTGTATGTCATATAGCGGTGAGAAAAACGTGCACTTTAATGTGTTCGTATTGGCATCCATATCTATCCATTTGTCTTTATCCTCACCCCCGACACGTAGCAGTTCTCGCTCCAGATAACGAAAGATGTTATGCAATTCGTAAGAGCCCTCAGGAATTGCGATAACGTTCTTATCGCCATAGTGAAAGAGGTTATTGCTGCTGTCCACATTAGGAATAGAATTAAATGTTTTAAAATAAATCACTGCACATTCGTAGTTAGAATCAGCACTCAACTCTATAGGCGGTAAAAATGAGCTGTTTAACTCTGATTCAGTTCCGTTCAGAGTTAATGTGAGAGACATTGTCCTCACACGAGATAAGGATGATAAATGAAAACAGTATAATGTATTTTATGTATTTATTGAATAATTGATTACATAATAGACTAAAACTAAGGATAACACCCGTTTATAATCGAACTGCAGCCGTTCACCTGTCTGTTTATAAGCTGTTAGCACCTGTTTCTAGCTGTTCATATCTGTTCATATCTGTTCATACCTGTTCAACAGGTCTGTTCATAAGCTGTTCGTACCTGTTCATACCTGTTCAACAGGTCTGTTTATAAGCTGTTCGTACCTGTTCATACCTGTTCAACAGGTCTGTTTATAAGCTGTTAGCACCTGTTTTTAGCTGTTCAGACCTGTTCAACAGGTCTGTTCATAAGCTGTTAGCACCTGTTTTTAGCTGTTCATACCTGTTCAACAGGTCTGTTCATAAGCTGTTAGCACCTGTTTCTAGCTGTTCATACCTGTTGAAGGGGTCTCTTCATATCTGATCCGATCTCTTTATCAGGTCCGATCGTACATGTGCTTGGAAGCAGTTAATAGAAAGCTCAAACATAAATGTCCACAGTTATATTTCTTATCTCTCTGCACATTACTATAGTTGTAGGTTATTATAACGTTGTCTATACTCTTCTGCATATAGTTGAGAAATTCTTGAGGAGGTCTCAAGTTCCCATAGCTGTCAAAGTATTCGCAGTGTTGATCCTTCTTCACATACGCCACCCAATGCGTTCCAGCCCCATCAGAATCGTCTAAGTTTATCACTCCCGTCTCTCGCTTTCGCGGTCCAGACAATCGTTTTAATAATAGATTATCCCGCATAACAACACCGCGAAAGTGTGGAATATCCAGCTGCTTAACATATTTTACAATTTCAAAGTCAGCGAGAGCACGATTCGGTAGGGCGAGATTCAGTTTTTTTGATACGGAGTCAGGTAGAGTCCCATTCCCTTTCTATAGGGCGCTATGTACATGCCTTGTCCCACGGCGTGCGGTATGTGGGATCGAACTGGATCTTTCTTTTTAACCATTTCATAGATATTCCTAGCAGCTGTAGTCACACCACCCGCGAACGATCCGGCCGCTGCCAAAGCTCCCAGTATCGGAATCAAAGGTAGAAATCCACCTCTCTTCGGTAGAGGAACAACTCTCGGCCTCCTGATATACTTCCCCTTGGCACTTTTCTTAGCGGCTCTTACCGCAGCATTTATCAAAGTATCATCATCAGATTTCTTTGCACCTTTCGTCCTTTTCTTAATGGCTTGACGTGTCGTGGAAATCACTTTAGAGAGCGGTATGCCCATACCACGCTTAACCTTGAACTTCATGATTTTTTTAACAGCGAGTCCCGCTAGTCTTTCAGACAAGTGTGGTGATTCACGCCAACGTTTATCAGCTGCAATACCTAATTGTATATCAGCCTTATGCCGTTCCTCTAGAGTCTGATTTTGAGCGTATGCAATGTCATGTGCTTTACACGCTTCGTCCAACGGGTTTATACCCTTATCACCGCGCGCTAACCTCTTTTGTAACTTTGTGCCAGGTCCACAGTAATTGTAACCCGGCAAGTGGATCTCAAACGGTAATCTATTAATAACTGCGTTAACGAAAGAACCGCCCTTTACAGATTCTTTAGGGTGACTGTGACGTGTGCCGTGTTGCATCACCATTTTAAACTAATTGTTACAGTGAGGACAGTGCTTCCTTTTATAAAACGCTAAATCCACATATGTGTCGTTAGGACCTGTTGCGTTTTGATTGGGCAAGTGTTCCGTACACCATAAATGTCCGCGTATTTCCGGATCGTTGAGAAGGTGGTCCGGCAGGAGATATTGCACGTTACACAACTGATGACTAAAGTGTTTTAATAATATTGGTTTTGATAACTGATTTATATCTTCAGCTGTCAGTTCGGGCATTTTGAATAATAAAAACAGTGTGTACTCACACCCGAGTCCTATTACACAATGAAATTTAGAAAGCAAAACACGTATTTATCAGTTAAAGATTGGAAAATACAATCAAAGACATCCGCTGATGTGTGTAAACATAGCGTACTGCTACCCAACAGCATAAGATGTTTGATATGTGGACCGTCCGCTTGCGGTAAAACTAATCTTTTACTCACCCTACTTCTCGATCCAAAGGGTCTCAAGTTCCAAAATGTCTACCTATATTCAAAATCACTTAATCAACCAAAGTACATATTTCTGAATGAAGTACTCGATAGAATACCTGAAGTAACTTTTTACAAGTATTCGGATAAAAATGACGTCACACTACCGGAAGAGGCTCACAGTAACAGTATTGTAATATTTGATGACGTCTCAATGGAGGATCAAGAGGCCGTACGCATGTACTTTGCTATGGGTAGGCATAAAGGGTTGGATTGTTTTTATCTATGTCAAACCTACAGCAAAATACCTAAACAGTTGGTGCGAGACAATGCCAACTTTATTATTCTCTTCAAGCAGGACGAAATGAATCTTAAACACGCTTACGATGATCATGTGAATACAGACATACCGTGGGATAAATTTTTGGAAATATGTCGAACCTGTTGGAATAATAAATACGGGTTTCTTGTGATTAATAAGGATGCTGAGATTCATAAGGGTAGATACCGGCGGGGATTTGATGACTTTATTATTTTGGAACAATAAATACTACAGCATCAACTGAGGTGCATGCATTTCACTATGGATACTACAGGGGAACAGATCTTTGGTGATAAGGAGCTGAAGAGAAAGCTGATTCAATCAGTGAACTCGGTTAAAAAGAAAATTAAATCTCTAAACGACGATAAGGTGGAATTGACCTCTACACTGCAAGAAACATTTGACTCCATCGTACGACCTTTGAATACTTTAGTGAAGCAAACATTGACAAATGATGAGTATGAGGACTATGAAAAAAGCGGCAAACCGTCTAAAGGATTCAAACAAAGAAAGTTCAGTGTTGTCAGTAAGAAAATTAAAAAAAAGAATCTTAACACAACAATAAAATATAACGAAAGTTTTGATAGTGATAAGTCGTCAACATCGCTCACGAACAGCAGCAGCCTCTCTCTGACGGATGACAGTTTTCAAGATGCTGAGCAAATACCACCTATTGCACGAATGTACTTGGATAACCTGGTATTGAATAACATAAAAAAAGTCCCCTTCGGTGTTTACCATACCCCAGACGGATATTACATAGGAGATAGTCCAATTTCCTTTGAAACCAACAACATTAAAATAAAAAATGAGAGCTTCAAGTACATGCCGGGCCTACTAGAACTTTTATTTAAAAAAGATCCTCAAACACAGCTCATTGATAAGAGTGACATTGAAAACTATAATAAAATAATTATTATGACGAATGCCAACAGACGCAACTTCTCACCTCAAGGTCAAATACAGGGCGATAGGAGTAACAAGTACATCACATACATCAGACAAAAAATTAGTGGTGGATGTTTGTCAGACAACAGCAATACCCTTCTTATGAAAAAATACAATCCTAGTACTGATTTTGTGTATTGGAACGAGCCCAATGAACTTGTGGAGAGATTGAGATTACTTATCGCTTCCCAAAACGCCGGTAATGGAGGTCATGGGAATGAAATTATAGCGATAATTGAGGAACTGACAGAAGCCAACATCATTAAACCACCGTCTGCCGATACATTAAAACACCTGCTTCAATAAAATCATCCGTCATTTCGATAATGACAATCAATAAGTTTGGACGTTACCTTAACAGCAGCAGCAGCAGCAGTGAAGGTGTTACACACTTGCACACCCTCAAAGTGTCAAAAAACCTTGTAGATTTTGAAAGTCGCCTCTTGAGACGTGTTCGAAGTGGTATCGCTAAAGATGACGTAATTATCAAAGCACAGTTGGATGAGGTTCTCAATCTGTGCCTCATTAAAATAAAAAGCAATACAAAAAGTATCCGGACTATTCAGGAGGAATTAGCCATTCTACAAAACCGCATCAAACTCAGCCGTCGTCCTGCAAAGTCTGCACCACCACCACCAGCATCGATTCCAAGAACAACATGAGTAAAGCTCAAGTTGTCAAAGAGATACATAAGAATGTAAGGAAAAATTTCCCACGAAGACGTTTCATACAAAGAGGTTTCGACGACACCTGGCAAATTGATTTGATTGATATGCAAAAGTATTCCAAATATAATAATGGATATAAGTACATTCTAGTATGTATAGATACTTTTTCTAAATTTGCCTGGGCTCAACCTGCGAAGAGTAAATCAGCTGATGATATATCTCGAAACATGTCTACGATACTCAGTCTAAATCGATGTCCTAAGAACGTCCAGTCTGATGACGGTCGTGAGTTTTTCAATGAAAAGTTTACATCCTTAATGCGGAAGTTTAATATAAACCATTATTCTACATACAGTGTAATGAAAGCATCCATCGTAGAGAGATTTATCAGAACTATAAAAAACTGGCTTTGGCAAACTTTCTCCTATAATGGATCTTATAAGTGGAGAGGTAGAGTTCTCAATGATTTAATGAAACGATACAATGCTAAAGTTCATCGCACCATAGGAATGTCTCCAGGAGATGTGAGTCATTCGAACGCTGATAAGCTACTCGCTACTGTGTACAATCACATAAAGTCAAGGCCGCGACCTAAATTCTCAGTGGGTGACTATGTGCGCATCAGTAAATATAAATCTGCATTCTCTAAGGGATACACCGGTAATTGGAGCATGGAAATATTTCAAATATCAAAGGTGAATATTACCAACCCTGTCACCTATCTGCTGCAAGATGAAGAGAAACAGCCCATCTTAGGAGCGTTTTATGAACAGGAACTGCAAAAAGCTAAATATCCTGACATCTATCTAGTGGAAAAAGTGATAAGAAGAAAAGGAGATAAAGTTTTAGTTAAGTGGTTGGGTATAAACTCTACAAGTTGGATAAATAAAAACAATAAAATATACTAAAATGTTTTTTATTTTTTGTAACATACTACCTTTTCCTTTTTTACCTTTAAAAATAAGTTTTACATCTTAATTTTACACACACAAGTAGGTACTATAATGATATTGACAGTTTCCCAGCCACCCATTTTGAAAATATTGTAACCTCCACTGCACTACAGTGGCAGGTACGTTTCTTAGTTGTAGGTGAAAAAGCCACATGTCTCTCACAATTACTACAATCCGGACTGTACTCTTCCAAAATCTTCTCAAATTTAGGACATCCTAATACTTCAATATTGAAATGCTCGAGTTGTAGAGAACTTAAAAAAAATTTCTCCACAGTACCTCCTTTGTACCCCCACAACCACACCTTTTCTTGATCCAATCCCTGTATTATTTCTCTAAAATGATTAAAATCTATATCGTCACTGTAGTTTTTGAGGAGCATACCGTGTACATGATGAGTACAAAAATTTATTTCTCTACTTCTCGGCTTCTTCACTAAGAGCCAAGTCGGTAATTTAATGTGAAAGAGATGGGTTGTTTTTAATTTAAAATCATACAAACCTACTTCTTTAAAATAAATCTCTTTTCCGACTGGGAAACCATCAATATCAATAATAAATCTTAGATTATCCATGATAAAAAACAATTATTATAAATTTTTGGATTGTCCCACACTTTTTTAACACGCTGTTTTCTGCACACACACACTGTTCTCACAAACACTTTCTGCAATATTTAATAATAATAGCTAGCAGCCTGACGAAAGAACTGCAGCAGCACTCTCCAAAAAGTACGCATCCTGTTTCACAGCGTCTTAAAAAAATTGCATGGAGCACTACCCAACTTGTCTCTATTTTTCTGTGGGGGTGTTTTTTTCAAAATTCACTATCCAAGATTTGCCGCTGGGCCCCTTATTAATCAGAGACACCCCACTTTGTAGGTAATCAAACATTTCTTCATCCAAGTCATTAAATCTGGATGGCAGCGTTAGCATACTTCCATTTTCGAACTGAAGAACAGTCTGCATCACACCAGCTCCAAACTTTGATGCTATTCCCGAAGCTTCGATTATTTTAAATGGTTTGTTTAATTCCATCTCACTAAATTTTATCCATGTTCTATTTCCACGGTTGTTCAATGTTTCCAATAAATTATTTCTTCCAGCCATTATTATGGATCAAAAAAACTTTGTTGATTTTTAATTAAGCACAAGAAGTGTTTCACCCCGCTTGGTTACTATTTACCGAATGATTATTTTTTCATTACTCCCAATAATATATATACAACATTGTATTTGATGACACTGACACCATTCTACAGAACAATGAAATAATTCATACAAAACTATATTGATAATGCGGCGTGAGAACTTCCTGGTATACTTATTTTACACTTGCCATCATCCACGTCACCAATCTTCAATTTTTCCAATTGATCATAAGCCCAATAAATGACACCTTCTATTGCCATTTTATAACGCATGCACGAATTCGCTCGTTATAAGAAGCATCTGCTTACCCCCAAATTATATATAATAGTCATTAGTATAAATCAACTTGTCATCCCACAATCTAGCGACCGTGACCCCCACCCTGACCCCACAAACAACAATTCAAAGCTTTATCAACCGCCACGTGTAAGAAGTGAGTTCGAAATACGAAAATCACACTTTTCCAAACTAAGAAGTCCCATCTGTTCCTACATATCCTCCCCACACACACACGAGACTTCACAAAACACCCATCAACTGAGTTAGAACCGGCGAAGAAATTAGACCTGGTGATCTCTTCCCTGCCGGACTTTAAGCGGATCACCTTATAGCGTACCTCATTGCGATCTGTTCTCCGCCGGACTTTAAGCGGAGCACGTTATAGCGTACCTAATTGCGATCTGTTCCCCGCCCGACTTTATTGGTTATTACTAATTATGTGTTATTGCATCCGCTCATCTGACCGTCAGACGCACATGTGATCGACATGCGACATCGGGCGGACGGTTCGACATGGTATTTAACGAGACGGTCAGAGTCTGACTTCATTGCTCCACGTGTAATACAATGTAACAAGAAACTTCAAAAACCTATACAAAGCTTCTGCTCACCCCCAAATTATATATAATAGTCATTAGTATAAATCAACTTATCATCCCACAACCTAGCGACCGTCACCCCCACCCTGACCCCACAAACAATAACCCATTCAAAGCTTTATCAACCGCCACGTGTAATACAATGTAAGAAGTGAGTTCGAAATACGAAAATCACACTTTTCCAAACTAAGAAGTCCCATCTGTTCCTACATATCCTCCCCACACACACGAGACTTCACAAAACACCCATCAACTGAGTTAGAACCGGCGCACGATCCGAAAACGGTCAAGTCAGAGTTTTTCCAATTTACGAAGTCCCATGCCCATTCCCTCCACACCGACCCTGAACCCACACAACGACCCTGACCTCACTCAACCCCTCCCCGCACCACCCCTCCAGACACTTCCCCACCCCCGCAACCTTACAAAAAACATCTTTTTTACTATAAATACCTACTTTTTTACTATAAATACCTACTTTTTTGACCTTGAACTTCTTTAACCCCATAAAAACCCCTCCCTACACCACCCCTCCACACCCCTCTAACACCCTTGACAAACTAAGCCATGCCCCTCCATGGGACTTCTTAGAACAGCTATTAAGTGAGTTAGAACCGGCAATATCTATCTACTCAGGAACGCCAATAGAAATCTGGTTATATGGACCCATCGTAACTGATACCAACGTATCACTAAGCTATCAAATTTGGACCCTAATTCGACTTGACAGAGACGTGTATCTCTTAAGTCCCTTAAGAGGTCGACTTACAGTCCTTCTGGACTACTTCGTTAGTATTGAGAATGTTAGTTAGATAACGCGTTTGATGTTTCAGTTTGATATACCTACCTACTAACTAGTATAGTAGGGTTTACGTACAGTTGAGATCACAGAAAACGACATTATTAAGGCTGTACCGAGCCTATTGTGCTGCCCCCAATCGTATTTTTTTCATTTCTTAACAATTAAACAATATTTCCAAAAAACAAGAATGCCACATTGTAGTCATTGCTTATTTTCAATTTATCGGGTCACTGCTGATTTGTTTTTATAATGCTTGTAGTTACTATCGTTAAAACCGCCAAAAGTGGTCACTTTAACGATAATAGCTACAAGCGTAAAACATAATATTCCGTAATGTTTCGATAAACTGAAGGGGCAGCACAATAGGCTCGGTAGGCTCTTAAGAACATTGAATTAAACCTACTCTAGCATAAGCATATGCTCACGACTATATTCCCCGAAGAGGTAGTCAGAGATGTTCTGAAACCTCCTCTGTCCAGCGTGACGGAGAGTGAGCCCGTCGCCACTTGTAATGGACGGTATAGAATTCATGACACGAAATTGAAGCATGCAGGTTTCCTCACGATGTTTTCCTTTACAGAAAGCCTACTCTAGATAGTTGATTATTAAGAAATTGATTCCAATCAAACTTTAAAAAATCATATGTTTATTTTGCATACTAAAGAATAGGTAGGTACAATAATATTCTTAAACAAGACCAAAAGTCAAAATAAGAATAAAAGAAGAAAGAAGAAAAAAAAAACGTTTTCTATGTGGCTAATAAATATCACAAGGATACTTAGATACTTAGTTATTGAACCGTGTCAGATGTTTCTCTGTATAGATGTGACTATGCGACTAGCAACTCTACAATGGGAAACTATTTTCGTATGATAATATGCCTTTAAGGTTTCACTGCTATATGTTTGTACATACAGTGTTTATGTTTAGATAGAAGAGTCAAGAGATACAAACCCATTATGTAAACCACCTAATGTTTAAGCAGTTTTAGAGTTAAACAGTACAAATTCAACGTTAAATCCAACTTGACAGCGATATAGAGTTCACTTTCCCACTTTGTTAAACGATCAAGACAGATGTAAGTGTCGTGTCTTAGTTATTACAGCGAAGAACATAAACTTCTAAATTTCAAATACTCTTCGATCAAGCTATTTTCACATTTGAATCTTTGGATTAAGAGTTATTTCAAAAGACTTCTTATTGTGGAACATGTTAGGGTCATTAGTGAGGTGTAAGTTAATTGCTTGCACGCGATTTTGACCCTAATGCAATTTATCTTTGACAGTTTCAAAAGTCTGATAGAGTTGTCCAATTTATTTTGTCTAATCTAGAAACTAATTATGGATAGAAATAAAAGAAAGTTCATTTGTCTGAATGTCTGTAATCTTGATAATTAGTTAGGTAATTGATTAGATACATTAATTTTTATTTTATTTTTAGAATGTTTCGCAACGTTTTGTGTGCGAAAGGTAAAACCATTTATCAGCATTAAGTCTATCCTCAGTACGCTCAGCAATTGTAGTGGAATTTCTGACCATTCTGGAAGGGGTCACGGTCGTAAATTTATGTTTATGTTGTTATTTTAAAATAAAATAATAAAATAGCATGTATAGATTCTTTCCTGTACTATTCTAGAACCACACCTTCAGAACGTGGATCATAAAAAAATACGAAGATCTCATTAATCGAAAAGGGAAAGGATTGAAATAGTTAAATATTGAATTGCTTTATGCACAAAAACACACACTTGAGCCACCATAAAGACGGAGAGCAGGCGTCCGCCCAGTAACAGACTTGCAAAGTGACTACAACATTTTATTGTAGAAGTACATTTTATAGCCCACCCCCACTGTCCGTTATAAGTGGCCACGGGCTCACTCCCCGTCACATTTGAACAGAGTTTCGGTACTACTAGTGAAACTTGGATATTCTGAGGAATCAGAATACCACCCCCTCGGGGAATATAGTCGTGAGCATATGCTTATGCTACCAGTTTATAGCAACATTATGTTTATGACAGGTAGGTAGGTACTTATAATAACTTGCTGTTTAAATGAAAGATTGAATTCAGTGTATTGCCATTTGAAATCTTTAATTTTGATTAATTTTGCTTTAATTTGTCATTAAATCACTATACGTTTTAACACACACATTCCGTAGATAATTAATTAGAACCATGTAGAAGAATTTGTTACTACCTTAGTAAGTTTCACCGCCAAGGTGCTACGTTGCTACGAGACAGCTACATATTGCTACGATTTCACGTAGCAAGACTACGGTGCGTTTCCTGTTTGCCTCCGTCCGAAGTTATTTATTACTACAGATAAGTAGGCCGCGTGTACGACTATAGAAGATTACACACCGAGGGCAGGAAAGTAAGAAAGGTCTCAGATCTCATGTAATTGTTGGCCGAGGCGAAGCCGTGGTCAACAAACATGTGATCTGAGGCTTTCTTATTTACTGTCCGAGGTTAGTATACTATTTATCTCCTCGACCGAGGTGGAAAGCGACAACTTCGTTTAGTGCAGCGGGTCGACAATTGACGCTTTCCGTCCGGAGGGTAGAAATAGTAGATTACACACCGAGGGCAGGAAAGTAAGAAAGGTCTCAGATCTCATGTAATCTCATGTGATCTGTGACTT
This sequence comes from Agonopterix heracliana, assembly GCA_963693445.1. Classification (NCBI taxonomy): domain Eukaryota; kingdom Metazoa; phylum Arthropoda; class Insecta; order Lepidoptera; family Depressariidae; genus Agonopterix; species Agonopterix heracliana. The sequence goes on along the minus strand of OY856324.1, from coordinate 4,748,341 downwards.
TCTTATGTACTCTCCGAGGTTAGTATACTATTTTTCTCCTCGGCGGAGGTGGAAAGCGACAACTTCGTTTAGCGCAGCGGGAACACAAATAATAAAATACTTATTTTCTGCTCGGAGGTGAGAATAATACTTATCTCCTTTCCTACAGATAAACAACTAAAACTACATTACCGAGTTCATTGAATATTTAATTTGAGGTTACTGAGAGTATTGTTGTACAAAAGTTTTAATGAAAAACGCGACTACTCTCTATCTTATTTTGTATTTCTACTTTTATAATTCAAAAGGAAAGTTGTAGAGAAAAAAGGGCGGATGTAACTAAACTTTTACTACAGGCAAGGACTTGAGAGTAGATTTTTATCATCTGCTTTTTTACTGCGTCTGCCATTGGCAGTCCAATGAATATGTATCCATTGCCTACGTGCAGATGTAAACATTAAAAGAAAAGGGCTAAAAGAGAAGTGATGTGGTTTTTCTAGAAATCTATTTTAATGAATGAAACCGAAGAAAAGGGACACTAAAACTTTGAAATTTTGTATGAATAATTTCAAAGCTTGATATCTTCGTAATTATATTATAAATTGTAAAAGTTATTTTATACGCGCAATCTAGATTTTCTAAGCTATTTTCCATATATGAAACATTACTTTTATTAATACCGTCTACAAGTGTTCTACGACAAAGTTTTGTATGAAATTGACAACTCTGCAACTTGGCAGGGAGGAATGGCTATTCTGTACCTGTGTAGTACTATAAAATTGATATCATTAGCATTCTTTTAAACTAATAGTTTACCCACGGACCTGAAAAAAATACGGACGTAATCTCGTCTAATCACGAGTGAAGCACCCATTTCTTTTGTGTGCGTGCTGTCACGCGGTACATAATGGTGACGGATGTAGGACCTGCGCCTAGAGCTAGTGCATCTGTGTGAGTGTAGGTCCCTTGTAGAACAAACGAAAATGTTGGACCTTGCATGCTTCACATCTTTTTAGTGTCACATTACGTCCGTCTTTTTTTCAGGTCCGTGTAGTTTACCCATTAAACTGAACAACTTTTTTACTGCAATGCCTAGTCGACTCAAATGTGTATGCAACAGCTGATTTTTTTTGCTCCAATCAGTTTGCTCCCATATTAAAAGTTGTTCAGTTTGATTTATTAATTTATTTATTTAAGTAATTCCTTTTTGGAGAACTTACAGCTAAAGAACAGTCGGATTTCAAAAGACAAATTGATAGTCAGATGCTGACAACAAGTTCCCACATATAAAATACACCTATATGATGGGTAGACTCTTAGTTTAACAGGATGCTAATGATATCAATTTCACCCTGTATATTGTGTCTGGAACGTTTGTGACGTACTATCATTCCATAGTAAAACACTGTAAACAACATTACGAGACCTTAGGTTGCCTTTAGATGTTTCATTACGCATTTTACTACAACATAAAAGTTACATAGGTAGTGAAATTGTTGATGTCCTACAGATCTGTTCAATGTCTTCTTACTTCTTATATGAAGAACTATACAGGGTGAAATTGATATCATTAGCATCCTTTTAAACTAAGAGTCTACCCATCAAACTGAACAACTTTTACTATGGGAGCAAACAAATCGGAGCAAAAAAAAAATTTGCTATCCCATATATTTGAGTCGTGTAGGCAGCGACGACGGGTGCAGTTTAGTATATGGGAAAGCAGTTTTTTTTGCTCCGATATGTTTGCTCCCATAGTAAAAGTTGTTCAGTTTGATGGATAAAAGGATGCTAATGATATCAATTTCACCCTGTATACTATTACCTATTCTGTGCTTCTACTTGGACACACATACACACACACACGACGACATGCATTGAAAAAGCAATGTAAATGTAAGGGCTGTAATCACACAGCATGCTTTTGAACACACAGAGAATGGAATTAAAGTATGAATTTATGTAACTTTGTACCACCAAACTTTTCTATGATAGTGATATTTTCTATAATCTTTTCGATGATTTCATTAACCCATTCGTAGCCACAATAGAAACAACAAAAAAATGTCACAGAAGCCATCGTGATTTATTGTAAACATGTATTTTTTATAGAGTTGGTGTCGGCTATAGCCGTCAATGGCTCTTAAACCCCAAATAATATGTGTCGGCTAGTGCCGTTTGTGGCTGCGAATGGGTTAAGAGGCTCCAAGGTAAACGCAGGGCCGGGCCATATTTTGCTGGTTTTTAGAAGAGAAGATATTCTCGTAATTTGAAAAACATACAAATTATTGAAAAGTGTAACAATGATCTTCAACATCTCGGCCTTATTTGCTATAGATCATAATATTTCTTATTTTTTTATAAAATACATATGACACCTGTGTTTAAAGGAAAGCCTAAATCTTGGAAAAAATCTGTATTATGTGCATTTACTTTTTAAGTTGAAGTCACTTTTACTTGAGACACACACCTTTGTGTAGACAACATCAAGATCTAAAATTGCTATAAAGCAAATTTTTTCGAAGACCCATATTTAATGAGTTAATTAAAAAATTATTAGATTTGGTGCGAATTCTTATGATTTTAGAATGTGATTTCCTTGGATTAGAAGGCACCACAGTGACATAATGAAGGACAGGCAAGTCAAAAATAGGTAAACCTACTAAAATTTCGTAGTTTAATAGAGGTGAGGCGGCTCTGAAAGAGTCAAGGTCGCTCGGTCAGGGAAACCTGTTAAATACATTTTTTGCTTGCTTGCTTTTTGCATGCTTTTTATTAAATTTTCCGGTCGCCGATGTAAATTATACCGGTACGTGTGAAAGCTTTAGTACATGCCAAATATGCCAATATACATCTCGTTGCTGAATAGCCGGCACCGGATACCCGGCTACCCGAACGTGTGAAAAGCGTCTTACGCACACACACACACACACACAGTTATCCAAGCCATGCACATCCAACGTACATACAAGTGAATGACCTATCTATTTTTTAACCGACTTCAACAAAAGGAGGAGGTTCTCAATTCGACCCATATGTTTTTTTTTTTTTTTATGTTTGTTACGCGATTGCACCGCCAATTGTGAATTGATTTTTATGATTCTTATTTTGTTTGGTAGGTCATAATTCCGAGGTGGTCCCACGAAATTGATTCGCTTGTTGAAAAAATCTTCAAAATAACAAATATGTACACAGATCACGGACTTGAAAAAAATACGGACGTAATGTTACACTAGAAAGATGTGAAGTATAAACGCGTATGAGATAGTCATAAAATCCTATACAATTTGTATGAAGCTAGATGTCTGCCTCCGGAGTCAGACAGCCGTCGTCAAACAAAAAAGTGGTTACGTCGATAAGGACAGCAATAAGTAGCGATCTCCTTTTTTAACTAGAGCGAATTTTTAACTAGAGCGAATTTGCTATACGTGCATCTCTTACTGAGCGAGTATGACACGACACGTGCTTCTTTCTAGTACTTACCTTCTTTTTCTACGACGCAAACACAATACATATAATACATGGGTGCTTCACTTATATAATAAAAGGATATTATTACGTCCGTCTTTTTTTCAGGTCCGTGACACAGATGACATTTTTTTTTGTCGATTCTCTTCAGGAGTGCGATTTTTAAACATCACACATTCAAGTCAGCGGTAGAAAATGTCAAAATTACTATGGAGATTATGCATATTTCGTCTTTCGACTGCTAATTCGAACGTGTGATGTTCAAAAATCGCACTCCAGCAATGTTTTGATGGGGACTGTCAAACTATGTTTTTTTTTACTGTCATAACCAAGAATCTTTATATGCCTATATATTTAAAACTTCTTAGTCATACTGTTGTGTTTAAACGTATAGGTAATAACTTTATGGTTTAAACTTCATGGATATAGGAGGTACCGAAACACATAGATTTAATTGTTCATGGCGGTCGGAAATGTTCGTCGTTTTAAGGGTTCCGTAGTCAAACAAGGAACCCTTATACTTTCGTCCATTCTGTCTGTCTGTATGCCCCGCCTCAATAACTCGCTCATTTTTGCATCTACTGAATCGAAATATTGCATAAAGACAGATAACAGTAACCCAAAAACAGAAATGTTGTACGAAACATGGGTTGGATTTTTTAAAATCGAGTGAGGTGTAGAGCGTACACCGTATCCTTTGCATTGAAGTACTTATAACTGCTTAGTCGAACTAATGTATTTCACCTAGATTTCAACACTTTTTAGTTTTTAGTTTTGAAGTCGGTTTTAATTTTTTGTTAATTTGTTATCGATTCTTAGTAAGTTAAGTCGATTGCGGATACGGACCACAGACTTAAAAGAAGAACAGACGGAATGTCATTTAATCATGAGTGAAGCACCCATTTCTTTTGTGTGCGTGCTGTCACGTGGTACATAAGGTGACGGGTTGTCGGACCTGCGCCTAGAGCTAGTGCATCTGTGTGAGTGTAGGTCCCTTGTACAACAAACGAGATTGTATTACCTTGCATGCTTCACATCTTTTTAGTGCAATACTCGGTCCGTATTTCTTTCAGGTCCGTGATACGGACTTAGAAATTACAGAGCAATTGCAGACTAAGGAAAGTAAGTAATAGAAACACAAATAAAATTTTAGTCTTTGGCAATCAAAATGATATTATCGTACTTTAATGAAGATTTAACGTTAACTTATAAACCGAAACTTTAAAACGATTAATATCATCATAATCTTGTCCGTCCGTCTGCGACTCGTCGGGAAACAGACCGGGAACGCAATAAATAACTTGGAGACTGCGTAAATTGTGCTCAACTCCAAATTGCCGTCATAACTTGCCTCTTGGGGGTATTTCACCGCCTCTTTATAATAAACTGTGATCATTCGAGCTTTGTGTGCGGTATGATTTAGGGATCTTTAGGAATAAGTAGGTGCGTATTTTGTTTTCCCTTAGAAATTTATTTTAATAAATAAAATAAAGTGAAGGAAAACATCGTGAGGAAACCTGCATGCTTCAATTTCGCGGCATGTATTGTACCCACTGTCTATTATAAGTGGCGACGGGCTCACCCCCCGTCACACAAGACAGAGTTTCGGTACTACTGGTGAAACGTGGGTGTTCTGAGGTTTCAGAATATCTCTGACTACCCCCTCGGGGAATATAGTCAGACCGGAGCCGAACCGTTGGCCGGAGTAAAGACAATCTGTTTAAGTGGGGTTACACAGACTGGGCGGACCTTAGGTGTGAATGCGGTGTTACTCCTCAGACTATGGCACATCTCGTATCCTGCCCTTTCTGTCCGGACACCTGCACGCGAACGGAGCTTATGAACGCTGCCGAAAATGCTATCCGTGTGGCGAAATTCTGGTCTGGAAAGATTTAAAATTACATGCCGTCGACTCGATAGAAGAAGAGTAAATAAAAAGATATTTATTATATATACTATATATAGATTAACATTGATCATCAGCACTTCCTGAATGAACTGGTGGAGCTTCAGCACAACACAATTTTAACATGCTTGATATATTTCGCAAAAATTACACACTGCAGAAATGAAAATGTAAAGATGGTCGGGTGGGGTCATTTTGATAATTTGGGATGGTTGGGGATCTACCTCCTAACGGTCCACCCCGGGCAACGGCATCACAAGCTACCAAGTTTGTGGTGGCGGCTGAACGATCCCCCACAGCGGTGTGGTAGGCTCCGCAAGGAGCTAAAGAAATATGTAAGTATCATAAACAAATCAAACTTCGAAAAACATTTTCAAAACTGTTTTTGTTATTTGTATACTGGTATAGACCCCGTATAGACTGGGCGATATAAATTAACCTGACAGATAGAAATAATAGAGAAACGTCCAGATATTGGACGCCGTATTTCATAAACCTGGCATATAAAGAAATATAAGCAATAATTTACGTTCTCTCCCTTATCTGTCCTGTGAAACGACGTCTGAATAAAATGACAAACAAAAATGTGCTGTTTATTGTGTTCAGATTAAACACCTAGTCACGTAGGTGATTTACTGTTTTATCACAATGGGTAAAGGTTTGAATTTGAATAGTCAATCTGCCCCAGAAATTTCTCACCCATGGAACATTGTTTAGAAAATGTGATGAATAGGATTCTAGATGAGCATGTGGGATGTCCACATGATTACAGCAATGGATCCCTTTTTAAAAAATCATACTATAATATTGAGAAAAAGAGCCTTCTCGGTGGCGTATTGCGGAGAGCTATGGAAACTCTATCTTGAGATCCGGGTTCGAATCCGCACGGACCACATGCCATGTACCAATGAGGTTTTCTAACTTATGTACATAATACCGACTGCTATCAAACTGTAAAGGAAAACATCGTGAGGAAACCTGCATATGCTGAAGAAGAAATTTCGATGCGTATGTGAAGTCTACCAATCCGCATTGGGCACGCGTGGTGGACTACACCCTCGTTGCAGGTAGGCATGTGCCCTGCAGTGGGACGTAAATAGGCTGTGATGATGATGATGACTAATAATGCAGGGTCTTGCAAAATATGAATTATTGTTCCAAATAAGACTGTCAATAAAATAACAACAGGATGTAGTCCCCTACCCTATATTAAATATTGAGCCCTGAAGGTGGAGTTAATTATTATTTCTCACCTCCGGACGGAAAGCGTCAATTGTCGTCCCGCTGCGCTAAACGAAGTTGCCGCTTCCACCTCTGTCGAGGAGAAAAATTGTATACTAACCTCGGACTAAATAAGAAAGCCTCAGCTCACATGTTTGTTGACTCGGCTTCGCCTCGGTCAACAATTACATGAGATCTGAGACATTTCTTACTTTCCTGTCCTCGGTGTGTAATCTACTATATAGTCACTGTTCCGATTTCTTATGAATTTAAATTCAACATACCATCTCAACATCCCGTCACGCGTCGCTTGTGGCTTTTTTGTAAACACTAAATGATCCATTTTTATATGCCGTTCGGTTGCACGCACTACGAACGCAATTGTACGTACACTGTAACTCGCAGAGTGGCTCATTGTGGCTGATGGGACGATCAAATGCAGCAGTAGCACTTTGTGGTCACTACATGCGTACGTGACGGATACCTCCAACGTGCGAGCAATGAGTAATTACCTCTGGCATGACCGGCATGAGGCAGTGCATGTAAATGAACGTGTGAGAGACGACTGCACCAGTCACGTTGCGGTAAAGTGTATTATGCTCTTCGTATAGGCCTAAACATATCCTGTAATTTGGATCCAATTCGAGTTTATTGCTTTATTTAGTTTAATTCTCCAGTGAGATTTACATAATTATTGATAACGTTATGTACATCGTTGTTCAGTTAGATATTCTAATATTCTGAACGCGCTAATGCGCGCTGCATACAAACGAAGTCTGGTTATATATTTTTCAATACTAACCAATGAAATTTTGCAGAAACAATCTAGGAACAAATCTCTATGCTTGTATGTTGTCAGATTTTCGTTAAAATATACAGTTTCTATCTGTTTCAATGCTAGGATTAATTTAAGATTTGTATGGAATTGTGGGAATACTTACAACATTTTGAAAATTCAACAGTTCCTAAATGGGCATTCCTGAGGCACTGTAACTTTAAAACTATAAATTTTAACAAAAATCTGACAACATACAAGCATCTTGATTGTTCATGAAAAATTTCATTGACTTTAATTCGTTAGTATTGAAACTATAACAGATTTCGTTTGTATGGATTGCGCCAACGTTAATATTCCCTTAAAATATGCAACGCATCTGAACCAAAGAAAATATATATACTAACGTCTGAACTGAAGATTCTGAGCCATCGATATGTACCAAAATTGACATTTTCTAAGAGGCATTTTATCGACTTATCTCCATTTAATATTGACATCGCAATATAACTAGTTAGTAAACACGTTCAAAAGACTAAACACAAATACTAAGAAAGACTTACGGAATTATTCTATGATTTATATTTATTTAGGCACTTTGATGTTTTGTTTAACTAGCAAACACTCTGCTATTAGATATAGATGCAAATAAACAAGACAATATGAGATTTGTTCTATAAATATTTACTGTTTCGAACACAAAGCTTATCGTTTTGTGATGTTTTTGTCTTTCACTTTTCTATTGGATTTACTGTCGGATCGCATTCATCTTTTCTTTATTAACTTCTCTATCTATCTCGTTTGCTTAAATTTTCCATTTTCGCCTTTTCTTAGGAAAAGATTTCATTTCTGAACATTTCGTCGGAACAATCGGAACGTAGAATGATTCGTAGCTATATTTTGCCTCTAAATATGTTGAATGTCTGAATATTAGGAACTGTTTATATTTTCTACTTGTGAAGTGTGCGAAATAAAATGTATATTAAGTAAATGTTATATTTTTATAATGTATATAATAGTTAAGATTAGTTTTTGTCCGCAACTTCTTTGCAACGTCTCTTGCCATTGTAGCTAGATAAAATAAACTCATAAGCTTTTCAACACAATAAGTTTCATCAAAATGGGTCCAGTAGTTTTTGCGTGATGCTCAAACAAAATGCGACTTTAAGCCCCACTTGCGCCTACCTGGGTTAGCAATAAACTCTAGGTTAAGTTGGTAACCCATCATTTTTTGTATAGAAAAACAACTGAAAGAGCTATTTTATCCGGAGTTGATTGCTAACCCATGGTTGGCGCAAGTGGGGCTTAGAGTTTTATAAAAGTGGAGATACTTGGACTTTTGCTAAATTCACCACAATGGTCGCTATTAAAGATCCTGCAAAAAGCCTCCTACAGAGCACAGGCCCACTATGTCCACACTTACGTAAACTACGATTTCGTAAGTGTGGTGGAGTGTGGAAATACCTGACGACGACCTGATAGCACAGTCTGCAAAAAATTGTATAATGAATATGCATATTTTTAGTCGAGTCATGGATTTTTGAATTGTATCTATATATGTACCTATTCTTTATCGTTGTCTAGTCATCATAATACAAGTCCAGGCTAGTTTCTGGTACTTTAAATGTGACTAGATAATTTGTATTATTGTTAAACATATTGTACACCTATGTTGCTACGACAGGTTATTGCTACGAAACACTACGTTGCTACGACACACTATACAATATATCAATATACACTACGTTGCTACGTCGTAGACATGGTGATATTAATTTCGGAAAAGTTTTTCGTAAAACGAAAATCAATGAAAGAAGCTTCTTTTTACCCGACTGCGCCCGAAGGAGGGTTATGTTTTTTAAATGCAGTGTCAAAAAGCTGGTAGATACAATAACAAGACAAGCTAGAAGGAATACATGTTTTCCAATGATTTTTTTGAAGATTCGGTAATATGAGTGTAAAGTATAGGGAATTTCACAAAGTAAATGGTGTAGTCTCGGACCTGAAAAAAAGACGGACGTAATGTGACACTAAAAAGATGTGAAGCATGCAAGGTCCTACATTTTCGTTTGTTCTACAAGGGACCTAAACTCACACAGATGCACTAGCTCTAGGCGCAGGTCTAGAGTCAGCTTGACTAGTTGAACGTCTAAGTAAAACATCCAAAACACTGCGAGGAAATTAATTAAATCCATGGCATATCGCTGGGATATTCTGCTATTCTATAAATCTCAATTTCGGTCGCGTGGCGTTCGCAACCAAGCATTAAAGTACATTCCGTACTCCATTTATTGGTCCATAGACTGTGATATGAACCACGGAATAAATGTTCTTCAACAGAAATAAAACTTGAATGAAAATCTTATCCTGCCATGCATGTAATTGTATGTAGCAAGCAACTGCACATCATCATTCATCATCATCAGCCTATCATCGTCCACTGCTGGACATAGGCCTCTCCCAAGGCGCGCCACAAAACTCTGTCCTCGGCCTTCCTCATCCAGTCGCTCCCCGCTACTTTTTTTAGGTCGTCTGTCCAGCGAGCAGCAGGGCGTCCCACACTACGCCTACCAGTTCGCGGTCTCCACTCTAGAACTCTGACACCCCATCGGTTGTCAGTTCTTCGACAGCTTGTCAAGGTCGCTCAGCGAGCTATGGAGAGAGCTATGCTCGGTGTTTCTCTGAGGGACCACATCAGAAATGAAGTGATTCGTCACAGAACTAAAGTGGCTGACATAGCTCAGAAAATTAGCAAGCTGAAGTGGCAGTGGGCTGGTCATATCTGTCGAAGAACTGACAACCGATGGGGTGTCAGAGCAACTGCACGGCTTCGGCAAATTCTATAAGATTGAATTAAAGGGAAATTAAAGGGAAGGAGTCAGAGATATTCTGAAACTCAGAACATCCACGTTTCACTAGTAGCACCGAAACTCTGTCCAGTGTGACGGGGAGTGAGCCCGTCGCCACTTTGTAATTGACAGTAGTTACAATACATGCCTCGAAATTGAAGCATGCAGGTTTCCTCAAGTTGTTTTCCTTCACCAAGAAGGCCAGTGGTGTTACAAATCGTACATAAATTCCGGAAAACTCATTGGTACGAGTCGGCGTGGACGGGGATCGAACCATCGCCTCCTGCACGGCAGGCAAGGTTACTCGCCACTAGACCACCACGCCTTTTATATTTCGTCACATTTGTTTATGAATAAAAATAAACCAACTTTACCTACTTACACGTAGTAAATCTATTCCATAGACCGTACGTATATTAAACGAGAATCTGGTACCTACATTTTCACGGAATCTCGGCACCTCTCCGTGCTGACAGACATCCAGGAAGCCCTTGAGATTCCGTGTAAACACTAGCACTCAAACGCTGTGCATTGTGCACGACAAACACTTCCTTGCTATAGCTTTGTGTGGGTAGATGCACTCCTATCGACAACAAAGGCCAGCCTCACACATGACCGTCACACACGGGAGCTATAAAATAGATTACAAATGCAAGCAAGATGCAAATATCAGCTTGTATCATTTTGCGTGCTTTAAAAGTACTTACCTTCATCTTGAGATGTTATATCGAAGTATTTTTAATGTGTTACATATTTTAGGGGGTACTTCAGACCATGAAACTTTCATTATTGAGCCAATATTAAAATCGAGAAAAGAAAGGCGTAAGCGTAAGCGTCTATAAGTAAGCGAAATGCGCTGTTAAAGCCGATTTTTTTTTGCGGATTCGTCAATGTAGGCTCTCCAGGTAGTAAAAGTGTACCCCCTAATAAATTATTACTCCTGTGTGTGAAGGCTTGAAGATTCTTCACTGTTATTTAGTCTTCTGTGGCCATAGACAGATATGAACTCCCGCCTTTTATTGCCCGTCTAGCGCCCTCCAGAGCACTTTTATTACGTTGACACGCTGAAATTGGTAAATTATTCGAATTCACACTCACACGCAATTATACTAAGTGATACCGTCTACGTATTATGCCCGTAGAGAATTTTGTGGAAAATCGTGAGACATTTTGAGAGTACCTGAAATAATGGGATAGCTTCTAAATAAATTAAGTTCGACAGATTTTTTTTTCTAAAAAGGTGACATAAATTGTATAAAAAAAACCAAATGTGCTGATTTTGGTTATCCTATGCCTCAGGATGCTAATCTTGCCAGTTTTCAGAATCAGGGTTGAGGCATATGAATAAATAATAATTAAATAATAATAGTAAGTACACTATTACTCGTATTATCTATTCATATGGTTGAGGATAAAGATGGTTTGTTCGTCATACTCTGCAAAATCCCGCTGGCCAATAGTGGGTTTGTGAAGCCTATATATATTACATATAAGAGAAGATTACATATAATTAAATATGGACATTGTCATACAGATTATTGATAGTATCAGGCTCTAGATAAATTAATGGTCAAATCAAAAAAGGCTTAAGAGAAGTTTGTTCCGAAAGCGCTAATTTAGCGCACTGCATACAAACGTAGTTCCATCCTAGTTTCATTATAAACAAGTCGAAGCCAATGATTTTTTAGAAGCGATCTAGAAACCAATATCTGTGCTTTACATTTGTAAAATTTCCGTTATAATACATAGTTTCCAAAATATCATGAAACATCGTTTTTATGGAGCGCACCAACCGTAATATACCTACCCTTATCGATCAACTCGGCATTACAAACAAAAATCCTAAAAATAAATTCAATGGTCATAATGGCAGTAATAATGGCACCTACGTCTAGAGTTTGACAAGGTAATCCAATATATACATTCCGACGACAAGGCTTCAAATATTAGCATATTAATTTACTCCATTTAACCCTCATGCCTCACATATCTATGGCATATCTCGACGTGAGAAACCCGTGTCCCTGTTAGAGACTCTCGTAATACAGGGTGAAATTGATATCATCCTTTTAAACTAAACTTCTATCAATCAAAGTCAACTGAAAAACTATTACTATTCCATACTGAACTGCAATACATTCGACTCAAAATAATATTGTAGGTATGACAACATTTTTTTTATCAGCGAAAAAAAAATCTGCTATTCCATACATTTGAGTCGTATACAGGATGCAACAAAACACCCTAGCCCACTATCTTTCACTATGGAACCAAACTGGAAATCGCGAAAAAAATAACAGCTGTCCGATACAAATCTGCTGACCGACTCGACTAAAATGTTTGGGACAGCAGATTTATTTTTCGGGATTTCGCAGTTGGCTCCATAGTGAAAGTTGTTCAGTTTGATGAGTAGAATAACTGGCGAAGTAATCCGCACTGATAAAAAATTTACCCTGTATGTATCTAAGTCCGTTACAGAGAAACAAAAAAAAACGAAATACCTACTCTCGCAAAATATTTTCCTTCTTGTCACTACTGAAAAGGGTTCATATTTCACAAACTAACAAAACGTAATCTAAATCAACAAGTACAACTTGTGACGTTAAATGACACCTACGTTTTAAGGTTCTTTACCCAAAGGGTGCCAACGGGACCCTATTAGTAACATTACCCTATTAGTAAGCCGTCCTTACGTCCGTCCGTCCTAATTTTAAATAGCTGACGGATAGGCAAAAACCAAAACCGGACTTGTGTGAGTTGGGTTCGCACAAGTATCCTAGACAACACTTTTGTAAATAACTATTCCCACACAGCAGATAATATCTATTAGGATATTTATGAATATTAGTCGACCAAGATCTAAGGATATCAAATACACATAATATAGGTACGGGGTGGCATTTTTTAACGCCACCTACCTAGCTAGCACGTTGCACGTCATACGGCTATATCACGCCCGTTCGTTAGCGCGCAAATAGAAAGAGAGCGAAGGTGCGATAGCGCTGTATCACGGTGGCATACTACGGCGGCTGGGGGGAAAGCACTCTAAATACTGGAGATAGAAAATTTTACTCAAAGGAAACATTCCTTTATTTTTTTGACGAACCAAAACTGCATTGAAAGATTTGCGTAAATTCGCTTGCCACTTGCCACACCCGGAAATGTACTCTGTACTTTTAAGCCCGTCACATACATACGGAATTCCTATTCGGAATTCCGAATGAAAACAGGTTTTTCGTATAGGTTTGAAATTCCGTTCGCAAATCTGGAGGGGGAACCTCCCTTTCGTTCGTACGAACCTGTTTTCATTCGGAATTCCGGATCGCAATTCCGTATGTGTGTGTGTAGCAGGTCTTATGTCATCGATCGATAGGGTCAATCATAACCATAATTTATCCTGATGGTGATGATGGATGCTTGCCTGCTGGGAAAAGTGGGATTTTGTGGTACGGAACCCACGGTGGGGAGTCCGACTCGCACATAGCCGGTTTAATGGAAGTAGATACTAGGAACGAGAGTTGCGTGCGAATTGTTCCCTTCTCACCATATTTCGAGGCGTAATGAAATGATTTTCGCGTGTCCATACGCAATGAGGGTTCCGAGGCGTTCGTGTTCACGCCTCGGTAACTGTTGTTCACCGGCAGAGAAAGAAAAGAAAATTATTTCTCACTTCGATAAACAGAATATAGATCTGTTAGGGTTTTGTAAGGTGGAAACCTGGAACTATATGATTGGAAACGTGATTTTTCTTGTACAGAAAATGTGTAAGATTAGTTTTTGTACAGAGCTCGCAACAAAAGAACACAGATAGATAGACAAAATAGGTATTTTTTGGGCGAACTTATTTTTTTTAGTGGTCCAAACTTTGTGTCTATTGTGTTTTATTTTGCTTGCTTTACTTGCAGGAACGCTCATTAAAGTTTATCCTCCATTAAATCTACGTCAACAAGACAAAAATTGACAGCACGAGATTTAAGGGGCTACCTGCCGGGTTTTGGGTAACTTTGTAACCATTTTATTCATTAACTATGACACTTTTTGAGCTGAAAAATCAACTGGACCATCTACAGGATATGAGAAGTGATGTGGTTTTTCTAGAAATCGATTTTAATGAATGAAACCGAAGAAAACGGACTCTAAAGTCACCCCTTTTTTTGCCAGTTCTAACCATTTTACTCTTACATTTTGAATCGAAAGAAAATGAAAATTTACAATACAATTTAAAATTATGTGGTTTTATAACTTTTTAGAAATTAATAAAAAATCATCTAATTTTTCAACGAAAACAGCTAAATTATGACCGGACCGGACCGAAATTATGACACGCGCTTGTTAGATTATTTATTAGAATTTGTTTGTTTTTGACTGATAAATATCGATATAATGTTTAAAAATGTTTAAAAGATTTGTCTTTAGTTTATGGCCTATTTAGCCATTGAAATATTGTATTTTTATTAAAAAGGATCTCCTGTAAATACCGTACTATTGACTTGCATTTGCATTACTTTAAAGATTGTTTCATATTAAAGATTTCAAGTGTTTTGTGTACATGATAAATTATATTTTATTGTTAAAAAGCTTAACAATATTTTAGGTACTTAAACATTTCTATTGATCAATAATTAATAAGTATCATCTGTAAATACCGTACTATTGACTTGAATTCCATTACTTTAAAGATTGTTTTATATTAAAGATTTCAAGTGTTTTGTTTACATGATAAATTATATATTATTGTTAAAAAGCTTAACAATATTTTAGGTAAATATTTCTATTGATCAATAATTAATAAGTATCATCTGTTAATACTATACTATTGACCTACGTATCCAATACTTTTAAGATTGTTTTATATTTTAAATATCTCGTGTTTCATTTATATGAAAAATCATATTTTATTATTAAATACTTAATTATATTTAAAGCAAATATTTATCTAGTTCGATTACAAAATATAAGATAATTTTAAGGATGTGAAACTACTCGCATGGTGGATTTTGTGAGTGGTGTTTTATGATTGGTCCATTATGGCGGGATAAATTGCACATTTTTTAAGTATAAAAGCCCCTTGCATCTTAGTTTCGGGTTACTTTTTCTTTGAGCTGCCGTGGACCAATCAAGACATCACAATAAGAGTTAAGTAATTATAATTTATCACTTTTGCTGAAAATAACCTGTCCTTGTGTACCTTGCATTATTGTTTTTGAGTTATTGCAGAATTATGCTGTAGGTATGTATTTTTGCATTTTGTAGAAGCCTAGCAATAGCTAAGCTAAGTACTGTGTTTTCACTGTTTTCTTTGATTTGATCTTACATACTCCCTAATTTGTGTATTATGTACAAACGTGTTTAAACCTAAAAATACGATTGCCAAGTTATTGTGTTCTAATTTTGTGTAATAAAGCCTTTTTGAGTTTATAATAAATGTGTTAAATCATGTTCCATCTTTCTATTGCTAAATCCTAAAATCCTCATAGATATACCTAGTTGCTTATTTACATCATCAATCTAGCACAGAATTCTTACATAGAAGGTTTCGTACAGTTTCTAACTATAGGTACCCACCCACATTATTTTAATAACTTAGTTCTGTTTTCACTCTCGATATATTGTTCCCAACTTATTAGACTCTCTTTAATTATTTTTGCTAACATCATTTGTGGGATCTACCCAAGCCGATTTCTAATTTGTATTTTTTTTTTGCTCTTAGAATGGATTCAGAATCACTCCAAAGTCTCCTCACGGTGATTCGAGATGCTGTTGCGGGAAACCGGCGACGTGATGACGACGTTGCACTTCCGCTGTTTGACCCGACAACAAGTGATGGTGGTGCAGCTTCTTGGTGCAACAACATCGAGACCCTATCAAAGGAGTTCGGCTGGAGCAGTATCGCAGCAGTTGCAAAAGCCGGTAAGGCCCTCAAGGGCTCTGCATTATTGTGGTTCGAGTCTTGGGATCCTTCTGGAGGAAGATCCTGGGAGAATTTTCGGAATGATATCACGGATTTGTATCCTGAGAAAAGAAATCTTTCTGATAAACTTAGTAAAGCGGTATTATACACGTCTGATTCAGCTGATACGTATTGTGAATATGCTAGAGAAAAGATTAGGTTATTGCGAAACTCGAAAATTGCATTTACTGAGTTACAATTAATAGAATTAGTTTGTGGTAGTATTAATGAAGTCAATGTTAGAATGGCAGCCTTCAACAGCAGCATAAAAACGACATCTGAGCTAATTTCCTTATTCACTACTTATGTAAAGACAAAGAAACGATTAGAGCATGGCGGCGGTAGTGGCATTCCCGGTCCTAGTGCGGCTAAGCGTCATAAAATTGAAGCTAAATTTAATGACAATACTGAGATAAGATGTTTCACTTGCGGCAAGTCTGGGCATATTAGGTCACAATGTTTCAGGAAGGTTAATCGGAATGCACCGTTGATTGAAACTAATAGCACGCCTAAGTCAACACAATATCAAGAGAACAAAACTTCTGTTAACAATAAATCTTCTTTAGCGTGTACTTTTTGTAAAAAAGTAGGTCATACTGAGTCGATGTGTTTCTTTAAACAACGTTCTCAGGGTAATATTTCAGATTCGAAATCAAAGGACGTACATTTTTTAGAACAGCAGAATTAAAACTATCTAAGGTATTTATTAATGATGTAGCTATTGAGGCTCTCATAGATACCGGAGCGAATTGTAGCATTATCAGAGAATCTGTTGCTAGACGAATAGGTTGTAATTTGTCCCCATGTTATCGACGACTAAACGGTATAGGTAGTGGTAATTTGAACACACTTGCAAAAATAACAGTACCGGTTAGGTTTGAAGATGTTTGTCTTGAGCTTGACATACTGGTGGTAAAAGATAGGGACTTTCACTATGACCTTTTAATTGGTAGAAATTCGGTGGAACACCTTGATATCGAAATTGTTACTGATTGCAACGGTAGTAGGCTGGCCCGAAAGAAATCTGAAATTCGGTTAATAGTTAATTCTGTAGAGGACACTTTTTCAGAACTGATGGCTAGTATAATCCATCTAGATCAAAATTTGCAACAGAAAATTACAAATATTTTTCAGAAATACCCTGATGTTTTAAACAATGTTGGAACAGTCCAAACTGGTCAACTACAGTTGCGATTAAAAACAAATGAGGTTATTTATTACCGACCGTATCGAATGGCTCCTATTGAAAGAGAAAAATTAAAAGAAATAATTAAAGATCTTTTAGAAAAAGGCATAATTCGTGAGAGTGATTCACCCTTTGCAAGTCCAGTTATTTTAGTTAAGAAAAAAGATGGAAGTGATAGAATGTGTATCGATTATCGGGCATTAAATAAAATAGTTGAAAAAGATAGATATCCACTCCCTCTCATAGAAGACCAAATTGATAAATTAGGCAACGCAAAGTTTTTTATTTCTATAGACATGAAAAATGGTTTTTACCAAATACCTATATCCCCAGAGTCTACTAAATTTACCGGATTTGTCACACCAGACGGACACTACGAATTCCTTAAAATGCCATTCGGTATCTGTAATGGACCGTCTGTCTTTCAGAGAGCAATATCGAAAGCAGTCCAACATTTAAAGTTCATTTTGGTCTATATTGACGATATTCTCATTCCTTTCACAACCCTAGACGAAGGGTTACAATATCTGGAACAGACAATTCAAGCCCTCAGCTCCGCAGGTTTCACGGTCAATTTAAAAAAATGCAAATTTTTTGTTGACAATATTGAATATCTTGGGAGGCATATATCTAAACAGGGTGTAAGACCAAGCAATACCAAAGTCTCTGCTCTTGTCGATTCACCTATACCGACCACTGTCAAGCAAGTACGTCAATTTATGGGTCTTGCTAGCTATTTTCGCAAATTCATTCCAGAATTCGCCACACGTACAGCTTGCATTACTAAATTAACAAAAAATAACCAAAAATGGGAGTGGGGACCTGAACAGAACACGGCTAGAGAATATATTATACAACGTTTAGTATCGAAACCCTTGTTGACTATATTTGATCCAAATTTACCAACTGAGCTTCATACAGATGCAAGTGCATTAGGTTATGGAGCTATATTAATGCAAAAAGTTGGTAATGTTAATAAAGTAGTAGCCTATTATAGCAAAAGGACATCCCCTGCCGAGTCAAGATATAGCTCTTATGAATTAGAAACGTTAGCGGTTTATAATGCACTTAAAAATTTCCGAGTTTACCTTTTAGGTAAACATTTCAAAATTGTGACTGACTGTAATGCTATTAAGTCTACAATGAACAAAAGGGATTTATCACCACGTGTTGCACGATGGTGGGCATTTTTACAGGATTTTGAATTTGAAATAGTGTATAAAAAGGGGAAATACATCAGTCATGTAGATTTTTTGAGCCGTAATCCTGTCCAGTCTTCTGTTCAGATTCCCAGACCTAACAGAGTTAATTTCATAGATGACGGTGATCCACGGTCATGGCTACAGATAGCACAACAGAATGATCCGGAATCACAATCATTAATTGACAGTCTTCAAACTGGTGATTTAGATACAAACCAGTATTCAATACGAAATGGTTTACTGCTTTACAAGACTGAATCCGATATAAAACCTAAATTTTATGTTCCTAAGGGTTACAGGCTAAGTATTGTTAGATTATTTCATGATGAAAATTGTCACGTAGGTCTTGATAAAACTGTGAACAAAATTCGTGAAAATTTTTGGTTCCCCGGTTTAGTATCCTTTGTGAAAAAGTATTTGACCCATTGCTTAATTTGTATTCAAAGAAAGGGCCACTCTGGTCCTAAACAGGGTTTACTACACCCCATCGAAAAAACTGCTATACCTTTCCGAACAATTCATCTGGATTGTACAGGTCCCTTTTCGCAGTCCCAGGAAGGATATAGATATATATTACTACTAGTAGATGGGTTTACTAAATTCTGTTTATTGAAACCACTCAAAACATTGAGAGCCCAGGAATTGATACCTATCATACGTGAGACTGTAACAATATTTGGCACTCCAACATTAGTCATAACTGATCAGGGGACCAACTTTAGTTCTAGCGAGATTCGTTCATTGTTTCAAGACTTACAAATTGAGCACCACATGATTGCTACGGGTACACCTAGAAGTAATGGTCAGGTAGAACGATATGTGGCAACAGTAATTGATATGTTGAATCCCACGTGTAATGGATTGTCAGATTGGCCGAACGGATTATGGAGGGTTCAACAATCAATCAATACTACAGTCCAAAAATCGACAGGATTTACCCCTCTCCGTTTGCTAATAGGTGTAGACGCAAATATACCATGTGTTCAAGCTCGCCTCGATGACTTACTGAGAAATGATGATTATGAAATTAATATTGATATAAATGCTGATCGACAACTGGCACAACAGCGTTTGTTGCAAATAGCAGAAAAATTCAAGGAACGATTTGATAAAGTAAGGAGAAATAATAAACATTTTCAAATAGGTGACACAGTATTTGTTTATCAGAATCATAGGCGCCATGATAAATTGCAGCCGAAATTTAAGGGACCTTATGACATCACATCATTACTTCCTAACGATCGCTTTGCTCTAAGAGGTACAGGTAGTTTGAGAAATATTACTGTAGCTAAGGAAAAACTAAGATATTGGCCGGGTGAATGGATAGAAGAAAATGCTGTTGTTGAGGATGCCATCGAGAGTAATTTGTAATATTTCTGTATGATATTTTTGTTGTTGTTGCTGTTTTTTTTGACTTAATAATGTAGGTACAATATAATAAACAATACAAACGAATTAAGAGAAACAAAAAAAAACTTGGTGATATCTGTAATATAGATTTTTCTAATTTTGAGTGATACATTATTTAATTGCATCAGAATATTATCCGCTGGTCGGTCACGTTCGCTTGATGTTGTCCTACGCCACTGGCAGCGGGTGGATCGGGGCAGCATGTCTAGGCGACTGGCTACTTGTTGAATCCGCTGGTCGGTCATTTTCGCTTGATGTTGTCCTACGCCACTGGCAGCGGGTGGATCGGGGCAGCATGTCTAGGCGACTGGCTACTTGTTGAAACCGCTGGTCGGTCATGTTTGCTTGATGTTGTCCTACGCCACTGGCAGCGGGTGGATCGGGGCAGCATGTCTAGGCAACTGGCTACATGATAAATTTAATTACTGTACTGCTCGTATTCACAGCAGGTTGTGTGATTTATTGATCAAAATTATTATATTACGTACTTACATTTTTGTTTTTTTTTTGTTTTTCTCTTTCTTGTACTCCGAGGACGTAGTACAGGTCAGTATGGCCGTGTTAGATTATTTATTAGAATTTGTTTGTTTTTGACTGATAAATATCGATATAATGTTTAAAAATGTTTAAAAGATTTGTCTTTAGTTTATGGCCTATTTAGCCATTGAAATATTGTATTTTTATTAAAAAGGATCTCCTGTAAATACCGTACTATTGACTTGCATTTGCATTACTTTAAAGATTGTTTCATATTAAAGATTTCAAGTGTTTTGTGTACATGATAAATTATATTTTATTGTTAAAAAGCTTAACAATATTTTAGGTACTTAAACATTTCTATTGATCAATAATTAATAAGTATCATCTGTAAATACCGTACTATTGACTTGAATTCCATTACTTTAAAGATTGTTTTATATTAAAGATTTCAAGTGTTTTGTTTACATGATAAATTATATATTATTGTTAAAAAGCTTAACAATATTTTAGGTAAATATTTCTATTGATCAATAATTAATAAGTATCATCTGTTAATACTATACTATTGACCTACGTATCCAATACTTTTAAGATTGTTTTATATTTTAAATATCTCGTGTTTCATTTATATGAAAAATCATATTTTATTATTAAATACTTAATTATATTTAAAGCAAATATTTATCTAGTTCGATTACAAAATATAAGATAATTTTAAGGATGTGAAACTACTCGCATGGTGGATTTTGTGAGTGGTGTTTTATGATTGGTCCATTATGGCGGGATAAATTGCACATTTTTTAAGTATAAAAGCCCCTTGCATCTTAGTTTCGGGTTACTTTTTCTTTGAGCTGCCGTGGACCAATCAAGACATCACAATAAGAGTTAAGTAATTATAATTTATCACTTTTGCTGAAAATAACCTGTCCTTGTGTACCTTGCATTATTGTTTTTGAGTTATTGCAGAATTATGCTGTAGGTATGTATTTTTGCATTTTGTAGAAGCCTAGCAATAGCTAAGCTAAGTACTGTGTTTTCACTGTTTTCTTTGATTTGATCTTACATACTCCCTAATTTGTGTATTATGTACAAACGTGTTTAAACCTAAAAATACGATTGCCAAGTTATTGTGTTCTAATTTTGTGTAATAAAGCCTTTTTGAGTTTATAATAAATGTGTTAAATCATGTTCCATCTTTCTATTGCTAAATCCTAAAATCCTCATAGATATACCTAGTTGCTTATTTACATCATCAATCTAGCACAGAATTCTTACATAGAAGGTTTCGTACAGTTTCTAACTATAGGTACCCACCCACATTATTTTAATAACTTAGTTCTGTTTTCACTCTCGATATATTGTTCCCAACTTATTAGACTCTCTTTAATTATTTTTGCTAACACGCTCGTTCGTATCGATTAGTATGGAGAGTCTAGGTTCTGGGCAGATACGCCTTAATGGAGGATTAACTTAAATGAGCATTTCTGCAACTGAGTGTTAGTGTTAGTCTGCATAATAAAGTAAAATAAAATAAAACTTCAGCTGGATTTTTTTATTTCCTTTAATACCAACTTGACGAAATAAATAGCTTGCTACAAGGATCCAAAAGTAAAGAAGAGTATATGTATACATACCTACACATACCAAGCCAATTACAGACAAATTATATGCAATTAATAATTACGCTTGAATATAGCATAGCACGTACACCTCACAAACAATGTCACGCCTCACAGCGTAATGTCTGACTACCTGTACTGTACGTGAAATCATATAATAGCTTGCCTCAAACAATATTACACTAGTACAACAACTTTTACTATGGGTAGTAACTTATTATTATTTATTTATTATTATTATACAGGGTGTTTTAAGAATAAATTTTTATTTTTGTAACACCTTGTATAGGGTCCAACTTAATATGCTGACACTTTTTTAAGAGTACGATCGGACCGTCAAACTGAACAACATTCACTATAGGACCAACATCAAAATCGCGAAAAAAAAATCAGGTCTTCCCTACAAAACTGCAAACCTACTCGAGCGAAATGTATGGGACGGCAGATTTTTTTTTCGCGATTTTGATATTGGTCCTATAGAGAAAGTTGTTCAGTTTGATGGTCTGATCATCCTCTTAAAAAAGTGTCAGCATATTAAGAAGGATCCTGTATATACAGAGTGTAAGGTAAAGTACCTATCATTAACCTTCAAACCTACCCATCAAACTTAACAACTTTACTATGGGACTGAGCTATGGGAGCAAATTTTTCAGCTCAAAAAAAATCAGCTGTCCATCAATTATACATTAAAAAATAAATATATGTTTAGGTTAAAACACAGCCAGGCTTAATAAGGAATAGATATTGGACATATTCGCTCCGATATGGTTTATCGGAAATATAGGTCAAGAAGGCAGAGCCTAATTCGAAGGGACAAAAGATTTGGAAAGGTCGCCCGACTGAGGTCCAGGTATTGCCCCAAATACCAACCTAAATTATAGGCATAGTTAGGTAACATAGTGTAATGCGATTGGATAAGGCCAGCTTTTTGTTAATAACCTATGTCACATTAATAAATATCCCTACAGAAAGAAACCTTCATACAAGCGGCAGCTGTCGGTGCACTCACACATCCCCTTAAAAAACTGCCAGCATATAAGAAGGACCCTGCATTATAAAGCTAAACATCTTGTTATGTACGACCGGTGGTTTACGGTGAACTCTGAGCTATTTTCAATTAAGGGATAGTTCTAACCAAAGTATGAAGGTATTTGGGGATCTATACGTAATGGCACATAGGAAAATTCGTATGTATAATAGGCTTTCTGTGAGCATGAGAATAATATGTTCCTAATGGAGGTTTCGAGAAAAACTTCACCATATGAAAAGTAACAAGAAATAATTAAAAACAAATAATTGTACCTTTGTTACCGACGTCGCCGAATAAGCTTATGGCATTTATTTTTTACTAGAGGACCACGGCGAACTTCGTACCGCCTTAAAATCTTCCCGACACACACTTGGCTGTTTTTTATAGCCTATGTTAATCACTGATAATGTAGCATTCTAATGGTGAAAGAATTATTCAGATCGGTCTAGTAGTTTCGGAGCCTATTCATTACAAACAAACAAACAAAAAATCTAGTCTTTCCTTTTTATAATATTAGTATAGATGAAGAAAACGTATTTATATAAAAGCGGACGTTTTGTCGTACCTATCGAAACTGAAAGAATTATTGATAAATCTAGTCAAATTCATACGTTCAGAGTGAAGTTTGAAAACCACGAATTATTTTCACGACCTCAAATCCATGCTGTTGGTTCAATGCCAAAGGCTTTGTATAACTGACTAAATGTCTAAATATTATAATGATAGGCCTGTGTGTGACACAAACGGGATATTTCTATTTATCTGGACCGGCTAATGTCATGCCGACACGAGCTTGAGTTAATTTAATCGGGATCGTGGATTTAATAAGCGAACTTGTATTAGCTGCCAAATGTTCGGCGCCGAACATTCGGTTGAATACGCGCAACGCTTTTCTCTACGGCGACACACCAGTATACGTAGCATGCAGTATACGTAGTGATACGGCTGTATCACGTCTTTTATCTCGTTCGGTCGCGCGCAAATAGAAAGAGAGCGAAGGTGTGATAGCGCTATATCACGGTGCCATGCTACCTATTGCAGTACGCGCCATTACGCGCCATTTTTCCTAGTAGACGCGTATTCAACAGAACGTTCGGCGCTGTACGTTCCGCAGGTGTGTCATTACACTTATAGGTAGGTAGGCTTGTTCAATCACATAATTTTGCCTTGAGCTTCTTTTTATTTAAAGTGTCCTATGTCTGGGATCTATGCATACCAAGCTATGTCTTATGCTTATGACGGTCTATCTGTGAAACACAAATTTGATCTTTCGAACATTATGAAATCGCCAGAAACTTTTCATAATTAGTACTTTTGTAAACAACAGCTTTTCATAACAAATATTACAAATCAGTTATCAAGTTAATCTATGAACTTTTAGGTACTTACTGAAGACGTAATCGATAACCGATGGAATCCCCAAAGATTTGGTCAAACGAATCGAATACAGCCAGTAACTTGATAAGTCCCTAAATCAATTATAGTTATTGGATCCGGATTCTGTAGGATTTTATGCGATAAAAGGCTGATGGACTTTCAACAACACATTAATTTGCTTCAGGCTAATTCTTAATCTTCCTGCTTTTGGTGGAAAAGAAAATGTTCTTTTGGCTTCGAGTAATTGGATGGACTAATTACGTAATTGGCCTCATTATCTTATCGAAAATTTTTCTTAATTCCAGACAGACCGTTCATAATTTATTTGCTCATTTCGACAAATTGGTGTCAGTACCTACCTATATTTTCAAAAGTCCTCGAGAATATGAGTTGTGATGGCGATTTTTCGAAATATAGATTTGAAAGCTTTTAAAAAAAGCTATACATGGTACAAGGAAAAGTATCATTAACCTTTAAACCACATAGTCTACCCATCAAACTGAACAACTTTTACTATGGGAGCAAACCGAGCAGAACAAAAAAAATTTGCTGGTGCACACATTTGAGTCGAGTAGGTACTGGTGTTTAGCTTGCAATAGCTGATTTTTTTACGCTTTGACAGGTTTGCTCCCATACTAAAAGTTGTTCAGTTTGATGAGTAGAGTATGTGGTTTAAAGGTTAATGATACTTTTCCTTTCACCCTGTATAGAACAGTAAGGTCCATTTGACCTGTGAATATTTTAATTTTCCAAATATACTTACGCTTTTTATGAAAGGTCCATTCCCTTCTAGTCCATTCCAGACATAGAGGAAATTTTTTCGCTTACGCTAGTAGACCGAACATCAGTGTAACCGGGTATGAGATAACAAATTATATGAAGTGACATCTCGGAGTCAGGTGGTTGTCCCATACAATTTATATGAAGTGACATTTTGGAGTCAGATGGCCGAAGTACAAAAAGTGGATACGTCGATAAGGACAGCAATAAGTAGCGGTCTCCTTTTTTAACTAGAGCGAATTTGCTATGTGCATTTCTTACTGAGTGATATGACAAGACACGTGCTTCCTTCTAGTGCCTTCTCTTTCTACGATTCCAGACGACAAATTCTTTAGTGCGATCAGAGATCATTTTCACAACAAAACATGACGTACAAAATGTCTGGGATGTAACAATGTTCACGTTAATTACCGATGCGATAATGATTGCGAAAAAGTCCCCGATGTCCTGAAACATTTTCGCGTCCTCGATCTAGTTTCGGAATTAGCTAAGTTATAAATCCGTATCTTTCAGAAGTTTCAGTGGTAACTTAGTTATTGCTGTTGTGTAGCATAAAGCTATAGTGAATAGTGCTAATCCACTAAGTTTATTGTTGCCATAAAAAGTTTATTAGGTAATCGCTGAGGGTAATCATTACTACCTACTTGTAATGAGTTGTAGATTTTATCTTTTGAAATGTTTGAAGTTTGAAACTACTTTAACAAAACGGAGCATTAAAACGTGAACAGCTTTATCAGCAATGGAATACTTAGGTATAATATTAGTTTGGTGCCGAACTTGGGTTTTTTGGACTAGAATTTTAGAATCAAATTTCTTCGCTGCCTAACTAAAACCACTACAGGGTGTTAGAGTAAACAGTAGCATTAAGGGGTGATTCCCGAAGAAACCTATAGGAAACTCGATTTTTTTTTCGACTTTTCATACAAACTTTTGATCAGCTGATTGCATTAAGTATGGAAAGACCAACACATTTTTTGCGAATTTCCTAGATAGGTTTCTTAGGGAAACTTGTTTAGTATCATGGGTATAATCACCCCTTAAAGTAATGCAACTGTTTAACCTAACACCCTGTATAAGTCACGGTGTATGGTTTTAAAATAAACTGCAAACAACTCAAATTATGTGTGATACAGCAATTTTTTTTTTCGCGTTTTCTATATTGGTCCCATAAAGAAAATAGTTCAGTTTGATAGTCTGATTATCTTCTTAAATAGTTTCAGCTAATTTTGTTAGGTAGCCCTTTTATAACATTATTGAAGTGACTTGTGATTTTGATTATACAGGGTGAAATTGATATCATGTCTACCCCAAACTGAAGAACTTTTATTATGGGAGTAAAACGATCGGAACAAAAAAAATCTGGTTTTCCATACTAAACTAAACTGCAATAAAATACAATGCCTATCTCGACTCAAATGTTTGCATCAGCAATTAATATGTTTTTTTGACAATTAGATTATTTTTGTCTAATATGAAATGTAGTAGAACTATTGAGAAGTAATGTTCCCACTAGTTCCACTATTCGGTAGTGCATTTAAAAGTAGAACTTGCGGGAAATAAAAGTCCCATTAGTTCTACGGTAGAACTGTTCAGCAGAACTACTGGGAATGAACGGATTTTTTTTGTTCCGACCGTTTTGCTCCCATAGTACCTAAAAGTTGTACCTACAGTTTGATGGTTAGATTCAGTTTAAAAGGATGCTTATGATATTAATTTCACCTTGTATAATCAAAATTAGGCTGCAAATTACCTGATCTTATTCCAGAACTTATACCTGATCTACGAAACTATACGTGATCAATAAGCAACTGTAAAGCAATAATTTATATTAGAAGGCGTGTCGAGCGTTATAAATGGAGGGATTATTGGGATTTGAAGCTTTGTTTAATAGGATTGGATCGGAGTTTAGTATTGCTTTGTCTTACAAATTATTATTGTAGGTATCGGTATTTATGTTTGAGATTTAGCAGATTAATCGTGGATTTCAACGATTTACTACTTTAGGTAAACAAGAAGAAATACTAGTCCTTCACAAACTCACACAGGCACATTCGGCTCAGCTTTTCTCTAGCAAACAAATATGTGTAGGGTGCACATAAAGCGCATCGCATACAGAAGGAGTCGAGGCGGCGTCGAGGCGCGGGCGCGCCTTGGCGACCTTGACATACGGTCGGTAATTGTATATCATACCAAACCGAGCGGCGCGCCGCTCGGATTCATGGTATAGGTACAATTATTATCGACCGTATGTCAAGGTCGCCAAGGCGCGCCCGCGACTCGACGCCGCCTCGACTCCTTCTGTATGCGATGCGCTATACATTAACATTTTAAAGCGCTATTATAAAGCTCCAGGACGTTTCTAGCACCGATAAAATTGTATGCCTTTTCTTAAAACAAGAAGAAATGTTCGGCCAGATAAATTATGGCGTTCAAACGCCCTGAAGATTCACCTATAGCACAACTTCCCTGCCTGTAGCAGCCTTTTGCACTCATTGACAACTCCCTTCACCATGATAATACCAAGATCCGACCGTAAAATTATGCACCTATTTGTTTGGCGAACGAAATGTGATTTAAGTGAAAGTTTACACTGGGGTTCATACAATGCCGCCGGGTTGCCTAGCAAAATCATGCCGCAAGTACCTACCTTTACCATTATACAAAAAAAAAAAAGATTTATACACAGACGATTTATAAGTGCCATCGGAAGGAGACCGATGCAAAGAACTGGAATAACTAGGGTTGCCACGGTACTTCTCAGTCTGCCGCAACACTATAGTTGCCAGGTTAAAAAACTAAAAATATTTAAAATTTCGCATTTTACATTTCGTTCGCCAAACAAAAAGGTGCGTAATTTTACGGTCGGATCTCGGACCATAAGAAGATCAAAATGAAACAAAGCCTCTTGTAAAATATTTTACTACGCTTATTTACAAAACAAGAGAACTAATCAATACTCTGTTTAACAGTACAAGCGAAGCCATTCCTATAACGTTTATTGTAGAAGTCAGCGAAGAGGCATATGAACAGCATCAGATTAGACAGGCCTACCCAGTAGGAGCCAGCGTGTATCGGACACTGCGACGTGTTCGTCTGGATCACCAAGTGAGCTATTACTAGCGCGAATTGGACCTGGAATAGGACAATGTCACAGTGTATAAACATACGTTTATACATAAATAACTCCTAACTATAATACCTTTCGGGGTGGTCAAAAACATTGCTGCAACGCTGCATGTAGTTGTAACAAGGCTCACTTAAAGCATAAAAACATTAGTGATCGCTTCGCGTAATCCGCCAAAAAGTCTTGCGGAATGTCGACAAACGCGACATTATTGCGGATCATCTTGGTTGTCACTTATACGATTACCGGACTGCTATGGTCCCGTAGCACTGCAACTCCTGCAAGCCTTGCTCGGATGACCTTTCCCAACAGCATAGCAGACTGATTTATGATACAAAACGCAAAATGCAAGTCTTAAAGAACTAGGTGGTCGAAAATAATAAATACTTATGAGCTCGAGTCTCTCGCAACTGTCTGATGGTTTTTAGTCTGAAGAGCGTAGCGGTCATACCTGAGATCAAATCCGTCAATGAATAGCCCATCTTGCTAAGTTATCTTTACAAATAATTGCAAAAACGATTCTGCACTACCTACTCTTGAAACAAAATGCTTCTTTGTAATTTCTATCCGATACGTCAAAAACAACTTACCAGCTGCATCAAAGTCAAATATTTCTTCCACAACAAATACTCAGCGAATCTTGGTCCCAACGCCGCCATGCCATAGTAAGTATACATCAAAACGTGTATGAAGCAGTTCACGACTGCCATGAACGCCCAGTGGTCCGAAGGGTCATATTTCAGACATGACCACGTGATGATCACCATGAAAGTGTGGTGGTATACGTGGAGGAAGGTCAGCTGGTTCTGCTTCTTACGGAGGACGAAGAATACAGTGTCGGAGAGGTCTAGGATTTTTATTGCCATGTATTTCCAGTAGAGGGCGGCGATTCTCTGAAATGAAAATGCTGATTGAATTATGAACGAAAAATAAGTAAGTACTTACCTACTTTATTTACACCAGATATAAAAATACAGTAGAGAATAAAACAGAGTTTTTCGTATATATACTAGGTTGGAATGTAAGTTATAGCTTGTAGGGTCCCACTTCATGGCCTCCTCTCAAGAATAAGGGTCAAAGAGTTGAAAATTATCAGACACCAAATTGACCACTAATTTGCCTTCACCAATCCGCATGAGCCCGCGCGGTGGAATATTATGATACACTCGGTTACTAAACGATTACCGAAAAATACCTATTTTTTACTTTCTACACAAACTATACACTACTCGCACACTCTTAAATGTTCTACAGCATAAACAAGTAGGTACTAACTAAATACTGC
Organism: Agonopterix heracliana; assembly: GCA_963693445.1. Lineage (NCBI taxonomy): Eukaryota > Metazoa > Arthropoda > Insecta > Lepidoptera > Depressariidae > Agonopterix > Agonopterix heracliana. Next base: position 4,718,703 of record OY856324.1, on the reverse strand, counting down.
AGGGTTATAAAGTCAAACGTATAAAAATTGTCTGCACTCTTTAACGAAATCACAAGAGACTCAATTTATTTAAATTTCCAATCCGAGGAAAATTTGCTTCGGAAATACAAAACCCTGTAGCAACAGTCCTTCAATAATCGAAGTGCTCCTGAGACCTAGTGGAAAGTACTTGAAGCGGTCTGTCGCTTGATTTGGAGGGAAAATTTTGATCATTTAGCAACTGGTGAAGTGGGCGAGGAGGGTAGAGTAAAGAAACGGCACTCACATAAAGTGTGTGTTCGTCGTGTTCACATCTCCTCGGGAACAGGCCATTGTCGAGAATGTATGAGAGAAACTGAAAAAAGAACCATTAGGTAAGTTGAGACGCGCTTTTCTTGGAAGTTGGTTTAGTCAGTGTGGATAAAATAAATATAAAGAAAGCTTAGTTTGGAAGTTATTCATAAGCAAAAACCTAGAGAGCGCCGGTGGCGCGTTGCGGAGAAGTATGGATACCTACTCAATCCGCGATCCGCGGTTCGAATCCGCACGGACAACATGCCATGTACCAATGAGTTTTTCTACCTTATGTACGTATTACCAATTGCTCTTAAATGGTGAAGGAAAACATCGCGAGGAAACCTGCATACGCTAAAGAAGAAATTCTGATGACTATGTATATTAATCCACCAATCTACATTGGGCACGTGTGGTGGAATAACGACCATACATTCTCCTTGAGAGAAGGCCTGTGCCCTGCAGTGGGACGTATATACTTCCCACGCTGATGATGATGGTGAATAAACCTGGAGCAGTACAGTAGGTAGTCAATCTTTTTTAACGTAACGTAACCACAAAACTATTTAGGTATTTGATATCAGGAAAAGTGCAAGTTGTAAAAAATTTTTGGGCGGATATTGTGGAAAAGTGCACGTTGCGTTGTAGAGCCCTAAGATAGGTTACTGAAATTAATTTATTTGATTGTAATTTATCATAATAGGTAGGTAAATAAACAGAACTGAAAATCTTATTGAAGAGTTCGGGAGCCCGTTGGTGTTCTTGGGCGGTTGTATAGCGTGCAATTCTAGCTGGATGGATGTTTGATTTCGTTCATAAAACAATTCTTGAGATTACGATACTCTCAATCACACTGGATATTGGCAGAAATACAGTGCTTAGAAATAAGCAAAAACCATTTAATTTTTGATTGAAATCATTTCAGGTGACACATTTTAAAATAATCCGTTAGAATTTGAACAAGTGATATCACAGACAGGTAGCCGGCAAAGGTATTGGTTTATGTCCATGATTGATACAGATTAATAGAAACTTTAACTTTTCAGTCAATTGAATGCAAGGAACATAGTTCCAAGACGTGCAACAGAATTAAAAATACCAACTTACGTTAAAACCTAAAGTAGCAGACATGAGAACTTTAACAGCATTGTAAAATAAGAGAAAGCCTTTCATTTGAACAGAAGCCCGGGTGTTCATCATCAATGGCCCAATTTTGAGCACGAAGACTAAGTATGTAGCTAAAACGAAAACGACTTCATTTGGATTCATCAAGGGCCATTTTTCCACGAAGCTCACTGAAAAACAGATCACACCAATTCGTGGAAAAAAAAATGTATAGTGTCCTTCTTAGGGCTCGTCCGCACAGTGATTTTTATTCGCGCGAATGATGTGAATGTGATAACATAGGATACATTTTCGTACTTAGTTTCTTGACATAAGAGTCTTGTCAGAAGTCATCCTATGTTATCACATTCACATCATTCGCGCGAATAAAAATCGCTGTGCAGACGAGCCCTTAAGAGAATAGGCGAGTAAAGTTTTTTCCATACAAACGTATTCCCCTGTTTCCTAACTGCAACAGAGCAAACAATTTTTTACCATACAATTACATTAACCTCTGCTATGTCCCTATGTTTGGCTTTTTTGCATTAATTAATTACTATAATGAACTAGGGACCTTCGAAAATGATAAATTTTACCGCCCATTTTAATACATTCAGCAAACAAATTTGACGAATATAAACCAAAAAAGCAAAACATACAGACATAGCCAAAGTCTTTCTCATATTATTCTTGAAAGAATGATTTATATTTGGAATGGTTTAGTTGTGGGGGAGGAAACAGGGGAATACGAAATGCTGTTTTCGTCGATTTTATGTAGATAAAATTGGTCCGAGCTGCAGTTGTCTCTTTAGCACTCTAGTCGGCGGGTTTTTATGGGTGGGGCGGATCGGAAAAAATGTGTACAGTCGGAAAAGTGACCTAGGTATTCTCCAAATATTCATATTTTTAAGATCATTTCGTTCACTCAAGCCAGTGGCAACATAACTTGTGAGGGTTATGTTACCAATATAACGATTCGATATTATCCAAGAGCTAAGTAGTAGGTACTAAAAATCCTATTCTGGAAAATAAATGGATTACATTCGATGTCGTTTTATCCTATTTCTTAAATAAGAAATTAACTACTACCTAATGATCAGGTCCGTGCTACTGATCTGAATCTTCGTTATAATTTTGAAAATTTTTACAAAATACTAACATTGCCCTTTTGGGAGTCGCAGGGTTGTTTGGAAACACCAAGTCATTGCGAATTTGTATAATAATAGCTATGTTTTCGTGGGTATTTTGCATGTATTTTGCTAATAAAAGAAAATAATCCTATTCTGAACTAGTTACTCAATGATTCTGAATGACACTGTGATGACACTGTCGATCGCAGACTTCCAAAGAGAAATTCGAGAAATGTAGTCTATGTACAATCCTCAAAGGAAGGATCTCATTATTCCATAGCTAAAGTACACCATAAGGGCTCTTACAGACCAGCGACACTTTGCGGTCGCAGAGGGTCGCGCGACCATGAAGTCTATGAGCGCAACTGTCGCGCGACGACGTCGCGCGACCTTTAGTGTAGGAAACGAAGGTAGTGGACCCCCACAGTAATTCAACAGTCGAAAAAAACTTTATAGCATGATTAAGTATCAATAAATTAAAGTATTGTATAAATTTCTAAAGAATAATAATAATAGAAGTTAGGTATTTTTAACAAAAGTCTTATTTAATTGATATCTTTTTTAGGCAAAATTCTCAGTTTAAACTTTCTTCACCGGACATATTCACGTAATGTTTAAAAACAATGTATGAAATTTCAAAAAAAATATCCTAGCAGAAATGCCAAATTTAAAGAAAATACGTATTTTTGGTGCGACTTGGACCGGAAAAAATCTCTCTCGATTTTTTTTACGGGAATGCCATTTTATTGTAGTTTTATAGCCACAAAATGAAATTCCAAAATATAAACCATGTAGAAATACTATTTTTAAAAAATGCCTTTCTACTCACAGTGGAAAATTTCTCTATCCGTTTTATTTATTGATTGAAGCACACAGTAAATTTTCCTTTCATGTAGAAGAATTTCCAAAAAAAATATCAAGCGTATTAAAAACTAAAAACATTTTACATAGACAGATTTGAATCTAGCAATCGAGAGCTGTGAGTGGGGAGCAGGGTGTAGAAGCGGGGCGCGGGAGCGGTACTGGCTGCCCGCCGCCGCCGGCCGCGCGACACATCTTTCTATATTCACCTTTGAATAAATATAGAGGAAGAAGCGGTACGGTCTAATATTGCGTACTCGAAAAACGGATCTCGTACTAACACAGATACATTATACTCACACAAACTAAGCTTAATATTATACATCAAAAATGAAAGAGACTGCATGACGCACAGATGCGTGCGTGCGAGCAGGACGATATAATATGGCCGGGACGCGGGTAGCGCCAACACGTGGCCGTGCAGCTTAACTTATCACACACTTACGTATCGTATATCTCTGTCTCGTTCTGCAAAATGGCGATGAAATATAACGAATCGAGACATTTATTAATAAGAAATATTAAGTTTTCACGTCCTTACGAGTCAAAAGTAATGCCGTGTGATTTGTTTTTTCAAACGAATGATTTTTGCAAGGATTAAATGCACACGAAGGCATTGTGGTACCTTTATTCCACCGGAAAATTAAAAAAGATTTCACTCACGCACGCGTGTCATCCAAATGCCGGTCGGATAGCGACTGAGTCGGGTAGGTCACGGGGGACTCGCTTTATACGGTCCATGCGCTGGAGGCTAGTACCATATCTTCCCTTTTATTTAAATCAATGATATTCACGTATCAATCGTCGATTCTAATAGTTGTTTTCACATATTATTATTGTTTTGCGTTTGCATTTTTATATAAAGAAAGTAAACTAAACACCCTAGTATTACTTAAGGGGGTGCTTCAGACCATTAAACTGAACAACTTGCACTATGCCAACATCGAGAATGCCAAGATCAAAAATCTGCCGTCCCATACAAAACTGCAGTATCGACTCGACTAAAATGTATGGGACAGCTGGTTTTTTTTTTGCGATTTTGATGTTGGCTCCATAGCGAAAGTTGTTCAGTTTGACGGTCTAAACCACTCCCTTAAGTATTACTAGGGTGTTTTGTTTCTCCCTGTGGGTACCTATACTTGTTATTCTTGTTACTTACCTGATTGATTTTACTTTCTGATTTATAATTATTGATGATTGAAAGCCCATTTAATTACCTCTTAAATAAAGTTTGCCTTAAGATGGTACGAATCCTATACAAAGTGATTTTGCACATTCCCAAGTTAACTACGTAATAATTCAAATTAAAATGTATTTAAATAATTTAAGACGCTGTTATTCGGTCGAGGCCGTTTTTTGAACACGAACGAAAGTGTTTTAAACTGTGTTTTAAAGTCTGAAAACCAATTATGTCTTATTTAAGGATCTGGCTGATAGGCGACCGTGCTCAATTACACGATTAGATTAAGTTTAATAGATAGATAAAAATCCCAAAGTTACCCCTTTTTGTTATGTTTTTTCAATACTATGATTAAACTGCTGATATTTAACTTTTTATTCTTGTACTTAACTAAATACATTAAATATTTGTAGTGAACTCCGTAGAATTTTGAGCTTAGAAACACCCATGAGCAAAGATATTGATGAAAAACAGGTTTTTTTGCGATCCTGCTTTCAATTGGAGCGGGATGGATAGTTGAAAACTTATGCTTGCAAGAAAGAGACGCTTGCACTGGGATAGCCTGGCCTTAAGTACGCTAAGCTTATTTTTATTGCTAAACGAATAACAGAATGATTTTTAAATGTAGGTATGGAGTTATTCATGTATTTGTAAATTTACTGACTCAACATAAACACCGTAAACTCACTTTTTTATTTATTTTGGGCTAATGCTCATGGTACAGTAGTATAATACCTACTACCTTACCTATAGGTAAATTAAGTAGGTAGGGTAAGTGTGCCAGTGAATGAACAATTAAGCGGATTGCAACCTTAAAATATGTTTTCAAAAGATTTGAAATATAGTAACAACCATTTTAGTATCGAATTGCACTAGCACTGATTTATTATGTATACAATTTCTCCATTGAGATCATCTCTTCATTCGACTCCTATAGTACAACTAAAAATTCATTAATGTCTACACAAAATTTACAGTGTAAACAAAGAGTGTAAACAAAACACCCTAGTATTTCTTAAGGGGGTGCTTCAGACCATCAAACTGAACAACTCGCACTATAGAGCCAACATCGAGAAAATATAAAAAAAAATCTGCCGTCCCATACAAAACTGCAGTATCGACTCGACTAAAATGTATGGGACAGCTGGTTTTTTTTTTGCGATTTTGATGATGGCTCCATAGCGAAAGTTGTTCAGTTTGACGGTCTAAACCACTCCCTTAAGTATTACTAGGGTGTATTGTTTCTCCCTGTACCTATACTGTCTTGTTACTTACCTGATTGATTTTACTTTCTGATAAATACTTATTGATTATTGAAATGAAAGCCCATTTAATAGTACGAATCCTATACAAAGTGATTTTGCACATTCCGAAGTTAACTACGTAATAATTCAAATTCAAATGTATTTAAATAATTTAAAAGGTAAATACAAAAACATGAATATAATTAATCAATTTATAAGGTAAACTCACTTTTTTATTTATTTTGGGCTAATGCTCATGGTACCTACAGTAGTATAATACCTACTACCTTACCTATATAGGTAAATTAAGTAGGTAGGGTAAGTGTGCCAGTGAATGAACGATTAAGCGGATTGCAAACTTAAAATATATTTTCAAAAGATTTGAAATTTAGTAACAACCATTTTAGTTACTTTGTTGAATTCTCAGGATAATGTAAATATCTACTAGTTAAAAAGAAAACAAGTTTTCTTACTTCAAGATATTACAAAGTGCACGTGAAGTTCAAAATAGGGTGTTGTACCGGTGAATGAACGACCTACACCAATAAATGAAAAACGAGCACCAGTGAATGAATAATACAGAATGGAATAATTTGAAAAATATTCACAATTTTCGAAATAATTTCATTCAACACCAATTAAATTATTTCTCACGTCATAACACATATAAATCACAATACTTTTTCATAGTAATACATTTGAGAAGTTGGTTGATGGTGGGCAACTCTAGATCGATATTTAAGTTCTTATTACGTAATAACCATGGCACGCCAGTCGCGGTAGGCATGAATCTGTTCTGAATAGTCTCCAATGTATGGATATGGGTCTGGGAATACCACTCCAGCGTACGTAAATATCGGCCTGATATAAGTTTTGTAAATTGTCAGCTTATTTCTAAGTGACAATTTAGAACGCTTGTTCAGGACCGGATAGAAACGATCATTATTTGCGTATGGCTTTTATTTCCTCCAATCAAAAAGAACAAATCTCAATACAAAAGTACACAAAATCAAATTACAAATCTATATCTAAGTTTTGGAGCCAAATCTTGGCTTCCGGCGTTAGTTTCCATATGTCTACCAAACCCCCCTTGAAACTTCTTTTAGGACACTCCTCTACAATGCTCTCTGTTCTTGCGAACGCGCTTTATGTGCGGCTGGAATGTCATTGCCCTATCTAACGTGACTCCTAGGTATTTGACCGTATTCACCCAAGGGATCGTACGGCCGAATAGCCTGATCGGGTAAGTTCTAAGCGTGCGTCCGTCCAGAAAAAGAACACTGCCATGCTTTTTCTGGATTGACTTCGATTCTCCACTTCCGAAACCAGTTCCCGAGGGCACTGGCTGCGGATTGGAGTCTCGCACACACTAAGGACTTGTTCCAACTGGAGGTGTAAAGCGCGGTATCGTCCGCGAATAGAGATAACTAACAAACGCGAGGGCGCGGTATGTCGTTGATGAAGAGAGAGAAGAGTAAGGGCGAGAGAGCGGAGCCCTGGAGGACCCCGGCGGTTATGGCCCGAGGGGACGAGTGCGTACCCTCTACTCGGTAGCGAAAGCTACGATTCGACAAAAGTATCTTATGATGAAAACGAGACGGTCTGGCACTTGGAGTAGAAACAGTTTGTAAATCAAAGCGATAGTTCGCGAGATGCCCCTACTCCCCGCACAATACGCACGAGGGGGGAGTGACGCAGAGCGTTCGGTGCTTCGGCCTCTCACAGTCCACCGTTGCGGTGGTCACCCAGGCACTTTACGCACTGTGGGTGAGCCTGACAGTTACGGGAACTGTGCCCGTAGAGCTGACAGGTTTGGCAGGGAGGCTGTGTACCTGACGTGGTCCCTCCCTACCGTGTGCCCTAGGTGTGGTCCTTCGCCGATCTTATTGTGCGAAGGGTGTGTGCCTAAAAGGCCCTAGTAGCCTTGATGCAGAGGGTAGCTGCGAGTGCGTGGCTCGACAACGCCCAAACAACACCAAGGAATAGGAAATAGGGTAAGGGTAGGGTGGGAGGGAGATGTCTGACGTCAACTAGGAGTCCCCCCCAAGGGCGGTGGTGTCAGCCCCAGCCGAAATGACCGTTCCCTGAAGGGGAAAGGCGAGCCTCCGGGTCAAGCTCCGTCAAGGTTCGTTGGCACGGTTACGTATCCCCAAGACGACCACTAAAGCGAGAATTTACGAAGATCAGACTTCGAGTATCGAATCAATCGAAACAGTAGGTCAGTCCGCGCAATAAAAATTGCACTTTCCGACCGGGAGCGGAGCGGTGACGCACCGTGGAGACGAAGGACCGTCTCGGGCGGCGGGCGTCGGGCGACGGAAGGGGAGCGAGGCGCGGACACGTCCGCACGCTGTGGCTGCTGTGGTCGCCGAGGTTCTTCATCTCGTGGCCCTAAGGGCCGCCGGGAAACAATATCGAGGCTTTGCCTCTTGGTTGTGGTTGCTGCCGCCGACTGCTGCTACAGCCGGGTCAATGGAGTCGGCGCCTGGTGGTGCCTTGCGGGTTCTTTGCTTCTCTCTGCCGGCGAGATCGAGCCCACCGAGTGGGACCCCGTTGGGGGAGGCCCAGTGAGCGATCCTACGGCCGGCAGAGTTGTCGATCCGGGGGGGGGGGGGGGGGGGCTTGGCTGCGGGGTTATCCACGGTCCAAACGGCTAACCCATGATCCACAGTGGTCCTTGGGGAGTAGTAGACGTGGATGGTTTCCGCAGCGAGTTAGAGTCCTCTTCGGACTCGGTTCTACAGCTGCCGGGGGTAGCCCGGCAGTGTTGTAAATCCAGGGGGGGGCTGTGGAGGGGTGCACGTTCCTGGCGACTCGTCAGGGCGCGCACGGGCTCAGCAGCGGTGGTCAATCCTGTGGGTTGCCATCGAGGTCAAGCCCACCGAGTGGGACCCCCTTGGGGGAGGCCCGGTGAGCGACCTGCATGCCGGCAGTGTGGTCTCTTCTGGGGGCTTATGGAGGGGCCCACAGTCCTAACGACTCACTGAGGAGGACGCGGGCGGGCGCCGCGGCGATGTGAGGGCGCGCGGTGCAGGAGGAACGGGGAGGCGGGTGCGCCGATGGACTCTGCGGGGGGAGTAGACGTGTGGCGTTGGGTGGCATTGGGTAGCCCAACAAAAACAAAATGAGACACGGCGTCGACTTGATTGTACGTGCGGGCGATACAATAATCAACCTACCCGGGGGTAGGTTGGGAAAAAACTACGATTTGCCCTGAAAAGGGCTGTTTGGCTGCACTGCGGTGTTGCTGGCGAGTTCGAACCCACCGAGTGGGACCCCGTTGGGGGAGGCCCGGTGGGCAAGCTACTAGCCGGCAGCGTGGTCATCCGGGGAGTAGGTTGCAGGGGGGCCCACAGTCCTGACGGCTCAACGAGGAGGCGTGGACGTGGGCGGGCTCCACAGCTGGATGACGATCTTCCGTCAGGCATCTTCGCGGGTTTCCGCGGGTGGGCAACTTGGTGGCAGTCGCGGGCGCAGTCCGGTGCGCTTACACTAGCGCTTTCGCGTTTTCGGGCGTGGCGTCGGACTGCGCGGAGCCCTGAGCGCCGGTACGAGGGACTCCTCGTACGGGGCAGGGGGAATCGAAGTGGGGGTTTAGCCCTGAAAAGGACTATTTGTGGAAGCATGCGGTGGTCGACTCGAGGGTCTTGTCTTATATTATACGATCCTCGAAGCTCGTGCCACGTGCAAAAAGATGAAGAGGGCGTGTGACAAGGGCAGGTAGATGTGTGCGAGATAGAAAGCATTCGGGTCCGTGCGCCTCTCGCTACACGAGTCAAAAATTAAAGAAAATGTGATGTTCATTTACTCTTGAAAACCAATGAATGAACGGGCGTTTATTCACTGGAGAATTTTCACCAGTAAATGGACATAAAGTCCAACTATGGGTAATTTGATCTGTCGCCGTGCGTACTCAGAATCTAAAAAACTATATCTATATTAAAATAAGAAATAATGCAACTAACCAATAAACAAACTCCCGTTCGTTCACTAGGAAACAAATAAATTTCAAACACCAGTCCTAGAATTGTGAATTATTCAATAATTAGACACCTTTTTACCGTTAAATATACGTCATCGTCATACGACTGAAAAGCTCCAGTTTTATGGGATGCGTTCAGCCACTGGTCCACTTACCCTATATGCCCAATTTAAATATTTTATTATTTCAGAGTCAGTAATTATTGTAGGTACTCATAATGATAATAATAAAGTACATACTTAAACCTGTGACCTCGTTTGGTCATTCCAGAAAGTAACCTAATTTTTTCCACATTTTTAAATTCAAAGTTACACAAAACTACGTAGGTACCTACATAATATTATATAGGTACCTAGTTTTGTGTGTACGTACAAAAAAAAATGAAATAAACGTAATGTAAAGAATCACATACCGGCATGACCGGCATACCGGTGACCCGGTGCGGGTCACGCGATCAAGGTCGTACAATTAGCACGAGGACGGTAATCTGCACCCAACTGGTAAAGCAATACGGTACATTATTGCGTAAACGCGGGATAGATTTATCTTTACTTCCAAAATTTCGGTGTTCTGGATGATATTTCTTTTTGAAATTTTGGGTTTGTGTGTATATGTGACTACCTAAAATAATTTTAAAAAGAAATAATGCTGAGAATTTTTCCATACTGAGTTATATATAGTTTAAAATAAATTTATATTGGTAAGCTTTTTTTTTTTATTTTCATACTCGTAACGCTAAATTACATTCTAAGGTCATATAAGAACAAAAAAATTACTGAGCACTTTTCCGATGACAATGAGGGTCAGAAAAAGGAATTATCGTACAAAAGTAATTCTAATGTTTGTAAAAAGATTTTGAATTTTATCATGTATCACATACTGGTATAAATAACTCATTTGGTAAAATAAATTTGGACAGAGAATTTACTCGGTTCAATATATAAACGGATTTGTATGTTTAGGTATACATACCTGAAACAGGATATTTTTTTTTTGGAAAATATTTATTTTAGTATTGACTCATACTATTTTATAATCCTGCAAAGTTTCATCGACTGAGGAATTAATGCATGGGTCCCCATACAAAGAATCGGTTCATTGCCTACACTACTTCTGCGACCGCAAAGTGTCGCTGGTCTGTAAGAGCGCTAACGTGGCCGCACATGAAGCAGCAATAGTGTGACTTTTGCATACTAAACGTAGAAAGAGAAGGAACTAGAAGGAAGCACGTGTCTTGTCATATTCACTCAGTCAAAAAGGAGATCGCTACATATTGCTGTCCTTATCGACATAGCCACTTTTTTGTTCTACGATGGCTGTCTAACTCCGGAGTCAGACATCTATTTTCATACAAATTGTACAGGATTTTATGACTATCGCTGTCTCATACGCGGCTACACTGATGTTCCGTCTACCAGCGTAAGCGAAAAATACTTCGCCTATGATACTAAAAGACAATTTGTTTGGCAAGAAGTCATCAACATTCCTTAGGTTTGACATCTTACCAAACACAAAAACCGGCCACGGTGACCGAAACATGAAATAATATTTCTGTCTTTTTTTTGCATAGGTAGGTACCGTAGAAAGAGAACGCACTAGAAGGAAGCACGTGTCTTGTCATATCACTCAGTAAGAGATGCACATAGCAAATTCGCTCTAGTTAAAAAAGGAGACCGCTACTTATTGCTGTCCTTATCGACGTATCCACTTTTTTGTACTTCGGCCATCTGACTCCAAAATGTCACTCCATATAAATTGTATGGGACAACCACCTGACTCCGAGATGTCACTTCATATAATTCGCTATCTCATACCCGGTTACAGTGATAGTCGGTCTACTAGCGTAAGCGAAAATTATTTCGTCTATGGTAGGTACATAAGTTTTCATAACTGGCTATCTCGCTCTCTCATTTCTTGGCTACATCTTTTAGCGTAAGCGAAAAGTTTTTGATCTAAGCTTTATTCATTTAGGTATAATCTCTTTGGTACAATCGTTTCTATTCCAAACTTCTTGCAGTCTGTTCTCCAGGTATAGACAACACCTATGCCATCTTTATGTCAGGATGGATCTCACGGCGGAAGTTCGAAATTTAAATCGGGTGCCTGCCGTATTAAAACGCGCCAAATTGGGAGATAATAGAAGACTTTTTAAGTTTTTTTTTTTTTTTTTAATCTTTATTGAAGAGCTTGGCCTGAGGCCATGTCGCTCTGTGGGATTTTCTGTTGGGTAAGTTCACTTATTATTATTACAATATTAATTTAAAAAAAAAACAGTAAATACCGAATGAAGAAATAGAAAAATAAATAACTACAAATTTAGAGTTTTCTTGTAAATGGAGTAAATGTTTAACAAAACATTTTAACCGACTTCAAAACCAAAAAGTAAAAAATAATATTGCAGTCGATGACTTTTACGTTCGCATCTGTAAGAATATTAATTTCAACGATATTTTTGGTCTTCGCTACGCTCGTATCTAGACCAAACAATTTTGATTAATTTGTTTTATTGAAGTCGGTGTCAAGCGAAGCTAAAAAATTACTGCAAGCCCATTCGAATCGTACCGCCATTGTCACCGACTCCGATAAGATTACAGATGCGAACGTAAAAGTCATCGACTGCAATATTATTTTTTACTTTTGTTGTTGTTGTTACATTTATCCTTGCGGAAAGGCAAAGGGAACATAGCCCATGCAGCCAAGTCAGATTTTGTCTTTTCTTATAAATTCATTATAAAAGGCACTGTGTGCCTGGTCTGTTTTATGTTTATTATAATGTTTCCTTCTTGTCTTCTTCATAATTCAAGAAAATTGTAATTTTTCTGCAGTATTGATATATTCTGAATCATATCCGAGATCGTGTTTCTTGTGTCCGATGTCTATATTGTTAAGAATCCGTTTTCCTCAGCAGTTTTTCGTTTTATCCACTTAAACCTAACCCATTGAAATGCGAGGGTGGTTCACACATTTCAATGTTCAAGGGAGATTTATGCGAGGATATCAATCCGAATCGAACGGTCGCGCCTTACTTTATTTCTCACTTTTACTTTATTGTTCTCCATTAAAGGCACATTATTACACTAATTCCACCACATTATCACAATAACAGCCACGAAAAACTAATTTAGAAAATTAAGAAACAAAGTCCGTCCGTTTCGTCTTGTTTCCCGCGCAAAACTCCCTTTTTTACTTTTTTAGTTGTGAAGTGGGTTTAAATATTTTGAAAAAAAAAAAAACTATTTATTCCGAAATTAGAAAATGTCTAAACCTTATCTAAAGGAATATAAACTTTGGATGTAGGTATGACAATTTAGCTCCTGAATTATTCGAATGAATATTTGTAACCAAATAAACTGAATCTATGAGATATAAATTGTGAATTTTGTTTTTGAAACGTGTACTCCTACGTTTTAAATTCCAACAATGCAATGTTTTATCTGAAAAAATATAGTAAGTACTTACAATAAAAAGAAATAAGAAAAAAATTTAAACGACGAAGCCAACTAGATTGAAGAATATCACCATAGCGAGATGTTTTAGTTTATGAACGCGTCATGTAAAATAGACTATCCCATGTAGAATTAAGTTTTCAGAAGAAATGTGGCTAAACACGGAGTTTGTTATCTGCTAATTCAATCAAAAGATTAATGTTTTGCAGTACAAAGTTGCGGGCACAGCTTGTGCGTCAAAAATTAAATGGGTGTAGTAAAAAGTGCTGTAGTGTTAAATTGTTGTTAAATCTAAAACACTATCTCCAGACTCAGCGTTTTAAGATTTATGTTGTGAAAATCAATAAACCGAAATACATTAGATTTACGAGCTCATGAGACGGTCAAGTTGAAGTCAATTTGATGCTTCAGTGAATTTAAAAGGGGACAGTTTAGTGTTTAGTTTAGTACATTGTCTAGAACACCCACACTATTCTATGACATTGTATACAGGGTGTAACAAAACACCATCGTAATATTTAAAGGGGTGGTAAGACCACCAAACTGAACAACTCTCGCTCTGGAATCAACATCGTGAAAAAATTAAATAAAATTGCTGTTTCATACAAAACTACAGTTACAGATTTTTATTTTTTATCGATGTTGGCTCCTAATGAAAGTTGTTCAGTTAAGGTTAAAACCACTTAAGTATTACTAAGGTGTTTTGTTAGATCCTGTATATTTAAGGAATATTCAACTAAGTAACTTTCACTAACCGACCAACATTGAAACCTTTTTATGTAGATATATCGAAAAAAGCTGTTTTTCGCCATTTCAATTATGTCTTCATATTGAAAGCTATTTAGTTTGACGGTCTGAAACACCCTTTAAAATATGTAATGCATTAAAATATTACACCCTGGTATCAGGCATCTTAAAGATAAAGGCTTTGAATTAAATCGACTGTTTACTTATCTTGAAGACATTAGGCATTGAAACGTTATTAATTTTCGCTTAGGGTTTAGTTATAGTGAACCCTTTGCTAATGTTACACTAATGTGTTTACTTTATGATCGAATAAGTTAAGGAGGTTAAAGAAACATGGTCAAGGAAAGTAAGTAAATACAGTTAGATTATTTGTGGACTACAAGCAGTTGTCCCGACTTTGCTTCGGAGCAAAATGTTATTAAAACTTTGTGACTAAAACTCTATGACCTATGATGCGGAAACGTGGACCCTGACGATAGGGCTAGCTCATAAATTCAAGGTCGCTCAGCGAGCTATGGAGAGAGCTATGCTCGGTGTTTCTCTGAGGGATCACATCAGAAATGAAGTGATTCGTTACAGAACTAAAGTGGCTGACATAGCTCAGAAAATTAGCAAGCTGAAGTGGCAGTGGGCTGGTCATATCTGCCGAAGAACTGACAACCGATGGGGTGTCAGAGTTCTAGAGTGGAGACCGCGAACTGGTAGGCGTAGTGTGGGACGCCCTGCTGCCCGCTGGACAGACGACCTAAAAAAAGTTGCGGGGAGCGACTGGATGAGGAAGGCCAAGGACAGAGTTTTGTGGCGCGCCTTGGGAGAGGCCTATGTTCAGCAGTGGACGATGATAGGCTGATGATGATGACTAAAACTCTCGCAGGTAATGAATGGGATTGACTGAAAGCAATAAAAGTACCCACCCGGAACGTTTTTGTTCCAATGTCAACTCTATTACAACGAAGTTCGAACCGAAACGGTCGCGATATAACGAAAATCGAATGTCCGGGTACATGGCCAGGCTATCCTCGATTGATTCATCGATCTGCATGTGAGAGGTGTGAATCGGTGAATAATTGTTCCAAATAATTCTTTGTATTATTGTTATTGTACTAATAGTGGATGTAAGCTTGTGCTATTAATAAAATAGGACAATTGTAGTCCATCTCACTCTTATTCGTGAGGAGGCCTTTGCCCTGCAGTGGCATCCTTCAGGCTATAGGTTTTTTTTTTTAATTATTGATGGGTTTGCTCTTGACCTCTATCTAGTCTTCAGGACAAAGATGAGGTCGAAGATGTAGCGAGCTTACCCAGAAGTGCACTGGCACTCCTGCACACTGACGGAACACAGCTGCTTGGCGCCAGACTCCGGCTGGTAACTTACTTTTTATGAGATAGCGGATTTTTTTTGAGATCTCAAGTTGGTCCCAGAGACCAGAGTAATAGTTGTTCATATTGATGTGAATAGCATTCCCTTAGATCCCGTATACATAGGCATAGACATTTAATTCCCTATCAAATTAAAGATTGAAAAATTTGTCTCGGGCGGGACTTGAACCCACGCTCTTCCAAACCGGGGAAACGTGCTAACCAATTACACCACCGAGCCCACTACCCAGAGAACGAAATTTTCAATCTGTTACGTCTTAAGGGGACGTGCGCGCCATCTACTGGAAGTAGAGGAGTAATGCTGGAGTATGGCTGTAACATGTTTATAATCAATAATATTTAATTTCCTAGTGGCTATAAGCACACGAATTTGCTGATTGCAATAAACTTCAGAGGTCTTCTTCTATTTAAATGGAAAATCATGATAGCATGAATAATGGCAGTTTTGCTAAATCAGTCTATTCTTTCAGGATCAAGAGAACATAGAAATGGATGTGATCATCACGGTTACCTATCGTACTTTCGAAAAAGAGTTTTCCGAATTTTAATTCTCCGAAATCGTTACACTTTTTATTGTTTCCCTTTTTTTTTGTTTCCCCGAAATATTATTCGCCATATTTTTAGGAGCCCGATTTTTTATTGCCCTTTTTTTCTTTTAACCAATGAATCAAATTCTGTAACACAGTTTTCCAAAGTTATGTAAGTCAGATAATTTACTTTTTCGGATATTTGTTTTTCCGTACAGTCACTTTTCCGCAGAAATATTTAACTTAACCTTTCCTAGAATTTAAAAAAAAACCAGATTGTTTTTCTCAGGCAGGGGGCGTCCACCCCACTGCACCTTCAACATACATATAAGCAAACAAGCAAGCATGCAGCAAGCAAGCTAGCATGCAGCAAGCAAGCAAGCATGCAGTGAGCAAGCAAACATGCAGCAAGCAAGCAAGCATGCAGCAAGCATTTTGATGCTCCGCTCGCTTCGCTCGCTCCGCTAAGTGTCTTACATGTTCTAACCTAACCTAACCTACAATTTTAAAACCACCAGTTTGTTTTTCTCAGTCAGGGGGCTTCCGCCCCCCGAACCCCCCTCGCGGGGGGCGCAGCCCCCCTGCACCCCCCAACATGCATACAAGCAAGCAAGCAACATGCAAGCAAACATGCAGCAAGCAAGCAAGCATGCAGCAAGCAAGTCAGCATGCAGCAAGCATTTTGATGCTCTGCTCGCATCGCCCGCTAAGTGTTTTACATGTTCTAACCTAACCTAAACTACAATTTTAAAACCACCAGTTTGTATTTCTCAGGCAGGGGGTTTCCGCCCCCCGCACCCCCCAACATGCATACAAGCTAGCAAGCAACAAGCAAGCAAGCATGCAGCAGGCAAGCAAGCAAGCAGCATGCTAGCAAGTATGTTGGTGCTATAATCCTGGTATCATGTATCTACTAGGTAATTATTACAGAAAACTTTACTTTACTGTGTAGTGTCCTAGTCATACTATGGAAGTAGTTGCTTCTACATTTTAAAACTTCGAACCCAGAAGACCGTTGTCAAAAGAAAAAAAATGATTATGAAATTCTGATTTTAAATTTTCTGGAAAATGATACTTCTGTCAAGTCTTTATAAGGAGTAACAAATGTATGTGTAACAAAATATCTGTCACTAGAAACTTCTATAAACCGTTTTCGAACAACTGAAATTCGGTCAGTGAAATTTCGAAAGTAAGATAGGTTACCGATCATCACACATACTCACATACAAACAGGCAGTGATAATGTTAGTGTTGGAAGTTGAACGTAGATAAAAGAAAAATCATAAGAATTTGATGGTTTGATTTAGTAAAAAAACGTGTTTGTTGAATGTGTTGGTTTTGATATGGATTGGATTTGTGTAAGTAAATATTGTGAGACTTATGATATGTTAAAGTGATTTGTCGTTAGTAATTGAGTATGAGTGACGTTGTATGAAGAAAAATTTTCATTTTTGTTGTTGTGTGGCTAGTAATAGAACTAACACACGTTTTAGAGGACCTTTCAACATTAACAAACATACAAAAAAAAAAAAAAAAAAAAAAAACATACGGGTCGAATTGAGAACCTCCTCCTTTTGTTGAAGTCGGTTAAAAAACATCACATTCATTGCTAGGCCGCATCGGAGCTGTGCACAAATAACTTCTAAGGTTGTATGAAGAAATCGATTTTTAGCGCTAAGACCGGCTTGATTTGTATCTTCTGTATTTAAAGTCCTACATATTATAGTATAAATTCGTCGATCGGAGTGTATATTGAATATATTTAGTGTTTTGAGATCTAAGATTTCGGGCCTATTCCTAAAGCTGTGTAAATAAGACAAGATTCATTTGGCTGGTTAAATGTTAATTATAATCTTTTAATATCATGATGTACTTAATTTTGGAAACGAAGAGTATATATTAGAGCAATTTAAGTATAATCTAAAAACGATTCCTGGCTAAAACATAAAAAAGTTACTGTCATGTCTCATCAAATTTTCGTTGAAAAGGACCGTAAAGTAAAACGTAAATTAATAATCTTTTAATACAACCACAACTTGAGACAATGATCCGAAATATCCAAAACATCTAACTTTTAAGTGTCAAAAGTTTTTGTGTCTAGCGAAACAGCAATTTAACCAAACTTGGTAGACCTTTCTGTTTGATTAGACCACTAAAGCAGTCGAGAGGTTCAAGAGGTGTCACTGACTGGCTTCTTAGAGCTGTGATCCTATTAACTTTATTACTTGCTGGCACTTTTGTCACTCAAAATATCACAAATAATTGCGATTTTGTAAAGATCTGACATCATCTGATTCGAGTTAGATCCACAGAAAATAAGCAATAAAGGACCTATAATATAGGGTCCTTCTTAATATGCTAACAGTTTTTTAAGGGGATGATTAGACCATGAAACTGAACAACTTTCTGTATAGGACCAACGTCGAAATCGCGAAAAAAAAACAGCTGTCCCATACATTTTGACCGAGTAGGACCACCGTCTTGTATGGGGCATCAGATTTTTTTTCGTGATTTCGATGTTGGTCCCATAGAGAAAGTTGTTCAGTTTGATGGTCTGATCATCTTTTTAAAAAACTGTCAGCATACGAAGTTGGACCCTGTATACATCAAATGCGTGAATATATTAATACTTATGCTAAGTTTATGTGAGAATCACATATTATGTGAGATAACACCAGCTGCGAGTATTTATTTATTGAGGTTTTGTGCTTCTGATACAGGGATGAGAAAGCTATTATACCTACCTATTTTTTATTTATCGTTTAGAACTTACGGCTTATTCTTGTTTTTAAAGGTGGCGATTACAGTGGAAGATGGGGCATTTTTAATTTATCATACAATTTATAATTGTAATGAGACCCATAACCATCTAAGACATTAATTTTTCTTTACAGAGGGATTTCATCCAGCCGTAGCACGACTTCCCATGATGAGTGTGCGACACCAGAATGCTGAATGTTCCGTGCCATGTGCTCTTGGCATCATTCTGTTCATCTCAGGAGTGTTTGGAGTAGCTCCAGTGGGCTTCGTGAGACGAAGGGACGGCTGGCACGTCAGGGAGTCCCGTGGAATGAGCATCTACAGTTACCTGCTATTCTTTTTCTTGAGTAAGAAATATTTTACTACACGAATGCTGTCCATCATGATAGGTCCATATCGATTTTTTGAAGACGCGGTCTTGATCATTTTTCAATCTGATATAGATAAGGAAATCTTTTATAGGTGTGATATGTATAGTAGCCAAATTTTGTTTCCTTGATAATACACAACATTCAACCTCTACTCTGATCGCAGCAATTTCCAGTTCCATTAGATTCCAAAGGGATGAAGGAATGCATCTGTTTTTGCAGCATTGCAAATGAATATATGAGTTCTTCGCAATTTATGTACGATTTGTAACACGACTGGCTTTTCGGTGAGGGAAAACATCGTGAGGACATCTGCATGCTTCAATTTCAAGGCGCGTATTTTACCCACTGTCCATTACAAATGGCGACGGGCTCACTCCCAGTCATTCTGGGCAGAGTTTCGGTACTACATGTGAAGCATGTTGGTTCTGAGTTTCAGAATGTCTCTGACCACCTTCCGGGGAACATAGTCGTGAGCATATGCTATGTTATAAATATGTCCTGACTGAACAACTTTCTCAATGGGACCATAATCGAAATCGCGAAAAAAAATTCTCCTGTCCCATACATTCGGGTCGACTAAGATTTGCAGTTTTGGTATTGGACAACTGTTTTTTTTTCTCGATTTCTATGTTGGTCCTATAGAAAAAGTTGTTCAGTTTCAAGGTCTGATGATCCTCTTAAAACACTATACGCTATTTTTGAAGGACCTTATTAACGAGAATTCGAAACCAGAATCTTAGTTTAGGAATGAGGTGGACGGCGTCAAAACAAAAATTAACATTGTTGTTTCCCAGTGAGCGGCATGTTATTCGGTCTGGTCATAGACCTAGGATTGCCTGCGGAGAAGGCGGTGCGTGTGCGTATTAAATCAGCCAAGATCATGTGGATCCTGGAGCTATGCCTGTTGCTACTCATAACCACTGTAGGGTTTTGCGGGGGGCCCGGACGGATGACCTCGATGATCTATTCCTTGAATCAAGTCGAAAAGGTTAGTGTTATTATACAGGGTCCAACTTAATATGCTGACACTTTTTTATGGATTATCAGACCATCAAACTGAACAACGTTCTCTATGAAAAAAAAATCTGCTACATACATTTGGGTCGAGTAGGTTTTAGTTTTGTATGGACCAGCAGATTTCTTTTTCGCGATTTGTTCAGTTTGATGGTCTGATCATCCCCTTGAAAAAGTGTCAGCATATTAAGAAGGACCCTATATTTAAGGCAAACATTAGAATTGCTAAACTAAAGTGACAATGGATGGGGCACATTGCTCGCAGAACCGATGTCCCCATGCCAAAGAGTTCTCGAGTAGCGACCGCGTACCGAAAAGCGCAGCGTAGGTAAGACCCACAGGTATACCGACAACCTGGAGAAGGCAGCGGGTACCCGTTGGACGAGGGCAGCGAAGGACCGGTCGTTGTAGTTATTTTTGGGTGAGGCCTATGTCCAGCAGTGGACATCTATTTGCTGAGATGATGATTGGAAGTTGTTGTGCGACGTATCTCGTCTTTTTGATTATTTATCATAATATTTCCAAGTCAATCCTTATGCTGACATTCTGTTTTTTATGAACAGTTGTAAAACAGTAAAACATGTATTTTGCTACTATAAAATTTTCAAGGGGAGAGCCGTTTAGTGACAAAGAGAAAGAGAAAATGCTTGACAATCTTGTTAAAATTATTAGCAGCTTTTATATTCAAATCGATGTGTATGCATTCAAATAACATTTTCGCTTTGAGTAAAACGTAGTGATTAATTGTTCAGTGGTTTTGAGCCAGAAAAGCTACAAATAATCATGATTTTTCAGAAGATATAATTCAATACATTTTTTTTTATTACGTAGTCTGTTCAATGTCCCACTGCTCCCCTTTTACTCTCCAATCCTCTCTGTTATGTGCTACTTCTGGCCAACTCTCCAAGAAGGCATCCAATTTATTCAATATTACGATTCATTAAATAATATTCACATTAATCATTACGTTTTAGATAAAATCAAAGTATAATATATCTATGAAGGAATCACAAAGAATGAAATGGTTCAGTTCAGTATGCGTGATTGCAGTGGTCTTGTCGACGATCATGATTTATTCCTTTGATTTCATCACGTACTTTACAGAAGCTTTACTTCATGATAAAGAGTGTGAGTATTTTACATAAAATTATTTTTATTACTTATAATTATTTAAAAAAAAAACTTAAATTAATCGCTAGTGTATACCTATAGAAAGAAGTAAGGCGTACACACATACGATTATACTGGCTAATCTTTATACTAGCACAGCATAACTATAGTTCTCACAGTATGGCAACGCTCTTGATACGCGCTGCGCCCCGCCGCCGCGCTGTGTAATTACGTTGTCATGCGCAGTCAATCCCAAAATATTCATACAGATCTTGGGAAAATCCGCGCCGCCCGCACTCTGCGCACGTACATCCGTTGCCATACTGTGAGAACTTATATAGTTATGCTGTGATACTAGTCTTAATCTTTATACGTGCATTGTCATGGGATATGGCTCATGCCATAGCATGCTCATGCTCAGACACGAAGAAGAAGTAGAGTAGAGATGAAAGAAGAAACGCGTACACATCATCCATATACTCTACAGGGTGAAATTGATATCATTGGTAAAACAAAACAAACAAAAACAAAACAAACAAAGAACCTACCCATCAAACTGCAAAAAAATCTGCTGTTGCATACATTGTTTAGAAAGTATGGAACATCTAATGCTAATTTTCTTATGTTTGACTGACCTAACCAGGAGTGCGATTTTTGAAATTCATTCGGTGAGCTCAGCAGTTGAAAATGTCAAAATTACTATGGAGATATCATTGACCTCTGGAGATATGCATCTTTCTACTGCTGATTTGACATTCAAAAATCATACTTCAGGAGTGCGATTTTTAAAGCCAAACAAATCAGCAGTAGAAAGATGCATATCTCCATACTAATTTTGACATTTTCAACTGCTGAGCTCAGCGAAAGACTTTCAAAAATCGCACTACAGAGGGCCTACCATGAGTTTTCAATGTTCTTTACTACTGTAGTTAAGTTGCCAATTCGTATGGTAGAAATTAGTTTTAAACGTAACCACTAAGAGCGCTGTACCAAATTCAATACAAAAGTGGTGACGAAACTACAGTAGTAAAGTAAGGTGAGAACTCATGGTAGGCCTACAGGGCGCTTCGTCATTACTGGTGTGGTCCGGAGTAATAAGCAGTCGATGTTCCCTGATTAAAATGCATGCTGTGATTGTCATTTCGAATTAAAAACCAAGACCACGTAGGTAGTATAACATCCTGTGCCTACACCTTTTATAAATATAGGTACCGACTCCTACACCTTTCTTCCTTCAACTTTCAAAATTCACATTTCAACAATCCTTCACCTTTTATAACTATCTGGGATTTAAAATTGGACAGCCGAAATAATGACGTCCAGTCATCCATTCCGGAGAAAGAGTTGCTTGTTTATTCGTTTTAGACTTTCGTCTTTTAACTACTTCGACTATACTTATTGTATTGTTCCTTTCCAGTAACGGTAGTATGCCTTTATACCTGTTTCTACATATTATCATTAACAATGATTTTAATGGAACTTCAATTCATCACGACAGCTTTTATAGTTAATGGCGCCTTTAAGTCTGTCAATAAGGTCCTGAAGGATTTAATTTACGACTTCGATCTAAAAAGTAAGTACCTACAGATTTTTTGTAGTGAAAGTTGCTGGTTTAAATCATTAGTGCGAACAGTGCCCAGACCTCATAATTCATCAAACCACCGCGTCCATCATATTATACTTACTAGCTGTGCCCCCGACTTTGTACGCGCAGAAGCTGAGAAAGAAAAAAAGGATAGGAAATGAAAAGAAAAAGAAATGAAAAAAATAAAGAAAAGAAGAATTGCACTGAAAGAAAACGAAATTAGAGGAGAAAACGAAAAGTCCGATTATGCAACATTTTTGTCCTAATTTGGCAAATTTCAAAGTTTAATCATATGTTAGAAAGGAGAGTAATATTAAAATTTCCTGCATGAATGGCTTTATTATTTCATTTCAGATAATACAGTTACAGACTCGATTACCGCCTTTCATACTAAATCGATTAACAGTTTAATTGACACGATGACTTTACAAGGAAAAACACATTTCTTAGGTGGGTAACTAAGTACCTATCTACTTGTAAGAATTTCTTATTATTCGGTACCGCGCGCTTCGGATATACTTAGGTACAACTCTTTGAGAAATATTCCGCAAAGCCTAAAACCACTTAATAGATCGATAATAGACATATTTTTTACTAGCCGTTTTACAGATTTCAAAAGGCAAATATTAAAATTGTTGTTCAGTTATCGATTCTAATCAAACAGTTTTTAGGGTTTGCGGTCATTTGTCACCATTTATAACCGACTTCATATATAGTTTAGAACACGTGAAAAAAGAAAATTCCCTTCAATAACTTTCTACTTCCCATAGCTACTCTAATACTTTCCTTTTTAAACAACTTCTAAAAAGGAAGAGGTTATAACCGACTTTAAATAAGGAGGAGGTTCTATGATCGTCTGTATGTATTTTTTAATGTATGTTCACCGATATTTTTGTCAATTCTGGACTAGACGCATTGCAGCAAAATCTCACTTCACTCGCTCCAGAATTCAGTGAAATCTCGGGCTCAATTCGCTCGCTTTAGGTTTTGGATTGTATTTCGCCGATCTTTTCAAAAGTGTAAAACCTCAAGCTTGCTTTGCTCGTTCTACATTTCGATTTTAAGTCTTAAAAAACTATTTTCGCTATTTTATTGCTATCTGGGCCTGCCCCTCCCCCTGGGAAAAAGTCATTGCTACGCCCATGTTTATTGGAGGCGAAGTCAAACCAAGGCAAAACATTACTGCAAGCCCAGTCGCGAATCGTTCCGGCTTAACTGCGACTTCGATAGATTCGAACGTAAACGTCATCGGCTGCAATATTATTTTCAACTTTCTTAGTTTTGAAGTCGGTTTAAAATTTTTGTTATCAAATGTTGTTTACAGGTCAATCATCAAAAATATCTCCAAAAACGTTTCGTGATCTCGTTTTATCTTACGGCACGATATGCGATGTTGTGAGAGAGGTAGATAGAAGCCACGGCTTGATGGTGCTGCTCTTGCTCACCACCGAACTTTTCCACCTGATCATCACTCCTTATTACTTGTTTGTGAATATGAAATGTGAGTTTTTATAGGTATTGATCTTTAAGAGCTTATAAGAGAAGTCTCTCGGGAAATCTGTTTTAAATAAAATCTATTCTAGAGCTGAACTGGGCCAGAACACAATTTTACTGAACAACTTTTCGATCCTAAGCTGTGTGGCGGCTAAACGTTGATCCGCCGTAATACAAAAAGGCTAATCGTTATGGAAAAAAGCGGCGAATCATATTACAATTTGGCAGCGACATATACATATAAACAGGGTCCAACTTAATAACTAATAATTCACTACAACATCATCGAAACCGCAAAAAAAAGTTTACTGTCGCAATGATTTGGGCCAATTTTTTTACCAATTTTTTCACGATTTGGAATTTGGTCCCATAGAGAAAGTCCTTCAGTTTGATTGTTCGATCATCCCCCGACAATCAGCATTTTATTTAAAAAAAAACTTATATATTTACGTGTAAAAATGTATAATAAATGTTTTCAGTAAGTCCAGATAATACTAGTGCAAACCTTGGACTTCAAACATGGTTCATTATATTTCATACCATGAAAATGGTTATGTTGACTGAAGCGGGATATATAACTCAGTTTGAGGTAAGGGTTTTCTTTAATTGTATTTCTTGATTGACACAGTGATAGGGTACGCCATTAAAAATTTTGTTGTTGAATGCTTGATGAATGTTCCCTTTTCTCAACTCGCCCTTTCCTCAATGAGACGCAGCTTAAAAAAAATAATCACCATGTTAACTAGGTACTCTAGTAACATTATCGTTATGAAGAAATGTGCCTGAAGTAGAAAATTCTAGAAAGAGTTGAAAATAGCGTGTTGGCGAGATATATCCCTGTGACGTGTGTTCTTGCACGCTATATTCAATTTTATTTCAATTGGAATTGAGTTCATTATTAATTTATCAATGAAAACTGCTCGAGTATTTTTCCGCTAGATATGCGCCGACCCTAAGAGCCGTTCCACACGGCGCGGTGCGGCAGCGGCGCAGCGCCTGAGCGGTGCCGCTGTGGTGTCCTACGTATAAAAATCTATGCTATGTATTGAATTAGGATATATGTACGTCGCGCGGTGCGCCGCGGCGCCACGCCAGACTTGCAACGTGCGAGACGAGGCTAGGCGGGGCGTGAGCGGTGCCGGAGCGACTCGCCGCTCAGTGTTTGCGCTGCAGATTCTTACTAAGATACTGTCACTCAATTGCAGAAACGCTCATTAAAGTTAATCCTCCATTAAATCTCTTGCTATCACTTTTTGTATTGGTGACGTAGTAAAAGCTAACAATATATTTATTGGAGGATTAATTTTAATGAGCGTTTCTGCAACTGAGGGGTACGTCGATACTTAGATTCTTAGATTCTTTATTGTACACAAAACAACATAATTATGAGAACTTATAATAAATCATGATGTACACTTAACTCTAAAAGAGTTTTCTTCCAGCAAACCGTTGAGTGAGAGGAAAACCAATGTGTTTGGGTAAAAACAGTGTGCGCACAAATAAAGATACTCCTTCCGTTGCCGATGTGGTGCCGCGAAGGCGGTGTGAATGCCTGTGCGGTGCAGTCTTTGCGGTGCGTTGCCGCGCCTTTGCCGCACAGCGCCGTGTGGAACGGCTCTACAGGCGTACGGTTGGAATTAGTTAACTATTTCTCATAATGAATCCTTTGATTAGTCACAGACAACGTTCCCTGCCTCGCTACGTGTTACTTTTGCAAAGGAAATAGTTTTCCGCCATGTGAAAGAATGTAGTTATTTCGTTATGAGGAAAATTTCAGTCACATCTTCGACGTAGGTACGGTGCCGTACGTGAAAATAATAATGAGGAATTCTTGAATTCTATTTTGTTTTCGACTGTACCAGGAAAAATGTTTACGGAACAAAATGAATACAGCTTTTTATGTGAGAACTACTGATGTCCTGATGTCATCAGATAATTAGATTGTTAGGTGTCTCGTTGCAAGTCTGTTAGTGGGCGGTCGCGTGTCGGGTTCTTTCTGGCTTGCACGTTGGCTCTACCATTTTGTGTCAGCTCAAATGTGTTTATGTATTACGAATCGTAATATCAAGGATTGTTTTATCGTAATTTACGATACTCCAAAACTAAACTCATTTGACATTGGCAGAAACGCAGTGCTAGACGAAAGCAAAATGCAAAAAGTTTTGTAGATGCTCTATTTGATTTGTCAGATCCTCTCCTAAAATGTTTTACATTGCGTCAATATTAACCGGATTAATGGCATCAAAAACATTCGTAAGTTTTAAAAACGCGTACCTGTACGCTGTAATAGTAGATCATCAGTCCATATCCACCCAATACAGGGTAGGTACTAGTCCCGTAGTAGATATAATTATATATCTACTGCATTTTACCGGGTGTAAGGAGAAGTCCTCCGCAAACCGAAACGGTGAACTCAAGCAATCAAACTGAACAACTTTTAATATGGAGCCTACCTCAGGAAATGCGAAAAACGGCTGTAACTACTCAATTTTTTTTTCGGAAGGCTCTGTAGTGAAAGTCCAGTTTGATGGTCTGAGTTCACCGTTTCAGTTTGCGGAGGGCTGTCCCTTACACCCTGTACCTTTGTGAAGATTATACCCTATACATGATTCAGTTTTTTTTTATGATTTTCTAGATGGACAAGACAAGGATGCTGTTGAGTCACGTGGCAGGTCGTACTCATACAAGTGACCCTCTTGTGGAGGAAGTGGATCTCTTCTTCAAGCAGATCGAGCTGAACAAAGTTGGATACGCACCGCTGGGGATGTGTACGCTGACAAGGCCGCTTATCGCTTCGGTAACTATTACTCTTGTACTTGATTTGGAATGAGGATCTTGGGACCAACTTAAAGCCCGACCACCTGCGTCTATACAGTACAAATGTGCCATATGCGGATGGACTTTCATGGCTAAGATTAGCTACATTAGCCACATCTGGGCACGTCAGCGAACCCGATTTTACAAGCAGTAGTCTCCATAGTCGTATAGGCATGGAAGACATACAGAGTGTAACAAAACCCCCTGCCCAGTGGCGTAGCGTGAGTTTCTGTCACCCGGGGCAAAGACCGATTTTCCCTTATCGAACCCACACAACGAAAAAATCGGAGCGAGCGAAGCGAGCTCGAAATTTTTTTGCACATCCATTCGGGTTGCGGTCAGACATCTTTTGGTTTATCTTTGCAAAAATAGAACGTTAGAGCGAGCGAAGCGATAATTTCTCCTCAATACGTACAAAGTACAGGCAAAGTAGCCTAAGTAAAAGCTATTGATCGAGCGAAGCTGTGGTCAGAACTCTTTAGGATTTTAATTAAAACAGAAACATAGAGCGAGCGTAGTGAGCTCGACTTTTCTCTGCTCAACGAATTAGTTATAAACAGAGCTCAATCAATCTATAATTTTCCTTTCATATAATATTTTCTTTGCAGATATTTGGAACCGTGACTACTTATTTGGTCATCGTATTGCAGTTCCAATCGTTGGATAAAAGTTAGAAAAACTTTCTGTGTTTTATGTCAGTTTTCTGCTATGCAATTTACCTACCTAGTTTTATTTGGGCAGAGGCAGGTAGCTCATCTATGCATAATTCATAAAACCGCACGTGTGTTTGTTTGTTGTATAAGGTTTAAACAAAATTAGACATCAAACTAAAAAGATTTTTCTATGAAACCATAATCGAAATAGCAAAACAAAAAATTCTGCTGTAATAAGTATATTTTTTTATATTATGTCATTTTTGTGCTTTGAGTTCGTATTACGGGGGCTAATAAATCGCAAAATGTCCTACATTTTGCGATTTATTAGCCCCCGTAATACGAATATTTGTATGGAAATGTGATTACAGCACTTACTTTTTCATTGTTTTTCTATTAATATTAAATTTAAAAATTAAACGTCCCCCCCGAAACAAAAGTCTGGAATACGTACGTGCTTGTTGTTGATACCTATCTTCAAGAAACACTGAAGTCTCTTCTGAAGGCGGAAGATCTTTTTCTCCCCGTCCAGGCGGATAGCGTCAACTTTCGTCTCGCTGCGCTAAACAAAGTGGCCGCTTTCCGCCTCATCGAGGACAAAAATAGTAGACACAGGCAGTAAATAAGAAAGCCTCAGATCGCATGTTTGTTGCCCTCGGCTTCGAGCTTCGGACTATATACCCAACCTATTCTGTGGCATCGGTCAACAATTACATGAGATCTTTCCTGCCCTCGGTGTGTAATCTACTATTCTTAAACGGAACGCAACATCATGTTATTAATCTGTGGCAGCATCTTCTAAACTCATGGAAATTTTCTCCTCTGTTGAACATGGAAAAACAAAATCATGTTTTGAAAACAACCTCCTGTTGTCGATGAACGATGCGATGATATTAAATTATGTGAAGGTAAACATTTGTTAGAACGGCAAATTTATGGAATCGTTTAAAAAGAAAATGTATTGTACCTACTCGAATTCCAAGATTTTATCGGAGTACCTAATACATTTACTGAAATAAAAAATTACTTTGCGATGCGGTAAATGTGTTGAACGCAAAGATGTTTGTTTAAGATTGACTGTGTTAGATTGTGTTTGTTAGATACAATATTATTCGATTTACTCATAACTTTTTTTATCCACTTTTTTTTTATCCTGAATACGGAATTTCTCTAACTAAACAAATATTTCCTACTGAAATTTCTAGATCGCTTATAATTATTGACAGAAGCATTAAATTTTCATCATAGTTAGAGGTACCAGAAGGTTAATCCATTTACTTAATGAAATATTGGAAATAAAGTTTTAATGACTGTCAGAGAAGACTTAAGATTTTTGTCGTAGAATTCATACCATTCCCATTGTTTTGGCAGACTTAATTTGAAAAATATATAGACTTAGGGCCTGTTTGTTTCACCACTTCTGAATAAGTTCTTGTTAGCTTATCCGACAGATATTTTGACATAATTTCATACAAAATATGTCAAACTATCTGTCGGATAAGCTATCAAGAACTTACCCAGAAGTGGTGAAACAGGCCCTTAATATGATAAATCATATCTTATTAGACCACCGTACTATCGTAGCATGATGGACATAACTTGAAGTCAAGGGAGAAAACTAAAGTGATTGGTTCACCGACAAAAGCAAGGCTCTTGAGTAAGAATCAACGCGATGCCAACGCGATTGTTTGAAATGTTGAACATTAAAAACGATCAAATCAAACAAATCTAAGTCCTGTCCAATTTCCAATTACAATTTATTTGCATTATTTATGCCGTGATTGGATTTATTCAACAACAGTTTTTTCGGGAGAATATTGAAAAACAAGCTATGGCTTACCGCGGCATATTGTAATTTAATCTGTTTGCGAAGTTCGTACAAACACACCTTGTTTACTGTTTATTTGGAATAATGGTCTGTGTGGCGTTAATGGTAAACGCATCCTGTGTTTCAATTAGGTTTCAAATTATAGACGTAACGTCTGAAAACATTATAAACACTTAGCTTTATATCTGATCATGTACTTAATACGCGACTTACTTACTTATTCGCGGAATAAACATTTTTTCTCAGCGCTTGTCCCAATAAATTATGACGTTGGCATATCACTACAGTAGTTTAACATGGGGTGGTACAATAATATAGCAGGGCGTATAATATAACAAAAATTCACTATTTAACCTCAACTGTTTCAGTCTAACTATTCTAGTAGCATTCATTTACTTTTAGTTATTAAGTTAGTTAGTTAGTAGGTTAGTTAGAACCATTAAAAGGGCAAAAGAAACGTCGGTAGTCCAAAAATATCGTGGCTCGCGAGCCCGAACGAAGGAGTGGACAGGCATCACCGCAGCCTCAAAGAACTGTTTCGTTTGGCGAGAGATATGTAGAGCTGACTGCCAACCTCCAGTACCTAATGGAGAGAAACCCGAAGGAGAAAAAGAAACAATTTGGTAAGTATGACAAGTTTTTTCAAGGGCTGAATCGAAAACCATTTCGAGATAATTGTCTCAATAAAAATATTTCCTTTGTCAGAGATTTTACAACTATTAATATACTACTCTCTACCGAGAGTGGTAAAATGAAAGGATTACAGATAGGTATTTCATTTTAAAAAATAACGTCGTTTTCCGGTCCAACGAGTGATGTTGTAATGTAAACTCCTTGGTAAACTTAAAATCAACATAAAATAACTAGCCATTAAGAAAAAGAATACATTCACAATTTCCCATGGATCTAGAATCATAAAGGATCCCACTCTTCCTTAGAAGCATTGATACAAGAAAATTGACGTTCGACTCCGTCGTCGATATTTCCAATTTTACGTGTGTCCCTTTCTACCCAATGACGTCACAACGAAAATTGAATGACGTCAATTTTTGACGTTGGATTAGAAAGGGACAGAGCTGGGACAAAGTTCGTAAAAAACGTCACTAAAAAAAAACTACGGAGAAGAACGATCCTTACCGACCACAAAGGAGTATTATCATGTTTCCCGTCTTGTTAGGCAGTCTGCACTCCACTATAGAGGATTCCAAACTTCTTGCAATTTCCTAATTAGACAGAGAAGGCAGGTGATTTTTATTTTTTTAATAAAGAAAATGTTTTTCTCTCCACCATTTTTGCATTTAGAGATTATACTTAGAACAAAATTTTTAGAAATTTAATTTATTTTGACAAACTCGATGAATCGCATAACGCATTCACTAAAATGAAATACTTAGGTGTCTTAAAATTATGACTTCTATCCGTAAAAAATATAAAATAAAGGCCAAAAAAACTAGATGTACCGAATTGAAAAATTTCTGGAAGTAGGTCTACTAAAAATATATCTTTACAGAGGCAAATAACATTTTCAAGGGATCCTTCAACACATAAAAGCTCTATATTTTTCCCTCCTTTAAAACAATACAATACAAGTAGCCCGTAAGTACAGTTTTCATCAAAACTGCTGATAACACAGTTGTTTTTGGTTGCTTTCTAAAAATTTCTAAGTCAATAAAATCACCCACGCTTTCTTCTTACCCGTACAGAATGTAATTTGCAAAGATGAAATCACAATGCACATTGCAAAACAAAAGAATACTTACTTTCCATGTACTCGTAATTGTGGATATCGTTCTCACATTTCATTTTCCGCCCGTCCTGCGCGCTGATATTAATTCCCTTTTAGCATTAATTGGTTTCTGTGAGTTGGTAGTGTTACGAATAAACAACGATAAAAAGAATTCATTTAGAGCGGAACGGAATAGGATCCATGCCATAGACTTAAAGTCTAGCGATAGACTTGCCCTTTCATAGAAGCAACATGTTCCACTTGAATGAGGTGTCCCCACCTGATTGATGTTCCCGAGTTCACTTCGTCACTATGGCAATGATAGACCGCAATGTGTAATTTTGTGTTGTTTTGCGTGACATGTTTGTTTGAACGAGCTTGTCTATCGCTAGAGTAATATATCTAAGATCCATGCCGATTTATATTGGTTGAGACCTTTCAGAAGCTTTAGTATCATTTCGTAGATAAGCGTAGGCTTTTGTTGTTTGGCCGATGTTTCGGTGTCCTAGAATGTACTTAGATGTTGTTTGTGTGATGTTTATTGTCTACTATACAAGGTGTTACAAAAATACAAATAAACATTTAAGGTGGTGGTTTAGACCGTCGAACTGAACAACTTTCACTATGGGACCAATATCGAAATCGCGAAAAAAATAATTGATGTTCTATACTCTACAAATGGACTAGAGCTAAAATATGTATGGGATGTCAGATTTTTTTTTCGCGATTTCGATGTTGGTCCCATAGAGAACGTTGTTCAGTTTGACGGTCTAAACAACCCCCTTAAGAGTTTTAAAAATTTATTTGTACTTATGAAATACCCTGTATAATAAAACTATTAAAGAACTGTAACTGAAGTGTGTCTGTACATTGAAGATATTTACAAAAAAAAAGAAAAGATTTGATTTTTTGTTTGTTTGTAATGAATAGGCTCCAAAACTACTGGATCGATCTGAATAATTATTTCACCATTAGGCTATAAAAAACGGCCAAGTGTATGTCGGGAAGATTCTAAGGCGGTTCGAAGTTCTAGTTATAGATATAGAGGATTGTCTGTAAAATACCTGAATTCTTGATAGCATTTTTAGGGTGTGAAAAATTAAGAAGTTTCCCTCCGACACTTTTAAGTTGGCTAAAATTATAATTATTGTTTTTATTGTTTCAAGTAGTTATACATACAATACATTATGTATGCATATTCCGTTCTGTCTCCCGCTAGGGTAAACAAGTAGTTAAGGCTAGGTTATCCCACTGCAAGCGTCTCTTTCTTGCAATCATAAGTTTACAATTAGCCATCCCGCTCCAATTGAAAGCAGGATCGCAAAAAAACGTGTTTTTCGTCAATATCTTTGCTCATGGGAGTTTCTAAGCTAAAACTTCTCCTGAGTTCACTAGAAATATTTAATGTATTTAGTTAAGTACAAGAATAAAATTTTAAGTATCAGCAGTTTAATCATAGTATTGAAAAAACATAACAAAAAGGGGTAACTTTGGGATTTTTTTCTATCGAGTAAACTTAATCTAATCGTGTAATTGAGAACAGTCGCCCATCCGCCCGATCCTTAAATAAGACATAATTTAATTTTAGACTTTAAAACACAGTTTAAAACACTTTCGTTCGTGTTCAAAAAACGGCCTCGACGGGATAAGAGCGTCTTAAGCAGCGATTACACTTGCAGTTGGTCGGGCCCGATTTCGGCATACATTGCCTGATTTGTTCTCTCTATTTCGAAGTGTAGTGATCAAAGCAAGCAATCTATGCCCAATCGGGTCCTGCATTTTGGGTAATGTATTAGCTTATCAAAATCTCGGCGAGGAGGTTTTGTTTTGATAATACTTAGTATGCAATTTGAGAGTAAACAATTCACAAATAATTCACTTAGGTAATTCAAATGAAAAGAAAGTTTCTGCATGGTGTTTGCCTTTGATAAAACATACATGGAATGAAGTAGTAATGGTAATATTAATATTTATTTCAAAGTTACATGAGTTAATATTTAGTATTTTATTAATATAGGCATTGGTTCTACTTTGGGAAAGTGGAGTCTACTTTAACAACGCAAATAGGTAGGTACAGGAGTGCGATTTTTGAATCTCATTCGGTGAGCTCAGCAGTTGTAAATGTCAAAATTACTATGGAGATATGCATCTTTCTACTGATGATTTGACTTTAAAAAATCGCTCTATTGTAGTATGATTTTTGAAAGTAAAATCAGCAGTAGAAAGATACATAGTATCTCCATAGTAATTTTGACATTTACAACTGCTGAGCTCACCGAATGAAATTAAAAAATCGCACTCCTGTATTCATTGTGATTCTTAGTTTACTGAGCTTTAACTACTGTTTTCTTCGAATTATATGACACTTAGTTAAATGTTTCTTTCTATTTATGTAACGTATTAATTAAGTAATGAAAATGTATTTGGTACCTAATGAAACATAATAATAATAATAAAATTCCACCATACCATACAAAAAATAGTTTTTTTCTCATCTCATCAACGCCAGTCGCAAGAAATACACGTAGTTGAACAAATGAGCTTCTCTAAAAAGTTTAATTAATAGGTACTTTTACACATACTTAGTTGTCTACATAAATTCACACTATTTACTTGTAAAATCCCTAGCTAATAAGCTGATTGTTAAAGTTACGATTTCGAATTTAGGACGAGGAAATGGCCTTATTTCACAAACATTCAAACAAAACAACATTTTGTTATTCGATGTAAATTATGAGTGAAAGTTTTTGTTTTTATTTTACATTTTGTGGCGGCCGGCCATTAGGATTTTTATTAAAAAAGTTGCGTAAAACTGTAACAAAGAGCGATTTGTGGCAATTGCGGACGTTTGTTTACTGAATGTATTTGGTATCAAGTAATATTCGAACTGGGTTTCTGGATTGAGAAATAAGGTCAATAAAAGTTATCCGAATATTTGCTAAGTGAAATTATGTCAGCACTGAAGGGAGTTGTGGTGAAAAGTTACAAATTTGGATAATATTTCATTGTTGTTTCAGACTGCATGAATGTAGGGGGAGGTACACGAAATATCGAGGGCTATTTACGAACACTCGCTTTTCAGCATTGTTTAATACAAGTTGTTACAAAAATACAAATAAATATTTAAGGAGGTGGTTTAGACCATCAAACTGAACAACATTCACTATGGGACCAATACCGAAATCGCGAAAAAAAAATGATATTCTATAGGTACTCTACAAATCGACTAGAGCAAAAACATGTATGTGTAACTAAACAACCCCCTTAAAAGTTTTACATATTTATTGTTACTTTTGAAGGGGTTGATCAGACCATCAAACTAAACAACTTTCTTTATGGGACCAAAATCTAAATCGCGAAAAAAAATCTGCTGTCCCACATACATTTGGCTCGAGTAGGTTTGCAGTTTTGTATGGAACAGCTGATTTTTTTTGACGGTCTGATCATCCCCTTAAAAAATTCATCAAATTAAGAAGGACCCTATCAAGAAGAAGACCATATTAAAGAAGGACCCTATATACCTAAATGGAAATTAAATTTCTCAATTTTTAGTAGGTACCTACTTATAATACTTTAACTGGCCTTAAAGAGCCTCCCCGAGTGATGAAACCTGAATTCGTCTCGCGCACTCTGGGCCTCTACCCGGACATTCGAACTTCGCAATTGCGTGAACGTTTTCGTTCCAATACAACTCTATTACAATGAAGGTCGGACTCAAACGGCCGCGACATATCGAAAATCGAAAGTCCGGGTACAGGGTCTGAGCAGTCAGCCTCGATACGATGAATCATTCCCTTTACGTCGATCGTCTCCGTACGTCGAGTCTCCCAACAGTGAGTCTCTGAACATCGACTGTCGCTTTTGTCTCCCTACGTCGAGCCGATGACGATAGCGTTTTGTTTTAGGTACAGTAAGCAATATCAATATGCAAAATTTCCACGTTTGATTAAATAATAAAAATTTTAATTTTTTTTTACTAAGGATGATTGTTAGTGCAGTATCCTATACATTAGTTAAAAGGCTAATAAACATTGAGAAGTACCAGGAGAGCAGAATAGTACAAAAGGTTAAACTTTTGAATCATTGTCTTGTTAGGTTACATACCTAAAAATAATTTTAAAAAAATATTAAAGAAAATCCGCCAAGACCATTGGGTAGTACCTACCTACCAGGAGAGCAGAAGAGTAAAAGAGGTTAAACTTACAAAATTACCGTTGGCGCGCTCCATACAAAAGAAAAGAAGTAAAAAAAGGAAAGAAGTCTGAAATTTGAAATTTGGAGTCAGGTCAAAAGTGGTTACGTACGTCGATAAGGACAGCAATAAGGTAGCGATCTCCTTTTTTAACTAGAGCGAAATTGCTATGTGCATCTCTTACTGAGTGAGTATGACAAGACACGTGCTTCCTTCTAGCGCCTTCTCTTTCTACGCCAAAACACAATGACTCTATTTTCTTAAAATAAAGAAGTTTTCATTTTTGTTACACCACCTTTAAGGTGAGGTGATTGATGTCGAGGTGAATGATGATTGAGGCTCAGATAAATTTTTATCTGAGGATTGAGGTGACCAGAAGAGCAAAAGTGTATGAGAGGTCTTAAGAGGATAGGGTAAAATGCCCTAAAGCCGGCACCTTAAGCCATATTGAGTATTTTTCCTAAAGCCGGCATATGTACGCTATATTATTTTTGGTGGATTTTCGTCTACAGTGTAGGTATCCTTCTTAATAAGAATAAAAAGCTTTAATAATCTCAATAATTAATTAAGTATTTACCTTGATATTACAAAATGTTTCAAAATTAATAATCTATTCAGATATTGTTTTATGCTGGTATAATAATATAGGCAAGTACTAAAGTAATAGTCGTTTATTACTAATGCCGACCTTAGGAATTTGGATTTGTTCATTTAGGTTGATGCCCTAAAGCTGGCCACGTATGCCGTCTTAAGGTTTTAACGAGAATTTTATATCCTAACTCCGGCCCCCCGGATTATTATTTCAAAAAATAATGATATTAAGTATAAAATTAGGTCTTGACATAATTAAATGGTTCATAAATTAACTATAACAAATGTCAGCAACCCACAAAAACGCTAAAATTGATCGAAATCACATTTCCCAGAAATGGATTGCATAGTGATTTTATCCGAAAAAACGCGGTATTGCAGACTCTTCCGCACTTGTCGCCATTCCAACCTCGATTGTATTTGTATGCTGTGACCGATCGACGTAATTTTGGTAACACTTAAAGAGAAGAAAATAAGGTATACTTTAGAGCAAAAATAATTGATACCTACATGTCAAATATGAAATAATTTATGGACGATAATAGTTCAGACTGCCGACTTTAGGCGGGGGCCGAGTTTAGGCGCTTTTACCCTACATGCGGAATCGTCATACGGAAACCTGATTCGGGATTCCGATCCGGAATTCCTGATGCCATCCACACACATACGTTTTTTTTCATCCGGAATAACCTTTTGCACTCTTCTGCTCTCCTGGTACTTCTCATTATGTTTATTAGCCTTTCTTTGTAGATTTGATATAACTCCGTTATCTTTGAAGCACTAAATATAGGCCATATATATTCAGAGAGCACTAAATGAGCACTAAATGATTAGCTAGGTTTCAAAGCCCTAGGGCCGAGGGCCCCGCTGGGCATACGGACATCTATTACTAAGCCTAAAATTTTTTTGTTTATATCCATGGAGTGTCCAATTAATAAAACCTTAATATTGTGCACCACCGAAAAGTTTTTAATCTAGACCATAACTTATGTATGTATTTTTATAAGAGCGAATGACCTCTTGTACATTTCTGCTATCCTAGTACATCAAGGGAACTTTCATAAATTAACTTCGTTTATTAACATCATTTGATAAAAAAAATTATTAATGATATTTGGACGATTATTTAATATTCATTAGGTAATTAAATTTTAACCAGTAGATACTTCATATTTGAATAACTTTAAAAAACTA
The DNA here is from genome assembly GCA_963693445.1 of Agonopterix heracliana. Lineage (NCBI taxonomy): Eukaryota > Metazoa > Arthropoda > Insecta > Lepidoptera > Depressariidae > Agonopterix > Agonopterix heracliana. The sequence goes on along the minus strand of OY856324.1, from coordinate 4,681,494 downwards.
TGATTTTGTTGATTGTACTCACCATTATAAGAATCACCGTAAAATGACGCGATGTAACGAGACTCACTGTTGGGAGATTCGACGTACAGAGACGATCGACGTAAAGGGAATGATTCGATACGATATACCTAATGGCTGATGATAATAATGAAAAATTATAGTTAACTACAAGTAGTAGATTACACACCGAGGGCAGTAGGCCTCGCATGCCACCCCCGAGTAAACGATAAAAATCGAGATGCCTCCATCCTTACTTTTTTACGTATGCCAGAAAGAGCGCGCATGACGATTTTCTCGTTTAAACCCTTTGTCGTGGGTGGCATGCTAGCCCTGCAGGAAAGTAAGATAGGGCTCAGATAATATATGTGATCTGAGGCTTTCTTATTTACTGCCCTAGGTTATTATACTATTTTTCACCTCGACGGAGGTGGAAAGCGGCAACTTTGTTTAGCGCAGCTGGACGAAAATTTACGCTTTCCGTCTGGAGGGGAGAAAAATTCTTAATACCTACATTCTTTTGAAAAATAAATGTCTATTAGGTACCTACGTAAAGTAATAGTTACTTTTTGTACTGCATGCTAATCCGGGAACTAAAATATTGGTAATACAAAAGTGCGTCAAATCAACTTTATAAGTACTTAATGGCATCTCATAGTATACCATCGCTCTTACTTCCACAAACTCCTCGTTGAAATTGAACCAAATTCATATAAGCGACCTATTTCGAAGAGTATTTTCCATAAGCACCATTTATTTCACTTTGGACACATTTAGGAGTACTTACTTCCATAGTACAGACACCACTAAACGGATATAAAGGTCGAAAGCACGGACATTCATCTTACTTCGGATTCTATTAGGTCATATTGAAATCGCAATAAAAGTTTATTGCTAAAGAATGTTTTCATAGTTGAAATAAAAGGTATTTTAAATTATCCGCACGTAATACCTACAGGTATATTCTGTTCTATTCTATTTTTATTTAATAGTGTTTCCTTGTTAGATTTCGCCAGTGTCAAGTGTTGAAGATATATTTATTAGATATTGTACGGTAATAGGATATGGCGATCTCAAAGCCCCGTTTTTAAACAAAAATACACACTCGAAACCGCCATAAAACGGCGGAACCACGTGGCCAATTAAATCGCAGGCCGACACGTCCTCTTGTTACCCCCTTAGCCACGCGACTCCCCAGGTATATTCTCTCGAGTTACACGGTTACTAATAAATGAATCAATTCAATTCATTTCTTCAAAAATAATTAACCTACCTAGTACCTACACAACACGGTGACACTGAAATGAGTGGACAATTTTTTAGGGGTGGTCCAGAGCATAAACTGAACAATTCTTACTATGGGAGCAAACCTGAAACTAAGTATAAAAAAATCACCTGTTCCATACTAAACTGCTAAAGCCATCATATAAAAGGCTAAAGCTGATTTTTGTTTTGCAATTTCGAGTTTGCCCTCATAGTATAAGTTCTTCAGTTTGGTGGTCTGAACCGCCCCAAAAATGTGTCGTCTCATTTCAATGTGACCCGTGTAGGTTAGTTGCGTTGCGTTACAATGTTTTTTTTTGTCGCTTTTGTATAGGCCCGATTTTCAGCAAAAGTGCGAAATCGCGCTAGTGGTGTCGTGAAAAAACTCAAAGATTCTTTTTGAAAATCGAAAAAATGAGAAATATTCGGTTTTCGCCCGATTTCGATGAGAACAATTCATATCTCAAAAACGAAATGAGATATCGAAAAAATAAAAACCTCTAAGTATAAATTTGACTTTGGCCTATATTTAAAAAATATTGGAGGTGTGTAGCACTGATCTGTAGGGCCTACCATGAGTTTTCACAGTACTTTACTAATGTAGTTACGTCACCAATTTTGTATTGAATCTCGTACAGCGCTCCTAGTGGTTACGTTGAGAACTAATTTCTGCCATACGAATTGGCGACGTAATGCGACGGGGCTTCGCTCAGATGGTGGCGGCGTAATAATAATAAATTGGTTTATATTTTAGAAGATATTTTATTTATAGAGAAACATGACAATCCCCTCGCCCCCGGATCTAAGACATAATACAAACGCTTTCAATCTTTGTTTCTTTTGATATGCGTTCCAAACTTAAACTAAAGCGGCCAGTACGGAACCCGCGATATATAACCTCTTACATCATCCCCCTCTACTGCTGGTTTGGAACACATATCTGACTTTATACAATGCAACTTAACGCTAGGCCTACCTGCCTAACCTATCTAAATGCGCCTACCTAGGTGGGAAGAACTTACACTAAGCTAACGCATAGACACTAGTCCAGTTGCTGCTAGCAACTAGTGCATGGATACCGGCAGGCTATACCTATGCCTACCTGGGTATGCCTTGCACTTTGGGGCTCCAAAAACCCACCAAAAAAAGGAGTCCCATAGACCAATCCCTATGCTCTATGCTGCCTACCCCTAGGAGATACTCGTGACCAAACTGATGGCTAATCGACCCAAACCGTCGTTAATTGTAATTTTAAAGACACCAAAACCATCAGTGTGACCTCGTCTCAACCTATCTTTACAATCTGAAAATATTTTATATAATCTCAAAGGCCTACGTTTAATCCTACCTCTACCCTACTTTGATATAATACAATTACCATAGACCCCAATAGCCGTGACCGTATTTTACAGAGAGGACTCAAACTCAAATTATGAGCAGCCATTCATTACATCATATTGACCACAGACAACCATGGGTCAGACCAGATGGGCCTTTCCTGGGCACGCCTGAAGGGCTAAAACCTAACCCTTGCCCTACGGCTATAATGCGTGTGCCACGCGAACCTTCCTATCTACAAAACCCCCGATACAAAAATATCATCTCAGGGTTCGTTCACCCAATCGGTGAACAATCCTCGGCTTATAGCCTTGTGAGGACCCCCCTGGATGCACCCCCCTATCAATAAAACCTACATACAACAATACAGACAACAACTCTTCATTATCCCCGACAAACTTAAAAATTATTTAACTCGTTTTTCTTTCTTGTGCCCAATAGCTGCGATACTTGGCCCTCTTTAAGATTGTGGTTGACCCGCTGTGATCATCTTTTCTGCTGCTCGATAGTCCTCCTTGATCTCGACGCAATGTGCTTCGAGTCACGGTCATCCGTACCCCAAATACATGAAATAAAGAAGAATATATTAGTATATCGTCGGATTTCCAAGCTAAAATAATGAACTCTAAAATGTACCAATATACAAACTCCATCACTACAAAATATAAGGAATCAATAGTAAACTTTTTGGTAAAAAAACAGACTTATGATTATTCTATAAATTAAAACTATTTTCTGAAAGACGTCAAAGTAAAAATGTAAACAAATATGAATTCACAAAATATGATGAGATATTTACGAATGACAAAACAAACTTATGAAACGTATGTTTATGGTGTAAATATGCGTAGCGACCAAGCCAAAATATAAACCAATTTATTATTATTACCCCGCACCTCCACCATGCGACGGGGCTTCGCTCAGATGGTGGCGGCGTAATAATAATAAATTGGTTTATATTTTAGAAGATATTTTATTTATAGAGAAACATGACAATCCCCTCGCCCCCGGATCTAAGACATAATACAAACGCTTTCAATCTTTGTTTCTTTTGATATGCGTTCCAAACTTAAACTAAAGCGGCCAGTACGGAACCCGCGATATATAACCTCTTACAGTAACTACAGTAGTAAAGTACAATGAAAACTTATGGTAGGCCCTCTGCTATTCAAAAGTAGATCGTGGAAGACTAAATCTGTGAATTTTTTCATTACAAACATATTGCAAATCACAAAACAAAAATGGTAATTTTAAGTCATTCACATATTACCTACGTTTATTGTATGAGTACGTAAACACTACACGAGATTAACACAAGAGAGTAATGTCCTAACTTAGAACACAACATAGATTGTTCGATGCTTCGACTCAAAAGCATCGAACAATCGAGCCAATTACGAAAAAAAAGTAGTTGTACAGTTTCAGCTTCAGGAGTTTGATGTTACGAAAAAAAATGTACTTAGTTGCACAGTTGCAGCTTCAGGAGTTCGATACGCACGGGCCAAACAGTGCCTACCATAAAGGTTTATATATTAGGTTTATATATTACTAGTGTTTTCCCGCGACTTCGTCCGCGCAAATTATATACCAGATTTTAAGTCAGATCATAAGCTATCAAACAAAAAAAGTTTCATCAAAATCGGTTCAGTAGTTTTTGCGTGATGCGTGAACAAACAAACAAACAAACAAACAAACAGACAGACAAAATTTCTAAAAAAGGTTGATTTCGAGTCAGTGATACCTAAAAACCATATCGTAATCTTTTTTTTGTAAATATCTTCAATGTACAGACACACTTCAGTTACAGTTTTATAATAGTTTAGATTATACCAGGAATAGAGGGACAGAGGACTGACAGCTGAGTGAGCGAGATGTACCTAGCGGCACAACAGTATGAGAGAAAGAGATACGTAACGCGAGGCAATAGAACCGTTTTTTAGTCAATTATTAATTTTTTTCATTTCGGTTTCCGTGAATAATTGCGAATCTAAAGTGAAATCGTAGATAATTTTATGAAATAAGTACTTCATTAATTTATCCAAAACTTCACGTTAGACTCCGAATTATAGACAGTATTCGAAATTTTGCCTGCGAATAATCTCCAAAAAACATCCAAAAACGGTTTCATTTGACACCTCATGTTTGATGCTCTATTCCTGTAAGGTATAATAAGTACCTTTATGGTGCCTACTCAAAAAAAAATCTTCGGTTGCTGCGATAAAAACTCGAAAATTTAGCGCAAAATATTTCTAAGAACCAATTGACCAGTTTTCAAAAAAGACATCTCTTTTTGCCCTTTATTCCTATTTGAAGAAAAAAGGTAAAGTAATGGTTCACCCATTCAAACAAGAACATTCATCACGTCTTTGTCAGCCTGGCATGGCGGCTCTCGCGTGCCTGCACATAGAAAATGCTACGTGAAAATGTGGAAAAGGACACAAAATAAGCAGAAAAAGAAGACTTTTTGTTGGGAAAGTTAGAGGTCAACCATGGTCAAGGCTTGGCAGTAGCTTGGCAGTTATTCATTTATTCTGTTTGTTTTCATAATCATAATTCAGATATACTTACTTACACATTTCTTTATAATGCACTACGAATAAAGCAATAAATAATAATGCAAGAGCATTGTACAAGGTGTTTCAAAAATACAAATTAACATTTAAGGGGGTGGTTTAGACCATCAAACTGAACAACTTTCACTATGGGACCAATATCGAAATCGCGAAAAAAAAATTGATGTTCCATACTCTACAAATCGACTAGAGCTAAAACATGTATGGGATATCATTTTTTTTTTCGCGATTTTGATCTTGGTTCCATAGAGAAAGTTGTTCAGTTTGACGGTCTAAACAACCCCTTAAGCCCCACTTGCGCCAACCACGGGTTAGCAAATTAACTCCGGATAAAATAGCTCTTTCAGTTGTTTTTCTATACAAAAAATCACGGGTTACCAACTTAACCTAGAGTTTATTGCTAACCCAGGTTGGCGCAAGTGGGGCTAAGAGTTTTAAATATTTATTGTTACTTATGAAACACCCTGTATATGTAGTAATAGATACATACTCTTTCTTATGCTGTGATCTCTGTGACTCGTGAAAGTTGATAAGCTGTAGCTTAAAAACGGTCGAAAATTTTACATAGTTCCTTGGAGCAGAATTTTGTACAAATGTTATGAATGTGATTTTTTTGGGAAAGTCCCTCGTTCAGTGTTACCCAGTATAAGATTGTTTATGTAAGGTAGGTACGCAAAAAGCAATTCGTGTATATGACCCCGACATTATCGTATCGTAATTCACAACGGACCATCTGGGTATCTTTATAGCTCTTACTCTAACGAGTCACTGCTAAATGACTCGTGAATTTACCTGAAGTACTAAGGACACTGATCAAACAGTAGCGATAATATACTGTCAGACAAAACCATCACGATTCACGTCACGAATGTGCGAGCAAAAGTGAAAATACATTCTTCTTAATTTTTATACAGGGAGCCATAAAGTTGTACGGATTTAAAAATTTATTTTAAAAAGAACAAAAAATAGTACACAGTTAATTATGTTTCTAAATTAAAATAGAAAACCTGTGAAATTTATTCCATAAAATAACATCACCAAGGTTTGAATCATCTCGCTGCAAACACCCGTCAAATCTGGTCCTCAAAAACTCACTGGCACATACATTACGCGTGGAAAAGCGATATTTCTTATCGGATATTTTGTTTTCAGCTGAGCAAGCGTGATTGGATTATTGAAGTCAACTCTACTCTTCATGTATCCTCACAGAAAAAAATCTCTAGTGGAGTCACACGTGGACTTCTGGGGCCTAACGGCCACGGAATATTCCCTCGGCGAGATATGAGTGAGTTTTTACCAGTTTTAGGACCTGATTTGAAGAGAATTTGCAACGAGATGGTCCACATCTAGGTGATGTTATTTTCATGAAGTAAATTTCCAAGATTTCTATTTTAATTTAAGGGGCCATTCATAGGTCCCGACGAATATTTTCTATAAGATACGCGATTGCCCAGCGCTCCGAAGAGTCTGAGCGTGAGCCGTATTTTCGATTAAAAAGAACTAACCAAAGTACTTAAGTACTTTTTCTAGATTTTTTTTATGATTTCTCTAGTTAAACTAATGGTGAATATGTGAGTATAAATACCAAAAATCGGAAACTATTTTAAGTTCTTCTAAGACGAGAAAAATGTTCAAAAATGCATGAAAATACGTCATCTTTGTGATGATTTTCTATCGAGTGAAGTTATTCCAATCGTGTATTCAGTTTATGATTTCACTAGATAAACTATCAAACAATACTGAGGTAAGACTTTAGTTTCGGTAAATGGTATAAATCTATTCGTAAAATGAAAAATAAAATATGCCTCCGAGGTATTTCCACCTACGATTACGCCTAAAACACATATTTGAACGTCTAAGTACTATTTTTTGTTCCATTATACAATACAATACAATACAATACAATACAATACTCTTTATTTGCACACCAAAAACATAAAATAACAATATTATAAGCAAACAAAAGGGTACAAATGGCGGTCTTATCACTAAAAGCGATTTCTTCCAGACAACCATAGGATGGAAGAACTATATATAATACATTATACACAAAGACAGTAGTAACACAGTAAACGTTAAAATACCAAATTGTACGAACTAAGTAGTGAGATAGTAGTCTTTTAGCAGCTTTTTAAAAATAGCTAAGGATGGATGGAGCACGGCTTATGGAGAGAGGCAGTTCATTCCACAAACGAACTGACTGGACTGTAAAAGATTTGCCATAAAAAGATGTTCTGTGGGATGGCATCGCCAGCAACAAATTTTCAGCTGATCGCAACACTCGGTCGTGTGTGGCGTGGAGGAAAGTGAATCGGTCCTTAAGATAGGATGGGGATAAGGGAAGAAACAAAACAGAGTACAATAGGGAAAGAATGTGGAAATTGCGACGAAGACGTATTGGGAGCCACTTGAGCTTAGAGCGAAATTCAGACACATGGTCATATTTTCGGAGACCAAATATGAATCTAATGCAGACATTTTGGAGACGCTCAAGCTTGTTTAGTTGCTCCTCATTGATGTCGAGATAGGCAACATCGGCATAGTCAAGAATTGGCAATAACAAAGATTGGGCAAGCGCAGTTTTGGTGGCTGTCGGTAGGAAATTACGGAGCCTTCTCAATGCTCCACCAGAGGCAAACAATCTTCTATTGACGTATTCCATTTGAGGAATCCAAGAAAGACTGGAGTCGATTTGGATACCTAAGTTTTTTACACTAGTACTGTAAGGAACATGGATTCCATCAAATAATATACTTGGTAGCGATCCCTAATCAATCCTGGAGATAAACCATTGGCTACCGACTACAATGACTTGCGTTTTATTAGGATTAACCTTCAGGCCATAATCCATGCTCCACTCAGATATATGTTCCAAGTCTATATTGGTCCTGCAGATAGCTTGGGATAGATCATCGAAAGACGAATGGGAGTAAATCTGGAGATCATCAGCATAAAGGTGGTAAGAAGATGAAATTTTTTTGGAAATGCTATTAATGAAGATAGCGAAAAGGAGAGGAGATAAGACGCCGCCTTGTGGAACACCTGCAGTAGTGCTGCACCAGTCGGATAGTGAATCGTCGATACGTATGCGTTGACGACGTCCGTGAAGGTAACTACTGAACCAGTCAACTACCGTTGGAGATATGTTAAGAGAACACAGAAGCCCCAAGAGTACATCAAAGTCGACAGTATTAAATGCGTTGCTGAAGTCCAGCAATGTAAGAACAGTGAGTTGACCATTTTCCATTCCTAGACGGATATCATCAGTAATTTTTATGAGGGCCGTAACAGTGCTGTGACCGGCACGGAGCCCGGACTGAAGAGGATTTAAAAGGTTGTTTTCTGTAAGGAAATGAGTTAACTGGTTATGAACGGCTCGTTCAAGAACCTTGGACAGGAATGGGAGAATGGAAATAGGACGGTATTCGGAAAACGAGGAGGGATTAGGTTTCTTTGGTAAAGGAATTATTTGGGCCTCTTTCCATGAAGATGGAAAGGAGCCCATGGATATTGAGTTGTTTAGGATATTACTGATTACTGGAGTGAGGATGTCGAGAATTGGAAGGATCATTTTACGGCTAATACTGTCGCTACCAACTGCATTAGATGTAATTGAGAGTATGTGCCTCTTAACATCACAAGCGGTGAGTTGACGAAAGACAAAAGGAGGGTAGTCGGGTGTGGGCATAGAAGAAAGAAAATTTAATGTACTGGTTTTCGTCGCACCATTAAAAGCGGACGAAGATGAAAAGTGTTTATTAAGAAGATTTAGATTAACATTTTTAGAAATAGGATCTTGACGTGATTTTCCAACACCCAGTGATTTGAGAAATTATAATTAAATGTTCAGATCCGTACAACTTTATGGCCCACTGTACTACCTACGTAACATTTATTTCTATTATGTCTTACAAAGGCGGTTCCATTATGTTCTGTTTTCAAGAAGTTGAAACGCTTTTCAGGCTGCTGTCATGCGCATCTTATACCTAAGCTACCGGTTTGAATCGAGCATTTATAAGTGCTTTATGTACTCCGACGGACGTAAGAGTTATTGAATCTGCTTCAACTTCCAATATTTTTCAATAAAGAATTGATATTGATATTATTTTTATCAATATCTGTTGTTAGTAGAGAGTAAATCTGTGTAAAGTTATTAATTCGACAAGTATATCTCGAAGTATTCTAATTGAATCTTGCGTATCATATCTAGCAAAGTTTCTTTCTTTTCTTAATTTGCGCTTTAAATGCTTGCTTATGGAAGCTTTCGAAAGGCACTTTCTTCTAATTGCTCATTACAGTCTTTCTCCCTCTTGCCTATACACAAATTGGAGAGAGAGAATATTCGCCATGGCTTTTATCCATAGAGAAAGACGTGACCCCTGTCAACAGGACATGTTTCTCTATGCTTTTATCTAGCAATCCAGATTTTTACTAGCCTGGCCGAATATAAGAACTTCAATGTGATGTGTAATCTAAAATACCTATGCCTTCCTGTCGGTATTGCTTAATTAGTGAAATGTGATACAGGTGTATTTTGTGAGGGGCCTTTTGTTTCACAAGCTTTATTTTATATTGCCTATTTTGTTGACGGGTTAATTATGATGATGTGAGGATAAATTAGAGTCGCTGTGCCAAAATAGTTTTTTAGATTATAAGTTCTTACCAAGATGCAGGCGTTGACCATGACTTTCTTCAAAAGACTCGAATGGTGAAGTGAGTAGGTACCTATTAATTTGTTTATCACAACTTATGAAAATAAACAAGTAAAAGTACTGTGCCTTAAAGTGGTTGTTGATGATGAACATCAACTATTTCACATAATTATCATATTATAGGTCTTTCGGTTACAATAAATTTTTATAGGTACCTACCCCATAAATATAATGCGAAATCAAGTTGAACTAATAAACGCATAGATTTTAAAAAAAATAACAAAATAATGTCCACGTAAATGTACAATGATTTTTTTTTTTAAATTACAACACTTTATCAACTAAACTTTTACAAAAAAATATTCGACAAACCTTCCGTTTTTGAGTGGAAAAAATCATTGTTTATACTACCAACCACCTAAAGGTGCAACTGTACGCAAGATTAACTTTTAACCGCGTTTCAGGACAACAATAAATTAGTTTTCTAAACACCATTAACTAACTCTTATACAACGACAATACAACTAATGTACAGACCCACAAACAGAACTAACTAACAGAGGAGAGGAAAACTTTCGATAGCAAACTTTATACGGTAACTAGAGGGTCTAAATCACAGAAGTTGCGAATAATCCTCTAGAGTCCATTTAGTGGCTTAGTCGCTTAACCTCGGAGAATCTGTTCGGATAAGTTTTGTTGCTCCAACCATCGTTTTATGGCCTATAAGAGATAGTTGGGAGCGAACGTTACGAACGTTGACTGATTCCTATCAAATAATTTATTTGTTACCGAACTTTAGTAAGTTGTAAATAACACTGATAACGATTCGATGGACGTGGGAGAGTATGTAAATTTGGGAAAGGTAAACTAGAATGGTTTAGAATAGGAATGGACCATTTTATTTCTTCGTTTAGGGGTATTTATACGAAAAGGGTGGTTGTTCGGTTTTAATTATCATCACATTAATCATCAATACAACCTCATACTTACAGCCGTTTTGAATTATAAGTATCTATACTCCATTCCAAATAGTACCAAAATTCTAAAGCTTTTTTAAACTACAGAAACAGAGATTTGAAACACTCTCACTTAATTCTTTAGTAACGTCCAAGATAATAAAAAAAAAAAAAAAAAATACTAATAATAAAATAATAAAAAATATCATTACTATAATATCATATATCATATTATCATATTATTTTATCTCATTATCATAATATATGTCGGATAGTATAATTTACACATAAATCAATAATATTTGCTAATCAGAATTGGCCAGAAATCGTTATACAGGGTGTTAGGGTAAACAGTTGCATTACTTTAAGGGGTGGCTGTACCCATTATACTGAACAACTTTCTCTATGAAACCTACTTAGTTTGTTTTTATTTATAGCCTCTGTTACGCCGTTTATGATTCATGTTATTTATTCATCGTTGGATGATCGTTCTTCTTATCGTGTGGGCAAGCTCTGGTGTCAGAGTTTATTCAAACCGCCTTACGGCCTCTGACGTGGTTTTTATGTAACGACTACTACCACCAGTGATAGTAGCCGGGACCAACAGCTTAACGTGCCATCGGAAGCACGGAATCATCTTTCTTTTCAGACAATCAGGTGACTCAGCCTGCAATGTCCTAACCAACCGGCAACCGGGGAAAAACGCACAAAGTGACATTTCACTAGGTGCCCCCCGTGGGAGTCGAACCCACGACCTCTGTGTCAAGAGCCCAAAGCTCTTAACTATTAGACCACGGAGGCATGATCGTTGGTAAGTAATAAAATTTTCATTCCATCAATCATTCATGCAACCTATATTGTCTGCTTTTATATGCCACTAGTGTTTTCCCGCGACTTCGTCCGCACAAATTATATACCAGATTTTAAGTCAGATCATAAGCTATCAAACAAAAAAAGTTTCATCAAAATCGGTTCAGTAGTTTTTGCGTGATGCGCGCACAAACAAACAAACAAATAAACAATCACACAAACAAACAGACAAATAGACAGACACAATTTCTAAAAAAGGTTGATTTCGAGTCAGGGATACCTAAAAACCATATCGTAATCTTTTTTTTGTAAATTTCTTCAATGTACAGACACACTTCAGTTACAGTTTTATAATAGTTTAGATGAAATCGCTTAGTATCTGCAAATAAAACTAAAGCTGGTTGTATATCACGTTTCAAATAAAGAAACAATTGATTTCCACACCTCCTTGTACACCAATATAATGCCTTATCATTCCAATCCAATAAACATCCGACATCACAATGATAGACAGGCCAGCAAGAGAAAAGAAAAACAAATCCCTAGAGGTTTTCGCCTGAAAACATTCCATACGATTGAATGCCGATATTTATTATAGGGAAATTTGATCCCGGGACCCTGAACGTGCGGTGAATCTGGATCAGAGAATTGAGGCCACTTGGCCGATAGTTCTTTTATTTCACTCTATTCCGTCATATACATTTAAAAGAATCGTTCCGCAATACGCATTGAAAGTTTCCATAATAGACGTGCTCCTTTTCAATTGTGGAGAAAATTCAGTGCATTTTACTGTAAAATGAATGGTACAATTGAATCCGGATCAAAGTGGAGAGTAATTCAGAAGTAATAGTAAGTATTTAAGTCATATTTTAGTACTGTAATTTATGTATCGAATGCGATAGGTATTTGATATATTTACAACAATTATTTGATTATCGCATTTGTACCTATCACTGGGTCGAAGTGTGGCTGGGTTGCCAGCCCCCACAACAAGATATACGTAAAAAAGGTAGAACAACTGAATAATTGATCACACAACTGTTCAGAATATTTTGTGCATGGAAATAAAAACGACGACGACGGCGACGGGCGACGGGCGATGGGCTCACCCCCCGTCACACTGGACAGAGTTTTGGTACTACTGGTGAAACGTGGATGTTCTGAGGTTTCAGAATATCTCTGACTACCCCCTCGGGGAATATAGTCGTGAGCATATGCTATGCTATGCTATGCTATGGAAATAAAATTTTCATTTGTGGTCGCTACGTACGTTGGCTGGAAAACTCATGGTCACTTCGAGATTCAACCCGCAGAATGTAAATGTGCTTTTGCACATATTTATACTCGTATTACAGACGTTTCTTTCTTGTCTTGAAATAAAAATAAATTTACATATATCTGAATAGTAACATTTTGCTATGAAATCATACGAAACAGATGCCAAGTAACTTCTGCGGGTTGTAGTTAACCTTCGGACCCTTGTTTAATTATGCTTATTTACTATTTCATCGCGCAACCAACGATAAGAAATATGCTAGCTTCTTCCAAGGGTCTATTATTATTAAAGAACTGAATTCTTTGTGTGCATAATTCCGTTCGCTCTAAAATGTGCTGAAAATTCCAGTAAACGTCACGTGATAACTTGGGTGTGTGTATAAACCTGCATGGGAGTTCACACCGTGATACAGCGCTATCACACATACGCTCTCATACAGCCGTATCACGTGTAGCATGCTACGGCTTCTGACCACAATCTAGTTATTCTGTCATCACAACCATCTTAACCAGATCTTTACTAGTCACTTCATCATCATAGTAAACCATTTAATCGGAAAATTTATTTAACAGAAACAATATAAATGTTAAGCAAATGAATGAACATAATATACTAAAACTAAAATGAAACTATAAGACTATACAAAATAAATAAGAATCTGCCCAGAAGAAAGAAGAATCTACCTATAATTTTTAAGTATCTTATTAATACAATAAACAATAAAAATTACACTCTAATCAACTCCGTCATGAGTCGTACCCGGCACAAAGGATCCCAACACACTAGCGGCGTTACCACGCTGAATAGCCAGTGAAATCCTCTGACCCCGAGCGGGCATCGTTGCCACTCTCAACCATCCTCCTGCCCAGATCTCTAATAAACGTCCTTGCCTCCACTCCCCAAGTTCCAGACGTCTCCACCGCCACGGGCACGAAAATGTACTGGGACTCTAATAACGCGTACCTCGTATGCTTCTGCGAAGCTGCCTTTTCAGCCGCCGACCCTGCCTCCCGCATAGTACCCCCAATGTGAGACGCCGCATATGTACTCACACAGGTGGCATCCCACAAAAGACAGCGGCCCCTCTGCCACGGTACCAAGGTGAGACCATCCGGTCTTTTCCCATCAGTGCGACTCAAACCGCGCGGCTCTAGCACACATTTAATCCTCATTTTTGTCAGGTATGATTGATACCTAGGCATGCCGTGTTGACATGCCCATCTCATAAAGAAAATCTGTCCCCAATATAGGGTCCTTCTTAATATGCTGACACTTTTTTAAGGGGATGATGAGACCGTCAAACTGAACAACTTTCTCTATGGGACCAACATCGAAATCACTCTTTTTTTTTTGCGATTTCAATGTTGGTCCCATAGAGAAAGTTGTTCAGTTTGACGGTCTGATCATCCCCTTAAAAAAGTGTCAGCCTATTAAGAAGGACCCTATATACTGATTAAAAAAGGCAAGAAGCTTCAGGATAACAAGTTTCCGTCATAAATTCGTGACGGCAAAAAGATTACGGGCGCCTGGTCGTGATTCGAGCGTTTTTTAGTCTCGGAGTGGCCTGTTTGCGGACTATGTCATCTGTTGGGAAAAAGTGCTTTTCTGATCTTGACAAATGTGGCTCTCGAGGGCGGCGGGGGTGAAGGGTGGACACGCGGGGCGAGGGGGTCTATTACCGTCATCATTCTTTTATGCAGCCTTATTAAATTCTACGAACAGGCCTCGCGACGCAAATTGCTGCAGGAAAAACTGTAAATAACTTGTGTTTTGAATAGGTCATAGGTCAACGAGTTTTCATATACATCGTCAACAAGAGACTGTTTGTGTGAACAGTTTTAGTTCGATTTAAGAGCAAATAATTGTTATTGACTCTTAAATCGAACTAAAACTATATTTCAACTATTATTGATTGAACATGTTAGAGCTATGTTGTGTTATTTCGAATCAAATTGAAGATTGAAAAATTTGTCTCGGGCGGGACTTGAACCCGCACTCCGCGGCGTCGGTGGCGCAATTGGTTAGCCCGTTTCCCCGGTTTGGAAGAGTGCGGGTTCAAGTTCCACCCGAGACAAATTTTTCAAGCTTTAATTTGATTTAAAACTTTATTAGTAAGTAAGATTTATGTTCATTGGGATAACTGCCTCCGTGGTCTAATGGTTAGGGCATTGGGCTCTTGACACGGAGGTCGTAGGTTCGTTTCCCACGGGGGGCACCTAGTGAAATGTCACTTTGTGTGTTTTTCCCCAGTTGGTTAGGACATTGCAGGCTGAGTCACCTGATTGTCTGAAAAGAAAGATGATTCCGTGCTTCGGATGGCACGTTAAGCTGTTGGTCCCGGCTACTATCTCTGGTGGTAGTAGTCGTTACATAAAAACCACGTCAGAGGCCGTAAGGCGGTTTGAATAAACTCTGACACCAGGAGTGCGATTTTTGAACATGTGATTTCCCAACGAGCGGTAGAAAGTTATACCTGTCTCACGTAGCACATCAAAACTTGACATTTGCAAGATGAGACAGGTATAACTTTCTACCGCTCGTTGGGAAATCACATGTTCAAAAATCGCACTCCAGGACTTTGCAGCCCACTCGATAAGAAGAAAATTGGGATTGAAGCCTTTTATAAAACAGTGTTTTTACGATGTTGGTGTCGATGTCGGTCTCATACTAGTGGATGGTATAATCACAGATTTTTCTGTGGTGTAATCCAACCTTTGAAGTCTGACTCCGTATATAAATTACGAACTTAAATGATCAAAAGCAATTTCTAAAACGCCCAATGCCTTACTGGCAGACATCTAGATGTTAAATCGGTAGCGATTTCTCAAGAATACTACATAGTGTAGCTAGTATTTGTTCTATTCTTTAAGTTAAAAACTATTTCATATGCCGTTTCTCGGTAAAAGTAAAGTTTAACTTCATATTTGCCATTACTCAAAAGATTGAGGCTGACATGCTCAAATAAATCGTGACCGCACGGCTAACATGCCACCCAAGACAAAGCGTCATGCGCGCTCTTTTTGGCGTAGTACGTAAAATAATAAAGATGGAGGCACGCACGTCTCGATTTTTGTCGTTTTCTCGGCGGTGGCATGCTATAGAGGGGCACGAAAGTATATTATACTTACTCCGCCGCACTTGTTTTTGATTGCATCCGTAAGTTTGTGGTTTGTGTGTGGTGGTGTCCTGCTATGAATATTGCGCCAAGTTGTTTCCTCGACTCGCTGTCAATCTAGAACAGGGGTTCTCTGAGGGGGAGGCGCGCCCCCCAGGGGGGGGGGGGGGGCAGAGACCTTTAATTGGGGGCGCGGGCCACCTGTGTAGTTAAGTATAAAAACCTACGACCGCTGATAAAATGCGTTCCAGGACTGCTCGATTCGACCAATAAAGAAATAAAAATGGGTCAATCGTTGTTTTGCATCAAATATTTCTCAATTTACCCCAAAGTAGCAGAAAAACATCTTCAATTATTTACCCTTCTCAAGTACATATATTTGTGCGATTTCTGGACGAGGATCGAACCATCGCCTCCTTCACGGCAGGCAACGTTACTCGCCACTGGACCACCACGGCTTTATTACTTTATTTATAATTTTATTTAATGTCACTATTTTATGGATCTGTCGAATAGATTAGTTTAAAAACAGTACATTACTTATAAAATTATTGTGTTTAAAAATTTAAGACAATTCACTTCAATTTTATATTATAATATAACCCGAGGTGTACTCTTAGATCAAAGCTGTACTAGAGTTAGTATGCTATATTATAGTGCACTGTTGACGATAACTTTAGTACTTGTTTGCGCGATGCACACAATATACCTAGTGCATATTGCATCGGACGTGCTTCCAATATTGAACTCTTATTTGCATTATAAAACCAGGACGAATTTTCATTTTTGTTCTCAATTGTTTTCGAATTTTCATAGGGAAATTGAGAGATGCATGACTGTTAAGTTTGTATTGTATTGTATGTAAGTATGTATAGTTTTAGTGCAAGCACATCATATAAAACTTACTCAATTCTTAAGAGGTTTCCCTGACCGAAAGACCTTGACTCTTTCAGAGCCACCTCTACTAAACTACGTTATTATACCTATTTATGAATGGCTTGTCCTTCATTATGTCACTGTGGTGCCTCCTATTCTAAGGAAATCACATTCCAAAAACATAAGAATTCACGCCACATTTAACAATTATCTAATTAGCTCATCAAATATATGTCTTAAACAATTTTTGCTTTAAAGCAATTTTAGATCTTAACATTGTCTACACAAAGGCGTGTGTCTCAAGTAAAAGTGACTTTAACTTAAAAAGTAATGCACATAATACTGATTTTTTCCAATATTTAGGCTTTTCTTTGAACACAGGTTTCATATGTATTTTATAGAAAAATAAGAAATATGATCTAAGTATAGCAAATAAAGCCGAGATGTTGAAGATCATTGCTACACTTATCAATAATTTGTATGTCTTTCAAATAACGAGAAGATAGCTAAATAGATCTAAAAACCAACAAAATATGGCCCGGCCCTGCGTTTACTTATGGGGAGCCTCTTAATATACCTGCATATTAGCGTCGCTGACTGTGTGGACATATCAAGCAACGCAAAACCAACATAAGCTGGCCGTGTGACGTTATACATTACTCTACCGACGCGCGGTCAGCTTATACAGGGTTCAACTTAATATACCTACTGACACTTTTTATAGGGATGATCAGACCATCAAACTAAACAACTTTTTCTATGGGACCAACATCAAAATCGCGAAAAAAAATCAGCTGTCCCATACATTTGGCGCGAGTAGGTACTAGGTTTGCAGTTTTGTATGGTGCAGATTTTTTTTTCGCGATTTCGACTTTTGTGCCATAGAGAAAGTTGTTCAGTTTGATGCTATGATCATCCCCTTAAAAAAGTATCAGCATATTAAGAAGGACCCTATATTGGTTTTGCGTAGCTTGATGTGTCGGCGTGTGTACATGTACAAGTAACAATAAGTTAGCTAAACAATAAAGCATGAATACCAATTGACTCTATATTTATATTTTTTTCTGTGTAGAAGTAAATATAAGTAGGTAGACCGGACACAAAGTAAAAACTAGATCAATTTCAGTGACTGATGGACTCGCACAAAGTTCAGTGAAAGTTGGATGTTAGCCATGTTTTTATTTACTTATTCTGATCACTGCTACTCCACCATTCATCATGTTGACCTCAATAGTAGGTTCTTGAGGATTGAGGTAATACAAGTCTGTATCACTTTCGAAGTCCCGTGAATCAACCTATTTTGATACTTACTACGGCATGTTTCGAGAGACTTCTTAGGGACCTGTTAAACATTTTTCTCTCCTCCGGACGGGAAGCGTCAATTTTCGCCCCGCTGCGCTAAACGAAGTTGCCGCTTTCCACCTCCGTCGAGGAGAAAAATAGTATACTAACCTCGGGCAGTAAATAAGAAAGCCTCACATCTTACATGATGTCTGAGACTTTTCTTACTTTCCTGCCCTCGGTGTTTAATATACTAGACAATTATGGTACGCGATAAGAATTAGGGGTAACAAATATTTGCATAGGTAGGTATTCATACAAATAACATAAATCATCGGAAATGGATAACATTCGCTTTCGCTAAATGTTGTTCTTGTTCGGGAATGTTTTACGGAACTGTGTTCTTACACTATTGTTCTCGAGTTTTACATTACCTATTTGTTATTATTTTATATGATATGAATAAATTTTAAAAATAGTACTTGATCTAACACGAATGCGAAATTACTTTCACTATCGAATTTGCAATTGACTTTTCATCTATTTCCAACACGCATCATCATCATTTTGTTGGAAGCGCATACGTTACAACCCTAATAAAAATATTCAGGTGCAAAATTACGACTTCATAAAATATTATTGACTGCATAAACTCACCGCTATTTTTTCTATCGTTTTTCATAAAAGAAATCAATATGTTCTTTATTTTAAATCTAACCGTTATGCGATTTGACTGCCTCAGAAACCTGCCCTTCTTGTTCGCTGACGTGATCAAAAACACATGCTTTTGCTAGCTTTTAATAGTCACACGTCTCATGAGGCCACTAGGTAGATTTCCCGCTTGTGCCCACTGCATCCGACGACGAAACTGGTAAGGCTACTGGTTCTTTATTATCGTTGTTTGCATTGTGCTCTTGGCTATGTTTTTTTTTCGGATAGGTACTTGTGAAGCGTCGGTTTTATTCTTGTGCTTCTTTGTTGGCGAATCATCGCCTATCACTTTCTCATCAGCGTACAAATACAAATTATTTATTGAACCAACGTCTGATACAGGTTTCAGGCGTTTCGCTGCAGATCACAAACCTCCTCTCACCAAAGAAAGAGAGTAGAATACAACCACTTAGTTAACTATAAATATTCCATGTTAATTCACTACTACATTCATTTCTCATTAGTACTTATACCTATTATTTACTTCAGTAAAATTCATTCAAAATCGGCTATTCAACTTATCTCCATTCATAAACTTTTCATTCAATTGGCTGTCAAATTTTATCTCCATTATTACGCTGCCGCTGCTGTGATAATAATATCGGAATTACCTATTTACGGTAGTAATTGTAAGGGATAATGATAAAACATTTTCTCAGATGTTATTACTTCAGAATTTATATTAGGTAAGGTAAGTTATCTATATGAGGTAAGTACAGAAATAATACCTAAGTGTCTTAAGTTAAGTTTGTGTTATGTGTTTCAGACCATTAAACTGAACAACTTTCACTAGGGGCCAAAATCTAAAAAAATCTGCTATTACATATTTGGGTCGATACGCCGGTGACTTTTTCAATGGAACAGCAGTTTCTTATTTCTAGTTTGGTCCCTTGGTGAAAGTTGCTCAGCTTTATAGTCTGAAGCATCCCGTTTAAGGTGGTTGCAGAGTTGTCAATTTCATACAAAACTTTGACGTAGAATTGGTTTTAATAAAAGCAATATTTAATATATGGAAAAATTGCTTAGAAAATCTAGATTGCGCGTATCAAATAACATTTATAATATATAAAACGAAGATAATTATAAGGCTTTGAAATTTTGTATGAATGATTTCAAAGCTTCATGTCTTCGTAATTATTTAATAAATTGTAAATATTATTTGATGCGCGCAATCCAAATTTTCTAAGCTATTTTTCCATATAAAACATTACTTTTATTAATACCGTCTACGAGTGTTCTACGATAAAGTTTTGTATATGGACTGAAACCACCTTATTTAGTAAATTTTACAACCTGTACGTGTACATGCGTGCGTGAATGTTTAAGTCAAAATTATTTAATTAAACTCGATAAATGTAGATGAAATGGACTAGGAGTAAAAGCTTGGAAATGATTATTGCATGCCTTATTCAATGAGTTTCTTTACTTTTGTTTTCATAACTTTTTAATTATAATAGGTAGGAAAAGAGATGTAGTGACGAAAATAACGTAACTTTTACCGCCTGACCACGGGATAGAAAGGGCGAACTGCGGCGCGAAAAGCGATTTTTTCAATACACTGCCTACGCGAAGCTGCGTGCTTGCGTAATAGTAGGGACACCAACGCACAGTGTATTGAAAAATCGCTTTTCGCGCTGCAGTTCGCTCTATCCTTAAGGCCTTTCTGTATAAATTAGTGATAAATTATAGCTCGTTGGACGTTTCTATTGTTGTGTATAAGTAGGGTCTGGTCAAACTTTCGCCTCCGAATAATTTTCAAATAGAATAAATTTGCTATTCCCGAAACATGTAGGTATTTTGGATTACTATGTGATACAGTGTACTATCGTGCCGTTAAGGATAATGGTGCTCCTGAGGGCGAATACGTCCCCGAAAATTGTTTTATACCTACGACATATTTAAAAGATAATATTTTCGAGATTCTTGTATACGATACGCCGAATTTATCTTTTGCACATTTTGTGTTCCCTGTAAAAAACAAATTATTGTTTATTTAGTGTTCGTTTAAAATAAAATGTAAGTATTTTTTCTATTTCATCCACTACCGAACTAGCAAAAAATATTGTACCTACCTTATTCACATTACGAACTCGGTGAATCCTCGATCTCATTATTCTTCGATCTGAGCTGGCTGACACACTGTCTATTAGGCTGCGTTTTTTTTTTTTTTTTTTTTTTTTATTATTGATGGGTTTGCTCTTGACCACCAGAGATGAGCGAGGTATAGCGAGGAAACAGACTGCCAATAGCGCGCTCGCTCGATCACGTCATTGGGACTATTTGGGACATTGAAGCACTCTCATTGGCCGATTTTTTCCTCGCTCACCTCCTCGCTACCTCGCACATCTCTGGTGGAAACGCAGCAAATGTAAGGCTGTGCAGAGTTAAGGCGCTTCAAGTTAAATAAAAATAAAAATGTATTAATTTGAAAGGAAAGAAAGCAGAACAGAATCAGCACAAAATGGACAGCACGGTTAGTTCCTATAGTTATATTATACCTATATGGTCTAAGGACGATAGTCATTATTTAAGTGACGTTACGATGTGCATTTATTTTATATAAAACCAGCACTGGTAGCATGCTACACGTGATACGGCTGTAGGTATCACGTCTTTTATCTCGTTCGTTCACGTGCCAATAGAAAGAGAGCAAAGTTGTGATAATCTAGCGCTTTATCACGGTGTCATGCTACCTATGCCCTATCTAACATTATTAAGTTTAACTTAATTTAGAAAGCCTTAATTACTCGAACTCTTACAGTACATAATGACATAATTCTGAACGTCTAAAGATAAGAATAAATAAAATATTTAAACTTGTGTCAAAGGGAACGAATACGCGGAAGAAGTTCTTTGACTCAGGTGTGTAGTGTTTCTATCTGGGACAAAAGGCAGGAAAGGAAACTTCACTAATTACCTACTGAAGTCTTATATTATTTAACTTTAAACAACACGACTTTAAAAAGAAAACTCTGAATGGAACGCATATGAATTAATGATGTTTAATGTTGTGCAATAATTAAGTATTTACAGAATGCTAAACACACAGAAAATGTATGCTAATGATATTGACAAATACAAGTTGTTCCTTTCCATACGTTGATGCAAGTCGTGCTTCCTCTGCTCATGTGCTGTCACAGAATATATAATAGTACTACATACAGAATGGCCACATCCTACCTCTCACTAACTTTAGATATTGCACATCACCCCGCAGTAAGGGGCGATTTTAGAGGCGCAGAGCAAGAAGTACATACCTACACCAACCTTCAGCACCCGCTGTAGGTACCTATGTGCTTCTTGCACATGCACCATCCCACTCAGACGTGATGACGTGAACACCTAGAGAGCAATCGCGCTAAATAAATCACAACTGAACAATGATTGGACCGCGTACGAACCACAACTTTTAACACATTCGGTATTGCGCTATTCATTTGACAGCCGTTAGCCGTTATAAGTAAAGTTTAGCGCGATACGGAATTAAACACAGTAAATAGTAGAATTGGATTGCAAACTGATTAGAACTGGTCCTGGTCACGTTTAAGAGGGATAGTACATGCGCCGATGCTATCTTGTTTCTGTAGCAGTACTATTCAAATATCGTAGAATCGTTCTATGGAGTGCTCTGGGTGTGGTGTTGTGACAAACGGTCCCACAATCTATCAACTTCCTTTGATAGATATACAGGATGTTTCATAAGTAAGAATAAATTTTTAAAACTCTTAAGGGGGTTTTTTAGACCGTCAAACGGAACAACTTTCTCTATAGGACCAACATCGAAATCGCGAAAAAAAAATGTTGATATCCCATACATAGGTATTAATTTAGCTCTAGTCGATTTGTAGAGTATGGAACATAAATTTTTTTTTTCGCGATATCGATATTGGTCCCATAGTGAAAGTTGTTCAGTTTGATGGTCTACACCGGGTGGTGTAAAGGTTTATTTGTATTTTTGTAACACCTTGTATAGGACGTGCAATTTATAAAACAAATTATTGCATTCTGCTAAACGATAAAACCAAAAGCAGACTTGATATTATTCTAGTATGATATCCTATCCATTTCCCAAAAGCGACACTAAATAATTTTACAATGTCTGGGTACGGACTCCAAAATTAATAGACCAATTTACAAATCGCTTGTACAGATAGCATCGCGGAAACAAACCTGCCTTATCTTGTTTCCGTCCCAAACCACAGAGCTTTGAATGAAAACACGCTTGGTCCGTACTAAACTCCCTTACTGATTTCTTTTCGCCTCATAGTTTTTTGGTATGCTAAATAGGTATAAGGAATATTTTCGTCATTGTTTAAAAATCTTCATTTTTATTAGGGAAGTATTAAAAAAAATGTTCTGTTTATTCCGTATTATTGTTTTAGGTATTTTATTATTCGAATGATGAACTTGGCAGTTATTAAAAAGTAAAAATGTAGTAAAACGTGTTATGTTTTGTTAAAAACTTCAGGCACTACATAATCATGATAAACTAATTGTCATCATTCACAGTCTGAATTTAAACATAGTTTACCATTAACCTATGTTTTTATTGTCCTTTTAAATTACTATGATCCTGATTTAAATGGCGGCACCAGGAGAGTAAGACTAAAGAAAAGATGGATGGATTATGTAAAGGATTTCATCCTTAAGACGTAATAGTAGGTGGAAATACCTCGGAGACATCTTTTATTTCTCATTTTACGACTAGATTTATAACATTTACCGAAACTAAAGTCATACCTCAGTATTTTTGGATAGTTCATCTAGTGAAATCATCAACTGAATACACGATTGGAATTACTTCACTCGATAGAAAATCGTCACAAAGATGACGTATTTTCATGCATTTTTAATCATTTTTCTCGTTTTAGAAGAACTTATAATAGTTTCCGATTTTTTGCATTTATACTCACATATTCACCATTAGTTTAACTAGTGAAATCATAAAAAAATCTAGAAAAAGTGCTTTGGTTAGTTCTTTTTAATCGAAAATACGGCTCACGCACACACTTTTCGGAGCGCTGGGCAATC
This sequence comes from Agonopterix heracliana, assembly GCA_963693445.1. Classification (NCBI taxonomy): domain Eukaryota; kingdom Metazoa; phylum Arthropoda; class Insecta; order Lepidoptera; family Depressariidae; genus Agonopterix; species Agonopterix heracliana. Next base: position 4,657,615 of record OY856324.1, on the reverse strand, counting down.
GTGTTTCTTATATAAAATATTCGTCGGGACCTATGGCCCCTTAACAAAGGAGTGAGCTGTAAAATAACGATTGATAGTGATGGATAGAAGGAGGTGGCATATTGCGCCGAACTCAAATAATGAGAATAGATAGAGACAGGAGGATGATTTATCGTATGTATGTGAGCATGTATGTGAGCACCGTGAGCAATATTTCTTGCTCTGTGTTCCGACCTCTGGCAAATATTTGTCTCAATCTGTAACAACGCGAAATGTTATTCGGAAAAACAACTGAACATTCGTCTACCGGGATTTCAGGAAAAACAGGGTCTTGTCTCTATATTTTATACTACATACGTAAGTATACAATGTATTTTATTGTGATCAGTCACTGTTCCACTATAAAGTCCACTGTGTTATTGTATACTATGTTTATATTATTATTAACTTATTCTGTCTCATTCTTATTAGTAAGGAGGCACTGCAGTGGTGTCCTAACTGGTGATTACGTAAAATAACAGGTTTTCGGATGTGGATCTCAAACATTCTCTTTGTTTATTTATATCAATTACTTGATATTGTGACTGAGTTCGTATTGAGATGTATGCTTTTGTACTAATAAAATGCATTGACCTATTTTATTGATGTTTAAGTTTTAAAAAATTATATTACTTAGGTATTCCTTTTTTTCAACTACAAAATATTGGGTCTAAAAAAGATATTTTTCTCCCCTCCGGACGGAAAGCGTCAACTTTCACCCGCTGCGCTAAACGAAGTTACCGATTTCCGCCTCCGTCGAGGAGAAAAATAGTATACTAACCTCGGGCAGTAAATAAAAAAGCCTCTGATCACATGTTTTACATGAGATCGGAGACCTTTCTTACTTTCCTGCCCTCGGTGTGTAATCTACTATAATATATGGTAACCACAAACAAAACATAGGAAAATATAACAAGTTAGTGATAAGCTTGTCTTACCTACTGTAGGTACTTGTAAAAAAATAAGATTCATTCTAAATATATAAATGTGTGCTTATGAACGAAGCTTAATGATGAAAAATGTAAATCGTAACAGAAGTTATCACGGGCTTTAACAAACTTTCGTAAAGAAAATCATAAGTAGCTCAAACAAAAATGGAAGCTAAATTTTACCGTCGGAAAGTTACCGAATTCCTGGTATTTGAAGTCCGATCTTATGCTTTTTTTATCGGAAAATATTCTCGAGAAGACTTTTCTCTAAGTTAACTCAATTATTTTCCTTTTATCCATTATTGGACTTGAAAACTACACGGTAGTAGGTACGCAGGGTGTCAATCCAATTTATGGCAGCTTACCTTTAAGGGTATATTATTCGGAGCGCGCTCCATACAAACGTACTATGGTGATATTTTCAATAGTAACCAATTAAAGTCAATGAAATTTTGCAGAAACAATCTAGAAACAAATTTCTATCCTTGTATGGTGTCAGATTTTCGTTAAAATGTATAGTTTTCAAGTTACAGTGCCTCAAAGATTTCCATACAAATCTTAAATTAATCCTAGCATTGAAACTGTATATTTTAACGAAAATCTGACTCTATAGAAGCATAGAAATTTGTTTCTAGATTGTTTCTGCAAAATTTCATTGACTTTAATTGTTTGGTATTGAAAATATCACCATAGTACGTTTGTATGCAGCGCGCATTTTCGCTTTCGGAATAATATTCTCTTAAAAGTTACTATGTAATTTTTTTAATCAGGAGTTCTGACAGCTACTCAAACGTAGTTCATCATACGGGGGATAGATGGCGTTGATCAGAGTAGTAGTCCGAAGATGAAAAATTTAGAATGCATGTCACTGAGTCAGACGCATCCGTTGACTAAATATAGGTATATTATGCTGCTTACCTAAAAACACAAATTCTTACTATTTCATTTGTATTTTACTATGTGCAAGGTCGCTCGCCCCTGTCTCGTCAATGCAATCTATCGAGCCATGAGGAACTATTAGGTACTTTTTCTTTTTTAATGACTTTCTGAAAATCCCTCATTATACAAGGTATAGTAGACCATCAAACTGAACTACTTTCACTATGGAGACAAGATAAAAAACCAGGTGTCCCATATACTTGAGTCGAATTGTATGTTCCAGGTTTTTGTTCCTCCGTAGTGGCTCCATAGTAAAAGTTGTTCAGTTTGATGGTCTTAAGGTGGTTTCAAAGTAGTCAATTTCATACAAAACTTTGACGCAGAAAACGCGTAGACGGTATTCATAAAAGTACCTAATGTTTTATATCGACCCCTCCTACGTATAGTATCGTATCCTCAAAATTGCAACTTTACAGTAGCCACTCATCTGACCGGCGAAAAATCGACACCGCACTTTTGTGCCCCGGGAAAGTTTTCATACCATGATTCCCGGCCCGTTGTTCGTCCGGGGATAGTTACCACCCTCTAGCGATACGTCGTGATAGAATAGTTTCCTTGTTTTTCCTACATAATAATCCAGAAAATCTGTATTTTTGTCTATTGCTGACAATATTTCGCGCATTTCGTTCATAGATTTCATTCGCCTACGATCATTGGTTCTATGTTAATTTTGAGTCTGTAGTTTGGTGTGCACCTGAGTTGAAGTGCTAGCGTTTGCTGGTTCTTAAAATGAAGTTTTTTCGGTGTTTTGGTGACAATATTACTTCAAATTTTTATTCGTACTAGCAGAACCGTGTGTTATACCTATAATTAGTATCAAACACCAATATACATAACGAAAAGTTTATAATTTAAGCTTTAATCTCGTGCAGTGGGTTGAAAGGTAACTAGATTTTTGCTTTATAAACCACTTTTAGATGGAATTCTTCTATTAATTTAGATTAAAAGTATTCGTAAATGATTTTCCTACTTTCAATATAAACAAGTATTGGTTATTATTTGTGTATCTGGTGAAAATAAGCGTTTTAAAACTGTCGGGTTATTTGAGGGACGAATGTCAACCGAGTCAATATAAATTTATTCAGTAAGGTTGGTGGCACACAACTTTTAAATCAACAAGATATTTAATTAATTTGTGTTCCTTTTTTATTTAAGCGCTTTTTCTCCATGAAATTGTTCGTTAGGTAGGTACAATACCTAATAGGTGACAAATTTTTCTCAGTTATTGAAACAAAGTGTTGAGTGAGAGAGTGACAACCGAAGTTACTTTTACCATAATTATTATAAGTAAACCACTTGGTATTTTTAGGGTTAGGTAACCAAAGGGTGCCAACGGGACCCGACTACTAAGCCTATGTATGCTACGCTGTCCGTCCGTCGGCCCTTGCTCTAAATAGCTGTACCTATCTTTTGAACCGTAATAGTAAGCGAGTTTAAATTAAATATTTGTTGACTTATGATTTGTGACTTTCGAGGAGGATAGTAATAGGTTTTGTGACGTAATATGGCCCGGCTCCTATCATGGCCCACTTTAAAAAAAATTGTTTCCACTGCCTAAAACATATTTACAGGGTGTAAATTTTAGTGCATCATTTTCAATAGGGGGTGTTTCGGACCACTATGGAAAAAGAATATAAACTGCGAAAAAAAAATTAGTCGTTTCCTACATTGTATTCCTTAATATATAAACTTTTCGTTACGCATATTTGTGTTTGATACTAATTATAACATGTATTTAAACACAAGATTCTGCTAGTACGAAATTACTAATCAAAATTTTCACCAAAACATCGAAAAAACCTTATTTTATGAACCAGGGCCCTATTCAACAAACGTTACAATTGTAATTTACAATTACAATTCTGGGTACACTGCGGAGAATGTTAGGCATATGTTACCTACTGCAAGTTTAGCGTCATAAGTAAACAGCAATGTACCCAGAATTGTAATTGTAAATTACAATTGTAACGTTTGTTGAATAGGGCCCAGCAAACGATAGCAGTTCAACTCAGTTGAACACTGAACTACAGACTCAAAATTCGCTTGGATCCAATGACCATGACAATGATGAATGAAAATGTATGAAGGAAACGCGGTAAGAAACGAAAATACAGATGTTATCCTCCAGGGTGCCATTTATGAGACAAAAGCAATGTATTGTATGACAATTGACAGGTTAACAATCACTAATGAATCAATCTACTGATGAAAAAAAAAACAGATAAATTATGTGTTACGTGGGTAGCCATTGGAAAACTTTTTGCCTGTAAGGGTAGAAATACGCTTAGTTTATTTAATTTTATTGGATGACAATGCTTTACCTTTTGTCTTTTGTTATATTAATTAAAATAGGTACTGAGCTCTACACTAATACGAAAATTTTTAGCCGAATAGGTTCTTTTGAGGCCACTTCTGCTCACGCATTCACTTTACAAGAAAATTGGTTGTTTTAAGTAAATCTTAGTTAAATCTACAAGAATTCGATTAATAACAACAAAAGATACTAGGCGCAAGTGGTCTATGAACCAATAGAGATGGGAGTGTGGTATATTTGTTGTGAGACCATTCTTCGTTACTCACAGAAAGTCGCAAAATCGGCTACGAGAATTTTGAAAAAATCAAGTAACCTACTAAGCCCCACTTGCGCCAACCTAGGTTACCAGTTAACTCTGGGTAAAATAACTCTCTCAATTGTTTATCTATTAAAAAAAATCATAGGCTACCCACAGGCTACCAACTAAACCTGCACTCGTAGCATGCTACACGTGATACGTCTTTATCACGCCTTTTATCTCGTTCGTTCACGTGCAAATATAAAGAGAGCGAAGGTGTGATAGCGCTACCTATGCAGGAGTTTATTGCAAACCCATGTTGACGCAAGTGGGGCTAAGAAATTTTATTTACCCTGTAGCGTGTCTACCATGTTTACCATGATCACTCGCTCCATAGCATCTTCATACTATGTTTACCATCATCAATCGCTCCATACCATAGCATCTTCATATCATGCTTACCCTCGCTATTCGTTTCATGGCATCTTTGTACTATCCATATTTACCATTATTATTCGTTTTATAACATACATCTTCCAGTTTCATCGATTTTTATCTATTTTATAAAGTCTTATATTTGTTTACATACTTGACATTGACATATAACTCATATTGTAACTCTTAATTTACTTTGTGAAGCATAGAGCTATCCGGCCATGGAGTTTGGTATCTACCTTTTCTCTAACCGGAGAAAAGATTACATTTCTTTCTCTTAGAAATCCTAGCCGGTTATCTTTACGCGATTACTTTTATTAATTTCAAAATTCAAAAGTTTGTTAGGAATTTGGTGGTGACGTAGAAAGAGAAGGCACTAGAAGGAAGCACGTGTCTTGTCATATCACTCAGTAAGAGATGCACATAGCAAATTCGCTCTAGTTAAAAAAGGAGACCGCTACTTATTGCTGTCCTTATCGACGTATCCACTTTTTTGTACTTCGACCATCTGACTCCAAAATGTCACTTCATATAAATTGTATGGGACAGCCACCTTACTCCGAGATGTCACTTCATATAATTCGCTATCTCATGCCCGGTTACACTGATATTCGGTCCACTAGCGTAAGCGAAAAAAAAATTGTCTATGGGTGGTGACTAAAATTTGATTGAAGAGGACTGTCACTTTGGAAATGGTAGGAAAACAAAGAGATTTAATTATTAATATATTTAAATCTCTTTGTAGGAAAATGATCGTTTTTCTACGTAGAAAGAGCAAGTAATAGAACGAAGAACGTGTTTTGTCTCATTTACTCAATGAGGGATGCATAATACAAATTCACTCTAGTTAAAAAAGGAGATCGCTACCTTATTGCTGTCCTTATTGACGTAGCCATATTTTTGCTCTAGCCTCTATGGTCTGACGCCGGAGTCAGTCAACAAAAATTTCATAAAAATGTTTGTTGCTCTATATTTCGATGAATAGTTATTTCGTAATAATTTAATTCATTGTAATTTGTTGCGAGTGGGTGACTTTAAGTTAACAACATGGTAGCGTGCAGCGTTTTAGGATGCAAGAGCCGCACTGAACGTTGCAAAGAAAATATTTCATTCCACGGGTATGTTAACATTAATTCACGTTTTATTGCAGGAAACATTAATAATAAAACGCATTTTAATAGTTTCATTCATCGGGCAAGTGTTAAAGACAATAATTTAAAAGTTGAAGCTAAATTTTGTGATTTGTAATCTCAATAAGGGTGGTCAGATGTCAAATTAAAATTACCCTGTTTCCACCTTGAAAATAAGGTACACCAAGGGCTGTGCCAAGGGTAAGCCGGAAGAGGTTTCATGAGGTGTTTTGTAACCGCTAGTTAAACGTAGTTAAGCATACCATACCATGGATAGCTGTCATTGCCTCAGGGTTAAAAGCTCCAACAAAAAACAGCATTAAAAATAGAGGTCGGTTAACTAAAGCTGGCGCGTGCCACACATTTACGCAATGCCTTTGTCTCACTGCACGCAGAATGTCTCATCGAACTCATTTATATATGTGTCTGTGAACGTGCCAGCATCTTTAGTTAGGTTAACCTGTAAAACATACCATGATAGATGTCGTTGACGTGAGTTGAATCCTTGGGCCTGTTTCACCACTTCTGGGTAAGTTCTTGTTAGCTTATCCGACAGATAGTTTGACATACTATTTTGTATGAAATTATGTCAAAATATCTGTCGGATAAGCTAACAAGAACTTATTCAGAAGTGGTGAAACAGGCCCAAGGTCTTACAATTATAGTACAGAATACGAGCCTCTATAGCTTACCAGAAAAGGTGTGTATCATATCTTACATTAAAATATGATAATGTTCTATAAGTTAACAACATAATTTATGATTTGATACATATAAATAACTTTATTAAAATGTATTCTCGTTATTATAATGACACAACAGGTGACATAAATTGATAATTGCATATTGCATAATGTGCTATTATTATGTTCTTCTACTTCTTATCGAGTGGGCTGCAAGCCCTGGTGTCAGAGTTTATTCAAACCGCCTTACGGCCTCTGACGTGGTTTTTATGTAACGACTACTACCACCAGAGATAGTAGCCGGGACCAACAGTTTAACGTGCCATCCAAAGCACGGAATCATCTTTCTTTTCAGACAATCAGGTGACTCATCCTGCAATGTCCTAACCAACTGGGGAAAAACGCACAAAGTGACATTTCACTAGGTGCCCCCCGTGGGAATGGCCGTGGTGGTCCAGTGGCGAGTAACCTTGCCTGCCGTGCAGGAAGCGATGGTTCGATCCCCGTCCAAGCCGACTCGTACCAATGAGTTTTTCGGAATTTATGTACGATTTGTAACACCACTGGCTTTTCGGTGAAGGAAAACATCGTGAGGAAACCGGCATGCTTCAATTTCCATTGTCCATTATATGTGGCGACGGGCTCACCCCCCGTCACACTGGACAGAGTTTCGGTACTACTGGTGAAACGTGGATGTTCTGAGATTTTAGAATATCTCTGACTACCCCCTCGGGGAATATAGTCGTGAGCATATGCCCCCCGTGGGAATCGAACCCACGACCTCCGTGTCAAGAGCCCAAGCTCTTAACCATTAGACCACGGAGGCAGTTCCACGGAGGCGGATTATGTTCAATGGGTACCAGCCCGTCTAGTATGATTTCTCTACTAGCGTGCCGACTCTATTTTTTCCATACTAAGTACTTGTCGCAGCTAGGGCGACGCTCTGAAAAGCGCGAGAACAGCAGTGCGAATTTTGAAAGTCACACGTTCAAATCAGCAGTAGAAAGACGCATAATCTCCATAGTAATTTTAACATTTTCTACTGCAGCGAGTTACGGGTGTCTTTCAAAAATTGCACTACAGGGGCTATAGACAAGGTAACATTTCTATTGGCGTAGACGCTAGTAGAAATGACAGAATGTATGGATTTGACATTGGCGATCGAAACATTTTGACGTTTTCTTTCTCCACCATACGTCAAATCCGTTCCGTTTTTTTCTACTGTCGTTAATGCTAATCGAAAGTACTTTTTCTAGAGGCCCTGGTTATTTTCTAAGCAGCCGAAGGCGCGGTGCGCACATGTAGTGAAATCGTACTAGACTCAAAGGACTGTAAGTATTCACCCTACGAGCGGCGCGGGAATCTCATTCGGTGAATTCAGCAATTGTAAATGTCAAAATAACTATGGAGATGTGCATCTTTATACTGTGGATTTGACTTTCAAAAATCGCTATGTATGATTAATGATTTTTGAAAGTCAAATCAGCAGTAGAAAGATGCATATCTCCAAAGTAATTTTGACATTTTCAACTGCTGAGCTCACCGAATGAGATTCAAAAATCGCACTTGTGTACACACACGCCGTGTGTACATAATATATCATAGTTCATTTACCCATTTTTATGGGAGTTTGATTTCCTATGGTATCACTGGATGAAATTATCGCTGTCTCATACGCGGTTACACTGATGTTCCGTCTATCAGCGTAAGCGAAATACTTGGCCTATGTTTTTCTATAATAGTATTCTTAGCTAGGGCGTTTAGCCACTAAACCTTTAGAAATCATGACTATGGCTTGAAACTTGGTACAGTTTCTCAGGGAGTCATAAAAGACCGATCAAGATCGGTACCCCACGGGAGCCCCCCCTCTGGGGCGGGAGGGGGGGGGGGGGGGATCAAAGGGACGCTCCGACCGGACAAACTCAAACAGTTGCAAACGATAGAATATAGCTATCAGGTTAAGTTTGGTATCATTTTCGTATAAATTAAGGACGAGGAATTCATTTCTGGCATTTTTATTTCATTTTGTGCATGTGGTTTCCGAATGAAACATAGAAACGTCAAAAATTTAACTTGGAAAAATACGTTTAAACAGCTATAACTTTACAACCTATAAACAAATTAATATTTTGGAAATACTTAAATATAGCATATTTTATGTAGATTCAGAAAAATATACCTTTTATAAAGATAATCTTACAAAATTACGAAGAAAAATTATCTTGAACGTTGCGCCGCGAAATTGCGCTACCGGCTCTTGCAGCAGAATCCAGACAATTTTCTTGAAAATTCGTATTCGATGCACGAGAATGAAGTGACCAAAAGAGATTTCTTGGTTAACTTCTCTAATTAGGTAAGTATTTCAATGTCGAGAAGGCTATCAGCGAGAAAAAATACAACTTATAGTTTTTTCGCAATCAATGTAGGTAACTCAAAATTAGAAATATAGAAAGAAACATTTATTGTTATCTATTTATACGCACTTTCCTTCACATAATCGTAGCTCTGTGTTTGTTTTCTTATATTTACATATCTGCTGAAAGCCTGCCTTGCATCTGCAGCGAGTTAAGTCCCTACACGCTTCTGCCACTGCTGGCTTGTTAGCCCAGTATGGGAGACCATTCGTTTCCATTTTTCCGCCAGCCCCAAGACGCAGATCTTTTTTGGTGAATATAGGTGTTTCTTATATTCATTGACTGTTGTAGGTACATTAACTTGACCTGTAAAAGAAAGAAGCAATATCGAATATGATTAGCAAAGTAAGAGGATTTATAGGCAATGAAAATAGTAGTCATAGTCATAGTCATAATAGTTTATTGCTTCATATGGTTACATAAGGTGGTGATAGTAGGAATAGATAAGTAGGTACGTACCTGACATGCATAGTAACGACATTATCTTTGTATGAAAGGACCAGCTTCCTCAATTTTCCCTTCCATTAGCAACTTGAACCCAGTGGTGGCCTGTGGAAATACACGAAGCCGGAAGTATGATTGATTGAAGCCGGTTATTAACGATTTTAACCAAGTCGTTATAATGTTTTTATATACACGCGTTTTATGCTTGTACTTATAAAGAAAACCGCAACCACCGCAAGATGCCACTATCGGATTGAAATCCGTGACCAGTAAAAGAAACTACAAATTTAGATAAACAATGGTTTAGCTACCGTTTTTTCTATAACTATGCCTGTGGAGTGTGTATACGGACTCTAAACCTCAAATGCTGTCTTCTTTCCTCTTCCATTAAAGCAGGAAACTGTGTCGCATCCCATGAAGGCGTGGAAAAGGGGAAGGACCTTCGCCGTTTCCACGCCTTCACGGGATGCGACACGGTTTCCTGCTTTAATGGAAGAGGAAAGAAGACAAAGAGAGGAAAAAACGATAGCTAAACCGTTGTTTATCTAAATTTCTAGTTTCTTTTACTAGTCTACCACTGAATTTGAATAGGAAAAAAGGAAGAATGGTACGAAACGACAATTTCTTTAAAACCATACTGGAAGGGAAGACAGAGGGGAAAAGAGGACCCAGACAGAGTTATCTAGCCAAGTGAAAGAAAAGGTTGATGTCGTGTCGTATCAAAAACTCAAGACACTCGTAAAAGTGACCGGATTGGCGAATACTCCACCGACAAGAGCTCTTAAATAAGATGATGATGACCACTGGATTCAAGTTCCCTATGGAAGGGAAAATTGAGGAAGCTGATCCTTTCATACAAAGCTATGTCGTTACTATGTATGACAGGTACGTACATACCTATACTTATCTATTCCTACTATTTTCTTTGCCTACATAATCCTCTTACTTTGTTAATCAGATTCAACATTGCTTCTTTCTTATACAGGTCAAGTCAATGTACAACAGTCAATGAATGTAGGAAACACCTATATTCACCAAAAAAGATCGTCAATTAGAGAACATACCACCTACTCCATATTCCATATCAGGGATTCCATATTTGGGGCCACGTGCTAAAGCCCTTTTATCACCTTCCCAATCCAGCGTCTTGGGGCTGGCGGAAAAATAGAAACGAATGGTCTCCCTACTGGACTAACAAGCCAGCAGTGGCAGAAGGTTCTACACGCAGAATGTTCAATACGTAAAACGTTCAAAACGCAGAATGTGCTACTCGCTGTAGATGCAAGGCAGGCTTTCAGCAGAGATGTAAATGTAAGAAAACAAACCTAAAATGCACAGAGCTACGATGCATTTTAGTTTGGATGAGGAGCGAACGATTATGTGAAGGAAAGTGCGTATAAAAGATAACAATAAATGTTTCTTTCTATATTACTAATTTTGAAATACATTGATTGCGAAAAAACTATAAATTGTATTTTTTTTCTCGCTCATAGCCTTTTAGACATTGAAATACTTGCCTAATTAGACAAGTTAACCAAGAAATCTCTTTTGGTCACTTCATTCTCATGCATCGAATACGAATTTTTAAGAAAATTGTCTGGATTCTGCTGCAAGAGCTGGTAGCGCAATTTCATTTAACTACGCGGCGCAACGTTCAAAATAATTTTTCTTCGTAATTTTGTAAGATTATCTGTATAAAAGGTATATTTTTCTGAATCTACATAAAATATGCTATATTTAAGTATTTCCAAAATATTAATTTGTTAATAGGTTGTAAAGTTATAGCTGTTTAAATGTATTTTTCCAGGTAAAATTTTTGACGTTTCTATGTTTCATTCGGAAACCACTTGCACAAAATGAAACAAAAATGCCAGAAATGAATTCCTCGTCCTTAATTTATACGAAAATGATACCAAACTTAACCTGATAGCTTTATTCTATCGTTTGCAACTGTTTGAGTTTGTCCGGTCGGAGCGTCCCTTTGATCCCCCCCCCCCTCCCGCCCCAGAGGGGGGGCTCCCGTGGGGTACCGATCTTGATCGGTCTTTTATGACCCCCTGAGCAACTGTACCAAGTTTCAAGCCATAGTCATGATTTCTAAAGGTTTACATTTTTTTTCTTAGACAAGCGCCCTCACTATCTTATCTTCTCATCATTATAATTTATTTCAAACTGTAATGAAGTCTTCAAAATAAAATAATAAAAGTAACTGAAGAATAAAAAATGACAAGATAACAGAAGGATCCACGCGAGGGAAGATTTCTTTAGTTTTTATTTGACAAGGTGTATCGTTGATCTTATGAATGTTGATCTAGAGTATCAATCCCATCGATATCACACACAGATTTCAAGGAAATTATCGATATCATACATAGATTTCAAGGACCATGTTTAGCAAATCACAAGGGGCCATATTAAACCACTATCCCTGGGGATATAAATATACCCATGGTCAGACTTGTCTAGTCTGACCCTGGGTAATTTTCTTTCCCAGATGTGACTAAACCTTGTTTGAGCAGGTCACGCAAGAAGCGGGTTTTTGAAGTTACGTTTGGGTCAAGTATCAGAGACGTTTTTTATGTTTAAATCGATCTCCCGTGTGTCCAAATTCATACATTTTAGACTCCACTTAAACCAAATTTACGCTCTAAAGATGTCTCTGAATCTCTGCCTTGAACTTCTACATAGCATCTTAATTTATAAGGCTCCTTGTTGTATACAGACAGGGTGTGAGAAAAGGTGTAATTTAGCTGGAAACCATTATACTCTACCCTTCAAGCTGAACAACTATGAACTATGTATGATATCGATACACCTTGTCAAATAAAACCTAAACTGCAGTACCTACTCGACTCAAAAGTATGTAAGTTACCTAGGGTCAGACTAGACAAGTCTGACCGTGCCCCCAATTCCCCCCCAGGGGGTGCTACCCCCCCCGTCCCCCCGCCCCCCCCCCCCCACCCCCCCCCCCCCCCCCCCCCCCCCCCCCCCCGAAATCATCCTAATATTTGTATGGGAAAAGTGATTACAGCACTTACTTTTTTCATTGTTTCTTCTATATGAACTATCCCCCCCCCCCCGAAATTTAAATGTCCCCCCCCCGAAACAAAAAGTCTGGATACGTGCTTGCCTTTAGATTTGCCAAAACACAGTTTTTTATTTTCCTTAAAATCAATGCGATGATATCGATACACCTTGCCCGATAATAATAATAACCATTTTATCCTACAAATAGTAAGTAAATCAGTTGTTTGGTGATCATCAAATCATAAAAATAAATAAAAATAGGGGGGGGAAAACATTTAGTGACTAGCCTAAGCATATGCTCACGACCTATATTCCCGAGGATTATAGCACATATGGAAAAAGTGATTACAGCACTTACTTTTTCATTGTTTCTATATGAATATCCCCCCCCCCCCCCCGAAATTTAAATGTCCCCCCCCGAAACAAAAGTCTGGATACGTGCTTGCCTTTAGATTTGCCAAACACAGTTTTTATTTTCCTTAAAATCAATGCATGATATCGATACACCTTGCCCGATAATAATAATAACCATTTATCCTACAAATAGTAAGTAAATCAGTTTGGTGATCATCAAATCATAAAAATAAATAAAATAGGGAAAACATTTAGTGACTAGCCTAAGCATATATTCACGACTATATCCCCGAGAGGCTAGTCTGAAACCTCTGAAACATTCTGAAACCTCAGAAACATCGACGGTTTTCACCAGTAGTGCCGAAACTCTATCCAGTGTGACGGGGGTGAGCCCGCGCCACTTATAATGGACACGGTACAATACAATGCCTCGAAATTGAAGCATGCCGGTTTTCTCACGAATGTTTTCCTTCACCGAAAAGCCAGTTAGTGTTACAAAGTGACATTTAGGCCGAGATTCAAGAGACGATTTTTTTGGTCTTAGTTCGAGCTAAGTAGGGTAGAACTATCTAGAAATGTGTGGATTTTGACATACGGGAGTTTGAACTATGACTTACAAATCGTCTCTGAATCTCGGCCTTAGTGACAAATGAATGGCTATATTAAACAAGGTGCCTATAGCTATCAACGTAAATTTTGTGAAACTTATAATAAATAATAAGAAACTATGTAGATCTTCCACCGAGTTCAAGGCAGAGATTCAGAGACATATTTTGAGCGTAAATTAAGTTTAAGTGGGGTCTAAAATGTATAAATTTGGAAACACGGGAGATTAATTTCAAACACAAAAAACGTCTCTGATACTTGACCCAAGCGTAACATCAAAAACCTGCTTCTTGCGTGACCTGCTCAAACAATATTTAGTCACATCGGGGAAAGAAAATTACCTAGGGTCAGACTAGACAAGTCTGACCGTGGGTATATTTATATACCCCCACCCCTCCAGAGGTAGTGGTTTAATATGGCCCCTTTCTCAACTTGATATCAAACTAAATTTGTATGCCTTTAGACAGGCACGTATCCAGGGGGGGGGATAGGTGGGATTTATCCCCCCCCCCCGAAATCCTAATATTTGTATGGAAAAGTGATTACAAGCACTTACTTTTTCATTGTTTTTATATGAATTACCCCCCCCCCCCCCCCCCCCCCCCCCCACCAAATTTAAATGTCCCCCCCCCCGAAACAAAAGTCTGGATACGTGCTTGCCTTTAGATTTGCCAAACACAGTTTATATTTAGTCACATCGGGGAAAGAAAATTACCTAGGGTCAGACTAGACAAGTCTGACCGTGGGTATATTTATATCCCCCACCCCTCCAGAGGTAGTGGTTTAATATGGCCCCTTACAATAGTTTTACTCAATATCAAAGTAAATTTGTGTACCTTTCAAATGAAGGACTTGCCAAACATCCTGTTTTATTTTCCCTGTCCATCTACATAATTATATCGATTAACCTTGTCAATTATAAATTGGGCCTATCCACACACCTGCGCTCTACATCATATAACGAATGGTACATGCTAATTAAGTAAAGATCATCAATTTTTGATCGTGACTTTTAAAATCATCAAACTAAAAGCAAAATTATTTGTCAATAATGACTTAATAGACGTCAAAGTCCTACTCTCGTTACATGACCTGCGCAAAAAGGTTTATAGTAACATTTGGGATAGAAACGTAACCGCGGTCAGACTAGACAATTGTGACTGTTAAGACATTTGTATCCCGCATCCCTGTTTATGAATGTTTTGTTGTCTTGGTTTTTCCTACAAAAACCGACAGAATTATCCATTAACTCTGTATTTCTGTTCCGCCTTTCCAAAATATAATTCAATTTTGCTCCAAAACAAACCAAAATTTCTTCCAGTCCTGCACGTTGGACTGCAAGTGAATGGGCCCCTTTAGAGTCTTGTCAACAGATTTTTGGGAATTTCAAATTAGTCTGTGATCGCAAGTGAGTAGTGTCGGTTGTCGGTTGACGAGTGGGTTTTCTGTGCAATAATTACTCGTGTTTACATTATATATTTTAAGTGTCGGTTGACGAGTGTGTTTTAAGCAACAATTACTCGTGTTTATTTATTTTAAGCATCAGTGTAAAATCATTTCTATGGAATTATGGCACTATTCGGTAAGCTGAAATCTTCTTATCCATTTCTCCTAGAAAAATGTTGTGTGTTTCCAGCCTTACTACAATTGTGTCTGTTTGGCATTTTGATTCCCAGGAAAAACTAGGTCTGTTAATATCTCAAATTCACAAAATTGAGCCACTATTAGGCTAATTATGTGTAGTGAATATTAAAGCTAACTAAATTATCTTCATAATAACGTTATAATTCAGTATCAGTTAGAGTAAATTTTAGTATCTAGAACACAAATACGTAACATCCTAATAATGACAGCAAGGCAGAGTTCATTTCAGATCGTTTTTTCTATATTTAGTTATAGATAAAATTGAAAACATTTCACATTACGATATTTGTTATGCAGTGGACATTTAAATAATATCCATATTTTGTACCAATGTGATTATATAAATCAGAAATTGAACGTTTTATCTCCGCGTGTAATTGGCGCGATGGCTAGAAAAGTTAAACTTTTGTAAGTCATGTTTAATCTTTTCATCCTACTTGGATATACGTTTAAATCTTTTCTATTGACTAAAAAACTACTTCTGATCCTAAAAATAACATAACATTTATAGGGTTATTTATCATATTTTCAAGAAAAACTCAATAATCTACAACAAGAGCCGTACATTGCCTTCGTATGTATTTAGACTTATCGTGGACAAGAAACCATTGGATATTGTGGAATGAACTGAGTTCTCTAGGCTACTTGAGCATGTTATCCGTAAAGTTTATCAACATTTGAAGTGCTACAACCATTTTTTATGGTTGTTTTTGTCGTTTAAACATCAGGTGCGCCAGTACTGATGAATCAGCTATGGCCGGTCAGAGATTAGGTAATTTTTGCAAAATGGCGGTCATAAATAACACATAATTTTAGGGAATGTTAGTGACCGAGGGCATATGAGTGGGTAGAGCTCCTCAAAGATTCGTTTTGTCATAAAAAGTTTAAATATTAATGAATGTCTGCGAAATTCAAAACATATATTTCTTTTGTCAATGTGTCGACTTACATAAACACGGTATTGATAAAAAACTATTACTTTTTGAGATATTGTTCATACGATACTTTACTTAGAGTACGAACAGGACTGAAGTATTGTACATGCTACATACAACAGTTTTCTTGGTAATTTATGGAAATGAATTTATAGTATGTATCGTATACAATAAAATACGCAGGAAAATGTTTGAAAAACATACGACATTCAACATTAGTATTGCGTTATTTATTTGGCTTTTATCAAGATTCATAAATTATTAATACTTTATATACAAATGTTCATATTGTTAAAGTACCAGTTAAAAAAAAAACATTTAAAATTAGGGATATTTTCAATGTAGTTAATACTTTTGTTAATTTTTATCATTACAAATTAGATGGTCAAGCTTGCGTAGCATTGCAGCATGTCATACATGCTCACGACTGTATTCCCCGAGGGGGTAGTTAGAGATATTTTGAAACCTCAGAACATCCAAGTTTCACTAGTAGTACCGAAACTCTGTTCAGCGTGAGGAGGGGTGAGCCCATCACCACTTGTAATGGGCTGTGGATACAATACATGCCTTGAACAAAGACGAGACAAAAATAACAATATGTAGGTATATGGTTAGTTTGTAATTAAACTTGTATTATCAAAAAGAAAGTATTTAGAAAAATTTGTGGACCAATGCACGAAGATGGCGCCAGCGGGACGTATCGTATAGGGATGAATGGATGATCATCTGGTGGCACTGACTCATAATGAACCGATAGTAAGGGTCAGCGAGTATATAGGCTTACCAGTAGATGGGCAGGCCACCTGGAAAGAAATGACAGCAGTAGAACTATCCAAACCATCTTTAATTGGACCCGCAACAGAAAAGATACAGAGGAAGACCTAAAAAGCAGTGGAATGATTGAGTCGAGGAAGATTTGCTAATTCAGAATCTGTATCTGTGTAGTAGGCCATAATAACACTATAATTGTCTATAAAGTACATTGTTACCTACACTGTACTTTATAGACAATTGAAAGTTATTATGCTAGGTCTCGGAAATTTGTCTACTGATGTAAAAGTTTAACAGGTCATCATAATTTTTTGGTTTTGGTTTCGTCAATATAAAGTATTATGGTTTCTAAGTTCGTCGTCTTCTAGTGTTAGCTTTTAAAAAAAACTATGCAAGTACTAAAATACTTGTACATAATTTAGCAAGAATATCGTAGTTAATTGTTAGGTTTTTTATTTCATTCCACGGTAATACGGCTTCTCCGTATGTACGTTTTATTTTCAGTTGTGACCTGTCAAAGTTGATTTAAAATAAAAAAATGTGTAAGTACCTGTTTCTTTCCAGCAAGATTTCTCATCCCGTTTCACATAATCTCACAAACCATTCTAAGGGTTTATACTTAAATAGTATTATTTTTAGAAGATCGAAGCATACAAACTGTTATATTTAATAATATGAATCGATTGAATGTGGTCAAGAAAAGGATGATGGAATCTTTCTCGTAAAATCCAAAAAGATAAGTCTTTGTGTCCACTTTTTAAAGTATGTAGCATTTGCGATGCCATGATATCAAGATAAAATGTGAACTTACCTACCAAATTAAATTAAATATAGATAACCTTTACTCCTTGGGGGAGACCTATGTCCAGCAGTGGACGTCCATCGGCTGAGATGATGATGATGAACCTTTACTCATCAGTTTGTAATACAAGACACTAAAGTATTTTTTAAACTAATTATAACTTTTAATCAGTTTGGTTAAATGAGTTATCAATCTGAAAGCTCTATGACCAGTAAAAAAGTGCTTGCAACCAGGGCTTGCAACCCATACGATAAGAAGAATAAGTAAAAAAGTCCCGAGAAGTTTTGGAGACATTTATAAAGAGGGAAGAAATTATTTTTAGGAACGTGCTTATTTACATTTTTATGAATAGGTACTGTACTTTTATAGTTTGATAGCATCACCAACCAGAGAACGAATTATTCAAACTCGGTTGTTATGTTCTTTTGAAACTGTATGTAGAGTCCTGTTAGACTTGAAAGATGATTTACTTCATCAATATTTGTATTTCTGGAAAAAAAAGTTGTGAAATAATGCAAGTTTTGAGGTTTTTAATTAACATTTTTCAAGTAAAGAACCGTATGTATAAATGTTTTGCGATGTACATAATGGTAAGTATGACATACAACATAAATCATTTTTAATTTTCCAGTGTAAATTATTGTAAAAGCATATACGATATATTTTATTCATAGATTTGCAACGTACACTATTGTAAGTTATACATACAACATGATTGTTTTTACTACAAACGGAGATAAATGTCGTATGTAATAGTTACGTTAGGTCACGTTGGTACTTTTCAGAAAAGGTTCAAAAATTGAAATAAAAAAAAAATGCAAAATATTAGTCTTGATTTTTGCAAGAAAAACGTTCTTTACTGTAAATTCGATACAGGTTTTCATTGAAAGGTAGGCAAAATCATGACTTGTACCAGTGGATCTGTTTGGAGAATGTAAGAAATATAGGTTTCCCATGTAAACAGCCAGATTTTTATTATTTTGTTATCTATCAGATGTTATTCTTTATGAATTTGTTTAATTTCAATAAAACATCGTTACAATATAAATTCAATTATCAATGTAATCATAAAATTAGATCCGCAGATACTTCGCAGCGTAAATTATTGTAACATTTACATACGATACCTCGGTGCATCGCTCGGCTCGCCGTAGAATATTGTTTAAGACATTACGACATAATACGTTGTATTTTATTTTCACATACCATACTTTACGTTCAGAAAACAGCATAAAAAACATAAATAAAAAAAATGTATTAATCACATCGTATAGTATACCTAAAAATAAGCCATTTGCAACAATAAAACGAAAATACCCATTTTGTTGGTTACGATACTATACGTAGGAGGGGTCGATATATGGAAAAATAGTTTAGAAAATCTAGATTGCGGGACTCAAATAACATTCATCTACAATTTATAATATAATTACGAAGATATAACGCTTTGAAATTTTTTATGAATAATTCTCGCAATCTAGACTTTCTAAACTATTTTTCCATTTATAAAATATCACTGCATGCTACCTGACTTACGATATTGTCAGAACAAAGATCCACTAAGACATAGTGGTACTTACTTCAAAACTTCGTAATTAATGTTTTTACTTATTTATAGTAAGTACATAAAAAATGACCAAGTTTTCAACTTTCGATAAAGTTATCACTGTCGAGGTTTGTTATAAAAAAACATGTTTAAGGAAATCCCATTCATGTTATTACAAACTTTAATAAGGAAAGTTTTTAAGATTGTAAGGAAATCAATAATATCGTTAGGTATGAGAATGAAAATAAGATGTACCGTTACATCCGGATACAACACACTGTCTAAACCACTGCAGATAGAAACATGAAACTTTGAATCATAATATTCTAGAGGATTTAGGGGAGCAATAAGAAAGGATTTTTCGAAACTCCACGCGAACAAAGTCGCGGACAATAGATAGTTGGTAATAATTCCGCACTCATCCAGAATAATCCTGATGTTTGGAAATCCTTGCCTCTTACGATAAAAGATAAAATAATAAATAGTTGAGACGATCCCCACTCGTAAGGGATGAGATCTTAACATTGTAAGCCTTTCATCTATTGATGACGAACATTCTTTACTCATTTCATAGATATACTATTCCAAGAATAAAGGCTACACTTCCTTTGTGTAAGGTAAGTGTGTAGAATGATGATTGTTACAAACGAAAGTGGTTTACAAGCACCTGCCTACATTTTCCGTTGAGATCTGCGTATGATTTGTGAAGAAATTCTAGATAATTATGAGGGTTTTTGTGATAACACATTCCGTCACTCCATGCAACGATTTCACGATGTTTCAATAGTACTGGGGCAGAAACAAGATGGTGTCGTCGGCACATGATAATATTATGCCGTCGCAGTATCCGGCGCACGCCTGCTGCAGTTATGTTATTTCTCGCTCGGTACCCCTAAAGTTAAAAGGTGTTTCATTGTTTAATGAAAATAATAAATAGTTTAAAGATAGCATTGGCATTTTTTAAATTAGAACCTATTTTGTAAAAAAAACGGTCAGTGTCCAAAGGTCCTATGTGCTCCTATGTATTTCTTGCTCGGCTCCCCTAAAGTTACCCTCGAAGTGCGGGGTGCGGTGCGGTATCTAAGGCTAGTGAAGGGCAAGGAGTGGTCATTCGTTATATAGTACTTTACTCTATGGTAGTACCTACTATTTATAGATAATTACAAGTAGGTACTCTGTGGTAACAAGTAACTATTCTATGGTAGTCGGTGTCGGCGGACCGTCGGTGGCGCGTTGCAGAATGCTATGGAATCTCAATCTTGAGGTCCAGGTTCGAATCCGCATGCACGGATCACATGTCATGTACCAATGAGTTTTTCTAACTTATGAACATAACACGACTGCTCTCAAACGGTGAATGAAGGACAACTTCGTGAGGAAACCTGCGTTCTATGCATAAACTTACCTACAAAATTGTTCTAATAAAATCTCATGATGAATTGCTCATTAATACGAACATTTTTGGCGTGTAATCTCAATCCTAAATGTAACAAAAATGCTTATTTTTTCTTGTTAATGCGAACATGGGCGTACCCAGCTTTTGGTCTTGGGGGGGGCAAGTCTGGGCGAGCTCCAGTTTTTGACGACCTAAAATCTGGAACGAGCAAAGCAAACTCGAGAATTTACTTCACCATAAAAACATATAGGAACCAAAACCTAGAGCGAGCGAAGCGAGCTCGAAATTTCACTGAATTCTGGAGTGTGCGAAGCTAAGTGAGCTCGAGATTTTATTGCAATGCATCTAGGTCTTTGTGGTACAATCGTAGCCAGGAGCGAGCGAAGCGAGCTCGACAATTCACCAAATTCTGGAGCGAGCAAAGTGAGCTCGAGATTTTACTGCAATGTGTCTAGCCAGAAGCTATTATATAATTTTAAGGCAATATAGTGAGATCAGTGTAATAAGTTTTAAATACTGGAGCGAGAGAAGCGAGCTCGAAATTTTACTGCAATATAGTGAGATCAGTGAAATAAGTTTTAAATCCTGGAGCGAGCGAAGCGAGCTCGAGTTTTTTACGACCTAAAAGCTCGAACGAGCAAAGCGAACTCGAGAATTTACTTCACCATAAAAACATATAGGATCCAAAACCTATAGCGAGCGAAGCGAGTTCGAAATTTCGCTGAATTCTAGAGCGAGCGAAGCTAAGTGAGCTCGAGATTTTACTGCAATGCATCTAGGTCTTTGTGATACAATCGTAGCCAGGAACGAGCGAAGCGAGCTCGACAAATCAACGAATTCTGGAGTGTCTAGCCAAAAGCGAGCGAAGCGAGCTCGAGATTTTACTGCAATATAGTGAGATCAGTATTATAAGTTTTAAATCCTGGAGCGAGCGAAGCGAGCTTGAGTTTTTTACGACCTAAAAGCAAGCTCAAGATTTAACTACACTATGAAAAGATATACGATCCAAAACCTAGAGCGAGCGAAGCGAGTTTTCACACAATTCTGGAGCGAGCAAAGTGAGCGAAGAGATCTCAAAATTTCTCATCACAGACTACCATGTCTATAGCAAGCAATGCTGCTATAGTAGAATAGAAAAAAGAGCGAGCGAAATGAGTTCGAAATTTGTGAATAATACAACGTAACTGGACCAGAATTTGGCCGACATAACAGTGCCATAATGAACAGAAATCAGAGCGAGCGAAGCGAGCTCGAAATTTTTCAGTGACATGACGTCGCTTTGCCAGAATTCTCACGTACGGACGGCAGGTTAGGCAGGTTAGGCCGATTCCAGGGGGGGGGCAGCTGCCCCCCCCTGCCCCCCCCCTGGGTACGCCCATGAATGCGAAGTTTATTTCCAAAGGGCGTGTAAAAGTAATAAATCTCGATTAGAAACAGGTTATTACGGGTAAACAGGGGTAAAGCGATTTATGGAGGTGATCTATAATTCGATACGGAATTAAAATTTTTAGATAAGTTTTTGCCCCGCGACCTTTTTGAAAGCCGACGCGACGTCCAAGCCTCGATTGGAAAATTCGGAAATGAATAGAAACACAAATTGGTTTTGATATTGAACATGCATTTCTTCTGTTTTAGACTGCGTCTACATCTGGTGAATGCACGGCGAACGCGCAGCTCGCGCGCAGCTCGTTCGCCAGATGTTGACGCACCCTTATTATATTATGCTAGGAAACTCATACTCGAAACTCCGTATTTTAGCATTCCATGGAAAGGTGTGTTATGTAAGTATGTAGTGATAAGTTGCGTGCGTTTCTTTTCTAGATTTTGTTTACTACAAACATATTGCAAACCTTAAAACTCAAATAAATCTGATATTATGTTTACGACCCTTTATAAAAATTTTACCTACCTTTACTTTTCGAAAAGACTCTCAAAACTCAAAAAGATTGCCGTTAAATTTTCGTTGTGAATTCTGTTGTATTTAGTCTCTACAGGAGACAGGCATGCCGGAAATTAATTTAAAATTATTTATTACGTAGGTACTTTTAAACAAAACAACGAGCCTGAAATCGAACCGATGTTGTAATTTACCGACATGGGTTCGCTATTCAGAATTAATTACTTTATCCATCTTTATTTGGGATAAATTTTGATCAAAATTTTCAGAAAATTGAATGTCGGCCGCAGACCGCATAACTTTATGACGCTGTTTAGTAAGGAAAAGTGTCATTAACCTTTAACCCTTAAACAGGCCTTGGCCACCATATTTAAATTCAATAATGAACCTTATTGTAAGTTTTTAGTAGGTACATTGTCAGTTACTTTTATGTGGTCGATAAATCGTACTATGCCTGTTTAAGGGTTAAACCACGCATGGGGTATACCCTACCCTTAGATAATCCAGTTTCTCTACGATTCTACCACGCCGGACTGCCAAACCAGGGTCCTGGGTTCGAATCCCGGTTCGGTCATGGATGTTATATGTTCGTGCCGTTATTGTATGGTTTCCATAATAAAAGCCTTTAGTGCTACTTTGGGGTCATTACAATGTATGTGCCTGTGAGCGTTATTTATTTATTTTATTTATTTATTTATTCTACCCATCAAACTGAACAACTATGACTATGGGACCAATCCTGTCAGAGCAAAAAAATTAATGTTCTGTTCCATACCAAACTGCAATACCTACACGACTGAAATACGCATGATACAGCAGGTTTATTTTTTTGATCTGACATGTTTTTTCCCATAGTAAAAATGGTTGGTTGGTTTTCGCTGCGTTATCCTTTTGATACCGTGTAGAATGTGCTGACGATGGAGCGGCGGCGTTTCTGGTACGGGGACGGGCGATGTTTTTTTAGGATTGCGTATGCTTGGTCGCTGTTGCGTCGCTGACGGTTGCATAGCTGGATCCGCTGAAGAGTTCTTCCATCTTTATTAATTCTTGTTCATACATGCTGCGTAGTTTCTATTTTCGGGGTCACCAGTTTGGAGACAGTGCGTTGAGGGTTGTTTGGTGGCTAGGGCAGGAGTAGTGAAGAGAGTTGAGTATCTGTGTGTACTCAGTGTGTACTAATTTATTAAGGAAAATACACCTTCTTATATACAACTCGGCGGTTCCCTATTCGCCGGTGGACCGCCGAGGCAAATGTAAATGTGGGTACCCCACAGTAAAAGTTGTTCAGTTTAAAGGTTAATGATACTTTTCCTTACACCCTGTATGTAGCAAAAGACTGCTCATTTGTATCTGACGATGTCAGTTATGATTTCCCAGCGGGCACGGGTTTTGTACCGAATTACGTAATTCATCGTCGTTTTACTTTCACATTTCTATTCTTTGTCGTCGGTTTTGGTAATGGTGATTGATGAATGATAAGCTGATGTCTAAATAAAGCGTAATTTACCTACCTATACATCTAAATGCACAATGGGGTGTACACATTCTAAATAACAAATGGGATGCTAGAAAATAGTCGTTCCGAGTTACGAAACCTGATTTCGTCTGGTGTACCCCCTGGTCAGCCTCGAGACGACCACTGCTGGCTGGCTAATATTTCCACTACAGCATGAATGATTATAATGCGATATCACTCATGCTGACATGATAGAAGAAGAAACAATACAATTTGATAACTGGAACCATTGACTTACCAACTACTGGACGTAGGGAAGTGTCCGAACCAAAAGAGAACTAAAACGTATGAAGAGAACTAACTACGCGACACTCTTTATTTGACTGGCGCTAACACGCGAGCGCGTGCGGTGCGCGCCGTACCGCGATGGGGAAAAACTACGGAAGCCAAATGAAAAAGAATTCCAGCATTTTCAATGTTAATATTACAGTAGATGTACTTATGTTTGTGTGGGTTAGTCTCGGACACTTTTTTCGATAACTTTGTACTAGACCCGGCATCCATTATTTTGTATATCGATGACTGGAACCTTTAAATTTTAAAACGCATTACAGTGACTTTTTCTGATCGCTCAAAAACGTAGGCACAATTTTTTATTACCATAAAAAAGGTCGTGAGGAAACCTGCATGCTTCAATTTCGAGGCATGTATTGTACTCACTGTCCATTATAAGTGGCGACGGGCTCACCCCCCGTCACACTGGACAGAGTTTCGGTACTACTGGTGAAACGTGGATGTTCTGAGGTTTCAGAATATTTCTGACTACCCCCTCGGGGTATATAGTCGTGAGCATATGCTATGCTATAAAAAAGGTCAAGTGTCTATTCAGATAATGAAACTAAATATATCCTAAGGAATAATCGAGAAACATTGTTAGACATACCATACAAAAGTGCGGATCAGTCGATCGATTTTATATAAGAGATCCATCAAGTTTCTCTTTTTTCGATCAATTTTTCCTCAAGGACAGTTTTTTAATAACAATGTCTGAATACATCCTAAAAAATTGTATGATACTTAATTAAAACGTAAGGGTTTACCTATATTAACTGTTCCTATAGGTACGGTATAGGTTCCGCTTCGCCTCGGTCAACAATTACATGGGATCTAAGACCTTTCTTACTTTCCTGCCCTCGGTGTGTCTCCTATAGTAGAATTAACTATAGTAGAATTACACGCGTTACTTGGCCATATAAAAGCATTGTCCATAAATGTAACTAAAAGTTTTTGCTATAGGTCCTAAATATTTCTCTATTAAGTCTTTTAACCTCTCGTATGCTGGAATTCCAGACACAATAGAAAATGAATTGTTCTTGGAGCAGGAGTGCGATTTTTGAAAATCATACGAGTGATTCGGCAGTAGAAAGATGCATAATCTCCATAGTAATTCTGACATTTTCTACTGCCGAACCGCTCGTATGATTTTCAAAAATCGCACTGCAGATCTGCACCAAAGCATACGAGGGGTTAAGACAAGTTTAATCCGAAACGTGCTGCATACACACGTAGTTCCGTCCTAGTTTCAAAATTAACCAATTTAACACATGTGCACATTACACTGGTTATTCTGGTTAATATTTAAGTAAGTATGTAGTTTTATAAAGCATTTAGCCAGTAAATTTCATGTATAATCTATGTCAGGCTAGGCACAATGTAAACCCCTCGAAGGTTTAAATGCCATAACACCGATGTTACCTATGTATTGTTTTTATGATGAATAAATTATATAAATATATTTTAAAAAACACGATCTAGAAACCAATATCTGTTCAGATTTGTTTTACATTTGTCAGATTTCCGTTAAAATATATTTTCAATCCATTCTAATTTAAGATTTGTATGGGGAATTTTGAGCCACGATAACTCTACCAAACTAGGCGACTATATATTTTGAATATACTCGTAATATAAACAGATATATATGGTTTATAGAACGTGTCTTAAAAAAATAATTGGCTTTAAGTAAGTAATTGATTTATATCCAAAATATAAACAAATTTCGTTTGTATGGAGCGCGCCAACGTGATCTAATGGTGTTTCTACAACACCACCTAATACTATAGTTTTTCCACCGTCGCGTTTTGTAACCAGCTCCAGAACTCCTCCGCCTCCTCGCCCCAGAACATACCAACTTGGTTATCAGGAGTTACAAATAAAAACAAGGTGTAATTGAACATTTTAATTTATTTTTAATTACATCTTTGGTAAGTACAATGGCTTATGGGTTTCCGTGGCCCCGAGGGTTTGGTCTTTGGTACCTACATTTTTGGTGTTGACCTTACTTTCGTAACAATTATGTATATTTATATGAATTTACTTTTCAAACACACATTATGTAGTTTACATTAAGATTGGGTTTTAAATAAAGGGTCCAAAAATCAAAGTAACAAAATAATTAATTCAGTCGTTGTCATTTTGTTTTTGGAATATCTAAAATCCTTAGACAATAATAACTACGGATCAGCCCTGCGTGCGTTAGCTTTCCCCTCTGCCAAGTAATTACATGGTCAATTGACCATGTGCATTTACATACCTACAATTTTAGGTATAGGTACTTTATCTTATCTATCACTAAACGTGACAGCCTATAATCTCGGAACAATATCATTAAAATAGTCTCGTTTGGGGTTCTCATGACACTATTTTTAACAATAAAATTTTTAATCTGAAGAAATAGAATGAAATAAAAAGTTGCGGATTATGTGCCCCATACCCGCGTCTCACGCAAAAAGTGTCAGAAAAGTTTGTTGGTAGAATTACACGAGGAACACGTCCATAGTTATCATGGTCTTAGATCAAATCGCAGTTATGTCAAATGTTTGTAGGAATATATGTTATTTTCATGTGCCAAATGAGTATTATAGATTTTCAAATAAATGTGAATTATCTTAGCAATCACACACGTCTAGGGTCCATTATCTGGGTCGTTGCAATTTATCATAAATGGAATTCTAAAATGAATTAAAAGTTTTGTAACAGATAAATGTTAAATTTCTTTGTACTGTCATATTATTTTACACACCATCATTTTTTGTTTAGGTAATATTAAGGCGCTATTATAAAAGTGACTCTAGGTTTTTTTATATCTTTCTATTTAAGTACAATGCTAATAAAAAAAACCTTCAAAAATACAAACATTAAAAAAAATACAAAATTCCTAATAAATATGACACGAATAGGATATTTTCAGTGTACAACATATTTTCCTAAAGAAAAGTTCTGTAATTACCTACGTAATTTACAAGGTCACTGCGTTTATTTTATAATTGTTGTAATAAATAAAACGAAATCAAAAAAATCTGGAGTCACGTTAGTGTCACAAATATAAAGTGCCTTAATTTAATACTTCGATAACAATACAGTTTCCCTTTAATTTGAAATGCAGATTACGCTCTACAATGTAGAAACGTGAAAGTAAATAAGTAACATTGTAATAATTACGTATAATATAATATAGTAAAAACTCTACTGTGGACTTAATGTTCCTACTTAAATAAAACATAATTGTAATTACCTTTGGAAAACTTCTGTTATCATAATAATTATTTTAAGTTTACTTATGTTACTTATTCTTGAAATCGTATAAAACATTTATTTTTATCGCTAGTAACACTTACTAATAAACTTTCCAAACTCTTCTAAATGACGTCTTGATTTTTTAACGAATCAGAACAAAACTTAATTGATTTTACTGGTGCTATTATGTAACTGTTACTCTTCGATCATCGATTTATATTTGATGGATTATGTGTTTATAACTTTTCAAGGCGATCATATTTTCTTGATCATAATCTCCATCAAATTAATAATCATAAAAATAGAGAGAAAATCACTAAGAACTGTCAAAAATCCCAATTTTAATTATAAAAATCTCTAAAAAGTCTGTCCGAATAAATTGTTTGAAAAACTGACTAAACATTGTTCTTGCTTCATCAATCAAATTCTACAATAAAAAAAACAGAATCACGTAAAGATCACGTATAATTCAAACAGTAATCTGAATGTCGTCATCGCCGACATTTTGTGTTTTAATTCAAAGTGTTAATAAAATAAATGACGGTATGGTTTTCCTATTATTTTAAACTAAATTTATGCCCAAATATACAATATGCAATAAATGTTTATCCTGACTGCTTTCCAAGTTTACTGGGCCTACGTACGTCAATCAGTATTTAATTATACTGTCATTTGTTACATTATAAAAGGAAAATAATTAATAAACCTCATCTATGCAGCACCGTATTCGATTCAATATAATCTCATCGAAACAAATGTCTTTGACATTGTTCTTACCTAAAATATCACACGTTGATATAGTACACTTCGTACGAATAAATTCTACTCGTACTTCTTATACTGTTTACGAATATTGTTAACTTTTATTCGAGCAGCGCCTTATTTGTCCGTAGTAATAATTTTCACACAACTCTTTTAGGTACAATGCATGTTACACTTTACACTATAACGATACGCTAAAAAACTTGTCCGCATTCGAATTGCTTGGGCACTTTGCCTTCATGCCTCACCTTCGGATTTGACATTTGGCCTTCAGGTACTGTCAATATTATCGCGGTCAGGAAGCTGGCATAGAAGGACATAATATGAAGGAAATCTATGATTCTACGATTTCCTTCTATTTGGTTTTTGGCTGTACTATTTCCAGCTTCCTGGCTGTTCCCTTATCAAACGTTTTAGTCAACTAAAGTGGAATGGAATGTCAATTTCATTAAAGGATTTAACGTCATGTATACAATAAACTCTTCTTTAAATCCAGGTAAGGTAAGTACATTGATCAATATCATTTACAAAGTGATGTTGATTTTGAAAATGTTAACAATACGTAAGTACACAATGTTTCCAATTAATACATCAAATAATTTCCTTCAAGCTTTGAATCACTTATACAGTCACACATATCAAGAATTACGCATCGTAGATCGTCTTATTCATCTCGGTATATACCACATAATCCTATAGGTATATATCTAGTTCTTACAATAATATTATTTCTATAGGTACATCCGTAGGTATTCCAGGGAATATCCTTTCCATACATATACAGATTATTCTAACATTTTTATTCAGTCGGTAAAAAAAATCTTTTCGCACACGTTTCACATTAAACGCGCGGACGGTTCGTGCTAATAATAAATTCCAATCACACACAATTACACTAATGGCTTTACCGAAAACAAATAACTCTAATAATCCCGCAAAATTTTAGTTTCATTGATCACAAATTACCATCTTTTCTGATTTATGGAACCGCTTTCAGATTTAAATGTTATTTTCGGTGGGCACAGTGATTTTTACTTACGCCTTATTTATTACAAACTGAGTAAAAGGCTTATTACACCTTCCTAAATTCAGATTCTAATAAGAGGGACAAAGCTAGAACGGGACGTTGTAAGTACGTGCTTTTTATTAATTATTAGAATCTGAATTTAGGAAGGTGCAATAAGCCTTTAAGGTCTGAATACTTCAGAGGGTACCTCGTACCAAGAGGGTGTTCAAATTTTCAGTGACTGTACATTTATGTTCTGTCTATTTACGGATTCCATTGCCAATCTATTATAAATTGGGAATAGAATCCGTAAGTTGAAGGTACCTTCGGCCTGTAACAAAATACCGGTGAATTGACCCACCTTTGTGAGCCCACATCATAACGCGAGCGCGGTGCTCCTGTTTGTTTGCCTTGACCCACAATGACGTAAGTCGTTCTACTCGTCGTCAAGTGTGCTTCGGTTTCGGCTTGCCTTATCAAGACCTTCCATTTTGTACCAAATTGGAAATTCCTTTCAATTACGGGCTCTGCGTAGGATTCATTAACAGACAATCGCTTTCCTTACACTACACCTACCAACGTTGCTGCTTAGTGCCAAGTAATGTACCATCATTGTATTAACCGCCTGGCTTTCTTCGGCGAAAGAAAACTTTCCTGTACGCCTTCCGATATTCATTAGACATCAACACATACAAGACTGGGTTAATGCACGTGGAAGAATATCTTAAGAGATAGCTGAAGGTCCACATCACGGGATACGTCCGTAGATCGGGCACCAATTGTACTAATGTTATTGGAAGATTGGATACGAAGAAAGTGAGTGTGATTACTGTGATCATCGCTAGGAGCTTCTTGTCTTTTGAAGTTGGGAGCAAATTTCGCGGACGATACAATGTGCGACCTATTTGGCTGTTTCGGAATTCCCTTGTCAACTTAAGTATTCTTGGATGTCTTGCGACATTTGATGTAGAAGACTCTTCGTCTGAAAGTGGAGGCCGTGCTGCTGCATCTGAAGTTCTAGCTGACGTGATTTCTGGTACATTATGACGTTTCTTATTTCCAGATTTGAGTATTGTCTTTCTGACTATGAAGAAAATTCTTCCATAGCAAATAAGTATTGCTAAACAAGGGATTACGAAAGAGGAAAGGAAGAGTATGCTAACTGGAGATCTGCTATTCTCATCGGGTATTACTGCGCAGAATCCTACAATGGTATCCATGCCAAAACGACCCCATTTCTCCAGCCATGTAGGTATTAACATTACAAATGAAAAAAACCACATGGCGACCACTAATATCAGCAAATTTCTCTGACTGAAGATACTGTAAAAAAATAAATAAAAGTTGTTATAATACATGATGATTATTATGATTATTGTTGGTTAAGAGAATTGATCAAAAACTCTAAATTTTTTATTTAATTAATATTAAAATGTATTTAATTTAAACAGAGATAAAAATTCGAAGAACCAAAGCAAACACTTGTCGAACTGTTATACAAATAATTTAAGCAGTATTCTGAAGATAGCAATTTGGTACCTGTGTAAAGTTTTTTTTGGTCTTTATTTTATATTTTTTACGGATAGAAGACATACATCATTTTAAGAAACTTTATTTCTTTTTTTTTGCAAAACATCGAGTTTATCAATATAAATTTAATTTTTAACTATAATTTGTAAAAGGCAAAAGTTTTCGGAGAAAAAGCTTTGCTTAATTTAAAAAAATAAAAATCACCTGCCTTCTCTTTCTAACTCAACTGGAAACAGAAACGGCAACATCAAATGTCAAATTCTGACACTATAATATTATTATTTTTTTCTTTAATGGCCAGCTATTTTAAGTTGATTTTTAGTTTACGAAGTTTGCAGGTACAACGAGTGACGTCACTCGTTGGACCGAAAAACAACGATATTTTATTAAAAATAACTGTAATCCTTTTATTTTAAAATGTCTGTCATAGAAAATATTGTTAGTGAGACAATTATCTCGAAATGGTTTTCGATTTAGCCCTCCAAAAAAAAACTTGACATACCGAATTTCAGAAAAAAAAAGAAGCAAAATAAAAACTTGTTCTTACGTTGCATAGACAGTCGGATGTGCAATCATGACATATCTGTTGATGGTGATTGCCAGTACGATGGTCAGAGATAAACAAACCAGAGCGTATCGCGTCATTGGTACCAAACGGCAGAGGAAAGCACCATGCGGCCAGGATCTACTCCAGAAAGTAGATGCGATGAAGGGAAGATTGAAGAAACAGTGTAAGAGATCACACATTGAAAGGTTGATTATGAATATTGCTGTTGCATTGCGTACCTGTAATGAAAAACAATGCAAATTTACAGAAGGTACCGTAAAAGTTGTAGGTAATGATGACACTTTATGATGTTAAGGCATGATCTTAAAGAAATCTTAAAAAGTGTATGTTAGCCTTGAGTAAAATAGTAAGCCGTTTTTAATTACAAAGAAGTCACTACCTACTCGAATTGTTCTTTTAACGATTGACATATTCGATATTAATAATACAATAAACTTATACTCCCGCAGCTATACAATTCGAAATCAAGTGCCGAAAAACTATATGGAGCTTGAAGCGATTCCTGATTTATTATAACGATTCTTTCCTTTTTGCTAACAAAACAATTTATGTGTACGTACTTATTTGTAACGTACAATTATTACGCCACCAGCAAATGATCCGCAAACGGTATTACGTTCATTGGGTCACGTAACCTGTCCAAATAAAATGTCACCGACTATTTCCCACCTAACTGAATTATAATTTAGGCTTGCCATTTCACGGGCTATTAGGCTACGAGCTTAATTTCCCATACCCGGTGAAATATGATAGGATCGTGTATGTGTCGCTTAATGGAGTATAAAAGTTTATCATAATAGCCCTACCTATTGCTTCTAATGAAAATGTGATATTTAAGGATGATATTTTCATGAATGTCTTGACCTTATATTGGTCCCATAGTTCGTAACAAATGTAGTTAGCTAAGGTAGAGAGTATTGGTATATCGGTATTTGTCGCATTCTGTCTTGTAGATATTCTGTACCATGCAAACTTTACATAGTACATTCACGGACCTGAAAAAAAGACGGACGTAATCTCGTCTAATCACGAGTGAAGCACCCATTTCTTTTGTGTGCGTGCTGTCACGCAGTACATAATGGTGACGGGTGTCGGACCTGCGCCTAGAGATAGTGCCTCTGTGTGAGTGTAGGTCCCTTGTAGAACAAACAAAAATGTAGGACCTTGCATGCTTCACATCTTTTTAGTGTCACATTACGTCCGTCTTTTTTTCAGGTCCGTGAGTACATTAGATAATTTATTCGATTAGTGCCTCTTTTGTTTGTAAAAGCGACTACTTAATTTAATAGTAAAAAAAAATCCATTGTTTTAATGCAATTCGTAAAAATGAAAATACACCTAAATTATCAGAAATATTGATTATATTCAGACGTTCCTTAGGGCTTGGAGTTAGACAGTAATTTAACTTTAATGTTTTTTAGTAATAGGTACTTTACAAGCACATCACTTTTTCCAGCTAATCTGGAATTTTATGCTCCTGTATAAGAAAACAACATTATTAAGTTAAATTAATAAAAAAGTTAATTTTCATGGCACAACTAGACAATTTATATTCATGAATTACAGTAAAATTATGGCATAACACTGAATTACGGCGTAAGTGCAAAGGAGATGATGACTTATGAGTTAGAATGAGGGAGAGAGAGGACGGGCTCTATGATATATGACATCTAAATTATATAAACAGTTGGTTGGTTAAGTTTGATTGTACACCGAAATTAGATTTAACTCTCGTTTTGAAAACTTTTAATTAGATTCTGTGTTTTCATTAACATCCTTGTTTGATACAAACATTTGCAGGGTCTCTTTTTTACCCGACTGCGCGACGCAAAGGAAGGGTAATGTGTTTTAATTGTTTAATTTCTGATATAGATTTGTATTTAGATTGAAAACTGTAATCTTGTGTTAATTGGAGGGTTGAAAAGCATGAGTCAATGAGAAAATTGGTGTGTTGTTGAACTAGAAACAAAAAGGTCAAGACACAAAATAAAACTGTCGATCTCGTAAAAAAAACGATGATCAAGTAAACGCAAGACTTTCGAGAAATAACAAAGAATAAACACTACTCACTTTCTTACAACGTGCAAGAGCGATGATGGTGACCAAATTTCCTGGTATCCCGATTAGAATGAACAGAATACAACAAACAGAGGCAAATTTCATCAAACCCTCTGGGTATTCTTGAAAAAGTTTCAAATTATCCAGCTCCTCTTCAGACATATACTGAATCCCATTGTTTGTTAAACTTGCTAACACATTAGCCATTATAAATAAAAATATGTTTTTGTTTTAAATTGATGTGCCCCTTCTAAACGAAGAGTCCAAACTGCCATTGCATATTGGTCGCAGTTAGTTTCTGAAATCATTTTCCTGTGATTCAACGTTTACGTAGAGACTAGCTAAAGTATATGTATGTGTAGGTAAATTGTTATAATGGCATATGCGTATTATCCTGTGACGTTCATCATTAACACAATATTGCTTTCTAAAATTATTACTTTTCTCTTCAAATTTATTGCTAATCCTTAAATATATAAATAAAGTTACGGCTTATTTTGTAATGTGTCATCAAACGACGGAACTCATAAAATTACAGGTACACATAACAAGCTTTTATGGCCCTTGACTTTGATAACACAAAATAAATATTTCATCGACATCACATTGTCATGGAACGTTAAATATTTAGTATGTTACGTTACAGGTGACGTTGTTCGATAATAATGGATTAGGTTATTCCGTTAAAATAACGTTATCGTATCGTAAATAATATACATATAATAGAATGTAAACTCGAATAATAAGTCGGTAGGTATATGATAACATTAAAAACATTATTTAGCTACGTACATAATCTACACGGAAACACTAATCATTATCTTTTTTACAAACATGTAAAACTTACATCACTACAAAACATTCAATATCCACATCCTTCCATAGCACAATCACGGACGGCTCGCGATTCTAACAATTTATCGAACTATTATTCTACGAACATACTTATAAATTAATTACAAATACGAGTATATACAATATGAGTATTATGAATATTGAGAGTTAAGGTCCATCACGTATAAACGGGACACTAAGTTCACCAGGGGTTCCGGCTGTTCAGCCGTTTACGATTAGTCACGGCGGGCGCTTCTCGGAGACGCCATCGCCGGACGATCGTCACGCCCACCGACGACACATCAGCAGGTTCTTGTACGCCTGCCGGTACTCACTCGACATCACCACGTATATGATCGGGTTGATGCACGTCGTCAAGTATATCAGGAGATAACCCGCGATGTTCGCCGCCGGATGCGACGTGAACTCTCTAAATATCTTTGTCAACGTTATTGGGAGATAACACACCCAGAAAGAGAGCATTATTGCCATTATCATTTTTAGTAGCTTCCTATCTTTTGGGGTCAAACGTGGCGGTCTGACGGATGCAGGGGACCGTTTTAGTGCAACGGCGGCTTGTCGAAGTCTCTTGGTGGTTTCGCCGCCGCTAGGAGTACGAGGTTTGGCATCGAGAGCTGACTCTTCATCATGACCGTCGAGTGTGTCAACGCCTGAGGATGACGAACGTTCTGGACCAGGAGTAGAAGGGCAGTGTAGAGCAGGTGGCGCAAGTAGTGCTCTCCGTGGAGGAGCGACATGGTTCGTTCCATTTTCAGGCCCAGGAGACCGTTCAAGTGCAGTAGATGCAGACCCTACCGCTGAGTCCTCGAGTCCAGCTCGAAGTCTACCGCGAGCTGGGGCACGAGACTTCCTCGCCGCTTCCCTCACTATACAAAATATTCTTGCATAACATATAACTATTGCTAAACAAGGAAGCATAAATGCTCCCACAAACAAGAACTCCTTAGGAGATCTACCATTTCGGTCTGGTAAAATAGAACAGGAGCCAATAGTTGGGTCCAAGCCAAATCGCCCCCATTTTTCTAGGAATGTTGCAATCAGTGCTCCAAATGAGAAGATCCAAGTGCTGGCCACCATAACTGCTAAATACTGCCGCTTGTATAACCTGGTGACAAAAACAACAAAATAAACCACAAGATCAATAAATAAAACGTTTAGACTTATCATTGTCATTAATACATACTTTGGGTAGATTCTTGGGTGAGAGATCATGACGTATCTGTTGATGGTGATAGCCAGAACAGTGAAGAGTGAAACGGCGACCAGGGCGTATCGTGCCAGGGGAAACATCCGACATAGGGTCCGTCCATGAGCCCAAGATTTTCTCCAGAATGTGGATGCAGCCAGGGGAAGGTTGAAGCAGCAGAATAGAAGATCTGAGCATGACAGGTTCATAATAAACACCGCTGTTGCGTTCCGGACCTGAAACAGAAAATGATTTAATAAACATATTGAGAAATATAATTCATAAACCTTTTGTTAAATACAGTAAATATACTATTCAAATATAATTCATGGCGCTTTTAGTAATTAGGTATGTTTTAAAGGATGTTCAACATAAATCAATTGTATCTGTCTACCCCAATAAGCATAAGCATCATATTTGTTTTATATATATCTGATGTGACCTCAGTGTGACGTAGAAGATGAGGTTTCAATTTGGAAACCTTCTCCTTATAACTATGTACGAATTAAAGAATCAATACTGAGTCGTGAATCTTGTTAGTAAGATTAGTAATTTTACGTGACTTTGGAATATTTGTGTTTGTAGTGCAGGGTTTAACAGTGACTCAAGAGAATCATACATTTCAAAGTTAACGAAAACCATACCGCGGTTCAACGACCAATTTCCTCAAAATGAGAAATAACGTTTTTGTTGGATGCACTACAAAAGTTGCCTGTAGATATTGGAAGCAGTCGTAAAATGTTCAGGTTGATCTTTACTATAACTGGATGGCCAGAAAATCATTATAGATTCGACAATTATCAAATAATGCCAAAAAGGAATGAATTGAAGCCTAAAGGGTCTAAAGACCTTTCCACGCAGCAGGATAATTTATGCTAAATAAATCATGGATTTCACTTACTAAGTATACCTACTCTTAGCCCCACTTGCGCCAACCACTGGTTAGCAATTAATTCCGGATAAAATGGCTCTTTCAGTTGTTTTTCTATACAAAAAATCATGGGTTACCAACTTAACCTGGAGTTTATTGCTAACACAGGTTGTCGCAAGTGGGGCTAAGAGTGCTGTAAATATATATATCTAAAGAATATGACTGTCTGCTACGTTTACGATTATGTATTGTTATTGTTTTCTTATCAATGAGTATTTCTTGTATTAATAACTGAGCACTGACCTGCGCTATACGAGGGATGGTAATATTTCAATGTCACTATCGGCAGTGTAGTGTATTAATCATAGATTTCATTATTTTGTTGATTTCAATCGTAACAACAAATGCCGACTCTTCATGTTTTATTTGGATTGAACTTTGTTTACGATTGCCATGCATCCCGAAAGATGGGCCAAAATCACCGGCGTCGAGGTAGACCGAGAAAAAAGTGGAGAGATAACATGGATGCCTTCTTGGAGCGTTGGCCAGAAGTTGCACACAACAGAGAGGATTGGAGAGTAACAGGGGAGGCCTTTGCCCAGCAGTGGAGCAGAAACATTGAACAGGCTACGTAAAAAAAAAGTTGTAAAAAAGTAATTGCTCCTTTTGTCGTCTTTTGAGCTACATCGCCTACCTATCAGTTGTTCACTTCCTCTACCCTAAGTTCGTCTGGTAGAAACAGCTTCTTAGCGATAAGACGTTATTTGTGGCTTTTGTATTTTCTTCTCGCTGTACTTCTACTGTATTTATGCGATTTTTGGTTTGAAATAAATGACTTTAATTTTAAATATTTGTTATTCACACTGTAAAATATATATGTATATCACGTGTGTCCGAAATTTTTTGAGATTAGACAAAAATGTTTCATTGACCAGCACTATACTTGTGCTGTATAAGATGTTGTTAACCGATGCTAAGTTAAAGCTTAATTATATTCAAAAGAAGAACTCGGTAAGGTTCTTGACAGCTTATGGTCGATACCGTGATGGTGTTTGGAGATTATAGGCCGGATTCGACCAAACTTAGATTTATATAAGAGTAACTATACAAGGAACAATTTTATTGTACTCTTGGTGTTCACTCCGAAATAACTTCATTTGTCTTCTACCATACTAACCCGTACTAAAAGAACGAATGTATAATCCACCTAAAGAAAGAGGTCGTTGTATCCGTACTTTTTGTAATGTGAGGTTATACAGTTTTAATTTGTTAGGTTTCTTTTTTTAATAATTTTTTTAATTATGTGACATTGACATTTCATTAATCTCGGTCTTGCTTTACACCATTGCTTTACACCATCAAAATTGGCCGTTTAAAATTTATTCATATATTAGGGTTGGTAACATGCAAAATCAGTTTACTCTAGACTAGAGTAACCGGCGACTTAATCTAAGAATAAAATTTACTCCCGTTTGGTTGAATCGGGCCAATGCGATGCTTAATCGATTCTTTAATGAAGTTCAGTCCCCATAGTAAATAATTATTAAAGTATGAGGTGTACTGGACTATGTGGTAAAGTACCTTCACATACATGACTTTATATTGACAGGATGTTGAGGACAAACTTTACTGCAACCTTATCATCGGCATTGTTTGTTAATAAAGCCACAATGATGCAATCATAGACATATTACTCTAGTGATAGACAAGCTCGTTCAAACAAACATCATGTCACACAAAACAACACAAAATGACACATTGCGGTCTGTCATTGCTATAGTGACGAAGTGAACTCGGGAACATCAATCAGGGGCGGACGTGGTGCGCACAACTTATTCAAGTGGAACTGGAGTTGCTTCTATGAAAGGGCAAGTCTATCGCTAGAGTTTAAGTCTATGGATGCAACCGAGGTTTTCTATGAATAATACATTACTAGTAGCGCCCGCGACTTCGTTCGCGCAGACCACTAATACACGCACTTAATTTTTTTTAAATAGGTCCAGGTAACGTTTTTATTAAGAAAACCGATAACGATGAGACAAATCTAAATGGTAATCCAAACTAAGCTTTTGTGAAAACCCCATTCTCATCGGTTTAGTAGTTTTTAAGTTATTAGTACCTACTCGTACACAAACTAACAGATTCCAGCCGCAATTTTTTTTTGCATATGTATACAACGTGTTAATGAATTAACGCAAAACTAGAAAGTAGTTTGTTTAGAATCGAGAGCAGAATCGAATTATCATGGTTTCAGCATAGGTAATTTTTTTGAAAATCTTAAATAATTTGTAATTAAAATTAAAAATTTTCTGATCTCGATCTCAAACCACCGCATGGGCACACTCACCCTACTTACTACCAAAACAAGATTCTTAAAATGTATCCATGAGCATGTTAGCGCTTTCATTCATTGCTGAAATGATAACAAATTATTTTTGCCACAAAACTTAAAATGCTAATAACTTTTAATTTTAACTATCAAAATAATGAAATTATTGTTTCAATCTAATTATTTTGTTATAAATCAGTTGGGGTGTATGAGGTTTTGCGCTTATTCATTAACACGTTGTATATTTTAAATCTTTTTTCGCATAATTTATTGTTTGGAAACTATTTAGGCCTAAGCTCATTGCAGCGATTTTATCGAGCGATAATATCGCTGCGATTTTGCGATAATTGTTTCCAGTAGGTACATTTTGTATGGGGACGCGCGCGATCTTACACACTGCAGCGATATTATCGAGCTATAATATTGCTGCGATTTTGCGATAATTGTTCTCAGTACATTTTGTATGGGGACGCGCTCGATCCCACACACTGCCGCGATATTATCGCAACTCTTTCGACTACATTCAGTGGTGGGGCGCATGCGTGACGCGAATCGCGGAATTGTGCATTCATCAATAGAGCGGGGCTAGACAGCGCTTTTATTTTTAGTATTCAAGCAAAAAAGAGCCTAGTAATGGTCAGGCGGAAAAGTCCGCGATAGTCTGTACATAGGATCAAGTTTACAACTTTATTATACGTATAGATTTTATCGAAGATATAATAATGTTATCTACATCCATCTTCTATAATATCGTAAGTATAAAGATATAGATTTAAAATATAGGTACTCGTAAATATCATCAGTACTGTTTGTTTTCTTTTTAAAGGCTTCCGCACATTGCAGCGATATTATCGAGCGATACTATCCACAGCGATATCGCGACACCTTACACACTGAAGCGATTCCGCGATTCGCCTCACGCATGCGCACACCACTGAATGTAGTAGAAAGAGATTGCGTCAGGTTGCGATAATATCGCGGCAGTGTGTGGGATCGAGCGCGTCCCCATACAAAATGTCTGAGAACAATTATCGCAAAATCGCAGAGATAATATCGCTGCAATGAGCGGAGGCCTTAATAGTTTGCCTGTACATATATCTTGAAATAAGGTGATTAGGTGATTCTAGTAGGTATAACTTTTGTAAATATTATATTATGGTGTATAGATAACATAAACTAATAGTTTTACGTATAAATTATGGGTAATGAACGTCAAAGTTCATAAAACGAAGAGGATTGTTATCAGAAATCTATACTGTAGCGTCTATTATCTATTGTGTGCATTAATAATTATAGCATTATCTAATTGTGTTTCTCTTATCCGTTCTTGTATTGTTACTATTGTGTTATCGGTTCCTTACAGTTGTTTACATATTATTAAAACAAAACAGCTATAGTGATTAGAATAATAAATAAATGTAGGTACCTAAAGCCTGACCAGAAATATAAAAAACCTGGTTTGGGGGCGCTGCAATCGACTAAAAAACCTCGCCATGTTGCGGGAAATCATTGGAACTAATTTTTGTTCTTGGAACACTGACATTACAGGTAACCTGTAATGTCAGTGTTCCAAGAACAAAAATTAGTTCCAATGATTTCCCGCAACATGGCGAGGTTTTTTATTTTTCTGGTCAGGCTTTATATAAATATAAATGTATATGTATGTGTTAATATATATATTGTTAATCCTTTGTATATGTCATTAAGGCGTTAGACAGTGATATTCGTTTTTTTTTAAATATCTTTTGACATTGTCACACAAATTATCTAGTCACATTTAAAGTACCAGAAACTAGCATGGACTTGTATTATGATAACTAGACAACGATATAGAATACATATACGTATGTATAGATACAAACATCCATGACTCGGGTTAAATATTCATATTCATCATTAAAATATTTGCCCCTTACGGGATTCGAACCCGCGACCCTCGGCACAGCAGGCAGGTTCACTACAGACTGTGCTCATCTCAAAATAGAGTTTGCTGATTTCTTTATATTTACTATGTAAACTAGCAAGCATCGCATAGAATATGCTCACGACTGTAATCCCCGACGGGGCAGTCAGACATATTACAAATCAAACCAAAACCACCAACCAACCCAGAAACTAGCAAAACCAGCAACCGCAGCAGCTATCTTTTTAAAAATAGTGACAGTACCGCATAGCTAAACGTACTATGTTTTGAACAAGAAAAGCGCCGTTGGTCTCCGGTTCTAATCTACCAGGTACGTTTTTCTATTAATTAAGTACCTACTCAGAGGATACAGACCACAGGCTCATTAATTCGTACACAGTCACCAGTAAAATGTTTGTACTCGTATAACCTATTATTTTGGCTTCAATTGGTTCGCTCCTAAATATCTTTTAGGTGATTTACCAATGGGATGGGAAGTTATGCAGGTGTAAGGAAAAGTATAATTAGCCTTTGAACCACATAGGTACACTATGTAGTTCCGTACCAGAAAAAATAATTCCTCCATCGAAACCAGTTACGTTCAAGTAGAAATAATTCCTCTATCGAAACCAGTTACGTACAAGTAAAAAATAAGCCTTGTTCGTAACTGGTTTCGTACAAGTACAAAAACGTCCTTGATCGTAACTGGTTACGGAACTGCAGTTACGATGGCGGCCGAAGCGACTCTACCCATCAAACTGAACAACTTTTACTATGGGAGCAAACATGTCAGAACAATAAAAAATCTGCTGTCTTATACACTTGAGTCCATTAGGTATTGCAGTTTAGTATGGAACAGCTGATATTTTTTTTGCTCTTACAGGTTTGCGCCAATAGTAAAAGTTGTACAATTTGACGGCTAGAGCATGGTGGTTTAAAGGTTAATTAATGATAATTTTCTAGTTGGTTGTCGATAACAGGCTGATGATGATGTTGATGATATTTTAATTTAGGTAGAAAGCATATTAGCTTGCAAAGCGTGACAATTTATATGAAAATTATTTTTTTCAGAAGGGCCTATTAAAATTGTCCGTGTCTATCTATGACTTCTTATTTAAAATCAAATCATTTATTTCAGAACATAAATTCATCAAGCATGCAATCATTCTGTTAATATTATAAGTATGTTTTTGGTGTGCAAATAATGAGTTAAGTATGTTATGTTTTTAATTGTCCATTTCTACCTATGACTTCTTAAATAAAATAAAATCATTTATTTCAGAACACAAATGCATCATGCATGCATTCATTCTGTTTATGTTATAAGTATGTTTTTTGCGTGCAAATTGAGAGTATTTATGTTATGTTATAAATAATGATTAAACGCTAGAAAACATAATCGAGCTCATTTTCTTAACAAGATTGAATTAAGACTAGGTAAGTACTTCTCGACAAGTAAACTAATAAATTGAAAACGATTTGTTTTCTTTACGTTTCGTATTTACTAACAAGATTCAATTTGGGCAAGCTTCCAGAAAACAATGCAGTGCATGCATTTTTGATCTGTCTTTTGTAAAATCAGAGCTAACGAAAGTAAATTGCAATCGTTTCTTTCAATTTGGAATGAGAAGTAAATAGATCTATAAAACGAAACAAGTGATTTTGGACGGAGATTTATAGAAGAATCAAAGAAGAATATTCCACTATAGATATTAAATTTAAATTTGATTGCATTGAAAAACTTTAACAAAAAGTTTAAACATTTTCAGATGTGTCTTTTAAATTATATGTAGATCGTAATCATCATCAGCCCGTGCAGAACATTTATATTAACATTTTGTTTACACTCTGTGTCATATAGGTGCTCTAGTTAAAGGAAATTGCCAAATTCGATTCGTTCGACTTTGATAACGGCAGAGCAACATTGTTTTCTAAAAACAGTTACTCAAAACATTAATGCATCTTGCTCTAACTATGAACGTCAGTAGAAATACGACACCATATTCTTAACTATATATAAATCTTATTTCCTTACAAT
The DNA here is from genome assembly GCA_963693445.1 of Agonopterix heracliana. Lineage (NCBI taxonomy): Eukaryota > Metazoa > Arthropoda > Insecta > Lepidoptera > Depressariidae > Agonopterix > Agonopterix heracliana. The sequence continues at coordinate 4,614,955 of OY856324.1, read as the reverse complement.
AAAGACTAAAACCTCACCTTCTTGCACCTCGCCAGCGCAACAATAGTGATCAAATTGCCAGGAATCCCAACCAGCATGAACAGCACGCAGCACACCGAAGCGAAGCGCAGCAGAGCTTCAGAATAATCCTTGAATAGTTCCACTGCAGCCAACTGCTCGTCAGTACTATACTCATCGTAACCAACACTATAGTTGTCTAATTCACTTCTGAACGTACTTTCGGGTAAACTCGGTAGTAGGTCACCCATTGTAACTTGGCACAAACGCACATTATTTATCTTGAAACGGTTCGGATATTCCCATGATTTACTTTATGTAGTGTCGGTTACGTGGTCCATTTGTGACTGATAGCCGTCTTGGCAATTGGACTCGGTGTATGGGTGATAAGGCATGTTGACTATCGGGTCACAGCTGGTCAGGAAGCGTGCTCTTATCTATGGGTGAATGATGTTTGCGTCGGTGTCTCTGTAAAGATAAAATTTTGTTGCTTTTATTTCGTTTTTGATAAGGAAATGCAGTAGCGAATCACGGTTTGTTGTGCAATGTTTATATTAGATGTTGTTGTTTATAAAATTAATCAATTTTCACCACAATTCTAAGATCTATTTAAATAGGTGCAGAAATTTGTGTTCATTCATCGAAGTGTTTATTTAAACTAAGTTATTTGTAAAGAGTACTAAGTAGAATAAAATGTCTACCAAAAAAAATGATGACCGACTATGATTATTTACCTTCGTATTGTAGATCATCTTACATCAAAGATTTTATTTACCAATTAAAATCCTTGTCGTATATTATATACTTTTACAAAAAATGTAATAGCTAATGAAGTATACTTAATTTACATTAGTTTCATTTAAGAACTTACACTTCAGATAACATTAGTCACGTTTATTGATACAAAGGTATACGTACTCGTAGGTAGGTATGTATGTCGCAGAGATATGATAAAACTAGAGATTTGGTCAAATCCCTAAGGATCAAATCACGGAGGATGTTAAAATAACAATTCGATTTGATTATTGCCCTAAGCCCTAAGCAGATATAGTGGCTGAAGTTTCGGAATATCTCTGACTACCCCCTCGGGGAATATAGTCGTGAGCATATGCTATGCTATGGCTAGATATAGTGATTTGATCAGATCCCAAAGCAGGTTCAATAGCATATCGGGAACTAAAATATATCAAAATGCGGTAAGAATGCGTTAAAAATGTTTAACCAACTCATTAACTGTTTCCTGATGAAGGGATTATGCCAATACATGCAAGCCTGCATATTATGTAATCGTCTTATGTATGTAACCCTAGGCTTTAATCGTATACAAGTGTGACACTCTCAATCAAAGGGAGTCAGTCATGCAGAGCGAAGTGCCAACTAGTCGACCATAGTGGCGAGTGGTTAAAGTGAATAGCAAATGTAATTGAAGTCCGCCCGCCCGTCCGTCTGTCCGGCTTGACACTCCGTCAGATTGTTATCTGGAGCATGTGGTTCCGGATTTATTGCTACCTAACTGAATTGTTCTGGAAAACAGCTTTGTTTTATACTGTATTGTACACACTGGTGTGTATGTGTACTTTGCTTGGTAATTTTTCCTTCGGCGGTTTAGATTTGTTTTGCCTGCGGGTTTGTCCACAAAACAGTGAACCTGGCTTCACCTTTGTAGAAGTACGTACAGCACGCGTGCGTACGTACAACCATAGGTATCAACCTATGGTTGTGTAGCCTTATCTTCTCATACATTTCGTTCGACAAAAAGTTAAAAGTCGCTATGACAATGCAATGAAGATTCAGTCATAAGACTTTAAAATAAGGTTGAATTTAATTAGATTCGTTTTTTTTAGGGAAGCTCGCTTTCGATCAAAATAGTCCTCATGCTAATTCTATTCGTTTTGGGTTTTGGTTTTTCTATTAAATTTCCTTAAAATCGGTTCGATTGCTTAAAAAGGCGTAACACACAGACAAACATAGTTTTGGATCTATTTCAAACTAGTTGTTATCCGCCACTACGTCTGCGACGAAGTTTTAAGTATGTGCTTTTCCTCAGGGTTCAAGTTATCTCTTTATATTTCATCAAAATCGGTTTAGCCCTGAAACAAAGTCAGACAGATAGATACAATTTCGCATTTATACTTATGCGGTTATTAGTGAAGTGTGCTATGTGGATTACGTATCCTAATGTATAGGTTTATCTATAAATGGGTTTACTATAAGCTAATTAAGTGTTGGGAGAGGCCGTCCGAGGAAACATACCATAATCAAATCAATGATCTTTTCCGAAAAGGACAAGTGCGTAGCACCCTCAATCGACGGAAGTGCATGAAGAGATGTATGAATGTGAATGAGGCTAAAGTGGTGTGTCAGAGTCGTAGCGTGTGGCGGTTTGTGGTCTCTGCCTACCCCCATGGGACAATGGCGTAAGCTTATGTATGTATGTATGTAATTAATAACAGTAATAACTGTGAAAACAACCAAGTAGATAGTTTCAAACAAAATTAATCCTTAGTTACATAGCTCGTAAGGGTAGGGTTAAATGTGTTACACATAATATTGAATCATCGTGTAACTTTAAGTAGAACAAGATATAAGCCGTGAAGCGAAAGGCTTGAAGGGACCGCAATATTACCGTATTTAGGTTAAACCCACGGGCCTTTACAATTGCCTCCTTTGAACGGGTTACGTCAGAACCTGACAATACTTTATTAAATAACTAACTGTGTCCCCGACTTCGTACGAGACGACGGCAAAATTTATAGGATGTTGTATTTTTGAAAAACCTTACAATATTAACCTACAAAAAAATGGTTTTCTCCTAGATCCTTAGTGCGAGCCGATACACAGTTAGAACTTGTAGTCCAGTCATTTTAGAATTTCCTTGATTGGACACCCTAACTTGTCAACCGTAATCTGGATACTTTACTTTATCACCCTGCAAAGTTTCAGCGATAGATGAATTATTGTTAGGGTCAAACCCTGAAATGATTGGACTATTGTACCTACGTCTAAACATTTATTATTATTGTAGGTCCATTGCCCTTGGTTTTTTTTTGGGTTCGAAAAATCTACCTTATCATAAATTTTAGACGAAATAATCTAAGGCTATATTCTGTTAGAACTAGTACGTCTCAGCATTTTTTCCGGACAAGTTCTAACATAAAAATATAGCAATAGTTTTGGTTGGCCGGCACTTTCACATTTGGACCAAAAATGTATGAATCGCTGATGATGTCTTTTGCCTTATTGGTATTTTCCTCAATTATCCATCATCATCATCATCCGCCTTTCTATCTAAAATTAAAGCCTTTTATTCCATAACTACAATCTGGCAAAATGAAAGACAATGTACAGGAGAATCATAAAAAATATTAGGAAATTTTTGTCCGCATCTGACAAAACATAACCCACACAAATCGAAATACAATCTATGGTATTGTGTGGCACGAATAAGTTGTTTTTGATTCATAAATTTAGTCGTATTACGATTTTGATTACCTACTGTCAGCTAGTTACCTACATATAAATGAGGTAGTTACCTAGCTCTTCTGAATCTGCCATTAATTTTTGGAGCGTTGATTGCTTAGACTAAGAAACAATTTTCGCTTACGCTGGTAGACGGAACATCAGTGTAACCGCGTATGAGATAGCGATAGTCATAAAATCCAATACAATTTGTATGAACCTAGATGTCTGACTCCGGAGTCACAGCCGTCGCAGAACAAAAAAGTGGTTACGTCGATAAGGACAGCAATAACCAGCGATCTCCTTTTTTTACTAGAGCGAATTTGCTATGTGCATCTCTTACTGAGTGAATATAGCCACGGTGCTTCCTTCTAGTACCTTCTCTTCCTACAGTTTATTGTTTATCTAGTTCAGTTCTATATAATATACCTATATATGAAAATGTTTCTCGCATCGCAACATGAACTGCGCGGCGATTGGTAACCGCAAGAGGAAATGTTGGCATATTATTTTACTATTAATGAAATAATATCCTCGTAAATACCCAGTATTCAATGGCATAGGTACCAAGTTATTAAAGAAAAAAGTTTTTTTGTATTTCTCTTATAAATTATAAATGTGGTTATTACCTACTTATTCTACTCGTGTCATTCATAAATCGAAATCGTTTTTCTAGTTTTATGGAGAAAGACTAGGCTTACAAAACGGTTTGTCACTTTCTAACAAATGCCTACAAGAAGACTTTTGATTTAGTTTTACAAATTCAAAGATCAAATTTAATTATTTTTTTCGCTTAAGTTCACTTAGTAACAATCCTACAAAACCGTTTGAATGTAAGAAAAAATCAGTCTCAAGGATAAAACACTTTAAGAACCACGAAGAACAAACAACAATTTACAACAAGACTTAGACACAACCAAACAACCTTAACGTTTTATCTATCTATGCACATGCACAATACATTCATATATTATCGTCTGATCGTAGCCGTAGATGCAATCTCTTCATCCAGGCGTTTTTAACTAGTATTAGTTAGGTAGATACCTACTAGGTAGTTTTACCGTTTTTAGGCGCGGAGTTCCTCACCCATCTTAAGGGTATATTATTCGGAGCTCGCTCCATACAAACGTACTATGGCGATATTTTCAATACTAACCAATTTTAGTCAATGAAATTTTGCAGAAACTATTTGCAGATATAGAAACAAATTCCTATGCTTGTATGGAGTCAGATTTTCGTTTAAATGTAGAGTTTTATTTCTATACAAATATTAAAATATTTCTAGCATTGAAACAGTATATTTTAACGAAAATCTGACTCCATACAAGCATAGAGATTTGTTTCTAGATTGTTTCTGCAAAATTTCATTGAGTTTAATTGGTTAGTATTGAAAATATCACCATAGTACGTTTGTATGCAGCGCGCATTTTCGCTTTCGGAATAAAATTCTCTTAATGATACTTTTCCTAGCACCCTGTATTCTGATAACTCAGAACATCCACGTTCAACTAGTAGTACCGAAACTGGCATGACGTGACATCACTTTTTTTTGTCTAGAGACATGCATTGCAATTTACCACAAATACCCATTAGTAGACTATTAATTTTGAAAATAATTCGACTTAAGTAAGCTTAGGCCTAGAGCTTCCAATCCCGCATACCCTTGCGGGATCTCGGTATACTGAGATCAAAAATTTTACATGGTGCGAGATCTCGGTATAAAATATAAATATTCTTTATTTGCACACCAAACCCACATCTTCGTCCGCACCGGCACTCGTCATGGTAGTGAGATCAAATATATATCAGTTCATACGTCTAATCATAAGCTTTCAAATACAAAAAGTTACATTAATATCGGTTCAGTAGTTTTCGCGTGATGCGCGAACTAACAACCAAACAAACATTTACAGTTTTGTTTTGGTATAGATACATTATTAATCATACTCAAGTTCGTTTTGCATAAAATAAAACATTTTTCACTGAGTTATGTCTTTTTTATCCTTTACAAAATTCTTGCAATGAGTCAAGCTCCATTTTTTGAAAAACCGATTTTACTTATATTTAGTTTTTTCCTGATAACAAAGGAATCAATCACAGTACAGAGTTCAACTTGTGTTTATATTAAAGTTACATAACTGTTTTACAAATTCATTTCTTACAATTTTCCTCGTACAATGAGTATTTTAGCTGATATCCTGTTCGGAAGACGGCTAAAACTACAATTTTGAACTTTTTGGGAAAAATGGCCAATGTTTGAAGTGTTGTATCTCAAGACCTACTTAACTTTCAGAGCTGCAGTTAAATTCAAATTATAGATAATTTTGTCTTTTTTAAAAACGTAGTACGCAATTTTTATGCAAGATGCACCGTTTAGAAGTTATATGTCAAAACATGAAAAATGACTGAAAAATGCGCGGTTTTTCGAGCACCCCTCGGTTAGCACAGGTCTTTCGAAGCTGCAAAATTGGTTTTATACTGCTGGTATCTATCCTAATAACATCCCAAAAATGCAGCTCCGTGCAATCAATTGCGACCTACAATGTTTTATATGACTGGCGTATTGATAAAACTCTTTGAGGTATAATTAACACCACGTGAGACCAAAGCTAATGGGACATTTTCTAACACCGCTAACTTTTATTAAGAAAATGTTTATAACACTTTGTGCAAAGCTTTTTTGTTTAATTTAATATAAAATCTAGTTTCTTTGTAAGACTTGGAATTAGAGCCCTAAAAAAATGGTAGTTAGGTATAGGTAGGTACTACAAATTGTATATAGGGTCCTTCTTAATATGCTGACACTTTTTTAAGAGGATGATCAGACCATCTAATTGAACAACTTTCTCTATGGGACCAACCACGAAATCGCAAAAAAAAATCTGCTGTCCCATACATTTGGCTCGAGTCGGTTTGCAGTTTTGTATTGGACAGCTGATTTTTTTTTCTTGATATCGATGTTGGTCCCATAGAGAAAGTTGTTCAGTTTGATGGTCTGATCATCCCCTTAAAAAAGTGTCGGCATATTTAGTTTGAAAATATGAATTCCTTCTCGGGAATATTCGGTATGAACAGTCAAAATCACATGAATATGATTCATGATTGATTGATTGATTGATTGATTGATTTTATGATCATATGATTGTAAATGTTTGTTTGTTTCGTGTTTGATCTGAACGTGCTTGTATGCACGATTGTATATATAGCACTATTGTCTCTTATAGTGAAAGAGAACAAGCTGAATTTCGGTGCTTATGTGAAGTCCATTTATGGTAACATACAGTGGTAACGTCCACATCCTAACCTAAAAGTGAAATACAATCTATAGGTACTCCATTTCAAATAGCAACGAAATTTTAAGGCTATTTTGGATTACAGAAACAGATTGGAGACACTTGCTCTCACTTATTCTTAGAACAGCTTTACTAATGTCCAAGATATGTACATCTTTCTGATAAATAAATTACATTTACTTATCAGAGAGCCTACCATGAGTTATCCCTGTACTGTACTACTGTAGTTACGTCGCCAATTCGTATGACAGAAATTAAGTTCTCAACGTAACCACTAGGAGCGCTGTACGAAATTCAATACAAAATTGGTGACATAACTACAGTAGTAAAGTAAGGTGAAAACTCATGGTAGACCTACAGAATTCGCCAGAATGCTAAGTAGGACAGAGTTTCGGTACTACTGGTAAAGGTACTGGATAATCTGAGGTTTCAGAATATCTCTGACTACACCCTCGGGGAATATAGTCGTGAGCATATGCTATGCTCTCGTCTGTGTTGTGTTTTCGTCGTTATCCGAAATGAAGTACGAGAATATTACTCAAGGATGTGTAGCTTTCTAATAGTGATAATATACCTACTTAATTTATAGAATCGAGTCGGAGAGTACATATGCAAACTGTTACCTCTTCGTAAACATAATTGATTAAAATTAAAATTGAATTTTAAAATCACACCCACATCACAACGAATAGAAACAAGATCTGCCTGTTTCGTATTTCGGTGTTGTCAGTTTTTATTCGCTGCGCAGTAATATTAAAATAAACTATTTAAAAATGCATTGAATGAAACAACACAGCCTGCATTGCGACAGAAGCTTGAATTTAAACTCGAATTTTTGCATGTCGTGTGAACATTTTCGAATAACTTTTACGATAAGCGAAATGTCCAAACATTTACACTATCTGAATCTGTAATGTAATGCAAACTAGGTATTTTATTTAAAACGGTTTAATCTGCTAATGGCGCATTGTAATCACATGTATAAATATCCATTCAGAAAGAAAGCTTCGAACAGGCGGACGCTGTCGGTGCACTCCTTAGACCATATAACATTTATGGACTGGCCATGCGTTAGCATTCTCCTCCGCCAAGTTGTATGGTCAATTGACTATGATCAATTTTATACCTTATCACTAAACGCGACAGCCTATAACAGCGGAACAATAACTTTGAACTTATGACGTTTGGGGTTCACACGATACTGATTTTCATTATTTTTAACATTTAAAAGTTGTAGATTTCATGCTACCTCGCCCCCGCTAAAAGTGGCAGAAAAATGGCAATGCCGATTTAATATGGGCGAGTGGCGTCATTTTTTTAATAATTTTTTTTGAGCGTCCACCAACCACTCCTTGTTTTTATGGAAGATATTGATGTGCTGAACAAAACAAAGTATGACAATCATACCTCTACATGCAGTACAAACGGAGATATAAAGGTCTGAAATGTCAGAATTCTAGTACTGTGAACAATCTGACATTTCAGACCTTTATATCTCCGTTTGTACTGCATGTAGAGGTATGATTGTCATACTTTGTTTTGTTCAGCACATCAATATCTTCCATAAAAACAAGGAGTGTTTGGTGGACACTCAAAAAAAAAATATCAAAAAAAAATGACGCCACTTTCCGGCATTGTCTTTTGTTCGGTGAGTGAGCACCATGAGTCACGATAGATCCAATTGCTATATACTCAAAGGTGCACTCACACATAGCGCGCGTTAGAGGACGCTTGTATGACACTTTCGTTCTGTACGAATATTTATTCATGTGCATCCTATAAGCGGGTGAATGCACCCATGAAACCTAATAACTAATAATTTTTCTAGTAAAGTGGACCACTAAGTGCAAGTTCCCATAGCGGTGACCATTAATGACAATATATGGTCAGATCCACTGAGACTTGAGTTTACAACTTGATCGTTGAAATTGAAAATGAAGATAAATCGAATTAAAATATCCGACTTCACTGAAAAGAAAAGAACTCAAGTAAGATCGATTTTATCGTAACTTATTGAAAACTTGATTAATAGTTTTGGTAAGGGGCCATAGGTCCCGACGAATATTTTCTATGAGAAACGCGATTGCCCAGCGCTCCGAAAAGTGTGTGCGTGAGCCGTATTTATTTTCGATTAAAAAAAGAACTAACCAAAGTACTTTTTCTAGATTTTTATATGATTTCACTAGTTAAACTAATGGTGAATATGTGAGTAATAATTCAAAAATTCGTTAACTATTTTAAGTTCTTCTAAAACGAGAAAAATGTTTAAAAATGCATGAAAATACGTCATCTTTGTGACGATTTTCTATCGAGTGAAGTAATTCCAATCGTGTATTCAGTTTATGATTTCACTAAATAAACTATCCAAAAATACTGAGGTATGACGTCTTTAGTTTCGGTAAATGGTATAAATCTAGTCGTAAAATGAAAAATAAAAGATGCCTTCGAGGTATTTCCACCTACTATGGTTTCCTATGTCATTTAATTTCATTACCTGTTTGGAGGATACCTCTATCGTGCTCCATACAAGCGCAGTTTATTTATATTTTAGATATTAACTAATTAAAGTCAATACATTTTTAAGCATTGTCCAGAAACTAAATCACTGTGCTCGTGGTTTGTCATATTTTCGTTAAAATTAACAGTTTCAAAGTTACAGTGGCTCAAATATTTCTATAAAAATCTTAAATTTAGGCATTGTTATACTGTAAATTTTAACGGAAATCTGATAAACTAGAACCAAAAGACATAGTATCTAGATAGTTAATAAAAATGTCATTGTCTTCAATTGGTTAGTATTGAAAATAGGATCCAACTTCGTTTGAATGCAGCGTGCTGGGGCGCGCTGCAAGGACTATCTTCTCACACTCATAAGCGGCGATTGACGTTTTGTTCTCATATAAAAACATTACCCTCCTTTTGGGGCAGCGCAGTCGGGTAAAAAGCACGATTAGTAAGTATTGGATGCCGATCGCCATGTCCATGTGAAAGGAAAGTCAATAGACAAGTGCCTGGGTATATTACCGTTGGCGCTCTCTATACAAACGAAGTCTGGTGATATTTTCAATACTATCCAATTAAAGTCGATGACATTTTTCAGGAAGAATCTAGAAGCTAATCTCTATGAAGTCAGATTTTCATTAAAATGTATATTTTTAAAGTTACAGATTAGCCTCAAAGATTTCCATACCAATCTTAAATTAATCCTAGCATTAAAACTGTATATTATATCGAAAATCTGACTTCATACAAACATAGAGATTAGTTTCTAGATTTTTTCTGAAAAGTTGACTTAAATTTGATAGTATTGAAAGTATCACCAGACTACGTTTGTGTGCAGCGCTCATTTGCGCTCGCGGAATAAACTTCTCTTAAATACCTAAGCATAAAGGTAAAGTACAGGAATACGTATGTAATCTATGATTAAGACAAGCCAACTTTAGGTAGGTACTAAACCCTCAGTATCAATGCTATGGCTTTGACAGACCTTCCAATATTTAGGCCGGATTCGACCAAACTTTGATTTATAGAAGAGTAACTACACAAGGAACAATTTTACTCTTAGCTTTTGTCCCGAAATAACTTCATTCATACTAAAAGAACGAATGTACAATCCACCTAAAGAAAGAGGTCATTGTATCCGTACTTTTTGCAATGTATCTATACAGTTTAAATTTGTTAGGTTTCTTTTTACTTATTACATTTTTTTTAGTTACGTGACATTGACATATCCTTAGTATCATAGATTAGTGTTGGTAAAACGCAAAATAAGTTTACTCTAGAGTAACCGGCGACTTAATCTATGAATAAAATTTACTCGCGTTTGGTCCAATCGGGCCTTAGAGGTATTAAACAGGCTTGAACCCGAGGCTCTCCAAACCTAGATTTCGGGGCTTCGAAGGAGAAAGTCAATGTCCTAGAAATAACAACGTAATGCTTTCTTGGCCAACGAATTAGCTATTCAAAAGGGGAAAACTGCCAGCATGCTTGGGACAGTCTATTGGGGCAAGTTATTTTTATACCTAGGTTCCTGTAATGGGATGATCACACCATCAACCTGAACAAATTATAAATACATTTCTGTAGTAGTCATTCTCAAATAAACCGCTTAATTTAGTTTCAGACATTTCAAATTGCTTTCAAACAGGTCAATCTCAGGTTGTATTGACATCACCCAATTTATGCCTTCATCTTGGCTCCTATTGAGTGGGCGATGACGAGGGATCTCTCATCTTGTAGGTCAGGTAGGGAGTTGAGTGTTTAGAAAGATATTTTTGGAACAAATCACGAAACAATAAAGCCTTTGATTTTGTGTTGGCGAGTGTCATGATAAATACATATAGAGGTGAATGGTGAATGAATGAATTCTCATCGAAGACTACAGCGAATATTTTAGACTATAAAAACAGTCAAGTAGATACGCAGGATATTATGCAGTCTCTCTTTACCCCTCTAAATCTGATGGAAAAGGAAATCGATTAGATCAAATGTGGGGTCGGATGCAGTGGCTATAACTGGCAGCCACACGGTGAAGGCATCTTTGCCTGAAAGAACTAGTCACATTTTACGACCCGTGTTGGTGCTATTCGATCCCGGACTCGAATAAGTTTGGGTAGTTAGTAAGAGAAGGACTTGTGCTTAGTTTATTGGAAACCCTATTAAGTTCATTGAAATTTAATATAAAATTGATTTCCTTACCAATCACAATTTCTTGGCTGTCAGTTTCAGAAAACGTTTATAATTATACGAATTATTGAAGACAGAACCCCTATACTTATTGATTTCAACCGATCTTTGATGTCTTTGTGATTTCAAATGGGGAGGACCTATAAATTTTTGAATAGGTTCGAACTAATAATATATCGTATTATTGGAAAACTTAATATTTATCGCTTCAAAGCTATCAGCCTGAAAGTTGAAATAAAACGTGGTCAAAGCCAATCGTAAAATTTCTGTAAGTAAATAAAACTGGTACCTAATTCATTCTATCGTGGTAGAAAATTATGTCTTATCTCTGTACAGGCTAAACATTCATGCGTTACATACTGACCCTGTGCTTTCGCCACTCTTGAATTCATCGGCCCCATCGGCCATCGTTTCTGGGTTTATTGACACTTTAGTTTAGCAATTCTTTCTCAATTTAAGATTTTGAAACTTTGATAAATCAATGTTTTGTGATTATCATACGGTGTAAATACCTTTTTTCTTTACATACCTAATAGATAGAGCTAGGTGGCGCGTTGCGGAGAGATATGGACTCTCAATCATGAGGACCGGGTTCGAATCCGCACGGACAACATGCCACGTACCAATGAGTTTTTCTAACTTATGTACGTACTGCAATGAGTGGCGGGATGTAGCACCAAATAGAGAGACGTGGAAGAGTTTAGGGGAGAATTTTGCCCAGCAGTGGGACAAAACAGGTTAAAAAAAATAATTACGTATTACCGACTGCTCTCAAACGGCGAAGGAAAACATCGTGACGAAACCTGCATATGCAGAAGAAGAAATTCTGATGCATATGTGAAGTCTACCAATCCGCATTGGGCACGCGTGGTGGATTAACGCCAAAACACTTAAGGCCTGTGCCCTGCAGTGGGTCGTATATAGGCTGATGATGATGATGATGACCTAATAGATGACGTAATCCTCTGTTATTACGTGTAATATCTCACACATGAGACAAACAATTAGTATCCTTTTTATGTGGGAGTTGATTGATCGGAGGCCGAACGCAGGAGCAGGTGTGGCCGACTGCGGCCCGCTCCAAATAAGGACGTTGACTGATTTATTAGTAAATACAAAAGCGTTGTATGAGATGGGAAACAAACAATTTTCGGAAGATAATTTATATTTGTTGTTTACTCTGCGGGGCTGCCAGTTTTTTTTTTGAGTTATTATCGGTGCTAATACAGTAAGTTATAGCCTGTAGGATCCCACTGCAAAGGCCTTCTCTCACGAATAAGGGTGAGAGGGAGTGGGCCATACTCCACCACGCGGGCCCAGTGCGGATTGGAGGAGACAAGTTAGTGGTCAACTTCCTGTCAGAGAATTAAGCCCTAAGATTAAGAATTAAGAAGAAACAAGCCGCCAATAGGCCTCTGATCTGGCTTAACGAATAGTTACACCACCATCTGACGGAAATACCCGGGACCAACAGCTTAACTGTAGCCAAAGACGTTAATCTTTGCTGTAGCCGATATCGGCTATGAGAACTGACTTGACGATTAATCAAGACGTTCGTTCTGAATATGCAATACTTACGACTTTATACTTGTGTGCTAATTATAGCAAACTGAAATAGGTGAAAATCATAAATTTGTGAAGAATTTATTTTGTATGTTTCTGAAACAATTTATAACCAACAATGGTAATCTAGAAAAGTCAATGACGACTGGGGCTGAGGGAATGAGGACTATTATGTTTTCTATCTTGTACCTACTTGAAACAATGTTCTGTCTATAAAGAAATTAGAATGTTATGCCTTATTGTAGTACACACAGAGGTCATATTACGCATATCATTTTTCGCTAAAAAGCTTTGGCTCACCGCCAATCCGGCCATTGTTAAAGAATGCCATCCAAATAATGGTGGGTAGTCACGTCGTAATGGACCTGAAAATATCCTTCATACTAAGTATTTGATGTTATACAATTATATGGGGTCATTTTTAATTAATTGGCGAAACTCAACTAGGGCACTTGTTAATGATAACAGATTGCATTATCAATGTTTAAAATCGGTATTGATGATTTACAAAATTATTATTATCGTACGTATCGTACGCAGTGCGCGGCCGGCGGGCGAACATTGACCTCAGAATCATATGATCGAGCGGGGGGTCATTACCACGTAATTGTACTTAGTAACAGATACCAAATGCATTTGTTAGGTTTCGCCAACTAATTAAATTTAACCTTATACATGGTGTAAGGGACAGCCCTCCGCAGACTGAAACGGTGAACTCAGACCATCAAACTGAACACCATTCACTAAGGAGCGTTCCTCGGAAAACGCAAATAAAAATCTGTTGTTTTATACAAAACTGCTGTACCTACGCGACTCAAATGTATGGGACAGCAGATTTTTTTTCGCGTTTCTTGGGGTAGGCTCCATAGTGAAATTTGTTCCGTTTGATCGTCTGAGTTTACCGTTTCAGTTTGTGGAGAGCTGTCCCTTGCCTACACTCTGTATACTTCTTTTAGTGGAATAATATACTACTATCAATTATTATCATTATCAGCCTATATAATTTCACTGCAGAGCGGATAAACGTATACAACGCAAAACCTCATACACCCCAACTGATTTGTAAGAAAATTATTAGATTGAAACAATAATTTCATTATTTTTTATAGTAAAATTTATAGTTATTTGTTATGCTAGGCTGCAAAGTTGCTTTTTGGCGCGAGTACTTTTATTGAAACCTGAGCTTAGCGAAGGTTTCAAAGGTACGAGACGCAGAATAACTTTGCAGCCGAGCAAAACACACAATTTTTCACCTCACAACAGCGAGGAAAGAAAGAAAGTTTTTTTTTCGTGCTGGCCAGTGTCATGAAATAGTTATTAAGCATTTTCAGTGGATAGGCGGTATATAAAAATATTGAATAGACAGATTCGAATTTCAAAAACTCTTTCCACGCTAGCGGATAAAATGCACTTTTGCACTCAGAATTCGAATGATAAACAGAATCTTTCCGAGCTTGTGAGGTGAAAAAGTTATTCGCATTTTAAGTTTTGAGGCAAAAATGAATTGCTATCATTTCATTTCATTTCATTTTAGAAAAGAAATAAAAAGAGTTCTGTCATTCTGTCACAATCTACGAACGTGTTTGATTTCAAAAAAATTCATAAATACATTATTTAACAGTTAGGACATTGCAGGCTGAGTCACCTGATTGTCTGAAAAGAAAGATGATTCCGTGCTTCGGATGGCACGTTAAGCTGTTGGTCCCGGCTACTATCCTGGTGGTAGTAGTCGTTACATGAAAACCACGTCAGAGGCCGTAAGGCGGTTTGAATAAACTCTGACACCAGGGCTTGCAACCCACTCGATAAGAAGATAACTATGAAGTTTTCTGCCACCGAGTTTTTCTGTCGTCCTGCCTGACTGTATAAACTTATCTCACTGTAGGGACTTCGATACGGATTTTAATAATAGATAGTCTGATTGTTTGTGTTAAGTTTTAAAAAGCCGTAGTGGTCCAGTGGCGAGTAACCTTGTCTGCCGTGCAGGAGGCGATGGTTCGATCCCCGTCCAAGCCAATTCGTACCAATGACTTTTTCAGAATTTATGTACGATTTGTAACACCACTGGCTTTTCGGTGAAGGAAAAACATCGTGAGGAAACCTGCTTGCTTCAATTTCGAAGCATGTATTGTACCCACTGTCCATTATAAGTGGCGACGGGCTCACCCCCCGTCACACTGGACAAAGTCCCCCTCGTTTCGTCGTTTGTTTCGTTTCGTTTCGGTTTCGGTTCCGGTTCCGGTTTCGGTTCGGTTTCGGTTTCGGTGAAACGTGGAAGTTCTGAGGTTTCAGAATATCTCTGACTGAGGTAGTCAGAGAATATAGTCGTGAGCATATGCTATGCTGATTGTTTGTGTTATTTGTGGTACTCGTGTGAAACGGGGGCGGATCGCTTGTAAAATATACAAGCTCGTTAAACAATGCGATGCGATGCACGTAGCACGTACGCATAAGTAGCGGGAACGATATAGAATTTTAATATATCGGGGTCAAAAACACTTTAGCCTTGCCAACTATTTCTTGGCTTTATGGCGAGATCTTTGCATAGCATAAATGCTTGAGAAGCTTATGTTTCCATGGGAGGGTGAAGTTTTAAATATAAAATTTCCTTACCTTATGCTAAAAGCGTAAAATTCCATTTGGCTAATTATTATTCGCAAGTAAGTATAGAGGTGCTACCATAGATTAATGGTGCTACAGTTCACTTTTTTTTTTGCAGGGCTGATACGAAAACCATTTCGAGATAATCTATGTAAAACATTTTGAAATGAAAGGAATTCCTTATAACCGCGTAACTCTCAAATACTGTATTCCTTACAGATATTTTTAATAAAATAATGACGGATTTCTTTAAAAAGAATTTTATACTTATTTGAAGTTTGCCTCTTATTTCCTCTAGAGATCTCAGAACATTTTTTTTTATTAGATAGGCAAAACAAAAAAGAAACACCTAACCTTTTAAAAATTTAATTTACATTAATAAATTAAACGCAAAAAACGCTTCTTAGAAATGATGTCTACTATCCGTACAAAATATGAAAGTAGAGAAAAAAATGTGACCTACCGAATTGTTGGGTCTCTCGAGCTACATTAGCTACGCTACGTAGACCCGCTACGGCTACGGCTACGACAGCTTATCTCTAACTATGGTTAACGAAACAATTTGCTGTGTAGTTTCAATTGGTTAATAAATTTCTTCCCATTGTGTCGTATCAATACCTTGAAACCTTCAAATTCTGAAGGTGTATTTACAGGGTGAAATTGATATCATTAGCATCCTTTTAAACTAAGAGTACTCATCAAACTGAACAACTGAAATCAATCGGAGCAAAAAAATCGGTTGTTCCATACTAATTATACAAGGTGTTACAAAACTACAAATAAACATTTAACGGGGTGGTGTAGACCATCAAACTGAACAACTTTCACTATGGGACCAATATCGAAATCGGGAAAAAAAAAATGTATGTTCTATACTCTACAAATCGACTAGAGCTAAAATATGTATGGGATATGCAATTATTTTTTTCGCGATTACGATGTTGGTCCCATAGAGAAAGTTGTTCAGTTTGACGGTCTTAACAACCCCCTTAAGAGTTTCAAAAATTTATTGTTACTTATGAAACACCTTGTATATTCCTATTTGACTCAAATGTATGCAACAGCAGATTTTTTTGGTTTGCTCCCATAGAAAAAGTTGCTCAGTTTGATGGGTAGACTCTTAGTTTAAATGGATGCTAACGATATCAATTTCACCCTGTATATGCATTTTGAATGAATGACCGGTACCTAGCGTGTAAGTAATTGAATTCCAAATAAAATTACTCCCTCTATTTTTGTAGAAAGTGTCCCCTCTATTTCATGGCAAGCAATGTTATTAGCGGCGAGGGCGCCTCGGTTAACAATATCAATTACAAAGCACACTGTCATTAGAAGCCATTCACTATGCCGAAGAATAGCGGTAATGTTCTCACTGTCCTTCGCATTAAATTTAGTTTATTATAGGAAACCACACAACCTATGTATTTAACTAACTAATGAAAAGACCAGAGAACCATTTATAAAGAATCGATAGCAGAATGCCTAATTGAAAAAAGGCTTTTAAAAACTCGTTTAGGTAAAAAATTTGCCTCGAGTATTTATTATACTTTTGTATTTGATTAAGTCCGTTCAGGGAAATGGCCGCTTCGGGGAAATGGACGTTCAAGGAATAGTCGTACAAGGAATTCCGGGAAAAAGACGTAACCGACCTGATCCAACCTAAACTTTAAAGCTATTATAACAAAGTACCTGTTCACGCGCGCTTTGTGTTGACAAAGAAGCTATTTTGCCATTTCAATGTACTTTGTCTGAAAATAACGAAATGTTACGAATTTTTACATTTCTTTCTACACTTATGTACTTGATTGAAACGAATCGGAAAAAAAAAGGTTTGTTTAGAGTTTTTTTTTACGTATCCTTTCAATGTCCCACATCTGGACAAAGGCCTCCCCTTTTACTCTCCAATCCTCTCTGTTGTGTGCAACTTCTGGCCAACTCTCCAAGAAGGCATATTCTCTCTCTCCACCTTTTTCTCGGTCTACCCCGACGCCGGTGACCATCCTGGGGAACCCAGTCTGTTGTGATTTTGGCCCATCTTTCGGGATGCATGCGACAGACATGTCGGGCCCAGTCCCACTTCAGCTGAGCTGTCTTGCGCCCCACGTCCGCAATGCCAGTTCTGGAGCGCAATAAACTAATATTTTATTATTTTTATTTTGAGTCCAGTAGGCATTTGCTCCCATAGAAAAAGTTCTTCAGTTTGAAGGTCTTAACTGAACCATCCCTAAAAATTTAGATTTTTTTCTATTACATCCTGTAGCAAGTAATTGAATGAATATTAAATTTCGGAATGAATACCACAATTTATAAAAAAATTTGTCCTAGTGTTCCGGTACTCACTCGACAGAGAAAAAAAACATTTCATTTAAGCATAACAAAATAGAATAAAAAACTCGGGTTCCCTTTATTAGTTTATGCTAGATTTGCCCCGAAAAAAGGGTCGTGTGAGTGAAACGAAATTCTGATTCGTATGTGCGACGAGATTTGTGTTTCATATGAGTTTAGGGCTCCACAAACTTACTGCCAAGCTTCTGAGATTTTAATTTATTTGTTACAAAGTTTAACTTTGACAATAGGTGTTAATGAACACTTTCTAGTGTTCGGAGATTCGATACGCGATTTTGGAATATAATTTTAGTATAAATTGAAAATATTGTAAATTTTCTATATAAAGCACAGATAACATGCATAGCATTTGCTCACGAGTCACGACTATATGCCCCGAGGGGATCTGAGATGTTCTGAAAACTTGGAACATCTCCGTTTCACAAGTAGTACCGAAACTGTCCAGGGTGACGGGGAGTGAGTTCGTCTCCACTTATACAGGGTGTAGCAAAACACCCTAGTAATACATGAGGGGGTGCTTCAGCCCACGAAACCGAACAACTTTCACTATGGAGCTAAATTCGAAATCGCTGTAGTGAACAGTGGGTACAATAGATTCATCGAAATTGCAGCATGCAGATTTCCTCACTATTTTTTTCCTTCAACGAACAGCCAGTGGTGTTACTAATCGTACTTAGATTCGAAAAAGCTCATTGGTACCAGTCTGCCTGGACGGGGATCGAACCATTGTGCATCGCCTCCTGCACGGCAGGCATGGTTATTCGCCACTAGACCACCACGTTTATAATAAAGGATTGATAAAGAATACAAATGTTTTAGAATAATTGTTATGAGTATCTAGTATGCTGATTGTTACATCTCTACACCGCGATGGCAACTCAAGCTCAATAATGAGAAGCCATCGATTCGACAGAAGTGCAAGCAATACAGAAATTTTACTCACTTCAAAACCTTTCTATACGAATAAAAAGTTGAAAATATTTATCCAATCGATATTATATCCATTCGCATTATATTTATACATTCGCATAAATACACATCTTTGCATTTTTTGGAAACAGTGTCAAGCCGGCACGATTCACGACTTGGAATGGCATAATTTTTTTGGACTATTGGCATGGCATCGACCCCAATAAACTGTTCGACATGTCCACTTCAGAACCGTTTGTACTCCACTCCAACCTTAGGCAATGCTCTAAGACATCTGACATGAAGTTATTTAGTAGAATAACGTGTTTAAAGCCTGACCAGGAATATAAAAACCTGGTTTGGGGGCGCTGCAATCGACTGTCACCTTTAATGTAGTGTTCCAAGTACAAAAATTAGTTCCAATGATTTTCCGCAACATGGAGAGGTTTTTTATATTTCTGGTCAGGCTTTACAATATTAATTCTGGTACTGCATACTTGTAAATTTTCTTCCCATGAGTGTCGTAGGTGGCGACATTCTAGGGGATACTTATGTTGTTCATTCTTCATTTTCATACAAAGAATATCCTACTTCTACTTTGTTGCTGATACTTGCTAGATAGAAAGTTCACGAGTTTCTTTACCTTGAAACGGGTTAATTGCGTTATGATGTTTTGTAAAGAGAAACAATCTTGTTTGGTAAATTAATCTTCTTGTTGAGGTGCCTCTCCATTATTTAGTGAAAACTCGTTATATTTGATATCCCGCTTAGCAAGAAATAAATGAGGAATGTACGCATTATATTACAATAAAGTAAATAATATTGTCGAGAGTTCCTCCAGAGATATATCCATCCGGGAGAAATCTCGAAATGTTTTGTTAAATACAACCAAACTTTAGTGACTACCGAACTGTTTTGTAAAACATAATCAAACATTTGGTTAAAACAGCTAAACAATTGGCTATTTATAACCAAATGTTTGATTATGTTTTACAAAACAGTTCGGTAGTCACTAAAGTTCAGTTACGTTTAACAAACATTTTGTTAAAGATTTCTTTGAGTGTCCTTGCGTAGAAAGTATTTTTTATTCCTTTAATACAAATCTAAGAACTAAAGACATGGTAAAGGCAGAAAAGTGACAGGTTGACTAACGAATCAGGAAATTGATTCCATCCCTTACTCCAAAACAACGTTTTCACCTCACAAGCTCGGAAAGATTCTGTTTATCATTCGAAATCTGAGTGCAAAAGTGCATTTTATCCGCTAGCGTGGAAAGAGTTTTTGAAATTCGAATCCGTCTATTCAATATTTTTCTATACTGCCAATCCACTGAAAATTCTTAATAACTATTTCATTTCACTGGCCAGCACGAAAAAAAAAAACTTTTTAAAATGTTCTTTTTAGCAATTCACTTTTTTTCCTCGCTGTTGTGAGGTGAAAAGTGGTGTGTTTCGCTCGGCTGCAAAGTTATTCTGTGTCTCGTTCCTTTGAAACCTTCGCTTGCCCAGGTTTCAATACAAGTACTCGCGCCAAAAAGCAACTTTGCAGTCTAGCATAACAAATAACTATTATTTCTAATATTACTAGCATTTGCCGCGACATCCGTTCTCATGGCTTCGATATGTCCCGCTATATCCAATCTAGGATGTATCCTAGTAACTTATTTGATTCAATTGTAATTTTCGCGTAAATCTTGAATAAACAGACAAAGACCAAAATCTTTAACGTACAGCTTGGCAAAAAAGTCGTGATAAAACATGAGGGCGCTGCCTCCACGCAAGAACGTCAAAATCACGCATAACCTGGCAACACCACCATACAAAAATTTTAGTTCCACCTGTCACCACGATCATGACTTTTTTGCCAAGCTATACAGAGTAGATCATAATAGGTAGCTAAAAATCTGAGACACATATTTTTAAAACGATGTATGCTGTACGTAATAACAGCTCGTATATTATGTCATGCTTTAGTGTATAGTTTTAGTATGCTTTAACAAATATTAGGTACCTACTCATCAATTGTCACGTAGTAAATAGAAATACTTATTAGGTTTTTTCCCATGAATGTATAGGATTAAAAGCTACATTCCACTCAATCTAGGCTAAGTCCCACATAGTGCACGCACGCATAGGCTAGCGAACCCCGCCTAGCTCGACTTCGCGGCGCCCTGCTATAGAACCGGGTATAAAATTAAATGGGTTAATCCTTTTAAGGGGTGTCACAGTACTTAATTTTAATAACTCATGAGCAGCTGTTAGAATGCTTAATATTTTTAATGAACCGTAAAATTACTTTTGTGTAAAATTAGGTGTTTTCCCCCGTTATTCCTGTTTTTACTTGGGGGTCGGTTGGTGACGTCAGTTTAAAATTGTGTAATCCCTAAATTGTTTATTAGATACTATCATCATCTTATTTAAGAGCTGCGCTCTGGTCGGTGGAGTACCTAATGCGCTAATTCTGTCTCCTTTCCGGCGTTGTTTGGTGTTTACAGAAAGAGCAAGTGGTTTTAGTGCAAAAATATTCAATCAAATAGAATAACTTTCACCATGAAGCTAACATCGAAACACCAAAAAACAATTTTTGTTCCGTAGAAAACGGCCCAAATGTATTTATGATGATGATTTATTTTTTCGTGGTTTCGATATTGATCCTATTGTAAATATTATTTTGTTTTGTGTACAGTACAATAAATAATCTAAGAATGTAAATGTTGTTTTTGAAGGTCTAAACCTTTAGTTTACACTGTAGACGGCGGTGTGGGACTTCAAAGGTCTAAATAAGGGATAAAATAGGCTTGCTGTTCTGAGACATAAGGTGGTTGCAGAGTTGTCAATTTCATACAAAACTTTGTCGTAGACGTCTACGAATGTTCAAGCTTTGAAATTATTCATACACAATTTCAAAGCTTGTAATTATATTATAAATTGTAAATGTTATTTGATACGCGCAATCTAGATTTTCTAAACTATTTTTCAATATATAAAACATTACTTTTATTAATACCGTCTACGAGTGTACTACGACAAAGTTTTGTATGAAATTTACAACTCTGCAACCACCTTATGACTATGTTTGTGTGGGGGGGGAGCCAGGCACACACTAAAACATCGTTCATTCTATCATATAGGTAAACCAATATTTCGGAAAAATATTTGGTTTAAGAGTACGTTTTAGAACGAAACCACAGATTATTTAAATTACTACCGTAAACGCAACCATCTTTAATGTCTGTTTGTACGAGCGTCAAGCAAAATAAGCTAGTAACTATTGGTGTGGTTTTCACTTTAAAATGTTATTGATTTTAAATATGTTATAGTATAGAAAAATTAGAAGAGTATAGAAAAATTTCAAGCCAAAGAAGTCGCGGGAAAAAGCTAGTGGCATATATAAATTGTAATCAACAGGGCGCTTCCATATTCTAATTATTTTAGGGTATCTACCGAGAAAAGTTCAAAAAGGTCCACTCAACTTCATTGGAAGTGTCAACAATTTTCACCTCAACATTTTCCAGACAAAAGGAAATTTTCGTTCATTCTCTAATGAACTAGATGAAGTCAGCAAACAAAATGAATGGACTAAAGCTTTTTTATTTACGCTGTTTTACAAAGTTAATGAAAATTTCGTCTCAAGCAAAGAAGCCGTAGTTAAAGCTTGCTTACTGCAGACTTTAAAAACATATTTGGTAGTTATAGCAAAGCCTCTGACCACCCCAAAAATAATGTTGGTCGTGAATTTATGACTGCGTATGTAACATAGTTCTTCCTTGTCTTTAAAAGTATCCTTTTGTTTTTAAACTAAACTATTTTTCTACAACATTTTTGAATTACCCTCATAACTACTACCACTAAAACATATTTCGCGTCCACATCGTTAAAACGACACCTAAAATAGGTTACTTGTTAAACCAACAAAAGAATATTATGAAAGTTACGATATTGGAGACTAACATTTTCCGTTCTCCGCTAAAAGTTATGGCATGTTTACCTCCACATTTCATCTAACAAAATGGGCTAAAAACTCGTGAAAGGGGTGAAAGGAAGTTTTTTTAGGGCAAGGTGAGTGTTTGTTTGTGAAATTTTATAGCTATTATGCTATTAGGTAACCCTCTCTGTTTTGGTGAACTGTTGTTTAATGTTACTTCAGGCCACTCAGGCCTGTCTCACTCCGCACGTTAGGTATAAAAATGTACCTACGCGGCCGGGCCCCGACGTCGAGGCCTAATTCAGTCGAGTGTCACACGCTCATTGCATCGCACCGAACGACCTTGATACTTGACTTTCGTTTCGAAAATTAAATTAGTATCCTATACATCGTCGGATGTATAAAGTAATATCATAATATTCATAATTGAAAGATTGTTAAAAAATACTGCATCGCAATCGGTTGTTTGGCCCGAATTGTATGTAAGTATTTTTCATTCTTTGGAATTATTCGAATGACTTAGATGAACCAAAATGTAAACACATTAGCAATAGTAGCGGTCTCTCACATAGAGTACTAAGTTTAGCTTAATTTTGCAACAAGAATACTGTTTCATAGTCCCTATTTGGTCTTGTTTCATGAAACTTCTGGCAGCTACATCAATCCCCATTGTAAGTACTCCTGAAATGTAAGGCACGTGGGCATTTAATTTCTTCTATTCCGAATATGTCGGTTTATGAAACACTGACTTTCCGGTGAGGGAAAACATTTCAAAAGTGGCAGTCACTGCTACACTAGAAAAAATTAAGGACACTGCAGCATGTGGATATTCGAAATATACTGAATATCCCCGACTAACAACCGTAATCTGTCACTTCTTCACACAATGCTATAGTCCCTAAGGGAGTCGCGTTGTGGATCTGCTATTGGGTAGTCGCGTCGCTCGTCGATTGTTGGTTGCCTCCTTCCATGTCTACAACGGGGCTCCAGTGGTGGCTTAAGATACCTAGTGTTCTTTTCGAAAAACAATCCTTGAAGTCACCAAATACATAAATTACCGTACAACGTCAAGCACTTTTGCTACATAAACTAGACATTGGAAAAATCATCAAATACCCAAGATGACAGCCATTTAAAAAAAAAGAAGAATAGAATAGTCCCTAAGTCGCTTAGTGTAGGTACAGGGTGTAAAACACCCTTGTGATAGTTAAGGGGGTGCTTCAGACCATAAAACTGAACTACTTTCACTGTGGGCCCAACTTCGAAATCGCGAAAAAAAGAATCAGCTGTTCCATACAAAACCGCAGCACTCAAAATGTATGCTCTACTCGACTCAAATGTATGAGACATTCGACTTTCTAACTAGGGTGTTTTTATACACCCTGTATAGCGAAATTAATATTATACGCACCACGTCGCGTTACAACAAAATTTCCCGTAAAACTTGAAACCATAATACTTTACAAAATATCCATGTCCTCCCGATGTTCGAAATTTCAATCAAATATTCAGCCATTCAGAAAATGCTGATGCTAATAAAAGCCAAGACGACCAAGTAATCCTACAGTTTTAGGGCGCTTACAGACGTTGAGAATCTGCGGCTGCCTTCGTCTGTTCTAATACAGTGGATTTACATTTGCAGGGGTCGCTACTTGTCGGTGGTAGCTTTTGATGCGTCGATGGTAGCTGGCGACAGGTGGAGACCATGGTTGCAGTCACCTCAGTTGTCAACTCGACTCATCGCGTGAGCGCCCTTAGACTGTAATAAGTATTTTTCCACTCCTGTTCTGTAAGTCAGAAACACTCAAGTAGCTATGTCAGAGATCGTAAACTCTGAGGTTGAATGTGCGACATAAAACGTTGGAACCTTACAATAGATAAACCCGACTTCTGAAGGAAACGGGTCTGTTGTATTGGAGTAGTGGAGAGATAAGAAATACCATTATCTAATGGAATATGGGACTCGCATTGAAATGTTATGAGTTTTACAATCTTGAAGGCGTAGTTACAGTTCTTAGGTGCAACTAGACATGCCAACAACTAGATCGAAATTAGTAAGTATCATTTACATTTTTTTAAATGTTACGTGCAATGCCCGCAAAGCAGCATCGTACATTGTCAACATTACACAAGTACAGATGCAACATACGCAGATATCTATTTTTGCGCACTTTGTTCCAGATCTGTTGTTAATGTTAAACTGGCTTTGAACAACGTTTTTTTTTTCTGCTAGCTCAGTTCACAAACATACATACATTTGTGTGACAATGTCCAAGATATTTTATTTATACATAGGTTTTCTTTGAAAACCGTTCCATAAGTCAATTAACGACACATAAAAGTGTGGCTTGTTAAAAGTTAGCCGTGGTGGTCCAGTGGCAAGTAACCTTGCCTGCCGTGCAGGAGGCGATGGTTCAATCCCCGTCCAGGCCGACTAGTACCAATGAGTTTTTCGGAATTTATGTACGATTTGTAACACCACTGGCTTTTCGGTGAAGGAAAACATCGTGAGGAAACCTACATGCTTCAATTTCGAGGCATGTATTGTTCCTACTGTCCATTATAAGTGGCGACGGGCTCACCACCCGTCACACTGGACAGAGTTTCGGTACTACTGGTGAAACGTGGATGGTCGGCGGTTTCAGAATATCTCTGAGTACCCCCTCGGGGAATATAATGCATATACTATGCTATGATATGCATGCATAAAAGTGTTTTGCTAGACGGAAATCAATGTCGTGATCTACGAATCCATCAAATTCCGATGCCTATACTATCTTTCTTTCAAATACAAATGTTTTTATCAGATCGACCCGTTGACACCCTTCGGAACCTTCAAACCGGATCAAATTGCGTTCGCTTTTCCATCTGTCCATCTCAGGCTTTCAGTTCATAAATGAAATTGAATAGTCTCCAAGTTATAAACTCACGACTATTTCGACTACTTCGATGTAGTCAGAGACTTTGCAGAAACTGAGCAGCTGCAGAAAAGGGTTTCAGAATGGAATGGCCTGTTATGTGGTGGCTAGTAATTCATTTACAAAAACACCTTATGGATAAAAATGAAAAATGTTAGGTTAGTTGATAACCTCATAATAATTCAGCGCTTTTGTAGAAATCACCAAAATGAACAATTTGTATAATCGCGTGAGTCTAAGATAAGTTTATTCCGAGAGCGAAAATGCGCGCTACATACAAACGTACTATGGTGATATTTAAAATACTAACCAATTAAAGTCAATGAAATTTTGCAGAAACAATCTAGAATCAAATCTCTATGCTTGTATGTAGTAAAATTTTCGTTAAAATGTACAGTTTCAATGCTAGTATTAATTTAAAATTTGTATGGAAATCTTTGAGGCACTTTAACTATAATTTTAAAGAAAATCTGACTCTATACAAGCATAGAGATTTGTTTCTAAATTGTTTTTATTGAAAATTTTATTGACTTTAACTGTTTGTATTGAAAATATCACCATAGTACGTTTGTATGGGGCGCGCTCCAAATTATATCCTCTTAAGACGCTGTTATCCGGTCGAGGCCGTTTTTTGAACACGAACGAAAGTGTTTTAAACTGTGTTTTAAAGTCCAAACCAATTATGTCTTATTTAAGGATCTGGTTGATAGGCGACCGTGCTCAATTACACGATTAGATTAAGTTTAATAGATAGAAAAAAATCCCAAAGTTACCCCTTTTTGTTATTTTTTTCAATACTATGATTAAACTGCTGATATTAAACTTTTTATTCTTGTACTTAACTAAATACATTAAATATTTCTAGTGAACTCCGTAGAATTTTGAGCTTAGAAACACCCACGAGCAAAGGTGATGAAAAACAGCGATCCTGCCTTCAATTGGAGCGGGATGGCTAATTGCAAACTTATGCTTGCAAAAAAGAGACGCATGCACTTAGATAACCTGACCTTAAGACCCAAAATCCGTTCCATGTAACTTCAAACGCACTCGCTAAGGCTGTAGACATTATTTGAATGTCAAAAGACCTGTGCACTAGGGTTTTTCAAGTCAGGGACACTATTTGTTTAAGTATGGTTACCACAGCTGCAAATGTCACTTTGTACTTATTAAATCTCCAGGGGTGAACGGAACCATTTTCTCAACGTTGTCTTTGGATTGTCGAGAAGAAATTGATGGCCAGAAACTCGAAACAGTTGTAAACTCACCGATCAATCAACATAAATAACTCACTTTATTCTGTTGTTTGACAAAACTTCGATCGATCAGGGTGATTGATTCCCGATTTCAACACATCAGGTTTCCATCTACAGACGGTAATGATGTAAGAACCATTTTTTTTTGCTTTAAGGTAGGAACTTTTAGTAAGTAATGTGATACTGATTACTGAAGTTCTAGTACAAGACGGTTTAATATCGAGTGCCTAACAGTCAAACATAATTATTATGTTTAATTTAATTAGTTAGCGAAACTTAACAAACGCATTTGGCATCTGTTACTACGCACAATTACGTGACAATGACCCCCCGCTCGATCATATGATTCTGAGGTCAATGTTCGCCCGCCAGCCGCGCACTGCGTATGATACGTACGATCATAATAATTTTGTAAATCATCAATACCAATTATAAACATTGAAAATGCAATCTGTTATCATTAACAAGTTCCCTAGTTGAGTTTCGCCAACTAATTAAAAATGACCCTGAGTATATAGGGTCCAAGTTTTTTAAGGGGATGATCAGACAATGAAACTGAACAAGTTTCTCTAAGGGACCAAGGACGAAATCGCGAATAAAAATCAGCTGTCCCATACGTTTTGATCGAGTAGGATCACCGTTTTGTATGGGACAGCAGATTTTTTTTTGCGACTTGGACCCTGTATGTGGAGCTCCAAAATGCAATGGAACTAAACTCTGATGCGCCTTCATGTGAGTAATAATAAGGGATAAGAGAAAAAACATGATGCGCTATGACTCGTAGTCATGCTTGGAATTTTTGGTACCTGTCTGAAATACAGGGTGTAACAAAACAACCGAGTAATACTTCAGACCATCAAACTGAATAACTTTCAATATGGAGCCAACATAGAGAAAAACAATAAATCTGCTGCCCCATTTTAGTCTCCTCGCCATTTTTGTTGAGTCAGTACTGCAGTTTTGTATGGAACAGCAGATTTTTTTTCTTTCTCGATGTTGGCTCCATCGTGAAAATTATTCAGTTTGATGGTCTGAAGTATTACTCGGTTGTTTTGTTACACCCTGTATTTCAGACAGGTACCAAAAATTCCAAGCATGACTACGAGTCATAGCGCATCATGTTTTTTCTCTTATCCCTTATTATTACTCACATGAAGGCGCATCAGAGTTTAGTTCCATTGCATTTTGGAGCTCCACATATTCATAATATGTTTGAAGCAATTAAATTAAAGTATTACTAGAGTATATTGTTACACTCTGTACCTATAGGTACCATTAGAATAATTTTTCGCTTGAGTTTAATCCTTGCACTACTACTCAACTCAAGAGTCAATAAGCTGTCAAAATAAGAAGTCTAATTTTAAGCAATCCAAACGAACCATAACCATAACCGACTACCAGCGCTTTAAAATGCCACAATAAGTGCGTTCACATCACACACGATGACGCACTGACGGAGCAGCAAACGTCAGTCCGTCATTTCGCACCTTTAAAGGCAAACCGTTACTAAATGAAATTTTTCAAGAATTGAGTTATCAATGCCATCTTTCTTATGATGCCATAAACTACAAAATGAATTTGACACTTTCCGTTTTAGGAGAGAGATGGCGCTTTTTAGTGCGGTACTAAACTAAAAAAGAGTGAAAAAATATGGCTTGCTAAATGCAAAACTGTGTCTAAACCAATTGTTACATGTCCGTTGAGGAATACTGACGGAAGTTTATAGGAATAGTGTGATTATTTGGATAAACACGCCTGCACATCACGTAAAGGGGATTTTGTCTACCCTTTTTAATTGGTAAAGTGTAACATTTTGTTTAGTCACAGTTTTCTTTTTATCAAATTATGCAATTCACACCTATGGTTTCATTGGTAAAATGTTACATTTAGTATAACTACCCTTTACTTTTATGTTTTGGGATATTTATGCAATTATATTTACCACTAAAGAGTAATGATTGGGTTAGTCACCGTTTTTCTTATCTAGAGAGATAATAATTTTTGGTTAGTTGCAGTTTGCCACTTACATTTTATTTATGTTGGTACTATTTTTGTAATTAAATATTGACTTGATAATAAAATCGAATAGTTAATCTTAGTTTAATGGCATTGAGTATCAGTTTTATACAAATCGAAAACGAAATAAATGTTGTTTTAGGTGCAGTGTGTAGGTACTTACTTGAAAATAATAGTTATTTGTTATGCTAGGCTGCAAAGTTGTTTTTTGCCGCGAGTACTTATATTGAAACCTGAGCAAGCGAAGGATGCTAGGATTGAACCACGAGCGAAGCGAGTGGTTCAAATATAGAATCCGGAGCGTAGCGAAGGTTTCAAAGGTACGAGACGCGGAATAATTTTGCAGCCGAGCGAAACACACAACTTTTCACCTCACAACAGCGAGGAAAATGTTAGGTGCAAGCACTGAGTTTAGATGTATAGAGCGAACATCGCGCTTTATGACGTTGTCCCATTCTATTGCGGCTATATTATTCTTGCATTTAGTCACTGTCTCACTGCGGTCACGTGTAGCAGTTTGATTGAAAACCAATTGATCAGCATAAAAAATGTCCTGGTGTGTAGTGTGTACTGAGACACTGCGCAAATAATTCAGGAAATGTAAGGAAATGTAACGGAATAACTTCTCATAGGTAAACAAGATGAATTAATTATTAAAATGCATTTTAAATAAGTATTATTTTAAATGATGTTTTTATCCCACACTGGAAAAATAATTATATGCAAATGCAAATAAGGACAAATCTTTAAGTGAAAAAGGGAAGACAAGAGATATTGGTACTCAAAGGGATTATATTTAGTTATAATCTCTTTGTTGACACTCAAATAAATTATAGTGAAGGACAAACTAATACGCGAAAAAGAGAAGACAATAATATGCACGAATATATGCATAGTTCGTTATGTTAGCAACATAATCTTTTTGTCTTTCTCGCACGTATGGTTTTACTATCTTTTTATCTGGACTCGAATGGATTCGAATTTTAAATACTCTTTGCACGCTAGCGGATAAAATGCACTTTTGCACTCAGATTTCGAATGATAAACAGAATCTTTCCGAGCTTGTGAGGTGAAAAATATATATTTCTTAATAGGTTTTCATGGTAATAATTAAAAAAAAAACGTTGATTCAGATAATTTCATTTTATTGGTTCTTCACTTTCGTGGCTGCTATTTCTTGCAGCAAGCTCCGTACAAACGAAGTACCTACGATTATAATATTTTTTACTAACCAATCAAAGGTAATATTTTTTTTAAATTAAACACGATCTAAATCTTAATCTCTATGCCTGTGGATGAATATTCATGAATATTCATGAATTTTCGTTAAAATATAAAGTTCTAATGCTATGATTAATTTAAGATTTGTAGGTATGGAAATCTTTGAGCCACAGTAAGTTTGAAACTATACATTTTAACGAAAATCTCACACAACACAGAGATTAGTTTATAACTTACTTATTCAAAACATATATTTGACTTTAACTGACTTTAAATGGTTAGTATTGAAAATATAATCAAACTTCGTTTGTTTGGAGCGCGTTTGAAGGACTATCCTCGAATGAAATGACTGCAGCCCCACAAAAATCGATCTGTGGGTGAGCTGAATCACATCCCCGATGCAGATTTAACTTTTTCGCTAAATCTAAGTAATCGAATCGCAACCACAAGCATCACTGTTACTTCATGTTCTTTTTCTACGGATGAAGAAATTGCGGAAACTACCTAAGTCGGTAAGAAATAAGATCACCGAGCTCAAACAAAAGAGGAAGATCTAACTCATCTAGCTCAAAATCGTCTTCAATTTCATCATCATACAACTTCATAATTTTCAATGAGTAAGTCTACCTCGGACTTTCCCCCGTTGAAGTAGATCACGACATAATAATATAGACATAATATTGGCTACCTAGCAATCTTAACAATCCCAAATTAACAATGCAAAATAAATGTATGGATCTCTCTTTGATTTCTAATAAAACATGATTTCGAAAATGTTATTTAAAGTATCTTTCCAGGTATAATTAGAAGGAACGCTAACTATATTATTTTCAATTTGATAGTAAAGTAATATCTTCGAATTATTCTGATTTTATATAGTGTTTTGTATAATTACAAAATTTACACAGTGACTTCATAGTTAATAATCATTATCGAAAAAAAAATTAACGGAAAAGTGTTACTATAAAAGTTAAAAACCATAATTAATAATGTTCCAATTAAAAAAATAACTTTTCTGAATTATAATGTAATAAAGTAAAGAAATATCTACACTATAACCTCAAAATACGGCTCAAAGGACAACGTATATAAATTTTATGACGAAAAAACCGCTCATATTTCTTTATATATGCTCCTGTGTAAAATTTGATATTTTCGTTTAGTAACGGTTTGTTTTTAAAGGTGCGATTTGTTAAGCAAGGAGTTGTATGAAACCGCACGTAGAAGCACACACGGTGACGCATTGACGCACCGGGTGTGGTTCTATGGACTATAACATCTGCCGCTCCGTCAGTACGTCATCGTTTGTGAATGCACTTACCCTAATGTAGTTAGTTTCGTACCTGTAAAAAAATAATTCCTCCATCGAAACCAGTTTATTCCTCTATCTAAACCAGTTACGTACAAGAAAAAAACAAGCCTTGTTCGCAACTGGTTTCGTTCAAATAAAAAAAATTCCTTGATCGTAACTAGTTACGGAACTGAGGTTTCGATGGCGGCCGAAGCGAAAATAGGTTTGTTGAACTGACAACCAAACTTTCAATCTACATAATCGGATAAGTACTATAATAGGTAGGGATTTAAATTAGTACCTATTTAAGCCACAAGCGACGAATTTTGCGAAAAACATGTACCAGGAGTGCGATTTTTGAATCTCATTTGCTGAGCTCAGCAGTTGAAAATGTCAAAATTACTATGGCGTTTTCTACTGCTGATTTAACTCTTAAAAATCATGCTTCAGGAGTGCGATTTTTTAAAGTCAAATCAGCAGTAGAAAGATGCTTATCTCCATTGTAATTTGGACATTTTCAACTACTGAGCTCACCGAATGAGATTCAAAAATAGCTCTCCTGATGTTGTAAGTATCCACAAAATATTAAAAACGCGTTTGAGCATTGCTTCCATATTGCTTCACATTTGCCTACGTCGTAGTGGTTTTTGCTGTATTGCGTCGTGTCGGGATGCCGTTTTTGCTTTCATCACTATGGACGACAGTTTAGTTACTGTTTCCAAAGATTACACATTATAACATGAAACTATAAGTAGGTAACATGATATAAGGTTGTCTGGAAGAAATAGCTTCTTAGCCATAAGACCGCCTTATTTTGTGACCACTGTTTTTTCTCTGTATTTTACTGTTTATATTTTGGTGTAAAATAAAGTATAAAATTTGATTTGATTTGATTTGATTTGATATTTGGATTTAGGAGCGTGTAATTTCTCTGTGATATTTATCCGTTTTTTTGACAGTTTGCTGTTTTTCAATATCGGCCGAAGCAATTAGGTATGCTGGCTGGCTACACCAGACTCCTATATAGCATCACTTTCTTATTCCAAGATAGCTCAGTTATTTCGATAGGCGGTTTTAGAGATATTATTTTAATCAGTAATGCTATTTGAGCCGTCAAATCTTTATAATACACTAAAAATATACAAGATTTATTAACATGTAACACAAAATTAATAACATCTGTCCATAATCGTGGAGCTATCGTGGACACACACACTATACTTTGGCTTTAGCCAAGGCACTTTAATTTACAGGAATACATAATTAAATGTTTTCCTGTAAAAAGAATAAAGTGCCTTTTTTATTTTTTCATTATCATGTTTCCACTCTGTAGTTACCAGTTTTATTTTCAAATGTCTGTGTATGTATGTACTGAACAAACTTACAGAGTGACATGGCCCCAGGCTAAGCTCTTTAATCCAGTTTTTTTTTTTAAAAGACAATATGTTAAGAATGGTACTATGATAAAATTAGTAAGTAGCGTCTAATTGTGAATATTCAGTTTCATACGACACCATTATTCTTTGTTTGCCCAGCAATACGACCTTTGGTAAATACTAGCCAATATGTGCCTATGGTGATAAAAGGTGGATAAGGCATCGGTAAATAATATGGTAACAATATAGAACATCTAAATCATTTTCCCAACCACAATTTCTGAAAATCAGTAAATTCGATACGAGTGTTCAAAAGCTTTCACGTCTATATAAGTACATGGCAAGACTATAAACCTTCGCTAACGCAACTAAAGCGAGCTGCAAACGATAAAGTGCCCATATAAATCAAGGGAACGCTGCTTCTCCCACAGATTTTCACGTAATAACAAGTCCACTTCGGGAATAACTGTGTAATTTATATCAGCAGAGTAATCGATGTGTCCGATCCTGTGATGAGCTTCTATAGGAGTTACTAGTTGTTTCTTAGTATAATATTGACTGCTTAGACTACTTACGTGTTTGTTCTTCTACGTAAGTTAATTGTCACTATTTATCGCAGTATTTTTCGATGAAAGGGTAGGTGACCTACCCTTTCATGTGCTAGTAGATTTTTTTTAGGTTACCTATCGTACTTTCGAAAAAGAGTTTTCCGAATTTTAGTTCTCCGAAATCTTTACATATTTAATCGTGAATCCATTTGTGTTAGTATAAACTATGTTAGTAACAGTGAATTGTACCTTGTTGTATACTTGCATTTCCCTCGAATGAAGTCAGAGGCAGTGTTAATACACTGGACAGCAATGAAAAAGGGTCACCAACATACCCTAATATCTTTGATAAAGTATATGTCTAGATTGACAGTCGAAGATACGAAAGCGTCGAAAAAAATTAGAACCAGGACTGGTTCCTTAACCCTATACATATACACGCACTCATACAGAATTAGTATGGCGCCTCACGCACACCAACCTATGAAACTTAGCCCCTTTTGTTTTATACGGTAAAACAGTGAGGCTCATTCTAGACATATACTTTTTCTAAGCCTAATATCTCGGAAACTAAGAATGATAGCTTATTCAAATGAAAAGTACCGTATTTCATAGACTATTTAATACTACTTAAATTGATTATAAAATTTTTAGTTTTCATTTCTTTGACTTAATTAAGTCGTAGAACAAAAATTTAAAATAAAAATTTTTGGTCACATTTCCCCACATTTTAGTGTCTGTGAGTGATAAAATTTACACAATAATAAAAATATTGAATACTAAAAATAAAATTATCAAAAAATCGTTTATTAAGTTTTTTTATTGTATTACTTTAGAGCAACCAGAAATTTGTATAATTTAAGTAGTAGTAGTAAATTATCTATAATAATACTATTTTTTGAATAAGCTATCCTTCTTAGTTTCCGAGATATTAAGGTTTATGTTGTTGGTGACCTGTTTTCATTGCTGTCGAGTGTATTATACTACCTATATTCAAAATATGAACATGTATACATAATATAGGACGTAAACTTAAATGCGTTACAGGGGTCCGTTTTTTTTCGAATTTTTCTTTTTTCTTATGGAAAGTTGGTAATTATCATGAGTACAATCACCCACTAACACCCTGTGTTGTATTGACTAAACTAAATATACTTGTAGGTACTCAATCTACAGCCGTATCTCAGATTTTATAATAAAGACGTTCATTAAAATTGAATTCGGAATTCATTCCGTTTTCAGAACAAATCTCTGTACTTATACCTCATTTCAGTAAAGTCGTTACCGTCTCAATTATTTATAATTTTACATTGAGTGTGTTCTTGCGATAAGTATCTTGGCTTTTGTTTCTAATGTTTCATTTGTTACGACTTCAATTAGATTCCTCTTGTTTAAACATAATTAGTCTTAATCGTCATCATTTTGCTTAATAATACTGTAGAGCCAAGTTTATTAAATTTTAAACTTTATCATAAATGTGTAAAGTTTCAAATAATTAATTTACTCAACCGTGCAGTTGCTTGCGCATTCTGTTAAGTGCGAGAACGAGAGTAGTTTAAAGTTAAAATGAAACCGGAAAATTGCAGAAATACTACTATAATAAATCTACGAGATACCTACCTACCAAAAATAACATTGAAAATTGTTTTTTGTCACCTTCGTTTTTCAGTGGGCCTACGAAATAGAGGGCACAGCTATTGCTAAATAAGTAATCTTGTATTGTATAGGCAAATATATTGATACAAAGAGCAGAAACGACTTTTACAAAGAACATAATAGGGTTGAACCTCATCTAACAGCTGCTAATCGCGCTTGTTCGCGTTCCGTCTATCTTATTTGTTCTAGCAAATTACGTTCCTGAGTGACAGAAAAGGAAGGAGCAACGGAAAAATGCGATGCGGTGCTGTTAGATGAGGTTCAACCCTTAAACGACATGTGCTATATTGTATTTCAACATAAACATAGAAAGTAATGGAGTAGGCACAATTACGGTCACAGCGGGTTACTTATTCACTACACTGTCTACCGAATCCCAGCGTGACCGCTACAATTTTTTTGTCCAGACATTGCGGTCAGGCCGACAACCCAATACACACAACAAATAGTACCAAACAGTACCGACATTGTGTTCGTTTACTTATTTCATTCATTGATTGAATAACTTTTTGTCTACATCATCAACATCATCCTCTGTCTTAATAGACACTAATAAAGGCGCTAATGCGCGTTCACACACGATGACGCACTGATGGAGCAGCAAACGTCAGTCCGTCATTTGTGAAGCAAGGAGTTGTATGAAACTGCACGTAGAAGCACACACGGTGACGCATTGACGGTGACGCACCGGGTGTGGTTCTATCATAGAGGTAAATATCCAGTAGTAGGATACTTACCTCTATGGGTTCTATGGACTGACATCTGCCACTCCGTCTGTGCGTCATCGTGTGTGAACGCACTTAACGTCCCACTGTAGAACAGATACTTACCCTGAGGGAGGGTGTATGAATGAACATCAGTCCACAACGCGAGCCTAATGCGGATTGGTAGTCTTTCACATACTCGTATGCATCAGAATGTTAGTATTTGTAAGGTAATGGTCGAACTACAAATAAACAATGCTGACAGGCACATTGTTCTGATTCCAAACCAATGCTACAAGGTTTTAACTATGGAACGGCTTCCATCTGGCGATGCGGCTTGATGTCCGGCGACATCAATGATATAAGCATATCCACCGAACCGGGATTTGAACACAGGACCTCTGGTAGTAACTTATTATTAATCTGTGCTCTGGTTTGGCAGTTCAGCGTGATAACCATCACATCAACCGTCGTGTTATGAACTATATTACCAATAATTCAGTCCACAGTCCAGAACAATTGTCTTATTTCATGTCATTGGTGTAACGTAAGATACTGAACAACTTTTCCTAAGAAACATAAAGGAAATTCGCAAAAAAAACGTTCGATCAGCTGATTGTATGTAGTATGGAAAGTCCATAAAAAGAAATTGCAATTACTTTTTTTTTATTTCCTATACCTAGGTTTCTTAGGGAAAGTTGTTTAGTATCATGGGTACAATCACCCCTTAAAGTTTTGGAGGAAAAGGGAAGATCTTCCACGGGCTAGTTGGAATGCCCGGGACCGCGGTCCAACAGTTCTTAGTTGGATGTTGTATATATGCAAAGTCTCTTGATAACTTCGATAGTGCGATTCAGGACTCGCCATAATGATTGGTTGTTATTCGTAATGAGCTGTGATGCGTTGGACAGATCCATATTGTGATTGGCCGTCTTCTGTGTGACGTGCTAGCTAGGTCGCATGCGCTGACCTAGATAGATCTCTGTTTGTTTACATCGACTCGATCGATGTGTTCGGCATTGTTGCTTAGTCA
The DNA here is from genome assembly GCA_963693445.1 of Agonopterix heracliana. NCBI lineage: Eukaryota > Metazoa > Arthropoda > Insecta > Lepidoptera > Depressariidae > Agonopterix > Agonopterix heracliana. The sequence continues at coordinate 4,578,161 of OY856324.1, read as the reverse complement.
GCTCTCTCGTAGCTCCGCTACAAAGTAATGCAACTATTTACCCTAAGCCTAACTTAGTAGCAATAACACCTACGCTATGTATGTGCGTGCTCCTGAAATTATTCCGAAAATTTACCTTTGGTATCTGAAAATTTTGCGAGAATTTATTCCTTACCTTCAAACCTACAAATTGGAGGAGTTCATTGTCGATTGGCAGCGCTGCCAAACGTCTACACACAGCTTTACCGGCGCCCATTAGCTCGGAAACTCATCTGGGAGCGTATTCATTTAATCTTGTATTTAATCAGAGCCCGCGGATTTAACGAAACAACGCTTTTGTTCGCCACCCCAACAAATTGTTTTGGAAATTTAAGCGCCAGTAATAAATTTACGTCGCTCGTTGAATAGTCGGATTTCTTTTTTTACGTTTCTAAATGTTAGAAAGATAATTGTTTTAGATTACGCTTCAGTCACGTCTCATTTATACAGGGTGTAAGCAAAAGTATAATTAACTTTAAACCACATACTCTACCCATCAAACTGAACAACTTTTATGATGGGAGCAAACCTGTCAGCGCAAAAATAAAGCTCCTGACATGGAGGTTGTGGGTTCGATCCCCATGGGGGACACCTAGTGATATGTCACTTTGTGCGTTTTTCCCCAGTTGGTTACGACATTGCAGGCTGAATCACCTGATTGTGTGAAAAGAAAGATGATACCGAGCTTCGGATGGCACGTTAAGCCGTTGGTCCGTAAGGCGATTTGAATAAACTCTTACACCCAGGGCTTGCTGCCCAGACGATAACGAAGAAGACATTGCGTAGGTACGAGTATAAACGTAGGCGTCTGGCGTTAGTAGCAGCAATCTAGCAAGTGCATCGCTTCATCATCATCATCATCATATCAGCCGGTAAACGTCCACTGCTGGACATAGGCCTCCCCAAAAATGGGGGATTTGCCATAATCGCCACGCTTGGCAGGCGGGTTGGCGATCGCAGTTGGATTGAATGTGTGTACTCAGAGGATGCTGCTGCCCATCCTCCGGTAGATCCCTTAGTCGCCTTTTACGACACCCACGGGAGGAAATGGGATGGGAAGTGCATCGCTTACGATTATTATATCTCTCGGTACCTACGGCCGAGTGATGGCAAATCTGAACATGAGCTTCTACCTAGGTACGGCAAGTAGTATGCATTATTTGCCCTATGCCCTAGGCTAGCCATTTGAGCCTGATCGTCAGTTTACATCCAGTCAGCGCCTTTTGTAAACTGTGGCACAATTTAACTGAGAAAATTAGATATTCTAAATGCGGTTTTTGAAATAATGTCCGCATAAAGTTAACCCTTAGCAAGCAGTGGATTTTGTTGAAATTAAATGTGAATACTGAATGTTTATTTTCGGGTTTTACGAAAAGGGGAATGAATAATTTTGTGGTTTTATATTGTTGTAAGGGAAGGCAATGTCATTGTTTAACATATTTAGCATAATAATGTACTTACGTAATTGTATAATTCGGAGATTTCAGTCTTAATTGTTTTCCTAATTTCTAAATGAATTTTCGTAGTTTTTTGCCGATAAAATGTCTTACTTGAAACAGATCATACCAAATACCTAATAAACATCGAAAAATGAAGGTATAGTAAGGAAACTGAAACCAATCATTCATATTTCTAGATTGCATTCCCCGTCAATCCCGCTATACGATACCCTGCGCGAAATATAACATGATTTTCCCTTCTATCCGAGATCTCGCTGCGGGATTGCAATCCCTACTCATATTAAAAGATCACCAAAGTTAAGCAACGCCCCGTGAACTCTTTAGATGGGTAGTGCGTGTGGTATTTCATTTCGGGCGCTGTACTTCGGAAGGCTGTGGTCAGTAGTTGGTCGAGACCGACAGGTAGTCAAGTGAATGTAAGATTGCGGTACGTGTAATATGATTGAGCTATTTAAGTAAGTTAATGAACCTTAAATATATCTAATAATGGTTGAGTACTCGTTGATTAAATATTATTGAAGGCAATCTAGAAGCTAATATAACTTGATTAGGAGTTAAAATAATATTAAATGTCTTCAATATTGAATTACCAGTTTCTACGAAGACTTGAAGTGTTATAGAGTTCAAGGATCGTCTCTTTTTATATTAATCAAAAACCAGCCAAGCCTTGAAGATTTCGAAGATAAACGTAGCAAAAATATAATGGTATTAGGTTAGATACCTAAACAAAGTTTCAAGACAAAATTTCCGAGGTAGGTACTCGTAAATGCATTTCTTTCATCCACATTTGCCGTTATTTCCTATGATTTTAACTCCTGTTTAGCAACAACAACCATCAACTGCAGTAACCACTCGTAATGCTAATTGAAGAAGTCCAGACAAACCTTCTTTATTACGAAAATATGTAACCGGTGATTTATTCCCTACATTCCAAACGGGAGAAGGCTTTCGGAAAAACATGATTTAACAAAACTGCAGACTAACCGATTACATAAAGAAGAGAACACCAAATGATGATGCAAAACAATAGCCCTTTACAATAGGTACTAGGTTTTGTTTGGCAAGCAATAAGTTTTTCTTTTCAGTAACAAAGTATAAAATTGAAAATAAAAATAGACAGGTACCTAATAATATATAGGGTGAAATTGATATCATTATCAACCTTTTAAACTAAGACTCTACCCTTAGAAAAAGTATATGTCTAGAATGAGCCTCACACTTGTTCCGTATCAAACAAAAGGGGCTAACTTTCTTAGGTTGGTGTGCGTGAGGCGCCATACAAATTATGAATGTGTGCGTGTATATGTATAGGGTTTTGGAACCAGTACTGGTTCCTATTTTTTTCGACGCTTTCGTAGCTTTGACTGTCTATCTTGATAATCTAAGACTCTACCCATCAAACTGAACAATAGGAGCAATCCAAACAAAGTTTTTCAGTTTGATTAGTAGACTCTTAGTCAGGTTAAAAAGGATGTTAAATGATATAAATTTCACCCTGTAGATAAACAATATTAAGACTGAATTTAAAAGTATAGTAATAATAATAAGCGTTAGAAGATGCAAGAATTAATAAGCCGTTCAAAACAGTGGTGAGTGGAGTGGTTCGCAGAGATTAAATCATTCCAATGAATAAAACTCTTAGGGTTGTACTTACGCTCAGAATTAAAGTTAATGTTTGTACCTTAATTAAGGTGATTTAGGTTAGAGGTGCCCATTTGTAGTGAAATGTTTCGGAGAGAAAAATGGTAGGATATTTTTCAAGAAAACCATAATAAGGCGCTGCATTTTTCGCACGTCGTTCATTGTCCTCCATTCGATTGTCGGAGAAATTGGAGATGTCGAAAATTTTGTTCGTATGAAACGCAGGTCCGTGATGAAACGTAAAGATAAACCAAAACATCGTTTGAGTAATTGACAATTCAGAAATGAGATATCCAAGTCAATAATTTACTCAGCTCTACATTATAAATGACCAATTAAGGCGACTCGGATGCAGAAGTTTATGTTCGAAGATGGACTGATCGAAGGCCGTGATCATGGATCTAAATCATAAAGGATACCATTGCTCCTTACAAACATTGATACAAGAAAATTGGCAATGGCATCGTCGATATTTAGAATTTTAGGTGTATCCCTTTCTATCCAATGACGTAGTTACGAAAATGACAGGAGAGGAGCTACAATTTAGTACGTCGGATTGGAAAGGGACAAAGTTAACGTTACAAACTACGACGCGACGGAATAGAACGAACATTACCGACCACAAAGGAGTATTACATATCATGTTTCACGTCTTGTTAGGCAGTCTGCACTCCACTATAGAGGATTCCAAACTTCTTGGCCGTGATTGATGGCTGGATAGATACGTCAATTATCATTTATAATGGACGCAGTTTTGCAGAGTTTCTACTGGTGAGAAGCTACATAAAGTAATCATTGCCACAGCTTTAGGGTAGGTATAATACTTTGTAGTTGTAGAAAAGTTTCTGAATTCTGATCATCTCAAAACAGTGGTCCTATATAAATCCGGCGTTGATTTGCGAGTAATCAGATATGATAAATATTCAACCAAGATGTGATGGATAACAAAGACAACCAGGTTTTATTATTAGTACAGATTCACATCAAGACTGATTGAGTTCCAAACAGAAGCACAGCGGAAACTGTTTATTTTGGAACATCCACCAACGCGTTTCCTTTCCATACATTATTATAGAAACATTCGTTAAATGAATTATACCTGCGTTGTTTATTTACTTTGGTTGTATTTAAATAAACAAGGTACTTATTAACAAAAACTTTCAAACCGATCAAAATTCGTAATTGCACAACATTTTGATGTTTGTTTATTTTGTTTTTGTTTGTTTTGTTATTGTTTGTTTTTTGTGTATGTTGGTGTACAAATAAAGGTGAGAGGAATGTGGTAGGTGGAAAAGGCAATAGCCCTGAAGTACTCGTAATTATAATATTTTTCTTTATGAATGTCTGGAAATAAAAATTACTAAACAAAGTTCTAAACATTTTAGACTAACACGGTTGATGTTGGTCCTTATTCTGTTTTTAATAATTTATGTTATGTTTGGTAATTAGTTTATAACATAACTTTGATGATTTATAATAGTATAGCCCAAGATGAGCCCAAGTCATAGTCGTCAAGCCAGTTTTGTTTTGTCCTTCTCTATATTGTCATGCCAGAAAAGGGTGCCTTATTGTATTGCATGTATTAAGATATTTGTACGATTTCATTAGGTACTGTGTTCTACAATGTAGCAAATAGTGACAAAATAATTATTAATAGGTAACGTTACCTACTAAGTTTGAATTTTAATATCTATCAATTCTATTACTAATTCAATTCAATTAATTAATAATTGTTTTTATTTTGTCACTCAAAGAATGTAACTACATATTTCATTGCTTATCGTCTTCATACGAGTATCTAATAATGAAAACATCATTGTTTGTGAGAAATATTGAACCCAAGAACATCACGAATTGTCTAAAAAAACGGTAAGTCTTGTACTCATTTTGATACGGTAACGATACGACAATAAACTCGTATTTTGTGCTTTATTGAAGCTTATAATAGTAAGAAGCAGTCGGACATTAACTTACTTTACTCTAAGGTTTATCGTCCTATTAGCACCGATCTTAGTGCTCAGGGGTGCTATCATGAAATTCGATCGTCGATATTTCGTGAAGTTTTTCGTTGACCATCGTAGGTACTTTAATCACTTTTGATCCGCGATATCAGTTTTGACACTTGGACCATCAAGCCCGTACTCTAGTACTCTAAAGGTGCTCAAATACATCGTAATTTCAAAATATTTGCTTATGTAAACGTTTATAAATATGAATTCCTCAAAAATAATTTTCATTCACTTACCTAAGAAATGTAAGAACGTAGTATTGCATTTCAAAATATTACGTTGATCCGTCACTATTGTTATTTTCCCTAGATATTTTTTTGTGAATCACCTGTCAAAAGAATTCCTTTTTAATATCCTACGTAACTAGGTAAAATGAAATTAAAATCAGAGTGACATTAGTGTCACAGCTAACTGACAAACGAAAGATGCTCATAATTACGATGTCTACTAAAACAGAAGCTTTAAGTATGACCTAAAAATGACGTGTACCTTTTAAATTTAGGTTAAAGTGTCTATTTTACGAGATGGCGATAAATCCGAGATTGGATCGTGGAAGTTTATAAAGTCAGCGACTTTATTGCCACGTTTCTACATCCGTGAGATCATTAATGTTGCTGTAAACTTTGACAGCTATTACACATTTATTATGTTCATAATTAGTGTGTCCTGTCTATTGTCATTCCTTTTAATTTGATCGGCCTGGCGCTTTCCTCACTCAACGGTTGAGATAGTTCATCGATATAATTGTTTGCGATAGTGCGGATTTTCGCGCTGCGGCTCGCCCCGTTGCGTTCGACATTATATACCTCGAGTCAATAATTCAAAATGATAGAGCTCGGTGGCGCGTTTCGGAGAGGAATGGACTCTCAATCATGAGGTCCGGGTTCGAATCCGCATGGAATCGAATCCACGTACCAATGAGTTTTTCTAACTTATGTAAGCGTATTACCGACTGCTCTCAAACGGTGAAGGAAAACATCAAGGAAACCTGCATATGCAGAAGAAGAAATTCTGATGCATATGTGAACTCTACCAATCCGCTTTGGGCACGCGTGGTGGACTAACGCCTAAACACCCTGCCAGAGGGTAGGCCTGTGCCCTGCAGTGAGATGTATACAAGGTGTTACAAAAATACAAATAAACATTTAAGGGGGTGGTTTAGACCATCAAACTGAACAACTTTCACTATGGGACAAAATATGGAAATCGCGATAAAAATAATTGATGTTCCATACTCTACAAATCGACTAGAGCTAAAATATGTATGGGATATCAGATTTTTTTTTCGCGTTTTCGATGTTGGTCCCATAGAGAAAGTTGTTCAGTTTGACGGTCTAAACAACCCCTTAAGCCCCACTTGCGCCAACCACGGGTTAGCAATTAACTCCAGATAAAATAGCTCTCTCAGTTGTTTTTCTATACAAAAATTCATGGGTTACCAACTTAACCTGGAGTTTATTGCTAACCCAGGTTGGCGCAAGTGGGGCTAAGAGTTTTAAATATTTATTTTTACTTATGAAACACCTATACGTACGATCCAGGGTGTATAGGCTGATGATGATGATGTAAGTATTGCAATTTTATGTGTAATCTAACAAAATTAGGTAGGTATCACATAAACGATTTTATTTACAACACCGGTGTGATTCATCCGAACGCTCATAAAATTTTGTCGTGCAAATATTTACGCTGATTTATTTTTGCATTTAACCTAGTTACCTACCTACCGTTCTGTTAATTAAGAACGTGTATTTTAAAAATGTTACGTGTCCCATCTTTTGATACGTAAACCAGAGCGGTCATTGCCATTCACGAAGCATTAGCATCAAGTGTTAATATATTATGTTGTTATGTATTTATTATGTTATGTATGCGTGTTTGCGAGAAAATTCAGTGAAGCGAAAACATTGGAATTTTGCGTAGTCATACGAGGCGTTCTGATTTGTTTTGATGTTATCAAGTAGGTATACAGGATGTTTCATACTTAGGGGTCGGTGGGTGTTCGAAGATTGTCTAATTTATTATTATTATTAGATTATAGTTACTTCAACTTATATCGTAATGTCAGGTTAAATATGTTATAAAAGTTGGAATTGTCGATACTGAATGTTAATTGTTATTAATTACCTGCTGTTAAACTGAGTCCTGTACCTTTTTGTCTCCATGCTATTTTAAAAACCATGCTAAATACCTGTGTAACAGTGATAAGAGACAAATAAATACTTTCTAATTTAAATTAGTTGAAAAAGTTAACAAATTTAGGAAAATAAAATTAGTTAATTATTATAACAATCCGTTATAAAGCTGAAATCGCAAAAACAAAAATCGGATGTTTCCTTATGGAGCTATGGAGCAACCATACATTTGATTCGAGTAACTAGGTTTATGGAGGTGCTACTTGGGAATGTTCCTCCATTGAAAAGGGAAGATCTTCCACCAGGCTTAGTGTGAAGCCTGGGGACCGGCCGTGGTCCAACAGTTCTTAGTTGGACCTTGTATATATATCGAATCTCTGTGATTATTTCTCTTGCGCGATTTATGTCTCGCATTCGATTGTGAACCTTATTTGTAGTAGGTTACGAGTTACGTATTTACGGTGAACGTTGTCTTGTATGGAGCATATTTCTGAGAGCGACGGTATCGCCATCTGTTAGCTTCTTTTGCTATAACTTGTGGGTGTTGACATCTATGGCAAGTCCCCACAGTACTCCCCCCTCAGACCGGAGGTCGTCGAGTTTTTCGAAGTGTGCAGTCTGTATCCATGTAGGTGCAGGGCTCCAGTCAAGTGAGTCTGACGAGCGATGTGCTGCGAGTGTGTGCATCTGTCAGGGAGACTAGTCCTGATGTGATGCGGGTGAGTGACAGGCGTGGAGAAGGCGAGCAGAACTGCCACGTGGAGGTGAGCTCAGACACGTGGGCTGCGGAAGATCCTTCTATGCAGACGCTGACTGTCGTTGAGGAAGTTGCAGGCCCAGGAAGCGGTGTGAAGACAGCTGCGATGGACCTGGTGCGGCTTCGGGTTGACGGCGTGTGACTGCTGCTTGTTTGACCTGGTCGAGGGGTGTGAAGGGTTGGTTGCTGCTCTGTGTTGGTGCTGCTCTGCGGTGTTCAGGTTGCGATGTTCTTTGTCGAGGGTCACCAATATGGGGGTGCTACTTGGGAATGTTCCTCCATTGAAAAGGGAAGATCTTCCACCAGGCTTAGTGTGAAGCCTGGGGACCGGCCGTGGTCCAACAGTTCTTAGTTGGACCTTGTATATATATCGAATCTCTGTGATTATTTCTCTTGCGCGATTTATGTCTCGCATTCGATTGTGAACCTTATTTGTAGTAGGTTACGAGTTACGTATTTACGGTGAACGTTGTCTTGTATGGAGCATATTTCTGAGAGCGACGGTATCGCCATCTGTTAGCTTCTTTTGCTATAACTTGTGGGTGTTGACATCTATGGCAAGTCCCCACAGGTTTAACAGTTTTGTATGGGAGATTACATTATTTATCGACTACGACGTTACTCCCATAGAGAACGTTGTTTTGTTTGATCGTCTGATCATCCCCTTGAAATATCGTGCGATATTCCAGAAGGACCCCATATAATATTCTTGTCGGTTTATCTAGCCGTTTATCCCCAGGTCTTCACATAAAAACTATACAGGGTCTAACTTAATACTCGTATGCTGACACTTTTTCCCATACAAACTGCAAACCGACTAGAGCTAAATGACTGTATGGGACAGCTGTTTTTTTTCGCGATTTTGATGTTGGTCCCATAGAGAAAGTTGTTCAATTCGATGGTCTGATCATCCCCTTAAAAAAGTGTCAGCATATTAAGAAGACCCTATATAACTTGTGGTATCATGTGGTATAATAACATAACATACCTAGCACAATACAAATATTCTTTATCATTTCTTTGTCCTTCCTTCTTTTCTCTTTACGATTTTTTTTTTCATAATTTTTTGGTATCCTGTTAAACATTAAGAAAATGGGTTTCTACGCAAATGAAACCGCGCGGGAAAGCAGAAACATTATAAAATCTAGTTCACATTTTTGTGCCGCCCTCCTTTAATGGGGGTACAACATCCGTGAAATGTAATCTGTCATCTAAAATCTATCGTGTTCCAGCATTCCAGTCACTCGCGACCTGGCGTCGAGCCAAGAGACATGACTTCCTTCCCTCTATATTTAAAGGTTCGTACATACGGACGATCACAAACAAATTGTCAATTCGGTATGTCAAGTTTTTTTTTGTCTTCATTTTATATTTTTTACGGATAGAAGACATAATTTTAAGACACCTATTTCATTTTTATTGTGATTCATCGAGTTTATCGATATAAATTTAATTTTTAAATTATTTTGATCTGTAATCTATAAGTGCAAAAATGGTGGAGAAAAAATAATTCGAACTCCATGGAGTAAAACTACCTACTGCTATATTTAAAAAAATTAAAACCTGCCTCCTCTTTCTAACTCTATGCTGAAAACAGATACGGCAACATCAAATGTCAAATTCTGACATTGTGAATGTATTTTTTTTTCTTAATGGTCAGTTATTTTAAGTTGATTTTATGTTTACCAAGGAGTTCACAGGTATGCCAGTGACGTCACAGGACGGACCGAAAAACGACGTTATTTTATTAAAAATATCTGTAATCCTTTCATTTTAAAATCTCTGACATAGAAAATATGATTATTGAGACAATTATCTCGAAATGGTTTTCGATTTAGACCTCCAAAAAAAAACTTGACAAACCGAATTGTATCATTTTAATCCGTAGAATCTCTTGAGAGCTTTGTTATTTCGAAATATCGTTAATACTATAATATGCTATCAAATAGCTGCCTCAAAATCGAAATCGGAACTATCGTGCGACTCTAGCTTTCAATGAATCTTTTACTGTAATTTCACATACCTACCTACGTACATTTAAAAAGGCTTTATAGAGTCTATATTATGGTCTAACCATCCCCTAGAAAATTCTTACAGTATGTTAGCTGATCAGATCAGAACATAGAATATAAGTTTCAGTTCGTGCTTCGATCAGTCAAAATATGAAGTACATATTATGGATTTCTTAAGCTCTGAATATCAGCTCGAGAGTGTCAGTATAGGGTCTCTGTCTACCCCAACAAGTCATAACGCATGCATAAATAATTCACAATTAGTGCATGTAATATATCAAAATGTTCAATTCAGTTATACAGGGTGTAACAAAACGCCCTAGTAATACTTAAGGGTGTGCTTCAGACCATTAAACTGAACAACTTTTACTATGGAGCCAACTTCGAAATGACGAAAAAAAATCTGCTGTCCCATACATTTTAGTCGAGTCGGTACAGCAGTTTTGTATGGGACAGTTGATATTTTTTCGCGAATTCGAAGTTGGCTCCATAGTGAAAGTTGTTCAGTTTCATGGCCTGAAGCATCCCCTTAAGTATTACTAGGGTGTTTTGTTACACCCTGTAGATTCGGGTCACCAAGCACTTATCCTTTATTATACTTACAAACTAAGTATCCATACCGATTTTTTCCCTGAATACTTTATACATAAATAACGCGTGTGAAGCGTCCTCAATCTTAATTGGTCGTATCTTGAAACTTTCACACGAGCGGGACCCGACAGCGTGTCGGTGTCGCAGCGACTCGACGACACGTGTGGCGACACTCTTTTGTTTCTTTTATATTACTCTCATGTGTCCAACACGTGACAACGGGCGTTCTTGAGTGAGGTATCGTTTAGTTTGGTAATGCGATGTGTTTGACTGTTATAAGGTCTTGACATTGAACTTGATAACACACTCCCTATGAATAACATCGTACGTAACTCACGCTATTTTGTTTGTTGCAGAAGTACACATCAAATATTAAATTATTTCATTAATTTACTTGTATATACAATATTTATAGTAGATTACGAGGAAAGTAAGAAAGGCCTCAGATCTCATTGTAATTGTTGACCGAGGCGAAGCCGAAGCCGGCTTTTCTCCTCGACGTAGGTGGAAAGCGACAACTTCGTTTAGCGCAGCGGGACGACAATTGACGCATTCCGTCCGGAGGGGAGAAAAAGCATATTATAATAATATTTACGTATGTATGTACGTGGCGACGGGCTCACCCCCCGTCACATTGGACAGAGTTTCGGTACTACTGATGAAACGTGGATGTTCTGAGGTTTCAGAATATCTCTGACTACCCCCTCGGGGAATATAGTCGTGAGCATATGCTTATGCTTATGTGTGTACGTTCAGGTGTCATATTATGGCATATTCCTTGGAATAATTCCTGCCATGACGCGACTCAAAAAAGTGTTGTTTTCGCTTAAAATTATGACCGTTAAACTCATCGAAATGAAATAACAAAGCGACTCTAATAAAATTAAACAGCCAATTTCTCAAACGACAATCTCCAAACGATTATTTCTAAAACTGAATAGGTAACGATGAAATGGGTATACCTGGGGAATTAGCTATTATTCCTTAGATTACGATGTCCGACCCATCTCGAGCATCCTTTACTAATTGTTTGGTTTAGAGATGTTATTACCTTAATTGTAGTATCCCGACTATAGGATATCCGAATAAAATATTATCCATTGAGTGGAATTATTTATTATCTAACAGTTAGGTTTAGGAGTTTCGACGCTCTGAATCCCAATTTAGCTAATAAAATCGTTTAAATGTAGCTTGAATAAATTTCGTTCATCTACAAGCTCCACTACATTTTTACACCTGCTCGCTTCCTCTCCTTTCTTCTTCTTCACTTGTTCTCTTTTTGACGAATACAAAAAATATTTTTAGATTTTGTACTTACAGACGTCTAGTTAATCACGTTTGACTCATTTTCCCAATAGATAGAGTGTATGGCGTACACGCGTATTGACAAAATTAAATGGCCTAGCAGGTCATAAATGTCCTTTACTGACAAAGTCGCCAGTCGCCTATAATTTGGAACACTATTGCCCATTCCTTCAGTCGACTTTTACGACTTGTTCGGGACGATAAGCAGCTGATCTATATTAAGTTTTTCTTTAATTTCCAGATCAGCGACTCAGCGTGGAATATAAGATTTATTTTAAAATATCCGTGTCTGTAGGCATCCGAAATGTGAAGTCTATTACATCCCTAATCTTGTTTGATTGTTCAGTGAATGGTATTTGCGGGTATTAATGATCTTACCTACCTACTTATTCCGGGTATTTGATTTCTCATTGCAAATGATTTAGTGGTAGGTAAGACAGGTTGATGTAGGTTCTAGGCTGATGTTGGAATTAATTCGAAGGAATTCATGTGAAATCAAGTAGTTTAATTGCATGCTTCGAGTGCTGTGCAAAGAGGGTCTGTAAATTAGTACACCTACGTTAATTTCAAGGAAAAAAGGTAAGTATGACATTTCATTGTTTTAACTAGACCCATTTCCTATGGTATTGTACGAGTTAACTGAGAGATAGATTTTCTTTGGAAATGTTTTTACTGGTGGAAAGCTAGCTAGGTGGCCTTTTACCCTAGGCACCTATCCTGGTGGCCTAGGTCAGTTGACACGTACCTACAAGTACATCATAAATCACGAAATATGCTAAGGTTTTATAATGTCCCGAACGATGGTTCGTATAGATCTACAAGTACCTATGTAATATAATTATTAAACTTAAGTATACCTAGATGCAAAAGGGAGTTAGTTTTATGTCAGGTCTTTCATAATTTCAATCGTTTTACTTATATAATACGGGTGTGGGATACTGAAATCCGTAATGTCCGTATGAATTATTATATAGGATTTTCATTCGAGTTCAATTGAGATTGAATTTGCCAATCAAATGTCAGCTGAAATCTAGACAGTGAACCAAATATAAGCAATATAAGAAAAGTTTTAGTGCATAAGCAAGCAAAGCCGTCGTAGTGCATAAGCAAGCAAATTCATATGCGAAACGAGATTTGATTAACAACTGCACAGTCTAATTTAAACGTTAGTTTATTTGTAATTACAAGTGCCCTTTTAAAGCCTAATTTATGTTTACCTCTCATTTGTACCAATTAAGGTTTAGACCTCTACTAATGACGGTACGTTACCTTCAAACAAACCCTTTTGAATAACATTTTACTAAAGGGTCTAACAGTTTACTTTGTTGGTCTATTGAGTCTAGCTAATAGAGTTTACTATTCAGTCGTTTAGAACTCTCGTTCAGCGATCTATCTTCGAAGCGGTGTCTTTGGAGCGATGACAGCTTTTGTGGTATTTCATTTTGCTCCATCAATGATTCGGAAGACACAAGAGCAGTCCTCGAGCGGTTCCTGAAGTTACCATGCCATGTGTGTTATTCATTAAATTGAAAATTTTGATATCAGACGGGTCTTGAACCCGCCGCCTGCCAATCCGGGGCGCTGCAATCATCGATTGGTACTATACCGATATAGGTACAAGCTGTTACAAAAATACAAATAAACCTTTAAGGGTGTGGAGTAGACCATCATACTGAACAACTTTCTCTATGGGACCAATATCGAAATCGGGAAAAAAAATTGATGTTCCATACTCTACAAATCGACTAGAGTTAAAATATGTATGGGATATCAACATTTTTTTTTCGCGATTCGATGTTGGTCCCATAGAGAAAGTTGTTCAGTTTGACGGTCTAAACAACCCCCTAAAGAGTTTTAAATATTTATTGTTAAGAACACCCTGTATAGGTCCAAAAATGTTCAATCATAGGCTGAATGCAAATTGACATACCGTCCGGTACCTAATCCCATTAGGTATCTTGAACTTCTCTGATGGGCACACAACGTGCGGTTTTTGGTAAGAGTCACTAAATGCATTACGACCCCACCTTATTGTTACGATTTCTCGTTCCATCTATTTTTGTTCCATTCATATTTCATAGTCATATCTTATTTCATTCTATTATTTCCATTACCTATGATAATGGATTAACGTAATATGAACCTCGATAAAGTTCAAGGCTCTCGAATAGGAACTTCTAGGTCAGGTCACATTTAATATTGAACTTTAAGTCGTAATAACTACGTACTAGCAAAAACAGAAGGTAATTAGTATGGTCTATTTTAAAATATTGTCCTTTTCCCAGCGAGCGACGTCAAAAAGACTATACCTGTCACACTGGACAGAGTTTCGGTACTACTGGTGAAACGTGGATGATCTGAGTTTTCAGAATATCTCTGACTACCCTCGGGGAATAAAGTCCTCAGTATAAGCTATGCTCAAAAAGACTTCAGTCGCAGGTCCAATTAAAAGAAGCGTATACGAGGTATCTACAACTTATTATATGGTATCTATACTCCTTTATCAAACTTTAACGGGTATCGGGTATCAGTTACAAGCTACGAGCCTTAAATGAACACCGAAATGAAGAGAGAACAAAGTACGAACAACAAAATAAAAGTTGGCAAGACATAAGTAAAGATTTAGGTACACGATATCCCTAGAGGCGGAGAGATGAATAACGCCTCAAGAAATTATGCGTAAGCGAAGAAACATGGAAACACTCACACGACGTGCTGGCAACAACGCTTTTAATAAAATGAAAGAACTTTTATCCCCTTAAGTGCTTCTTTTGTGATCTGGATTTGGAGTAAAATTTTGTAAACAATTCATGCTACAGGTAGATAAAACTTAGATAAAATAAAACGTACGTAGGCACGTGAAAAGGAAATTGATTGCGTCTGATCTACAAAGCGCGATAAGAAGAAATCTATTTCCGAATGAGGGTGAGGAACGTTTCTTCAATATCGCAGTCCCATAGGATAGACACAAAAATGTTTTAGTTTGTTATCATGACAGTATACTTACTCATATACTGAGAAAAAATGTGGAACTACTTAAAGCGGTTAACAAAATAATTGAAGTCCACAAATTAGTCGCAACAAATTTTCTAAGTTGTCACATAGTATGAATTATATTTTAAGCCAGGGTGAAAGCTAGAACTTAAGATGCAAGGTAGGGCGAAAGGGAAAGGATAACTTCCCATTGGGACTTCCAGTTTAATTTGGTAAAATCGTACTTCTATGTAGGTATTACACGGGCAACACTGGATGCTTATAGAAAGCGTTACCCCAAGATTCCTTCTATTCTATTCTATTTTTAAGGTTATGGCGTCCATCTTGGTGTAGATGATTTTGCCAATGTCGAGTTTTTGTAGCAAAAGTGCTAGACGTTGTACGGTTATGTAGATATTTTGGTGACTTCAAGGGTTGTTCTTATAACAGAACACTATCTTGAGTCACCACTGGAGCCCCGCTGTCGACCTGGGAGGGGGCAACCAAGAATCGACGAGCGACGTGACCGCAGATCCACAACGCGACTCCCAAGATTCCTTACAAATAAATAATTTGTCAACGTTGTATAATGAGTCGCCTTCTCACTCAATGAAGAAAAAAAAGTTTCCGCTTGTGGATTCTAGTCACAAATCTCACTGTTTTCAGTGTCACTGTTTATCATAATCACAACCAAAGTTCAGACAGTTGTTTATGGAAATAACTTAAGTTTCCAAGAAATGGAACGACCACGGTGAAAAATGTACAAGACTTTCTTAATTACTTGAGTGCCTTGTTCTTTTAGCTTAGTTAAGTTTTCGTCTTATTATTACGTGTGTTGTCGCGTTTGGACACTTTAATTTCACACATGGGAAAATAAAGTTTCGATATAAAATGTTATGGTGTTGTGCAGGATAAGATTGTGTTTTGTGCAGGATAAGATTGTGTTTCGTACACTTGTTTTGTCTTTTCGTAATGTGTCAGGCTTAGAATAGACACGCAGTTGAGTTGTAAGAAGCGACTAATACCTTCGTCAATAAAGGCTTCCGCACATTGCCGCGATATTATCGAGCGATATTATCGAGAGCGACTTCGCGACATCTTACGCACTGGAGCGATTCCGCGATTCGCGTCACGCATGCGCCTCACCACTGAATGTAGTCGACAGAGATTGCGTATTTGCGTCAGGTTGCGATAATATCGCGGCAGTGTGTAGGATCGAGCACGACCCCATACAAAATGTACTGAGAACAAATATCGCAAAATCGCGGGGTGCGACTCGACGACGCGTCGCGAAGTCGCAGCGATAATATCGCGCGCGACCCCATACAAAATGTATTGGAAATAAATATCGCAAAGTCGCAGCGATATTATCGGTCTATAAAATCGCGGCAGTGATAATTGACAATGACAATTCAGAGTACATTGCTGAAAATGCTAGGATACTGCAAGTTTAGCGTAACTATTAAGTAATCTGTGGTTTAGCGCCATTAGTAACCAGCAATGTACTCAGGAGTGCGATTTTTGAATCTCATTCGGTGAGCTCAGCTGTTGAAAATGTCAACATTTCTATGGAGATATCCATCTTTCTACTGTTGATTTGACTTTCAAAAATCATGCTACAGGAGAGCGATTTTTGAAAGTCAAATCAGCAGTTTAAAGATGCGTATCTCCGTAGTAATTTTGACATTTTCAACTGCTGAGCTCACCGAATGAGATTCAAAAATCGCTCTACTGGAGTGCGATTTTTGAAAATCATACGAGCGGTTCGGCAGTAGAAAATGTCAGAATTACTATATGGAGATTATACATCTTTCTACTGCCGAACCGCTCGTATGATTTTCAAAAATCGCACTCCTGAATTGTCATTGTCAATTGTCACATGTCGCGTTTATTAAACAGGGCTGCGTTCAGAACCTTTGGGTGCGATTGTACTTCTCGCTCGCTCTTATGGGTAGAACGCTTTTCACCGAGCCTCGGAACGGCGTTAGTGCGAAAAGTTGCACTCGGGGTGCACTCTGGGCGCACTCTGGGCGTAGGTCAATTCAATTCAATTCAAAATCATTTATTCAATATAGGAGCCTGAAGCACACTTATTAAACGTCAATTCTTTTTTAAGCTACCACCGCGTCGGAACGTGTTGTCGCTGTAGAGAAGATGCGGCCAGAAACTCTACAGCATGTTCTGAACCCAACCCTGGGTCCAGGAAAATAAATCGGCTCGTTAATTTTCGTTTGCGCAGAGCAGACGAATTTGGGTTGAGTACCATTATACTTGAATTACCAGATCATCCTGATTCAGAATGGTTTTAATAAATATCCGTTTCAATTTACCCATAAAATATATTCAAATAACGGTCTCGAAATAAATTCTAACCTAGAATTCTCGAACGGAATGAAGATATTTGAGAGAAAAAGAAAGTGATTTGCATATAGACAATACCATCTTGAAGCTAACGATGTAGCTTTCTTCTGACATATTATAGTGAAGTCGTAGTTAGGAGATAAAACCGTATTCACACAAATTTTTTCATGGTTTCGAATAAGGAACCAGAGAACCAGGTACGGGTAGCCAATTAATTGGTCGATCGCCAACAAACAATAAATTAATCAAATTAAAGATTGAAAAAAGCGTGGGTTCAAGTCCCGCCCGAGACAAATTTTTCAATCTTTAATTTGATTCGAAATAGCACAACATGGCTGTAACATGTTTATAATCAATAATATTTAAACAATAAATGCTTCCAACCATCAACGTTTCCTATGTTGTCGTTGGGCACTTCATTACATTAACCATCATTGCCCCAGAGAATAAATGGACGACAACATTTTTTTTCATCTAATTCAAGAATGATCGAAAATGTAAACTCAGATCAAAAAAGTCCTCTGTAAAAAAGCATACTATAAACTGGATGATTATTTAAATGATCAAAATGCTTGGGTCTGAGTGTCACTAACATATAGTTTACTGTATAGTATCAATTATTTAATTAAATAGACTATGTATTACTGTATACATAACCTTAGCATAAGAATTTATATTGTAATAGTCATTAAGTCGTGTTATGCTGTAGAGTTTCTGGCCGCATCTTCTCTACAGCGACAACACGTTCCGACGCGGTGTTAGCTTAAAAAAGAACTGACGTTTAATAAGTGTGCTTCAGGCTCCTATATTGAATAAATGATTTTGAATTGAATTGAATTGAATTGTAGATTTGCTTGCATTGTAATTTGAATCTAGAAATATTAGTAACAATGGTAAGGCGATTTGTTACAAACTTAGGAATAATTATAGGTTTTGAGGAAAACCCCAACCATTATACGATGGTTCTCTATTCTCCTGTTTATTTTGCATATTCCCTTTTTGTAAATCGTTAAAAAATAATTATTGATAATGACGATGCTTTGCACTTTGCAGTATAATAATTAATAAACTAATCAGTTATCACAATAATGTCATTCGTTGAACCACAGGGTACTTATTGTTTGAATTCCGATAATGGACACGTTATGCAACGAGTTTCTTATGTGAAAGAGTCCTTATTTTTAGAATGGAAATTGAAGAAACAATTCTATTATATTGCCTCTTTTATTGGCTCGAATAACGATAAGATTTGGTGCTCAATTATTAAGGCAGTTCATTGAATTTGTTTCATTTGATTCCTGGTATATTACAATATTAAAATGCTTATTGGTTTTTAATCCATCCATTTTACTTCATATAACTACGTATCTGTTAATATTGATCATGTTGTTCTTGGCTTAGATTAGAATATACCACATCTTCTCAAGAAGACTAAGGGATACGGTTTGTTTTGCAGTATTTTGTGGGCGTAAGGCCAGCCACCACCACTTGATACCTACGTCATTCCATCTTGAATTTTATAGCAAAACTGTTGACCACGATTCTGCCGCGCTAGCAATAACAGCAGTAAGTACGATTTTTGACGAAATTGAGTTACATATAGATTCGGAATCAGCATAATGAGCTCTATAGTATGTTGTGACTCTTATTTTGATAGCTTAACGGGAACCTGTATTTTACAGTAAGCATAACAGCAGTATCTCTTAATAATGGGAAAAATTACTTAGAATGATAGCAGTAAGTACACTTACTGCTGGTTTTTTAGTAATGCGCCAACATTAACATTTGACCACTACTTAGAATAAGGGCAGTAACTAAAAGTACTGCTCTTATATTAAGCAAATTGATTTAACTTTTAGTACTAACTACGTAGAATATGAGCAGTAACTAGAAGTACTGCTATTATATTAAGCAAAGTGAAATTTACATTTTGGTACCCTACTAAGAATATTAGCAGTAACTCAAAGTACTGCGGTTATAGTAAGTAAAGTTCAATTTACTCAGACTATTAATTGCTTAATGCATCAGTAGTAACTTTCGAGAAATTTAAGAAAATGGTACTTATTTTGAAGTACTTAAGAATTGTTAACAACTTGAGAATTGGTAAAAACTTCCACTTTCTCCGAAGGTCGACTCGCTTGCTCCAGCCTATGATATTATGCGCATAGGTAGGCCAATGGAACTCATACCAACACCGTTTTGAATCTTGGAGTGTGAAATTTCGAGCTCGCTTCGTTCGCTCCAGCCTTTAATTGAATGGTGTTTTATGTGAACTCGGACTGACACCGTTTTTAGATTTGGTGTGTGAAATTTCGAGCTCGCTTCACTCGCTACAGCCTATGATATTATGAGCGTAGGTAGGCTATGGAACTTATTGGAGTGTATTGGAGTGTGAAATGTCGAGCTCGCTTCGTTCGCTCCAGCCTTGGAATTGTGTTTTATGTTAACTCGAACTAACACCGTTTTTAGATTTGCTGTGTGAAATTTCGAGCTCGCTTCACTCGCTCCAACCTTTGAATTGAGTTTTGGGTATGGCTTAGGACCTAAGCTTAGGTGATGGAACTCGGACCGACACCGTTTTGAGACTTAATGTGTAAAATTTCGAGGTCGCTTCGCTCGCTCCAGCCTAGGATTTTATAAGCATAGGTAGCTAATGGAACTCATACCAACGCCGTATTTAGAGTCTTTGAGTGTGCAATTACGAGCTCGCTCCGCTCGCTCCAGCCTATGATATTATGCGCATAGGTAGGCTAATGGAACTCATACCAACACCGTTTTGAGTCTTGGTGTATGAAATTTCGAGCTCGCTTCGCTCGCTCCAGCCTATGACATTATTCGAATAGGTAGGCCCATGGAACTCATACTAATGCAAATGCCGTTTTGATTCTTGGAGTGTGAATTTTTTATTTCGCTCCAGCCTATCATATTATGAGCGTAGGGTAGGCTAAAGGAACTCATACCAACACCATTTTAAATGTTGGAGTGTGAAATTTTGAGCTTGCTTCATTCGCCAGCTCGAGATATTATGAGCGTAGGTAGGCTAATGGAACTCATACCAACACCGTTTTGAGTCTTGAAGAGTGAAATTTCAAGTTCGCTTCGCTCGCTCCAGCCAATGGTGTTTTCATAATTCATAATTCATAATTCATAATTGTTTATTGCTCACACAGAGTACATGATAGGTGGAAACAATAGGTAAATAAGTTACATCTGTGAACCTTATAAACTTAAGGCATTGCAATTTGAGAGTGTAACATTAGAGTTGTTTGAGAGGTACATTCCAATTTTATAAATATAGGCAAGTAATTATGTATAGCATGCAGTACAAATTTACAATCTACCAATGCATTACACACAAATTAAAATTAAGTATTTGAGAATTAATAATGAGTTTACAAGTCAATAAAAATTAATTAATTATAATTACGCAATTTTACAATGTCAATTCATAATTAGTAAGTTAGTGTAAGTTCATGTCAAATCATTTAAAAATTATAAGTAGTCATTAGGTACCATAAACTTAATATTTGTCATTAGCATAAAATTTTGTCAGTTAGGAATTCGTCAATGTCGTAGTAAGCCTTTTCGATCAGTAGTTGTTGCAGACGTTTTGCAAATATGTGGTCTTTAGTCTCCGCTTTTATTATGTCAGGTAATTTGTTAAATATTTTTATTGCTGTATTATACGGGCTAGTTCTCATCATTTCCATGGTTGTGTTTATCAGGTTTAATTCATTTTTGGATCTTAAATTTGTATGAATAAGGTGATCTTTTTTTTGTTTACTAAACAGGTTAAAGTTTTTTCTGACGAGTAACGCCATTTGATGTACATATAGTGAGGGGAGTGTTAGAATTTTATATTTTATGAAATGAGGTTTGCAACTGTCTCGACAATTTAGGCCTAATAGTATTCGAATACATTTTTTTTGCATAACAAACAGTTCATGTGCGTTAGTGCTATTTCCCCATAAAACTATTCCATAACGCAACCAGGAGTCTGCGTAAGCGTAATATGCTGATAATGCCGTTTCAAAGTTTGTGCTTTTCCTCAGATAGTACAGTGCATATAAAAATCTAGATAATTTAGTTTTAGTGTTAGCAATATGTTGTTTCCAGTTGATGTGTCTATCTATGGTTATGCCTAAAAGGGTGAATTCGTGTACTTCTTCAATTTTTTTGTTATTTATAGTTATTTGTATATCAAGTGGTTGTCTTTGGTGAGGATGGAATTGTATCATTTTTGTTTTGTTTAAGTTAATCATTAGGTTATTGTTAGTCATCCAATTAATAATAGCATCTATTGCATTTTTAATTTTGGTAATATGGTCGTCATTTTTATTGATTTTAAATAGTATCGAGACATCGTCAGCAAACAACACACAGCGCTCGTTAAGTATGTTTGGCAACTCATTGATGTAAATCAGGAATAGCACGCAGCCAAGTACACTGCCTTGGGGTATTGACCCCTTTAATTCGCATTTTTCGGAACGGAAGGTTTGTATTTCTTCAGATGTTTCATTTTGATGTTCGATTTGGACATACTGTGTGCGTTTTTCAAGGTAAGATTTAAACCAGTTATGTACTATTCCTCTGATGCCAGATGCGTGTAGTTTGTTTAGCAATATTCTATATGATACTTTGTCATATGCTTTACTAAGATCGAGCAATAACCCCACTGCATAGTGTTTCGTGCTAATAGTATTTATTGCTTCTTGCATATACGTAAATACCGCGAGAGACGTCGATCTATTTTTTCTAAAACCAAACTGATTATCGTTTATAATATTGTTTTTTTCTAAAAATGTGTATAATCGCAGACACATAGCCTTTTCAAAAACTTTTGAAAATGAAGGTAGAAGAGCTATCGGACGATAATCACTAGGATTACTTTCATCTCCTTTTTTGAAAATTGGTTTAATCACAGAGATTTTAAGATCATCTGGAAAACGACCTTCATTAAATGATTGGTTTATGAGTCTTGTCAAGGGTTCTGTTAATTCAGTCGCGCAAGTTCGTAATAGAGATGAGGGTATTTCGTCTATACCAAAGCTTTGTTTATTTTTTAATTCGCGTATGATTCTGTACACTTCATTCTCAGTCACGGGACTCAAGTACATAGATTTCTCGATATTTTTGAGGGCAGGAGCCGAACTGGCGGCAGCGGGCGGTACTGCTGCAGTCGCTGCGCCCAGGCTAGGGTCGTTCGTATTATCGCTAATGCTTATAAAGAAATTATTGAATTCATTGGCGATCAATTGAGGGGAGGTTATGATATTTCTATTAATTTTTAACTGTATGTTCTTTTTACGGTTTTTATTTGATTTTCCTGTAGTTTCTTTAATTATTCTCCACATTGTTTTTGTTTTATTGTCTGACTGTTTCATTTCCTTTATATAAGATAGACGTTTTGATAAATTAACACTTTTTTTTAACGTTTTGTCATATATCCTATAGTGTTTTTTTAATATCTTGCTATGTTTTATGCCTTGCAATAGTTGTCTTATGTTCCTTTTATGTTCACAAGATTTTTTTATTCCTTTAGTAAGCCAACGTTTTCTCTTGATTGCTTTTGTTCTGATCCTTGTCATTGGTATTGTGTTGTTTAGAATAATTTGTAGGTGATTTTGAAATGAACTATAGTTATCGTTGACATTTTTATCGTGATCTAAAATATTATTCCAATTAATGTCCTGTAGTTTAGTTTTGAAGGCTCTTTGATTTTTTATGTTATATATTCGCTTATGTAATGTCCAAGTGGTATTTTGTTTTGTGTGGTTTTCATTACATTTCAAGTGACAAATGACGGCTTTATGATCCGAAAATCCAAGATTTTCTACTTTTATTTCAAGAGACCTGTTGTTTGAAAATACTAAATCTAAACATGTGGATGTGGTCGCTGTTTCACGTGTTGGTTCTTTTACCATTCCAATAAGATTATAAGTTAGCATGAGGTCTGTAAGTCGTCGCGAATGTTGAGATTGGTTTTTAGTGTTAAAATCAATATTAAAATCACCTCCCAAGACAATGTGGTTTTTTCTTTCTTTTGTTTTTATTTTTTCTAATAGGGCATGCATACGGTCAAAAAAAGTATCAATGTCACGGTCATTTCGATAAATACAGATTAAAATAATATTAAACCTAATTATTTCTATACAGCAGCATTCTATAATAAATTCAACTGAGAAGTCCATAATGTCTTTACGTTCCACATAATCTATGTCTTCTCGTAGCAAGATAGCTACGCCGCCGTGTTCATGTTTTTGTCTACAGAACGCGCTCGCGAATTTATATCCCAGTATCCGAACGAGCCCTTCCTTTCGTTGTGTTATAAATGTTTCACTTAGACATATAGCATCGTATTTATTGTCTTCCAAGAAGCTCTCCAATAGATGTGTTTTGTTAACAATGCTTTGCATGTTCTGGTAAAATGTACTAAAGATGTTAACGAAATGGCTTATTATTAGCTTCTGGCTTCTGGCTAGGTTTGGTGGACTTTGGGGTCGTCAGCAACGGGCTGTTTTCTATTAAGGGGGTTTGGTCGTTTGTTTTATTATCTGGGACGTATTCCTTTCCATCTATGTATACCTTACTGCCTTTGATTATAGCATATTTTCCCGCTTGTCTCGCTTCTCGCTGAATTTCTCTTAATGTAATTCTTTTCTTAAGTGCTGATTCTTCTAGGTATTCTGATATATATAGGCCTGTATTTTTGAAATTCCTTACGTTTTGCATAATATATCGTGTCATTCTTTCGCTTATTAGCTGTATTTTTAGGGGTCTTTTATATCCTCTTTTCCCTATACGTGATATACTCTCAATGTAAGGGTTAATGTCAATTCTTAGTATTTCATGGAATGCTTGTGATACCTGTCTAATTAGGGTATTTTCGTTTTCCTCTTCATTTTCGTAGAAGCCATATATAACAATTTTTTTATCCTTGTTGATGTCTCCGTATTCGTGCTGTAATGTTGCTTTTTCTCTTAAGTTTTCTAATTCTGTTGTTAGTTTTTTATTTTCTGTCTCCAATTTTACTATTTTATCATTTATTTGTTGAATATTCTGATCAATATTTTCCTGTCTTATTGATAGTGTATCTGTTGTCTTTAGGATTTCGCGAGTTACTGTTTGTATAGTTTTTTCTAGTTCTTGGGTTATCATACTTTTTATGTCTTGTTTAATCTCCTCTGATAGGGATTTTTTAACGCACTCTAGTTCGTCTTTTAATAGCTTCCGAAAGTTTTCGTAACTAATTGAGTCACTGGCGTTAGTATTGGGTGGCGTGTTGTTGATTTTAGAGAAATTATTTGTTGGCGTTTTTAAAATTATTTCTTCAGTGTCACCGGATATGTTATGCACAGAACTATCCTCATACGACATGTTACTTTCCTCCAGCATTGCCGATAGTTTTGCGGTTGTATCATTTTTTTTTCTCGGTCGTTGTGTAATATTGTCACACGAGTGGCAAGTCCAGTGCAGCATAAGCGCTAAATTTTTTTCTCTGAATGATGCTGAAGTAATATTGACACATCTGTAGTGAAAACCACTCTTACAAATAGTACAGGTAAGTAATTCACCTCGCTGTATTGTAGTATCGCATAAAAGACAATTCATTATGATGTGGTCTGCAAATTTCTATAAACTGATGTAATCTCACTTTTGCCGGCTTATTTATAAGAATTGATTTGTTGTTCACTTAGATAGCGGCTTTGTTTTGATATAAGTCTCTGCGTCGAAGTCGTTATTTTAGTAATTATAAAAATAAGTTCAGCAGAGCGTCGCAGTAAACAATGTCACTTTATTTTATTTACATAGATTTTTCCCTTTATTTATATTTTTGCATAGTTTCAGTAAAACCGCTTTCAATATTAAAGTTGCAGTTAGTAGCCAGAAGAAAAACAATGCAAAAAGTAAAAAAGATTTCTCCCGACTCAGGGTTTGAACGCAGGTCCGCAGGATCGTGTGACCACCGCTACTACCGCTACACCACGGAGCTTGGGGTAATAGCGTCGAATTTGTTGACCGGTTAGCAACTTGCAAACGTCCTTCAATGTCATGCACTAGACACTGGTCAGTGAACTCAATGTCGAATGGGTCCAAAGGTCAATTCTGCGATATTTTGCCAACGGTTTATTTGCACTGATTATTTCAAAAATTACACTTGTCCACTTTACTTTAGTTAAGGATTTATTTATATATCACTTACTAGTACATAGTTAGTCCTCTTTCTTTAAAGAACTGAGTCCAAAAGTCCTGTTTAGGTATGCAATTCACCACAAATTTCACAGTTTGATTTTTCGTGACTTAAGTTCAATAAAATGTCACCAACGTTTTCACCTCATTTTAGCACTTAGATAGACATATATTTGATGTTTATGCCTTTAGATAATGGCTTTTTTAATTTTAAAATGAAACAAAATACGGAGCTAATGGTAACGTGAACGCCATCTATGCCGCCATCTATGCCGTTTTGAGCATAGGTAGGCTCAAAGAGTTATAGTTTTGAGACTTGGTGTGTTCTTCTAATTTCTGGAGAGAAGATTTCACAGACACTGAATTATGTTACTCATCAAAAAAACTTGCCTTTTGCTTCCGCCCTACCTTAAACCTCCTATGCCCTACCTTCAATCCAGTTCTAGCTACAGCCCTGGTCCCAGATTACAAATATGAAAACATTTTTTTCTATCTTCAACTTTCGATGGGGTCGCCACACAAATGTTCAAATTCCCCCCCCCCCCCCCCCCCCCCCCGTAATTTTTGCGAGGCCGAAGGTCGAGCTATGCGTAGGAGCGAAGCTCCGAAGTTTACCCCCTGGAAACTGGTGGACCTGGTCTCCGGGGCATCCTGCGCGCCTCAGCGAAGCTCGGTCTGCGACCTCGCTGGGCGGGCATTGGACCCCGGAGACCAGTTCCACCAGAGTTCCAGGAGGTACGGCCCGCCCGAGCCGTAGTCGATTGAGGGGTGGTGCCTCCACCCCCCCAGCGTCAATCATACGTTCAATTCGTTCGGGGCCTCTGTCACTTTCTCACCCATCATTGCAAATCCGCGACGGATGTTAACGTGTAATCGAAAAGGGAATAAATATATATTTTTTTAAAAAACCTCTTTTAAAAGGAAGTAGGTAAGAAACGAAAGATAACAAACCAAACTCTAGAAAATCCGTCGAGGACTGCCATTGCCATTTATTATTTTTTTAAGTTTTACTAGTTTTGGAAAACGGCTCATTGTTTTCTCATTGTGAGAAATGTTAATTTAGTAACCCTAAGCGATTAATCTCAAGTGAAACATATGTGCCATATAATACTAAATTTAGTTTTGTAAAAAGTTTTGATTATTTTTATGCAGATTTTTAATAGACACAAGATTTCTATAAATTTACATCTTTTTTTTCCCTACCCCATACTATGATTTGTATGAACTGCTTACGATAACGGCAGTAAGTCGGTACTTGCTGCCTTTATTCTAAGCAAACTGTTAGTAAGTATCTAACTTTTACTTAGTATAAACGGTTTTCCATTATTTACTATTACCCTAATATATATACAAACTTTTCGATTACTGTATATCAAATAACATGATTTCAGCTATATATAAAAAAATAAATCAATTAAAATAACTGTATAAATAAGTCAGGAAAATTAAAAATGTTTCGAAAACTTTACGCGCCGTTTTCTCGAAATCATGTCGATCGTACTTACTGCTGTTATTGCTAGCGCGGCAGAATTATGATTCTGATTATGGTCCATATCTTTGTCACACACTATACAGGGTGAAATTGATATCATTAGCATCCTTCTCAACTAAGAGTCTACCCATCAAACTGAACAACTTTTACAATGGGAGCAAACAAATCGGAGCAAAAAAAATCTGCTGTCCCATACATTTGAGTCGTGTAGGCAGCGGCGGCGGGTGCAGTTTAGAATGTGACAGCAGATTTTTTTTTTGCTCCAATTTGTTTGCTCAAATAGTAAAAGTTGTTCAGTTTGATGGGTAGACTCTTAGTTTAAAAGGATGCTAATGATATCAATTTCACCCATTATATGAAAGATGTGTTGGGTTTGCTGCCAACACACCTTTTGCTGATGTTAAATTGATGATATTGATTGATAACACGGAGAAGCTTGAAAGTGAATATTGATTATTGCTATTGATATATAATTGATAGATTGATATTGAGCACACGCGGAAAGCTCGATTGTCCAAAATGTACTGACTTAACAGTAGTAAATTAGCGATCCAAGTGCGATGAATCTGTGTCGCGGTAGGCGCTGACACAAGCTAAACTATATATGTGTTGATGAGCGACCATTCGCTACAAAGTCATTTGCCTCAAGATAGACCAGTTGCTGTCAATTTTATGCTCTGAAGTGAAAAGAACTTTGTAATATTAAATGATACGTAATGGAAAATAGGAAATTAGCAAGCTGAAGTGGCAATGGGCTGGTCATATCTGCCGAAGAACTTTACTGACAACCGATGGGGTGTCAGAGTTCTAGAGTGGAGACCGCGAACTGGTAGGCGTAGTGTGGGACGCCCTGCTGCCCGCTGGACAGACGACCTAAAAAGTAGCGGGGAGCGACTGGATGAGGAAGGCCGAGGACAGAGTTTTGTGGCGCGCCTTGGGAGAGGCCTATAATAATATGTTCAGCAGTGGACGATGATAGGCTGATGATGATGATGAACGGAGCGACTGGATGAGGAAGGCCGAGGACAGAGTTTTGTGGCGCGCCTTGGGAGAGGCCTATAATAATATGTTCAGCAGTGGACGATGATAGGCTGATGATGATGATGAACGGAAAATAGCAATGGGCAGCCTAGGCAGCACAGGATCACAAGAAGAGAGAATAATTGTTACCCTATTATAGGTACTCATTCTTCAATCAAGTGTCAACTATTCTTATGGCGGGACCGGTGGTCGTACGTTGTGACGATCCTTGGGGGAGGCCTCCTGAAGTGGACATCTATCGGCTAACATGATGGTGATGATGAATGGAAAATAGTGGAGACTTCGATGGTTCATTCTAAAGTTTTTAATGTCAATTCAGCTTTAACAAAGTAATTTAAATATCCGGTTTCAATAGTTTCATTATTTCATGAAACGAGCTAAGCGCGTAAACAGGATATGGGACTTAAATCCTTTGGTAAATGCGATGTTAAATCGGTATTTGGGTCATGCATTCACAGCCTTTTAAGATTCAAAGCTATTGAGATTGTTACGACTTAAATTATACTTTATTGTGTTCCTTCCTTTGCACGTCTCCTCGCCATTCTGTAGGGTTGTTTTGGATACGAAATTGTTGGGTCTGATATGTTTTAATCAATTTGCATTGCAATAGAAATTGATTCAAAAATATAACATTATTATAAAGATCTACCGTCGAAAAACAAATCATCATCATCATCAGCCCGGTTAACCCTATTGCTGGTGTTCTCTTCATATGAGTATTTTTACCTTGACGCCGACGACCGTTTTCTGGGATTCAGGGCGTGACAATTCTTGCCACCTTTCCTGGTGCATTCGACAGACATGGCCAGCCCAATCCTAATAGTTTAGATTACTATATACAAAAAAATAGGACTTGAAAAAACGAATTAGATGACCCTGCCTTCGTAAGATTAATAAAAAGCAGATCGAAAAAATATCCGAAACTTTATTTTCTATTCGGTTTCAGAATTAGGTAAGTACTGTACCAATACAATCGCAATTTAAAAATCGTCAAATCACTGGAAATTGGCATTTTATTTCTTTGAAAATTATGATTTCACTAGAGAACATCGTGGTTGGGAAGTATAGGTACAATAATAAAAACATGCGTTAGAATGTTTACTTAGGCACAGATTATATAATAAGATACAGTACAGATGCCCAACGTCAAACAATGGAACGCTACTGCCGTAACGCGGGCAGTCTTCGGGCAAAGTAAATTGCTTGATTTTCCGAGGCTCATGAGATTTTTTTGTAGTCAGATCATGTATTTTTAGTAACAATTTACACTTTTACGTAAACATTAATTACAAATCGATACCATAACGCCATATATTGCCATTTTTAAACAAAAATTTCATTTGTATGGGATAGGACACCATGACTTAGGTAATAATTATTTTTTTACGGATACAGCTGTGTAACTACAGCCCTAGTCGTCACTTTATTGTCCCCGAATAATGTGTACAGTACATGACCTCAATCTACTCTTTATGAGGGTTTAAAACGTCATTTTATTTCTTTCAAACGACAACAGTGTATACCCGTAGTGCTACGGCCGATGTTACGTTTTTGGATTCAGTTTCGGGCAGTTTCGGCTAAACATTCGGATATAACCGAATCTTTAGATTTTCTGACCGAAAAACGAATGTTTAAATTATTTATAATACTAAACAGTCATAGCCTAAATAAAACTCTCCAACTTAAAAAAATATAGACTTATTATACAAGACATATTTTTTAGTATTACTTAGTTTTAAGTTATTAGAAAGTAAGTAAAAAATACGTTTAAAACAAGTCATAAAATTTTAGTAGTTTACCTACTAAAATTTTATGACTTGTTTTAAAAAAGACTCCTTGATGTAAGTTTGTAAGTATTGGCGTTCCATTAAGTACCTACTTTTGAAAGATTATTGATTCACCATAATTTATAATCGATAGCAAGAAATAGACATGTCGGTCGTACTTAGTCTTCGATAGTTTTGCAGTGACAATTTTCCCTAAAAATATTGCACTTTGACAAGCTTTTCTCGACATAATTTTATGTTTCTAAAGTCTTCAGTCATCCCGTATAAGTCGTTACCCTTTAATTATCAAGAATTGAAATATACATATTATAAATTAATTATAAACGCGGTAAAATGTATAGGTAATTAAATCTTGCTAATAATCTTGTTTCGGGTTCGGCAAACACTACCAGCATTAACATCGAAAATGGGTAAATTGCTTACCCGGTGTAAAGGTTAAACCCTCATGCTAATTTTATTACATTTACATTACGTGTTTTTGATCTCATATGGCTGAAGGTATAATTAAAGGATTTATTTTGAGTTTCGGGAGATACACCTACTTGTAATCCAGGTTCAGTCGTTTTGCAGCGGTCTTTAAAATTATACAGGTTGAAATTTTTCAGTTTTTTGTAAATATTTTTAGCGGTGAAATTGTTGGATGTAAGATGTAAAAAGTACGCTAGTTATATTTAAAAACTGCAAACGTAACTGCGCTGGCCTAAAATTAGTCAACAAAATAATATTGCTCTTTAAATGTTATCTTGCAACCACGGACCTGAAAAAAAGACGGACGTAATGTGACACTAAAAAGAGGTGAAGCATGCAAGGTCCAACATTTTCGTTTGTTCTACAAGGGACCTACACTCACACAGATGCACCTAGCTCTAGGCGCAGGTCCTACATCCGTCACCCTTATGTACCGCGTGACAGCACGCACACTAAAGAAATGGGTGCTTCACTCGTGATTGGATGAGATTACGTCCGTCTTTTTTTCAGGTCCGTGCTTGCAACATAGTTTTTTTAACAAAGGATTTCTAAAACAACATTTGTGATGCAGAACCAAAAATATGCTTATTTGGTACGTATTTTAATGCTAATTTTAAACAGGGATATTTAAAGGGGCGTCAGACCATCAAACTCAACTTTCACTATAGAGCCAATATCGAGAAAAGATAAAAAATATCAGGTGTTTCATACAAACACGTCGACTCAAATGTATGAGAAAGGTGATTTAAAAAAATCGACTGTCTCCATTGTGAAAGTTGTTCAGTTTTAGGGTGTTTTGTTACACCTTGTATACGCTAAAAGTATTCAAACATCGCAGCAGTGAATGTTCGTGAAGCGACCGTCTTTCCTAGGTCGGGTCGCTGGTGCATAATGCAATCACCCAGGGGAATTCAACCAACTGACTCTGCAATCACCTGCGAATTTCATCACAGGAGGTATTCGCTAACCGCATTCCCAACGG
The DNA here is from genome assembly GCA_963693445.1 of Agonopterix heracliana. Lineage (NCBI taxonomy): Eukaryota > Metazoa > Arthropoda > Insecta > Lepidoptera > Depressariidae > Agonopterix > Agonopterix heracliana. The sequence goes on along the minus strand of OY856324.1, from coordinate 4,546,939 downwards.
ATATCATCCTAATGCATTTAAATCTAGAATTTTACTATACCTTCTACATCTTATAACTATTATAAAACTGTAACTGAACTGTGTCTGTACATTGAAGATATTTACAAAAAAAAGATTACGATATGGTTTTTAAATATCCCCGACTCGAAATCTACCTTTTTTAGAAATTTTGTCTGTCTGTTTGTCTGTTTGTTTGTGTGTTTGTTTGTGTGTTTGTTTGTTTGTTTGTTTGTTTGTTTGATCGCGCATCACGCAAAAACTACTGAACCGATTTTGATGAAACTTTTTTTGTTTGATAGCTTATGATCTGACTTAAAATCTGGTATATAATTTGTGCGGACGAAGTCGCGGGAAAACACTAGTAGGTTCTAAAGCTACAGTGTTAGTTTACAATTTTTTATCTATTTTTTGTATGTTTATTCCTCTACCCTATGGTTGTCTGGTTGGCTTTTTAGCGATAATACATCCTTATTTGTACCTACTTGTGAAGCCCGACCAGAAAAATAAAAAACCCGCTATGTTGCGGAAAATCATTGGAACTAATTTTTGTACGTGGACCACTGACATTAAAGGTTATAGTCGATCGCAGCGCCCCTAACCCAGGTTTTTATATTTCTGGTCAGGCTTTAATTATTTATCTGTAATCATATGGATGTTCTGTTTTGGTGTGCAATAAAGAATTGAATTTGACTCAACGTGTATAGAGAAGTGGAATCACGACTGTAAACAAAGTATTTGTTTGTTGGATTAGAGCTTAGATAATATTACTAGATTGAGCCTCACGCTTCTCATCATCATCATCATCTATATCGTCCCACTGCAGGGCATAGGCCTACCCTCAGGGAAGGTGTATGGGCGTTAGTCCACCACGCGTGCCCAATGCGGATTGGTAGACTTCACATACGCATCGGAATTTCATCTTCAGCGAATGCAGGTTTCCTCACGATGTTTTCCTTCACCGTTTGAGAGCAGTCGGTATCACGTGCAATATTCTTCATAATTGTCATATACTCCATTTATACAGGGCGTAAAATTGAATGCGTTACATATTGAACGAGGTATAGTGTAGGCAATGAACGGATTCTTGACCCATGCATTAATTCCTCAGTCGATGAAACTTTGCTTACTTCAGACCATCGAACTAAACAACTTTGAGCACAGTGATTGTTAGCTTAAAGCTAGAATATGACTTTATGTATTTTAATTAATGTTTTGCTACATTTATATACACACACATACCTATCCTCCTTTTTTGTTGCAGACCAACGTGTTACACCACATCATGATTTAAAGAAAATAAGTACCTGAAACAAATAATATTGGTTTTAAGCTCAATCACTACATAGTATTAAAGAAAGTCGCTTCCCGCTGTCTGTCTGTCCCTATGTATGCCTATACAAGGTGTTACAAAAATACAAATAAACATTTAAGGGGGTGGTTTAGACCATCAAACTGAACAACTTTCACTATGGGACTATATCGAAATCGCGAAAAAAAAAATTATGTTCCCATACTCTACAAATCGACTAGAGCTAAAATATGTATGGGATATCAGTTTTTTTTTTCGTGATTTCGATGTTGGTCCCATAGAGAAAGTTGTTCAGTTTGACGGTCTAAACAACCCCCTAAAGAGTTTTAAAAATTTATTCTTACTTATGTAACACCCTGTATATAGATCTTTAAACTAAGCAACGGATTTTGATGCGTTTTTTTAATAGATAGAGTGATTCAAGAGGATGTTTTATATGGGCATTGCACCCGTGCAAAGCCGGAGCGGGTCGCTAGTAATATATTTTTTTTTTTTTTTTTTTTTTTTTACGTAGCCTCTTCAATGTCCCACTGCTGGGCAAAGGCCTCCCCTTTTACTCTCCAATCCTCTCTGTTGTGTGCAACTTCTGGCCAACTCTCCAAGAAGGCATCCATGTTATCTCTCCACCTTTTTCTCGGTCTACCTCGACGCCGGTGACCATCCTGGGGAACCCAGTTTGTGGTGATTTTAGCCCATCTTTCGGGCTGCATGCGACAGACATGTCCGGCCCAGTCCCACTTCAGCTGAGCTGTCTTGCGCCCCACGTCCGCTATGCCAGTTCTGGAGCGCAGTTCAGTGTTTCTAAATATTATAAACTAAAATTTTTTTAATGAATGTTACTCGTGGCATATAAGATACGTGGCAAAAAGCTATCTTTGACCTATGTCAATGACGTCAAGGCGAAACGGATGGAGAGATGGAGGTCTATGTTCACAGATGGTGCGCTGATAGGTTTGCTCCCATAGTAAAAGTTGTTCAGTTTGATGAGTAGAAGTATGTGGTTTAAAGATTAATGATACTTTTCCTTACATCCTGTAGTATAAATTTACGGACTTGTCATTGCAATATACGACGATCCGATAGCACAGTCTGTAGTGAACCTGCCTGCTGTGCCGAGGGTCGCGGGTTCGAATCCCGTAAAGGACAAATATTTGTATGATGAATATGCATATTTGTACCCGAGTCATGGATGTTTGTATCTATATTTATGTATTCTATATCGTTGTCTCGTCATAATAATACAAGTCCAGGCTAGATTCTGGAACTTTAAATGTGACTAGATAATTTGTGTGACAATGTTCAAGATATTTTTTATTATTTATTATTTATGTAAAATATATTAATTGTAAACATACCATTGAACTATTAATGTACTACATAGTACTAACACGACAAACAATGGTCGTGCGCCATATGATATTACGACGAGCAAAGTCGGGTGAAAAACTAAACTTCAACATAGCATACCTTAGTCCTTAGTTCCAGACCAATAAAGATCATTCTTTCACGACCTAAATAGTCGTTAACCGTTCTTATATTCGTATGAAACCATTAGGACATTGAGAGGATTCCAAAGTCGCCGGCATCAGAGACGTGTATACTGTCCCCGTTATGGCCACTTCATCATTTTCATGTACTTATTTGCCCAAATAAATTGCTCACTAGGGAGGTTCGCGAAGGCTATCCCGTCTCAAGCATCTCTTTTTACCTTATTACTTAAATTAGTGTTTTTAAATCGAAAGTCAAAGCATATTTCCTGGACCTCTGATCTTGATTTTTCTTTTCCCCCCTTGTAATTAATATCTAAATCAATCCGGTATGTGTAGGCATGTTTATGTGTTGTTGCAGCACTGTATGAATATGTATTATTAATAGTGTATATGTATTTATGTATGTGTGTGTATATATATATATATATATATATAAATATATGTGTGTATTATTTGTCCATGTACCTTTAATTATATGTAGTATGTATGTATGTGTATTATGTTGTATTAACTTCCTTCACATTTTTAGTATTATTGTTTTATTGCAACACCGACCCGTTCTTTGTTATATTTCCTCTACCCTAAGGTTGTCTGGAAGAAATCGCTTATTAGCGATAAGACCACCTTATTTGTACCACAATCAGTTGTTTCCTATTATGTATTGTATTTTGCTTTTGGTGTAAATAAAGTATATTTCATTCATTCATTCATTATTAGATACTTGGAAGTAAATTTCTTTATTGCTGTAATAAGTAACACTTTATAATATACTATTCTGTCCAACTTAATATGCTGACTCTTTTTTAAGGGGATGTACAGACCATAAAACTGAACAACTTTCTCTATGGGACAAACATCGAATTCGCGAAAAAAAATCAGCTGTCCCATACATTCGGGTCGAGTTAGGTTATGGCAGTTTTGTATGGGACAACAGATTTTTTTTTTCGCGATTCGATTTCTGGGTCTAATAATCCCCTTAAAAAGTGTCAGCCTAATATTAAGAAGGACCCTATACAGGGTGTAAGGGACAGCCCTCCGCAAACTGAAACGGTGAACTCAGACCATCAAACTGAACAACTTTCACTATGGAGCCTACCTCAGGAAACGCGAAAAAAAATCAGCTGTCCCATACAAAACTGCCGACTCAAATGTATGGGACAGCTGATTTTTTTTCGCGTTTCCTGAGGTAGGCTCCATAATGAAAGTTGTTCAGTTTGATGGTCTGAGTTCACAGTTTTAGTTTGCGGAGGGCTGTCCCTTACACCCTGTATATACAGGCCTTCTTCACATACTGACGGTTTTTAAGGGGATGATCAGACCATCAAACTGAACAACTTCCTCTCTACGGTACCAACATCGAAGTCGTAAAAAGAAATCTGCTGTCACATACATTTGGGTCCTATATGGAACGGAAGATTTTCTTTTAGCGATATATGGTAAGATACCAAGAAGGACCCTATAAGATATCAATTATAATACTTATAAAATTTAAGGCAAAATAAGATAGCTACTTAATAAGATAGGTACTTGATAAAAATAACTTTTAGTGATAACCGCCTTTTGTGCCCTTTTAAGTCATGTTGCATTTATGAAACGGTAAACGGTTTTAAATTATTTAGCAAATAAGTTAAATTGCCGAAGGGAAGTTTGTGAACTTGGGAAGAACGAGAAGAGACCTTTCTCGAGCGGTTATAAAGGAATAATTTCACGGTGTCTAACAGCTTTATAGTCTTGTTATCTTGTACAGTGCTCTAGAGGCATTTACTAAAACTGCAGGCAATTTTGTTGAAGGCAGAGTGAAGAAGGAAGCTAAGCTATGTTTTGTTTTAACCGAACTATAGTGACTATTGTACTATTCTGCGTAACACCTGGCCAAACTCGGTTATAAATTTGTAAAACAGTTTTTACTAGAGTTGTGTTAGTCGGTAAGGAGAACATATAGGCGTTATAGTTTACGGATCGGACCTCAGGTGAGGGTGGCTCTTCAGACTATTGCACATCTCATATCTTGCCCTTCCTGCCCAGACACTTGCACGCGAGTGGAGTTTATGGACGCGGCCGGTAGTGCTATCCGGTGGCAAAACACTGGGCTGAAAAAATATAAAATGATACGCCATCGACTCGATAGAAGAAGAAGAAGAAGATCGTTCAACAAGAAAGGCAAGAAGAGTTATTTTAAAACTTGGGAGGCCTTTCCCGCTGTGTATAATAAAAGTTGTTCAGTTTGATGGTCTGAACCACCCCTGAAAATTTCGAAACGGTAAAAAAATCACCTAGTACCTATAGCCGCTAGAAGTAGAAAGAGGCGGCAGGCTAGTGGCTATCCGCTACATCCAACAGGTGTTGGTTAATCATTATACTTTTGGAAACATTCTTAGTAAAAGGTAATATAGCACGATTCAGGTTTCAAGATTTGATTAATTGATTTGATTAGAAGCTCAAGCCCTTTCAATTTTCTGTGTCAGTCTCTAGTAATCATCACAACTTTACATAATGAAAATCGGAACCATTTGTACCTACTTAAAAGAACAGGAAATTAAATGTAAACATTTACGGGCAATTGGCATAATCCGAATGTAAATTAAGTTTAAAAAGGGGCAATCATGATAAAAAGGGTCAGCCAGAAAGACAAATGGGCAATCTACCCCGCTTGTCCCATTTGGGTCTCACACCCTATCTTTTAGATACGATCGTAAGTACGTAGGTAACTGCTCCAAAAGATAGCAAAACAGAACGTACCTAGAACATTAAATGGGACATTTGTAGCATTCAGGTCAACTGCTTGACAAATAGTGTTTTTAATCTAAATGTTTATTTAATGTACAGCTTTAGTAATGCCAGACATTCTCTGGAGAGGCATTTTGTGAATAAACTTTGTCAAGTTCTGGAAACAGAAACTTGGACAGTTCAAGAAAATTATTTAATTTTCTCTAGGACTTTTAATACTGAATCCATAATTATTTTTAAACTTAGAACGACACTTAGGTATTTCTTGAGCATGAATCTAATTTATTAAAACATCAGCATTTTCACTTAGAATTTTATTCTTTTTATTAAATTAAATTTGGCAAAGTGCAAAAAATGTTTTTTAATTGAAATAGATTAAGTTATAAGACATCGACATAGGAGTATTAGGGCCTGTTTCACCACTTCTGAATAAGTTCTTGTTAGCTTATCCGACAGATATTTTGACATAATTTCATACAAAATTGTCAAACTATCTGTCGGATAAGCTAACAAGAACTTACCCAGAAGTGGTGAAACAGGCCCTTAGGGTCCTTCTTAGTAAACTGACGGTTTTCTAAGGTAAAGACCATCAAACTGAACAACTTTCTAAGGTCGTAATACCAAGGTCGAAATCGCATTTTCGTGCGGTCCGATCAAATTTTAAGAATATACTTTTAGAATAAGCATTTTATGTACGATGGTGGTGATAAGTAATGTTAAAAAAATTTTGAGCTCGCTTCCCTCGCTCTGTGTTGTGTGATTTTACCATTAAACTAAACGATTACAGTCGTGTTCCATGATCAATGCAATAAGATTTATTTCTTTTATGTTCTTTGCGGCCCACTGATTCTACTATCATTATGCATGTGGCCCACCAATGACTTTGAGTTTGACATGCCTGGTCTACTGCAATCTCACTCGATCAAAATGTATGGGACAGCAGATTTTTTTTCGACGTTTCGATGTTGGTCCCATAGAGGAAGTTGTTTAGTTGTATAATCTGATCCATAGAAAAAACGACAAGCTCAACAAGTCTGATTGCAAAATGTATTTATTCTCCCTCTCATAAAAATCTAATAATATTAAGTTGGACCCTGTATTTACATATCTCGTTCTCCAGCTTTCCTATTTTATACACTTACTAATGTTTACCCGCGACTTCGTCCGCACAAATTATATAACAGATTTTAAGTCAGATCAGAAGCTATCAAACAAAAAAAGTTTCATAAAAATCGGTTCAGTAGTTTTTGCGTGAAGCGCGAACAAACAAACAAACACACAAACAAACAGACAGACAAAATTTCTAAAAAAGGTTGATTTCGAGTCAGGGATACCTAAAAACCATATTGAAATCTTTTTTTTTTTGTAAATATCTTCAATGTACAGACACACTTCAGTTACAGTTTTATAATAATTTAAATATAGAAGGTAAAGCCGTGGTGGTCCAGTGGCGAGTAACCTTGCCTGCCGTGCAGGAGGCGATGGTTCGATCCCCGTCCAGGCCGACTCGTACCAATGAGTTTTTCGGAATTTATGTACGATTTGTAACACCACTGGCTTTTCGGTGAAGGAAACCATCGTGAGGAAACCTGCAAGCTTCAATTTCGAGGCATGTAGTTATTGTACCCACTGTCCATTATAAGTGGTGACGGGCTCACCCCCTGTCACACTGGATAGAGTTTCGGTACTACTGGTGAAACGTGGATGTTCTGAGGTTTCAGAATATCTCTGACTACCCCCTCGGGGAATATAGTCGTGAGCATATGCATATGCATGCATGCATGCAGGTTTCAACCTATGAAACTGAAATACGCCGATGGTAAACCAAAGCTAAACTCGAGAGAAAATGTAATGTACCTAACTACTTGGTAAATATTCTATATTCCGAGATAAAAAGTAATCGTGCTATTTTCTTCTAAGATAACACAGAAGCACTAGTTTAAATAATAATGTAAATCCTTACACAGAAGTGTTCAAAATACCAACGGTAGTCTCTCGACTTTATTCTCAGATTAAATCTGTAGTGTAGTTAAATCTTGGATCGTCTTGATTAATTGCTGTAAATCCTATGAAATCTTCTTAGCTTAGCTTTAAATGCATGATAAAATTGCAGTTTTATTGTCAAATAGCTGTGATTTCGGCAGTTATTGCCCCTCCCTATGACCAAAGAAATTATTTGTACCAAGATTTGTACCAAGTATGCACCCAAGTGGTGGCTACATATAAGACGTATATAACCAGCGCTATCATCATAAGATTGACCTTATACCACAGTATAAACTCTCACCTCTACAAGTGGTGCCTGAGGGAGTCACCGATGTGCGACTGCGGGGCACCTGACCAAACCTTCACCCATGTGGTAAATGAGTGCACCCTACGCCGTTTCCCCGGTGGTATTGAAGAACTCCATAGGTTAACCCCGGCAGCGGAAGACTGGCTAAAACATCTTGACCTCGAAATTTAAACCTCCCTGGAAGCAGGAAGACAAAAAAAAATGCCATACGATATGATATGATGATGACAGTATAAACTATTTAATACCACAGATTATTAAGAATTAGGTAGTTACTAAATATAAGTCCTTCAAAGATCGTAGATCCAGTTAGAAAATTCAAGGTCAAAGTCCTGAAAGATCCATTATGATTTCATTTAGCTGCCAAGCAACTATGCCTTAAAACGAATTATCATAATTTTGTTCATGTCATCTAAAAAGTATAGTAGATTACACACCGAGGGCAGGAAAGTAAGAAAGGTCTCATATCTCATGTAATTGTTGATCGAGGCAAAGCCGAGGTCATAAACATGTGATCTGAGGCTTTCCTATTTACTGCCCGAGGTTAGTACACTATTTTTCTCCTCGACGGAGGTGAAAACCGGCAACTTCGTTTAGCGCAGTGGGACGAAAATTTACGCTTTCCGTCCGGAGGGGAGAAAAGGAAAATAACCCAAAAAGTCGAAGGCGAACATAATTATATATTACATTAGCTACCCGCCTAATAGTACCCACCCAATTGAAACGGTTTAACAGATTTAATTACTACAATATGTGTAGGAGAATGAAAAGTAGAAAATGGACGTCCAAGGAATTCAGACTATGGAAATTCGGGGAAAAGGACATAACCAACCAAATCCAAACCAATGATAAAATATGGAATTCAAAGAAATATAAAATGAACTTCATCAGTGGAATCATTTTGAATTAATTTTTCCCGGAGTATCTACTCGTAGTATTGAGAAGAGTAAATCTAATTAGTAGGAAAGCGTTGCTCAAATTTGCATTAAATTAACTTGATTTGATTCAAAGGCATAACAATATTATTAGGCTTTGTTTTTAGTACTTACGTCTGTATGTTCAGGTCATGTATACAAAGTACAAACAGCTGCACCAATTCGTTAAAGCTGTTGAAAATTCGGGCACAAACCGGCGAATTTTGTTTGGACTGAAGTTTATATTTTACTTTATCCTCAAACGAATCCCTCAATCAGACGATATTCAAATTTACAGTTTAAAAAAATATGGTGAAGTCGTGGTAACAACCAGTTTTTCCATTACACGTTGATTTTTCAGTTCGATTCCTAAATCGTTTGTTTCCGATAAAGATGTTTTCACCGTAACCCTCACACCTTGCCCTATATATTCACAAGAAAACTACCGTAAACAAACATCCAGGTTAAGCTATAAAATAGAGGCAAAAATTTTCCGGTGTTAGCTAAAAGGTTGGGTTAGTCAGTTCCAGGAAAATTTTCAGTTTTGATCTACTTCATTGCATTTTTTATATTTCATGGCAAAGTTTGTTTAGGTCTTTAAGCTATATTTTCTTGACGATTCCGTGTATCTATCAGTTTTGATAAGTTCGTTCTATTCTATTCTATTTTTAAAAAAATGGCTGCCATCTTGGGTATTTGATGATTTTGCCAATGTCTAGTTTATGTAGCAAAAGTGCTTGACGTTGTACGTTAATTTATGTATTTGGTGACTTCAAGGATTGTTTTTCGAAAAGAACACTATCTTGAGCCACCACTGGAGCCCCGTTGTAGACCTGGGAGGGGGCAACCAACGATCGACAGGCGACGCGACCGCCCAATAGCAGATCAACAACGTGACTCCGATAAGTTCGTTAGTTTATTGAGGTGACATTTTTTTTTTATAATTGAAACAGTTTTGTTAGCTTAGAATAGATCAATCTTACTTTTATCGTACGAGGCGACAAAAGCATTTAGCAATTTTAGTGGTTGAATCTAACATCCTAATGATAGCCACATCATGATCAAGAAGTTGAACCCCGAGAAGGAATGTGGTCGGAAGTTAAGAGGATAGACGAGTACAGTTTTCTCCATACAAACGTATTCCCCTGTTTTCTCCCTGGATAATAACACTAGAGCAAATATTTTTTTACCATACAATCTATGTCACTGTGCCATGTCCCTATGTTTTGTTTTTTTGCATTTATTAGTTACTGTAAGAACTAGGGACCTTCGAAAATGACCAATTTCACCGCATGTTTTCAGACATCCAGCAAACAATTTTACGAAAATAAACAAAAAAAGCAAAACGTACAGACATAGCCAAAGTCTATCTCATATTAATCTTGAAAGAATTATTAAAATCGGTTTAGTTTTGGAGGAGAAAACAGGGGAATACGAAATGCTGTTTTCGTCGATTTTATGTAAGTAGATAAAATCGGTCCTAGCTGCAGTTGTCTCTTTCGCGCTCTAGTCGGTAAGGTGTATTGGTGGGGCGGATCGGAAAAATATGTATACGGTTGGAAAAGTGACCTATTCTCAAAATTTGCATTTCAGCCCGCCTATCCTCTTAACACTTGTAGACACTATGCAACTTCATTCACGGGCACGCTAGCTTAGTGCAGGAGTGCGATTTTCGAAACTCACATGTTGAATTCAGCAGTTGAAAATGTCAAAATTACTATAGAGATATCAATCTTTCTACTGCTGATTTGACTTTCAAAAATCATATCCAGGATTGCGATTTTTGAATGTCAAATCAGCAGTAGAAAGATGCATATCTCCATAGTAACTTTGACATTTTCAACTGCAAAGGTCACCGGTCAAAGGAATTAGTTTCAAAAATCGCACTCTGTTTTAAATCATATTATCTTCAGGTCGCAATGCATTTCTGAGAAAAGTAAGTAAGATTTTATATCGTAATACGATACTATGGTTTATCTTCCTATACACGCCTAGCATGCCACCCACGAGAAAGCAACACATCTCGATTTTTATCGTCGTCTCGGGGGTCGCATGCTAAGACTACTGCATGTTTCGAAGTGTTTCAGCCAGTCTTCCGCTGCCGGGAAGCTCTGGACTCTGGAGCTTTTCAATCCCACCGCGGAAACGGTAGAGTATACTCGTTTACCACAATTGGTGGGTTCTATACAAATTGTTTTCTGCTTGTTAACACTTATTAGTTAGTTTCCAATCAAAACAGTCTAATTAAGGCTTACTTTAACAGAGTTTACCGAAAACTTATAAACGAACTGTTGTGGCTGGTTCATTACTAACTGTTCACATTCGCTCGCTAATTACTGTAACAGCTTTATTGCTATCCCACGCACTAACTGATACAATTATACTATTTGTTAGACCAGTTTAACTTGTGTGTAACTGTCAAAATTAACTGTGTTTTGCTAGACATTTTTGTGTAATTTATTTCTATTGTATTTTGATTCAGTTCTACATTTTTCTTTCTGAATTGCTTGATTTTATGTTAGACTTTTTGTAGATAATAACGATTAAGGCATCATTACGTATTTATTTAAATTAAAGACCACAATAGACTGTCATAAAATTTAGGTAAGATCGTTTGAATGATTAATACAAGAACCAATATTTAAGTACATATTTTAAATTACTTAATTACATCAATATTTACTTAGAGTATATAATGAATATTGTTACCTTAAACCAACAGGAGCCTTTGTGAAAATCCGAAGCTTAAAATAATTATAAGTATTACGTATCTTAAATATGTAATCTGTAATATGCATTAATAAATAAATAAAAAAAAATAAAAAAAAATCGTGCTTCGAAAGTCACGTTAAGCACTGCAGTTGGTTGGATAGTTTCGTTAAGCCGTCGTTTCGTCTTTGAAAATTATCTGATAGCAAGTTGATCATTAACTTGCCTCCACCAATCCGCATTGGGCCATCGTGGGGGAGGATGGCCCACTCCCTTTCACCCTTATTCGTGAGAGGAGGCCTTTGCCCTGCAGTGGGATTCTACAAGCTATGACTTAATGTTATGGTATCTTGACCACGAACAAAGACACAATTAGTCCCAAAGAGCAACGAATTCGCATCATATAGTTGCATTTCATTTTAGAGCTAATAAATTAATCTGCCACTTGCATTATAATAATATTCAAATCATGCATCAACATTTGATGGGCAGATTACGTGCGCGCGCAGTTCCTGTCCATCCGTCTACATAATAAAACCAATATCACGATACATTTTACTACATTTGAACTGTTTCAATGTTTATCCATACTTTACCTTACATACTACTAGACCTGAAGTATCAAACTTATCAGCAAATTGACGAACTGTTTTAATCTTTATCCATTAAATACAAATAGGCAATACTAATATTAAAATAACAAACGTACCAGCAAATAATTTCTTCTTCTGCATACGCAGGATTCCTCACGATATTTCCTTCACCGTTTGAGAGCAGTCGGTAATACGTACAAAAGTTAGAAAAACTCATTGGTACGTGGCATGTTGTCCGTGCGGATTCGAACCCGGACCTCATGATTGAGAGTCCATACCTCTCCACAACGCGCCACCGAGCTCAACCACTACCTCTCCACTACCTCTACCACAGGCCTTGATCAGTTGGTTTTCGGTCATAGGCCTCCTCCATATTAATTCATGATCTTGTCTGCTAGATCAGGCCCTCTGCCGTCTACATCCAGTTAGGACGCTTGATCAATCTGTCTGGTGGTAGACAGATCAAACATACGCTTTTTAAACTCGTAAGTTCAAGTTCCAGCGAGGTTACTAGACAACCACGGCTGTAAAAGAAAGTGAATACTCGTAACAACAGACTTCACATAACTAAAAAATGCATCCAGTATCTACGTCACATAGCATCGTTGCACGTAACGTTGCAGCTCTTTTCGTCTCGTCTCGACGTTATTTTTGTACCCTTTATTGCTTTTACCTTACTTCGTGTGAGTTCTCCCGACAGGGTAGAGAATGCCGTGCCGGGACAAGATATATTGTTCTGAGATACAAGGAGTTAACAAATGATTGTAAAATCTGAAAACCGTTTCTGTAGAATCAATAATGAACATTTACTCGATGTGTACAACTTTTTTTAAATCCGTTAAAACATGAAATCTGGTTTTTACTTTTACTACTTATATGTGGACTAGTTACGCGTGTAATTTTTTTTTTTTTTTTTTTTTTTAATTTATTTCAATTTTTACAAATTCTTTCAAATACAATTTTTCTCCAAAACTCCATTGGGAGTTTAGCTGGAGCTCTATAGCTACTGCACGTAATTACAAAAATTGCACATACATGGTAATACCATATTTAGGGCCCGTTTCACCACCCCCGAGTCTACTACACGTACACAGTTCTACTAACAATCATTACTTCCACTTTTTGCGGGGGGCGAGGTAATATGTAATGTCATGAAAAGTAGTCTCGTGTGAACCCCAAACGTTCTAAGTTCGAAGTTATTGTTTCGCAATTATAGGCTGTCTCGTTTAGTGATAAGGTATAAAATTGAATGTAAATGCACATGATCAATTGTTCTTATACCATGGCAGAGCTACGCAAGGCTAGTCCTTATAATAAAATATAGTCAAAGGGTTTTTGATACAAAATAAATCGGCTGTGCCTGTGTCGCTCAATGGATTTTGCGATACATGAAATTCCTAATTTCGAACGATGGATGCAAAGAATGTAATGTGTTACAAAATTAATGAATGCAGATCATTTAAATAGGTACGAAATAAATTAGTATTTATATTTTTTGTTAACTCTTTTATATTATTTTTATAACAGCCTAGATATTTTAATGTACCTTCAGAGATCATGATTCATTGTAACGTATTAGGTACCTACTTCAAGTTTGAACCGTTGAACAATTAAGACATACGGAATGAACAAACGAACTCGTGTAAAATTTATATTATTAGTGGCTATGTTTGTTCGATGTTACACGACTGATAAAAAAATTTAAACCATGGTGTAGACAAATATCACTTTTGTATTTAGTTACTTGACAAGTTTTACCATTTTTATGACACAACTATACTTTTACTAACATGAACAATAATTTCTACTGCTAAAATCGGACAGCGACTGAACCCGGTTATAAGAACTACCGGTCTTTTATATCAACGACTGAATGCCTGATTTCGAACGATTGAATGAATGTAAACCGTTGAGAACTTGTAAGTCAGATTCGTGACTTTTATGTTTGATTTATGAAATAATTACCAACGCTTGATTATTAGCGTTTACAAAAAGTGTAAGAAACTTAAACAGAACTAATTAATATACAGTTCTTTTTATAAAATAGCTAACATACTATAGTATAGATATAATATCCACTCTTACTTATATTGTGAACTCGAAAGAATATAACACCAGATGTTTGTTTACATGAGAGAGTTATTACAGCGTTAAGTTTTAAAAACTCGTTATTAATACGAGATTTTTATTTTACTAACCCAGTTAAGCGGTTGGTTTTAAGTCGGCTTCGTAATTAATGTTTACTATTTTTGGATTTCTTTACAGCAACACTTTCAGATTAAGATCCAAATTGTATCGATATTTATCATTATAATATGGATCTTAATCTGATTGTTACAGAGTTCAAAACTGTAGCTATTGTACCTGTTTTTATTATAATGGCTCGTAAACTACAAATATAGGATGCGGTATAGACTGTTTTGTTAATCAATTAATGGATTTATTGGTAATGAAAAGCTATATTGTACTGATGTACCTTCTGTGCGTATACTCTGAGTTCTATGTAAGCATTTATTTGTATGGTTATTTCTTATTGAGAGAACATCATGACAAAACCAAAATGCTTCGAGTGTACACATATTGTGTTCACTGTCAATTAAGAGGATAGACCAGGAGTGCGATTTTTGAATCTCATTCGGTGAGCTCAGCAGTTCAAAATGTCAAAATTACTATGGAGATTCGCATCTTTCTACTGCTGATTTGACTATAAAAAATCATACGTCAGGAGTCCGATTTTTAAAGTCAAATCAGCAGTAGAAAGATGCGTGTCTCCATTGAAATTTAGACATTATCAACTGCTGAACTCACCGAATGAGATTCAAAAATCGCACTCCTGTACAGTTTTCTCCATACAATCGTATAGGGTTTTCTCCCTGGATAATAACACTAAAGCAAATATTTTTTTACCATACAATCTTTGTCACCTCTGCCATGTCCCTATGTTTTGCTTTTTTGCATTATAATTAATTAATCACTGTAAAAACTAGGGACCTTCGAAAATGACCAATTTTACCGCCCGTTTTCAGACATCCAGCAAACAAATTTGATGAATATAAACAAAAAAAGCAAAACGTATAACCGACATAGCCAAAGTCTTTCTCATATTATTTTTGAAAGAATCATTAAAATCGGTTCAGTTTTGGAGGAGAAAACAAAACAGGGGAATACGAAATGCAGGTTTCGTCGATTTTTTAATATGAAATTAGTCCGAGCTGCAGTTGTCTCTTTCGCACTCTAGTCGGCGGGCTGTACGGGTGGGGCGGATCTGATAAATACGTATATAGTCGGAAAAGTGACCTATTCTCCAAATTAGCATTTCAGCCCGCCTATCCTCTTAAGAGGACGACGCGCGACGATTAAGATCATGTAACAATACTGAAGGCACAGAACAATGTTTATGGACTTGTGAAACTGCTAGAGATGTCGATATTCCGAATTTGCTCTCAACTCTGACACCATCAAGGAAAAATTGTGGAAGGCATTATCATTCACGTTAAATGTTACACGAAGTGCTAATTCAAATTACCATCTTTCTGACGCAGTCAGATAAAAAATCTAGTAAATTAGTAGCAGTATCTTTTTTTTATTAACCTGTTTTGTCCCACTGCTGGGCAAAGGTCTCCCCTAAACTCTTCCACGTCTCTCTGTTAGGTGCTACATCTTGCCACTCATTGCAGTAGGCATCCGGCTCGATCGTTTCGCCACCTTTTCCGGGGTCTGCCTCGACCTCGGAGCAGGAGTATCATAGAAGAAGTAGCATAAGCATATGCTCACGACTATATTCCCCGGGGGGGTCAGAGATATTCTGAAACCTCAGAACATCCACGTTTCAACAGTAGTACCGAAAACTCTGTCCAGTGTGACAGGGGGTGAGCCCGTCGCCACTTATAATGGACAGTGGGTACAATACATGCCTCGAAATTGAACGATGTTTGCCTTTACTGAAAAGCCAGTTGTGTTATAAATCGTACATAAATTCCGAAAACTCATTGATACAAGTCGGCCTGGACGGGGATCGAACCATCGCCTCCTGCACGACAGGCAAGGTTACTCGCCACTGGACCACCACGGCTTGTATCATAAGAATAATTATTATTCTATGGTAGTATCAATCATCTTTATTGACATTGCGAAATGAAGGGCCTTTCTCTACAAACGCGGGCATGCATTTTCCGTACATGGTTGGCTGCATTTGATATATCAAAAGATTACGATATACGAAGCACGCAATGTAAGACATGCATGCTTCGTAGAATGTTGATGCATGACTGTAAATACTGAGGCAATTTTCAAAGAATAAATTTCTATCTATTCCTCTACTGAAGAATTCAATCACTATAACAGTTAACAAATGAGAAAACACCTCTATAAACATAACAAATAGAGTTTATATTCATAGTTTCTTGATAACAGACTCTAATTATATTCATAACTAAGGGAAAATAAGCAAAAGTTTTCTCATATCGTTTTGCTTAACACGAGTTAATATATAGGTTAATATGAGTCAAGGAACATGACACGAGGCTTTTATAATAATATGAAGTCAATATTAATAAAATGTGCTTCATATTACGTGTGCAGAGGGTTTCTTGTTTAATAGCAGTTATTTCGTTTTGAAGTACCTCTTATGAGTAATTTTTGTTAGCTTATCCGACAGATATTTTGACATATTTTGAAAATACGTCAAACTATCTGTCGGATAAGCAGCAAGAACTTACTCAGAAGTGGTGAAACAGGCCTAAGTCTAGTTACTAAATTCTCAGTTTTGTTAAAGGTTATATTGGAATGAGCTTAGTGATTAAGTATACGTCATCGTACCGAGATTAAATATTTTTCAATAACCTTTTAAGCACAAAATTTTGCTTAAAAATCGGTCCAGTAGTTTTTGCGTGATGCTCGACGCAAACAAAGAGCCAAAAAAAATTAATTTGGAGTCAGTGAGTTCAGTGACACCTATTAACCATATCGTGACCCATATTTTAATATCATTGATTTTATTTTATTTTATATTAAAAGCCGTGGTGGTCCAGTGGCGAGTAACCTTGCCGTGCAGGAGGCGATGGTTCGATCCCCGTCCAAGCCGACTCGTACCAATGAGTTTTTCGGAATTTATGTACGATTTGTTAAACCACTGGCTTTTCGGTGAAGGAAAACATCGTGAGGAAACCTGCATGCTTCAATTTCGAGGCTTGTATTGTACCCACTGTCCATATAAGTGGCGACAGGCTCACCCCCCCGTCACACTGGACAGAGTTTCGGTACTACTGGTGAAACGTGGATGTTCTGAGGTTTCAGAATATCTCTGACTACCCCTTCGGGGAATATAGTCCTGAGCATGTGCTATGCTATGCTTTTATTTACAGACACAGTTAGTTATAATAGTGTAGATTGAACCCTACTACGAAAACACACATGTCATAGTAGGTAGTTTTAGCAAAGTTTGAGACCATGCTAAATACTGTTGAGTTTATGCATTAGGATGAGAGGCAATGGGAATAAAATAAAACAAAGCCGAGAAAATGTAGGTCATAAAGATTCGTAAAGAGCAAAATAACGTGGA
Source organism: Agonopterix heracliana (assembly GCA_963693445.1). NCBI lineage: Eukaryota > Metazoa > Arthropoda > Insecta > Lepidoptera > Depressariidae > Agonopterix > Agonopterix heracliana. Next base: position 4,529,344 of record OY856324.1, on the reverse strand, counting down.
TTTAACCGTTAACTGCTAACCACTTTTGTTTGTAATTCACGATGTTTAGAGGCATTTGTGTAATTCAAGAGAATTCCCTTAGATAATCGACAATAAAGCCAAAAGTTTCGTAAAATATAACGCGTTACGTAAATAAAAGAGCACGTAAACGTAAGTAAAAACCACAAATTGAGTGCCGGCGGGACGTTGATTTGATCCTTTGTGCCTAAACAGTGAAAATGTTTGTTGAATTGTACAGCCTTTGAGGAGTTTCTGTCGAACGTTAAACGAAGTTTGGAGCTATAAGAAAATATAACATTTGTTGTTTGTTTTTCAATCTTTAAGAGGATATATTCGGAGCGCGCTCCATACAAACGTACTATGGTGATATTTTCAATACCAACCAATTAAAGTCAATGAAATTTTGCAGAAACAATCTAAGACAAATATCTATCTTCTAAAATGAGGTAGAAAAAATTGAGGTGGGGCGGTTCTGAAAGGGTCAAGGTCGTTTAGTGGGGAATACGTCTTAACAATGTGTGTATCTGTGAGCTTTATGATAGCATACCTAAAATTTTTACCGAAATAGTGTAATAGGTAAGTATACCTACTCCTATGTTGTTACCAGCATTACCAGCATACCAACTTTTGTTGCGACTCGTATAATAAAGATGAACTTATGTGAGTAACTTGGGTTTAGCCTAAAACCTAACTGTTATTATTACGACCGAGTTCATAAAGGCAGGCAATATGATTCGCTTTCATCCTAGTCATATGGTCGCTACACTTTTAATATACAAATGATAGATATATATGGCTTTGCTTTGTGTTATTCTATTCTATTCTATTTTTAAAAAGTTGGCTGCCATCTTGGGTATTTGATGATTTTGCCAATGTCTAGTTTATGTAGCAAAAGAACAGAGGATTATATTGCTTGACGTTGTACGGTAATTTATGTATTTGGTGACTTCAAGGATTGTTTTTCGAAAAGAACACTATCTTGAGCCACCACTGGAGCCCCGTTGTAGACCTGGGAGGGGGCAACCAACGAATGAATGAATGAATGAATGAATGAAATATACTTTATTTACACCAAAAGCAAAATACAATACATAATAGGAAACAACTGATTGTGGTACAAATAAGGCGGTCTTATCGCTAATAAGCGATTTCTTCCAGACAACCTTAGGGTAGAGGAAATATAACAACGATCGACAGGCGACGCGACCGCCCAATAGCAGATCCACAACGTGACTCTTGCTTTGTGTTAGATATTACCAATTACATTATACTTATTAAATTACTTACCTACTTTTGTAATTACTTTTGAAGTAGGATCGCAAATAAACGTATTTTTAACCAATATCTTTTCTCTTGCATGTTTCTAAGCTCCAAATTCACCTAATGTGGTTCGACCTATTAGATGATCTACCTGTTGTAATTCGACGATTTAACTAAGTGAAGCTTTTAATACATCGACGTATTAAGGCATCGACCTAATGACATATGGATCATTTAGTATACCGACGAATTGTGTTATCTACGTAGGACTAATATTTATTTTTTTTGTTATTCATTTTTATTTATATGGGGGCTTTTATTTAACCATGAGGTTATGTCAGCCCCATCGTGCCTTAACTTTAGAATTTTACAAAACAAAACAATGAAAACCTACAAGAAATAAATCTAAACGCTACTACTATAAATAGTAATACTTTGAGCAATTGTTTTGTTCACATTTTGATCATTTATAATTCGTTCTCGACCAATTAGTGTTCGACTATTGAACTTTCGATGTGATGTACTAAACCCCGCCTAAACAGTGTCAGATGTAGACTACGCCTTAATCTACATTAATCCAATGGCCGAGATGAGGTCTATAACGACTTAAACTTATTCCGTGGACTCAATGAGATAAGATTTCTTTCAGACTTATTTCACGGACCATTTACTCCAGCCTGTTTGATTCGCTTTTTTGTTTAGATACGAATACGGATAAAAATGCTTTTTAATTCATTAAACAACTTTTCTTTTCAGTTTTTAAAAACAAAAATACTGAATAGAAAACTTCTTTTCTCAATTTTTTCAGTGGTGAAAGTTGATTCATTCAAAGTTGAATGAATGAAATGAAATGAAATATTCTTTATTTACACGAAGAAAGCGATTTCTTTCAGAAAATCTTTTTTAGTAGGTACCTTTGACTGTTTATTATAAGGACTCGCCTTGCGGTAACATTTCCCCTCTGCCACGGTATAAGATCAAATTGATCATGTGCATTTACATAAAATTTTATACCTTATCACTAAACGAGATAGCCTATAATTTCGAAACATTGATTTCGAACTTAGGACATTTGGGGTTCACACGAGACTACTTTCCATTATTTTTAACATTCAAAATTAGAATCTAAAGTTATGGGGAATAAAATCCAAAGTTGTGGATTGCATGTTACCTCGCCCCCCGCAAAAAGTGGCAGAAATGTTTGTTAGTGGAATTACACCCGTTACCAGTCCTCATATAAGTAGTCAAAGGTACCTATTTAATATTATTATTCAGTACTGAAGAATTTGAGAAAAACTTAAGTGACAATGGGAGGGGCACATTGCTCGCAGAACCGATGGCCGACATTGGTGAAATAGTTCTCGAGTGGCGATCGCGTACTAGAAAACAAAAGCGTGTGTAGGTCCCCACAATATGGATTGAAGACCAGCACTCATAGCATGCTGTACGTGATACGGCTGTATCACGTCTTTCGTTTCGTTCGTTCGCGCAAATAGAAAGAGAGCGAAGGTGTGATAGCGCTGTATCACGGTGTCATGCTACCTATGCAGCACTCATAGCATGCTGTACGTGATATGGCTGTGAAGGCGGCCGGAAACCCGTTGAATAAAATAAAATGTAGCCCACATCAAAATATTCCATGAATGTTGAGATCAAAACTAACATTTCATTTACCAATACCATGTTACAACCTTGTATTTAATATTCAACGTTTTATGAGAGTATTTACATTTAATTAAAAGCGGTTATATTTTCAAAGCGTGTAAGTAAGCCTTGCCTACTTACTGACAGCTTTGTAAATAAATGAACGTAATCTACTGAGCTTATAGGATATGATAATACGGTTAAGTAAAGTTAAGAAGTCAAACAAACGCGGCCTGCGGTCTTTACGTAGGTAAAAATGTTAAGGTTTTCTACCATAAACGCAAAATAATTGAAGAGAAAGACGGTACATGTGGTTAATTTAAATTGAAGTGTTTATTTAAATGTATCATTTCTTGTAAAATTTTATTTTGGTTGTTAAGTTTGAGCAACATCTACCTTAATTTCTATAAGTGGAAACTGTTTTGGCTAATTTGTTGATTAAGTTTTGTAATTAAATAAATAAATAAATATCTTGGAAATGGTCACAAAAATTATCTAGTCGCATTTAAAGTTCCAGAATCTAGCCTGGACTTGTATTAAGATACTCGGGTACAAATATTCATATTCACCATACAAATATTTGTCCCTTACGGGATTCGAACCCACGACCCTCAGCACAGCAGGCAGGTTCACTACAGACTGTGCTGTCGGGTAATGGTATAAAAACATAAATATACATAAAAATCTTAACTATTCAGAGAATCCGTTGCGGTTGGTTTCTGGTCTAAAGGAACCCATGACGGTTGCGGCATTACCCCGTCGGATGGCCAGGGCAATAAACCTGACCGGGAATCGTAGACCAATAAACTCAATTGTTTTGGGTCGTGAGTTTTACCGATAGTTTTCATCAAAATAATATGCTAGGTAATTTTTTCAGGGCTACTCGCGTTTTTGTGATCTGCAGCCGCCACCACGCACTGCTGTTCCTTGAAATAGGTACTTCAAAGTAAGTAGTGCTTTCTTACATGATAGAAAAGTTTTGTCGAAGAACCGCGGCCGCGCGACCGCGACCGCAAAAAGCGTTCGTTTGACCGCTTTTTAATGGAGGGGAAAATCTCTTGAGTAATTTTAAATGAATAATGATCGTGAAAGCCATAACTTTAGGTTAAATGTCTCAAGAAAATAAATTCTTATTATTACACTTTTATTATCTGGAGAGTTGTAATAGTTAAGGGTTGGATACGGTAATCTAGGTCATTTTAAGTTAGAAAATTACCGAAAATTTCAAACTGTTTTCAATCAATTGTAACAAAACTATATTTTTAATTAATTATGTAGTTTCCTACTATACTTAATACCTACTTATTTAATGATTCAAAATGTCATTGCTCCTGCAATGTTTTAAGGTGGTTGCAGTTGTCAATTTCATAGGTACAAAACTTTGTCGTAGAACACTCGTAGACGGTATTAATAAAAGTAATAGATAATCTAGATTACGCGTATCAAATGATATTTACAATTTATAATATAATTATGAAGGCAATTTCAAAGCTTGATATCTTCGTAATTATAATATAAATTGTAAATATTATTTGATACGCGCAATCTAGATTATCTAAGCTATTTTTCGATACATAAAACATTACTTTTATTAATACCGTCTACGAGTGTTCTACGACAAAGTTTTGTATGAAATTGACAACTATGCAAACACCCTAACCTATACCTACTCGTGCACATCTCATTTCAATTAAAAAATGGGGTAGGTACCTATTGCAGAAACTGTACTAATATACGCGTTGTTTTGACGCGTTGACGGTGAGATACATTACCCTCCTTTCTGGTTCGGCAGACGGGTAAAAATAGCATGTACAGACAAGAAACATCACAAATAAACGACAAAAGTTACGAGTTTGAAGAGCTTATTTCTGTTGGCAATTCGCATGCGAAGAAAATGTTATTATTATACCAAAATAAGATGAAATTATCACCGCGCGGCAAAACATGTGAGCGAGGCATTTTGCCGCTCACACGCGGATCTGTAGGATTTACACGGAGAGAAAAATAAATTATTGGTTAAATAACGTATAAATGAGGAGTTTTCCACGATTGTAAGTAAATCGAAAAATCAGAAGATGGCAATATTAAAAGTTGAGATAAACCCTCAGAGGAAGGATCTGTTTATTCTGAAGCATAGAGTCCGCATCCATGTACGATTGTAGTTAGTCTCTTTTGTCTTATGACGTACCTTTAATAGTAGTAAGAGATGGAACTACTTATAGATATTTGTTTATGCGGCTTTTGATTTGCTAGTGTATGTAAAGTTGTGTAAAGTGGTCAGTTTTTTCCCATTTTTGTCTTATAACATGACATAACACATACAAAAACAAACGTCAAAAAAAGTGGACAGCCTTGCAATTAGGTACAGCTCCCTATGCCTACCTAAATAATCTCTTTGAGCGATACTCATAAAATCTTAAACAATTTATACGATAATCCTATAGCCTATACATACAAATAAAGTGTAGAACAATATTCATGCTTCATATCATTCATATAATTTTAACACGTTTATGAATAAACAAATTAGTAAATATACAGGATGTCCCGTAAACCGACGTCAACCCGTTGGATGCTGATAGGTTAGTTCATGCCTAACCAGAATGTATGAAAAAAAAAACAGTCAATCAATCAATCAGTCAACATTTTACTATAGGAAAAAGTTCTTAGTTTTCGAGATGAGGACAGTTTTATGAAATTCGTGAAACTCTTTACCTTACTCACTATTTTGAGTGCCACGGCTACAAATGTTCTATGCAGTATCTGTGTTTAATATCTCGAAAACTAAGACACATTTACTAAAGTTAAATTTTGATACTCTGCTTAGTCATGACCTAATCTATCAGCATCCGCCGGGTTGACGTCCGTTTACGGGACACCCTGTATATAAGGCCTAACAAACACTCGTAAATCCTCAGGGTTTATCCAACAAAGATAATATTGTATTATTATTTTATAAAGACGGCAGGGTTGGTAAACAGCGCCGATGCCGGTCGAATGAAATTGAATAGAGACCCTCATAAAATCATGTTATTCTGACAATACACAAACGTGACTTGAAGTTCTTGTCACGTCTGAAGTTCCTAGAATGGAGGAAAATTTGTAGGAATATTAATCTTAGAACTTAGGATCTACAGAAAGGCAAAGTATAGTCATATCGAATACGACAATGTTTACCTATCATAGAAGTTTAGATTTGGATTAAAGTCTACGTAACATAACGTTTTTTTTACTAATTCGGACTTTTATCAGTTTATTTCTCGGAAACTATAAGTTTCATCGAAAAGTTTTATAAAGTTTTCGATAAAACTTATAGATTCCGAGAAATATGCGAAAAACTGAAAAAGATCACCTTTAGAAACCCCCCTCCCCCTTCCTTGAGCTTGGAAATTCGGGAGTGCCAACATCGAAATTCGTGTTCAGCAGGTCCGATTTAATAAAAAAAACATATTTGGCCAAATTTTACCAGATGGTAGCCAGGGACTTGCTGGACAGAGTTACGGTACTACTGGTGAAACGTGGATGTTCTTAAGTTTCAGAACATCTCTGATTACCCCCTCGGGGAATATAGTCGTGAGCGTATGCCAAGCCATATTTTAAGGCGCTACGGAACTCATGCGCGAGTCCAACTGGCATATTATATAAGTTACTCTATTCAACTGGCACTTAGCCGGTTTTTTATCTAAACCAAGATCAGCACGATAATTTCAGTCTTCATTCAATCCAATAATATACCTACGTACACGGCAGAAGGGCTTTGAGTGCTTAACTGTATAACAGAAGTTATGGGTAATTGGATTTCCGCGTCAAGGATTTCCATGATGTGTATTACTGCGAACCGATACCATACATAATTGTATCAAAGTCAGTCTTACATAGAACTAGAGTTCCAAGATCCTATGAATATTTTAATAAACTCACTATATTGGGTAGAAATCATTGAATACTTACCCGTATTTTGATTAAATCAATACGAAGCAACAAAATTGTCTTATTTTGCTTTTTTTCTCTATAAAAATGGGCGAATTGTTGTAGAAAACCTGAATGGATTCTTGGAAAGCCCTATTTATTATTATCTCCAAGAAAATTCAAGATTTGGATTCGCTAGAGCTTAACGCTATATTTTATATATTTAATATATATATAATATATATATATTATATTTAATATATATTTAATATATATAATATATTTTACATATTGTTCACAATTGAAAAAACAAATTTGTTTACTGGGTGTAACAAAACACCCTAGCAATACTTAAAGGGGTGCTTCAGACAATGAAACTGAACAACTTTCAATATGGAGCCAACGGTGAAATCGTGAAAAAAAAATCTGCTGTCCCATACATACATACATACATACATACTGACGACCCGGTTGGTGTAATGGTTACCACGCCGGACTGCCAAACCAGGGTCCTGGGTTCGAATCCCGGTTCGGTCATGGATGTTATATGTTCGTGCCGTTGTTGTATGGTTTCCATAATTAAAGCCTTTAGTGCTTAGTTTGGGATCATTACAATGTATGTGCCTGTGAGCGTTATTTATTATTATTATTTATTATTTACATTTTAGTCGAGTACCTACTTTCGATTTCGAAGTTGGCTCCATAGTGAAAGTTGTTCAGTTTCATGGTCTGAAGCACCCCCTTAAGTGTTAGGGTGTTTTGTTATACCCTGTATAAACTGTATACAAGGTGTTTCATAAGTAAGAATAAATTTTTGAAACTCTTAAGGGGGTTGTTAAGACCGTCAAACTAAACAACTTTCTCTATTGGACCAACATCGAAATCGCGAAAAAAATAATTTCATATCCCATACATATTTTAGCTCTAGTCGATTTGTAGAGTACCTATAGAACATACATTTTTTTTTTCGCGATTTCGATATTGGTCCCATAGTGAAAGTTGTTCAGTTTGATGGTCTACACCACCCCCTTAAAGGTTTATTTGTATTTTTGTAACACCTTGTATAGGAACCCACAAGCGTGGCAAAGGCCTTCTCTCTTATAAGAGTTAGAGGAAATGAGTCACACTCCACCCAGGGCCAGTCAGTACAGATTGCTGGGGACAAGATAGTGGTCAACTTGGTGTCTAATCCAAAGACTGACCAGAAGTGACATATAGTGTATGAACCGATTCTTTGTATGGGACCCATGCATTAATTCCTCAGTCTATGAAACTTTGCAGGATTATAAAATAGTATGAGTCAAAACCAAAATAAATATTTTCCAAAAAAAAAAAAAACTGTTTCAGGTATTTATACCTAAACATACAAGCTCCACTAAGCCAACGAGCGCTTCAAACTAGGTACTCTAAGCTAGTACTCTAAACTTTTCGTAAATTCTTTTTTTATCCCCGATGCAAAAACGCGGTGTTATTAAGGTGTTTTGTTCAATAATTTAACAAAATAACTATAATAATTACTTATATCAGATATAACATCGCTAAGAAAACGCAAATTGACTAGTAAACAGTGCCTAATAATAATGTGAACAGTTTAACTTCATCTGTTTAACATCTAGTACACAGATCTATTCTTGTGGCTTTGTTTGCGGTCAGTTAGACTATTACTTAACTTTATGATATGTTGTTTTACCATTGGCCTCCTACCGCGTTGATAGGTATTGTACCTAAAAACGATTGTTTGGTTAGGTACCAGAAACAATTTGAGTGCATTCAGATAATTTTCCCTTCAAAGGACATGGGTCGAAAAAAGATAAAAATTCCCCATAGAAAATCGATCGATAGGTTCGCACTTTTTTATGGAAGGTCCAATATGGTCTTTCTTACATTGAACAACTTTTTCAATAGGACAAACATGGAAATCGCCACGGGACAGCTGATTTCGCGATTTCGAAATAGAAAGTTGGAAGAGAAAGTTGTTTAGGTTGATGGTCTGATCATCCCCTTAAACAGCCGTCAACATAGAAGGATCATGTATAAAGGGTCACGTGTTGATACTACTTTGACGAACACGCCACATTAGATAACAAAAGGCAGGTACCTACTCAAAGCAACTCGTTATTCCTGTGCTCCCGTCTAGAAGATACTCATCCTAGGTATCCTATTAGTCTAGTCTAGATACTCTTAGCACCTGAAACCTTAGATTATGTAGATAGTGTTGAACATACCTCAAAGGAACGTGTCACAAGTTAATAAAATCGTATGAAACTTAAGTGTTTCACATATTTTGGTGTAAGCGTTTAACTGATGTAAGTGGTTTTCGAGTTGGAAAGAGGGTAAGTATCTGTTACAAATTTTCTCGAAATAAACCTTAGTCCTTAATTACCTCCTACGTTACACACTATGAAATGAGCTAGGAGCGATTTAGGAGGTACCGAGCAAGAAGTATACCATCTAGTCGTAAACAAAATCAACATTATAATTAGGTAAAACATAAACCAATTTGGTTTGTGTTCGAAACTTTTGTAATTTGCAGGGAGTGAGGAAACGCTGGGTCGTGTGTGGTTTGCCGGAAATTACAAACGCCTACTTTCTTGATATGTCTGATAGGTAGGTATGATGAGGTAGGGGAAAGTACGCAATAGTAAATAGGCGAGCGAATCTGATAATTATAACGAATTTAAGATGTAACAGAGTCGTGGTAGAAAATAGATAGTTATACTTACCTACTTATTATTACCGCGACTATAGGTTGTAATGGCTGAAAGTAAAGGCTGTTTTTCTTTTCAAGCATCGCATCTAAGGCCAACCTTACGTGAAATTGGGTAACTTTGTAACCATTTTATACATTCACAATGGAAATTTTTAGGCAGAAAACAAAACTGAACGTGATTCGGTTTTTATCGAAATCTTTTTTATTTAATTACTAAAACTGAAGAAAAAGGAATCTAAAGTCGCCCCTTTTTTTCAAAGAAAACGGCTAAATTCTAACAGGTGTGCCACGCGCTCGTTCACGTGGTCCTAGGCGGATACACCTTAAGTTTGACTGACTGAAATCTACCCAATCAATGTAAAATTAATAACAAAGCTAATTCTAATTTGTATTCTACGAAGGTCTCGCTATCTAGTAGAGATTACCTTTATACGTGCTTGGCAAGTCGATAAAGCTTTCAGACAACATACAAAACAAAGATTGAAAAGTAAAATCTAGCTTGCTAGTCTAAGCTAGATATTATACCGAGACTAGCGATTGTTGAAATAATAAATCCAGAAGTTGTTACGGCTTATAACCGGCACATATTTAACATTTCTTATCTCTTGTTTAATTATCAGGGAGCACGGTAGTAGCAAGCCAAAAAAGCGGCGCACTACCGTAACTTTTATCGTAGAGGTTCGACGTATTTTTGAGCGCTCATAATATTAAGTACTGGATAGTACCTGTGAGCTCAAATGTTCAGGATAGCATGTGGTCATCAAGGTAATAAAATGTACCCAAACCCTTTTGTCAAACAATCAAAAACAATCTTTAGTTAAATATAACCAAACTTTAGTGATTACCGAAGTGTTTTGTACTCGTAGAACATAATGAAACATTTGGTTAAAATGGCTAAACAATTGGCTATTTTATTTAACCAAATGTTTGATTATGTGCTACGAGTACAAAACACTTCGGTAATCACTAAAGTTTGGTTATATTTAACTAAAGATTGTTTTTGATTGTTTGACAAAAGGGTTTGGGTACATTTTATTACCTTGATGACCACATGCTATCCTGAACATTTGAGCTATAGTTCGGTAATCACTTAAGTTTGGTTATATTATAATCAAACAAAACAGTTTTTTCAGTGTAGTAAAAATTAGTTAAAAACTTATTTAAACTCCTTTTGTTTTAAACGATGTGTATTTTATTTTATTTCTAACGTAATGTAAAACGTAAAGATAAATCTATCTCTAAAAATAAAATACGTAATATGCTGTGGTCAACCACCTTCGATAATGGCAGTCTGGTTTCGCACATTTGCTACTATAGACTATAGCCGGCCGTCCCGGTGACGACAGTACTGTGAGCCCTAGGACCGGTAGAGCAGGCAGCTGTTTTGAGCAGGAGCAGGTTTCTTCAAATAAAAGATTTCTTCAGATGATTTCACTAATTCTTCCGATTTTGTCTTGAGAGGACTGTTTGTGACTGATTGCCAACCGATTGATTCGGTTTCCTTAACTACCTCAAGGCAATACCGTAAAGACGACCGTGTTTTTATTTCCAAAAATTTCCTTAAACATAACAAATTTTCACTATGGATTATGTACATTTTACACTATATCTTAAAAACTACTTATACTATACACAAGCGATTTATAACACAGAAAGAACTAATGAGTCCCCGTATTTTGGTATATCACTGACTATTCTATCTTGGATATCCAGGCCGCTACGACAGAGTGAAGTGGCAAATACTCAGATTTTTGCCAAACTATTTTAGTCTATTCTATATATTTCTATTTCTAGGTCTTCTAGCTATGACCTAGTGTTCTGTCGTAGTGTACCTGGATATCCTCGACCTGGTATATGTATTTCTATGTGTCTATTGTTCTATTTAATACCAAAATACGAGGATGCAATACAAGGAGGTAAGTGAATTATATAAAAAGTGTCCTATTTACTAAATAACACGAAACAGATATTTTTTATGATTGATTATAGTGTGGGTCATTGACTGCTATGTACTGAAACTATTGGATATGACCCACCTATCACCATCTCTGGGAAAAACATAGGTAAAAACCCAAAATCAAACTCGCTAATTACAAACAAAACTAATACAAAAACTTATCCTAGCCTATCCTAACGACTAACTAAATGAACTTTTATTATAAAAACACTTAAAACTAGACCTACGACTATAAAACGACAAATAAATAAAAACGATCTCTACAAACTATCAAAACTACGTGCTAACATGATCAAACAATATAAAACTATAACTAAACTATACTATACGAGTTCTACCCAACGTGATCAGTGCATTCTGTACAGTAAATACTAGAAAATTACTAAAAAGAAACCTAAAATCTAGACCAAAATTTGCACTGATTACGTTGGGTATCTCTCTTCGCGGGGTTGAACTCTATCCGCGTCGGCGGAAAGCTGCGTCGTAACTGGCGGGCGGTGCGAAGCGGGCGCTGAGATGTTCGATGTCGCGAACATATTCTCCCGCCGCAGCTCTCGCAGCTGGAACTCTTCGTGTGAGCGGCAGTAGGTAGTCCCGCAGATCATCAGGGTGACTCGTTGGCAGTGGGCAGGATCACCAGCTTCTTGGTGGGTCGCCGCAGGACTCCCTTGTTGGTGCGCACGTCGACTGCTCGTACCTCGCCGTCGGGGCCGGGGAAGGTGGCGATAACGACGCCTCGCGGCCAGATGTTGCGAGGCAGGGTCCCGTCTGCTATGAGGACCAGATCGCCGAGCTGGATGGCGCCACCCGTGGCGCGGGGCTCCCGCCGGTGTTGCAGCTCGGGGAGGTACTCGCGCACCCAGCGCGCCCAGAAGTGGTCGGCCAGCCGTTGACTGACCCGCCACTCTCTGCGCCCGCTGATGTCGTCGTCGGTGAACGTCCCGGGCTGTGGGACGCGTGATGGCCCGCCCAGGAGGAAGTGGTTGGGTGTGAGCGCTTCCTCGTCGTCCGGGGCCGTTGACAGGTGTGTGAGGGGGCGGCTGTTCACCGTATGCTCCGCCTCGACGAGCAGGGTAGCGAGCACCTCTTCTTTCGGCGCACGCTCGTTCAGTGTGGTGTATAGTGCGGTTTTGATGCTCCGCACCATACGCTCCCATGCGCCCCCCATGAATGGGGCGCTCGGCGGTATGAAGCGCCACCGGATGGCGCGTAGCGATGCTTCTTCTCGCGTCGCCCCGTCGATCGCACGGTGTAGCTCGAGGTCAGCGCCACGCAGGTTGGTGCCCTGGTCCGACCAGAGCTCTGTAGGGCAGCCGCGTCGTCCGATGAACCTTCTCAGCGCCATCACCGCAGAGTCCGTGCTGAGACTACCCGCGAGCTCTATATGGACAGCTCGGGTAGTGAGGCACGTGTAGAGCACGCCGTACCTCTTCTGGTGCGTACGGCCGACGGTCACGGTGAGGGGCCCAAAATAATCAAGGGCCGTGAAGGTGAAGGCCCGCTGATGATGAGCGAGACGACCCGGTGGATGGTTGCCCGTCGATGGTTGCGCCGGCTTCGCCTTAGCGATGCAGCACCGAAGACATTGTTTCACTGCGCTACGAACGGCGTAGCGCAGTCGTAGCACCCAGTAGTGCTGTCGTACCTCATTTGCTGTGGTTTCGAACCCGCCGTGATGTAGCTGCGTGTGTACGTGTGTGATGTACAGCTGCGTCCATGGGTGGCCGCCCTCTATAATCGCCGGCTCTCGTTGGCTGTAGCAGATGTCCGTAGCGGCGTCTATTCGTGACCTTAGACGTATCACTCCGTCTTGGCCGTAGGTGACGGACAGCTGCCTGAGTCTGCTGTCTGTAGATAGAGGGCGCCCCAGGCGCAGGGCGGTCACATCGTCTGCGAAGGCGTCTTCTTGCTGGGCTCGAATCCACAGCAGCTGTGCACGGTTTAGGTGGTGCACCTCTATTTGTTGGTACGGCGATGACGTAGGCACGTCGTTCGTCGCCGTTTTCTTGACTATTTTCTTGCGATTGTTCTTGTCTCCCCACGTCGAGTCGCTGTCTGTATTCTTCTTGGTTCGCTTGTAGGCCGCGTTACACTGTTGCGGCGCGCGTAGCAACTCTACGAACTGTATCACTCGTGCGGTCGCTCGTAGGAGTCTTGTGTAACTTGAGAACCGTGCGACGTCGGGTAGGGCTTCAGTGAGGCGCGTCTTTGGCCTCGTTGTGTGTAGTCTTTCTTCGGTAGCGTCGACGTCGTCTGCGGTGCTATCTTCAGTCTCGGTCGGCCAGTCACTTTCCTGTAGGTGTAGGAAAGGCGGCCCCGTGAACCAGCGATGCGTCGACTCGAAATTTCCCGGCGCTTCTCTCGTCGCGTCGTCCGCGACGTTCGCCTTGGTGGGGACCCATCTCCATTCCGTCGTCTTTGTGGACTCGCCGATCTCGGCGACGCGATGTGAGACGAATGGCTTGTATACACGAGGACCGTTGCGTAGCCAGGTGAGCACGGTGCGTGAGTCGGACCAAAATACACGCCGATGCGGTGTGAAGTCGTGCTCGATGGCGATCGTCTGTGCTAGGCGGGCGCCCAGCACTGCAGCTTGTAGCTCGAGGCGTGGGATGGACACTATCTTCAGCGGCGCGACTCTTCCCTTTGCAGCGATGAGGGAGATGTGTACACGTCCGTCGCCGTCGGTCGCTCGCCAGTAGGAGACGGCCGCGTAGGCAGAGTTGCTTGCGTCGACGAACGTGTGGAGTTCAATCGACGTCGCGTGTGCTAGTTGGGTGTAGCATCGCGGCACGGCTAAGCTTGAGAGCTGCTTAGCCTCGCCGACCCAACTCCTCCACGCTTCTGCTTCCGCTGGCTGTAATGCGGTGTCCCAGTCGATGCCAGAGCGCCATGTGTTCTGTAGCACTCTCTTTGCTTGCACGGTGATCGGTGTAGCGAGCCCCAGTGGATCGTATATGGACATTACCACACGTAGGGCTTCTCGCTTGGTGGGTGTACCGTCGAGTAGAGAAGTAGGCAACTTACGTTCATTTATGTTGAACGAAAGCGTGTCAGTCTGCGTTCGCCAGACCATTCCCAATATTTTCTCTGTGTCCAGTTGCACTACTTCTTTCTTCTCGCCCGGCGCCAGTTGTCCACGCACACGTTGAGAGTTCGACGCCCACTTAGTCAAGAAGAAATTACCTCGACTATGTATGAAGGCGACTTGGTTCGAGATCCGTAGAGCGTCCTCTTCGCTGTCGTAGCTGGCTAGATAGTCATCTACGTAATGACTACGTACTACGGCGTCCGTAGCCTCTGGGTACTTTCTTTAAAGTACTCGGCGTTTCTATTCTTCACGTAGATTGCTGTGCTAGGCGAAGAGGTGGCCCCGAATATCACGCTCTTCATGCGATATTCGGTCGGAGGTCCGTCGCGTCGATCTCCTCTCCACAGGAAGCGCTGCATGTCTCTGTCTTCTTCACGTATTGATATTCGCATAAACATCTCACGAATATCAGCTGTGACTGCTATATTTCGTTGTCGAAATCTCATCAGCACGCCGGGCAGGGATTGAAGTAGGTCGGGACCGGACAGCAGTAGGTCGTTCAGACTCGTCCCTCTTGACTTCGCCGCCGCGTCGTGCACTATACGTAGCTTGTCAGGCTTCTCTGGGTTGACTACGCCGAAGTGAGGTAGGTACCAGACTTTCTCAGGTCGCGCTGCGGACACGGGCGCTTCCTCTGCGTAGTCCTTCTCTATGTAGTCTTCTATTTGATCGGTGTACCTCTTCTTCAGCGTAGGGTCCCGATCCAGCTTTTTCTCTATAAGTTCGAGGCGGCGGAGTGCAGTGGAGTAACTATCTGGCGGCGTGAAGTCGTCGCGACGCCATAGGAGGCCGGTCTCGAAGCCTCCCGCCGGTAACCGCTTAGTCGTGTCGTTCAAAATTGACAGTGCACGTTTCTCACCGTCGTTGTAGCTTCGGCGAGGTTCGACACACAGCGAGTCGAGCGAAAAGTGTTCTCGTATCAACTCTTCTATGGAACTCTCAGGCTGGGGCGCGGACACGTAGCTGATGCGATGACTGTGGGTCTTCTCACGTCGTCCGTCTTGCACGCCGTGTAGGACCCACCCTAGGTCGGTCAGTGAGGCGACGGGTTGGTTGTTCGCCCCACGGCGCACGGCGTGAGACAATAGCAACTGCCAATTGTCTTGTCCGACGAGTACTGTTGGCTTGCCCTCTTCGTAGATGAGTTCGTCTGCTATTTCTTTGAGGTGATCGAGGCCGGAGATGAGCTCCGGCGGGACCCGCTGTGGCGATAACTGCAGCTTGTCCATTGTGCGTGCGGTTATCTCGAATTCTTCTATACTGTATTTTCCACCGATTTTCAAATGCACACGCGTCGACTCACTTGCGTCGATCCGCGCGCCCGCCACGCCTTCTATCAAGAACGGCGATGCCGTTCCTTTTGCACCAACCTTTTCTGCTATCTCCCTCTCCACTATGGTGCAGGTAGAGCCGTCGTCCAGTAGTGCATAGGTCTCAACTTGAGCACTAGGACCGCTGACTATTACTGGGACGATTTTCAGTAGCGCTGTGTTTGTTCTGTTTCGCGCCGACGATACTGTTTCTTCTTGCTCTTGACGGGGTGGCGGTTTCGGCTGCGGTGGGCTGTGTAGTAACGGGTGGTGAGTGTATTGGCACCCGCTCGTCTCACACTTGCGTGTCTTGCAGCTGTGTTGACTGCGCCGTACGCGCAGACATCTGAAGCACAGCCTTTTCTCTTTGGCTATGTCCCAGCGCGCCGACACATTTTCCTTCTTGAAGGCATCACAATTAAATACCTTGTGATCCTTTTTGCAAACTGGACAGGGCTCTGGCTTCGGCTTCTGTCCCTCGGCGTGGTAGGTGCGCGCTGGTCCTCTTTGCGTTTGCTCCCGCCGGTCGAACTGTGGCACGTGTTCGAGGGGAGCAAAGTTACCGCACCGTTCGGCGGTATGGTCCAAAAACTTAGTCAATGTGACCAGGTCTGGCTGGTAGGCAGGCTGCTCCGGAGCGAAGTCGTAGTAGCGGAAGCGTAGCGTAGGCGGGAACTTTTCTATAACGGCGCGCACTATCTCGGGATTGTATAGATAGTGCGATCGTCCCAGCGCCTTGATCGTCGCGGTGATGTTGGCCACACGCGACGCGAACACACAGACGTCTTTGGGATTTTCTGTGAGGCGCGGCAGCTCCCGTAGCTTCTTCATTTCTGCCATGACGAGCGCGTCGGGTCGTCCAAATCTTGCCTGAAGAAGCTGCATTACCTCGATCGTCGTCGTGTGTCCCACGAATAAGCAGTGGGCGGCGTCCCGCGCCGGCCCGCGTAGGCACCTCCGCAGTCTTGCTATGGTTTCTTGTTCCGTCAGCTGTGACATTGACTCGTCTACTGCTATCTTGAATGGCAGCCACTCCGCTGACTGGCCGCTGAAGAAGGGTAGGTCAGGAACCCTTGCTGCTATTGCGGGCTGCGCCGCCGACCGTGCGGCGAGAGTGATTGCACTGGCGAGCTCGTGCATCGCCAACTCGTTCGGCTTGCTGTCTTGTCGCGTAGGCGTCTGGTGCGGCGCGACAAGGTGATGTGAATCTTTGGCGACGTCCCCACCGGGGGGCCTCTGCGCCGAGTCCCATCTTCTATTTTCTATGTTCTTGTGAATTTCCTGCAGCGTAGGCGGCTGGCGCGGCGCTGCAGGGTGATGTGGATCTACGGCGACGTCCCCACCAGGAGGCCTCTGCGCCGCGTCCACTCTGCTATCTTCTATATATTTTCTTATTTCGTGCAGCGTAAGCGACTGGCGTGGCGCTGCAGAGTGATGTGGATCTTCGGCGACGTCCCCACCAGGAGGCCTCTGCGCCGCGTCCCATCTTCTATCTTCTATTTGTTGACGAATTTCCTGTAGCGTAGGCGGCTGGTGCGGCGCTACAGGCTGGCGTGGCTCCCTGGTGATATGGTCCCAGGGGTCCTGTGCCAGGGCCGCTCTTCTATCTATAATCAGTCTTGGTTCCTGTCGTGGCGGCGGCTCCAGCAACGCGGCAGGTTGGCGGTGGTCCCCGGTGAGGTCTTCACAGCAGGGCCTCGTCTCCGTGATCCTCGTCGGGTTTCTATTGATGGGGCCTCGTGCATCGGCATCCACGCGGCACCCGGGCTCGTCGACACACGGCGGTGGTGGCGGCGGCACGGCGTGTAGTGGTACCGATCTATGTTCTGGCACGTTGGGAGGCTCCGTCGTGAGGGCGAGAGTGCTTCTGTCCACCCATTCCGACGTTCTTTCTTCACGGATCGTTCCTTCTATAGAGTCCTCTTCATCGGAAGTTTCTTCTTCAAGGGCGCTGACCTTGGCCTTGGCTAGCTTGACTTGAGCTTGCAGGAGCTCAAGCCTGGCCTCTGTCAGCTCTCGATGTCTTCTGCTGGATGCCTTGGATGCTCTGGATCCTCTGGATCCCCTGGATCCCCTCGATCCCAGGGTCTTCTCAGGTTCGATGGTCTTCGCAGCGTCGGCCGACGTGGCTGATGTGTCTGGGGCCGTGGTGGCAGTACGCGACTCCGTGGCTGTCGCGGACGACGCCGTGGGCTCGGAGTCAGACGCGAGGCCCGACGCGGACACACCGGGACGCGACGCGGACTCCTCTTCAGGCGGAGGTACGACCCGACGCGGCGCGGACTTCATGCTTCTTGTGACCGGCATCTTCTGATTCAGCAGCTCTTCCAGGTCTTCACCCAGGTCTCACAGTACACCCAGGACGGATCCGGCTCGAAGGACCATAAAATGTGGTCAACCACCTTCGATAATGGCAGTCTGGTTTCGCACATTTGCTACTATAGACTATAGCCGGCCGTCCCGGTGACGACAGTACTGTGAGCCCTAGGACCGGTAGAGCAGGCAGCTGTTTTGAGCAGGAGCAGGTTTCTTCAAATAAAAGATTTCTTCAGATGATTTCACTAATTCTTCCGATTTTGTCTTGAGAGGACTGTTTGTGACTGATTGCCAACCGATTGATTCGGTTTCCTTAACTACCTCAAGGCAATACCGTAAAGACGACCGTGTTTTTATTTCCAAAAATTTCCTTAAACATAACAAATTTTCACTATGGATTATGTACATTTTACACTATATCTTAAAAACTACTTATACTATACACAAGCGATTTATAACACAGAAAGAACTAATGAGTCCCCGTATTTTGGTATATCACTGACTATTCTATCTTGGATATCCAGGCCGCTACGACAGAGTGAAGTGGCAAATACTCAGATTTTTGCCAAACTATTTTAGTCTATTCTATATATTTCTATTTCTAGGTCTTCTAGCTATGACCTAGTGTTCTGTCGTAGTGTACCTGGATATCCTCGACCTGGTATATGTATTTCTATGTGTCTATTGTTCTATTTAATACCAAAATACGAGGATGCAATACAAGGAGGTAAGTGAATTATATAAAAAGTGTCCTATTTACTAAATAACACGAAACAGATATTTTTTATGATTGATTATAGTGTGGGTCATTGACTGCTATGTACTGAAACTATTGGATATGACCCACCTATCACCATCTCTGGGAAAAACATAGGTAAAAACCCAAAATCAAACTCGCTAATTACAAACAAAACTAATACAAAAACTTATCCTAGCCTATCCTAACGACTAACTAAATGAACTTTTATTATAAAAACACTTAAAACTAGACCTACGACTATAAAACGACAAATAAATAAAAACGATCTCTACAAACTATCAAAACTACGTGCTAACATGATCAAACAATATAAAACTATAACTAAACTATACTATACGAGTTCTACCCAACGTGATCAGTGCATTCTGTACAGTAAATACTAGAAAATTACTAAAAAGAAACCTAAAATCTAGACCAAAATTTGCACTGATTACGTTGGGTATCTCTCTTCGCGGGGTTGAACTCTATCCGCGTCGGCGGAAAGCTGCGTCGTAACTGGCGGGCGGTGCGAAGCGGGCGCTGAGATGTTCGATGTCGCGAACATATGCATTCTATCGTGAGACAGACTAGACAAGACTTTAAATATACGAGCAAACATAGAAGAACGTGTAAGTTGGTGCAATATAAACATTTTAGGATAAATAAGAAATCATATTGCTGGATTGAATTTGAATCAAAGTGGCGGTGCGCGGGATACGTGGCTAGACGAACTTAGGTAAGGTGAACCAAGGCAAGTGTGACGCGGGGGGCAAGTGTGACTTGTGAATTAAAACCGCTCAACGTTATTGTAACTAAACAGTCGTCTATCAAACGTTGCACGAATAGTTCGTTATACGTTTGATAGATGACAGTTTAAGTTATAATAACGTTAAGCCAAAAAGCAACTTTGCAGCCTAGCATAACAAATAACTATTTTTTGTCGTGCTAGCCAGTGACATGAAATAGTTATTAAGCATTTTCAGTGGATTGGCGGTATAGAAAAATATTGAATAAACAGATTCGAATTTCAAAAACTCTTTCAACGCTAGCGGATAAAATGCACTTTTGCTCTCAGATTTTGAATGATAAACATAATCTTTCCAAGCTTGTGAGGTGAAAATAATATTTATGGTTGTATTTTTCACTAATGAAACTATCTTTTAAATTTCATTTTTTAATTCATCAACTTTTTTATAGGTTTAAAGCCCATTCGAACCAAAAGTTGGCCATACGGACGGTATTACCAACTTTAAAATGAATTAAGTTAAGTCTGATAACTTTTTTGTGAATCATAAAGAGATTGCCAAACTTACCCCAATCCCATATGCTAAGCAAGTAGCATTCATGATAGCATTTGTGGAATCACCTAATTGAGTTCATCGAACTCCCTAACTTTTAGTTGTCACCCGCAGTCGAACTTGTGTCAAAAGTTTCCCTCGACTTTGCCTTTTTCCATTTTATCCCATCGCATCCCATATTCGAAGACGTCAACAACATTCAAATTAAATATATTCGCCCTTCACACGCAGCTCTCCAAATTGAGAAAAACAATTGTGTTTTTTTTAAATCCGTAATGTATATTTTGGAATAAAGGACTGTTTATGAAATAACTTTTGTAATTCGAACTTTAGATTAGTTTCATGAAACTTTTTCAATTACAAACTATTATTTGATGTTGTCCACATTCTCGTGTCTCATATTATTATGTGTTTTGACATCGTTCACTAAGTAGATAATAACATTAATAATAAATAATAAGGAGTCACGTTGCAGGATTTGCCCCGAACACTTGTCTCTCGCGTGGTGTTCGCGCGGTTCGCGTTTCAGCCTGCCACGAGGCTCCAAAATCCTTCTCAGTTGTTCTTACTCAAAAACAATCCTCGAGATTAGATAGTTACTCCCTCAAATCACTTGATATTGGCGGAAAATCGAATATGCGGTGCTAACGCACAAGCAAGAAGTCCATTAATTATAAAAAAAATATAAAAAAAAATTAAAAAACATTTAAGAATTATTAACTATACAATACTAAGTTAGGCCTTTTGCTTTTGAGCAGCGTTTATATGTCGTGAATGTATCAATTTTAAACCAAGACTTCAAGTCTCATATCAAATCTTAGCAAATTATTGTCCGAATTGACACAATTACTCATACAAATCAAGTATGAATTCTGTGGGTGCTAATACGTTATCGTATTGTTTACTGTGAGTTAGTTGGCAAAAGAGTTCTTTAGAAGCTTAGGCTTGTATATGTATTTTGTAATATTTTTGCTAAAAACCTTCAATTGTTTTGATGTATTCGATACGTTATGCTACTCTTGGAACTAGACCTACAGGTATGTAGTACTAGATACTCTTTCTTATACCTACTGCGCTACAGGTTAGCACAGCAACAAGTCATTATATCACTTTTTTGAGGTGTATCATTGCGTATAAGGGCACACCTCTAGGCTTCTTTCAAACTCAAACTCAAAATAATTTATTCAATATAGGAGCCTGAAGCACACTTATTAAACGTCAATTCTTTTATAAGTTTATTTATATATACGATTAACATTGTGTAACATACTATCTATACTCCATTTCAAATAGCAACGAAATTTGAAGGCTATTTTGAATTACAGAAACAGCGATTTGAAGCACTTTCTCTCACTTATTCTTAGAACAGCTTTAGTATCGTCTACGATATGTCCGATAGTAAATCTTTTTGATTAATAAATTACGTTTGCAAGGAATCGGAAAATTTTGTCGCCTTTATTTGAAATGAACTATAGCTACGAGTATATAACATAATACTAATAGCCCCACTTGCGCCAACCACGGGTTAGCAATTAACTCCGGATAAAATAGCTCTTTCAGTCGTTTTTCTATACAAAAAGTCATGGGTTACCAACTTAACCTAGAGTTTATTTAGTTGGCGCAAGTGGGGCTACTTCTTATGTACAACAATGCGTATTGGCCTAAACACTATTTGGTGACCATAAACTGAATTTAAGATGATTATGTTAGTGAACAAAACACTTTCTTCATCTCTTCACAAAATCCTCGCTACATTCTAAAATTAAAACGTTTAAACAGCTGTTAAATAGTACAATAGCAAAGTACATCTTATAAAACAGTACTAAGGGGTGCATCGAGTGAAGGCCCCATCCCGGGGGGCCATGGGCCCGTAGCGTAGTAAAAAACCTTTATGTTTTCGATCAATTTCAATTTGGATGCGATCCTGCTAGGGTAAGTAGGTATTCAGTTAGTAGGTACCTCTATTTTATCTGTATGAATGACCAGGTCATTATGTGCTTAATTATTATGAAACAGATGACTGCGGTGAACTTCGTACCGCCTTAGAATCCTCCCGATACACATTTGGACGTTTTTTTTAGACTTTTTTCATCACGAATAATGTACCATTCTAATGGTGAAAGAATTTTTCAGATCGGTCTAGTAGTTTCGGAGCCTTTGCAATACAAACAAACAAACAAAAAATCAAATCTTTGGTTTTTATAGTATAAGTGTAGATGTAGATGATAAGTGGAAGGACCCCCCCCCCCCTATCGGCCTTTTTACTACTTTACTAACAATTTATTACTCAAGTGAGTTAAAAATAAATTGAAAATTTTGTAATAAAATCTACGTAGTACCTAAATGGGACCCCCAAAAGTGTTCCTGGATCCGTCCTTAGTACTTTCTACCGGTAGCAACATCCCTAGTTTAATAGTTCCGTGTCTAAAATTAGAACGAAGCGTTTAGGTGTGTGGTCGCCTTAACGTTGTCTACACACGCCTAAAGCTTTGATGGGGATAGGCACCTATAGATAGTTATATCTATTGTTGTTGTAAAAGTTAATGTTTTGTTAGTATAATGATTACGGACACGTGTTCTGAAATGTGAAGCTTTTTTATATCGTTTCTATAGGTTGATTAATGATTTTACAATGTGGAATCGGGGTCGTTTTGAAGCCGGAACAGGGTGCTTCAGACCATCAAACTGAACAACTTTCACACTGACCAATATCAGAATCGCAAACAAAAAAACTGCTGTTCCATAAAAAAGGCCAATGTTCAATATTTAGCAAAATATACACAGTAAATGTTTTTCAAGATTTCATAGTTGGTCCCATAGTAAAAGTTGTTCAGTTTGACGGTCTGATCATCCTCTTAAAAAAATGTCAGCATATTTATAACATTTCAAGTGTATCCTTAAGCACATCCGGTAGTAAGAGGTCCACAAAAAACTATTTTTCAAAAATCTATTCAGCATAGCATATTCTATATTCCCCGAGCAGCATATGCTCACGACTATATTCCCCGAGGGGGTAGTCAGAGATATTCTGAAAACTCAGAAAAAATATCTAAATCTTAATAAAAAATAAACATAATTATCTTCAGTTCAGACCATAATTAGATTCATCTTATCTCAATCTAAATCTCTTCTAATCTCTGAATCAATTCAGATTTATAATAATTTCGTTTGGACATTAAATTATAATTTTCCTTCGCTGTAAATCTTTTCAAATAAACCTAACAATGGCTGATTGATTACTTGACTATATTATATTTGCTACGTATTACTACCTATAATTTCTGTCGTGTATTATCTACTTACATAGAAATAAGATTATGTAGGTGTATATACAGGGTGAAATTGAAAGTCTATCCATCAAACTGAACAACTTTTACTATGGGAGCAAACAAATCAGAGCAAAAAAAAATCTGCTGTCCCATACATTTGAGTCGTGTAGGCAGGGGCGGCGGGTGCAGTTTAGTATGGGACAGCAGATTTTTATTTGCTCCGATTTGTTTGCTCCCATAGTAAAAGTTGTTCAATTTGATGGGTAGACTCTTAGTTTAAAAGGATGCTAACCAAATCAATTTCACCCACTAGACTTAGACTTCGTTTACTTAGTTTTAGACTTCGATTTCAATCCAATGAAGTGAAAGATCACACCGACATGTGGATTACAATAACATTTCCGTTTCCAGATCGGATCTCTTTGATATTACATCAGCAAAAGAATGTAGGGTTGTCAATGACGAATGAATTACTAGGGTACTATAGGTACTTAATTGAATGTCAGATAAGATGATAGTCTTCGTTACAATTGCTAAGACCTCTATTGATATAGATATTCTGTAGGGCTATTGTGTAAGTTTCCTATTATATAGTTAACAAGATCTTACCTAACGCATTATGACTGTACTAGGCTATTTTTAAGTAGTATTTTGTTTCTGTGATCTTCATATCCATATGCTGAAATGCGATTTTTGAAACTCATTCGCTGAGCTCAGCAGTTGAAAATGTCAAAATGACTATGGAGATAGGTATGCAGATGCATATCACTTCACTGCTTTCAAAAATCGCACTTCTGAAATGAATTAACGAAGCAGAAATCGCTAAGAACTGCCAAAAAACACCATGTCGATTTGATACCGATTGAATCGGGGTAGTTACAAAAAAAGACCTGGTCTATTTATAATGATAAGAAACCATGTCGCGTTGTAGGTCTGCTATAGGGTGTCACGTCGCGAGTCGATTGTTGGTTGCCCCCTCCCCGGCCTACAACGAAGCTCCAGTGGTGGCTCAAGATAGTGTTCTTTTCGAAAAACAATCCTTGAAGTCACCAAAATACATAAACTACTGTACAACGTCAAGCACGTTTGCTACAAAAACTAGACTTTGGCAAAATCATCACATACCTACCCAAGATGGCAGTCATTTTTTTTTAAATAGTAGGTATAGAATAGAATAGAATATAATAGAATAAGAAACCGCTTTTTCATTTGTCTTTCAGAAGATTATAACAAAATAAGGCAGACCTAAGCTTCGTACAAGAATAGAAAGACGTCTAGGTTCCAAATTTCTAATTTATTTTCAGAAGGATGTTCAGAAGTACCACTATTCTATTTATCTTCGATATTACTGAAGCCATTCATAAAATAGGTATTAGTGTTTTAAATCTGTTTGTGTGATAGGTATGTGGGACGCTGTAGCGGGTACCACGTTCCACACTATATACTCACGCAGCTTAGGTATGTTGTGAAGCTAAGCAAGAATGAAGTTGATTGAGGATGATAGATGATTTTATGAGAGGTGAAGAATGAATAAGCACGAAGCGAAATGAAGAATGTTATTGTACAAGTAGAAAAGAAATATATTAGAATAAATGAATTATAAAGCAAGGAAGCTAGCGACTCGATACAAAATCAAAACAAAGCGCGCGAATGCTAATGCAATGGCGGTAGGTGTTCGAGTGTCTCAGATGCGCTGGCGACTCGAGGAAGTCCGCGGCAAGAAGCGCGGGTGCGGGCGGAGTACTCCATGCGCCCCGGCTCGATCACCTGATTTTAGCGCTTGGTCCAATATCCATAAGCGGAGCGATTTCGATAACTCGTAGGCGTTGGTCCAAACATTATCAAGTGGCGGATTAGTAGGACGCCACATCACTCCCCCGGCCAGACCGTAACTACGGTCGATAAAAATCTGGGAATTTAACTCTTCGGCCGCTTCTAGTCTTCGTCTCTTCGTGAATTGCTTTTTCAAGCTGCTTTTCTGGAGCGATGTTTTCCTTCGTCATATAAGCCGGTTTCAGCCTATCGACAGTGACTTTTTGTTGTTTGCCACGTACATCAATGGTGTAGAACTTGGGCTGCCTTTCTATGACTTTGAAGGGACCAGCATACGGTGGCTCGAGTGAGCGGCGCACGTGGTCCTGTCGAAGAAACACATGTGAAGAATGGTGCAGGTCCCGTGGAATATAAAATGGAGAATTGGTGTGCCAGGAAGTGGGTCTAGGTGTCAACTTGGCCATCTGAGAGCGGAGTCGCGTCGCATACTGAGTTACGTCTGTTACAGTGTAGTCGTCCTTTGGTGACAGGAATTGTCCTGGTAAGCAGAGTTGCTCGCCGTATACTAGTTCGGCTGGCGAAGCACGTAGATCTTCCTTCCAGGAGTTGCGCATTCCCAAAAGCACCAGTGGTAGGGCTTCGGTCCACTGCGACGTGTTGTGGCACATGATCGCCGCCTTTAGCTGGCGATGCATGCGCTCGACGATGCCGTTCGCAGCTGGATGGTACGCTGTGGTGCGATAGTGGCGCGCACCGATCATGGCAGTGAGAGCAGTAAAGAGGTTGCTCTCGAACTGGCGGCCACGATCCGTTGTCACCCGGGCGGGACAGCCGAACCTGGCTATCCAGCCGGAGATAAGAGCAGCTGCGCAGGCCTCCGCAGTTATTTCAGTGAGAGGGACCGCCTCAGGCCATCTGGTAAAACGATCGATGACGGTAAGGCAGTACCTGTAATTTGAAGACAGAGTTAGGGGCCCTACGATGTCAAGGTGTACATGGGAGAACCTTGACGAAGGAGTAAGGAAAGTGGAGAGTGGGGAGATGGTATGACGAATTATCTTACTTTTTTGGCACTGTAAGCATTGCCGTGACCACTCTCTACAGTCCCTGCGAATCCCTGGCCAAACAAATCTTTGCGCTACCAGTCGCACTGTAGCTGATGCGCCCGGATGATGAAGATTGTGCAGAGTATCAAAAACTTGCCTTCGCAGATCTGGTGTGATATATGGACGAGGAGATTGCAATGAAGTGTCGCAGTAGATAGGCAATTTATTAAGTGTGGATGATACCTTCCGCAGTTTCAAACTACTGCCGTTTCGCAGGAGGTCTTGCAGCTCTGGGTCATTCTCCTGAGATCGTGCAAGGCTCTCATAGTCGATATTTTGGGTAATCTCTTCAATACGGGATAAAGCATCGGCTACCACATTGTCCTTACCAGGAATGTACTTTATATCTGTTGTAAATTGAGAGACGAAGTCAAGGTAACGGAATTGTCTCGGTGAACACTGGTCTTTGCACATTGAGAAAGCGAAAGTGAGTGGCTTATGGTCTGTGAATACCGAAAATGTTCTTGCTTCAACCATGTGTCGAAAATATTTTATTGCCTCATACACTGCCAGCAACTCTCGATCATACGGGCTGTATTTTTTCTGTGCTGGGTTAAGCTTATGCGAGAAGAAAGCCAAAGGTTGCCAATGCTTACCATTCGTCTGCTGAAGTACCGCACCGATAGCCGAGTCAGAGGCATCTGTCACTATTGCAAGATCTGCTAACGCGTTTGGGTGTGCTAGTAGTGTAGCTTGAGACAGAGAAGTCTTACAGTCTTCGAATGATTTCAGCAGGTCCGGTGTGAAATTCACAGGATGAGAGCCTTTTACCTTCGGTCCACTTAATACAGCGTTCAGGGGTGCCTGCAGTTTAGCAGCATTCGGTGTAAAACGGCGGTAAAAATTTAACATACCCAAGAAACGTCGGAGTTCCTTTACCGTTTTGGGTGTCGTATATTCCTGAATGGCTTGGACCTTTAAGTCTGATGGTTTGGTACCAGCAGCGGACACTTGATATCCCAGGAACTTGACTTCTTTCTGACCTAGAACACACTTGTTAGTATTAATTAGAATACCATACTGCTTCAGGCGTTCGAATAGACGACGAAGATGGTCCATGTGCTCCTCCGCAGATGATGAGAATATCAAGATGTCATCGATGTAACCGTAACAGAAATCAAATCCTAGCAGTACCTCATCGATGAACCTCTGGAAGGTCTGGGCAGCATTCCTCAACCCAAAGGTCATGAACGGGAATTCATAAAGCCCGAATGGAGTCGTAATGGCAGTTTTGTGTATGTCATCTGGGTTAACTGCAATCTGATTATAGGCTTTAACTAAATCGATGGTAGAAAAAATAGAACAACCGAAAAGTTGGTGGGAAAAATCTTGGATGTGGCGTATCGGGTACCGATCAGGAACGGTCCTGGCGTTAAGAGCTCTGAAATCGCCACACGGCCTCCATCCGTCGTCCTTTTTCCTCACCAGATGTAGGGCAGAAGACCATGGACTTTCAGATCGCCTAGCGACACCATTCATAAGCATTTCTTCAAATTCTTTTTTCGCTGCTTGTAAACGGATCGGGTCGAGGCGGCGAGGCTTACATGAAACCGGAGGTCCTGGTGTAGTCCTTATATGGTGGAGAGTCTTGTGCTTGGGAGTAGAAAGCATACCTGATGGTCTTGTAATCTCTGGATAATCGCGCAGTATATTATGAAAATTTGTCTCACCAGTGACAGCCTTGACCGAGAAGTAGTCTTCCGAAAGGCCAATGGAAGTAGCAGCTGCGGCCAGCGTCGTGACGTTGTCAATTATGCGCTGGTTTCTACAATCAACAAGAAGATTATAAAAGCATAAAAAGTCAACGCCTATGATTGGCTTAGAAACATCGGCGATTGTAAATTTCCACTCGAAGTCACGCCTGAGACCAAAGTTTAGATGAAGTGTCAGTGGACCATAGGTATGTATGACTGTGTTATTAGCGGCAACGAGCTCATACTTCGATTTGGTGCAGGGCGTCCTTACAGCTGAACGAGGGAAAACACACAGGTCGGAACCAGTGTCCACGAGGAACTGCATTTTCGACGTTCTGTCAGTAATAAAAAGACGGCCTGACGATGAAGGGCGGTCGTTGGCCTCTATTTCCGGCCGCCCTTTAAGTTTTCCGACTTATAGCTGCATGGTTCTTCGCATTTGTGGGCCTTGTCTCCAAAGTTGTAGTGGTAGAAACAATGCGGATGGTCCGACGGTGGCTGCCTGTATTTGGAGCGGCTCTGCGAACGGTCGTACCTTTTATATCTCGGTTGAGAACGTGAGCGACTTCTCCTTCCAACCTGCTGAGTGAGCAAAGCTACCTGCTTAGTGAGTTCGCTTATCTGCTTTGCCATGGCGTCGCTGCTTCCAGAAGCACTAGCTACCTGTGGATTTGAAGGTGCCATCTCGTAAACAACGTCTGCTAAGTCGGTAAGCTGGTCTAGAGTCGAACCCTTCAGCGTAGCTACGGCGGTTTGCACGTTCAATGGTAAGCGGCTGGTCCATATAGTGGTAAGAAAATCGGAAGGCATGTCTGGGCCAGCTAAAGCCGTTAAATGTCGTAGAAACTGTGAGGGCTTGCGATCCCCCAGCTCTTCATGCATCAATAATTGCTTTACTCGCTTTTCCTTCGATGCGGACAGTCGCTTAATAAGCTCTTCTTTAAGTTTTTTATATTTGTCGGTTTCGGGTGGCTTAGCAATGATATCTCTGACCTCTCTAGCGTATTGCGGCTCTAAATTGAAAGATACGTAATAAAACTTTGTCTCGTCAGAAACTATTCCGGCTAGCTTAAACTGGTAATCTATTTGCGCGAACCACATCTCAGGGTCTTCTGACCAGAATGGTGGTATCTTCACGCCTACTCTATATACTGCCTCTCTAGGTTCCTCTTTTTCCATTTTAGTTATAATTTAAAAAATCGCTCACCGTCTTTAACTTGGACCACCGCACAAAATCCTTTGTCTGCCTTGGTAAATATCTTGCAAATCCAACGATGTCCTTTTCTTCGGGGTCACCACTTGTGGGACGCTGTAGCGGGTACCACGTTCCACACTATATACTCACGCAGCTTAGGTATGTTGTGAAGCTAAGCAAGAATGAAGTTGATTGAGGATGATAGATGATTTTATGAGAGGTGAAGAATGAATAAGCACGAAGCGAAATGAAGAATGTTATTGTACAAGTAGAAAAGAAATATATTAGAATAAATGAATTATAAAGCAAGGAAGCTAGCGACTCGATACAAAATCAAAACAAAGCGCGCGAATGCTAATGCAATGGCGGTAGGTGTTCGAGTGTCTCAGATGCGCTGGCGACTCGAGGAAGTCCGCGGCAAGAAGCGCGGGTGCGGGCGGAGTACTCCATGCGCCCCGGCTCGATCACCTGATTTTAGCGCTTGGTCCAATATCCATAAGCGGAGCGATTTCGATAACTCGTAGGCGTTGGTCCAAACATTATCAAGTGGCGGATTAGTAGGACGCCACAGGTACAAAATTAAGTCGGATGTCCACTGGTAGGTTATGCTAATTCATGAGTTTTGACCTATAGGTATAGGTCAGTTTATCAACTAGTCAGATGTTCTAATTTTGATAATTGTCACTTTCTACCTCAAATCCATAACCAGTCAGCGTTTGTGTTGTTGTAAGTATAGTTTTAACCTTATTATATTGTTAACTGGAACAAAGTATAGAAATAACTGAAATGTAGGTAATATACAGGATCCACCTTAATATACTTACTGACGGTTTTTAAAGAGAACGATCAGCGAAAAATAAATCTGCTGTTCCATACAAAACTGCAATCCTACTCGACCCTAATGTATGGACAGCAGCTGATGTTTTTTTCGTGATTTCGATCACGGTTTTTTAAGAAGTCGATCAGATCATCAAAGTGAACAACTTTCTCAATGGGGTTAGTCCCCTTAAAAATACCGTCAGTATAATTATTAAGAAAGAACTTATAATGGATTATATGTATGGATATGTCTCTCTGAGTCTCTGTATTTGTCTATTTAGCTGCAAACCCAAAATACGACAGTAACAGCTTTCAAATCATAAATAAACAGTACTATATACGGTACTATTAACGGTTAATTCGCACTTATATTATTTATAACACCAACAAAGTTTATTGCATAACACACAAGGCGTTAGACGTGATGATGGTACCAATGACAACATCCTATTCACACAATGGTGTACCAATAAAACAACTGTGATACCTACTGGTACTCCGATAGTATATAACATAAAATTACGATCGTATTTCCAATCAGGTGATCAGAAATATTGTTACGATTATTATAAATGACCAATCATCTTTAAGCCACTTGGGACTGATAGGTTCATCATCATAGGCTTTACTATCATAATCATCAGCCTATAAACTCTGCCTCACTGCAGGGCATAGGCCTATCCTTAAAGAGGGTGTATGGGCGTTATAGCTCACCATTTGTGCCCAATGCGGATTGGTAGACTTCACATGCGCCTCAGAATTTCTTCTTAGTTACTAAGGATGGCGGGCCTCTCCCGGTGAGGGTACGGGAACTGGAGAGCAGGTCTACAGACTTCAAGGCCTTCAAGCTCCGAGTCCCCGTCGCTCACCTGAAGACGTTCCTGCTCCCCGAAGTGTGGCCTACTAGAGTCGTGTTTAGACGCTTTAGGGAAGCGAGGACAATAAACCCTAGGGAGTGTTAAATGTTAAGTTTTTAGATAATTAAGTTATATTTTTTATGTATTTTAGGTTAAGGTATTTATAATATTGGCCCGTGATAATTTTACATTGTACTGCTGCCTGATGAAAATCTTAAATAAAAAAAAAAAAAAAAAAAATTTATGTTATGTTTCTTCACGAAGTTTTCCTTCACCGTCTGAGAGCAGTCGTCCGTGCGGATTTGAAGCCGGACCTTCATGATTGAGTCTCCATACCTCTCCGCAACACGCCACGACGCCACCGACGCACTTTACCATCTACTGCAATAGATTTAAGCAGCAGCAGTAGAGTAGAAGCACTTTTTCTAATGGCTGTACCTACATGTACAGTCCTAATATAGGTACGGGAGCGGTGCACAAGTCTGTAGACTCTACAACAGAACTGTATAGTACAACGGTGGATCAAGGCGCGGGGTTTTGGCAACATTATGTCTTCTGTCACGATTATCTGCCAGATGTGCGAACCATGCTTCGTCATGGATATAGTAGATTACACACCGAGGGCAGGAAAGTAAGGTCTTAGATCTCATGTAACAAACATTATTGTGATCTGAGGGCCTACCATGAGTTTTCCCTGTACGAGTACTTTCCTACAGTAGTTACGTTACCAATTCGTATGACAGAAATCAGTTCTCAACGTAACCACCAGGAGCGCTGTACGGAATTCAATACAAAATTGGTGACGTAATTGTAGTAGTAAAGTACGGTGAAAACTCATGGTAGACCTACTGAGGCTTTCTTATTGACTGCTCGAGGTTAGTATACTATTTTTCTCCACGACGGAGGTGAAAAGCGGCAACTTCGTTTAGCGCAGCGGGACGAAAATGGATGATTTCCATCCGGAGGGGAGAAATAACTATTAATGCGCTCCATACGAACGAATTTTAGTGCTTGCTTTCACTTTGTGCGTTTTTCTCCAGTTGGTTAGAACATTGCAGGCTGAATCCACCTGATTGTATGAAAAGAAAGATGATTCCGTGCTTCGGATGGCACGTTAAGCCGTTGGTCCCGGCTACTATCTCTGGTGGTAGTAGTCGTTTAAAACCACGTCAGAGGCCGTAATCGGTTTGAATAAACTTTGACACCAGACACACGATAAGAAGAAGTGCCAGCGCCCGCGGCATGATCGCGCGATAAAGCGCTATCGCGCCCTAGCTCCCTTTCTTTTTGCGCGTGAACGAACGAGTTAGCAGGCGCGATAAAACGTTTATCGATGTACCATGCCGCGGACGCAGCTCTGTGTCAGATTTTCGATAATATGTATAGTTTCATAGTTATAACCTTATAACACTGGCTCGAAGATTTCCATACAAATCTTACTTTAATCCTAGCATTGAAACTGAAGGTATATATTTTAACGGAAATCTGACAAACTACAGGCACAGAGATTAGTCTCAAGGTCGTATTAAAAAAATCATGGACTTAAATTGGTTAGTATATTAAATAAGATCTAACCATGCAGCTCTACCAACCTAGTGTCACGGATGCTGCCAAACGTTAATCGTAAAAAGGCATTCACAAATTCAGAGGGTTTGTCAATTAGCTTTGTGGCTCAGCGGTCGGACGTGCGATCCCGAAAATTCGAGAAGTCCTGGGTTCGAGACCTCACCCCGACGAAAATATTTCTAGATTTTAATATTGTTCAGGAATGTTCCAGAGGAAAGAGGGAGAAGGAAAATTGGAAAGAATATTTGGAAAGAGACAAAATAACCGTGTCTAGGAATATTCGAGAAAGGGGGAGGAGCTAGAAATAATTAGAAGCGTTTGGAAGGAAACAAAGAAATAACGAAATGAAAATCGAAATTCAATATTCTGGAAGATTCTATAGGGCTATATAAGCCGGCGAGTTTGCGGCCACAGGGCAGTACTGAGTTTAACAGTGATAAGTGCGAAACTAAAAGGAAGAAGAGAATAAGTGAAAAGTAACTAGTGAGAAGTAAACAGTGTGTAGTCAAGTGAGTGTAGTGCCGTGTCGTCATAATTGTGACGTGCGTCGTGACGTCGTAGTGGTGACGTGTCGTGACGTCATAGAAGTGACGTAGTGAACAGTGCTACAGTGGTGTAACGGAGAACCCCCGTCTGAGGACCCTGTGACAAGGACTGTGCAAGGGGGAATCTCTGCGTCGAGGACTCCGCGAAGAGGACCCTGCGAGGAGGACCGTGTGTAAGATAAACCCAATAAACTCTGTAAATTTGGACTTGGTGTTTCACTCCAATCCCTGAACTCGTCGCTCGTAACATTTGGTGTCAGAAGTGGGATTGGAGTAGGATGCCGCTGGTGCCAAAGGAGTTAAAGGGAGTCACCACCCGGGCCATGTCCGAAGCGCGGCAAGAAGGTGCTGCCCTTGCAACTGAGGTGCAGCACACCCCAGAGAGAAGACCTGAGGGAGGTGGAGTGCAGCGCACTCCGGAGCAGAACCCAGGAAACTTCCTCTATCAAATTCAACTCATGATGGAAGAACAAGCTCGCCGTCAGGAGGAACAGGCAGCTCGTCGCCAGGACGAACAGGCTCGCCGGCAGGACGAACAGGCTCGCCGGCAGGAGGAACAACTGCGCGCACTGAAAGAGGAGCAGGCTCGCCGGCAGGAGGAACAGGTTCAGGAATTGCGTGCAATAAAAGAAGAACAAGCTCGCCGTCAAGAAGAACAGGCACGCCGGCAGGAAGAACAAATGCGCACGATGCAGGAGTCGCTTCATAAGGATATTACGAAAGGCTTGCAGCAGGCAGTGGAGAGAGTCGAAGCAGTGGAAGAAAGGTTGGATCGTGTGAAGGGTGAGTTGGATCACGTGAAGGGTGAGTTCGAAGGGAGGTTTGAGCGTGAGTTTGCCAAAATCCGACAAGAGGTTGAGCAGAGCAAATCTCATAGCCGTGTCGCTGCTGTTTTTGACTCACCCATACAACCAAAAGGTGTCAAGACTCCGGTTTACGATGGACTGACGTCATGGCCCGCCTTTAAGCTACAATTTGAGACGGCAATGGAGGTTAATGGTTGGGGCAAGAAAGAAGCGCAGTCCGCGTTGACATTGGCACTTCAGGGACAGGCTCTCACCGTGCTGGAAGCCGTAGGTACTGGCGAAAATCTGACATTCGACAAACTCTTCGGAGCTCTGGAGGCTAGATTTGGCGATGGACATCTCGAGCACATGTATCGGGCGCGATTGAAGGAACGTAACCAACATGCTAACGAGAGTCTGCAACAATGGTCTGTGGAGGTAGAGAAGCTCGTGCGAAAGGCTTTCCAGTCATCACCAGCAGCCATCGATGACATGCTCCTGCAGGCCTTTACGGATGGAATAAGGGATCCGGAGGTGCGAGCTGCAGTGCGACTTGGGCACCATGTTACACTAAGCGACGCTGTTGCTCATGCATTGGAGGTGGAAGCCGTACGTCAGGATTCTCGTTCCGCTCGCCTCAGAGAGATTGTGGTGACTAGAGCATCAGCGCCAAGAAATCGCAACGTCAATTATGTGTGCTACGAGTGTGGTGAACGAGGGCATTTTCGCAGTTCCTGCCCGAAGCGCGCAGGCCGTCGAGATATAGGAGTCTCGACCGATGAGCAGCAGGAAAACTAGAACCAGCCAGGGCTGCGGGGTGGGCGCTGGCCGGTTATGTTGCAACCCCAACCATTAGAGTTAAACAAACATCGGACGGAAATAGTCTGTTAGTTGTAGGAGAAGTCAATGGTAGAATCTGTCAACTAACTTTGGATACCGGAGCTTCCAGAACCGTGATCAATACTCGACTGCTAAGCGAAATGAAAAGTTATCGGGAAAAACGACTTCTACAGCAAACCAATCTAAAGTTAACAACAGCTACCGGCCAGCGCATACCTGTTAAGGGAGAGTTGGGAGTTTCAATTAAGATCGGGGAAACTCCTTTCAAACATAAGGTGATTATAGCTGAAATAGTGGACGATTGCATCATTGGCTTAGATTTCTTACAAAATCATCAGTGCAATATAGACATGAAAAACGGAGTTCTGCGGTGTAGCACAGAGGAGGTTCCGATGAAAGGTGGATCATCGGGAAAGGTCTACTGTGTAAGAAGAACAGTTCTCAAGCCTAGATCACAGACCTTGGTACCTGTTGTTTTGCCCAAGAATAACGGTGGAAAATTACCACGGAGATGTGCTGTGATAGAAAAAGTTAAAGCTGAAACTTCTTGGATTCCGGCGAGAACAGTTGTTGGATCAGTTTCATCTACTTCAATCCCGATACTTAACGTTGGTGATGTGGAACTGACGATTGAGAAGGGGGAGGTTGTTGGTCACTGTGAGGAAATTTTATGGTTGCGACAATGTGTGGAAAATCCTCCCAGGAAACATAAGGTTGAGGGAGATGTAGTATCGAAAGTTATGGAAGGCTCCGGCAAGGACCTGGCTAAGCTTCAGGCTTTGAAAGCGAAGAACTTGCTGCTGCGTTTTTCAGACTTGTTCTCCAAGAACGACGCAGATATTGGTAGAACAGACTTGGTGAAGCACACGATTAATACAGGAAATGTAGCGCCAATCAAGCAACGACCTAGGCGCATTCCGTTTGCTCGTGAGAAGGAAGTGGAGGAAATGATAGAGGACATGAGGACGAGTAATGTCATCGAACCTTCGTCGAGTCCCTGGTGTTCACCAGTAGTTCTCGTCAAGAAAAAGGATGGCTCAACAAGATTTTGTGTGGATTATCGGCAGCTTAATGAAGTGACGAAGAAAGACAGCTACCCTTTGCCAAGAATCGACGACACCTTAGACACTTTGAATGGAATGAAATGGTTTTCGACGCTCGATCTGAAAAGTGGGTACTGGCAAGTGGACGTAGACCCTAAAGACAAGGAGAAAACCGCGTTTTCTACCGGGAAAGGACTGTGGCAGTTCAAGGTGATGCCTTTTGGATTGTGTAACGCCCCTGCGACTTTCGAGAGATTGATGGAACGTGTCCTTGCTGGAATTCTGGGTGACACGTGTCTGGTTTACCTGGACGACATCATCATTGTTGGTCGTGACTTCGATGATCATCTGAAAAAGTTGGAGAAAGTTTTCGAAAGACTGCGTGGGGCTAATCTCAAGTTGAGTCCAAACAAATGTTCTTTCTTTAAACGGCAAGTCAACTACCTTGGACATGTTATCTCGGAGAGAGGAGTCGAGACCGATCCTGCCAAAACTGCTGCTGTAAGGGAGTGGCCGACCCCGAGAGATAAGACACAAGTAAGAGCTTTCCTTGGTCTCTGTTCTTACTATCGTCGTTTTGTGAAAGGGTTTTCGGACATCGCGAAGCCACTACATCGACTTACGGAAGAGAAGAGAACGTTCACATGGGATTCAGAGTGTGAAAAGGCTTTTACGGAGTTAAAGGAACGTCTAAGTGAGGCACCAATTCTTGGATATCCCGACGTTCAAGGGGAATTTGTTGTAGATGCGGACGCCAGTAACATCGGGATTGGAGGTGTGCTCTCACAGCGACATGGTGAGCAGGAAACTGTAATAGCCTACTTCAGTAAGTCATTGTCTAGACCTGAGAGAAACTATTGTGTAACTAGACGAGAACTATTGGCGGTGGTGAAGACTGTACAACACTTCAAGAAGTATCTCCTGGGACGTAAATTTTTAGTCAGGACCGACCACGCTGCATTGAAATGGTTACTCCAATTTAAGAACCCGGAGGGTCAAGTTGCAAGATGGTTAGAGCAACTACAGGAATTCAACTTTGGAGTAGAACATCGAAGCGGAAAAGTTCATTCCAATGCAGATGCATTATCAAGGAGACCATGTCCAGAAGATTGTAAACACTGCAGCAAGCAGGAGGGGAAGGAAACGGTTTCACTCAGGGCTATCAGAACTGATGCCATCAATGATGAGTGGGGAAACGAGGCGATGCGCCTTGAACAGGAAAAGGACTCGGGAGTCGGGCCTATCCTGAACTGGTTAAGGAACGATGATTCTAAGCCTCAGTGGAGTGAGGTGGCAAGGTACGGTGCAGTTACGAAGGGACTTTGGGCCCAGTGGAATAGCCTCGTCATACATGATGGATTACTCTGTAGAAAATGGGAGTCACCGAATGGCAAAGACTTGTACCTACAGTTGGTGGTCCCACGAGCTAAGGTGAAGGAAATTCTACGAGTTTTTCATGATGGAACTTCCGGAGGGCATTTGGGTGTAAAGAAAACCTTAGAGAAGGTAAAAGAAAGGTTTTACTGGTTGCATTGCAAAGATGATGTGGAAGATTGGTGCCGCAAGTGCACAGTCTGTGCAGCTGTTAAGGGACCTCATACAAGGAGCAGGGCAGCAATGAAAATTTATAATGTTGGGGCGCCTTGGGAACGAATCGCATTAGACGTCGCGGGACCATTTCCAGTCACTAAGTCAGGAAACCGGTACATACTTGTGGTAATGGATTACTTCACAAAGTGGCCAGAAGTGTTTGCCATTCCAAATCAGGAAGCGATAACTGTGGCCACCAAGTTGGTAAATGAAGTTTTCTGTCGGTTTGGGGTTCCACTAGAAATGCACAGTGATCAGGGCAGGAACTTTGAGTCACAGTTGTTCCAGGAAGTTTGCAAGATTTTCGGAATCCACAAGACTCGGACTACTCCTTATCACCCTCAGTCCGACGGCATGGTGGAGCGATTCAATCAAACTTTGGAACGACATCTTGCGAAGGTCGTTGATAGTCATCAGGATAACTGGGATGAGTACATACCTCTTTTCCTGTTAGCCTATCGATCCGCTGTTCATGAGAGTACTTCAGCAACTCCAGCAATAGCAAACTTCGGGAGAGAATTAAAGCTTCCAGCGGATTTGTTATCAGGGTGCGCACCAGGCACTCCTAAAAGTATCAGTGATTATGTAAGTGAACTGCGGGAGAAAATGGTCGACATCTATGAACAACTTCGAGAAGCAAGTCAAAACTCCAGTGATCGTTCGAAGACACGTTATGACCGAAAGGCGAACTATACGGGGTTTGAGGAAGGAACATCGGTTTGGCTGCATAATCCAGTGCGAAAGAAAGGAAAGTGTCCGAAGTTACAAGCAAGTTGGGAAGGGCCATATGAGGTAGTGACCAAAATAAACGACGTCACATACCGAATCCGACGTTCGCCAAGAAGCCCGTTGAAGATAGTGCACGTTGATCGGTTAGCTCGATATTTCGGCAGTAATGATGCTCGGGACGAGCAGAACTAAGGGAGGGGCAGTGTCACGGATGCTGCCAAACGTTAATCGTAAAAAGGCATTCACAAATTCAGAGGGTTTGTCAATTAGCTTTGTGGCTCAGCGGTCGGACGTGCGATCCCGAAAATTCGAGAAGTCCTGGGTTCGAGACCTCACCCCGACGAAAATATTTCTAGATTTTAATATTGTTCAGGAATGTTCCAGAGGAAAGAGGGAGAAGGAAAATTGGAAAGAATATTTGGAAAGAGACAAAATAACCGTGTCTAGGAATATTCGAGAAAGGGGGAGGAGCTAGAAATAATTAGAAGCGTTTGGAAGGAAACAAAGAAATAACGAAATGAAAATCGAAATTCAATATTCTGGAAGATTCTATAGGGCTATATAAGCCGGCGAGTTTGCGGCCACAGGGCAGTACTGAGTTTAACAGTGATAAGTGCGAAACTAAAAGGAAGAAGAGAATAAGTGAAAAGTAACTAGTGAGAAGTAAACAGTGTGTAGTCAAGTGAGTGTAGTGCCGTGTCGTCATAATTGTGACGTGCGTCGTGACGTCGTAGTGGTGACGTGTCGTGACGTCATAGAAGTGACGTAGTGAACAGTGCTACAGTGGTGTAACGGAGAACCCCCGTCTGAGGACCCTGTGACAAGGACTGTGCAAGGGGGAATCTCTGCGTCGAGGACTCCGCGAAGAGGACCCTGCGAGGAGGACCGTGTGTAAGATAAACCCAATAAACTCTGTAAATTTGGACTTGGTGTTTCACTCCAATCCCTGAACTCGTCGCTCGTAACACTATCCTTTTCAGGTTTTAGAATGAAATGACGACTGCTATTGCAAAGCAACATCAAAGGGTGGTTCTGCTAGCAAAGCTCCGCGTGAATAATGGAAAACCTACTTTTGACAGCCCTAAACTGAATCTGACCTGTCATTAGTCATTACTCGGAGGCAGAACAACACGATAATCAATCAATCGCCCGCGCATGATGCGGTAACTAGATTAATGCGATAGTAACAGTTTATTGCTACTTGCTACTGCGCTTTAGGCGTTGTTGTTTGCCAGTTTAGTATACCTACCAGCTAATCTACGTGACTGACGTTATGAAAGACGTTCGTATCAACGAGAAGAGTACAGTAATACCATGCAGGTTTATGTATTATCAATGTACCTACCTGAGCCGTTAACAAATTTTAATAGCGTGCGAAATGATATTGACAAATCAGGTTAACCAAAGTATTATCAATAAAATCTCTTGCCGTTATTTTGCTTGACGGCCCGATAGCACAGTCTGTAGTGAACCAGCCTGCTGTGCCGAGGGTCGCGGGTTCGAATCCCGTAAGGGACAAATATTTGTGTGATGAATATGAATATTTATACCCGAGTCATGGATGTTTGTATCGTTGTCTATTCATCATAATACAAGTCCAGGTTAGTTTCTGGTATTTTAAGTGTGAGTGCCTAGATAATTTGTGTGACAATGTCCAAGATATTTATTTATTATTATTATGATTATTTTTTAACAGTTTTTGCGCGTCATATTGCTCTTCAATAGCGATATTACGAGCGAATTTAGAAGCACCTGATATTGCATCCTATGGGCTTTGACTACACCGCACATGACTGATTTTTAATTACTAAATGACTGGCTATTGACGACTCTGGTCTGGTCTACGCAAACGAAGATTGGCAAGCGGACTAATTTTCCAGGTCGTACTGTAAAGACGATGGCGGGATTGCAATAATTCAACAGACCGAACCTCTGGCTAAGAGAGGCTTGCCTCTGTCTTTGACAATTTTAGCATGCTAGAGTGCTTAAATTGTCAAAGACACGCTTAGTTAAGTTTGTCTGTAGTATGCTTCTCCTGCAGAGATGATATTCATTGCAGTTGCGTAAAATTAAACGTGTTACATATCGAACCTGCTGCTTCAAACCATCAAACTGAACCATTTTCACTATGGAGCCAATATCAAAACCGTCCATGCATTTGGCTCAAGTATGATTGCAGTTTAGGATGGAACAGCGGATAATTTTTGCGATTTCGACGTTGGTGCCAAAGAGTTCAGATTTAAGTATTGATAATTCCCTTAAAAACCATCACCAGCCACTTTTTAAGGGGATGATCAGACCATCAAACTGGACAACTTTCTCTTTGGCACCAACATCAAAATCACAAAAAAAATCCGCTGTTAAATACAAAACTGAACACCATCTTGAGCCAAATGTTTGGGACAGCTGATTTTGTTCGCGATTTAGATGTTGGTCCCATAAAGTTTTTCAACCTTCAGCATATTAAGAAGGACCCTACCCTCAGGGAGGGTGTGTGAGCATCAGACCACCACGCGTGCACAATGCCGATTGGTGGGCTACACATACACATCAGAATTTCTTCTTCAGCGTATTCAGGTTTCCACACAATGTTTTCCTTTACCGTTTGAGAGCAATCGGCATTACGTACATTACCAATAAGTATATTTATCATTACATTACATTACTATTATAGCAATGTAACTATCACGTATTGTATTATCCTGAAGACTATGTTGTATCTATAAAGACTCAATCAGTTTCTATGATCGTTTCGAGAAATATTCAGACCCAAATTATAGTAGGTAGGTACTATTGTCTGGGTCCTAAAGCAATGCCGCGGGCAACAAATCAGTCTGGATTACTCTGAGTATTCGATTCGTCAGTTTAGGATAGAGTATCGAATCGAATTTGCTTTCGTTCAGTATTTTGTTTTTATTTGTGACTGTAGAGAAGATGCGACTAGAATAATTACTACTTTATAAATTGTATACAGTATTACATACCTAGTCTATTTAGTTGAATAATTAATACTGCAGGGTGAAATTGATAATCCATAATTTATTTGACGACCCGGTTGGTGTAATGGTTACCACGCCGGACTGCCAAACCAGGGTCCTGGGTTCGAATCCCGGTTCGGTCATGGATGTTATATGTTCGTGCCGTTATTGTATGGTTTCCATAATAAAAGCCTTTACTGCTAGTTTGGGATCATTACAATGTATGTGCCTGTGAGCGTTATTTATTTATTTATTTATTATTTATTTATTTATTTTTGCTCTGATCGGTTTGCAGGTAGTTAAAGTTGTTCAGTTTGATGAGTAGACTCTTAGTTTAAAAGGATTATATGAATTTCACCCTGTATAGAGTAGCTGTTAGGTTAATAAAGCAAACACGTCACTCTTTGTTTAGAATCGAATATGAGAACGTTTTGAGAACAATCACGAAGTTCACGAAAACGTTTAAAGCTAACACAAAACATGTTAGTCACGTTGATTGAATCGGATTTAGTGAATTTGTTTGTTGAATAACACTTTCTGTTTGACGCAGAGATTTACATCTGGGATTGAAGCCAGCTTCGTTATTATATAACAGGCTTTATTTGTTACTCAGTGTTCTACTGCTGGCTGAGAAAAATGTATCTATCACCCCAAATACAATATGTTGAACCTAGACCACAGTATAAGAAAGAGAATGGAACCTACTACCACGGACCTGAAAAAAAGACGGACGTAATCTCGTCTAATCACGAGTGAAGCAACCATTTCTTTTTTCATAATCATAATCATTTATTTATTTATTCGTTTATTTATTTTTGTGTGTGTGCTGTCACGTGGTATACATAATGGTGACGGATGTAGGACCTGCGCCTAGAGCTAGTGCATCTGTATAGTGTAGGTCCCTTGTAGAACAAACGAAAATGATGGACCTTGTATGCTTCACATCTTTTTAATGTCACATTACGTCCGTCTTTTTTTCAGGTCCGTGCCAACTACATACAGTAAAGATACTACCTGTCTCCACATCATTATATACCTCTCCACCTCTGGTGGGAACCATGGCAGAAAATCTTAGACTATATAACTAGGGACCAGCCTTGAGGTAGGATTTCCCCTCTGCCACGTTACAAAATCTTGATCAATTCGGTATGTCAAGTTTTTTTTGAGAGCCCTAAATCGAAAACCATTTCGAGATTGTCTCACTAACAATATTTTCTATTTCAGACATTTTAAAATGAAATGATTGCAGTTATTTTTAATAAAATATCGTCGTTTTTCGGTCCAACGGTGGCGTCACTCGTTGGACTGAAAAACGACGATATTTTATTAAAAATAACTGCAATTATTTCATTTTAAAATGTCTGAGTGACGTCACTCGTTGGACCTGAAAAGTCAACTTAAAATAACTGGCCGTTAAGGATAAATAAGCAATATATTGTCAGGATTTG
Source organism: Agonopterix heracliana (assembly GCA_963693445.1). Taxonomy (NCBI): domain Eukaryota; kingdom Metazoa; phylum Arthropoda; class Insecta; order Lepidoptera; family Depressariidae; genus Agonopterix; species Agonopterix heracliana. The sequence continues at coordinate 4,486,873 of OY856324.1, read as the reverse complement.
ACATTTGATGCTGCAGTTTCGGTTTCCAGTTAAGTTAGAAAGAGAAGGCAGGTGATTTTTATTTTTTAAATTTAATCAAAGTTTTTTCTCCATGGAGTTTAAATGATTTTTTCGCGACCACTTTTGCCTTTTACAAATTACAGTAAAAAATTAAATTTGTATTGATAAACTGTATTGTAGAGTCTTAGTTTAAAGGATGACAGAGTGATATCAATTTCACCCTGTATAAAATTGTTACTTTTATTGACTAGTGAAGTTTCAGTAGTTTCACAGATAAAATAGTCAGTATGAATTGATACGGAAGTGAAGATTTACTTTACTTGGACATCTAATTAATGAGTTAAATGCTCACAGACAGATTTAGGCACCCTGTTTGATATAATGAAATGAATGTTAAATAGAGCCTACTACTCTTTTCTACAAAACCTGAGGATCTGATTTGCGATACCAACTTTGATGTTTTTATTTCCCTATATAGAATGCTGCCCCTCTAGCATGCCACCGCCGAGAAAACGACAAAAATCGAGACGTGCCTCCATCTTTATTATTTTACGTACGCCAAAAAGAGCGCGCATGACGTTTTTCTCGTTTAAACGCTTTGTCGTGGGTGGCATGCTAGCCGTGCTGGGCAAAGGTTCTATTCATCCTCCATTCCTCCTTATGCAACATGTAAGTGCATTATATCTAAGTAAATCCTATTGAAACAGGAATCCTAAATATTATTTATCAGAAACAAACATCTGAGTAAAACAATGGGCTCATATTTTTTATATTACAGTATCATTTACGAACAATAGGGTAGCTGTAGCTGTCGTAATAATAACAAAAAGTTATCATAACTTTTGAACCGTTGAGAATGGAACCATCATTCACTGGGCCTAAAAGTTTGGAAATAATCCGCGTACTTTTCTGATTTGATCCACACTTCCAGGGACATCCTATACGAAGAGGAGAGTTTTATAATTCATTGCTGCTCTCTGCAGTCTGTGCTATCAAATTGGTAAAATTTAAATCACCTTAAATTTAAGAGATCAATATTAAATATTCATCCAGCTCACGTTCAAACGCCAAAGTTAAAATGAAGCATGTACAAAATACCAACCACATATTATAAATTAAAACATACTTAAGTAATTGTCATGCGTGATTGTGGTGTCTGTGTGTCTTTTGTTAAAGATCAATTGTTGACCATTGTAGGAGGTAAGAGACATTCTTGTTCTTCGGCAAACTCAAATATTGTTTTATCCCAACATTTCCGCCGTGATTAGCCAAAGCCCAATCCTATTTCCTTAAACGGGAAAAGGAAAGCAAATTACAAGAGCATCGAAAAAGTAATGATTTCCTAGAACTCAATCTTTGTAAAAAAATTGCTTCGTCTCCGAATAATTATTATTCCGAAAACACCTGTGTACTAAATAAACGAACATGTTTTCGGTAAATATTGAAAATTGTAATGAGGATTTAATATTTATAAATAGTAGACTATTGCATACTCATGATACTATACAACTTTGCACAATTTTATTGAGGCCATGTGATTTCCGTTATATTTACAATATGGTATTCTATTCTATTTTTATTTAATGGTGTTTCCTTGTTAGATTTCGCCAGTGTCAAGTAGTTTGAGGGAGTGTCTATCCAATCTCGAGAATTGTTTTTGAGTAAGAACAACTAGAACAACCCCGCAACGTGACTCCTACAATATGGTATAGGTAACACAATCTCGCCTGTCAATCGGTTTAGGAGATAGTGCTATTCAAAGGTCCCACCTTTGAACGGCTGTATCTCCTAAATAGACTGATAGACGATGTCAGTTTTTATACTGTTCGGATAGCTACAGTGCATCTTTCAATAATACCTGCATACTCATTTTCAACAACCATACCAGACCTTTGAACGGCTGTAACTCCTAAACCGACTGGAGTTATCAATCAATCAATCATTCAATCATTTATTTCAAGTGACATACAAGACTCATAAATTTTTCAATTTTGCATTCTTTTTTTCTTTTTTTTATGCAGGCAGACGCTGTGATGGGAATGGCTGGCCCATTTTCGCGATTGCGATATTGGTCCCATAGTTAAAATTGTTCAGTTTGATGGTCTAAACCGGGCGGTATTTGTATTTATGTAACACCTTGTAAACACCTATATTTTCATCATCCATTTTACTCAAGTACAATTTGTACTTAAGTAAATTGGATATAGACAATAATTATAAGTGTTTGAGGTATGTACTTTGAGAAAAGTCCAGAAACGAATAATACAGGGTGTTCGAGGTAAGATGGTCCAAACGTTTTTTTTTTTGGAAATGTCTAATACAGCGTTGCTCAGGGAGCAGTTTCTGTTCTTTACTGCGGACTATTGGAGGTCCCACGAAGGGTCTACCGATCCAAACGAAAATTTGGGGTAGGGGACATCAATATCAACCTTTTTTATACTTTAAAGAAAGATAAAACAAAAATTCAGCAATCTGCTACCTTGTCCCAAAAAACAGGATTGTTTACTGTATTTAAACTAACTAGTCGCTATTTTGAGCTAAAATTCGGCATGAACATACGACATAAACGACGCGACATAATGTTTGGCGAGGATATCTTCACGACTGCACGGAGAAAAATATCTAGTAGTAGGTACTATATTATGTGACGATTATTATTTTATTTTAATACAGGGTCCTTTTTAATATGCTGACACTTTTGTAAGAGGATGTTCAGACCATCAAACTGAACAACTTTCTCTATGGGACCAACATCGAAATCGCGAAAAAAAAATCTGCTTTCCCATACATTTGGCTCGAGTAGGTTTGCAATTTTGTATGGAAGAGCTGATTTTTTTTTTGCGATTTCGATGTTGGTCCCATAGAGAAAGTTGTTCAGTTTGACGGTCTGATCATCCTCTTAAAAAAGTGCTCATACTCCAGGAGAGCGATTTTTAAAAGTCAAATCAGCAGTAGAAAGATGCGTATCTCCATAGTAATTTTGACATTTTCAACTGCTGAGCTCACCGAATGCGATTCAAAAATCGCACTCCAGATCGCAATTTGACTGGCCCAGCTGTGGGGCAGCCTAGTGTCTATATAAATATAAACTGCCCATAAATTATATTTACAACAGTTCCTAAAACAGTATAATAATGTAGAATCTACACTATTATACCTAACAGAAGTGTCTGTACATTGATGATATTATTTACGAAATAAAACAGGTCATCTGCGAAGCCGTGGTGGTCCAGTGGCGAGTAACCTTGCCTGCCGTGCAGGAGGCGATGGTTCGATCCCCGTCCAGGCCGACTCGTACCAATGAGTTTTTCGGAATTTATGTACGATTTGTAACACCACTGGCTTTTCGGTGAAGGAAAACATCGTGAGGAAACCTGCATGCTTCAATTTCGAGGCATGTATTGTACCATACTGTCCATTATAAGTGGCGACGGGCTCACCCCCCGTCACACCGGACAGAGTCTCGGTAATACTGGTGAAACGTGGATTTTCTGAGGTTTCAGAATATCTCTGACTACCCCCTCGGGGAATATAGTCGTGAGCATATATATATATATATATATATATATCTGCGAATCGGGCTACTCGCGCACCGAGGGTTCCATATACCACACCACCACACAACACAACATATTAACTTGAAAGAAAAAAAAACTTTTTTCTCGAGGACCTTTAGCGCAAGACCGACTCACAGTTGACCGGTTTTTATTATTTTTTGTTATACTACACAGTTTGTTCTATAATAACACTAAGTTTGACGTTTGTATGTATTACCGTTTTGACGATAGAACGTGAAGAAAAAACGTTGATAAAAACTAGTTTTTCGTTGAGAACAACCCTTAAATTTTAAACTTTTTGGCATTTTTATTATTTGTTAACAAATCCGTCGTAGTAACACATATTCTGTGAAAATTTCAACTATCTAGCTGTTACGGTTCAAAAGTTACAGCCCTAAATAGGTAGGACGGACGGGCAACGTAGGCTTAGTAACAGGGTCCCGTTTTCAACCTTTGGGTACGGAACCCTAAAAAGTAACGATATTGTGAAGTATCTCTGAATCAAAATCAACTATTTTTGATCTGTTTTTTTGTTTGTTAGAGCATTACGCAAAAAGTATTGGACCGTTTAGGTATTATGCAATTTTGGTGTTTTAAAATTAAAACTTATGATAAGATATAAAAGGAAAATATAAATTTTAACTCACTACGATTACGGTAGCCGTATGTATAAATAAAATATTTTTTTCCCTACAGTACCTACGAGTACATGCGGAAGAAGTCGCAGGTAAAAGCTAGCACATTGATCTATTGAATCATTATTAATTCGAATTTCAACTTTGGGGTCTAAGTGGTTCCTAATAGAATCCAGCAATTTAGATCCACTATTGAACCTTAATTGCTTTATGCATGAGGACGCGAATTAGTAAAGAAAGTTCGTATTTCGGTTCAGAATCTACTCAATTCATAATTAAATATGTAGGTATTGGGTCATATTGCCATGAGAAGGGACAGATATAATCCATAGACAGTAAATACATTTTGTAATTTCACCTGTTATTTATTTATTACTAGTTGTTTCCGCGACTTTGACTGCGCTGGCTATAAAAAAGTATCCTATGTGTTAATCCAGAATATATTCTATCTGTGTGCTAAATTTTATCCAAATCTGTTCAGCCGTTTATGCGTGGCATCCAAACGTCTATTATTACTATTTATTATTAGTGTTGGGCTATTGCAAGCAAGGGTCGTTATATGTAACACTTCGACCATCGCTGGTCCTCTGCGTTCGCCCCAAACTCACCCATGTTTTACGCATACCTCCGAACTTGTGGTATTTTCTTTTCATTCTAGGGAATGCAGGTTTCCACACGATGTTTTCCTTCACCGCCGAGCTAGTAATTGATAAATACAACCGTACATAATTTCCGAAGAACTTAGTGGTACAAGCCAGGAATCGAAGCGCCGCTTCATGACTGAGGCGTAAGCTCTCTTCCGTATGGGCTATCATCGCTCATCCAAACGTCTAACTAAACATCCAAACATCTTCTATGAAAAAAGGTTACGATATTGTGTTTAGGTGTTCCTGTCTCCAAATCATCGGTTTTTGGTATTTTTGTTTGTTTTTTTTTTGCTCGAGCATCCCCCATTTAAAACCGGAGAGGAAGAATGATCGGACACTTAAGACGCTGTTATACCGTCGAGGCCGTTTTTTGAACAAGAACGAAAGTGTTTTAAACTGTGTTTTAAAGTCTGAAATTAAATTATGTCTTATTTAAGGATCGGGCGGATGGGCGACTGTTCTCAATTACACGATTAGATTAAGTTTACTAGATAGAAAAAAATCCCAAAGTTACCCCTTTTTGTTATGTTTTTTCAATACTATGATTAAACTGCTGATATTTAATTTTTTATTCTTGTACTTAACTAAATACATTAAATATTTCTAGTGAACTCAGGAGAAGTTTTAGCTTAGAAACTCCCATGAGCAAAGATATTGACGAGAAACACGTTTTTTTGCGATCCTGCTTTCAATTGGAGCGGGATGGCTAATTGTAAACTTATGCTTGCAAGAAAGAGACGCTTGCAGTGGGATAACCTAGCCTTAATACGAAACGACAATTTCTTTAAAACCATACTGGAAGGAAGATAGAGGTGAAAAGAGGCAGAGGAAGACCCAGACAGAGTTATCTAGCCCAAGTGAAGGAAAAGGTTGATGTCGTGTCGTATCAAGAACTCAAGACACTAGCGGAAAACAAACAAGAGTGGCGAATACTCCACCGATAAGAGCGTAGCTCTTAAATATGATGATGATGATGATGATGATCCCCCATTTAACTTGAAACAAGAACAGTTACATCATTCAAAAGAAAATATCAAATCAAATGTAGAGATGAAAGTCATGCGACGTCGCGACATAAACAGCTCATATCGAAACATCAAAGGAATCCCAAAATATTTATTTGTACCAAAAATCGTCAAGTCCCACTTCACGAGACAAAAAATGTTTTCGTAAACTGAAGACCAATTTTCTTTATTATTACGAAACATCTTTGACATTTTGATACTAAACATCGTAACGAGCCGAAACATTTTTATACTTAACTAGTGTTTACCCGCGACTTCGTCCGCACAAATTATATACCAGATTTTAAGTCAGATCATAAGCTATCAAACAAAAAAGTTTCATCAAAATCGGTTTAGTCGTTTTTGCGTAAACAAACAGACAGACATAATTTCTAAAAAAGGTTGATTTCGAGTCAGGGATAGGCTAGAAACCATATCGTAATCTTTTTTTGTAAATATCTTCAATGTACGACACACTCTTAAGTTACAGTTTTATAATAGTTGAGATATAGCAGATTACACACCGAAGACAGGAAAGTAAGAAAGGTCTCAGATCTCATGTAATTGTTGACCGAGGCGAAGCCGAGGTGAACAAACATGTGATCTGAGGCTTTCTTATTTACTGTCCGAGGTTAGTACCTACCTATACAATTTTTCTCCTCGACGGAGGTGGAAAGCGACAACTTCGTTTAGCGCAGCGGGACGACAATTGACGCTTTCCGTCCGGAGGGGAGAAAAGATTTTAATTTGAAAAAAAAGGAACGTTTTCATCCTCCTAACCCTTTGACGGGAATAGCGGGAGATGAAAAGGGATAACATAATTAACAAAAACAAATGAACAACGTAGAGATATGAATCACTCGTCGGCCGAGCTCGTGTGTTTTGACTCAGAATCAAACGTAATAGACCAAGATCCCACTGCTACATAAATAAACAAATCGTTCATAATGAGATACCGTTACGGCAAGCAAATCTCACAACACAAGGAAAAATAGACGTGTTTACATGTCAGATACGTAAAAAAACTCTGCTTGACAATAGCAACACAGAGTTATGTTAGGTAACCGAAAATTGATGTTAATGGGAAGCAATGATGTCTTATTTAGTTGAACAAACAGTTTTTAACTTTTTTTCATAACTTTTATGGTTATTTAGTCTCGTTTCAGAGAGGTTAACAAAATCGTCCAGGATAGGGTAACGTCCAGGATGGCCTAACAAGGTTTTCTATATCAGAGAAATGGCTTTCAGGTTTTTTTTCATTCTACTTACCTACGTCTAAACGTTGTGACGACAAACTCCTACATTTCCTAAGAATTAATGCACTGAATCTGTTAAATTAAATAGGTAATGAACTAATAATATAAAATAAAATGAGACATCAATCATTGATCGCAATTACAAATCGTCGTAATCATTTTTTTAAAAGCGAAAATTTTAAGGTAACGTAAATTACAGAATGCTGCAAGTTAACAAATTACTTTACAAATAACTTCGAACATCTTATTAACAATCCATAAATCTTGGAAGACATCAAAGTTCTCAAAAATGTATTGGTTAAGCTAATTCAAAATACGTTTTATGTACAAAGTAACAAGGTTTCAAATTGCTATTAGTTAAACTTACCGTTGAATTTCTATTTTGGAGCGTCTGCAGCACAGGTTTCCGTTCGATGTCCGGAAGGCGTCAGTCAAAACATTCACAACTATCCGCTTCTAACAATTGTTTCTAAACATTAGCATTCTTCTTTGGGTTCCCATCACACGTTTAATTTAATTTGAATTAAATTGTCACTGTCATAAAAGTCGAGTTCAACGTTTCTAGACCACATATGAGTCAAAATGTTCACAAAATTAAATTTAAAAGTCAATTTAATAATTTAAACAACAAACAAAAAATAACACAATGATCGTTAAGATTAAAGCTCAAAATTGAAACATAAAAATATGTCAAAGTTAAGAATCGATGTATTTTACGCGGCGTAGAGCAAAGAAGCGCGGTCGATCGGGACACGTCTTGCCTTGCCAACGGCCACACGCCGACTGGCTATTCAGATTTTCAGTACGGCATCTGAAACAGGAGCACATGGCAGCCTCCCGACCTTTTTTATGAAACGCTGCCTACGGGGTCAATCAACCCTTGAGGGAGGCTCTATGAGTGCTCTTAACGCTGCTGAAACTACTGAAATTAAGGGAATAGATGATTCTTTTATTTACTTTGTTTAATTGGTGACTTTTACCACAACTGTCCAAGTACTGAGTAAAATTCGCTATCTTACACTAACTACAGAAGTGAGCGAGTGAAATTTATAGGAATAGCTTATCATCTATCGAAAAGGAAAATTAAACTCTAAATTGCCAATTCGGTAGGTACTTATTTCAAGTTTTTTTTAAGAAACAAACAGAGATAATTTTAAGAAACCAATTTCATTTTCATCGAGTAACTCCATAGAAAAAACTACTGTTAATTTAAAAAAAATCACCGGCCTTGCCAGCCTAGAAACAGAAACATCAAACGTCAAATTATGATATTGTGAATCATAGACGAAAATTTTTTCGCTTACGCTAGTAGACCGAATATCAGTGTAACCGGGTATGAGATAGCGAATTATATGAAGTGACATCTCGGAGTCAGGTGGTTGTCCCATAAAATTTATATGAAGTGACATTTTGGAGTCAAATGGCTGAAGTACAAAAAAGTGGATACGTCGATAAGGACAGCAATAAGAAGCGGTCTCCTTTTTTAACTAGAGCGAATTTGCTATGTGCATCTCTTAGAGTGATATGACAAGACACGTGCTTCCTTCTAGTGCCTTCTCTTTCTACGTTGTGAATGTATTTTTTTCTTAGTGGCCAGTTATTTTAAGTTTAATAAGGAGTTCACAAGTCCAACGAATGTCGTCTGGCTGAAAAACGTACAGATAATTTTATAAATAAAATAACGTCGTTTTTACATCTCTGACATATAAAATATTGTTATTGAGACAATTATCTCGAAATGGTTTCCGATTCAGCCCTCCAAAAAAAACTTGTCATACCGAAATGACATTTTCAATGGGGGCGCCACGGACCTGAAAAAAAGACGGACGTAATCTCGTCTAATCAAGAGTGAAGCACCCATTTCTTTTGTGTGCGTGCTGTAACGCGGTACATAAAGTGACGGGTTGTAGGACCTGCACCTAGAGCTAGTGCATCTGTGTGAGTGTAGGTCCCTTGTAGAACAAACGAGATTGTATTACCTTGCATGCTTCACATCTTTTTAGTGCAATATTCGGTCCGACGTATTTCTATCAAGTCCGTGACCTAAGCATGACAGAATTCACACAAAGAGAGAATATGGAACAGCAAACAAATCACTTTCTATCTCTGTCATTGGAATGACGTGTCATAATGAGGCTTTGAGAGATTGTGTTTTACGTCAAAAGAAGTCTCGAGCAAATGCGTGCGTAAGTCAAGGAAATTATGGTTGGTATTTCAGAACTGAAAATTACTTTGTCATTTTTGTGAAGTTTGTCTTAAGATTGTCAAGTGTCGCTTGTTTAAATTGTCACTTGAGAACATTTTTGACTTAAAAAAAGAAGGAGGATTATTTTATACATGGTGTCATAGACGTAGACTCTGATATCGTTGCATGGTGTCCTTTTAAACCTTGGGTTATCCTTTGGAGCCAATTGGTTATTACACACGGCGACACATCAAGCTACGAAAAACAAAAAAACTGGCCGCGCGGCGTTATACATTAAGCGCATCGTATACAGAAGGAGTCGAGGCGCGGGCGCGCCTTTGCTACCTTGGATACAGTCGGTAATTGTATATCATACCGAACCGAGCGGCGCACCGACCGCTCGGATTCGTGGTATAAAATTATCGACCGTATGTTAAGGTCGCCAAGGCGCGCCTGCGACTTAACGCCGCCGCCGCCTCGACTCCTTCTGTATGCGATGCGCTTTACTCACCTACCCGTGGCCAGCTTATGTTGGTTTTGCGTAGGTTGATGTGTTGCCGTGTGTACATGACATCATGACCCTTCAGAACTTATAAATATTGTGACGAGACGTGAGAAAAAATATTTAAAAATTACACATAGGTAATTAAGAATATTGGCTTCTTCCGCAGCAAAACACGTATTATACACTGAGAAAACTAGACCTATTTATTTGACATTTGTTGTCATAAATCTAGTTCTGGTAGATTTAACTAAAATCTGCTTTATAACAACAAATCTAAAATAAATAGCAGTCACATAAAGGGTCCAAATTAATAATCCATCAAACAAAACTACTTCCTTTATGGGACCAACATCTAAATCGAGAAAAAATATCGGCTGTTCCATACAAATCTGCAATCCAATCCATACAAGGAACAATTTTACTTTTGGTGTTTACACACCCCGTACTAAAAGAACGAAGTATAATTCACCTAAAGAAAGAGGTCGTTCGTATCCATCCGTACTTATTGCAATGTGAGGTTATACAGTTTCATTTAGATTAGGGTTGGTAAAACGCAAAATCAGTTTACTCTATAGTAGGTAACCGGCGGCGACTTAATCTAAGAATAAAATTTACTCGCGTTTGGTCGAATCGGGCCTAAATATTTTTCTCCGATCAGCTAAATAGGTTAACTAACATTTTGTCATAAAGGCGCCTAAAAGTAGAGATAATTAGAGATAAATAATGCTACAATTTTAAAATCCTCTTATTTAAATTTTATTCACGAAGTATCCTTAAGATTAATAATATTATCGAATTACAAAAGTTAATGGTACTTACTTTCCTATGATGAACAAGGTCACGGCAGGTGCTAAAATCGCTAATAGGTTAAGTGCCCCACCTGAAAGTTTGAACACAGACGCTGAGAAGTTTACAGAGAAATTCAATTTAACTTTAATTAAAACGGTTAACTGATTATTAACTAAGTTCTTAACGAGAAATGAAACAAACAGCCAAGTGAAAACAACTTGAAGTGAAGTATAGGTACCTACTTAAATTAATAAAATAAGTGGGTTAATCGTTTTTTCTTTTTTTTTAATTCTTAAACAAATTTTACGAGTAGAAAGGAAAAATATCATCATCATCACAGCCTATATACGTCCCACTGCAGGGCACAGACCTACCCTTAGGGGGGTGTATGGGCGTTAATCCACCATGCCCATGCGGATTTGTAGACTTCACGTACACATCTGAATTTCTTCTTATATTCAGCTTATGCAGTTTCCCTTACAATGTTTTCCTTTACCGTTTGAGAGCAGTCGGTATAACGTACATAAGTTAGAAAAACTCATTGGTACATGGCATGTGGTCCGTGCGGATTCGAACCCGGACCTCAATATTGAGTTTCTATAAAACTCTTCTCTACGCGCCACCGAAAAACATCATACTCGTAATTCATAAAAATGTTATTGATAGAAACAATAAATTGCTACACGACTTTTTATGGGACTCACCTGTCTATGAATAAAGGAACCAAGTAAAAGTAAAATAAGTACTAAGTAAGTTATAGTACATTACTGCAGCGGCCAGCAAAAGAGGCAATGATGGACGAACGTGTAAATGTAAGTCCATCAATGCCTAGTTGTTGCCAAGGCTTGTATAGTACTTTTTCACCTCACAAGCTCGGAAAGATTCTGTTTATCATTCGAAATCTGAGTGCAAAAGTGTATTTTATCCGCTAGCGTGGAAAGAGTTTTTGAAATTCGAATCTGTCTATTCAATGTTTTTATATACCGCCAATCCACAGAAAATGCTTAATAACTATTTCATGACACTGGCCAGCACGAAAATAAAAACTTTTTGAAATGTTCTTTTTAGCAATTCACTTTTTTTCCTCGCTATTGTGAGGTGAAAAATTGTGTGTTTCGCTCGGCAGCAAAGTTATTCTGCGTCTCGTACCTTTGAAACCTTCGCTAAGCGCTCAGGAGTCTATTATTTGAACAACTCGCTTCGCTCGTGGTTCAATCCTAGATTCCTTCGCTTGCTCAGGTTTCAATAAAAGTACTCGCGCCAAAAAGAAACTTTGCAGCCTAGCATAACAAATAACTATTCTCAAATAATGCGCGGAAATTAAATCAATCAACTTTTCAAAATCAATGACGAGCAACGAACAACAATAATTTTTCCTGCGTTAAAGTTATTATTAATCTGTGGTTAAAGTCTTCATTTTTTTTTTAATAAACATCATTCTATTTGCAAGCCAGTTCGAAATTTAAATAAAACCTTTGATAAGTTACCTCCTTGGTTGCCATGTTTCGGAGTAAAAGATAGATCAATCAATCAATCAATTATACTTTATTGCACACCAAAAACAGAACATACAATTATGAATAAATATAAAGAATTACAAGTAGGTACAAATAAGGCGGTCTTATCGCTAAAAAGCGATATAGTATATAGTTCTATTTTTAAATTAGGTACTCGACAAATATGAGTTTACTATGTAATTTATTTGGCCGCTAAACCACGACAGATCATTGAGGTACTATGTTAACTAGAGAAGCTACCGAGAAGTAATGTTTTGTAACACGCGTTAGGGTGCACGCGCTCTAACCCACTTAGCCTGTGCCAGGCGCTCGTCGCAGCCTGACGCTCCCAGCACGCGCCCTACACTGCTGATCATGGTGCACAGATTTTGTTCGCGTTGTCTGCTCTATACATAATTACTCAATGCGACAGATATGGATTTTCATGCAACTTTTGCCGGCCGCTGCTCGCATGTATTTGGCCAGTACAGCAATTTCGATAGTTGTCAAAATAATGCTCAAATTTCCAAGCATGTTTGAGAAAATGTTCATAATTACTAGACTATCTAAACAGACATTTGTAGCTACTATTTTGACCTAATAAAATAAATGCGACAGAAAAATAAGGTCACCCCTTTGTGTAACAATTTTAAGCATTGTTCTAAAGTATAAACTCCTAAAGAAAATGTGATTAAAATAGCAATGTCTCTGGACATTTCGCAACTTAAAGCTAACTGTATTTGCCATTTCCTTTGCGAAGCCAAAGTAGATATTTTGAGTTCCGTTGACGTGCTCTGCTTTATAAATACATTTAATATGACGATGACGCTGTAGTTCATAGGAAGTACCACAAATTAAGCCATTTTCGTACTTATTATTTAAGAATCAAGACTTCTGACAAGGTATTTCATGTGAGAAATGAACTATAGTTGTTTAATATTCGGTGGGGAACGCGTTGTGCGAATACAATAATGGTTCTTTTATGGCCAGTGAGGACTGTATAGCTTTTGTCAATCTAATCTAGAATCTGTAATAAAAAGAAGAATTACTAGTTTTTTCTTCCCTCCGGACGGAAAGCGACAATTCTCGTCCCGCTGCGCTTAACGAAGTTGTCGCTTTCCACCTCTGTCGCGAAGAAAAATAGTATACTAACCTTGGACAGTAAATAAGAAAGCCTCAAATCACATGTTTGTTGACCTCGGCTTTGCCTCGGTCAACAATTACATGAGATCTGAGACCTTTCTTACTTTCCTGTCCTTGGTGTGTAATCTACTATAGTAGTGATGTACAAGTGTACCTACTTATTGTATCGTCGTCTTATTATGTTGAATTTTGAAGGTGGACACATATTTATCCGCGAAGGACAAGCTGAAGAAGGTGAAAGAATGACATTTTAGAATTCTTTGTATGAAATTCTATGTCACCTCGCACACTAATCCGCGGCGAATCGGACGAATAAAAAAAATGGAGGAAATTCGTTTCGTTCTCCTCCTTCGGCTCCTTCACCGCGGATAGATATGCGTTCACCTTAAACTTTATTTAAAAAAACGGTAAATTCTTAAACAACATCTCTTGTTCAATATTATTGATTATAAACATGTTACAGCCATGTTGTGCTATTTCGAATCAAATTAAAGATTGCAAAATTTGAGAAGAGCGTGGGTTCAAGTCCCGCCCGAGACAAATTTTTCAATCTTTAATTTGATCTCTTGTTCAATTTGCATAATGCTCTAACCTAACTACTAGTTAACTCATCGGTAGGTAACTAGAGTTTACACTCTCTCTTCTGCACGAAGATCGTCCTTTGTGGATATTTATCTTATATGCCTAATTCATAACATTATCGTCATGCTCATCATCAAGAACAATCTTTCCACTGCTGAACACATCAAACTCTATCCTCAGGCTTCCACATCTAGTCGCTCACCGCTACCTGTTTTAGGCCGTTAAGAATTTGATGTGTTTAGCAGTGGAAAAATTGGTGATGATGATCAGCATGATGATAATATTATGAATTAGAAATAGAAGATAACTATCCACAAAGGACGATCTTACTTGCAGCATGCGCAATATGCAAATTGGTATTTCATCTCGAGCGTTTCCGTGCTTCGGAAGGCACGTTAAGCAGTTGGTCTCAGATAGTTCCGTCAGATGGCGTTGTAAATATTTGTTAAGACAGGTCGGAGGCCTATTTTAAGGCAGCTTGAAAATTCTCTGACAGCAAGTTGACCACTAACTTGCGTCCACCAACACGCACTGGGCCCGCGTGGTGGAGTATGGCCCACTCCCTCTCACCCTTATTCGTGAGAGGAGGCCTTTTCCCTGCAGTGGGATTCTACAGGCTTAACTTACTTACTATAAGTAAACTTGCGTCAGCGTTGGTCGTGGTCTAGAATTTAGACTTCCCGTCGGTGGTCAGTTCTAATAATAAATGAATAAATGTCCATATTTTATTGGGCCGGCCATGTCTGTCCGCACTGCACCAGGAGCACCTGGCACCTGGCAATGCACCTGGTCAATCCTAGACAAGAAAACAGTCGTTTGCGTCCAGGACGACCTGGAAAGAGGTTTGGCATGCTTTAGATGAGAAGTAGCTAGAGCTTGCCCAGGACAAGGATCGTTGGAGAATTAAAGAGGACTGTCTTTATCCCCAGCAGTGGGATGATTCAGGCTAACAAAAAGTTCTTTATTTATTTCTCCTGACACATAAAACCCCATCAACAAAATTCAAATAAACGACAGCGACGAAATAAAATGTATTCATACAATTCCAGTAATTTATATGGCGGACAAGAGACGAGGCCTACTGAGTTTTATTTACATTATATGTAAATTATTTATTTGTATTGCCTACCCTACTTGTTTTGTACGTCTGGAACTGAAGATACGCAGACAAAAATTACCATATACGACTTTCCTTTGATCCCTGACTTATTAGGAGATTCGGATTTACTGAATATGGCAAAACTAGCTTCTGTCCGTGAAATTTGTCAACGTGAAGTTGTAATTTTATAACTGATCTTTAAATCAGCAAATTTGTGTTATTCTCCAATGTGAATGTGGGTTCTATTTTATTTGTGTCTTTTTTCATTTTAGTTAAGTATTTATATAATATTAAACATAGTTACAAAGAGTTTAAGTTGCTATTCATAATAGCCTAGTAGTAGTTGTGCAATTAGATAAAGTACCTATTGTATTTCATGCTCATGCATGTAATGTTGCAATAACTGTAAGCAAACCTTATAAACAAAAAACAAAAACAAAATCATGAAATCGGTTTAGCGCAGCGGATTAACTAAGATTCATCTCATCATTCATCAATAGGTACACGTTTTCTTAACTTCTTAATCTTAATCTTAACCCTTAACTATTTTATAAAACCGTAAAATCATGAGGAATAAAAAAGTAGCGGTTCACTTCATATAAAGTCAAATAACATATCGATAGCGCGATTTAAAAACGTGCAGCGCCATCTATTGACAAAATTGTTAGTTTGTTTGTTTGTTCGCGCATCACGCAAAAACTACTGAACCGATTTTGATGAAACTTTTTTTGTTTGATAGCTTATGCTCTGACTTAAAATCTGGTATATAATTTGTGCGGACGAAGTCGCGGGAAAACACTAGTAGTAAATAAAATACTATCTTTAACCCCTAACTTCATCGATAAACTATAATTGTATCCGTCTTAAGCTAGATCTTAAACAATGTGTGTATTATGTTTCATCACCAAAGATGGGGTCGAAGATGAAGCGAGCTTATCCAGAAGAAGCCTATCCACTCCACTACTTTAAAGGAATTCGGGTTGCGTTCAGAAATGTATTCTGTTGTAGAGACGATAGAGACGACCTTTCAATAAGTTGATGACAATTTGGCCATAAAGAGCACGAGCATTTTAACTTGGCACTGAATGTCAACTTGCCACAAATAGTTTCCTAAACCTAAAACTAAAAGATTTCAAGTGAACCCAGAACGGAACACTAAAAGAATGTTGTACTCGTAGACAAAAATATTTTTAAAAATAAAATCGTATAAGAGAAGTTTATTCCGAGAGTGCAAATGCGCGCTGCATACAAACAAAGTCTAGTGATATTTTCTATACTATCCAATTAAAGTCAATGAAATTTCTCAGAAACAATCTATAAGTTTGTATGATGTCAGATTTCCGTTAAAATATACAGTTTCAATGCTAGGATTAATTTGAGATTTGTATGGAAATCTTTGAGAAACTGTAACTTTAAAACTCTATGGTACATTTTAACGAAAATCTGACAAACATGAAGATTAGTTTCTAGATTGATTCTGAAAAATTTAATTGACTTTAATTGGTTAGTAAGAAAAATATAACCAGACTACGTTTGTATGGAGCGCGCCAAGGGTAATATACCCTTAAGAATTGAACATCGCATCGTTGTCGTATTCAAATTTAAAAAATAAAAGAAAATCTTGTCGGCGGGCTCTTTCAAAATCACAAGATGAAATTCAAGATTATTCTCGACGCCATGGCACTGCAGAATAGCATTGAATTCCCTTCGGCATTTAATAAATATCTACGCCAAAATGATGGATGATTCGATGCACTCCATTCATATTCTACTTTTTATGACGACGGTCTGTGTTGAAAATGGCGAAGAAGGCGATTGTACTTTTAATATAAACACTTTCCTACCGGCTTGCCTATAGAATGTAGTTTAATAAAAGCAAGACTTGTTATACAATATATTATTATAGCGACATAGCATCATATATATCGGATCGCAATGAATTATCACCATGTGCTCAATAAAACCAACTAAAAAAATACCACAATACAAGGTTTTACAAAAATACATTTAAACATTTAAGAGGGTGGTTTAGACCATCAAACTCTTCGATCAACAATATCCAACTAGATAACGCGTCAGCGCTCAAAACATGTCCCGGCAAATAACGCCTCACTATTGGAGTGAGGTCTTATTTTGAATTAGTTGCGTTCGAACAAAGCCAACGTAAGCACGTCTCGCAATGCCGCAGTGTTCCTTTTTTAAATTACTAGGAATTATGGTTGCTTTGAGGTCGAAATTATAATGTATTCTGACTGTTTTCTCGGTTCGTTACCAAAAATGTTGTATATTCACAAGGACAGAATTTCTCTTTGATTTTGTATGCGACCCGTTATCTAGTTGTATATTGTTGATCGAAGATCAAACTGAACAACTTTCACTATGGGACAAATATGAAATCGCGAAAAAAAAATGATGTTCCATACTCTACAAATCGACTCGAGCTAAATCTTTAGCTTAGCATCCTTTTAAACTAAGATTCTACCCATCAAACTGAACAACTTTTACTATGGGAGCAAACCAATCGGAAGAAAAAAAAAAATCTGCTGTAACATACATTGAGTCGTATAGGCAGCGACGACGGGTCCAGTTTAGTATGGGACAGCAGATTTTTATTTGCTCCGATCGGTTTGCTCCCGTATTAAAAATTGTTCAGTTTGATGGGTAGATTCTTAGTTTAAAAGTATGCTAATGATATCAATTTCACCCTGTATGTATCGGATAACAGATTTTATTTTTCGCAATTTCGATGTTGGTCCCTTAGAGAAAGTTGTTCAGTTTGACGGTCTAAACAACCCCCTTAAGCTTAAATATTTATTTTTACTTATGAAACACCCTGTATAAGAAAAAGTGATGGTACCACATACTGTAAAGACTCTCCTCTCACCAATTTTAACCTCACCTCCGCTCGGGAGGATGCGTGGCAGAAAATTGTAGCAATGGTGTATTTCTGTCTCACTCACACTCACTCTATCGCATATGCATAACATATCTTAAATATTCTTTATTTGCACACCAAGAATAGGAAACGGAACACCTTCCGAAGCGGTGGTAGAGTCAATAACTGGCCAAGAGCGAGGTGTGTACTCGCACATAGAGGGTTCCAAACCTAATGTTACCGTAAGAAAAGATGAGAACAGTGATACAATATTATTATGTTATCTTTGAAATACGAAAACCGCCGCTGTTCGGAAGGTACAAAGTGGTATAGCGAGCACAACATAAAAAGTGCAACGATTTTAGAGAAATTATGTCATGATAGTTCGATAGCTTACAGCCGTTTAAATATTGTCATATTAAGATGATGTACCATGCTCAAAGAAGTGGCAACGGGCTCGCTACATGAACACTTACATCGGACAAGTTTGAGTACCTACTGCACGAACAATTTTAAGTGATATATAGAATTCAATATTACTACGAGTACCTACTAAGAAAATCCCTGAATATCCCAATTAGAGAATAGGTAGGTAGTCTTAATGTTAATGTAGGTAAGACATCAATTTTCTTTAACATATTTATTTTTCAAGCGTCTGCCTGGGTCATGAATTGTTTCCAGTGAAAGAAAGTGGATGGATAATAGCCAAGTATTTTTGTTAACAAATGGGTGGGTACACCTAACACCCTCTAATGACTACCACCTGTATTTTAAGTTCATCAAGAAGTTTATGCGTTGCAATGTCATTCAATCATTATGCAATCTTTTTGAACCATGATTCTAGAACATGGATATAAACCATGGATTTAGAACGTAGAAAGGGAAGGTATAGAAGGAAGCACGTGTCTTGTATTTCACTCAAAAAGAGATGCACATAGCAAATTCGCTCTAGTTAAAAAAGGAGATCGCTACTTATTATTGACCTTATCGACGTAACCACTTTTTGTACTACAACTGCTGTCTAACTCCGGAGTCAGTCATCTAGCTTCATATAAATTGAATAGGATTTTATGACTATCGCTGTCTCATACGTGGTTACGTTGTGGTTCAGTCTATCAGCAAAAAATATATTTGTGATTTAGAATGATAATGGATCCATCATAACCTCCTTACAAGCACGGAAACACGAAAATTGGCCATGGCGGTTGGTAACGTTCAACCTTCTTTCGTACGTCGATGTTTCAAAGTTTACGTAAACACCTTTCTATCAGAACGAAAATTTAATAGTAACTCTTTTATTTTTATTTTCGTCGTTGGATTGGAAGGGACCAACCAACAACGACGATGAAAACGTACGAAATAACGTTTAACGAAGTTTAGAGAATTTACATTTTTCAGTGCTTGTACGACATTCTGTAGTCTGTACTCCAGGTATAGACAATACTTATTTCCAGCAACCTGATATAAACCAATGGATACAATCCTCCTTACAAGCATTGAAATACAAAAATTGGCCATGGTGGTCGGTAATGTTCCACCTTTTTCGTACGTTTCCATCGTCAATATTTCCAACTTTAGGTTTGTCACTTTCTATCAGAACAAAACTTTTTTTATTTTTGTCTTTAGATTAGAACGAGATAAACCTATAGTTGAAAAATCGACGATGGAAACTTACGAAAGAAGGTCGAACAGTGAAAATACTCATGGAGCGACCTCCATGAGTATTTTCATGTTTCACCGCTTGTTTGTAATGAGGCGGGTTATTGACGAACAGAAGAACTAGGTATGTCTTTTTCTCACATTAGTACTAGCACCCAAGTTGGATAGAAATACAAGACTCCAGTTTATCTTCTCTGTATAAAAGCCTAAAACCAAGAATTTTGATAATTCAATCTTCTTGCCTAAAACACTAAATGGTGATAAGGAACATCAGCTAGCGTAAGCGAAAGTTCATGATCAAGAAGGTTGTAAGGTACTGTCTCTAATTTCATTGCATGTTGATGATCAAGAAGCTTGGAAAGCGTTGATTGAGTATTTTTTAGATTCGTTGACCGCATTTTTACTTTTTATTTTGTATAAAATATGCAAAAGGCGTCACTTGACGTTTACCAACCATAGATAAAACCGCCTACCGGTTCACACGTTGCCAGGCTTGCCTAGTGTGGGACCACTGTCACTCTCAAACTTAACGTACCAACTACTGTCCACTTTGTTCTCCCTTTGTGTATTTACTCTGTACTTTTCATTTGTGCAAATAAAGAAATTTTTATTATTTATTATTTATTATTTTATATACTGGAGGGACAGAGATATGACAAAAATGTATGAAATCTCGTACCTTAGCTCGACTAAGTTGCATGATTTTGTTAGCAATTTCAACTTCATCAGCATCAGCATAGCGTATATGCGTGTCTCGCTTCCGCGATTACTATTATTTTAATGCCTTTTTGAGTCATTCTATTTCTACATTGGAATGGTATTGTCCATGATTAGTAAGGTGGCATAGGTATTTTCTATTCATTGGTTTATATCCAAGTCTCACAGGAAGGATCTCCTAATTCTAAAGCATAAAGTCCGCATCAATTTAAGATTGTAGTTAGTCTCTTTTCTCTTATGAAATACCTTTAATAGTAGAAAGATATGGAACTATAGATATTTGTTGATGCGGCTGTCCACTTTCCACGTCTTTTGACACTTTTTGATATGCTAGTGTACCTATGTAAAGTTATGTAAAGTAGTAACTTTTTGTGCCTTTTGTCCTACCACAAGACACAAAACATAAAAAAACAAACTTAAAAAAAAGTGGACCGCCTTGCAAAAGGTATGGCTCCCTCTATGCCTTTAGGTATAATCTCTTTGATCCATGTCCATGATTCACTATTGACGTATGATTGACGTGCAAAGATTTTATTCCGATTTGTTCTAATCATTATGATGAAAAATATTTCATTTGAGAAAATAATTATTTCAATCCATCTTAATAACGTAGTTGTTGATATGGCTTAATATTATGTTACTTTCCGTAATTCTCTTATAATATTATGTTAGGATTTTTTCAATAATGAAATACGGTTTGCTGTAAAGTAATAATTTTTCAGTTTGATGCATTGTGAATCGGACCTCACGTCCTGTCATTCAAGCAAAGTTCAAATGTTCAAAATACTTTTACCGTCTCGAAATTATTTAAATATTAAATATATTAAATTTCCCAATGAAATAGTGATTTTTCACAGAAATCTTAAGCACCTACCTTTTATGCTATCTCTGGATGTAGATAGGTACTACTAGCTGTTTACCAAGTTTCGCCGATACCGGTAAGTAGGTACACCCGTTCTTACATGAATCCATACAAATCACACATCAAAATATCGAAACAATTATTCAATTATTATTATAGTTTTTTTTTTATCTTTGTTCATTTTCATGACTAAAACTGGTGTTAATATGTTGGATTTTATTTAAAATGTAATATAAAAAGTTTGTGTTTATGCTCATCAACGAAAATCATCAACTGGCACCTTAAGTTTGTTGGTACTGTATTTTTTCAATTTTCTCAAAAACTATTATCAATACAGACACCGCTATAATTTTCCTACAAAATTCAATAGTACATCGACATATCAGAATTATTTCAGATTTTTTGGCTTTATAAGTTCGGAGATCAGGGGGGGGGGAACCAAAATTTTTCGTGCAGTCGGGCTTATAAATGAATAACTACGCATCATTTAGTAAAACGAACTACCAATACGAAATCTACGTTCAAAGCCCTTTCAAATGATACCAAACTCGGCTAGATTGGAAAACTTTTTTTTTTAAAGTCGTCCGTTTTTGGACCCTAAAAATTAGTAGAAAAATTATTTTCTCAATGTTTAGTCTCGCTTTACGTTTGGGTTAGCATGATTGACCACTATGCCGAATTTCAAGTCGCTAGCTTCTATAGTTGCTGAGAAAAGTGGCTGTGACAGACGGACGGACGGACACGAGAGTGATCTTATAAGGGTTCCGTTTTTCCTCTTTGAGGTTCGGAACCCTAAAAATGACGTCAGAAAGCTATCCATGTGATATTATTTTGAATAAACATGTTGATTTGATTTGATTATCTATCTTATCTATCTAAGGAAATTTTAGAATTTTTTGCTCTCAGGGTAGAGTCAACCAATAAGAAATTTCTACCTTAGAACTTTGTCACAGCAAAATTTTTGCAATTTATTTTCACATAATTATTAAGCCTAATGACGGAAAGTTCTAAATATTTGAAACCTAGGTTACTTAGATATAAGGACGTTGCTCTAAGTGTAAGATCCAGAAGAAATCCTAGCACGAATTATAAACGGCAAATGATTGTTTCACGCTGCGTCACACTGGACAGAGTTTCGTTACTACTAGTGAAACGTGGATGTTCAGAGGTTTCAAAATAACTCTGACTAACCCCCTCGGGGAATATAGTCGTTAGCATATGCTTATGCTAAATGATTGAATGGTAACTTTAGCATAGATTTTATTGGCCTAAAAAAAGTTCCTACGAATGGTAAATAATTTTATAAGGTTCAGACGCTGTGTACTGTAGGAACGCAACTTGTTTTAGCTTGGCTGCGAGAGGCTCAACGAAATGATGTACCTACTCGTTTTGATAGTTTAATAAAGATAAATTTTTGAGTGATAGCAGATGTACGAAAGAGATATATGTAGCTAAAATGAGTGGATGTGTCGGCAGAGGGCGCCCTCGTAGGACGTATTCTGATCAAATCAGTTGCGTCCTACAAAAAGGGGAGGTGCGGAGTACTCGAAACTGACGGGTATGTATGAAGAGATGTATGGATGTGAATGATGAAAAGATGTATGTAAGGATCGTAGTAGATGGCGCGCTCTGGTCTCTGCCTACCCCATTGGGAAAGAGGCGTGACGTTATAGATAGATAGATAGACATTTTTATCATGAAAAGTCAGTATAACGCAAGACGTCAATTTTCTTCTGGGGATCTTGCAAAAACGGATAGCTTCGAATCTTTGCTTTTTCGATATGTATTCCAAACTCAATCTAAAGTGGCCAGTACGGAACCCCGCGATATACCATCGCTACAGTACCCGCAGTACAACTTTGAACTTGTCTCGGATGATTTCATAGCAGCTTTCATAGAGAAAAATACTAATGATAAGGACATATCTATTTACATAGATTACTTTACAGACCAACAGCTTTACCTAAATTTTGTGAATAGATGTAAATGAAGCACCATTGCCCTTCATTTGAATTGCCCGCGCTTTTAACTTGTGGGCTTTATCCACGATGGCAGCACCAGTAGGCTGACACTATGTTCATGCTATTCTTTTTGGTTTTATGAAATGTCATAAAACAGTTCACGTTGTTAATTGTGAAAATATTAAGATTATTTGAAGCAATAGCTTTTAATGTTGTTTCTCTTTACAGGTTAGTACCTAGATAATAATAATTTGTACTTATGTATAGAAGTAAGTTGTGTGTGCAAACGCTTTTGTAAATCATTCATTTCTTAAAAATAAAATTTCTCTTTACAGAGCAACAACTTGGCTTTTTGTTTCAATAACCAACGTATTACATAGATATTATATTACAACTATCGGTCTAAACCCAAAACGTTTAAACGTAATAATAATTCATAGTGTAGTGTAGGTATTAATTATTCATTAAACCCAGT
The DNA here is from genome assembly GCA_963693445.1 of Agonopterix heracliana. Taxonomy (NCBI): domain Eukaryota; kingdom Metazoa; phylum Arthropoda; class Insecta; order Lepidoptera; family Depressariidae; genus Agonopterix; species Agonopterix heracliana. The sequence continues at coordinate 4,463,426 of OY856324.1, read as the reverse complement.
TCTGCAATAACATTTCTGATTTCTGATTTCCCAAAATGGTCGTACAATATGGAATTATCATCAATGACGCATTACTCTCAGGAACCAAGTTAACGCTACAAAAATTAATGAAACTTGATTTCTGCTTAACGTTAAAACAAAACATCGCACAAACTCAACGTTTTAAATCACTCATAGAAATATGACAGAATGTAAAGATCAGCTGCCGGATCTTGAACTATCTTATGAAGTTTTTTTTCACGAGACAAGTTGTAAAAGGACCGTAAATAACTAAGACATCTGTCAGGGACAGGCTTCGTCTTCGCTACTACTGTCCACATAAAGACTTGTCTTCACTGGAAGCATTCGATGTTGAGCATCAAATACTCGAAAGCGAGGAAAATATTCGTTTTTATTCGAGCTTATAAATCCAGCACGTTTCGAATGATACAAATTTCCAGGAAACATTCGATTACAGTATAATATTTTCCAGCACGTTTTGTATACTCGGAATAAATATTTACTTACATTATTTAATCTGGGATGCGATTTCATTACAAATTATAAACAGGGTGTAAACTTAAATAGGGTACGTTAAATATCGAACAGGGTACTTCAGACCATCAAACTGAACAACGTTTACAGGGACCAACATGGGAATCGCGATAAAAAACTCTGCTGTTTCATAAATGTTGATTGAGTAGCTTCTAACATTTTTTATGGAACAGCTCATTTCTTTTTTTTTTTTGCGGTTTTAAAGTTGGTCCCATAGTACAATTTGTTAAGTTTTATCGTCTGAAGCACCCCTTTTCGTATGTAACTCATTTAAGGCCTCCGCTCATTACAGCGATATTATCGAGCGATATTATCGAGCGATATTATCGCTGTGATTTTGCGATAATTGTTCTCAGTACATTTTGTATGGGGACGCGCGCGATCCTACACACTGCCGCGATATTATCGAGCGATAATATCGCTGCGATTTTGCGATAATTGTTCTCAGTACATTTTGTATGGGGACGCCTTCGATCAACAATATCTAACTAGATAACGCGTCAGCGCTCAAAACATGTCCCGGCAAATAACGCCTCACTATTGGAGTGAGGTCTTATTTTGAATTAGTTGCGTTCGAACAAAGCCAACGTAAGCACGTCTCGCAATGCCGCAGTGTTCCTTTTTTAAATTACTAGGAATTATGGTTGCTTTGAGGTCGAAATTATAATGTATTCGGACTGTTTTCTCGGTTCGTTAACAAAAAATGTTGTATATTCACGAGGACAGAATTTCTCTTTGATTTTGTATGCGACCCGTTATCTAGTTGTATATTGTTGATCGAAGGGGGACGCGCTCGATCCCACACACTGCCGCGATATTATCGCAACCTGACGCAATCTCTTTCTACTACATTCAGTGAAGGGCGCATGCGTGACGCGAATCGCGGAATCGCTGCAGTGTGTAAGGTGTCGCGATATCGCTGTCGATAATATCGCTCGATAATATCGCTGGATAATATCGCTGCAATGTGCGAAAGCCTTTAAGTTTACACCCTGTGGGCAGGATGTACATAGCCGCCACACGCTATGACTCTGATTACACCTCTTTAGCCTAATTCACAACTCATGCACTTTCGTCGATTGAGGGCGCTACGCACTTGCCCTTTTCGGAAAAGATCATTGAGCTATGGGAGGAAACCTGAAATAAAAACAACTGCTGTTTCATACATTTGAGTCGAGTAGGCATTGCAATTTACAATTAATTACATTGAAATTTCAGATTTCCTCCCATAGTAAAAGTTGTTTAGTTTTGATGGTCTGAACCACCCCTAAAAATATTAAAAGTTTTAAGAAAATCACCTAGTATTTATAGTTAGTATTATGAAGCGCTCGTTGGCGTAGTGGAGCTTCAGTATTGGAAACCATCACCGAAGTTAAGCAACGTCAGGTCCGGTCAGTCTTTGGATGGGTGACCGTTTAGTGGAATTTCATCTCGAGCGTTTCCGTGCTTCGGAAGGCACGTTAAGCAGTTGGTCTCGGATAGTTCCGTCAGATGGCGTTATAACTATTCGTTAAGCCAGGTCAGAGGCCTTATTAAGGCGGCTTGAAAATTCTCTGACAGCAAGTTGACCACTAACTTGCCTCCACGAACACGCACTGGGCCCGCGTGGTGGAGTATGGCCCACTCCCTCTCACCCTTATTCGTGAGAGGAGGCCTTTGCCCTGCAGTGGGATTCTACAGGCTATAACTTACTATATGAAAAGACCTTTAAATGGATTGTACTTATCTATGTTAGGTGTATCACTATATCACTGACCTAAATGGGGTAAGAATTGAAAAACAATGTTTGAACAACTAGTTCGCACTTGTCCCAATAGTAATGGATCGTTCGTTTTTGTGCCGACGGAATGTTTCTTTATCCCCTTGTAAGTAGGTAGGTACTTTTGTTATAATTCTGATGAGAAAACTTCTTTATAGTGCATCAGCACATGCCCACTATCTTACTTATTTTCGTAAATCGATTATTATAATAAAATTAATTTATTACTTGGAAATTTTAATTAAATTCAAGGATATTATGTGGATTCACAGTTATAAAGCTTAAATCATCTATAATTGTTTAGATTATAGCAACAGGATTTGAACCCGAGGCCAGTTAAGCAGTGGAGCACCCTACTTCTTAACTGGTTAGATGAATACCAAAGGAAATTATAGGTTAATATTTCGTCGCTGTCATTTCAAAAAGTCGTAATATGTTCTATTCGATTTCGAAAAGAGGCCTAAAGGTCGTATTGTTACAAAAACCTATGATGCAGCTTGAATTTAGTTACAATAACATCATACATAAATAGATACAGGAAAAAGAAATCTAATTCCATAAAAAAAAATTCCTAGTTCAAAAAGTCACAGAAAACTGAAAACAGTCTGTTTGCACATACGTTTTTTTGAAATAACAGCGACGATTTATAACAATTTTTACTTGCAATTATATTCCCGATGGGAGATAGAGATATTAAAAATATGATTGTTTTCAGAATATCCACTTTCAACAAACTCTGTCTAGTGTGACAGGTTGCGAGCCCAACGCCCCTATTAATGGACATAGTGGACACGGTACCCACCACGAAATTAAAGCTACATGCTATCCTTCTACATGGTTTCCGCACAATGTTTTTCTTCACCAAAAAGCCAGTGGTATTACATTCATCGTCTTATTTAAGATGTACGCTCTTTTCGATAAAGCATTCGCTAATCCTGTCTTTTTTTCCGCAAGTTCCTGATATGACTATTACACTAAGAGATCTTACAGACGAGCGAAACTTTTTGGTCGCCGTGGGTCGCAGAGGGTCGCGCTCATAGACTTTACGGTCGCCGTGGGTCGCGCTACCGTCGCGCGTCCCTCTGCGACCGCAAAGAGTCACTCGTCTGTTTTCAGTATCAAGTTCTTGCATAGACATATCGCTTGTATTATAAATACGAAATTAAAAAAAAAACATGATGGCTGACTACTTAAACGTCAACAATAAATTACCTACCTATCAGCGTAGGTATAAAAAATTCTGGTAAACGACAATGTGAAATGAAGTGGACACGAGCTGACGTACTATTATTTCATTAGGACGTGATTTAACGTGGCTTTCACGCTGTAACAAAGGACTATTATTGATTGTTAGAGCACTAACGCCCTTGTCGACACTGTGTTTGTGTCGATGACCTTTTGACAGATGAACATGTCATTAGTCATTACAGATAAATAGTATTAGGTATTTATGTTTACACACAAACTGTACTACTTCTTTGTTTAAGGCTAGGTTATCCCACTGCAAGCGTCTCTTTCTTGCAAGCATAAGTTTACAATTAGCCATCCCGCTCCAATTGAAAGCAGGATCGCAAAAAAACGTGTTTTTCGTCAATATGTTTGCTCATGGGAGTTTCTAAGCTAAAACGTCTCCTGAGTTCACTAGAAATATTTAATGTATTTAGTTAAGTACGAGAATAAAAAGTTAAATATCAGCAGTTTAATCATAGTATTGAAAAAACATAACAAAAAGGGGTAACTTTGGGATTTTTTTCTATCGAGTAAACTTAATCTAATCGTGTTATTGAGAACAGTCGCCCATCCGCCCGATCCTTAAATAAGACATAATTTAATTTCAGACTTTAAAACACAGTTTAAAACACTTTCGTTTGTGTTCAAAAAACGGCCTCGACGGTATAACAGCGTCTTAAAATAAGGAATTTGTACATACATTGGCTCACGATTGTAAACCATTATAGGGAAGTCGGAAATTGCTACAAATACAGAGTATATTTTAAGGCTGTAGAGCAGCTTCAGTATGGCTCACCCAAAGTTCTTGAAATTTTAAGGCGGGAGAGGCGATGATTAGGTGGCTAGCTTTACACAAATTGCAGTATAGACAACAAAATATTTTTAACGAATAGCTAGATGCCGTAGCCAAGTGACACGCTTAGATATGGTATTTTGATTAATCGATACGTTTTCTTTTCTAATGGCTATCATATTATACAACAGCACCCAAAAAAAAAATACAGAAATCATTATAGTTATCTCAAATTCGACGAAGCAGACATAATATTAACATGTTGAGACCATCAACTTAATATTACTAGCGTATTGAGACAGATTAGCCACATAATGTCACACTAGCAAAATGACACGTTACCAAAACGTCTCATTATGCTTTACCATGGCTTTACAGGTAGTATTTTATAGTACTTACTTTGTGGCTTTACAATCTTACTTTGCGTCTTAATTTTTGTACTTTTTCACTATTTTATTATGAAATAAGCTAAATAAGCCTAGTCTTAGTGCGTTCACACACGATGACGCATTGATGCAGCGGCAGACGTCAGTCCGTCATTTGTGAAGCAAGGAGTTGTATGAAACCGCACGTAGAAGCACACACGGTAACGCATTGACGCACCGGGTGTGGTTCTATGGACTGACATCTGCCGCTCCGTCAGTGCGTCATCGTGTCTCGTATCTTATATTAGTTAAGAAGTGCGAGCGTGCGGTGCGGTGTGCGCAACGAGGTGGATCCACGACCTGGTGAAGGCGGCGGGAACCCATTGGATGAAGAAGAGTTAATCTACTTTTTCTGGATGAGCGCGTCACATCCTCGGCTCCTTCTACACTTTCCATCAGGAGAGCTAAAGCCAAGCGCAAGTCCATTTTGAATAAAATAAATAAATGCAGCGCAGGACCGGTCGTTGTAGCGATCTGCGGGGGAGGCCTACGTCCAGCAGTGGACGCCTTTCGTCTGAGATGCTGATGTTATTCTTTGTATAATATCTCAAATAAGTTAAATGTACATTTCTTTTTATAAAAACACCGTAGCGTAGTGTCTACTTCAATTGGAACATACGATACTATACACTTGTTCAGATTCAAGCCCCAAGGATAAAATAAAGGTGACTGAAAACATTTCTGTACTAACATTAACAAGAGCTCCCCAAGGTATTACGAGGTATCTTTTTATCCTTAGGATAAAAAACAGAGTAACAGTAGGCTATAGATAGGGTTCCGTTAGTGGCTTTTTCAATTAAGGCCCAATGGTAGGACGAAATACCTTGGAGGCGTCTTTTATTTTTCATTTTACGACTAGATTTATACCATTTACCGAAACTAAAGTCATACCTCAGTATTTTTGGATAGTTTATCTAGTGATAAACTGAATACACGATTAGAATAACTTCACTCGATAGAAAATCGTCACAAAGATGACGTATTTTCATGCATTTTAAACATTTTTCTCGTTTTAGATGAACTTAAAATAGTTTCCAATTGTTGGTAAATAAAAAAATTCTATAAAAAGTGCTTTTGTTCATTCTTTTTAATCGAAAATACGGCACACTCACACACTTTTCGGAGGGCTGGGCAATCGCGTTTCTCAAATTTCATTGACTTTAATTGCTTAGTATTGAAAATATCACCATAGTACGTTTGTATGGAGCGTGCCCCAAATAATATGTTAACAACTTTTTTCTCCAAAGGAAAAATAAATTTCTGTGAACCCATTTCATTTCGTTTACATATTTAAATTTCATAATAATAAAAGATAGCATAAAATAATATCGACGAAATGTAGGAAATTTTTCGAGTATCTACGAAAGAAAAACTTCTCTGAATTATTGGGTTAGTGCCATCTCTCCCCGTTCCCAGCTCCACCCGTCCCAACTGAACCCGATTTTATTGCCCAACTATAAATGTAATTAAATACCATATCAAAAACAAATTCCCAACTGCACCCGACTGTAAATGTTTTAATAATAAACTGGTACACTGAAGAAGAAAAATGCAGAGGTGTTTTCTTAATCGTGTTTATTATTTATCTACTCGTAGATCACAGATTTAGTTATCACAATTACAATTTTCATAAATCAAATAATTAGGGCAACTATTGGTGTAAGTAACAAGTTTTATTTACACCAATATAGGGTCCTTCTTAATATGCTGACACTTTTTTAAGGAGATGATCAGACCGTCAAACTGAACAACTTTCTCTATGGCACCAACATCGAAATTGAGGCAAAAAATCCTGCTGTTCTATACAAAACTGCAAACCTACTCGAGCCAAATGTATGGGGAAGCTGATTTTTTTTTCGCCATTTCGTTGTTGGACCCATAGAGAAAGTTGTTCACTTTGACGGTCTGATCATCCCCTTAAGAAAGTGTCAGCATATTAAGAAGGACCCTGTATATGCCCAAGTGAAAGAAAGTACGTAGGTACTTAAAAATCAATAAGATAAAAACGATCGTATAGTCTAGATTGTCAAAGAATACAATGCAAAAATACGAGAACCTTATAATAGTACCATGTAATGTTTATATTTTTTTCTGACTAATCTCGAAACAACGAAAAAAAATATGTTTAATTAAAAAATAAACATTATAAAACGGTAAACACAAAAATCAACATTAGGAAATGAGAAATAGTAATTTTCTAAAATTATTAAAAATCAACAAAAATAAAAAGGAAATAAAAAAGGAAAAATGTTAACTATATCAAATATTTTTTCAATGTAATAAAGAATTGAGCTAATTGTGTGTAAAAATCTGTAAATTGGTAATTGTTTTTACTTATATTGTGTAGTTAATGTGGCAATAGCTTGATCGGTTTGTTACGGAATGTTTATATTTTTTCAGATTAATCGCGAAAAAACGAAAAAATATTTTAAATTAAAAAATTTGCAACGCTACTATGTCTATCTCTTTTCTTCACCGACAGCGCTTAAGACAATAGGGTTATAGCAGGTAAAAAACAATCTGAATGCAACCCTACAAACTGAACGACAAATTAGATGTGTTGAAAGGTTTAATACACAAGGACAGATATTTTAACTGCAACAACTAAATTACTTACTTAACTTTAACTATATCGATAAAAGCACAAATCAACATTAAGAAATTTCCGTAAATATGTCCTTAATTAAGTCTTTTTAAAAATGATTTAACCGAAACACTTTTTGACTTTGATTGTACTAAAATGAAACCAATTTAAATTATGGATATATCGTAAAATTATATTTTAATAAAATTAATCGAGTGTAAATAAAATCGGGTTCAGTTGGGACGGGTGGAGCTGGGAACGGGGAGAGATGGCACTAACCCATTGCGAGGGTTAGTGCCATCTCTCCCCGTTCCCAGCTCCACCCGTCCCAACTGAACCCGATTTTATTGCCCAACTATAAATGTAATTAAATACCATATCAAAAACAAATTCCCAACTGCACCCGACTGTAAATGTTTTAATAATAAACTGGTACACTGACGAAGAAAAATGCAGAGGTGTTTTCTTAATCGTGTTTATTATTTATCTACTCGTAGATCACAGATTTAGTTATCACAATTACAATTTTCATAAATCAAATAATTAGGGCAACTATTGGTGTAAGTAACAAGTTTTATTTACACCAATATAGGGTCCTTCTTAATATGCTGACACTTTTTTAAGGAGATGATCAGACCGTCAAACTGAACAACTTTCTCTATGGCACCAACATCGAAATTGAGGCAAAAAATCCTGCTGTTCTATACAAAACTGCAAACCTACTCGAGCCAAATGTATGGGGAAGCTGATTTTTTTTTCGCCATTTCGTTGTTGGACCCATAGAGAAAGTTGTTCACTTTGACGGTCTGATCATCCCCTTAAGAAAGTGTCAGCATATTAAGAAGGACCCTGTATATGCCCAAGTGAAAGAAAGTACGTAGGTACTTAAAAATCAATAAGATAAAAACGATCGTATAGTCTAGATTGTCAAAGAATACAATGCAAAAATACGAGAACCTTATAATAGTACCATGTAATGTTTATATTTTTTTCTGACTAATCTCGAAACAACGAAAAAAAATATGTTTAATTAAAAAATAAACATTATAAAACGGTAAACACAAAAATCAACATTAGGAAATGAGAAATAGTAATTTTCTAAAATTATTAAAAATCAACAAAAATAAAAAGGAAATAAAAAAGGAAAAATGTTAACTATATCAAATATTTTTTCAATGTAATAAAGAATTGAGCTAATTGTGTGTAAAAATCTGTAAATTGGTAATTGTTTTTACTTATATTGTGTAGTTAATGTGGCAATAGCTTGATCGGTTTGTTACGGAATGTTTATATTTTTTCAGATTAATCGCGAAAAAACGAAAAAATATTTTAAATTAAAAAATTTGCAACGCTACTATGTCTATCTCTTTTCTTCACCGACAGCGCTTAAGACAATAGGGTTATAGCAGGTAAAAAACAATCTGAATGCAACCCTACAAACTGAACGACAAATTAGATGTGTTGAAAGGTTTAATACACAAGGACAGATATTTTAACTGCAACAACTAAATTACTTACTTAACTTTAACTATATCGATAAAAGCACAAATCAACATTAAGAAATTTCCGTAAATATGTCCTTAATTAAGTCTTTTTAAAAATGATTTAACCGAAACACTTTTTGACTTTGATTGTACTAAAATGAAACCAATTTAAATTATGGATATATCGTAAAATTATATTTTAATAAAATTAATCGAGTGTAAATAAAATCGGGTTCAGTTGGGACGGGTGGAGCTGGGAACGGGGAGAGATGGCACTAACCCGAATTATTGAGGTTCTTTTTTTTACGGAACCTTAAAAACGGATGTGGCAACAATGTTCTGTAGTCGTAAAGCATTCAGCCCGATTACATATTTACGTATATGTAATCAGAATACATGTGGCTTAGTATTTTATTCAAAACAACTGGTTTTTAGGTCGTTTTTTGGCTCAAAAAGAGTCGAGCATTCATCATTAATTAAATAAATAAATAACGCTCTCAGGCACATACATTGTAATGGTTCCAAGTAAACCTTAGGCTTTTTGTTATGGGAACCATACAATAACGGCACAAACATAATAATATAACATCCATGACCGAACCGGGATTCGAACCCAGGTTTGATGGTTTGGCAGTCCGGCGTGGTAACCATTACACCAACCGGGTCGTTCAATTAGCTTGAATCTAATTTAAGAGTCCTTTTATACCGTTCAGTAAAGTAAACACAATACATCAAATATTTAAAAAGTCAATCAATAAAAACTACGTTAAAAACTAAAATTAAGTAGTTAATTAAAATTTAAAAAAAATTTGCCGTCCAAAAACAATGTTTATTGTTTTTTGAAAAGTGATATTCCATAAGCTATTTTTAAGCAATACTTTATGGATTTTTATTGGTGGATAAAAATGAAGAAAAAAAAAAACGTCCACTTTTAAATTTATTTCGATATCATTTAAACATTAAATTTTTTTCATATTCTAGTGGAATATTTAGGTAGAACCTATAGTCATCATCATCCCAGCCTATAGACGTCCAATGCTGGACATAGGCCTCCCCCAAGGATCACCATAACGACCGGTCCTCGGAATCAGAAATGAAGAAATCCTCAGAAGAACCAAACTAGCTGACATTGCCCAAAGAATTGTTAAACTAAAGTGGCAGTGGACGGGGCACATTGCTAGCAAAACCGATGGCTGATGGGGCTGAAAAGTTCTAGAGTGGCGACCGCGTACCGAAAAGCGCAGCGTGGGTAGCACCCGCTGGTGGGGCGCCCTGTGACTGAACGGTAAACGGACTAGCGCCTACTTTCACGTTATTTCTGCGACTCTATCCAGACCCTCTAGTAGGAATTGAATTTTTGTTCGCGTGCGAGTAGAGAAATCATACTAGCGTTGCAGGAATTACATGTATTATTATTATCTCCAAATGTAGTAAATTAAAGAACATTTAAAGTACATTTTCAAATTTAAATTAACGATGTCACCTCAAAGGGAAACACGTCAACAATGTTTATCGTTAACAAACCAAAAATGAAACTCAATCTTAGAAACCGTTTTGTAATTTCAGACTCAACGTATTTTTCGAGAAAGATTGACACAAATGAGACAATTTAATTGTAAGGCTGATGGATACTAAGCTATTGGCTTAGAGTGTGTATAAAGCCTAGTTACTAGCTTTTTGGTGGCTTCCAGTCATGTACCTCATGATCAGCCGTCATACGTCCCACTGCAGGGCACTTGCCTACCCTCTAGGAGGTGTATGGGCGTTAATCCACCACGCGTGCCCAATGCAGATTGGTAGACTTCACATATAAAATAAATAAAATAAAATAAATAAATAAATAAATAACGCTCACAGGCACATACATTGTAATGATCCCAAACTAAGCACTAAAGGCTTTTATTATGGAAACCATACAACAACGGCACGAACATATAACATCCATGACCGAACCGGGATTCGAACCCAGGACCCTGGTTTGGCAGTCCGGCGTGGTAACCATTACACCAACCGGGTCGTCTAAACAGAACAGAACATATACATCAGAATTTCTTCTTCTGCATATGCAGATTTCCTAACGATGTTTTCCTTCACCGTTTGAGAGCGTACGTACGCTCATACGTACATAAGTTAGAAAAACTCATTGGTACGTGGCATGTTGTCCTATTTGCGGATTCGAACCCGGACCTCATGATTGCGAGTCCATACCTCTCCGCAATGCGCCACCGAGCTCTCAAAAGTCATGTCAAGTCAAGTCATGTACCTATATAAATTGTATTCATTGACCATATGGAGCTGGCACTGTACGGTGGTGAGAAGTTTTTGAGATGTACGGCTGGAGGAGAATAGACGTTGGACAGATCGAATAACAAAATAGACAACCGGAGGGAAAAAATTATCGAACACTACATACGACACGTAACTTCTTTAATACTTACAATATGGAGTGATAAATAGTCGTAAAGTAATTATTATTTGCTGTGCTATGTTGGCGATTAAAAATATTTTACGCGCTGCGCTGTTTCTTTAGCCTACAGAATACTAATACAGTTAGAAGGCAAGGAAAGAAAGGCATAAAGTTTAAGTAAACCAGGTTCCATTACTACGAAGTTAAATTGTTGCTTAACCAAGTTAAAATAAAGAGCCGCCTTCAAATGCCTCTCCACCAGAGGTGTGCGAGATATTTCGAAGTGGTGAGCGAGGAAATTTATGATCCTATAGTTCGCTCGCTTAATCACGTCATCATTTTATGGAAGCTGAAGCTATTCTATTGGTGACTAGTGAGAGCCTTCGTCTGAGTGGACTTCAGAGAAACATCGTTTTATGCTTTTCTGAAAACCTCATACTGATTGGTTCAGTGAAAACTGAAATACGAATAACGATCATTTTTAAATTCTATAAATTAGGGCGGTACCTCCTGTCATATATGGGAGAAGTTACCGACAAAATCGATATATAATCCACCATTATACAATTGTGTGGAATGATGGAAAGAACGTTTTTTTTTTATTGAGTTTATGTATTTATGTAATTTGCCACATACATGCGGAATTATTTCGGACGGAATTGAATTGAAACGTATGGATTTGAAATTCCGTTTGGAATTCTGGAGAGGGAAAATCTATACGAAATTATAATTATTTTGATTCATAATTCCGGATCAGAATTCCATCTGTGTGTGGCAGGCGTAACGATCAAACGACCTGCTTCTGGTGAGTTCTTGGCTTTAATAAGAAGACCGTGACAACAAAGAAAATTTTAATTAAACTTGTTGTAACTTTTGTTCCAGCGATTGTACAAAATGGCAAGCCCCACAAATCAAGTCTCCAAAGAGACTTCTTATTCTGAAATTATCCTTTGCTAATTGATTGGAACTAGAGTTTGTGATACGCAAGCAAATAAATCCCGTATTGGCGATTTATGGTATCCACGATAATTAATTATGGGACTTCCGCCTGCCATACACTTCCGGAATTCCGATTTCATAGGATTTCATAGAATTTCTTTCGGAATTAGGTTAAATTAAAAAAGAAATCGTTCAGTAATAAAGTATACATACCAATACGAGTACATTTATATCGTTGTAGCCAATAGTCAATCAATCAATAATACGACTACGCAATCCGTACCATAATATCCCAATCCCGCGAACTTTAGGATCAAAACGGAACTGCCCGGTAAACTCTATATGAAATTTAAAGTTTTTTCATAATGAAATGTTTATTGTTACTTAATAGTTATATTCTACTTTATGAAAGTTTGTGTTAATTTCTCTTTGTTGGGAGAAAATAGAAAACTAACGCCTCAGATCGGAGTTTTATTTAAACGGACTAGTTTTTTTTTTATATAGGTACAGGGTCCAACTTAATAGTATGCTGATAATTTTTAAGGAGATGATCAGACCATGAAACTGAACAACTTTCATTATGGCACCAACATGTAAGTACATTATGCATGCTGTGTTTACCTATAATTGGTAGTGCATTTTGCTCAGTGCCTTTAACATAGTTATTTGTAAAATTTTAATGTAACTACTGTTGGTAAACCTAATAAATAAATAAAAATAAAATAAACATCGAAATCGCGAAAAATAAAACAGTCCCTCCATACAAAACTGCAAACCTACTCGAGCTAAATGTATGAGACACCGGTTTTTTTTTCGCGATTTCGATGTTGGTCCCATAGAGAAAGTTGTTCAATTTGATGGTCTGATCATTCCCTTAAAAAAGTGTCAGCATATTAAGTTGAACCGTGTATGTGATCCACTGCAGGGCTCAGTCCTACCTTAAAGAGGGTGTATAAGGGCAAGCACGTATCCAGACTTTTGTTTCGGGGGGGGGACAATTAATTTTCGGGGGGGGGGGGGGGATATTCATAGAAAAACAATAAAAAAGTTAGTGCTGTAATCACTTTTCCATACAAATTTTTGGATTTCGGGGGGGGGGGGGGGGGGATAAATCCCACCTATCCCCCCCCCCCCCCCCCCTTGATACGTGCGTGTATAAGGGTTAGACCACAACGCGTGCCCAAAGCGGATTGGGAAACTTCACATATCCGAATGTCTTCTTCAGCGTTTGCAGTTTTCCTCTCTATGATTTAAATTCCTTCACCGTTTCAGAGCACAACTTTGACAAACAAAACTTGACTGGTTCTTGCATTGAAGTACTGTTGTCTGGCAAGTAGCAGAGACAGCGAAAACCTAAGAAAATTAGCCATTATCTAGATAAAAGAAACTAAGCAGATGGCAACAAGCACGTGGCCTAGTTATTGATGGTCGGTCGTTAGGAATTTCTCAATTACCAATTTCTTCAGGGCCAGACGATTATTAAAGCATGCTTCGTTTAATCCTACTTTTATTACAGTGACGTTCATAATTACAATACAAGACATAAAAATACTTCTTACATGTCTTTAATAGTAGATTGTATCACAAGGGCGTAAAATAATATTTTTAAGGCGAGGGCGCTATTTTGAATCCAGAGCATAGCGAAGGATTCTTGAGTAGAATCCCGAGCGCAGCGAGGGATTCTAAAGTAGAATCCTGAGCGCAGCGAGGGATTCAAAGTATGCCGCCCGAGGAAAAAATAATTTTGCGGCCGAGTGATACACTCTACTTTTCATCCCCCTCTATGAGGAAAATAAATAAAAGGCGCTTCTAGTTTAATATTTGCGTTCGGTCTCTTTGGTCGCGGACCTATGTAGCAAAAATACATGTTCCAAATTCAAAACTCATCATTGCCCGCTGTAAAAGTCTCTTAACAAAAAGTGCAACTTTAGGCGCACTTAAAGAGGACTAAAGTGACACTTTTTGAATAGATGGGATGAAAAATTAATTTTATTTCTAAAAAGGCATTTTGAAAAAGGAACAAGATGTCATCTATCAGACGATGACAAGAGTAGTAAAGTCACACGTTCAAATCTGCAGTAGAAAATGTCTAAATTTGTATGGAAATCTTTCGAATGCTTCTTTCCTACTGCTGATTTAAAAGTGTGACTTTCAAAAATCGCACTCCAGAACAGCGGCAAATTATAAGCCACACAAAATAAGTATGAATGCTGTAAGGTGATACTAATACGTCATATTTGATTATTAAACTTAGTCGTATTACTTATGTAGGTATGTTTACAGTCGGAGAGTCGGCGTAGTACTAAGACCAAAAGAGCTCGGAAACGTAATTTCCGAGCTCTTTTGAATGTGCCATTTTTGGACCGCTGATTGTGTGTCTACTTCTGTTATATAAGAGGTCAATGAAGATACCCTAATATCCTAAACTTGCCAGACAAAAAGTTATGTGAAAAAGGTTACTATAAGCTCGATGATTATATGAATGACTAAAATGTCTGCATGGTCTTGACCTAGGTCTTGACTATGTTACGCTATGTTATAATAATAATATATTATTGTGCTATGTAATTAACTTGGTTTAATTTGTTTTGTCTCAGTATATACCTAGGTACCTACATAATATATAGGGTCCTTCTTAATATGCTGACACTTTTTAAGGGGATGATCAGGACCATCAAACTTAACAACATTCTCTATGTGACCAACTTCGAAATTGCGAAAAAAAAATCGGCCCTTCCATACAAAACTGCAAACCTACTCGAGCCAAATGTATGGGACAGCAGATTTTTTTTTTCGCGATTTCGATGTTTGTCCCATAGAGAAAGTTGTTCAGTTTGATGGTCTGATCATACCCTTAAAAAAGTGTCAGCATATTAAGAAGGACCCTATATATGTGTGTTTTGTAGGGTTTCTGGCCGCATCTTCTCCGCAACGGAACACCTTCCGGCACGGTGATAGAGTCAAAGAATGTCGTCAGTAAACTATAAGTACCTACTTATAATAAGTCAATGGTACTACGTGACATTAAGCAACGTCGAAGCAGCCGAAGTTAAGCAACGTCAGGTCAACCAGGTCCGGTCAGTCTTTGGATGGGTGACCGTTTAGTGGTATTTCATCTCGAGCGTTTCCGTGCTTCAGAAGGCACGTTAAGCAGTTGGTCTCACGCGGATAGTTCCATCAGATGAATTTGTAACTATTCGTTAAGCCAGGTCAGAGGCCTTATTAAGGCGGCTTGAAAATTCTCTGACAGCAAGTTGACCACTAACTTGCCTCCACCAACACGCACTGGGCCCGCGTGGTGGAGTATGGCCCACTCACTCTCACCCTTATTCGTGAGAGGAGGCCTTTGCCCTGCAGTGTGATTCTAGAGGCTTATAACTTACTTATTTACTATGTGACATTATTTTGAATAAAAGAAATTTAAGTTTTGAGTTTGTTTATTCTAGCCCGTTTTCTAGTACAAAACTCAATTGAAAATAAAACGTTTCAAGTTCTCAAAGATTGTATCAAATAAGCAGGAAATAAGTAGGTACTTTATTGATACCAATCTAAAAGAGCAGAACAAGTCTATTCTCCTGAAGTACTCTCCGACGTAGAGTTTGATGCCAAACAATGCTCGTAGAAAGAGCTCCAGTTGTTCCCAATAAGCCGATGTTATTGGAAACTCGTTAAAAACCAGTTGCCACGTGGAACAGAACCGATGGTTCACATAAGAAGCCCTGCATAACAAACGATTTACGCTGTTATTGTGTAGCAACAAGGACTTTGTTAAGAGACTTAACTGAATTCGCTTGAGTGTTTCTGCAATGCGCCTGGATTATGTCCTCAATAAGCTGGACTACGATATAGCTATGATTATAGTTCAGGCGCTCTGCTAATTAACTCTGATAAATTAAGTTAAAGTTTTGAATGGTAATAGATGAATTATTTAGTATGAACTTTGTACCAGGTATATTTAATAGTGTAGATAGACAGGGTGTTAGGGTTAACAGTTGCATTACTTTGAGGGGTGATAGTACCCATGATACTAAACAACTTTCCATAAGAAATCTAACTATAGGAAATTAGCAAAAAAATTTTCATCGTACTGTCATCTGAATCTCTGGAATTGTCATTTATTTCACCTCCCAAGACTTTTCTCTTCACCCCAACCCCCGTTGTGTCTCACATCCCAGTATAATTATGCTTTCTACAGTGTGTGTGTGTCTGACTCAAAGTCAAATGTGTGTGTCAAAGAATCATCTATTACCTTGCTCATACATAGATCTCAGTCGCCTTTCTGACCTTTCCATATCCATTTCTGATCGTAAAACTACTATATAAAACAAGAATACATTTTTTGTCCACAAATCCGTTACCCCAGCTGTGTGGCCGTGTGTAAGATGCCCGAACTAGTATTATATAATCTGTGCCCGAACTAACACGTCACTATCCCCTCTTGTAACTCTTTAAGAGAAGTTTAAATTCCAAGAGCGCAAATGCGCGCTGCATACAAACGTACTATGGTGATATTTTCAATAATATCCTATTAAAGACAATGAAATTTTTCAGAAACAATCTAGAAACGAATCTCTATGCTTGTATGAAGTCAGATTTTCGTTAAAATATACAGTTTTCATTCTAGGATTAATTTAAGATTTGTATGGAAATCTTTGAGGCACTGTAACTTTAAAACTATACATTTTAACGAAAATCTGACTCCATACAAGCATAGAAATTTGTTTCTAAATTGATTCTACAAAATTTCATTGACTTTATTTGGTTAGTATTGAAAATATCACCATAGTACGTTTGTATGGAGCGCGCCAACGGTAATATACCCTTAGCTCTAGCTTCTAGAAGCCACAAATAATTAGGGTGATAATTTTGTGAAATACTCTCACTTAAATAACTAGGTGGGTATAACATACCCGGCCAGAGTCTCGGGTTAAGTAATGCAACGTTTACCCTAACACCCTGTACCTACATAACTAAATTTAAAATTATTATGATGAGGTTACTGCAATATTGTCTGTGTGGTACAGAATATGAGTAAATTCTCCAGTTCAGTATTATTCACCACGTAATTTCCCTGGCGAATTTAGATGTGTCTGCGACTTTGTAAACGCAAATCGCAGAGCGTACAAATAGGTACA
The DNA here is from genome assembly GCA_963693445.1 of Agonopterix heracliana. NCBI lineage: Eukaryota > Metazoa > Arthropoda > Insecta > Lepidoptera > Depressariidae > Agonopterix > Agonopterix heracliana. The sequence goes on along the minus strand of OY856324.1, from coordinate 4,446,136 downwards.
TGCTCATCATCATATCGTATGGCATTTTTGTCTTCCTGCTTGGATCCGAGGGCGGGGGGTTAAATTTCGAGGTCGAGTTGTTTCAGCCAGTCTTCCGCTGCCGGGGTTAGCCTGTGGAGTTCTTCGATTCCACCGGGGAAACGGCGCAGAGTGCACTCGTTTACCACATGGGAGAGGGTCTGGTCAGGTGCCCCGCAGTCGCAGGTTGGTACATGCTGATTTCATCGTTTTCTCTTTAGTCTTAACGCTATGCCGATGTCGTATCCAATATCTTTCACGCTATCAATACAAAAAAATCATAACCACGCAGGATCGTGGAGTAAAATGTAAGCAAATGCGTTATTCCTGTCTCGCTCGCACTTGCTCAGTATCGCAAACGCTTACTTCTTCTTTAAAATTTTTCCCATTTGTATGAAGTGTCCAATGTGTCTTTTTTTTTTAATTGGAAACACTTAGCAAAATGTATCAGCTAAAAATAAATTAAATCTGCTCTTTTAATTTGCTTTAATGAAAATAATATGCTAAAATTCAAACCTAGGTAGGTATTTTACCATCATTATTCTTGCTAATCATTCAGACGAATCGTTGAACAAAAAACTTTAGCTAACGTTTGAAAAACCTAATTTACAATTCCCTGAAACTGATGTTTAAGACAAACCCTCATCCATTTACTTTGGAACAAACTTGAAAACTTAAAACCGAGTAATTTGTTTTAGGACCAAATCATTAATCTTTTACGTTCCTTAATTAAAGCATAATAAAACATCAAATAGAAGTTACTCGTAGGTACTTCACTCAAGTAGTTACCGTAGTAAAAACTGTTATTGAAATGATTTTTAAGACTTGGATATTTTAAATATCAAGTAAGTATATGCTATGCTATCATATATTTAGAATGCAACATATTATTCAGATTTGAGAAGCTGAAGGTGCCAAACTAGAAATGGCACAAAAAAGAAACGAATAGCGTGCTTTGTTATCTAAAGACCTTAGACAAGATTAACCACTTGTCTAAGGTCTACTATTGACCCAGGTCAAGACCAGGGCCTCTACCCGGACATTCGAACTTCGCAATTGCGTGACAGTTTTCGTTCCAATGTCAACTCTATTACAATGAAGCTCGGACCGAAGCGGTCACGATATATCGAAAATCGAAAGTCCGGGTGACTTCCGGGGTAGAGGCCCTGGTCTTGACCTGGTCCAATAGTAGACCTTAGACAAGTGGTTAAACTTGTCTAAGGTCTTTAGATAACAAAGTACGCTATTCGTTTCTTTTTTGTGCCATTTCTAGTTTGGCACCAGTGCCTGCTAAGTAAGTGGTATATTCATTTTTTACTAGCAGGGACTGAGGCTCTGTGAGTCCATTCTGCCATTTAATACGTTCGTGGTCAGTGACTGGCTATAGCAGTGATAAGTTGATAACTGATAACAATACATTTTTATTGTGTTCACTGCCCATTAAATTTTAATGAACAGTGGATGTAATACCAGAAACCTACATGCCAGAAAAATCCAGTAATACGTTTAAGAGCTCATTGATATAAGATTATGATACAGGCTGAAATCGATCTACCGCCATACCCTGCACGAATACGACTTCAATCTTAATAGAAAACACCAAAAAAATGGATAATCAGTTTCAATAGTGGTTTCAAACGCATGTTTGACCTTCGCACGCTGAAATTATCCTGGGGCATAATAGGATATAACGTCTGGGCATTAACTAAGTCCACGATTCGGAAAGAGATACCCCTTTCATTCGCATTTTGAGAACATTTCCCTCGGTTTTTTTCCAATTAAAACAATCTGAGTCGACTATTTGCTGAAACTTTCACTTAGCCTGCCCTCCAAGGTCTACAGACCGATTTTAACAATTTGTTTTCAGTATCCTGAAATTCTTAATGTGGTTGGATCAACAAAAATGTAAAATAATGTAAATAAAGTAAGTTAGTAGCCTGTAGGGTTCCATTGCAGGCCTTTTCTCACGAATAAGGTGAGAGGGAGTAGGCCATTCTCTACCATGCGAATCTTGTCTAGTGCGGTTTGGTAGAAGCAAGTTACTGGCCAACTTGCTGTGAGATATTTTTTCTGGCCTGGAAAATGATGTACATAAACTAAATTTTCTTTTCAAACGCAAGCTCAACAATTATTATTTTATTCAAAATAATAATATCACATAGATAGCTTTCTGACGTCATTTTTTGACTCTACTACCGTGACGGAAGGTGTTCCTTTGTAGAGAAGGTGCGACCAGAAACTCTACAACACATCTTTTAAATAAAACAAAATATAGGAAGTATAATTTACGAATACAATCAATCAGTTTTTGAGCCTCAGTACAGTAAAGACAGAATTGGAAACATTGTCCCTTAAATTATGCAGGTGTTTAAAATCTATCACATAATAATATAAACTATATACCTACGCAATGTAGTCCTCATTTTATACTATGCCTATCGACTCGAATTGCTCAAGTATCCAGTCACTCTTATTCACCCCTATTCACAGATTATATAATACTATACAGTACAGATGCCCAACGTCGAACAATGGAACGCGACTGCCGTAACGCGGGCAGTCTTCGGGCAAAGTAAATTGCTTTATTTTCCGAGGCTCATGAGATTTGTTTGTAGTCAGATCATGTATTTTTAGTAACAATTTACACCTTTACGTAAACATTAATTACAAATCGATACCATAACGCCATATATTGCAATTTTTTCAACAAAAATTTCATTTGTATGAGATAGGACACCATGCCCCTATTCCATTGAATAATCTCCGTAATTTTCTGTGAGCGCGAAATGGAAACGCGACCCACGACGGAAGGGTAAAGGATCATGTTCCTATGTCAATATTTCTTTCGACCCATTCTACTTCCTCTGGTGAAGAAGGCATCAACCTCAATTTCGAGTGCTTACTTTTACTATGCAAAGTGTTTCTTGTTCATTTTGCGTTTGTGAAGCGCTTTTTGAAAAACTTTTATGCTATTTTCTATTAGTTCGAGACGACCCTATAGCTCAGTCTGTAGTGAACCTGCCTGCTGAACTGACAGTCACGGGTTCGAAACCCGCAAGTTACAAATATTTGTATGATGAATAATGATAATAATGTAGGTAGTGTTGTAATATGATAATTGTAGGGTGAAATTGATATCTGAACATAGCAATAGCAAACCGACCGCAGCATAAAAATTTGCTGAGTCGAGGAGACATAGTATGGAACAGCAGATTTTTTTCTACGATCGGTATGCTCCCATAGTAGAAGTTTGTTCAGTTCATGGGTAGACTCTTAGTTTAAAAGGATGCCATTGACTGCCAACAGTACACACGGTCCAACTTAATACGCTGACTACTTCTGAACAACTTGCTGACCAACGTCGAAACACACAACTCAAAACAGTTGTTCCATATGAAACTGCAATCCTACTTGACTAAAATGTACCTTTTTAGCACATATATAGGGGATAGCACAGATTTTTTTTCGCGATTTCGATAATGGTCCCATAGAGAAAGTTGTTCAGTTAAATAATCTGATCATCCTGTTGAAAAACCCTATATTTGCGAACAATGGAAACGCTGTGCTGCTGCATGCTGCTCAAATTGTCGTAAAAACATTGTTGCATTCGACTCGTTGATGTTATGTTAGTAATCTCGGCTACCCCGATTGCACTCAATGGGATGTGCCATAAAAACAGAAATACTTTTCAATACCCGCTTCAATACTACGAGCTGTACGCTTGTAGATATAATGTGGGGTTTTCACTAGGAGCATTCGAATATTAGGGTCTTTCTTAATATCATCATCATCATATCAGCCGATAAACGTCCACTGCTGGACATATGCCTCCCCATAAATGGGGGGATTTGCCATAATCGCCACGCTTGGCAGGCGGGTTGGCGATCGCAGTTGGATTGAATGTGTGTACTCAGAGGATGCTGCTGCCCATCCTCCAGTAGATCCCTTAGTCGCCTTTTACGACACCCACGGGAGGAAATGGGATGGTGCTACTCTTAGCCGACACCACACGGACTTTCTTAATATGCTGACACTTTTTTATGGGGATGAACAGACTGTCAAACTGAAAAACTTTCTCTATGGCACCAACATCGAAATCACGAAAAAAAGTCAGCTGTTCCATACTAAACTGCAAACATCCTCGAGCCAAATGTATGAGACAGCTGATTTTTTTCTCGCGTTTTCGCTGTTGGTGCCATAGAGAAAGTTGTTCAGTTTGATAGTCTGATCGTCCCTTAAAAAAGTGTCAGCGTATTAACAAGGACACTGTATGTATAACAGATACTGGGTCGTATTTGGTCCAACGTTTGTCGTAAGCAATACAACGCAGAAACGCAGCCAGCATGGGCACGTTTGGGCTAGGTACGGCTAGGGATCTTTTGGATTAATTAGTGTTTGACGTGGCATGTTGCTGAAGGGGTATTTGTAAGCAATTTTGAAGACGCATGTTGCCAAAGCAGTTTTTGTTAGGGTTCCGAAGTCAACAAGGAACCCTTATAGTTTCGCCATGTCCGTCCGTCCGTCCGTCTGTCCGCGGCTTAGCTCAGAGACGCTTAGTACTAGAAAGCTGTAATTTGGCATGGGTACACATATTAATCACGCCGAGAAAGTGGTAAAATAAAATTTTGAAAAATATATTTTTTTAGGGTACCTCCCCTACCCGTGAAGTGGGGACGCAATTTTTTTTTCTCGTCTATCCCATGGTGTGGGGTATCGTTGGATAGGTCTTTTAAAAATACGGTGGGTGTGGGAAAACCATTTTTCGATTTAGGGATCCGTTAGCGAAATATTAAGCTTTAAGGTGCTAATTTTTGTTAGAGTCGAGTGTCCCCCCCCTCTGCCAGCTAAACGGTTGTTTCTAGATATGTGAAAAAATTCATGGCAGTAGTGTATATAATGAAATTAAAAGGAAAACTATCACCGCTAAGTTAGCTTTACAAGTTAACGAGTAATAGTCGACCAACTTAAAAAAAGTACTTTTTAGACTTTATTAGCCGTCAAACCGTAGTATAAAACAAAAAGCCCCCTTCTAAGTTCGTATATTGTGACGGGCAACTACGGAACCCTACCCTGCGCGTGGCCCGACACGCACTTGGCCAGTTTTTTCTTTTAAGTTGGTTTATGGATGACGCATACCCTAGGCCACCACTCTGTTAAGGCTTTACTCCAATAAAGCTTAAATACAGTATTAATTACGCAAACTACGACATAGCATAAAGAAAGAGTACCTACTACGTAACTTCAGCTCTAAACACATACAGGACACTAAAAATAATCTTTTCATTTCTTTCACTATGTAAGAGAATGCTAATTTATTAAAAAACATTGTAATTAAGCTTGACAAACCAGGTCAATCTTCAACCATTCAAGTGAAAATTATCACGATGAGAACGCTCCTTAATCAAGTTACTTTACTACAAATTGAAAAGAATGCAATCATTTTCAAAAATAGAAATTGAATTTTGTTTGAATCTAATAGTTTGATTAAATTTTAGCTTGATCGTACTTATCGTACCTTAAGAAATAATATAAGGGTCCTTCTAAAAATACTACTTACTTAACACTTTTTTAAGGGGATGATCAGATCAAAAAATCTGCTGTCCCATACATTTGGCTCAAGTAGGTTTGCAATTTTGTATTGTCACAGCTGACTTTTTTTTCGCGATTTTGATGTTGGTCCCATAGAGAAAGTTGTTCAGATTGAGGGTCTCATCATTCCCTTAAAGACACTTCTTTAATATATTTTAGTTTCTTTAAAGCGCTGTTTGTGGTAGGTATATAGCCACTAGGCTATATACTAATATAGTTATATAGTAAGCTAGTTTTTATATACTAATATAGGTAGTAAATAAACAGCCGTATTAGTGGGTAAATCAAAAATTTTGCAAATTAAAACTATTTTGTCCAAAGAAACATGAAAGAGTTAGGACTCCGCTAAGAAGATGCCTACCAAAGGCCTGAATGGCGTCACATGATTGAGAAAGCCAATAAAGAATACTAGTAGAGTATCTAATATTATTTTGCTCAGAATAAAGAAGTGGGTAAGTAAAAAACCGCTATCCTAAACCTTACAGTAAATAAAACCCTTGGACCGCAAGTTTGTTCAATTTCCATCAACTTAACGTTTGAGTAAATATTTTTTCCATTTTCTTTCTGTTATCTGATATAAAAAAAAATTGTAACAATTACAGTTATTACAATAAAACAAACGATAAAACAAGAAACGAGAGTCAAGTTGCAAGTTTTGCCGCGAGCGGTTGTTTTTCCCGTGGTGCACGCACGGTTCGCGTTTTAGCTTTCCACGTGGCTCCGCAATCTCTTCTTTAGCTGTGTTTTTGATCAAAAACATCCTTGAGATTGGGATAGATACTTCCACAAACTACTTGACACTGGCGGAAATGTAGTGATGACGCCACGGACCTGAAAAAAAGACGGACGTAATCTCGTCTAATCACGAGTGAAGCACCCATTTCTTTTGTGTGCGTGCTGTCACGCGGTACATAAATGGTGACGGGTGTCGGACCTGCGCCTAGAGCTAGTGCATCTGTGTAAGTGTAGGTCCCTTGTAGAACAAACGAAAATGTAGGACCTTGCATGCTTCACATCTTTTTAGTGTCACATTACGTCTGTCTTTTTTTCAGGTCCGTGGCTGACGCACAAGCGAGAGTCCATTAATTTACAATAAAAAGAACTAACAAACAATGTAAAAGCCTACAGAAGTTCTGATTAAACAAAAAGAAAAAAAGCTGTAGTTATTTCGATCCAATTATTTTTAATGAACGGGAATGGCGTTGCACCTTTTGGTACTAGTTTATTAATTTCTATGTCATCATTACATTAGACTACATAATTATAGTGTTCACAAAAGAAAAGCGCGCCATCGCGAGATTCGCGAGGCCTCGTCGTGTTTTAATTGCATTTTTTTTTCATACAAACAAATACAGGGTGTAACGAAGCACCTTAGTAATACTTAAGGCTGTGCCTAGTAGTGCTTCAGCCCATCAAACTGAACAACTTTCACTATTTCAATACAAAACTGCAGTAACTACCGACTCGACTAAAACGTATGGGACCGCAGTTTTTTTTTCACAATTTCGAAGATGACTCCATAGTGAAAGTTGATCAGTTTGATGGTATGAAGGTATCACTAGGGTGTTTTGTTAAACCCTGTTACATAAACAGATAATCGAAATCCCTTTTCGTTGTAGATCCATTCTGAAACTATTATAGGCTAGCCTTATGTCCACAAAACACTGTAAAAGGGCACTTTTACCACGTATTTGTATGTATCTATGTTGTATATTTGTTTTAAGGAACGTGGGTTAATTGATCTATGAATTATTTTAAACCCCCGAATCAAAAGTTTGAATCGATGCTTGCTGCTTTTTGCTTCTTTTTATTCCGTCCTATCATTACGTTTAACGTCACAATCAGAACGTTGAGATTGATTTATAATAAACACGAAAATGTGGAACGCTTACGCAGGATTTATTATCATCTCGTTACAAGTGAAAGCATTGTTTCATACGTTGTAGGTAAGTATTGGACGTAACGCAATCAGTGTCGTCTGAAAATACAATGTACAGAAAATACAGCAAGGCAACTACTCTGAGGAGAGCCACTAAAACAAAACAATATAGTATGATTTATTTTTACATCTGAATAATAAATAAAATGTTGGATTCAATTAATCTAGGTATTTATTTTTCTTAAAAAAACCGGTTAAGTGCATGTCGGACCACGCATAGTGAACCCGAATTCAAAACATCTCAGGAACCCGAAATATTTTTTTTATCTGAAGTTTCTACTTAAAGGGATCTTATAGACACGGCGACAGATCAACCTACCCATAGTTGGACCTTATGTTCATAAACATAGAGTTCAACTATGGGTAGGTTGAGGACGTTGTGATGCGTAGGACATTTTGCTTATAGGTCATTCCGATAAGAACCCGATCTGTCGCCGTGTGTACCTATGTGTTTTCTATTGCGTCTACCACGGTTACGCATGGCTCACTTAGGTACAATTAATTCAAGTTTCATGGTAAAAAATTTAGATACTACAAGGAAATGAATAGGTATTTAAATTATGCAATTAAGCTAGAGCTCTAGCATTTTAATGCTTAATGAGATCCACAAATTCATGCAGTACCTAGCAATAAATAACGACGTAGCATATGGCGTTATTTATTGCTACAGCATAAATAACGAGTTTGTTATTAATTTAAGTGGACCTCCAGTATTGTATGGACGTGGTGCTAAAACGCCGACTCAGTGCCGTGATTAATTTGTTTTTGTTCTTGACATCACCCTCCATTAGCCCAGCTTCCAACCTAAAAACAGTTTATTTATTTACATACATTTGCTGGTCATTACAGATCCAGGTCATGACATTAAGCTAGAAATATTGTCATTATTTTGTCTAGGATTCGTGAAATTAATTATAGGTTGATCACATTTATTTATGTAGGTTTCGTACGAGTAAATTAAAGGTTTTTATTTATGTGTTTTTAAAATTAGAGATCTGTAGGCCTAGCATGCCACCCCTGAGAAAACGATAAAAATCGAGATGTGCCTCCATCCTTATTATTTTACATATGCCAGAAAGAGCGCGCATGACGTTTTTCTCGTTTAAACGCCTTGTCGTGGGTGGCATGCTAGCCGTGCTGTACCCTGCAAACTATAAACTATGAAGTTTGCATAAAGAGATAGAGTGACTCCAAAAAACTCCTCAAAAGTTAACAGCATATCATCGGCGATTGAAGTATTTATACAGCGTGTAACAAAACATCCTTGGTTCTATAGGTAATACTTAAGAGGGTTCAGACCATGAAACTGAACAACTTTCACTACCTATAGAACCAACATGAGAAAATATTTAAAAAATCAGCTGACTTTTGAGTCGAGACTGTAGGTGCAGTTTTGAATGAAAGAGCGATTTTTTTTTCGCGATTTTCATGTTGGCTCCATAGTGAAAGTTGTTCAGTTTGATGGTCTGAACCACCCCCTTGAGTATTACTAGGGTGTTCTGTTAAACCCTGTTGTTGTTCCGAAGCGAGGTACCTATTTTCATTAATATTTATTTTCTCTGTACCTACAACAAAATATGAGAAAAATTATTGCTGCCGGATTTAGTGGGAAAAATGGGTATAAGTATTAGGATAAGTAACCCCAGTTTATCTTTACTGACTACATCAACCTCAATCTGTTTTAGCTATTACAACAAAATAGATTCAACGTTTTTTTAATATAACGGAAAATCCCCTCGCAAAATAACCTTATGGTAAATCTGAAGGATTTTGTTCGCCTACGCCAAACTGAAAATAATAATTCACTTACCTACGCGAAATATAGCAATATTGAGTTTGAGGTACTCATTCATGAAAGAAACTTTCGCAATACGTTTACAAAGCTATGAGGGTCAAGTCCTGCAATACATACAAAATTATTTTTCTATAACTTTGTAGGAAAATGATTTCATCATCATCCCATAATTAAACAGGGTGTAAATATAAATGCTTTACCCATTAAACGTATAATTTAACATATTCAGACCGTGAAGCTTTCAATCCAGAGACAAATATCAAGTATTCCGTAGAAAACGTCCCAAATGTATAGAAAAGCAATTTTAATATTGGTACCATAGTGAAAATCTCATAGTGTTGTTTAGTTAGAGGTGGTTTGAAGTACCCCCTGACCCTGAACCTGTGCCAACCCGCGGGTCCACTCATTTGTGAACATAAACCTAGGCTAGGTTATCCCAGTGCAAGCGTCTCTTTCTTGCAAGCATAAGTTTACAATTAGCCATCCCGCTCCAATTGAAAGCAAGATCGCAAAAAAACGTGTTTTTCGTCAATATCTTTGCTCATGGGAGTTTCTAAGCTAAAAATTCTTCTGAGTTCACTAGAAATATTTAATGTATTTAGATAAGTACAAGAATAAAATGTTAAATATCAGCAGTTTAATCATAGTATTGAAAAAACATAACAAAAAGGGGTAACTTTGGGATGTTTTTCTATCTAGTAAACTTAATCTAATCGTGTAATTGAGAACAGTCGCCCATCCGTCCGATCCTTAAATAAGACATAATTTAATTTCAGACTTTAAAACACAGTTTAAAACACTTTCGTTCGTGTTCAAAAAACGGCCTCGACGGGATAACAGCGTCATGATAACGAGACATTAAAAAACAGTGTATTGGAAAACATGGATTGAAACATTGGGATTGGGTGAGGGATTGGGCCCCCCTAAATTACTCTCATAATTAATGGACGCCCCCTAATATAGAAGGAAAATTCGTACTTGAGCAACATTTAAATTAAATGAATACTGAAAGCTATTCTAATGGAACATCAAACTGTTCTGACAGTTAGTTACACAGTTGGTTAATTCAATGTATTCCAACTAATCAAAGTACACTTACTTGTACAATTAATATATTATTTGCTTATCTAAAACTTCGACAGAGTTGAATAATTAATCAACCCAAACGTTTGCATCAAAATGTTACAGATGTAATAGAATTGTTTACGTTCACCTCCGAAGCATTATAATATAATTTCAACAAACTACACGCAACCGTTTCTAACGGGTAATAAATACTTAACTGAAAGTTCACTCCCTGGCACACTCCCATAGGTAGGTACTATATACCTATATATTATGGCTATAACTTACTTTACACACATGCTATAAAACGTAGGTTAAAAGGCGAGCTGCGTTTTCAATTACATGAGCTATAGGAAAGGCATTAGTCCATTTGTTAAAGTTTAGTAATGACAATCGAGTTATTACTTACGAGTACTTTATATGTAGCGAAATCATTAAAACTCGTTTCAGCCATTTGTTTAATTCGCGAATTGCTTCGATTTCAGCATGAGCTGGAAAAATCGAGTTAAGGCCTCCGCTCATTGCAGCGCTATTATCGACCGATATTATCGCTGCGATTTTGCGATATTTGTTCTCAGTACATTTTGTATGGGGACGCGCTCGATCCTACACACTGCCGCGATATTATCGAGCGATAATATCGCTGCGATTTTGCGATAATTGTTCTCAGTAGATTTTGTATGGGGACGCGCTCGATCCCACACACTGCCGCGATATTATCGCAACCTGACGTAATCTCTTTCTACTACATTCAGTGGTGTGCGCATGCGTGACGCGAATCGCGGAATCGCTGCAGTGTGTAAGGTGTCGCGATATCGCTGTCGATAATATCGCTAGATAATATCGCTGCAATGTGCGGAAGCCTTTATATTGAAGCAAACGAGACATTAAAAAAACAGTGTACCTATTGGAAAACGACCTATTTAATTCTACAAAGGACGCACTTTTTATAAACGGAAAATCTTTAATAACAAGATTAATTACATTAACTAAAACATCTGCTACCAATATAGAATCTTAAAATGCAGATAACAGCGTTGTTCCTAAATAATATAATTATGAGGGAATGGAGTAGGTATTCTGTGGGTTCCTCAAGGCAAAGGTCTCTCGTTAATTAGGGTAAGAGGGTAGGAAGAGCCTATAATCAGTAGGTAATCAGCAGGTGCTAATCACCAATCAACTGGGAATGGATGTTTTACCTAAATCGGCATGTTTTTCTTTATCTTGTGCTACGCTTTGACCAAAAACAAACTCACGATCAATCAAACTTCTATCAGAAATACTGCTAAAAACAACATCCTGTGCCTATTAATGCCGTAATGAGCGATTTTCTTTTCTTTTTTAAATTTAGTTTCTAAAAAACTCGACAGATGGCATGTTTATCGCTCCATAGAGCCGTCCGCGAGATCCTGTCAAAATCTTGTCAAGACTGTGCCTGCCTTTTTTAGAACGCCAAGGGATCGAGCCCATACAGCCAAGTCAGGCGTAAAAGTTTCGAATTTTCGATTAAAATCATTAGTAAATAATGAAATAAATGTCATCAAAAGATGCGTTGGCATCTTTTGATCATCTTTTCCCTCTTTATTATTTTAAAGAAACACTTTTTTGAAATTTTCACGTTTATTCGCATAGACCGTAGCGCCATCTATCGATCCCTTAAAAAACCAAAAGAAAAACGCTCATTTATAGCAAAGCCCCAAGAAGAAAGTCTCGGGACAAATTAAGAATTGATATTTTTTTTCCGGTAGGCCGGCCAATTTGAGCCATACCAAAATTAAAACAAAACCTTGGCAGCAACAGCCCCAATTTAAAAATCCCCACAATACACACACACAACACACAATACAACTACAATACAATTTGTACAATTTGGCTTTCTATGTTGCGTAGTGAATTTTTTCAAATAAGTTTTGAGATAGTCTTTTTGTCACTAAATGCTACCGGTTACGGTTTAAAAGTAAAATTCATACTTACTCCCCACTCCTTCTTAAAATGACTGGGCTATAGGTGATGTCTACAAATCATGGTGGGGTGGACTAACGCCCGTACACCCTCCTTGAGAGTAGGCATGTGCCCTGCAATGGGAAGTATATAGGCTGATGATGAGGATTATAGCAAAGCAGAATAACGAGGATTAAATATCTACGATTCGAACTGGAGTGCGATTTTTGAATCTCATTTGGTGAGCTCGGCTGTTGAAAATGTCAAAATTACTATGGAGATATGCATCTTTCTACCGCTAATTTGACTTTAAAAAATCATAATACAGGAGACCGATTTTTGAAAGTCAAATCAGCAGTAGTAAGATGCGTATCTCCATACTAATTTTGACATTTTCAACAGCTGAGCTCACCGAATGAGATTCAAAAATCGCACTCCAGTAAAGAAAAGATGTGTATTTCTCTACCGTAGGAGATTATAAATTCAGTGAGGATTATACAGGGAAATCAGTTGAAAAATGTGGTTGTGTCCGACAGAAGGCTAAAGGCTAAAGATTTTTTAATAAAATAAAATCTCGTCCAGCTGTAATCTAGTAAATTGTTTATCATTAGTCTTTGTCCACCTACATAATAGATATTCTTCCATCTGTAATATAAGCCCACTCATTTGACACAAAAGATGGGCCACTTTGTAAAAGTGTGTTTTTTCCATGTAGGTATTACGACAGAGTACTACGTAGGTGTATTACCTTACTCAATAAAATTCATACTCGATTCCAATTTTCCTACCTAAGAGAATTTCCTTAAGAGTGATTTTTGGAACCTTGTACACCTTGTTGGAAATAGTACCTACTTACTGAAGGCTCCCATTCTTAATGAAATGAAACACTTAGGTCCCGTAACTGATGTGTTTCGTTTTAAGAGTTTGTAGAAGTAGAAAAAATGTAGGTAATAGCCGTTATGTGAGAAAAATTCATTTGTGATTCAAAGTGTGGACATTAGTAGAGGATAGATTAAACCTTAGACCTACAATCGTTCTAGCCTTAGACTCATAAAATCCAACTTTTACTATGGGATCTCGATCTTCACCGTGATGACAAGTCAATGACTGAAATCTAGACCAAAATGTTGTTGTTCCATTGAGACTTTGATGACTGCTCCGTAGTGAAAGTTGATCAGTTTGATGGTCTTAAGAGAATAGCGAAAATGCGCGCTGCATACAAACGTACTATGGTGATATTTTCAATACTAACCTATTAAAGTCAATGAAATTTTGCAGAAACAATCTAGAAACAAATTTCTATGCTTCTATAGAGTCCGATTTTCGTTAAAATATACAGTTTCAATGCTAGGATTAATTTAAGATTTGTATGGAAATCTTTGAGGCACTGTTACTTGAAAACTATACATTTTAACGAAAATCTGACTCCATACAAGCATAGAAATTTGTTTCTAGATTGTTTCTGCAAAATTTCATTGACTTTAATTGGTTAGTATTGAAAATATCACCATAGTACGTTTGTATGGAGCGCGCTCCGAATAATATACCCTTAACTAAACAGCTGCTGTTAGGTACACAAGCATAGGTAGCATGACACCGTGATAAAGCGCTATCACACCTTCGCTCACTTTCTATTTGCACGTGAACGAACGAGATAAAGCCGTATCACGTGTAACATGCTACGAGTGCAGGTAACTAGCTAAACGCTTTTAATGCAGTGTTTTGCTGACAATTTCGAATAAGCATTTCAAGTAAGAGTATACCCACTAGATCTTAATGTATGGTAGGTAGTATCATTAGAGTTCTGTAGAAGCGAAATTTTGTCAAAGGCTCCAACGTCTACGTGTCCTGCCGTAAGTAATTTATCTTCGCCCACGAAAGGGTTGACAGGCGACTTACTTTTAAGATTGTGCCGACAACTTTTTACGTTTAAGAAAATATTTTACTCAATTTCTTAACATATTATTTTTGTTTTAACAGTTTGTGGCCTCGTCTTTTGCCTTCTCTTTCACCATTATCATTTCAGTCGATAGAATATCTACTACTAGATATAGGCCTCCCCCAAAGATCTACGCAACGACCAGTCCTGCGCTGCCTTCATCCAAGCGGTTCCCGCCGCTTTCACCAGGTTTTCAGTCCACTTTGTGGGGACCTACCTACCCACGCTGCGTTTTCCGGTACGCGGTCGCCACTCTAGTACTCTCCTGCTCTATCTCGCTCCACTCTTCGATCGCTCGACTCGACTGAATCGGATAATGTTGAAAAATCCTTGGCTGGTGTTAAAATAAGATGGTGATGTATATAAATCAACAGTATAAGTAATATCTTCCGATAGTAGGACGACTAGACGATAGTAGACGATAACTTTATTCGTCCGTTTATCGTACGACTAGACATTTCGTTCTGTATTTATTTTGAGTTTTTAAGGCTATTCGTAAATGCCTGCCGCGTCGATTCATTGTTGAAACAATGAGCAAAGCAAATTGATACTTTCAATATTCAATAGTTACTGGATTTATATTTTATTTTTTAGATTTTTTTAATGTGGTCAGAGTGTAGGTACTTTCGCAAAATCTTGCAAATCTTGAAGCAAAATCTCGAGCTCGCTTCGCTCGCTCCTGTTTTTAGAACATACTGCACTGATCTTATTTATATTGCTGTAAAATCTCGAGCTCGCTACGCTCGCTCCCTTGCAGTAAAATCTTGAACTCACTTCGCTCATTCCAGAATTGGATGAAATGTCGAGCTCGCTTCGCTCGCTCTAGGTTTTGGATCGTATAGTGTAGTTAAAGTAAGTGTAGTTATAGTGTAGTTCTTGAGCTTGCTTTTCTCCTTCCAGCTTTTAAGTCGTAAAAAACTCGAGTTCACTTCGCTCGCTCCAGTATTTAAATCTTATTACACTGATCTGAGTAAAATCTCGAGCTCGCTTTATTCGCTTCTGGCTAGACACATTGCAGTAAAATCTCGAGCTCACTTCGCTCGCTCCAGAATTCGGTGGAATGTCGAGCTCGCTTCGCTCGCTCCTGGTTACGAACGATTGTATCACAAAGACTTAGGCCGAGATTCAGAGACGACTTTTTCCGTCTTAGCTCGAGCTAAGTAGGGTCGAAATGTATGGATTTTGACATACGGGCGTTCGAACTATGACTTACAAATCGTCTCTGAATCTCGGCCTTAGACACATTGCAGTAAAATCTCGAGCTCACTTCGCTCGCTCTAGAATTCGGTGAAATGTCGAGCTCTCTTCGCTCGCTCCTGGCTACGATTGTATCACAAAGGCCTAGATGCACTGCAGTAAAATCTCGAGCTCACTTAGCTTTGCTCCCTCCAGAATTCAGTGAAATCTCGAGCTCGCTTCGCTCGCTTCTGGCTAGACACATTGCAGTAAAATCTCGATCTCACTTGCTCTCTCCAGAATTCGGTGAAATTTCGAGCTCGCTTCGCTCGCTCCTGGCTACGATTGTATCATTGATGCATCACAGTAAAATCTCGAGCTCACTTAGCTTCGCTCGCTCCAGAATTCGGTGAAATGTCGAGCTCGCTTCGCTCGCTCTAGGTTTTGGAGCCTATGTTTTTATTGTGAAGTAAATTCTCGAGCTTGCTTTGCTCGTTCCAGATTTTAGGTCGTCAAAAACTGGAGCTCGCTTTGCTCACTCCAGGTTTTAGTTTTTCTTACTTCGACCTCGCCTGGGCCTGGCCGCCCCTGGGAAAAAATCATTGCTACGCCCATGGGCTTTTCGATAGAACTGGTTATTTTATTATATTAATGTTAATGTATTATTCATCCATTACGATTAAACTTTAGGTCAAAAGGTTAGGTACCTATGATTTCTATAATGGCTTTAAGAATTTCCTTTATTGTAGACCTAACGTATAGGTACTTACAGTATACGTATCTTTTATCACACCTCTGTGTCATATACATAGGGTGTAAATTTTAATACATTACATACTAAAAGGTCATATTCAGTATCTTCGGAAGCGAAAGACATGAGACGGACATAAAAAGTTTGCGTAGTTAAGTATTTAGCTCTCTGGGCAGTGGCCTCGGTGGTGTAATTGGTAAGCACGTTTCCCCGGTTTGGAAGAGTGCGGGTTCAAGTCCCGCCCGAGACACATTTTTCAATCTTTAATTTGATAAGTATTTAGATATGATATGACGTAAGTTCGATTGAGAATCATTTTTCTCAAACCGCTTCAAAGAACAATTTTCAACCAACAATAATAGGAGGATATAAAAATAAATAAGAAAAATTCATTTTAATGAATTGATGATCAATTCACGATACAGAAACATCTCCCTTTCGTACGTAACCACAGATCACAGTACGTAACGCATTTAAAATAACAGCCTGTACATTAAGTACCTACACTCTATAGATTCTCAACTTGGTCAAAGGCTTCAATGGTATGTGTCCTACCGTTAGGTACCTAAGTAATTTATCTTCGCTCTAGAAGGGGTTGACAGGCGACTTACTTTTTACATTGTGTGTCCAAGTTACTTCCTATTACTGGTAAGTGCTTTTCAAAATTATATTTGTAGTTGATGTATTGAAAAACATCAACTACACCTTTAACTTACCCTTAAGGGTATATTATTTGGAGCGCGCTCCATACAAACGTACTATGGTGATATTATCAATACTAACCAATTAAAGTCAATGAAATTTTGCAGAAACAATCTAGAAACAAATTTCTATGCTTGTATGGAGTCCGATTTTCGTTAAAATGTATAGTTTTCAAGTTACAGTGCCTCAAAAATATCCATACAAATCTTAAATTAATCCTAGCATTAAAACTGTATATTTTAACGAAAATCTGACTCTATAGAAGCATAGAAATTTGTTTCTAGATTGGTTCTGCAAAATTTCATTGACTTTAATTGGTTAGTATTGAAAATATCACCATAGTACGTTTGTATGCAGCGCGCATTTTCGCTCTCGGAATAATATTCTCTTAATTAACCGACTTCAACAAAAGGAGGAGGTTCTCAATTCGACCCGTATGTTTTTTTTTTTGTATGTTTGTTACGCGATTGCACCGCCACTTGGGAATTGATTTTGATGATTCTTATTTTGTTTGGTAGGTCATAATTCCGAGGTGGTCCCACGAAATTGATTCAGCGCTTGTTGAAAAAATCTACAAAATAACAAATATGTACACAGATCACGGACTTGAAAAAAATACGGACGTAATGTTACACTAGAAAGATGTGAAGTATAAACGCGTATGAGATAGCGATAGTCATAAAATCCTATACAATTTGTATGAAGCTAGATGTCTGCCTCCGGAGTCAGACAGCCGTCGTCAAACAAAAAAGTGGTTACGTCGATAAGGACAGCAATAAGTAGCGATCTCCTTTTTTAACTAGCAAATTTGCTACGAGTATGTGCAGCTCTTAATGAGTGAGTTTGACACGACACGTGCTTCTTTCTAGTACCTACCTACTTACCTTCTCTTTCTACTACGCAAACACAACATAATACATGGGTGCTTCGCTTATATAATAAAAGGATATAACGCCCGTCTTTTTTTCAGGTCCGTGACACAGATGACGTTTTTGTTTGTCGATTCTCTTCAGGAGTGCGATTTTTAAACATCACACGTTCAAGTCAGCGGTAGAAAATGTCAAAATTACTATGGAGATTATGAATATTTCGTCTTTCTACTGCTAATTCGAGCGTATGATGTTCAAAAATCGCACTCCAGCAATGTTTTGATGGGGACTGTCAAACTATGTTTTTTTTACTGTCATAACCAAGAATCTTTATATGCCTATATATTTAAAACTTCTTCGTCATACTGTTGTGTTTAAACGTATAATAACTTTATGGTTTAAACTTCATGGATATAGGTACCGAAACACATCGATTTAATTGATCATGGCGGTCGGAAATGTTCGTCGTTTTAAGGGTTCCGTAGTCAAACAAGGAAACCATATATTTTCGTCCATTCTGTCTGTCTGTCTGTATACCCCGCCTCAATAACTCGCTCATTTTTGCATCTATTGAATCGAAATATGGCATAAAGACAGATAACAGTAACCCAAAAACAGAAATGTTGTACGAAACATGGGTTGGATTTTTTAAAATCGAGTGAGGTGTAGAGCGTACACCGTATCCTTTGCATTTAAGTATTTATAACTGCTTAGACGAACTAATGTATTTCACCTAGATTTCAACACTGAAAAGTATGAAATAAAAAAATTTTAACAAAAAATTAAAACCGACTTCAAAACTAAAAAGGTAAAAATAATAATATTGCAGTCGTTGACTTTTGCATTCGAATCTATAAGAACATTAATTTGTTTTATTGGAGTCGGTGTCAAGCCAAGCCAAGCCAAAATTACTGCAAGCCCAGTTGCGAATCGTACCGGCTTGACACCGAGTCCGATAAGACAAATTAATGTTCTTATAGATTCGAATGCAAAAGTCAACGACTGCAATATTATTATTTTTACCTTTTTAGTTTTGAAGTCGGTTTTAATTTTTTGTTAAAATTTTTTTATTATTCTTCTGATTAGGTAAAAGCTCCTGCTGGTATAGTGAGCTAGTCCCCTAACCTTTCGGTCTGAACATTGCAGGCTCTGAGAAGAAATACATCAGTCTTACTACTCTTACTCCTGTAACTAGTTTCATACAATGGTAAAGTAAAATCTCGAACTTCACATAGACCTAGACGAATGCAGTAAAATATCAAGCTCACATAGCTTCGCTCGCTCCAGAATTCAGTGAAATCTCGAGCTCGCTTCGCTCGCTCTAGGATAGTATATGTTTTAATTGTGAAGTAAAATCTCGAGCTTGATTGCTCGTTCCAGATTGTAGATCGTAAAAACTTTAGCTCGCTTCGCTCGCTCCAGTTTTTAAGTTATAACTTATATTGCAGTGACCTTGCCAGGCCTGGCCCCCCCTGGAAAAAATCATTGCTACGCCTATGCCCGATAGCAAAGTCGGTAGAGAACCTGCCTGCTATGCCGAGGGTCTCGGCATGTCACGGTTCTGAATCCAGTAAAGGACATTTACTTAGAAAAAGTATGTGTCTAGAATGAGCCTCACACTTGTTCCGTATAAAACAAAAGGGGCTAACTTTCTTAGGTTGGTGTGCGTGAGGCGCCATACAAAATATGTATGTGTGCGTGTATATGTATAGGGTTTTGGAACCAGTACTGGTTCCTATTTTTTTCGACGTTTTCGTAGCTTTGACTGTCTATCTTGATAATCTAAGGACATTTATTTACGTAAATAATGTTAACTGATGTGGATGTGTGTGACTTCATTTATTGAATGTTAATTGAGAATAAAACGATTATAGAAAAGCCTGAAATGTGTTGTGTGAGCGAATACTAAAATGACCATTGCGGATTATCCGTCGTTTAAAAAAAAAGAGTAGAGTAAAATGATAAACATTTTTCGAAACATAAATAACCAAACCATCGACCTAAGCCGTCAAGTAATTAATCATCGAGACTCAAAGGGTATCCGGACCTAAATCCGGACTATCCGTCAATCTTACGTTTAAGCGAAAACTTGTAACCGGAATGTGATCCGCTCAAATACTGTCTGGCAGTTTAATCTGAGCGTACTTTAACAACGGCCTGTAAATGGCTTTTGAATTAATTGATGTCTCGTAGTTCATTGGTTTCCGAAATAAGTAAGTTTTATAAAATGCTAAAATCTTTCTTTGATAATCATGTATAACTTCTGGAGAAATGATTTTAAGGTATACCTACTTAACTATTATTTTTTATCGACAACTAGTATAAAAAGGTTAATGAGTGCTGTTGTGTACAAAGTAGGTATTGAAAAATTATAATAAAAAAACTTATGAATGTAAAGAACTTAGGTACCTAATCATTCTATTCCAAAACGTATTTGAGTGAAAGCTCTTTTTTACTTCTGTTTTGTTTTTCATATTTGCATTGTCTATCATAGCAATCTTTGTAATAAAATGATTTTTAAAAGAAAATATGAAATATTGTTTTTGATATCCTGTAAAAGGGGCGAGTCTAATATAAAATCGCATATAAAGCGTGTTTTTATGACGAAAATCACTTTATTCGCCGTCTTTACCGTTCTACCAATGTCTTTCATTTTGTCTAATAACTTATTTTATGCTTACTTACATCAGAATAAAAGTACAAAGAAATTGAGCACACAAATTGCTTCCATCGATCCATCAATGCTGTTTGCCAACGAAACGAGACGCGAATCGCGAACAATTTTTTTGCGGTACCTACCTATTTTATTTGTATTTATTTATCAAATAAGTTTAGTACCTAACACTCAGTTGCAGAAACGTTCATTAAAGTTAATCCTCCATTAAATCTCTAGCTAGCTCTTAAACTCAACTCAGTTTAGCGTCAAAAACACGTCGGTTTTTTAGTACATTTGATATGCTGCCAATTTGGTCTGTATACGTACGTCTAGGGCGACCCCTTTCGACTTTTTCATTCACACCCGCTTTATATATTTCATAATATGTCAGTCTACTATCACTCATCCTTTCCACATGACCAAACCATCTCAACTCAACATTACTAGAACGATTTAACCACGTTCTAGCAACATTACCTTTTTAATCCTTGTCACTAATCTCTTTCATTCCACATTTTTCTCTTCGTATTCTATTAGAGAAAAATGTAGAATGAAAGAGAATAATATACTCATGCCCCGTCTATTAAAAAACCTTTTCTTTATCTGTGATTTGACAAATCTTTTTATCTATTAATTTTACTATTTCAGATCTCGTCCCAGATCGGTGGCTTTACGAGATTCTTCTTTATCACTAGTTAAAAGATATTAATGGCTGTTTTTATGGGTCAATATCGTCTACACCAGGGGTGCTCAAAGTGTGCACCCACCCTGAATGGCATGGACAAAGAACAGGGGCACTGCGAATCTTTAATTTAGCTTCTGAAACATTTAATTCATCAATTTAATGGTAGGTACATTTTCAATGGACACTTAGACAATTAGAAACGTTAATACAGGTTTATTGTGACAAGGTTTCAAAGTGGCTGACTTGTTAAATTGTTTGATTATACGTCTAATTTCTGACTTTTACTTATTAATAACCCTTCTTCTGGCGCAGTCGGGTAAAAAATCCGCGGTTCCAATTTACAGTTTTGGTTTTCTTTTTTTAAATTATGTAGTTTAATAGTTTAATCAAATACTGTTCCGTTATTGATATTTTTTCAAATGGTTTTCGCACCGGGTTTTGTTCATACCAGCTTGATGGTAATCATTGTAATATTATTGAGCTATTTATGTACCCGTGGTACATGGTATAGCATACATACATGTGATGAGGGCGCATTGAAATAGGTAATTCTAAATCTTTAATATAAGTAGATATAGCTACGCCACGATATTAATGAAGTTTGGGAACCCTTGGTCTACACTGATTCTGTTACGTCAGTCTAGTTAACGGCTGCTAAAGTAATAATCTTTATGGGATTTGCTCTGACACGTAATGTGTGAAAATATGGAGCGTAAATGGGACAGAGGACGAATAACATTGAATTTGATCGTGAAACTGGGGTAGATGCGGATGTTCCTTATTTCTGTGTCAGTGGCCTTTATTAACCAATACTCAGTAGCTCAATACGTTCTGAGTTACAGACTGAGTTTATTGGAGTCGAAGTCCAAGATCAAATTCGGTTCCAACCAATAAGTTTTTCTAATTTATTTACGTAATACCAACTGCTCTCAAACGATGAAGGAAAACATCGTGCGTGAGAAAACCTGCTTGCGCTAATAAAGAGGAAATTCAGATTTGTATGTGAAGTCTACAAATCAGCATTGGGCACGCTTAAGACAACCCAGTTGGTGTAATAGTTACCACGCCGGACTGCCAAACCAGGGTTGGGTTCGAATCCCGGTTCGGTCATGGATGTCATATGTGGTGAGCCGATGTTTTGTGGTCCCCATAACATAAAGCATGAGGCGTACTTGGGATCATTACAATTAAATGAAAAATTATTTATTTCAGATTATTCATCCATATTGTGTTAGTAACAATTGTCTTACAACTATGTTAGTTCACAAATAAAGTACATTCATTAATAATTTACATTAAATTAAATAAATTACAAAAACAATATTACATTACATTAAATTACATTATTGTACAAAGGGGGATGAGCTGGCATGCAGCAGCATCCACCTCTGCACCATGGGCGAGTCCCACCGCTCAGCCAAAACGTGGCATAAACAATGTATCGTTATTTATTTATATGATTTATTTATTTATAGCCCCTTGCTGATGGTAGGGCTGTGCCCTGCTTTAGTGAGTATGATGATGTTGATGGATGATAATTCAAGATATCAGATCCATTCTAGTCGTTCTCTTTCATGTTATGTATGTAATTTCAAGCACTAAATCTTTAGTCAGTATGGAATGACGGGTCTAATGATATCTAGGTAGAGTTATACTACAATCCTCTGTGGTTATACTATAAGAAACCAATGTAGGTGGATAACGTTATGGCCACAAAACACTAAAAAATAGCATGTATGTAGATATCCCACTATATTTTATCCCTAATTTAATCCCGGAAAATTAATCCCACGTAGCAGGTTCACGGCACGGTTCACAAAAAAAAGACGGACGTAATGTGACACTAAAAAGATGTGAAGCATGCAAGGTCCTACATTTTCGTTTGTTCTACAAGGGACCTACACTCACACAGATTCACTAGCTCCAGGCGCAGGTCCTACAACCCGCCACTATGATGTACCGCGTGACAGTTCGTCAGCATGCACACAAATATAAATGAGTGCTTCACTCGTGATTAGACTAGATTACGTCCGTCTTTTTTCAAGTCCGTGGTTCACGGTAACTTAGGATGTTATTTTTGTCATACATAAATAAAAGACCTGTGATGTTGCCAGACCACTTAATATTAAGTCTCTAATTTCCCCATTAACTAAAATTAATTGCAGAAAAAAACGTTACTAAATAACTTTTTATGATAAATGCGGTAATTAATCACTAACAATTTTGAGAGGACCAAAAAAGTACCAACCAATTTATAAAGTTCAATTTCTTTCGTTCTTAATTAAGCTCTTTGAGTAAATACTTTGTTAATTTCTTATTTACTTTTTTTTCTTGCAAAATAATTAATCTTACAATGTTTTGTCTTGACGTTTACTACAGAAAGTATTCCGTATAATCGTATTATCTTTGACAGTCTTCTGTTTACTTCTGAGTGAGTTTTTCTTAGTAAATACAAGAGATACGCGTACATACATTAGTATAGCTAGACTATAGTAGCTATGGTACATAGCATATCATCATAATCAGCCAATACATGGTCCTTCTTAATAATGCTGGCTCTATTTAAGGGGATGAGCAGACTGTCAAAATGAACAACTTTCTCTATGGGCGTGTTGTATTGTTGTATGTATGTATCACGCGTGCCTAATGCAGATTGGTAGACTTCACATACACATCATAATTTCTTCTTCAGCATTATGCAGTTTTCCTCACCATGTTTTCCATAACCGTTTGAGAGCAGTATATACAAGGTGTTACAAAAATACAAATAAACCTTTAAGGGGATGGTATAGACCATCAAACTGAACAACTTTCACTATGGGACCAACATCGATGTGAAATTATTTTTTTACGATTTCGATGTTGGTCCCATAGAGAAAGTTGTTCAGTTTGACGGTCTAAACAACCCCCTTAAGAGTTTCAAATATTTATTGTTACTTATGAAACACCCTGTATATGTTACATGAAAGGTGTAAATTTTAAACAGTAGGTAGGTAGTAAATATTAAAAAGTTACCTTCTTGTTCTACTAATATTACAAACGTGGAAGCTTGGTTTTAATTGTTGCCGAAGTTCTTGAAGAGATTCAATAGCCCAGAAGTGTGAGGACCATGAAATCTGTTATAAACTTTAACTTCACTGACGTTAGCAACTTAATAAAGGCAGTACTCACAGCGGGGAACCGCAGTCTGCCAGCGGGATACTTATCAACTGAAAACACTTACAAAGTATCTTATGGTAATAACCTTTGGTATGAAAAACATTTATTTTGATTTAGCATTTGAGACTTGGATAAAACACAATATGGAAAGATGAGGCACGTTTTCAGATAGACTAAGCGATAAAATGTGCTTCACATCCAACATTGGCATCAAACTAAATAGTTAAAATTGCAATTAAAAAAATTTTTTTTCCACCTCTGTCGAAGAGAAAAATAGTATACTGACCTCGGACAGTAAATAAGAAAGCCTCAGATCTCATGTAATGAGCGTTTTTCTTTTGGTTTTCTAGGGGATCGATAGATGGCGCTACGGTCTGTGCGAATAAACGTCAAAATTTCAAAAAGTGTTTCTTTAAAATAATAAAGAGGAAAAAGATGATCAAGAAGATGCCAACGCACCTTTTGGTGGCATATTTCATTATTTACTAATCATTTTAATCGAAAATTCTTGACTTTTACGCCTGACTTGGTTGTATGGGCTCGATCCCTTGGCGTTCCAAAAACAAGGCAGGTACAGTCTTGACAAGATTTTGACAGGATCTCGCGAACGACTCTATGGAGCGATAAACATGCCATCTGTCGAGTTTTTTTAATAAGTACTATTGCACCCTGTCGAATACGTTAGAACCGTATATTAGGTTTATGGTTAGAACCTAGGAAAAAGTATCAGGTTAGAACGTTTTAGAGTGTGTTTTTATTTACATGCCTAACAAATAAGCGTTGATGTAGTACTAAATACTCTTTTCACCTCACAAGCTCGGAAAGATTCTGTTTATCATTCGAAATCTGAGTGGAAACTTGCATTTTATCCGCTAGCGTGGAAAGAGTTTTTGAAATTCGAATCCGTCTATTCAATATTTTTCTATACCGCCAATCCACTGAAAATGTTTAGGTAATAACTATTTCATGTCACTGGCCAGCACGAAAAAAAAACTTTTTAAAATGATCTTCGCTCGTGGTTCAATCCTAGAATCCTTCGCTTTCTCAGGTTTCAATACAAGTACTCGCGCCAAAAAGCACAGCCTAGCATAACAAATAACTATTCTTATACTGTAATTGAGGTGTGAAAAAGTGGAAAGATACCCAAACTCACTCTCACATTATAATATTAAGTAGTTAGGATATTATTACAATTGCAGCAACTATTTCTAGAAAATGAACGCACGTTTATAATAAAACACCATGTTTTTCACCAAGAATGTTAGTAATTGCTTAGATGCGGTATCATTTGTTACAACTGCTACGAGCGCAGCAGCAATTTATTAACACTAAAAGAAAAGCTTAATAACTATTAAATAAGTATTGTAGTTTTTATTCAACATTTTTAAGACAAGTGCAGCAATATATTGGTACATTGTTATCGCTCGAGTGGACGGTGTCTTAGGTATCTACAGGGTGTAACAAACACCCTAGTAATATTTAAGGGGTTGCTTCAGACCATGAAACTTTCTAACATCTAGATCGCAAAAAAAAATCAGCTGTCCCATACATTTTAGAGGTAACAACTAGGTACAGCATAGCAGTTTTGTATGGGACAGCTGATTTTTTCTTCGCGATTTCGAAGTTGGCGCCATAGTGAAAGTTGTTCAGTGTTATGGTCTGAAGCACCTGCTTAAGTATTACTAGGGTGTTTTGTTACACCCGTATACAGGGTGTTAGGGTAGACAGTTTCATCATGATACTGAACAACTTTCCCAAAGAAACGTACTCATAAGAAGAAAAAAATTTATTTTTCATACAAACGTTTGATGATTGCATTTAGTATTGAAAGTCCAAAAGTTTTGCGAATTGCCTAGTGTTTCATAGTTGTTCGTATCATGGGTGAGCAACTGTTTAGCCAAACACTCTATACAAGGTGTTTCATAAGTAAGAATACATTTTTGAAACTCTTAAGGGGGTTGTTAAGACCGTCAAACTGAACAACTTTCTCTATGGGACCAACATCGAAATCGCGAAAAAAATAATTTCATATCCCATACATATTTTAGCTCTAGTCGATTTGTAGAGTATAGAACATAAATATTTTTTTTCGCGATTTCTATATTGGTCCCATAGTGAAAGTTGTTCAGTTTGATGGTCTACACCACCCCCTTAAAGGTTTATTTGTATTTTTGTAACAAATAAAAAAAAAATAAAAGGAAAATCCACCCACTGTCTCATTTCTATTAAAAAGTAGTTTAATTTAAAATAATGTAAAATGAATTCTAGAAACTACTTTAAATAAATATGATAGCACGATGCAGGGAAAGTTTTAAAAATGTAAAAGTTTAAGTTAAAATTAAGAAATAATATTTAAATCTCGGTACGTTTATACTTTCTAGACACCGACTGGTCCAAGTTTAAGCTCTTACTTAAAGTGAAAATGAAAAAAATGATTAGATTTAGGTACACTAAAAGTTCGTTTAAAAACGCCGTTTAAGAATTCCATACAATTACTGTTTTTCAAACTTATTAAATCTGTTTTCTCTGGTTTAATATTCCTATTTGTTACCCTAACAATGATACTACCTCCGTGGTCTAATGGTTAGGAGCATTGGGCTCTTGACACGGAGGTCGTGAGTTCGAAATCCACGGGGGACACCTTGTTATATGGCACTTTGTGCGTTTTTCCCCAGTGGCTGAATCTCCCGATTGTATAAATAAAAAGAAAGATGTTTCTGATGACACGTTAAGACGTAATAGTAGGTGGAAATACCTCGGAGGCATCTTTTATTTTTCATTTTACGACTAGATTTATACCATTTACCGAAACTAAAGTCATACCTCAGTATTTTTGGATAGTTCATCTAGTGCAATCATCAACTGAATACACGATTGGAATTACTTCACTCGATAGAAAATCGTCACAAAGATGACGTATTTTCATGCATTTTTAAACATTTTTCTCGGTTTAGAAGAACTTAAAATAGTTTCCGATTGTTGGTATTTATACTCACATATTCACCATTAGTTTAACTAGTGCAATCATAAATAAAATCTAGAAAAAGTACTTTGGTTAGTTGTTTTTAATCGAAAATACGGCTCACGCACACACTTTTCGGAGCGCTCGGCAATCGCGTTTCTCATAGAAAATATTCGTCTGGACCTATGGCCCCTTAAGCCGTTGGTCCCGGCTACTATCTCTGGTGGTAGTAGTCACAGAACATTATAAGAGGGGTTAGAAATGCAAAGAAGCACTTTTGCTTCGGAGACGGCTGTCGCCACTTGTCTTTCCGCTCACGCTGTTACAATTACTCATGCCCTCTCGCTCGCACCACGCGGCGCGCCTTTATGGTGTTATGCAAATCATTGCATAACCTGTGGTGACACGTTCTACGCCTACTTAGCACTTCTAACCCCTCTTTAATGTTCTGTGGTAGTAGTCGTTTCGTAAAATCGCTGGGCTTGCTGCCCACACGATAAGAAGAATAAAACCCTAACGTTTTTATCTCATTTTATGACCTCAAGTGTCTCAGACTCCTGTAATGACCTGCAATTCCAAACCACATGTGCATCACTGGGATACTTACCTACTCATCGTTGTTTCACGTTGTTTTTACCGAACACAGTTTTATATTACCTACAGTCAGTCAGTATCAGTGTTGGGCAAAATGTTATTAATTACTAATTTATTGCATTAGTCATGTTATAGAATATTCTAAGGGCCTGTTTCACCACTTCTGAGTAAGTTCTTGTTAGCTTATCCGACAGACATTTTGACACATTTTCATACAAAATATGTCAAACTATCTGTCGGATAAGCTAGCCAGAACTTACTCAGAGGTGGTGAAACAGGCCCTAAATACTATACTTAATAAAAAAAACTGGCCAAGTGCGTGTCGTTCCACGCGCAGGGTAGGGTTCCGAAGTTGCCCGTCACAATATACGAACTTAGAAGGGGGCTTTTTGTTTAATACTACGGTTTGACGGCTAATAAAGTCTAAAAAGTACATTTTTTAAGTTGGTCGACTATTACTCGTTAACTTGTAAAGCTAACTTAGCGGTGATAGTTTTCCTTTTAATTTCATTATATACACTACTGCCATGAATTTTTTCACATGTCTAGAAACAACCGTTTAGCTGGCAGAGGGGGGGGACACTAGACTCTAACAAAAATTAGCACCTTAAAGCTTAATATTTCGCTAACGGATCCCTAAATCTAAAAATGGTTTTCCCACACCCACCGTATTTTTAAAAGACCTATCCAACGATACCCCACACCATGGGATAGACGAGAAAAAAAAATTGCATCCCCACTTCACGGGTAGGGGAGGTACCCTAAAAAAAAATATTTTTAAAAATTTTATTTTACCACTTTCTCGGCGTGATTAATATCTGTACCCATGCCAAACTACAGCTTTCTAGTACTAAGCGTCTCTGAGCTAAGCCGCGGACAGACGGACGGACGGACGGACGGACATGGCGAAACTATAAGGGTTCCTTGTTGACTTCGGAACCCTAAAAATATGGCTAATGCAATCATGTAAAATTGTAACCAAATAACCTAGCGATTTAACCAATCGTTCTAGCAAATAAGGATTTGAGTAATTGCTACAATTACTATTTGTATTTTGCCCAAAACTGCCTACAGAGTAACATTAATATCATTGGCCTAACATAGTTATAATAATATCACTGAGTACTATAGGGTGTAAGGGACAGCCCTCCGCAAACTGAAACAGTGAACACAGACCATCAAACTGAACAACTTTCACTATGGAGCCTACCTCAGGAAACGCGAAAAAAAAATCAGCAATCAATGTATGGGACATTTGAGTCGGGTAGGTACGGCAGTTTTGTATGGGACAGCTGATTTTTTACACCCTGACACCCTGTATACGGATCAGGAGTGAGATTTTTGAATCTCATTCGGTGAACTCAGAAGTTGAAAATTTCAAAATGACTATGGAGATATACATCTTTCTACTGCTGATTTGACTTCCAAAAATCATGATTCAGGAGTGCGATTTTTTAAAGTCAAATAAGCAGTAGAAAATTTTATGAGAACGCTTTTGTATGAGATTTAAAAACTGTTAAAACTCACCGATGGAGTGCGATTTTTGAATCTCATTCGGTGAGCTCAGCTGTTGAAAATGACAAAATTACTATGGAGATATGCATATTTCTACTGCTGATTTGACTCTCAAAAATCATACTTCAGGAGAGCGATTTTTTTAAAGTCAAATCGGCAGTAGAAATATGCATATCTCCAACCAGTCTATACATAGTAGTCTTTGTCTCCAACGTAATTTTGACATTTTCAAACTGCTGAGCTCACCGAATGAGATTCGAAAATTGCACTCCTGGCCAGTTACCTACTTTCTTTTCCCTGTACGTCCACTTTAGACCCGAACGTCCATTACGTCCAACACGATGGAGTCATAATAATATAATGTAACGTTGAATTGAATTGAAGTAGGTACTGAATTTACTTTGTAGAAATATAATGGAACACAACACAACCAACATTGTTCTCGTGTATGCTATACGACGCGACTCTGGGATAAGGTTTCATTTGCAGGTCTTTGTGGCTTTGTGGGTGAAAGAAACCTTCAATATGCGAAATGTGAGTCTTGCTCAGTTGTAGCCGCTTGAAAATAAATTGTACTTTGTAGTAGCAACGATTCTGACCTTTGGTCTTTCTTTGCACCAAGCCGTGGTGGTCCAGTGGCGAGTAACCTTGCCTGCCGTGCAGAAGGCGATGGTTCGATCCCCGTCCAAGCCGACTCGTACCAATGAGTTTTTCGGAATTTATGTACGATTTGTTACACCACTGGCTTTTCGGTGCAGAAAAACATCGTGAGGAAACCTGAATTTCGAGGCATGTGTTGTACCCACTGTCCATTATAAGTGGCGACGGGCTCACCCACCGTCACACCGGGGCGGGCCTTTGCCCAGGAAACGAAACCGTTACTAAATCGTTTCGAAATGTGGATTGCCTCAAATTTCAGAATATCTATGACTACCCCCTCGGGGAATATAGTCGTGAGCATATGCTTCTTTGCACCACTTTTCAAAAACCCTGACATTGTCACAAATTATCTAGTCTCATTTAAAGTATCAGAATCTAGCCAGAGATCGTATTATAATGACTAAACAACAATATAGACCTATTGAATTTGATACAAACATCCCATGACTCTGGTACAAATATTCATATTCATCATACAAATATTTTTCCCTTGCGGGATTCGAACCCGCAACCTTCAGCACAGCAGCAGCAGGCAGGACTACTACCGACATGCTACCGGGCCGTCAGTTTAATAAATTCCTATTCATGTTTTTATTTCTAAAGCTTACATTCGTGCAATCGGGTAGTTAATTAGTACATACTGAAATGTAAGGCAATTCAGACTGTATTACTTTTAACATTTAACAAATAGCAGAAATAAAAAGTCTCCCTTTTAACTATTTTAAAGGCTTGCATTATTGCCTTGAATTGCATAATTTACTTCTTAGGTAAATGAATATTCATAACAAATGAAATGAGAAACAGACCTAGAATAGGGGTTTGCCGTTAAGAATATGAAATTATTGGGACGGTTAAAAGCGTCATTGTTTTTGCATAATAAATCGGACAGACCTGGGCGGGCTTAAAACACATCCCCTTTAAACCTTATGGTAATACGAGAAAGACTTATAAATACTCATAGATTAATAAGGTCTCAAGAGCTTCACAGATATTTAAAATACCTTACTTGAATATAGCGACAAATACAGGGTCCAACTTAATATGCTGACACTTTTTTAAGAGGATGATTAGACCGTCAAACTGAACAACTTTCTCTATGGGACCACTATCGAAATCGCGAAAAAAAAATCAGCTCTTCCATACAAAACTGCAAACCTACTCGAGCCAAATGTATGGGGCGGCTGGTATTTTTTCGCGCTTTCGATGTTGGTGCCATAGAGAAAGTTGTTCAGTTTGATGGTCTGAACATCCCCTTAAAAAAGTGTCAGCATATTAAGAAGGACCCTGTATTTTACCTAATTATTATATTACGAGTATCATATCGGCGTACGAGTATAATATCTTTATCGTGTTTTCACTTATTGCCTAAATTGAAACAATCTATTTCCACAGTAATGAGTTTATAGTCCGAGGCTAAGGTGATAGGGAAATCTCCCACTAGCCTTGCTGTGGAAAAGAGACCAGCAATAGTTAAACTACTTTAAAAAGTTACTTATGTAGTACCTATAGATATTATTTTGCAATGATTAATTAAAATTATACTTACGTCTTTGCTTTAAAAGGTAAAAACTCAAAGGTATTATATTTTTCTATAGGTTGGCTAATGAAACATAATTCCTAACTAACCGATCATGGAAACTTAACAATTTGCGAGGCAATGCAAGCTTGTATGCTTTGTGGCATTTTCAAAGGTAGATCACGCAACAAGTTAAAAAAAATGTCTTAGTTGGTTTTACTTTTGAACTGGATTTTATTTTCATTAAATTACAATTAATTTAATTTATGAAGCTTAAACAGGTAAGTTATTGTACTTGTTTTACTTTTAATAGACCTTTCAAAATATCTGAATACGGACTATCAAGGTACTTGACTTGGGTAAAGAAAAATGTAGTCAGCCAACTTTACCATGAAATACAGTCGGGTTATTTTTTTACATTTGTCATGTTTTGGGACCAAAATACTTATACTCCATTTTAAATAACAGCGAAATTTTAAGGATATTTTGAAATTAAATTAAAGTTCGCGCTAAACGAAGTTGCCGCTTACCACCTCTGTCGAGGAGAAAAATCTTGGTTAATCTCGGCTTCGCTTCGCAAGCACGTATCCATATTTAATTTTCGGGAGGGGGGGGGGGGGGGGGGGGATATTCATAGAAAAACAATGAAGTATGTGCTGTAAACACTTTTCCATACAAATATTCGGATACCCCTTATTCTGTATTGAATGAAGCCTAAAGATATACCTACTTTGAAAACCCTATTATAGTATGTGTTGTTTAAAAGGATTGTTATTAATTCAATGCCTTCAATGGTACAGATTTATGTGAACAGAGCGCGGTTTTGCGAAAATTTATACCCCTATTTAGAATACCGCCCATTCAGAAACGGAAATTTACATGTTGATTTGAAGGTTAATAAGTACTTAATTTAAATGGTTGTTTTCGTAGATTCAAAAGCCGTGGCGGTCCAGTGGCGAGTAACCTTGCCTGCCGTGCAGGAGGCGATGGTTCGATCCCCGTCCCCGTCTAGGCCGACTCGTACCAATGAGTTTTTCGGAATTCATGTACGATTTGTAACACCACTGGCTTTTTGGTGATGGAAAACATCGTGAGGAAACCTGCATGCTTCAATTTCGAGGCACTATTGTACCCACTGTGCATTATAAGTGGCGACGGGCTCACCCCCTGTCACACTCTGGACAGAGTTTCGGTCCTACTGGTAAAACGTGGATGTTCTGAGGTTTCAGAATATCTCTGACCACCTCCTCGGGGAATATAGTCGTGAACATAATGCTTATACTTTTCGTAGATTCACATATTTCATGTGAATAAATCAACATTAAAACATGTTGTGACTTTTGTTGTGCTGATGGACGGCATCGATTTTTAGAGTTCCGTAACAAAGGGGTGTCAACTTAAGTGCGTTTCAATACTTTAGACCGTCTTTAGACCATCAAACTAAATAACTTTCACTATGGGACGAACATTGAATCCGATCTAGTGGATAAAAATTGGTCATTATTACACTAAATATGTATCGTAATAAAAACCAGTTCTTACTTCGAAAAAATAAATATCATTCTATGCCCGCCGTTACGAGGTTACTTTTGATGAAGTATCAACAGATGTCAAATGTGATCTATTAAATTCGCCCGACTTTAGTGTTAATACCTAGATAATTATAATGCTAAATAAGAATTTAGGCCTACAAGAAAAACACTTGTCTTAAAATGTACATTACCTTTTAGAAAATTTGAAAACAATGCAGGGACGAGAACTTTTCAAATTTGTAGTCAGATAGTTCCAGTTGGCCGGGTTCCAACGGGAGATGACCACTAGGTTCAACTAAATTGCTTCCTTTGCCAACTGATATTCGGAAACTGGTAGAATTTGGCAGCACCCGCTTATTTTTACGGTTAAAAGAGAACTTGGACCGAATAACGATGAATTAGGTTTTTGTATCCAATGGTACATTCCTACGTCAATATTTTTGAGGGATATCGTAAAATTAAACTATAACAAATCAATTGGTATTTTTGAAGTGTAAGTTTTTAGGGGACGACTTTGAAATTCTGATCCGCAACCTTTTCGTCTGACGGAAGTTCGTTTAGGAGTGCCGTATGACAGTGCGATTTAGTTTTAGAGAAAAGTGCGCGAAATCCATTTGAAGACTTTTTTAAGACCATCTCAGAGAAAGAACAGTTTCACGTCTACTGGGTGGCGTCCCGTGACGGCATAGGCGAAGTATTTTTCGCTTACGCTGATAGACCTAACATCAGTGTAACCGCGTATGAGACAGCAATAGTCATAAAATCCTATACAATTTGTATGAAAATAGATGTCTGACTCCGGAGTCAGACAGCCGTCGTAGAACAAAAAATTGGCTACGTCGATAAGGACAGCAATAAGTATCGATCTCCTTTTTTAACTAGAGCGAATTTGCTATGTGCCTCTCTTACTGATTGATATGACAAGACACGTTCTTTCTTCTAGTTCCTTCTCTTTCTACGCGTGACGGCCATTTTTTTTAGTAACAAATTTAACCACAGATTAACAATAAGTTACTATACGTACCATACTTTTCTACTCATCAAACTGCACAATTTGTAGTACTCTGTGCTATTATTATTTGTCATTCAATCCACTACATGTGAAAATACGGTACGGTAATAGCTATACCTATTACGGTTAAGAAGATACAGCCCTCTGAAGCTAGGACGGACGGAAGGACAGCGTAGGCTTCTAATATGAATAGGGTCCCGTATTCACCCTTGGGTCATCATCATCATCACAGCCTATAATATAAGTCCCACTGTAGGGCACAGGCCTACCCTCAGGGAGGGTGTAAGGGACTGAGGGTGAAGAACTTCACATAACGCATAGGTATTTTTTCTTCAGCGTATGCAGGTTTCCTCACGATGTTTTCCTTCACCGTTGAGAGCAGTCGGCATTACGTACTTAAGTTAGAAAAACTCATTGGTACATACATGGCATGTAATCCGTGCGGATTCGAACCCGGACCTGAAGATTGAGTGAGACAGACGTACGGACGGAACTTTAAAAATGAGGTGGTCCATTCAACGTTACTTAGATCATCATCATCATCATACTATTCCCCATTTCCCCAATATTTAGGGTCGAAGCAATATGTCATACTCTTCCATTCATCGTCATGTCAGCACTCACTCCTTTCTTACATTTCATACTTAGGCGAAGAATTTTTCACTTACGCTGGTAGACGGAATGTCAGTGTAACCGGGTATGTGATAGCGATAGTCATAAATTTATATGAAGTGACATTTTGGAGTCAGGTGGCCGTCCTATACAATTTAGGTATATGAAGTGACATTTTGGAGTCAGGTGGCCGTCCTATACAATTTATATGAAGTGACATTTTGGAGTCTGGTGACCGCAGTACAAAAAAGTGGTTACGCCGATAAGGACAGCAATAAGGTAGCGATCTCCTTTTTAACTAGAGCGAATTTGCTATGTGCATCTCTTATTGAGTGAATATGACAGAACACGTGCTTCCTTCTAGTACCTTTTCTTTCCATGCTTCGTTACAATTATCAGATTTCATTCAATTCCGTCTAGAAAATCGAGCACAGAGATAATAAATGTCTTTTTTTCCCTCCTCCCAAATCAAAGATTAGAGAGCCAACTAACCAAACCCTAAAAAAGGTTGACAGTGATTTAGACCCATCATTTGATTTAGACCAAGGGTCCACGGGTTCAGTATGGACGATCGAACATTAGACTCACGTGTCCGATCGACTCAATCGACTCAGTGCGTTGTCTATCCATTCAATATTTATCTCAATTTAAGGTTTTCTTTGAAAAAATTAGAATGGCTTGAGCTTGGCCATGCTAAGTAAGCCATACTACCTTTATCATTTTTGAAGGTTTAGGGTTGAACTACACCACGTAGCACAGCATCGCATTTTTCCGTCGCTCCATCCTTTTCTGTCACTCAGGAACGTCATTTGCTAGAGCAAGCATATATAGACCGGCGGCCAGCTACAGTCAACTATACCTTACAAAATTAGCGAACTAACTCATTATGCACCTAAAGTAGACTAAAAATAAGTCATAAAAAACTTGGTCTGCCAGGGCGCAGCTTGGCACGTTTTCCGGTGCGATGAAAAATGTGGACCCCAAAAACACCCCATTTTACCTCATCGAATTAATGGATGGAACTTGTCTGTTGGTCTAGAGGCCGATTAGTAAAGCCTAAAAAACCTGGTCTGCCGCCGCCTATCCTGGCAGGTTCATGGGTCCGACTGAATTTAGGGTGCTCCTCGGAGGGTGGATTTTACCTCATCGAATTAATGAATGAAATAAATGCCTAATTATAGTCCTATTAACTATGTTTACATATGCCTTGGTTTGCCTAGGCTCAGCCTGGCAGGTTCCCGGGTATGACTGATTTTACTTACAAAAAATTGTTTAGCCCAACTTCAAAAACCGGTATAAATCTATAGATTCTGCGGGAAAATTTGCTGAAGTTAGCTTGTATTTGCTGAAGTTAGCTTAAATTTGCTGAAGTTAGCTTGTTAGCTTATAATAGCTTGTATAAATTATTATAAGCTTGTATAAACAAAATTATGGATTTTTTATCTGAAATAAATGAGTATTTAATTTATTTTAAATTAACTAAGATTATATTTACACATACAAATATCTCTGAAAGTGGAATTTTAATGGGAAAGGTTAACGGCCCGCGGAAACTAAAAGAGATAGATATGTGGTCCCGAAGGAAAAAATGTCAAAGACCCTGGGCAATTTGACGTCCCGATGTAAAAAAGCCAAAATGGAAAATCCAAGATGGTCGACTTGCATTTTCCAAGTCCTCATAACTTGGCTATTGGCTTGGCAGACAATCTAAAGTTGCCATACAAAGCTATAAGACCGATCAAAGTTGACTTTTTCATCTGGTCTTATAGCTTTGTTTGTATGGAAACTTCAGACAGTCTAACTATTACTATGGGTATTAAACATGAACAACATACATGAGAACATGGCAGTATAGAAAATAACCTCGAAATTTAAAACTTTTCAGACGAATTTTTTTTTTCTACGGCGTGTTGTGATCTGTAAGACTAAGGTTTTTAGGGTTCCGAAGTAAACAAGGAACCCTTATAGTTTCGCCATGTCCGTCCGTCCGTCCATCCGTCTGTCCGCGGCTTAGCTCAGAGACGCTTAGTACTAGAAAGCTGTAATTTAGCATGGGTACACATATTAATCACGCCGACAAAGTGGTAAAATAAAATTTTGGAAAATATATTTTTTAGGGTACCTAAAAAATGCAAGGGTAGGGGGACCCGTGAAGTGGGGATGCAATTTTTTTTCTCGTCTATCCCATAGTGTGGGGTATCGTTGGATAGGTCTTTTATAAATCAAGAGCAAGTGGAGCTTGACGTCACCAGAATAAGCTTAGCTCTGATTTGTATAACGCTTCATACAGCAGTACACGGCCGGTCCAAAGTGCAAAGTGTAAAGCTTGATGTGCTCTTGACTGTACCAGCACTACCAGGGAAAAAATATAAATATCTCAAAATACAGAGGCACTATTTAGGGACGACTTATTTAATGGCACTACAGTAATCTTAATTCCCGTCATGTGTACGCTAGCTTGATGTACACCTATTTTTACTATTTTAGGGTACGGTCCCACGTCCTGTATACAAGGTGTTACAAAAATACAAATAAACCTTTAAGGGGGTGGTGTAGACCATCAAACTGAACAACTTTCACTATGGGACTCTACAAATCGACTAGAGCTAAAATATGTATGGAATATAATTTTTTTTTTTCGCCATTTCAATGTTGGTCCCATAGAGAAAGTTGTTCAGTTTGATGGTCTAAACAACCTCC
Organism: Agonopterix heracliana; assembly: GCA_963693445.1. NCBI lineage: Eukaryota > Metazoa > Arthropoda > Insecta > Lepidoptera > Depressariidae > Agonopterix > Agonopterix heracliana. The sequence goes on along the minus strand of OY856324.1, from coordinate 4,408,749 downwards.
TTAAGAGTTGTAAATATTTATTGTTACTTATGAAACACCCTGTATATATTACGCAAATCGCGCCAAGCCACACGCCGTGGGAACGGTCTCGCCTGTCTTGGCCTGTAGACGCCTGTGGTGTGTATTGTATCCAGATCGCTGTCGGTTCAAAGGGGCGCCTGTCGCTGCCTGTGAAAGCGCGTGGATTGCCGAGCCATTGTCATAGTACTGTAGCCGGGGGACTTTTAATTACCAAAAAGATTACCGATTGCCGTTTAGAAATTGTTGTAAGGTACTAAATGACTAATATAATAAAACTGGCCAAGTGCGTGTCGGGCCACGCGCAGGGTAGGGTTCCGTAGTTGCCACTCATAATATACGAACTTAGAAGGGGGCTTTTTGTTTTATACTACGCTTTAACGGCTAATAAAGTCTAAAAAGTACATTTTTTAAGCTGGTCGACTATTACTCGTTAACTTAGGTACTTAGCGGTGATAGTTTTCCTTTTAATTTCATTATATACACTACTGTCATGAATTTTTTCACATATCCAGAAACAACCGTTTAGCTGGCAGAGGGGGGGGGGGACACTTGACTCTAACAAAACTTTGCACCTTAAAGCTTAATATTTCGCTAACGGATCCGTAAATCGAAAAATGGTTTTCCCACACCCACCGTATTTTTAATAGACCTATCCAACGATACCCCACACTATGGGATAGACGAGAAAAAAAATTGCATCCCCACTTCACGGGTCCTTCAAGGGTAGGGCCCTTGCATTTTTTAGGTACCCTAAAAAATATATTTTCCAAAATTTTATTTTACCACTTTGTCGGCGTGATTAATATGTGTACCCATGCTAAATTACAGCTTTCTAGTACTAAGCGTCTCTGAGCTAAGCCGCGGACAGACGGATGGACGGACGGACGGACATGGCGAAACTATAAGGGTTCCTTGTTTACTTCGGAACCCTAAAAACCTTAGTCTTACAGATCACAACACGCCGTAGAAAAAAAAAATTCGTCTGAAAAGTTTTAAATTTCGAGGTTATTTTCTATACTGCCATGTTCTCATGTATGTTGTTCATGTTTAATACCCATAGTAATAGTTAGACTGTCTGAAGTTTCCATACAAACAAAGCTATAAGACCAGATGAAAAAGTCAACTTTGATCGGTCTTATAGCTTTGTATGGCAACTTTAGATTGTCTGCCAAGCCAATAGCCAAGTTATGAGGACTTGGAAAATGCAAGTCGACCATCTTGGATTTTCCATTTTGGCTTTTTCACATCGGGACGTCAAATTGCCCAGGGTCTTTGACATTTTTTCCTTCGGGACCACATATCTATCTCTTTTAGTTTCCGCGGGCCGTTAACCTTTCCCATTAAAATTCCACTTTCAGAGATATTTGTATGTGTAAATATAATCTTAGTTAATTTATACAAGCTAACTTCAGCAAATTTTCCCGCAGAATCTATAGATTTATACCGGTTTTTGAAGTTGGGCTAAACAATTTTTTGTAAGTAAAATCAGTCATACCCGGGAACCTGCCAGGCTGAGCCTAGGCAAACCAAGGCATATGTAAACATAGTTAATAGGACTATAATTAGGCATTTATTTCATTCATTAATTCGATGAGGTAAAATGCACCCTCCGAGGGGCACCCTAAATTCAGTCGGACCCATGAACCTGCCAGGATAGGCGGCGGCAGACCAGGTTTTTTAGGATTTACTAATCGGCCTCTAGACCAACAGACAAGTTCCATCCATTAATTCGATGAGGTAAAATGGGGTGTTTTTGGGGTCCACATTTTTCATCGCACCGGAAAACGTGCCAAGCTGCGCCCTGGCAGACCAAGTTTTTTATGACTTATTTTTAGTCTACTTTAGGTGCATAATGAGTTAGTTCGCTAATTTTGTAAGGTATAGTTGACTGTAGCTGGCCGCCGGTCTAATAGGTAAGATAGACGGAACGGAACTGCACGGAACAGCACGCCGCGTGCGATCGCGTTCCGTCTATCTTATATGCTCTAGCAAATGACGTTCCTGAGTGACAGAAAAGGATGGAGCAACGGAAAAATGCGATGCTGTGCTGCATGGTGTAGTTCAACCCTTAATGGGTGGAATGACGTTTCAAGCGGTCCGTCACCAGAAAAAACGCGCAAATAAGTCGCGTGTTCAAAATTTCTTTGTGCTGCTTAGCTAAACGTGACCAATCAGTTGCTAACAAATCCATGGTTGTTGATTAAAAACGATTCCAGTAATGAAATCAATCTTTTAGGATTGACTTACAGAAGTTTTTGAAATCTAATCCCCTCGAAAGCTTCACTAAAAGTTTAGGCGATGGCAAAAGTTCGGGGCTTTAAGAGGTCGATTGATTAAACAAATTAGTTAGCAGACAATTTTGATTCCTATCACTTTGAAAGAAGCTTCAATTTTGGTTAGGGAATGATAGATGTTTCCTATTTTGTACTTGACCTATGTTATGTAGAACTTTTACCTATTCAATGCCTAAGATCAAGTTTGCCAGCGTATATTTTTATCGTATGAAAAGGTGAAATCGAATGAGAAAATTTAACAACATGAATCCCAAAGCAACACCAGTAGGAGCAAAGGTCCGGCCACTACGCCACAGGCATAATGATGCACAAGATGAAGCTCATCCTAGACCCCAGCTGCCGAGTGTGCGAAGCATGGAAAATATCCTGTGTGACTGCGATGTCTTAGCGGCAACACATCCTTGGGAGATGATATCCAAAAACGAGAGATTACAGGTTTCTTCCACTGAACGGTATTGCCTCCCATCTTTTACCATATTTTTAAAAGGTGGAGTAAATAAATGTCTAAGAGTCAACACAAAAGATCCCATGGGGTCGAAGTGTTGCCAGTCCCCACAATAAGATAAGAATTTGAAAAGTGTATTAGTCCTTACGGCTACATTCAAATCTTCGAAGCTCCTCGAAACATCATTACGCGTTCTCTCTGAAAATATTAGCTTGTTAAATATTATACCTGAGTATTTTAACAACCTCGATATTTATTTCACGAAATCACATTAATTTCATTTGAAAAATTTTTGGCACTTATTTAATCATTTTTCTTATCGTTCTGTTTCCTTCGGTGACGTCAGAAAATTCTCCAATTTCCAATGAACCCAAAACTCTTGAGCGAACAAGAGTTCGTATAATAAGACAATTAATAACCTTACCCTGTCCCTTTCATGAATTATTGATCACACATCGGCAAACTTTCCTTTGCTAGCTGCAATTTACACTTTAACCGAATTTATACTTTACCAAACTAGAAATAAGATGTCTTGAATAGAAAAACGTGTTATTTGGATGGCAAAGGTTGTGGTCAAAGTAGTAGTCCTTATTTTAATCACTGGATCCTCTTAAGACTTAAGTATTTCTGCTTACTCTTTTATTTTATTAGCACGTGCTTCAAAGTATTAATAGTGTTGCTTGCTTGTCTAGGCTATCGATTAATAGTAGGAGTAGGGTATCAACTTTTTAATATCTCCATAATATGTAATGTTTTCTTTTATTCGAAGTTAAAGTTAAACCCCCTATAAAAACCACTGTAAACCACTGCAGCCTATCATCATATCAGCCGATAAACGTCCACTGCTGGACATAGGCCTCCCAAAAATGGGGGGATTTGCCATAATCGCCACGCTTGGCAGGCGGGTTGGCGATCGCAGTTGGATTTCCCATTTCCTCCCGTGGGTGTCGTAAAAGGCGAGTAAGGGATATACCGGAGGATGGGCAGCAGCATCCTCTGAATACACACCTATATTATCCCCAAAATCATGCCATTCTTCCCGATCCTGAGCTAATAGCATCCAATTTATTCAACAAAAAATTGGTAATTTCTTTCTCCCATTTTCTGAAAACCGTAACCTTTTAGTAAACAAGTTAAACCTCCCACGGTAGACCTTAAAACTGAATAGAATTTCAGAAACTGATCGAAAATACGCCATTTACTGAAAATGGTTTTGTTATCCTAAAGACTCTTAAAGTTAGATTATATTCCACTTTAATTTCTGGATTCTTGCCAGTATTGGCAATATTCTGAAAAGAATGTTACCGTTCTATAGTCGTTTATGTAAATATAGTCATTGTCAATAGAACATCTTCCTGGTTACCATTATCGGGTATGAGATTAGGTCCTTGAAAGGATTTCCCGTTGAGTAATATTAAGCATTTTCTTTTACGAGATAATTTTCAAAGTGCAGATCTTAAGTATATGATCTGGCAGTGAGATTTATAATATCATACCTACCTGCTTTTACCATACATCAGGCGGTGGCGATTCGATACCAGCCTGGATGAAACCCGTACGAATTAGTTTTAGGAACTTATTAACAGGAGTGCGATTTTTGAATCTCATTCGGTGAGCTCAGCAGTTGAAAATGTCAAAATTACTATGGAAATACGCATCTTTCTTCTGCTGATTTGACTTTCAAAAATCATTCTACAGGAGTGCGATTTTTCAAAGTCAAATCAGCAGTAGAAAGATCCATATCTTCATAGTAATTTTGACATTTTCAACTGCTGAGCTCACAGAAAGTCATTCGGTGAGTTCAGCAAACAACATTACTATAGAGACACGCGATCTTTACACTACGGATTTGACTTTAAAAAATGCACTCCTGGAGTATGATTTTTGAAAGTCAAATCAGCAGTAGAAATAAATGCATATCTCCATAGTAATTTTAAAATTTTCAACTGCTGAATTCATGGAATGAGATTCATAAATCGCACTCCAGGTACCTACTTCTAGTAAAAGTAGATACTTTCCTATGCATTGAAATTTCTGTGGCTTTGGTTTTTTTTGTATTGGATTAAATACTAGGTATTCAATTGGATTGGAACTCTGAAACATGCTTCAACAATTGTTTATCAAACTTACAAAAACTTAAAGAATTTTTTTACTGAATATTAGAAGGACTATTAACCTACTACAGGATGCTGTATTAAGGAACTCATATCTATAAAAGGAGAGATATTGAGACTTTAATAAATAAGAGAACCCTTTGATCTGTATTCGTGAAGAAACATTTCTAACGTTCGCAAGATCCATCGGTTCTTGTTGTGTATAATGGTTCTACGATTTGAAATTCAAAATTGTATTTCCATTTCAGATTTATTTCCTCGTTTCGAAAGACCTTTTAAATGTTTTCATGAAATCTGAACTGTAAAATTTTTATAATTACGAGTAAGGTGGAGTCTTCTAATTGCAACTATCTGGTAATTGCAACTATGGAGCAATTACACTTATAACAATCACGATTCAATTCTTCTCTCAATAGATACATGTCTAGTCATTATCATTAGGCAGGTGTTGTAAAGAGAAGAACTGAATCGTGTTTCTTATAAGTGCAATTGCTCTATAGTTGCAATTACAAGACTCCACCTTAGTATAAATATAGTAGGTACATTTTTGAAAAATCGCTCTAGGTTTGAGATGGTGTTTCATTTTCATCAGTAAGCCCCGCGGCTCCAGATAAAAATAAGTGAAAACTCAAAGATTTAGGCCCATCCCAGACTTAAAAGGAATAATGAAAAATAAGAGAACCGTATTTCAGTTGTCTCTTATTTTTCATAAAAAGCGAAGCTAGCTGGAGATTTCACTGCAATTATTGCAGTAAAATCTCGAGCTCGCTTCGCTTGTTCCAGAATTTAGATATAATTACGAAATGCGATTTTATAATATTGTAGTAAAACCTCGAGCTCGCTTCGCTCGCTCCACATTTTAGTGTTTTTATTATGTTGTTTGATTGGTGGTTATTTTACAAAAAATCATTGCGATGCCCATGGATATAGGGGCCCCAGGACTTGCATTGCCTAGGGGCCTCTGCATGGCTTAATCCGGCCCTGAGTATTGCACTAAAAAGATGTGAAGCATGCAACGTAATACAATCTCGTTTGTTCTACAAGGGACCTACACTCGCACAGATGCACTAGCTCTAGGCGCAGGTCCGACAACCCGTCACCTTATGTACCGCGTGACAGCACTCACACAAAAGAAATGGGTGCTTCACTCATGATTAGATGACATTCCGTCTGTTCTTCTTTAAAGTCTCTGAATGTCAATCTACATTTACAATAACAAAGAGAAAAATTAAATACTTAATTTCTTTCTTAGATCGAATATTATTTCTATCAAACTGATGATTTTGCTACCAATACAAAGAGTTGATCGTGCTTGACTATTTCAGTATTCAGAAGAACAATAAAAGTAAACTTAACCTTATTTGTTACTTTATTAGTTTTCGTTCAATTTAAGTAAGTAACTCTGAATTTCGTTTCTTTCTCTGGAAAGTTTTATTATAGTTTAATCAACGTTTTGTTTGGCTACCAAATAACACAAAATCTTGCTTATAAACAAAAGTTTAAATCTCTTTGTTTATAAACGAATACCAAAATGATGGACGACACACGACATCCCTTGCACGGCATCATTCCTGCGCCGCAAAGGCTGCCAAGCCGACGCAGCTTTATGAAGTGTGTCGACCCACTGAATACTGGCCCAGCGCAAGCGAGGTGTACTCTTTGGCGACAAAAAGTGTCCTCCCAACTCCATTTGTGCTGCCGTCTGAGAGCCTCCCGCCTGGACATGACTTGCCTTGGGCGACCTGGAAGTCGTTAAACCGACTTCGAACCCAGGTCGGTCGCAGTAAGGACAACATGTTCAGGTGGGGATTCTCGGATGCGCAAAATGTGAGTTGCTTGTGTGGAGCTCCACAAACGATGGCCCATCTCACATCTTGCCCTGCTTGCCCTGCTGCCCTAACACCTGTACGCAGGCGCTAGCGACGGTCCAGTATCGGTATTGCCCACTTCTGGCAAGGTACTATTAGCGACTTTGTTCAAAATTCGAAGTCGACACGATAAGAAGAAGATAAACGAATGTAAATAAGTCCCAATAATGATGGTCTCTATAGTGTCCGATTCAAGTCAAGTTGTCCGATTTGTTCATATTGTCCAAGTTGATCAAGTTGTTCTTGTTGACGGAAGTACTTAAGTAGTCAAGGTACACCAGAATAATTCAATAAAGACGATAGAGGTGTGACGAGGAAAATGAGCGAGTAATTTGAGACGAGTTATACAGACACAGAATGGACGAAAGTTAAGGATTCCTTGTTTGACTACGGAACCCTAAATATCAGACAGTGACAGTTCAACAATGACCTCGATTCTTTGTAACTCAGTCCTAATACTTTCACCGCAATAATATAAATGTAAATTTTTTATTTTAGAGTTTCATACCACGCCAAGTTGACATATAGTTTATCAACCTTTGTGAGCGCACCCAAAACGCTAAAAAACATGAAATGGGTTTTATCCTTATCTTTTTAGTACCGAAAAAAGGGTAGAAAGTCACACCTGGTTTTGGGATATTAATTTTAATGTCCCTCGCCTATTTTCATGCTTGTGCAATGTGCTAAAGGTTAATACATGAAACTAGTTTTTATCAACGTTTTTTTTTAGTCGCTCTACCTTAATATATACTATAATCACACCAACTAGGTATCAAAGTTGGTGTGATTATAGTGCAACAACTAGCAAAGTGTGAGTCGTTTTTGCGCTAGGGATCACGAAAAACACTTTTTTTTGTAAGTTAATGTTGTGTGGTGGTACGGAAACCTTGGTGCACGTGTAGGGCGTCTCGCACTTGGCCGGCTTTTTAAATAATATATTTGATGTATAAACACACAACCTACAGTTTTATAACTATTCTTCAACAGCTATACGGGAAAGATGATATTCCTACCCTCGGGATCTCAGCTAACTGTCCCGTTTGGCTATCCCAAAATAATTTACCTAATCCACAGCGTGTATTAATTTATCATCATTTATAGGGTATTAGCTTACCTGGTTTTGGGTTAATGTTATAAGTTTTGGGTAAACCTTCCTTAAAGTTCGATATTCAATGGATTATCGCTTTAGAACTAACAACAATTTAAACAATTTAGAAATTCTGAGATTATTCGAAGGCGAAAATCTGATGCGTACGTCTTCATTATCGTCACAACCTCTGACGTCCCACTGCAGGGCACAGTCCTACCCTCAGGGCAGGTTATGTTACACTATGTAATTCAATATTTGTACTTTGTATATAGTGTGTTGTAGAGTTTCTGGCCGCATCTTCTCTACAACGGAACACCTTCCGAAGCGGTGGTAGAATCAAAAATGACGTCAGAAAGTTATCTATGTGATATTATTTAGAATACAAAATTTTGAGTTTGAGTTTGGGTGTACGGGCGTTAGTCCACCAAGCGTGTGGATTGGTAGATTCACATACGCATCGGAATTTCTTCTTCAGCGTATCAGGCGTTCAGTAATGTATTTATTAACATTTACTTTATTAGCAATTAATTTAAGGCCCTCTTATCGTCTCTTTCTAGCAAGCATACGTTTGCAATTAGCCATCCCGCTTCAATTGAAAGCAGGATCGCAAAAAAACGTGTTTTTCATCAATATCTTTGCTCATGGGTGTTTCGAAGCTCCAAATTCTATGAATTTTACTAGAAATATTTGATGTATTTAGTTAAGTACTTACAAGAATAAAAAGTTAATTAATTAATTAATCAAATAAATCTGCAGTTTAATCATAGTATTGAAAAAACATAATAAAAAGGGGTTACTTTGTTTTTTTTTATTATCGAGTAAACTTAATCTAATCCTGTTATTGAGAACCATCACCTATCCGCCAGATCTTTAAATAAGACATAATTTCATTTCAGACTTTTAAACACTGTTTAAAACACTTTCGTTCGTGTTCAAAAAGTAATTGCATTTTTAATTAAACACCGCTTGACGCAAGCCGTATTAATAAAACTCCATAAACAAATCCAACTTTGAATCGAAATGTCACTAACCAATCGCATTTTATCAATCAACACATTCACACATCCAAGGCTGAACCGAAACTAATTAAACTTTGCAAATCAATCACAGCGTCGAAATTGACGGCATCACCCAAAAGGGCTATTAAGCAGATTCGAAAAGTGTACGATTGATTGAGTTTTGGAAAACAACTTGATTGGGTGGTCAATCAGTCTAGCCTTTATTGATGGGACTGAAACTCCAATTTAAAGTTAGTAAGTATATTTTGTAAGTTACCCGACTTCTTGGTTACCCGGTATCATACCATATACAGGGTGAAATTAAGCATCCTTTTAAACTAAGAGTCTACCCATCAAACTGAACAACTTTTCAATTCAATTCAATTGAATTCAAAATCATTTATTCAATATAGGAGCCTGAAGCACACTTATTAAACGTCAATTCTTTTTTAAGCTACCACCGCGTCGGAACCTGTTGTCGCTGTAGAGAAGATGCGGCCCGAAACTCTACTTTTTTACTATAGGAGCAAACCGATCGGAGCAAAAAAGAATCAGCTGTCCCATACTAAACTGCACCCGCCGCCGCTGCCTACGCGACTCAAATGTATGGGACACCAGAGTTTTTTTTTTGCTCCGATCGGTTTGCTCCCGTAGTAAAAGTTGTTCAGTTTGATGGGTAGACTCTTTGTTTAAAAGGATGCTAATGATATCAATTTCACCCTGTAAACTCTACGTAGAGGGTGTAACAATAAAATACCCTAGTAATATTTCATGGGGTGGTTTTGATCATCAAACTGATGAACTTTCACAATGAAGCCTACATCGAAATAAAACCGGTCAAGTGCGAGTCTGGATACTCGCGCACCGAGGGCTCCGTATCACATAACATTATAAAATTATATTTTTTTTTATTTTGGCCGTTTTTTTTAAATAATTTATTTCAGGATACAACGTACTCAATACTCAATACTCAATGTTTTATTGCATTCCATAATGTACAACAAGGTGTTAACTTATAAGCTATGAGATCATCATGGACCCTGTAGGGCACAGCAACTGTGAACATTTCAAATAATTAGGTAACTTATATCAAAAGAAAACAAAATTTATAGAAATAAAAATAGTTGGTACATAGCATTACTCTTAAAGGTAGGTAATATAATAACAAAGTTAATAACAACATCATGGCACCAAGTTTTCATATATCTATTTATAACTTCATAATAGCTGCATTAATGAGTTTACTTAATATTTATTAAGTAATGGGTAAATTTCGTATTTTCTAAGGGTTTCATCATTTAAGAATTCGTCGAGATTGTAGTAGCATTTCGTCGTCCCATAGGTATGACACAAGATTTCAATACAATGTTAACATAAATTATAGGAAAATGTTAATATACTGTAGAGTTTGCTCTAGACTCACTCATAGGTACTTAAGTTTGACGCATTTATGTCTTACCGTTTTTACGATAGAGCGAAAAGAAAAAACGTCGATGAAAACTAGTTTCTGTATCAGACCCCCCCTTAATTTTTAACTTTTTGTAATTTTTATTGCACCATAATAACGCACATTCTGTGAAAATGGCATCCGTCTAACTATAACGGTTCAAAAGCTAAATAGTTCCTATAGAACGATTTAAAATAGTTCGGACGGATGGACGGACAAACGTAGGCTTTGTAATAGGGTCCCGATTTCAATCTTTGGGTACGGAACCCTAAAAATCAGCTCTTCCATACATTTGAGTCGAGTCAGTCAATTTGAAATGAAATAGCAGACATATTTTTCATTTAATTTTTATTTTGTTGCCATAATGAAAGTTGTACAGTTTATGGTCTAATCTACTCCTATACATATTACTAAGGTGGTTTGTTACACCTTGTATAAAATTATAGTGATGATGATGATGCTAATGTTCTCCTGACCGATGTCAGTCAAGAGTACTACTTTTTCTCGTATTTGAATTATATTTCGGAAAGATGAATAATGCTCAAAGGCTTCGTAAAGACTAAATCCCAATGTCCATGAATTTACTTGCAAAATCCGCTTATTTAATAGAATACATAAAGGGATGGAATACTGATATCCCAATAAATAAGATAAACAGGAATAGCAGGCTTTATTCATAGGAAACTATTGGTGCGAAACGATGAAGGGATGGGCAGTGATGTTACGAGGGGGGGCTAAGTCTTTACTGTCTTAAATGTACTTAAACCTACTATGATATAAGGGGCAATCAGTAATATCTTTTAGCAAGTTCAAAATTCAATAACAGTAAAAAGTCTTTATAGCAATAAAATATTCGATGAGGAGGTGGCCCAGAATATGAAGAAGACAGCATTAGCTTATTTACTTTTAATCTGAAAAGACTACACCACTAATTTTTAATTAGTAACGAAACTTCAAGGGTGTAATCAGACCGTGAATCTGAACAACTTTCCCTATGGAACATGGGTCGAAAAACGAGAATTTTTTTTGACCTCCCATAGAAAATCGAACGGCCGATACGCACTTTTGTATGGGTAAAATTTTTAGCTTTTTTCGACCCATGTTCCTTAGGGAAAGTTGTTCAAATTCACGGTCTGAAAGTAACCTTAACGTTTCGTTACTAATTAAAAACTAGTGGTGTATAATCTACACTATTATAAAACTGTAACTGAAGTATGTCTGTACATTGAAGACATTTACAAAAAAAGGATTACGATATGGTTTTTAGGTATCCCTGACTCGAAATCAACCTTTTTTAGAAAGTCTGTTTGTTTGTTTGCTCGTGCATCACGCAAAAACTACTGAACCGATTTTGACGAAACTTTTTTTGTTTGATAGCTTATGATCTGACTTAAAATCTGGTATATAATTTGTGCGGACGAAGTCGCGGAAAAACACTAGTTATAAATAAAACAGCATTCATGAGTTTTTTGGAGTAATTTAAGGGTCGCAAGTGTACAGTTATAGTTAGGAGGGGGAGCTTAGCCCCCCCGATATACACCACGTTATGCAACAACAACAACCACAGGATTTTCGAAGCATAAGTAAAATATGGGGTCACAGGCTATAATTTAAGGTTTGATAATGTTCACTGACTGGAATAGGAAATAGTAAACGGCATAATATTATGAAATGAGTGAATACTGCAGGATATAATTTGGTTACAGTTTTGAATATTCAACAGCAAATGTCTACAAGGTGTTTCATAAGTAACAATAAATATTTGAAACTCTTACGGGAGTTGTTTAGACCGTCAAACTGAAGAACTTTCTCTATGGTACCAAAATCGAAATCTCAAAAAAAAAAATCATATCCCATACATATTTTAGCTCCTATCTAGCTGATTTGTAGAGTATAGAAAATCATTTTTTTTTCGCGATTTCGATTTTGATCCCATAGTGAAAGTTGTTCAGTTAGATGGTCTATACCACCCCCTTAAAGGTTTATTTTTATTTTTGTAACACCTTGTATACTCTGAAATGGAATCCGAGATCAAAAATTTCAAACAAAAGAGGCTATTTTGTTTGTTTGAAATTTTTGATCTCGGATTCAATTTCAGAGTATAGAACAATTATTTTCTAATATAAAATAAACAGCCCTCTATTGAAGTTAGTCAGAAACATTGCTGCAACTACTTTAGCATTTTTAAGGGTATATTACTGTTGGCGCGCTCCATACAAACGTACTATGGTGATATTTTCAATACTAACCAATTAAAGTCAATGAAATTTTGCAGAAACAATCTAGAAACAAATCTCCATGCTTGTATGGAGTCAGATTTTCGTTAAAATGTATAGTTTTAAAGTTACAGTGCCTCAAAGATTTCCATACAAATCTTAAATTAATCATAGAATTAAAACTGTATATTTAGACAAGCATAGAAATTCGTTTGTAAATTGTTTCTGAAAAATTTGGTTAATATTGAAAATATCACCATAGTACATAAACTTCTCTTAAGCCTCGTATCCACTAGACGTGCTCAGTGGTGATAGCTTTTATTTTTAACCCCCGACGCAAAAAGAGGGGTGTTATAAGTTTGACGCCTATTTTAGCTTAAATTCGAATTATTTAGTAAAGATATTCCCAGCCTCTTCAACAACTGTACAAAGGTAACATAATAACTATCTACACTTCTACTGCTGAACGCAAACACGAACTTCTCTAGAAGCCTACAAAATATGCAGGAGTTGCAAATTGCTTTCTCGTGTTGACGTCGACCCATTTTCCTCTTAGCGTTCTTATAAACACGGTTAAATAGAGCAAGTTCATTTGTAGAATCACGTTATTGTCAAAAGTTGTTGAACAAAATAATAGGTTAGGCCATCAGTAGGCCATCAGGATCCCCTAGCTCCATCCCCCAGGGGATCCTGGTGAACCACATCAGTTCACGTTTACGTCGCCACTTATAATGGACAGCGGGTACAATACATGCCTCGAAATTGAAGCATGCAGGTTTCCTCACGATGTTTTTCATCACCGAAAAGCCAGTGTTGTTACAAATCGTACACACAATGACACCCTATAATACAGTCGTTGTAGATTAATTAATTCTGCCAAACACACTCCCGCCAAAATTAATTATATTCGCATGAAAACTGAATTAATGAGCGGCCAACCAATATGACTTAATTAGTTTATTAAGTCAATACGAAAAACATATTTTTAATTAACATAACAGCTGAACCATTTTTAATAAAATACAGCAACGTTGGTCTAGTTGCTGGTAGCTTTGCCTTCCGCGAAGAGCGCGGCGGTTCGTTCCTTGCCCGGATCAGTAGCACACCATAGTTTAATTCAATTTTTGTTTAATGGCATCCGATGTGTTATCACAATTCAGCCAACGTCTCGTTATGTGGAGACCTGTGTGGAGAGTATACGTATGAAAATGATCAGTAAGTATTATTGTTTAGGCAGCTAGGTAGGTGCCACCCTCGCTTTCTTTCTTCCTTTTTTGGAGTTATTTTCAGGTGAGGTAAATGACTGGGTTCTTCTTCAATTAATGATGTTGATTATATAACAAGATATGACTTTATTTTTAATTGCTAATAAAGTACAATTATGGACTTAAATTATGTAGGAAAATATAGCTATGCGCTAGGGATCATAGCCGAGAGAGAAGTGTGACGAGGCGGGTTCGAGCCCCCCGCCCGCGCGCAGTCTTCATGCCGCCGTCGCCTGCGCCGCTGTACTCGATGGTCCACGCTAGATGGCGGGCGATGCTAGTCTCATGAACATGCCCCCGGCCTTGGGAGCACCAGGTTCCAATGGAGTAGGTAGTTATCTCGACGCAGGTAGGCTGGATACTGGAGACATCGTCTTCATTCTTCTATTTTGGTAGTAGCGGTCATATTTTAGGGAATGACCGCTGTAGGTAGGTATATTGTTAGTCGCAAGTTTGATGAATGCGACTCGTGGCTTGTTTGCCACTGAAAGTTTACAGCTTTGAGGTTTGCAGCAGAATTATGACTGCCTCTTTGATCTTGTTTGTAGCTTCGAATTCCTTGGACCACCGCTGCCAGCAGGTGTAGTCTCATCTGCTCGATGCAATCGTAGAGGTGCGGAGGAGACGGCCTTGTGCCGTCAAGGTGAGGTCGTCGCAGAGAGGCGCAGTCAGCGGTCGGCCAGTCAAGAGTTGAGTGGAGCTTAGTGGGAGCATGTTATTAGGTCTGTGGACATAGGTGACATGGGACGGGAGCTGAGGACGGCTTGAACTTGTGCTAATACCGTCCTCAGCTCCCGTACGTTAAAATTGCGAATACCTAACACGTGATGTTAAGGAAAGTTGCAAGACTTGAGTCCTGCCTCCCACAATAAACCAAAATGAGGTTGCAAGTTGAAAATATAATTGAAGTTAGTATGATTATTTGACGAAAATGAGCTCATATAGCTTTAATAATTTTGTGAAAATTGTAAAAATTGTTTTGAAATTCCTACAGAATTCCTTCCGTTATCGAAAAGGATTTCAGCGGGCTTTCTCGTCTTGACATAAACCTTTGAATTCCAATAATTATGATTCTATTGTGATATTTGTTACCAACTCTAAATGTATCGCTCGTGTAGAAACTACATACACGAATATAACAACTAGGTATATAAAATTTTCTAATTTCACGCCTTTTTCTTTGCGGTACGAATGAGCAAGGACCAGGCATACGAGTAGTTAACCTTGCGTTGATAGGAACTTAAATTAAAGCCGAGTACCTAATAATACAGGACTTTACTTTCCGTATGAAAATAAATCAGAGTTTATTAAACTGACATCTACACGTCTAGATAGGTCACCGGGAAACTTTATAGACCGGTTATTTAAGAAAAGCATCACCTAGTTGCTTGGGTTAATTCATCAATCGAGAGCGGACGGGACCCGTCTGACGCTTTGGTTTCAATTTAGAAATCTAATAGTAAATGCAACCGAGTGTCGTATTCGTATTCTATTAAATAAAGAAAACCGTTCAAACGGAACTCGTTCCGAGTTCAATTGACGAACAATCTATGTAGTTGTGTTCGAGTTTAGCTTAGGTAAATGAGTCATAATAACATATCATAAATATTTTTTATCATCAGATTCGCGTAAATGTGATCACCATGTAGGTAGCTCTGAGGAATGCATGCAGAGCATCTAACTATGTGTGCGCGCTGCGCCGCCGCTTGACAACAGCCGGCCAGGTTTGTTTACCTGTGCAACATAATTATTGTAACTACCTATACATGATCGCGAATTGACAAAATATTAATCGATGATTTTAACGAATGGTTGTTTAGAGATTTTGAAGTTAACGAGTTCACGAATAAATAAAATAGAAATGTTTGATTTCATTTCACCGAAACGACCTTAGTGAATGAACTATTATCAATGGATCACCTGACGCGCTAATCGCTATATATGCGTAGCTTCGCAGGTACATAAACGTAAACACCGTTATTGGGATGCGTCAGAATATAGGTATTAGCTCTTCTATATGCTGCGCATTGCCCCGTTTGATGTTACGTAATATTCGTATACTAACGACCGTGATCCTTTTTGGGGTGGTCAGAAACATTGTTACAACCTGGAACAACTGGCTTGGATGCAGTTGCAATTGCAACTGCATCCAACCTTTTTACACAGTTAGGTATTAAAGGTTTCAAAATGAAGTGACGTTAACAGTGGTGATAGTTGACTTGGCTATCCTTTTAGTCCACAAATAGGTACACTGCATAAAAAACCCTTATATCCCTTTATTGTTATTATTATCCCTTAGTCGCCTCGTACGACACCCACGGGAAGACATGGGGTGGTCCATTCTAAGCCGGAACCACACGGCTCGTGTCGCCTAATGCATTAGATTATTATTTATGAGGGATGCGCACGGAAAACCGACCTGTATCATTGCACAAAGTAGTGTTTTTAAAGAGGATTTTACATGCGCCTTTATCTTATGTGAAATTATTCTACTTTGTGGAATGTCTTCGAGCTCCCGACGTTTGGACTGCGTGTTTAGAGTTTGTGTGAAATTACACTGAACCTGATTAATGTGCAAGTTCTTTTTGAATGATGGCCCCGATATGACCCAACCCAATTTCGTGTTTTGTAAGTAAGGACCATACGGTATACGAATTAAACCATCATTCAAAAGCTCCCAGAATTTATTCGCGCCGATTAATAAATCGATTTCACCAGCGGAATAAAATTCTGGATCGGCGAGCTTAATATTGTCAGGAATTTGTATATTGTGTGCACTTCCTAATGAAGGTAATTGTGCAGTGATGCGTGTCAACACTAAACAATTAAAGCGTGTATTGTAGGTACTAGTTGTTGACCGCAAGTTGATTTCGCACAGCTGTGTAGACTGTGTTACCGAATCGCCTACACCAGTGATTTGAACAGTGGACTGTATCATTGGAATGTTGAGTTTTTTGCATAAAGATTCAGAAATAAAGCAATGTTGACTTCCGTTATCTAGAAGTACTCTAGTTGTGTGATATTTATTATTATTGTCAGCTACCTCTACTAATGCAGTTGATAACAGTACTGACTCTAATAATGAATGAGTATTGTGATAGTTATTGTTATGAAGCGTGTGAGTAGTGAGAGATGTGGTTTGTAGTGGTGCGGTGGGTGCATTGTCTGTTTTAGAACCGTCCTGGTGCGGCGGCGGCTTCAGCGAGGTAGGTTTGAGAGCTGAAGGTATCAATGCACCAGCTTGCCCACAAAATTCACTGTGAATTAAACTGTGGTGTTTATTGTTGCATTGCATGCACGGTCCGGACCAACAGCTTGCGACTACGTGGCCGGTGCGTAAGCAATTAGTGCAGAGATTTTTCTCGATTGCGTATTTTAATTTATCGTGACCCGACAAATTAATAAATTGTTCGCACGAGTAAAGCGGATGGATAGCGTTGCACATTATACATGCGCGAGAACGCTTAGAATTAATCGAATTTGACTTGTTATTGTTTTGTGCAACAACGTAACTGTGTGATTTTATAAAAGGTTGACTCAACGGCTGTTTTTTATTGTTTGTGTCATTTGTGTTCTGGTGAGATACTTTAATCGTTTCTAGAACATCGGCTCTGTCTTTAAGAAATTTCATTAAATCTTTTAAAGTTAATTTTGTTTCGGTTTTGTAGGAATTAGAGAGGGTACCTTTATACAGTTCCCATTCGCGCTCCGTAGACGAATCTAGTTTTGAGACCATAATGTAGATAATTAAAGTATCCCACGAATCTGTAGGTTCGCCTAACGTTTTGAGAGCTCGAATGTTTCTCATTATCGTGTCAATAAGTTTGCGAATTTGTGACGCGGATTCTTTACTAACCGACTGTGCAGAAAACAAAGCTTTCACATGGTTATGAATGAGTAAACGATTGTTACTGTATCTATTTTGTAAAAGATCCCAAGCTGTGATATAGTTTTCGGATGAGAATTCTAACGACTTTATAACCTGTAAGGCGTTACCGGTTAAAGCGGAGCGTAAATAATGGAATTTTTGAATATTGTCGATGCTTTTAGAATCATGAATTAGAGATAAATAGGTATCCCGAAACTCGAGCCATTGGTCATAGGTACCGTCGAAAGATGGCAAAGAAATCGTAGGTAATTTGATATTACTTTTCGAAAGGGATTTATTCCGAGATTCCACCGATTCTTCTAGAATACATTTACATTTGGCAACAATTGCATAATACTGGTTTTCAAAGGTTTCCCTCTCGTTTATTTCACTAACGAGCTGAGATGAGGAAACCTTAAGTTCAATATCATCTTGAACTTCCGTGAATTGTTCTAACAATGATTCTAATTTATCAAAACGTATTTGTAATTCTGCTTTTTTAAGATCAGACAATGATTCAAGGTCTCCCAAAGTACCGACATATTTTCCAAATAGCGTGAATTTGCCCTTTATCACACCCCTTTGTTTATTCAAAACTTTAATAACTTCCTCAACATCGAGTTCGGGGTTAGATTGCCTCCTTTTGGTCATTGTGGAAGAAAGAAATCAAGTACTCACTCAGAGATAACGTTCTGGAACCGCGCGGCACCACCGTGAAGAGGGTAGGTAGACACACGCGACCACTGGAATTTACCACGAAATACGATATTAGCACAAGTGAATACAAGGATAGGGTTGGAAGGATGACTGTCCTGACCGTTTTGGTGCTGATCCGATGCTCCGGCTCTGAAGGTCCAATGTTTAGGCAGCTAGGTAGGTGCCACCCTCGCTTTCTTTCTTCCTTTTTTGGAGTTATTTTCAGGTGAGGTAAATGACTGGGTTCTTCTTCAATTAATGATGTTGATTATATAACAAGATATGACTTTATTTTTAATTGCTAATAAAGTACAATTATGGACTTAAATTATGTAGGAAAATATAGCTATGCGCTAGGGATCATAGCCGAGAGAGAAGTGTGACGAGGCGGGTTCGAGCCCCCCGCCCGCGCGCAGTCTTCATGCCGCCGTCGCCTGCGCCGCTGTACTCGATGGTCCACGCTAGATGGCGGGCGATGCTAGTCTCATGAACAATTATTAATTAAGTAGAATGGCAGTTTTGCCAATGTAAGTAGTTTAGAGTCTAAATGGCCGAGCCGCATGGCCAGTTAAATCACGAGCCGAACGCAGACGTCCTCTCGGGAGACCTCTAGCCACGCGACTCCCACACCATTGTTTTTGGAATCTTTGTACGGGTAGTTGGTATATCTGTCTGAAGCGATTACGATGAAACTTTGGTGGGTTGTTGTTAGCACCCGGGAAGGTTTATGGCAGAAAACGCATTATAACACATGCCGGGTACAGCCAGTGTATTTTTATTATTATTGTTTGCTTGAGGGCCTTCATCATCATCATCAGCCTATCATCGTCCACTGCTGAACATAGGCCTCTCCCAAGGCGCGCCACAAAACTCTGTCCTTGGCCTTCCTCATCCTCATTAAGGGCCTTAAGAGAAGTTTAATCTGAGAGCGCAAATGCGCGCTGCATACAAACGTACTATGGTGATATTTTCAAAATTATCCAATTAAAGTCAATGAAATTTTTCAGAAACAATCTAGAAATGAATTTCTATGCTTCTATGAAGTCAGATTTTCGTTAAAATATACAGTTTTAATTCTAGGATTAATTTAAGATTTGTATGGAAATCTTTGAGGCACTGTAACTTTAAAACTGTACATTTTAACGAAAAGCTGACTTCATACAAGCATAGAGATTTGTTTCTAGATTGTTTCTGCAAAATTTCATTGACTTTAATTGGTTAGTATTGAAAATATCACCATAGTACGTTTGTATGGAGCGCACCAACGGTAATATGCGATCATCGCTGGTATTTTGTGAACGCCGAACTTTTTATAGTTCCCTACTGATCCCTACTGCAGTCAAAAACTGCAGCAGGTTTCCAACAGGGAGAGTTTGTATCTTATCTGGTGTCAAATAGATGAGTTTCCATCTCCTCTTTGCAGAATCTGCAGCTGTTTGAGTCATTTAGTTTCAGTGTGTGCAGTTTGTAGTGTAGGTATTATAAATGTGGAAGTTAAAATCCAGAGG
This sequence comes from Agonopterix heracliana, assembly GCA_963693445.1. Classification (NCBI taxonomy): domain Eukaryota; kingdom Metazoa; phylum Arthropoda; class Insecta; order Lepidoptera; family Depressariidae; genus Agonopterix; species Agonopterix heracliana. The sequence continues at coordinate 4,388,919 of OY856324.1, read as the reverse complement.
GACCTGCACGCTGGGTATTAACACTAGGATATAGAAACTCAAATACAAATCATAACGTCTTATTTGACTGGCTAAAATCCGAGGAAGTGGTACTTTTATACGACTGTATATTTTTATTTTTTTGTTTTTTATTCGATGGGTCGACACTATAAATTCACGAGAATAAAATCTCCCCATGTACTTAACATTTTTGATTTTATTAAGATATAATAAATGATTACTACTAAATATAATTAGATTTAACATACACTTATAAACATACTTACTTATCATAAAACTAATTATTTTAGTAAATTATTAAGGTAGCCGTGTGTACACTATACTTACACCAACAAAATATAAATTATGACCGCAGTTTCTAAGCTCGAAAATGTTTCAAGATATTTATTGCATACGTTTTAATTTAAACCATACTATGCGTGTACGTAGTATATTAATTACTCTGAGGTAGTTCTAAAATATAACCTGCAAATAAATGGAATGAAGCCATGCAAAATGCACACTTGCTACATCGTAGCACTTTACTACGAACTAGCTACACGTGCCGTAGCATTGACTTAGCGTAGCGGAATTATTGTGAAGTGACGACGTTAATTGATAATAAAATAATTAAGAAATACGGCTACAACTATAGTTTCTCGATGTTTTTTGGTCTTAATTATACTAGTTGTAATAGACGTCCAAACTTGATGCAGGATCGAACAGAAGGCATAGCATGTTGCACGTGTTACAGCTATGTCACGCCTTTTATCTCGTTCGTTCGCACGCAAATAGAGCGAAGGTGTGATAGCGCTATATCACGCTGCCTTGCTAGCCATTTAGGTCGCAATCACGCTTATCTTTGCTTATCGCATAATACACTCGTATGAGGTCCAACAAAATTTGCTGGATCAATTTTACGGGGGTAAATAGACCATCGAACTGAAATTTTCTCTAAAGGGACGACTGGTCCACAGGCTTCACACCTAGCCTGACGGAAGATCTTCCCTTCACACCGGAGTAACCTTCCACAATAGTTCCTCTATAGACCTGGTACATATATATACATAAAATCACGACCAATGTACAGTCAGGAGCAAAAAGATGTATGCACTTTTACTACGTCGTAGTATAATGATATACAATTTAGTACTACACGTAGTATTAAAGTGTATACATCATTATACTACGACGTAGTAAAAGTGCATACATCTTTTTGCTGCTGACTGAACATGGCCAAACAAAATTAGCTGAAATTATTTTAAACGGGATGTGATAAAATCATCAAACTGAACCACTTTCTCTCTAGGGGACCAATAGCGAAATCGCGAAAAAATCATCGATTTGCTAATCTGATCCGATGCGAACCCATCACTATCACAATGTCATCAGAGAAACGTGTTTGGTGGGGTCTGCTTAGGAGAGGGATCTCCTCCGTCCCTCTCGTGGCTACCATTAAAAATTCCAAGTTTCAGCTTTCAATGTCTCAGACCAGTGGTGTCTAGGGTGGTGTCCTTCCGTTGATTTCATAAGTGTTCCGTTCCTCTAAAAAGATATTATTATTATATTTAGGCACGAGTAAGTACATAAATACCTTCTTAAAACTCGTTATACCATTTCACAATACAAAAAAAAAACGTAAAAAGGAAGCCAAAATAAAAGAGATTTAAGAATTCAATTACATTGTTTAAATAACCAATTAACATTAATTATACAAAATTATTTCCTCCTCTCAACCTTTCGTTTGAACATAAAATTGAAAGGGAAGTCAAAAAGTGCTTAATGGAATCCTTTTCATAATTCATCGTTCCAAAAACGTTGAGGGCACTTGAGCAAAGAAATTGTACCACTTGAGTGAGCTAATAACATTATTGGATAAATCTACTCATGAAAAAGAGTAGCAAGTTAGACTCTTCATATCGCATCTTTCCTGATCGGGGCATGGCCTCCACCGCTTCTAACCTAAGACCCCGGTGCATAGACTTAAACTCTAGCGATAGACTTGCCCTTCCATAGAAGCAACATGTTCCACTTGAATGAGGTGTCCGCACCTGATTGATGTTCCCGAGTTCACTTCGTCACTATGGCAATGACAGACCGCAATGTGTCATTTTGTGTTGTTTTGTGTGACATGTTGTTTGTTTGAACGAGCTTGTCTATCGCTAGAGTAATATGTCTATGCCCCGGTGGGTGTAAGTGCGTTCACACACGATGACGCACTGACGGAGCGGCAGATGTCAGTCCATACAACCACACCCGGTGCGTCAATGCGTCTTCGTGTGTGAACGCACTTAGATTACAAGCGGTGGAGAGCTGGACCGTCTTTCTGAAAGCCGAGAGACAATGATTTGACTGAACCCTAAAGTTACTCACACATTGTCGACGCTAGTGCATGATCGTGAATGTACATTTTAAGTATATTGCTTTCTGCAGTGTGTCGTTTTCATTGACTGGGTATGTCGCATCACAAAGCCTTGCTAGCGCAAGCCAACAAAATATCACATACATTTTCTAAACGGAGCGACCGAATCAGAACCGAGTTCGTATAAACATGGTTTATTGAGTTATTAAAAAGTTGAAGCCAAGGCTCTTGAAGGCTCGATGTGTCGGTCGTCGTCCTTATCGCTGCGTCGATGCATTCTTTTTCAACGATAACGCACTGCAGAATATCATGGTTTTTAATGTTGCTCGACTCTGGTGTTATACACGGGTGGTGTGAAGATCAGCGAAAATGGTTAGAGATATGTGCACACATTGTGACAAGATGCGCGGTGTTTTCAAGGCTTGATACGCATGTATTAGTAGGGGAAAAGAAACATGTAGACGCAGCCTAACAAGCCTCAGGCAAACAGCTTTGAATGACCACCGCAAAAAAGAATAAAAGTTTCTCCTGAAAATATTTACTTTCCCTAAAAAAACTTTACTCCAACGTTTTTCTCGAAAATCCAAGTTTATTTTCCGAATCTCCTAATAGGGTGGCGTGGTTAACGCCCTCTCAAATCAGCTGATCTTTTATATATACCGTATGTTTTAAAAGTCGACGAATCTTTTGGAGGTCAAATTTCAGGGTGGAAAGCAGAAGTGTCTGCAAATAATGGCGGGACAACCTTCGAGAACTTTGGGGAAACAGTTCCGTACATTGTTGGAGTTTCGGTGTCCGCAATTTAAATTTTGTTTGTAGCCTCCTTTCTTTATGGAGTGTCGTGTTTGTGCACCGCAACAATTAGCTGGGTTTTAGGTACTTTCGGTGTTTTATAGGGTTCCTACTTTTGTTTTTGCCGTCGTCCTCAATTCAGTGGCTTTCATTGTACATCATCATCATACACTACACTATCGGCGTGTTGGAGCAAATACGTTTGGAAAATTGTGATTTTACACCAACCGATTTTAAATGCTTCCCTTTTTTCGATAATTGAGATAACTGGTTTTTGCTCTAACACTGACGTCTTTTAATAGAGGTGTAGGCAGAGACTATGGACGATCCTAATATACCTACTTATGTCTTCTTTCTTCCTAGTTCATACTTCTTGTCATAGTTTTTCGTCGGTTTCGGCTATCGAAATCATTTTCACGACTTATATTCCCCGAAGATAGTCAGAGACATTCTGGAACTCGGAACAACCAACGTTTCACTAGTAGTACCGATACCTACCTACTTTGTCCAGTGTGACGGGGAGCGAGCCCGTCACCACTTATCTATAATAGACAGTGTGTACGGTCCTGCCTCCGTGGTCTAATGGTTAAGAGCAATGGGCTCTTGACACGGAGGTCGTGGGTTTGATTCCCACGGGGGACACCTACCCTAGTGATACCTATATCACTTTGTAAGTTTTTCCCCAGTTGGTTAGCACATTGCGGGCTGAATCACCGGATTGTCTGAAAAGGAAAATGATTCCGTGCATGGCACGTTAAGCCGTTGGTCCCGGCTACTATCTCTGGTGGTAGTAGTCGTTACATAAAAAACCACATCAGAGGCCGTAAGGCGGTTTGAATAAACTCTGAAAGCAGGGCTTGCCAACACAATAAGAAGAAGAAGTGTGTACCTACGGTCGGTTTTTAAAGCTGGCGCGTACACAGATAAACACAAATGCGCTTTTCCTGGCAGTGCGTCCGTGTTCGATAGAGATAGAAATACTTTTCATTATGCATGCAGTGAGACGAAAGTATTGCGTAAATGTGTGGCACGCATGCAGGTTTCCGCTTCTTATTCTTAGGTTTCCGCACGTTTTTTTTCTTTACCGAAACCATTTTCAAAAAGTTATATAACCAAATGTTATTCTGTGAATAAATTTTAACAATGCAATATCAATTTCATCTTTTGGATTAATTTTATTTTATATACCACTAGTTTTTAATTACTAACGAAACTTTAATGGTGTGGTGTAACTAGAATGGACAAGATAAGGAATGAGTATATTAGAGGAAGTTTGAAAGTAGCACCTATGACAGAAAAATTACAGGGTAATAGATTATCGTGGTACGGGCATGTGATGCGAAGAGACGAGTGTCATGTTACCAGACGAGTGTTAAGTATGAATGTGGATAGCTGTGGTAGAAGAGGAAGGCCGAAGAAAAGATGGATGAATTGTGTGAAGGATGATATGTGTAAGAAAGGAGTGACTGCTGAAGTGACGGCTAGGAGAGATGAATGGAAGAGGATGACATACTGCGCCGACCCCAGATAATGGGAAATGGGCAAGGGAATGATGATGATGACTTTAATGGTGTATTCAGTCCTTGAATCTGAACAACTGTCCCTAAGAAACATGGGACAAAAAACGAGAATTTTTTTGCACCTCCCATAGAAATTCGAATATAAAACTAGTGATGTACTTATAGCATATTGAAGGCTTAAGAATGGAAAGAAGTGTTGCGTTTTATAATTGTGTTCATATTGAACAGTGCCAGTGTAAAAATAAAGTACTACAAACAAATGTATCTTGCATAAAAATAATGCCGCGGTATCTCTCTTCTTACGCAAACTTTATAAAATCTCGTTCAGCTCGCATACCCTCGCCGCATTTTAAAGTGCATTTTCTAGGACACTTTAGAACTTCAACCGCAGCACATGCTATGCAACCACAATATGCACTTTGACAAAACTGTGGCCTTCTTCGAACAAGTTTCAAGTCAGTTATTTCGGTCTTACTTTGTTAATAAACATGACGAAGTTGTTAGAAGTTGGTCTTTGTTAACAAATGTTCGAACTGTTCGAACTATTTTACTATTAAATTGTTGAAATGTTCACCTAAGTGCAATTCGGCGTAAACATTTCAATTTAGAGCTCTTACGTACCTACATGGAGTTTCCAGCTAGGCAATTAATCTAGCAGCAAAATCGCCGCGATACAAAGTATAGGAAATTGTAAAATGCGAAATCACCGATAAAAAAGTTGCTTATGTAAAAAAGCTCTCTTATTTTAAAACGGATTACCCTATTTGAAAATTAATAGAAGTCACTTTCAGAGCACTCGGCGAACGGATAAATGAGAGTTCCTGGAGTGCGATTTTTTAATCTCATTCGGTGAGCTCAGCAGTTGGAAATGTCAAAATTACTATAGAGATACGCATCTTTCTACTTCCGATTTGACTTTCAAAAAACATACTTCAGGAGAGCGGTTTTTGAAAGTCAAATCAGCAGTAGAAAGATGCGTATCTGCATAGTAATTTTGACATTTTCAACTGCTGAGTTCACCGAATAAGATTCAAAAATCGCACTCCTGGCCAGAAAAAGGTTCGCATCCCCTTTTATAATGAGAACCGGCAAGGTTTGGAACTCTCTCCCTGCGTCTGTCTTTCCAAGTGAATACAATCAGGACATTTTTAAAAGAAGAATTAATAGGCTTTTTCTGGGTGAGCGCGTTACATCCTCGGCTTCATCTTCACTTTCCATCAGGTAAGCTGAAGCCAAGCGCAAGCCCATTTTTAATAAAAAAAAAAAAAAAAAAAAAAAAAAAATTTTCTACAATGCAATACTTTCCGACGCAGAGACAATCCTCTGTGGCAGAGGTAGCCGGTAGAGTCAAAAAAATAACGTCAAAAAGTGTTCTTATTTGTAATGAAAAAAAGGTCTCTACAAGTCTGCAACCTGTAAAGGAAGGTCTTTGTCTTTTTATCTGATTCTAAGTAAAGTTTGTTAAATAGTTACTCTGAAAACCGTAGTTGATGCTTAGTTATCAAAGTTTGAAAAACGAAAATGTACTCTCGGTGAATATTCTCCTTAATGCTAGTACCTAAAGCAAAACTAAAAGAGCAAAATAATAATTACCTAGAACTCAAAAGAAAACTATTTATCAAACAGTAACTGGCTAAAACTGAAAGTGTTAAAGTTATACAAGATATCATGTTAAGAGACATAATTTATAGCAGTAAATGATAATTTGACTCCAATTAGCAACACCCTTGTCAAGAAGGTACCTAACCTAATGCTAAATGACTAATGAGTATGCCTGAGCTATATAAAATACAGCATGTAACGCTAGATACGCCTAATACTCCAGTAAAGTTACGAGTCGCTTGTATGGCGAATGTAAATAATTTATAATAGCCAGTTTTTTTCTTTCATATTATAGATTATAATTCTAGTTATCATTTAGATTGAAAATCCCCCTAAAATTTTTATTAAATAATTAAACAAAGTAAAAAAAATCATGTAAAATTGGAAAAAAATAGTATATACATTTTTTTTATGCCATTTGTTAAATTCATTTGTATTCTTTTATATTAGAAGTAAATCCAACGAAAAATCACCACGGAACCTTCGTTTATAAATAAGTAGAAATAACGAAAAAATCAATTTTAGTACAAAATTTACACATTTTATGTAAACTCGTAACCTAAAACAAACAATAAAAATGAAAAAAAGTTAGAAATCTGACACTATAAATAAAAATTTACATTTTAGTACTAAAAACTAAAAATACGAAATGTAGGGGGATTCGTTAAATTATTTCCATTCGACCCGTATTTTTACTGGACTATAAACCGAAAAACCAAGGGGGTTACGTTACGTACGACCTACGACATAGTTATCGTATTCTATTTTTCAGCAAGGATAATTTATGGTATTGTATAGTATCATATTAATTTGCTGACGGTTTTTTAATACCAACAACTTTTACTACGGAAACAAATCACAGATAGTCCATATCGCGGGTGAACTACGGGCAATGATATTTTCAGCGGTGCCTGTAGTACACCTCTGAGGTGTACTAATGGTCAGTTCAAGTGCCCATAGTCCACCCAGGTGGACTTTTCAGGTGGACCACAAATCTGCTTCTCCATACGTTTGCGTCAAGCTAGGTATTGCAGTTTAGTATGGGACAGCTGACTTTTTTTTTGCGCTGATCGTTTTGCTCCCATAGTAAAAGTTGTTCTGTTTGATGTGTAGAGCATGTGGTAAAAGACCACCGGTGCGGTGTGTGGTGTGGGGTGATGGTGGAGTGTGTGGTGCGGTGGTGTAGGTTAATTATACTTTTCCTTACACCCTGTACCTACACAGAGTTTCAGTACTTCTAGTAAAACGTGGATGTTGTGTGGTTTCAGAATATCTCTGACTACCACGAATATAGTCGTGAGCGTATGCTATGTTATGCTATTCCCAAGAGACAATATGATGACAAATCCATCGTGTCACCTTGAAGCGAAGTGTTACACGCTTGTTTATCATCTCCCCTCGCATCCTAATGAGGATGTCGTTCCTGGGGGGAGCTGTCATTCTCGTCATGTCATAACTCGGCCCATTTGGGACACAGCGGGACCTGCTATGTTGCTAAATGAACTGGAATCAGTGAATGAACTCTGAAAGTTTGTATAGGATATTCCTGCTATATTATCCCAGTATGGTTCGGTCTAAGAATTGAATACATAAAAAACCGGCCAAGTTCGAGTCATACTCGCACAATAGTACAAAAAAAATTGTTTTCTCCGAGATAACCAATTTTTTTGTTTTACCAGAGTGTGTGATCACGTTTTACGCTTGTAAGTTTTATCTACGAGTACCTACTGTTTTTATTTAACGTTATAGCAAAAACAAAAAAACGTTGAAAAAAACACGTTTCTTGTACATTATACCCATAACGTAACTGTTTTTTTTATTGTTTATTTTTTTATTTTACTAAATTAAAATATTTTTTTTTTTTTTTACGTAGCCTCTTCAATGTCCCACTGCTGGGCAAAGGCCTTTCAAATTGAATTACTTACTTTACTTTAATTACTTTTTATTTAGCTTATTGGTTAGTTCGTCATAATAATGCATACCTATTCTGTAATAATTTAAACCGTCTAGCCATTATGTTTTATGGTTCAAAACATACTCTTCATTACACTTAGCCAAGAGGTCAATGATTTAGCCCTTTATAGGTACGGACGTACGAACAGTGTAGGCTTTGGTCCGTTGGCACTAGGGATTGCAATCCGGTTTTCCGGATCCGGTAATCCGGCGGATCCGGCACCATTTACTGCTTACCGGATCCGGCACTAGCTAGCCGGATCCGGGCCGGATCCGGTAAATGTCTTGAAAATCGCATAAAACCGCTTTTTTACTGAAAATTCTCGCAGTGGACGTCGCTTACGACGTTACTGAGTCACCTGCTACGACAATCCGTACCTACACGTACATTTAAAATAGAAATTTGTAAATTTTTGGGAAATTGTCAACATTTCCAAAATAAATGCGCATATTTTCTTCTCTTCTTTTTTAACAATGTTCAATGAAAGAAAATGTTTATTCGCATTTTTAATACGATAGAAACTATCACTTTCGTAACAATAATGATGTTTTTCACATTTGCTAGAATCCTTTATTGTTTTACAGTTGATTTTAAAATGAAAACGCAAATGATTAAGGATATTACCAATCCGGTCGGATCCGGCGGATCCGGCCGTATCGGTGAAAATCCGGTCGGATCCGGCCGGATTGAAAATTGCACCGGATTGCAATCCCTAGTTGGCACTCTTTGTGTACGGAACACTAAAAATATAAATGAATGAGTCACTACTATTTTACCTTACTGGTGTGGGGAATATTAAGACCGAGGTGGTAACGGAGTGACCAATAATTATAGAAAGAGAGCTTGTATTTCAATTACATGTCGGGTTCTGTTCCTGGCCCTTACTACGGAATTTATGAACGCACTTCTGCCCGCGACTTCGTCCGCTTGGACTTTTAACACCCGGAAAATCCTTTTTATATTCCAAATTGCATATTTCTGTCTTCAGCTAAACAGCTGAAACAACCCTAAACAGCCTAAACAGGCTGTCAGTCCGTGAAGGAACAGGAGTGTGATTTTTGAATCTCATTCGGTGAGCTCGGCAGTGTTAAATGTCAAAATTACTATGGAGATACGGATCTTCCTACAGCTGATTTGGCTTTCAAAAATCACACTCCTGAAGTATGATTTTTGAGAGTCAAATCAGCAGTAGAAAGATGCATATCTCCATAGTAATTTTGACATTTACAACTGCTGAGCTCACCGAATGAGATTCAAAAATCGCACTCCAGTTGTATAGGTATATAGAAAAGTCATAGTCAGCTCGGCAGTGGAAAACTAAAATTGTAGGTAATTTTCCTACCCAAAGAGAAAAAAATTATAAATTTAATGAGATTGTACCTATAAGGCAATGGAAAGTTGCAAAGTCATATAATTATTGAACTGCATAAAAGAAACCTTCATCTTAAAAGCTTTCTTATACCTCTATCAAAATGATTATCAAAGACTAAACACAAATAATATTGTCAATATGATGTGATTAATCGACTAATGCCCTATTATACATGTTCCTTCTTAATATGCTGACACTTTTTTAATGGAATAATCAGACAGTCAAACTGAACAACTTTCTTTATGACACCAACATCGAAATCTCGAAAAAAAAACTGCTGTTCCATACAAAACTGCAAACCTACTCGAGCCAAATGAATGGGACAGCAGATTTTTTTTCGCGATCCCGATGTTGGTCTCATAGAGAAGTTGTTCAGTTTGATGGTCTGATCATCCTCTTAAAAAACTGTCAGCATAATATTAAGTTGGACCCTGTAGATCCAATAACATAATATTCCATGAGTAGATCTCTAGAACGGGAGAGGGCACGCTAAAGTACCTACTCCCCTTATTGAACCTAGATTAGTCTGCGTGTAAACCATTTGTTGTAATTTTGATAATGTGACAGTAATGTACTGACTGGAGGATCAATATTTTTATTTGTTTTGTCACATTGAATTTATCGAAACATTTACATTAGCAACACAAGCCGTGGTGGTTCAGTAGCGAGTACCTAACATTGTCTGCCGTGCAGGAGATGATGGTTCGATCCCCGTCCAGGCCAACTCGTACCAATGAGTTTTTCGGAATTTATGTACACACGACGACTGCTCAGGCTACCCTGTTTGGACTCTGAACTATTACAAGTTGAACGCTGCGAATCGTGCGAGAGGGTGCGGTGTTGTTGTTTCGTCTCACGGCACGCTGTGCCCGCGCCGGCAGCCGCGTCTATGCAGGCTCTCTACCGCACTATTTTGTGTTTTGTACGTAGTGTTAGTTATGTGTATATAGGGTGCGTAACCTGATGTGTCGCCGTGTGTACATTACCCTTTAAGTTAAATTACGGATTGCACCTCAGGATTTTCACCCATCTTTTCTTTTCTTACTCTCATATTATGATAAAATTATATTTCTGTTTAACTATTTGAACTCACAATACTGTAACTATAAGACTGCAAAATGTGAAATATCAAATAATATTATCAAACTCATAACTTCATACGTACATCGTATTTCACAGTCACTAGTCATACGCGACGTGCAGCGTGCCATAAAACGGCTCACCCTCAATAATATGCATTAAAATGCACTTTTATGATATACGACGAAGATGCATACCATATGCAGCATTATATTACTAGTAAAGTAATAATATACTCGTAACATGCAACGGAAAATTCAAAAAAGCCGTGGTGGTCGCCAGTAGGCGAGTAACCTTGCCTGCCGTGCAGGAGGCGATGGTTCGATCCCCGTCCAAGCCGACTCGTACCAATGAGTTTTTTCGGAATTCATGTACGATTTGTTACACCACTGGCTTTTCGGTGAAGGAAAACATCGTGAAACCTGCATGCTTCAATTTCGAGGCATGTATTGTACCCACTGTCCATTACAAGTGGCGACGGGCTCACCCCTCGTCACACTGGACAGAGTTTCGGTACTACTGGTGAAACGTAGATGTTCTGAGGTTTCAGAATATCTCTGACTACCCCCTCGGATAATAAAATCGTGAGCATATGCTTATGCTTATGCTAATATAACATGCGAGCAGGGAATCAACTAATATGGGTTGTTTCATAAATTACACATAGTAAACTTAAATGAGTTATACAAGGTGTTACAAAAATACAAATAAACATTTAACAACAAACTGAACAACTTTCACTATGGGACCAATATCAAAATCGCGAAAAAAAAATGTGATGGTCCATACTCTACAAATCGACTCGAGCAAAAGTATGTAGGTATAGGATATCTGTTTTTTTTTTCTCGATTTCAATGTTGATCCCATAGTGAAAGTTGTTCAGTTTGATGGTCTAAACAACCCCTTAAGAGTTTTAAATATTTATTTTTACTTATATAACACCCTGTATAAAAAAGGATGCATCAGACCATCAAACTGAACAACTTTCACTATGGGACCAACATCAAAATTTGCGGTCCCAGATTTAGGTCGAGTAGGATTGCAGTTTTGAAACAGCTGTTTTTTAAAAAATTTCGTTTTTTAGCGTTAATTTTATCTCTTTGGCTGTTTGATCAAGCACATCTTTTTTATGTCTTGACGAAAAGTATTATAATGATTGGTATTGAAACTATGACCATGCGAGATTTATTAGCCGTAAGTACCTAGGTATACTAAAAATAAATTACAATTTTAACACCAACTGGTTTTTACAACCCTTCGTTGATAACAATGTCTCTTTTACGTTCAGTGTCATAAAATCGTATAAAGAAGAAAAAGGCAGTTCTAATAATTCATACTAAGTATAGAATTAAATGAACGCGGTCTGCGGTCGCGGTGGCGATAACTGACTCCTGTCTGATTTCCGACGCTTTCCAGGTGAAGCTATCGATTCTGTGGGTAAATTGTTGTAGTGGTTATATTCTTTTTGGTGAGCATTTATGTACAAAACAAGAGAATAAAGCAAGTCTCACGTCAGTTTCTTTTTTGATTATATTTCGTGGTTAATCAGTAAAGGGAATCATGAGCTACACGCTTTAATTCTGATGAGAATCCGTCGTAATTTTTCGATGCTCAGTGGAAATCCATCATGAATGATGGATTTCCACTGAGCATCGAAAAATTACGACGGATTCCCATCTTGTCATAGGATAGAATAGAGTTTAAATGAGCTAGGAAATATGGATATTACTGTAAGTCTAGATAGATATAGTTAAGGTATCAATTCAAAAAATATCATCATCATTTTCTTGCCCGTTTCCCATTATTTGGGGTAGGCGTAATATGTCATCCTCTTCCATTCATTTTTAATGCCATTTTTAATTATTGATCTGCGAAAGAACAATGATTGCGACCGCAAGCCGCGTCTGTTTAACAGCGTGTTGAAAGTTAAGTTTTTGGGAACATGAATGTCATAAAATGTTATTTTTATGCTCAATAAAACGCAGCACAAGTGCAAGCAATACAAATGTGGTCGTAATTACAGCACTGCCATGTCATTTTGTCTCAAAAGCGTATTTTATTTCGGTCTTTTCATTTACATAATATTATGATTTTATTAACATGTCGATAAAGTATATAATCAGTGTCTAAACACATTAGCTGACAATGGAGATTAGGTATGATAAGGGTCTACTAAGACCGTACATCTATGTACCCATATGTTAACGACTAACTCCCCAAGGCTACGAATAATCGTAGCCCCAAGGAGTATTCCGATTTCGCAGTACCCATCAAAGTCAAGTGTGTAGCAGAAATAAGCAGAAATAAGCAGAAACTAACCTGAGTTCAGTACGAAATGTAAAAAAAATTTAATTCAAATTTTGAAAATTGACATGAAAGCAATTAATTATGTTGTCCAATTATCTAATCTGAATAAGTATTTTTGGCACCGGAGTATTTTACTGGATTATCTTAATTTTAAAGACACAGACAACGAAAGCGAAAAAAGGATTTTCCCTAAGACGACGCGTAGCTAAAGTTGACTTCTTGTAATCCCTAAATTTTATCAAAACAATCAGAGTGGTGGTTGAAAAACTATTTCAAATACAAAAAATATTGCTCGTATAAAGTCATATCAAGATTATCGCACTAGATACGCTGACGTTACGATTGTATTCGTTTTCCCCCTTACAACTTTTGATCAAAGCTTACAACAGCTATGGTGCCGCTTGAATTAATATTTTTCATTCAATTCAAGACATTTTATTCAATTTCTTCTTTCTTTTCAACTGTAACATCACGATTTATAAGTCGTCGTGTTTTTATAAAAAGAAAATCTGACAAATCATATCCTTGACATTTTTTTCAAAGGGACTCGTCCTTACCGGCCATTCATACCTGAAAACGTTTTATTTTTATCATTTCTGTTAAAACCCAGCCTTCCTTTGTTTCCACATAGACATTTCCACGGGTCGTGTTTAAGTAGGACACGATAACACGTACCAAAAAAATTATTGTTCTCATTTCCTTGTGAAGAGAGAAAATGCCATTTTAACGACTTGAATTATGGGGGGGAGCTTCCGAGATGTGGCAGGAGCAGGACTCGTTAAATTAGTGGCCTGAAATCCTGACCTAGACTGGGTAACATTATTTTATTAGGGTTCTAAAGTAACGTTGTTAAATGCTAATAGTGAACCTAAAAAAGTACCTAGTTGTTTCTAAACATAAACGTAATATTACTAGTTTCTATCTAACCCACAAGCAGTATAAGGATATAACAGGATATAACCATGAGTTTAATGTTTGAATGTTTAATATTAACCTTGTTGTTGGTGTGATGGTTACCATACCAAATAAAATATTCTATTCTTCTCTAAGAAAATCGACGTAGATAGTTTGGTCATGTGAAAAGAAGACCACCTGTAGACCAGGATCCTCAGATTAATTAACAGGAATGGATGCGATATTACACGCGTACCCCTCTGCCAAAGTCATGCGCTCAGTGAGCATGCCCCTTATATAAAAATAGTTGACGCGCGTCCCGCGCCAGTCGCCAAGTTGTATATAAACCTCCCCCTCACCCCCGCAAAATTGACAGACTTTTTTGCGTAGAAATGAGAGATAATTTCCAATCCATTCCTGTTTATTTATCTGAGACAGGATCCTTCTTAATATGCTGACACTTTTTTAAGGGGATCAGACCATCAAACTGAACCACTTTCTCTACCCGTAGAGATTTTTGGTCCCAAACAACATCGAAATCACGAAAAAAAAATCTGTTGTCCCATACATATTTTGGCTCGAGTAGGTTTGCAGTTCTGTATGGAACAGCAGATTTTTTTCGCTTTCTCGATGTTGGTCCCATAGAGAAAGTTGTTCAGTTTGATGGTCTGATCAATAGAAAACCGTCAGCATGTTAAGTTGGACCCTGTATAGGCAACATAGCAATGGACTTTACTTTAGGTCAACGTGGCATATGCAGGCCAAAACTCTGATAGACATGGATATGACAACCTCCACTGACGACGTTCAGGATAGAGAGCTTTGGGGGAAACAAACAAGGAAAGCAGACCCCGCGGGACAGAACTTGGGAAGATCATGTTTATATTTTTTTTATTTTATAAATGAAACAAGTTTTATTAAAAAAAGAAAAAATAATCGTCTAAGGGCCTGTTTCACCACTTCTGAGTAAGTTCTTGTTAGCTTTAAATCCGACAGATATTTTGAGATATTTTGTATGAAATTATGTCAAAATATCTGTCGGATAAGCTAATAAGAACTTACTCAGAAGTGTTGAAACAGGCCCTTATTAGTCTACAATAGTCATGGTTCTATTGTATTCATGGTATTTTATTCATTCATGTGAATTTAATACAAAATGTAAGTATCTGAAGAAGAAACTATAGGAATCGGAGAAAAATTTAGACGGAAACAAAATTTTGTGAGTTTCAATTTATCTATAAAAGCAAGAATTACAAACACTTTTCTAAACTTACCCATAAATTTCAATTCAAAATTTAAGATAACGTCCGGGCTTGGCAAAGTCTCGAACTCTCTGAGCTATAATAAATCAACAATATGTCTTACCTCACTAGCGTAGATTTACGGCTGTAAAGCTTACTAACCATCGAACCTAAGCGAAATGGAGCGCAAAGCTATGCACCGACAGATACTAGCACCCGTATTTTTAGTTGTTTTCTGACATTTCCTCACTCGAGTGAAGGACGTTTTTGACATAATTTGTAAGACAAAAAAGTCAAAAACGTCCTCCACTCGCGTCAGGAAGCCTCAAGGAAACTACTAAGAATACGATCGGGTGTAGGACTTTATCTTTTTAGTTCTATTTTTTTCACTTGAAACCAAACGGCAAATTAAGGATGCAACGTTTAAGAAACGGTTCATCGTACCTACAAATCTTCGGAATCTGTAAGTCGAGAGTTGCTGATGAGATGGCAACATGGACAAACTATTAAGTAATCTCTGTGATATGGCTATCAGTCCTAACCAGAGCTACCAGACCATTATTTTGCAGTCTATAATATGTTCCCCTCATGCCTCATCAGAATTTATGAGATCTTTTTAAGGGTTGAGCCTCATCTGGCAGCACTGAATTGCATTTTTTTACGCTCTATCCTTCTCTGTTGCTCAGGAACGTCATTGGCTAGAGCGAGAAAGGTCGCAGCACTGCCGGTGCTGCCGCATGCGATCGTATTCCCGCTATCTTTCTCGCCCTAGCAAATGTAGTTCCTGAGCGCCAGAAAAGGATGAAGCGACGGAAAAATGCGATGCAGTGTTGGCAGATGAGATTCAACCCTAAATCCAGCACTCTTTGCTTGATTGACCTAACATGGATTCTCATGTTATGGCTGCGAACGCTTCGTCTTAGCTTTAGATAGCTTCCAATAGTGATGAACGGTCAGCCTATCAAAACTCAGAGATGCAAGATACGTACGAGTCGGGTGACGGGGCGAGACGGTTTAACTGTCAGAAAGTTTTAGATACGCTGACAGTTCTATATCTTCGCGGATATGTGGTTGAGGGTGGCATGCCACACAAGTTATATATTTTGAACGTTTTTCAAAGTTATATATTTTGTAAGGGTTCGTAACGTAACTTTTCAATATCATAACTATAGTTTGGTAATTGCCATCGTAGACTAATTCCACAATATAAGAATGAGTACTATGTACAGTCAGCAGCAAAAAGATGAATACACTTTTACTACGACGTAGTAAAAGTGCATACATCTTTTTGCTGCTGACTGTATAGCACAGAGGCACAAGGACGCAGATACTCCGATAGTACAATGAAAAAATCTATCTCCAAATCTGAATAAAGAAACCCTTTAAATTATACGATACTGAATCAAACGAGCTTTAGCTTATTCTAATAACAAAAGCGAAGGGTACATTCAAATCAAGAACGGCAATAACCTGGAATTTAAAGAGAAACTCTCAAAATAATGAACATTATTCAGTTTTGTTCAATTCCGCTTAATCGCTTCCAATTTCATAATCGCATTTCCATTTCAAAGGTTTTCGCTTAGCGAAGTTGAAACGGTGAAAATTGTTTAAAAGATTCGCCGTTCCTATATCTAATTGTTATTTAAAATTTGTTAGGAACTATGTATACAACCACTAGCATCGGCTATGAGATGGTTTAGTTAGTAACAATATTTTATTTCTCTCCTCCGGACGGAAAGCGTCAATTGTCGTCCCGCTGCGCTAAATGAAGCAGAAGTTGTCGCTTTCCACTTCCGTCGAGAAGAAAAATAGTATACTAACCTCGGACAGTAAATAAGAAAGCCTCAGAACACATGTTTGTTGACCTCGGCTTCGCCTCGGTCAATCTGAGACCTTTCTTACTTTTTTGTCCTCGGTGTGTAATCTACTATTGGAGAGAAGAATAAAAGTTGGTATGGTAGCAAAACCGCGAACTGGAAAGGATAGATTTTCAAATAGTTCTTGGGCTGGTCGCTATAAAAATAATCAGATTCTGATGTTCCGGTATTTTTGGATTCTGCTGGTGCCCAGGACTTGCAATCCTAATCGCAGGTAACTCTAATGATCTATTAATTACCCTCCAAATTATTATATTAATTTCCCTAATGTGTTTCTCTTAATTGCATGGTCATGTATTATGTGACAGTTGTTAAAGCTTCCTTCTTTTTTAATCATTCTTTAATTTTAGTATTTTTATCAATATTACTCTTAATGAGCTCGTAATAACAAGCAGATGTAATTACTCATATTAATTAACAGGTTACAAATTTTGTAGTCGTTAAACATTTTGACAATCTGGAGTGTTATTTTGAAATTACGGAATGTTCAAAAAGCTACGAAGCTAATACATTATTACTACACTAATTAGAACGTGTGATATCAATACTTATAGCTTATACCCCTGATAAAAATAGGATAACTCACCTAACTTGCCATAATTATATTCATTTCCGAGGTACTCAGACCTGTCATAATTTAAAGTTCTTACTTAAGGGTCGGCACTACCTACGGCCCGTTTGACATATCTGTCAAAAGAAAAAGACCGGTGGCCGACAACACTCAACCCTATCTTATAAGATTAATGAACAAATAAATTTTATAGCTAAATTTGGCAATAAGTTACTTGCAAAAAACTTGGTCGGCCGCGGCGCAGCTTGGCTGGCATGGCACGTTTACTGGTGTGAAGGAAAAAGTGAACCCTGGTGACACAACATTTTACCTCGTTGAATTAAAGGACGGACTAGTCTTGACTCTTGGTCTAGAGGCCAATTAGTAAGGCCTAAAAAGTCTGGTAGGCCGCACCCTATCCTAGCAGGTTCATAGGTCCGACCGAATTTAGGGTACCTACTACCCGGAAGGCAGATTTTACCTCATTAAATTAATGTTGAATGTTTGGTCGTACGTGGCAATACTCCTGCACCTGTAGCATCTGAATTTGAGGGCCGTAGGTCGAAATTGACATTTACAGTAACAGTACAGTACCGTGATGGACCCAAAATGTGACTGATCAAAGATCACCCCTGGTGGGTCCCAACCATATAAAAAACTTAAAATTATTATAACAGAGCAAACTAAAACTTATAACAGAATAATTGTATTATTATAAGGCCGGATTCGACCAAACTTAGATTTATAGAAGAGTAACTATACAAGGAGCAATTTTACTTTTGTTGTTTACACACCCCGTACTAAAAGAACGAATGTATAATTCACCTAAGGAAAGAGGTCGTTGTATCCGTACTTATTGCAATGTGAGGTTATACAGTTTTAATTTGTTAGGTTTCTTTTTATTATAATTTGTTTAATTATGTGACATTGACATTTCATTTAGATTAGGGTTGGCAAAACGCAAAATCAGTTTACTCTATAGTAACAAAGCAACTTAATGTGACATTGACATTTCATTTAGATTAAATAAATAAATAAATAAATAATAAATATCTTGGACAGTGTCACACAAATTATCTAGTCACATTTAAAGTTCCAGAATCTAGCCTGGACTTGTATTATGATAACTAGACAACGATATAGTATACATTATATAGATACAAACATCCATGACTCGGGTACAAATATTCATATTCGTCATACAAATATTTGTCCCTTACGGGATTTGAACCCGCGACCCCCGGCACAGCAGGCAGGTCACTACAGACTGTGCTGTCGGGCCGCCAATTAGGGTTGGCAAAACGCAAAATCAGTTTACTCTATAGTAACAAAGCAACTTAATCTAAGAATTAAATTTCGAATCGGGCCTAAGTTTAATATTATTGGTATTAGCAAACTAAGGGTTTGTAATCTTTTATCATCATCATCATCGTCAGATATGTTTTTAGCGATTGCCTTCAAAAACATTTGCGCAAAAGGACATCAGTGTGACCACTTTTAGTAGATTTCTACTTTATTGGTGGATTTAGGGCAAAGAAAAAGATAATTTAGTAGTGGGAAATTCTTTAGCAGAATAGAAATTCGGTATTCGAAAATTTTATCAAAAATGCAAGGATTCAGTCTAAAAAAAATCTAAGCTGGCAATACAAATGGCTGTAAAACAATTAAACAAAAAAAAACCATCCATTGCAGGGTTTGCAAGTTTTCCGGAACTTCTAGTAAAGCTTTAATGACTGGTTCACTTTTAGACGGATTTAAATTCTAGAGGCATTTTGGGTAACACTTAGCCAAATGTGTTTTTTTTACTAATTCGGACCTGATGAACACGAATATCGATGTTGGAACTCCCGTTTTTGCGAGTTCAAGGAAGGAGGGCTCTAAAGGTGACTTTTTCAGTTTTTTACGTTTTATCGAAAAGTTTTGTAAAGGCAAATTAAATCGGATAAAATTTTCTACAAAACAAGTTCTTTGCACTTTTGTCATAGGACTTTAACCTTTGAATCCATGTTACAAAGTGATGAAAACCAATAAAAATTAATATACAAAAATGCGGAAATAACATGATGAGCGTTCTATAAAATTTATAATAAATGTTGTTCAAAAACGTGTTTAATATTAAATTTTAACCATCTGGAACGACATAAATATTATTTGGTAGAATTTGAAACAGGACTTGGTAGATTTTGGTAGATTCTCTGAAAAAAGTGGTTAAGCTGAAGGACATTGCGCGACAAAAGAACACACAAAAGAATTGCACAAAGTTATTTTAAAAACTAAAATGATACTTACAAAGGGCACTGTTTGGTAGTTTTTGGTTCATATTCATATTAATTTATTCGCATTCATGTACAGTTACAGCATAGGTGTTACTTAGTAGCTAAAGTCATGTAACCATGAACCCTGAAAGGGCACAGCAATATTAACAAAAACTATTTCAAAGATAAGAAAATAATTATTACAATGTCAACAGTTAGGTTCTTGTGGTAGATTTTGATAGTTTTTGGTTCTTTTGGTAGGTTTTGGTAGTTTTTGGTAGAGTTTAGTATTATTCGTAGTTTTTGATTATTTTGGTAGATTTTGGTACTTTTTCGTTGTTTCTGGTTATTTTGGTAGATTTTTATACTTTTTGTTATTATTTGATAGAAGTATGAAAATTACCAAAAACTAACATAATAAACAAAAGAGTTCTTTACGGCTTGGCTACGGGGTGAGTCTGTTGACATAAAATATAAAATATTTGTTTTGCAAAAGAGGTGCATTCGAATCGTAAGCGGAATTCAGTCCAACAGGGTGTCATGCCGATCCTTGTTCACCGACTTTAAATTGCTCACTGTGACAGCTTTGTATATCCTCGAGCTGTGCAAAATCGTGAGACGATACCCCGACAAATTCCCAAGTAAACCCCCATTCCGTAGCAAAAGACTAAATTTAAATCGCAAAAATGAGCTACTGGTACCAAATTACCGACTAGCATCAATGCAAAGAACTACAAAGTCGAATGCTGTTTTTGTGTATAATAAAATACCAGATGACATTAAAGCCCTACCCGATAAGAGATTTCTGAAGAAGGTATAATTAATCGAACAGTGTTTTAATAACATTAAACTGATTTTATGCGACATTTAATTTGATTGTAGTAGTGAAAGGTGATAGTATATAATTGTCTGGCACCTATTGTTTAAATCTGTTTTTTTTCTTTATGTTTATAAATTACATTGTAGTGCGACTAATACTCTGTACCTACTTACCATCTCAAACTTATGTAAGTAACTACCTACAATTTGAGGTAAATAAATGAAATGAAATGAACCAAAACAAAAAGTACTGAAATAACCATAAACTACCAAAAAGTATGAAAAAGTACCAAAATAACCATAAACTACCAAAAATACGAAAAATTACCGAAATAACAATAATCTACCAAAAAGTACGAAAATATACCAAAATAACCAAAAACTATGAAAATTACCATAAATTACTGAAAGAACCAAAAACTACCATTAACTACCAAAACTACCATAATCCAAAAACTACCAAACAAAACAGTGCCCGGAAAGTAACTTTTGTGAAATTCCTTTGTGTTGTCTTGTGTCGCGCAAAATTCTGTCGTGCAAATGTCTTTTGAAGGCAATCGTTTGAGTTACTGCTACGGCACAGAATTCACTCTTATTCCATACTTATGTACAGGGTGAAATTGATATTATTAGCATCCTTTTAAACTAAAAGTCTACCCATCAAACTGAAAAATTTTTACTACGGGAGCAAACCGATCGGATCAAAAAAAATCTGCTGTTGCATACATTTGAATCGAGTAGGCACTGCAGTTTACTATGGAACATCATTTTTTTATTGCTCCGATCGGTTTGCTCCCATATTAAAAGTTGTTCAGTTTGATGGGTAGACTCTTAGTTTAAAAGGATGCTAATGATATCAAATTCACCCTGTATAACATATCTGTCGATGATGATGATGATAACAGATTATCAATCGTAAGTTTGCTAGTACCTACCAATAATAATAAACTTATAATTATTCTGTTATAATAATGGGGACAAAAATTAACGAGTAATAGTCGACCAATTTATAAAATGTCCACATATCGTGACGGGCAACTACGGAACCTTACACTGCGTGTGGCCCGACACCCACTTGCCCGGTTTTTTATAAGTAATAATGGGTACAAAATGGATCTGTTCATTAATCTTCTAAGACAGGGTTGGGTGTTGCCGGTCACCGGTCTATTCGCAATGATTTCGAACGATTGACGGCCCATAGTAATTTGTATGAAGAAAACGTCCAAAAAAATATGTGATTTTTGGTAACAAATTGCAAAAAAACTAGAAGTCATATCGAAAAACTGATTTGTTTAAAGTGTTCTTTGATGTTTTGCCATTGATTTGAAATATATTTTGTTGTTTTATTTTGTTTAAATAAATCACAGGACTCGGAACGCGGCAGTGCTATTCTAGAGTTTTTCATGAAATTCTCGATTACTTTCTGATGTAACTATAAAATTTTACTGAAATTTTTTTTGTTCATCTTGTACTTCATCTTTTAAAGAAGCGATGGTATTAATTTTGTTTCGAAATATAGCTATTTACTATCCTCAAAAGTCGGAACGCCGAACCCCCTTTTGGCCCGATCAGGGTAGTGCCGACCCTTAACCACGCCTGGGCCTCTAGCCGGACATTCGAACTTCGCGATTGCGTGAACGTTTTCGTTACAATGTCAACTTTATTACAATGAAGTTTGGACCGAAACGGTAGCGATATATCGAAAATCGAAAGTCCGGATACAGGGCCTGGCAATGACGGAACTATCGAAGCTCAAAAGGAGTTTCCGTTCATCCTTAAATCGTTCATAGAATGATAATACACTCGGTTCCAAAAATAACGGGTCACCAACATACCTGAATATCTCGGAAAGTAAGAATGATAGCTTAGTCACTTAAAAAGTATTTCATTAGACTATTTAAAACTTCTTTAATTAATTGATAACATTTTTAGTTTTCATTTGTTTGACTTAGTTAAAATACATAAATACAAATGCGTCAATTCTATCGCTTCGATCAAAATAAAATGAATGGATAGGCCTTAAGCGAACATTTCAAACCAGAAAAATGAGGCAAAACAAATGAAATTTTTACTTGTCACTTGTATGAAAGTGCCCTAGATTTGACAGATAATGGCGCTAGTTTGTATGTACCAAGTGCACCAGTAGTTTGCTTCAACTTACCGCGCTTTAGGCCTATCCATTCATTTTATTTGATCGAAGTTCTATCGCAGACTATTTAACGTATTTAACGCAGAGAATTTAAAATTACCATTTTTTTTCACAGATATAACATTTCCCCATATTTTACACTAAAATATGTAAGAGATAAAATTACCACATTAATAATAAATGTTGAATAATAAAAATTTCATTTTCAAAATATCATTTACTTAGGTTTTAGCCTTTTTTATTGGCATTACTTTATAGCAACCAGAAATTGTATTAATTTAAGAAGTAGTATTAAATTGTCTATAAAATACATTTTATTTAAATAAGCTGCCATTCTTAGTTTCCGAGATATTAAGGTTTATGTTGTTGGTGACCCGTTTTTATTGTTGTCGAGTGTATATGAATTACTATTACCTAGTTGAACTGTGTTAAGGTGTAGGGACAATATTATGCAATATTAGTAATGTTATAATATGAAAATGCTAAGGGCTTGTTTCATCACTTCTGAATAAGTTCTGGATAGCTTTTTATGATAGAACGCTTGACATATTGCAAATGAAAGATTAATTTCAAAGGATCTATCAGATATTAGCAAATAAAATCTTACTTAACCAGAAGTGGAGAAACAGGCTCTAAATAATGTAATAATTAGGCCTACTGACTGTTGATAGAAGCATGTAGAAGATGAAATGCAATCACATAATATGACTGGTTGGTTTTACCGTTAATTTATTTGTCCATAGGGATAACTTCCAACATAATAAATAATTATGTGCCAGAGATGATCCTACTGTCATTGTAATGTCTTTTTTTATTACAAATATTACCTTATTTCTTCTAGTCCATAAGGTAGAAAATCATCTAAGCGTTAAAATACAAGATAACCTAGTAGTTTTTATGCAAATATGCATTCTAACGTGACGTCATAATGTTCAGTTTACGCTGCCCTGCCAGAACAGGTTTATCAATGACGCAGCCAGCTGAGTCATTGACAATGGGTGCGCACACGCAACACTCATTGTGCTCTACCGTATGTCAGCGCTGTTTGCTTGTCAGTGTGACAGATACCGTCGCGGACGAAGCACGTGCGTGCAGATAAAAAATATTGGCGCCAATATTTTATTTCCGATTTAAAAAAAATATATTATAACCTTTTTGGTGAAAGTGTTAATGTAAATTTTTTTATTGTGATGACAGAAACGTTAAGTTACATTTTGAGGGTTATTGTAACAACAGCATTTTATTATACTTTAATTTATGTGATAAAGGAGTTGAGGAAGCATTGGACTGATTCTGTTGGAAACAACGAGTAGTGGATTGCCTTATTTTGCAGTCGTGTAGGTAAGTTAATTATTCTTTTATTTATAATTATACAATTTGCAATACACATCGGCTTGAAGTTAACTATGTAGTTTGGTCCTTATGTGGGTGTTCTTGCATTTAAATTTTTCTTGTTCAGTTTTTTCTACAAAATCATAGAAGAACTTTTATATTAAGTATAACGTTTTGTATAAATATTCGTGACAAAGTTAAGACTACGGCCAAGTAAGATTGTACAAGGAAACGACACACATTATAAAGAAGAAGAGACTTGAAGAGATTTATGGATTTTGAAGATACCGAGAGTGTGTCGACCAAAATCGTAGCATGTGGCGTTTTTTTGTCTCTGCCTTCCCAGTGTGAGACAGGCGTGAGCATAATATGTGTGTGTAATTTAAATATATCCAATTTGATACCCCTGACTGACACACCTACTCACATTTGCTCTAACATCTACAGAAGATGACGCACGAATTACATTAATTGAATACTGGACCATACCAGTATGAATATTACAGTATTATGGCAAACAAGAACCGAAATAATAGGTACACTAAAATGAGAATAATGTCCTACTGCATTCGATACGTGGATACATCTAAAATAGGAACTTATTCTTATTTGACGAAACAACAGATGACACCTAGTATCGGAAACCGAAGACGAAAATCTAAGATTATTTATTTTAGACATGTTTGTTTTGAAATAAGTTTCTAGAGACCATCCTATTGGAATGCCATACAAGTGTTACATTTCACATAAATGCACATAGGTAGGTACATCTCATTGAACACAAAACAAAATACAACATAACATTTTGTTTGTATAGTGTTGATATTTGACAAAACAAAACCGTTGTCAAATTTAATAAACAACATCAAGTTTATTTATTTCTCAATCGTCACTATTATGTATTATGATAAAAAATTGCTACTGTAGATATATTACCTATGTATTGTTTCCTGAAAGCCATTATTATAGGTAATCTATACCAAAATGAACAACATTTGATAAATCGAATTGCCTACTTTAGTTCATGCAAGCCAAATAATACCCTATACTGTTAATTAATTATGATTATCCTCAATTAAAACCAAAAATTTCTTGGAAACTACAGATTTAGATTACAGCGTATTAATTATTTATTAAATTACCTAAAAATTGGTCTTGTATATTATTTAATGTAAGATATAAGCTTGTGGTTTCAATAGGTAGTAGTATGGTATAATGTCCAGACAAAAGTTCTACCAACATTTCTAGGTAGGTAACTAAAAGTTTTCATTTCAACAAGATTAGGTAATATATTACCTATTTGTTCAGGTACTGTGGTCTGTATCTATTACCTAATAAAAACCAAAATCTACATATTGAAAAAACTGTCTCACATCTCCGATTGATTTACACAGAAATAAGTCATGTCCTAGATTCTATTGAAACATTAAAAGCTACCAATCACTGCAACCATACATGACTCACTGACGATCACTATTCAAAACATGAATATTGAACTAACTGCATTAGTACCTATATTTATTCCGTTTGACTAACATCCTTTTTCACCGACTAAAAAGCCAAATCGAACCACAAATTCACTTTGAAGCTTTGGCAATGTGTTTTTCGTCTCCGAGAAGCAACATTCGTGAGATGAGTTTCTACACATTTATGTACAATAGAAAGAGAATTTATTAAAATGCCCATTTTACATCTAGTCGGGGAAAAATACGGTTTGAGATTGCATTAAAGACACTCTAGTAAATTGTATTCGAACGTATATCTGCATTCGTTTATAACACTTTTTTCCAGATTTCGTTGTTATACAGGTTCAGGAACCTGAGAAATACTTAAAAATCGATATAAATGTACAAAGGGCAAGCTTATTTCTAAAGATATTTCTTCCAGCATACCAGCAAAAGAGACAGTTAATTATCACAAGGCAAATTAAATGTGTACAAACAAACAGTTTACAATTTACAAAACAAATAATTAAGTTTTGAGGTTAGAATTTTTTAAGACTTACAAAATATTAAATATATCTACTTAACTTTACGATATTAACCGGGGATTATTATTGTTATAAGTAAAACGTATTAAGAGAAAATCACCAGTTTTCCATTTTTTGTTCATACCAAAATTTTATGTTTTGTAAATGTCTTAATTATTCAATAATACACAATAAAAAATCGGGGATTTTTGATCATTTATGTTTTCCAGGTATGTATCTACTATATTCCAAAAGAATCCCCTAAAGTACAATTAATGCAACCTACTCCATACAAAAATCCGTAGATTTCCTAGAGTAATCATCTTCTTTCTTGTCAGCAAGATCTATATGTGATTGATGATAATATACTTTTATGTGATGACAATCACTCTAGTGTATTTTTACATCAATTAATTTACTTATCCTACGTATCTTACCTAGTAATATTTAATTCAATTTAAACATTTACTTCCTTCATTTCATTATATTTCTATTTTTGTAATATCTGGCAGTAGGTCGTTTTACAATATTAATTTGTCTCCACTATTTGACTTTGATATACTAATTAGGTACTTAGTACCTAATTCTTACTTACTTTCATAAACATAATTTCTGGTTTATTTCCGATTCGCAATCATTTTGGAATGACCTTTCGCTTTCCATCATCATCAATGATTGATACAACAAAATTCGGAAGAATGTCTCAAAACAATTTTATTTTGTATACGTAATTATTGTTTTTCGATAATATAGGCAAACGCATGTACTTAAAAGTTAAAACATAATGTTACAAAACGGTGACATAACGTAAATCGTCTAAAGATTTTGAAAGTTTTATTAAATAATTTACGTATTCGATACAAAGACTATACTTGTACTCTTATTATATTCTGAGACGATAAAAACAACTCATACTTCCCCTGCAGTAGGTATTGCTAATCACTTAAATACTTCAATTAACATAATGAGTTGCATGTATAATTCATCACAATTTGTTAATGCTCATTGTACATTCTTTTATTGAAACGTATTGCTGTTGGATTTAAATAACAATGACCTTTGTGATTATAACGTCAAGTGTTCAGTAATTAACTCAGTCATGAAATCCTGGAAGAGAAAAACGCATGCGCAAGTTCTACAATCAAACTATTTTCAAATACCTACTAAAGAAGTTAACTGAGTCCGTTGACTATCTAAATATGCCATTGCAAAGATAGGTAGGTAATTCAGCTTAGAGCATTCATTCACACACGATGACGCATTGACGGAGCGGCAGACGTCATGTCAGTCCGTCATTTGTGAAGCAAGGAGTTTTAAGAAACCGCACGTAGAAGCACCAATCCGTCACCGTGTGTGCTTCTGCGTGCGGTTTCTTACAACTCCATGCTTCACAAATATTGGACCGAAGTTTGCCGCTTTGTCAATGCGTCATCGTGTGTGATATCACTTATAGGTTTGAAGTTTAATATTAAATAAAATCATTATTATTATTAGGTAATTTATTTAAAGCATCTTAAGTAACTTTACTTAAAGACCATATCCCATGCAACTTTACTATAAATAATCGTTCTTAATACGCTGACTGTTTTAAGGGGATGATCAGACTGAACGGTCGAACAACTTTTCGCATGGGACAAAGGTCGAAATAACGAAAAAAAAAACAGCTGTTCCATATAAAATCGCAATTTAATATACTCGAGCAAAATGAACTGGGCAGCAGTTGGCAGGATGTTGGTCCCACACAGAAAGTTATTCAGTTTGATTGGCTGATCATCCTCTTAAAATACCGTCAACATAATATTAAGAATCTTCAATAGTAGTTAGTAGGTATAGAAATCGTTCTGAACAACCGGAAACTCCTGGAAACAGGAATCGTAATTAAATATAGAATAGGTATTTCCAGCAATAACAATAATTATTCCGAGGAGGATGTCCCGCGTTCAAACATTTCCTTGAATCGGCAATAATAACTCATTCCTTTTGAAATGATCGTAAACGTAGAAAGGAGCGAATGAAAAATATCGTCTGCTTTGTCTAATCCTCCTACTGTGTCGACATTTATTACTGCTCCAGTGATTTACCTTAAAATTTTATAATTTATAGATGTTTTCTTTAGAAATTCGGGATAGTCATGTTTGGTTTCCACCACTGCCAAACCAAAATGGTTATGTTGTGAAATTCCGCTTCGTTCATTAGTCTTTCTACGTTCAATATTGAACATAATATACAGGGTGAAATCGATATCAGTAGCATCCTTTTAAACTAAGAGTCTACCCATAAAACTGAACAACTTTATTATGGCAGCAAACCAATCGGAGCAACAAAAAAATCAGCTGTCCCATACATTTGAGTCATGTCGGCAGCGGCGGCGGGTGCAGTTTAGTATGGGACAGCTGATTATTTTTTTGCTCCGATTGGTTTGCTCCTATAGTAAAAGTTGTTCAGTTTGATGGGTAGACTCTTAGTTTAAAAGGATGCTAATTATATCAATTTCACCCTGTAGATAGGCCTATTCAAAGGCGTGCCACAAAACTCTGTTCTCAACCGTCATCATACAAAAAATTCATATAGGGTCCTTCTTAATATGCTGACAGTTTTAAAGGGGATGATCAGACCATGAAACTGAACAACTTTCTCTATGGCATCAAAGTCGAAATTGCGAAAAAAATCCGCTGTGTCATACATTTGGCTCGAGTAGGATGACCGTTTTGCATTGGGGCAGCAGATATTATTTTCGCGATTTCGATGTTCGAAGTTGGACCCTATATACAGGGTCCTTCCTAATATGCTGACGGTTTTTTAATGGGATGATCAAGCCATCAAACTAAACAACTTCTTCTATTGAAAAATCTGTTGTTCAATAAAGGGCCGAATCACCGTTGACGTTTTCTATGGAAAAGCAGATTTTGTTCGTGATTTCAATGTTGGTCCCGTAGTGAAAGTTGTCCAGTTTGGTGGTCTGAAGCACCACCTTAGTAGCCTGTATTTAGTGAGAGAAGGCAATAGGATCCGAAAGTTCCGAAACCCCAAACGCAATAACAGGTAAATCTGACAGTTGACACTACTGGCGGTGCTCTGTTCAAAATTCTAATAATTTAAAATCATCATAATTTTATATTGTGGAGGCGACGACGTAGAATTTATCGACTTGTCGAATAAAAGGATTTCATTTACACAAACTGTCATCGTCTGAGGCAACTTTGCATTCACCACGTGCTGCCATTAACTTACGGTGGCCATATCTTGTTACCGTCGATGGGACATCGTAAAAAAGAGGACATTCCGGGCCAATATGCCTAATCGCAATTTTGATTTAAAGGGTCACAGAATTTTCATTCTTTTCAATGGGAAGTTTTCTGACAGCTAGTAAAACGTAGTTCCAACAAAACGCGATAGATGGCGTTGACCAGAGAGGGGACCGAGACGGAAATTTAGACTAAACATTTAGCAATAAAATGCATGTCACTAAGTCAGGCGCAACCGTGGACGAAGCATGTGCTCAGATTTTTCATCTTACGTAAAAACTCAAATGTTTACTATTTTATTTGTATTTTATTATCTGCAAGGTCGCTCGCCCCTGTTGCGTCAACGCCATCTATCGAGCCATTTGGAACGACTTTTTCTTTTTAATTGATTTTTGAAAACCCATCATTAGCAGGTATTACCTATCTAAGCATTATCAAATTTATAAATGATGCTCAGGTCATCGTCATCTTATTTAAGAGCGACGCTCTTGTTGAATAGTATTCGCCAATCCACGTCTCTTTTCCGCTAATTTCTTGACTTCTTGATAGCACATCGTCATCAACCTTTTTCCGTCACTTTGGCTAGATAACTTAGACCGTACATTTAGGTAATTCATTTTCTAGTCTGTAAATAAAAAAAAACAATGTAAAATATTATTTCCTACCACTTAGTCTTTTAACCCATAGCTTAGGGCGAAATGTTTTAGGTACAAACATTACTGATACCACAGAGTACTATAATTAGCTGATACTATAAATTACAACAGGAATGTAAATATCGTAGAACCGAACTATTAAATAATATGTGGTTATATGAACCTATTGCATGCACAAATAATTATAAACAAATTTCTAGTTTCTTCCATATTTCCCTAATGAATCATGACGGTAAATATTATCGTGTTAAACTGTTACCAATGTCTATAATTGGAAATTATGTCCGTAATTAATAAAAAGTAGGAAAAATAATCAAATGTTTTCACCTTTTAACAAGTTTATCAGGTATCACTTAGTCGGTGTTAGTTTAACGTATTTATAGGTAACCTAACCTAACCTAACAATTCTGACATAATTACACTCGGAAATTGTTAAAAAGAAATATTGAATTTGTTGCCCTAGAATTTGAAAGAAAGTAAAACGACACCCTTCCATTGCACAAACCATGTTATCAATGAACAGTCAGGCTGTTCTTATAGTTTCGATATTATGTGGTAGCCCTACCAACCCGAGCAAAGGTTTACAGATGAAATGCTAAAACATTTTGTTTTGCGCGAAAAGGTTTAACAGCCGTGAAACTGAATAAAAAGGCTTTTCAGTAGGTATGAACAAATTATACCCTTTTACAATACGACACGAGTATAGCGTATTGTCATTACATCGAATGCGTTCGTATTCTTAACCGACATTTAATTACGAGGAGATTATCAATTCGTCTGTATATTGTATGTATACTACGAATAATTAGCTCCATTTCCGTATATGAATTAAGTATATTTATGTAGGTAAGTTTTACCTTGACTCCTTTTCCAATCCGAATGAGAAAACCATTTGGAGAGCTTATATCAAAATTATAAGATTTTTCTATCCATTATTTCCCGAGTTATTTGAAAAATACTGAAAAATATAATATAGGTTGAATGAGATTTTATTCCATTGCCTGCTTGGCTTTTCTATTGTATTTGACAGATTTTATTTTTTATGTCATTGAGGCCAAGGTAGCTTGGCCATAAAGCCTACGTTTTTCAGAAAATTAAAAATAGAAATATAGGTCAAAAATTAAATCGAAAAAGTACGTATCTCTTAATTTTTTACCTATTTTTATATTTTTCATTAAAAACAGGTGGTTAAAAAATGAAATGTTGTCAATTATATAGATCTCAGACTACCCTCTCAAGGAATATTATAGTCAACAACAACAAAGGTAGGTACTTAGGTAAAAAGGTCCAAAATAAAACATTGAATATGCCACTAATATGCCATTTAAAAAACAATAAAACTAACTTTTATTTTTAAACCACACCTATACCCTCTATGTTATTTATAATCTACAGACACGCCTTCAATTAATTTACACGTTACAATAAACTTTCAATTGATTAGTTTCGATCCATAATGTTTATGTTTATTGAATAAAGTTATGTGCTATTATGAATTATTATTGTGTTACCTACAAACATAAATGTATACCGGGTGTCAAGTATACAGGGTGAAATTGATATGATTTGCATCCTTTTAAACAAAGAGTGGGTAGACACTGGGTAGGATGGTTGATGGGCATCAAACTGAACAACTTTTACTATGGGAGCAAACCAAACGGAGCAAAAAAAAAACTAAATACTTTTGAGTGGAGTAGGCACTGCAGTTTAGTAGGTATGGAAGCAGTTGAAACTGAACTGAAATGCTTAAAGGCTTATCGATTCCAGGCCAAATGTACTAAAAAAATGTTTTCTTAAGAACCGAATTATAGTGATTACTGAACTAACCTGACCTAACCTAACCAAAATCTGGTTATAAATATTAAATTTAAATACACTTTTAATATTAATATAACCAGAGTTAGGTTAGGTATTTCATATAGTTCTGTAATCAAGCAAACATTTAGCAAAAAAATTCTTTCAGTGTTTCCAATTTAATTTGTCCCAATCAGATCCCGGACAATTAACGTTCATAATTTGGTAGGCCTACCTAAATAAAATACTTACCTACTGCATATACCTTACGAAAGTCTAATTTCCTTCCATGTGGTGAAAGCACTTTTTACGGGTAAAATTTTGCGTAATTTTTGTGCTGTTTGTATAATATATCATACAATAATCAATTATAGGTACTTACTACAATAATAACAAAGAGCATACTTCAGTGGGGCCATGACCGTGCTAAGATAAGACAAGACAAATTGTGACAAATAATTCGTTATTTACTGTCTTAACTATGTGATACCGTTATAGCATTATCACGGGGTTATCTTTACTTCCTAGGTGGGTTGTATCTTTAGGGACAGTGTTTTAAAAATCTACGATTTTCTTTAAATCCTTGGACCTTCAAGTGTATCAACACACCCTGACAATATTTAAAGGGTTGGTTTAGAATCTAAGCTTAGTTAATCAAACTGAACAACTTTTACTGTGGAGCTAACATCGTTTTTTTTTAAATAATCTGCCGTTTCATACAAAACTACTGTATCTACCTACTAGAGTCTATGTGATAGCTGGATTCGTTTAATATGTTTTTAGATTTTGAAATTTGTTTTTGGTGGTCTTAAGTATAAACCAGCCGTTTACATGTTACTATGGTGTTTTGTTACACCTTGTATTATGTAAGTATAGAAGAAAATAAACTTTTCTTATAATAATTTCGACGGATCCCTCTATTTTAACTGGGCTGGTTTTATTGTCTAGGTACTAGGTAGCTATCACATTACACGAAACTAGTTTTGTTAGGTTAACTCCTAATAAAATTACTTTCGTCTCTTTCAACAACATATCACGGTGTAATAAATGTACAACACTCTACTACGTTATATTTTTAATACGACTCCATCCGTTAATGTCGTCATGAAAGTACCTACCCTAATGGATTAAATACATAATTCCCTCAAATAAAGGCAGTCAGTCGGTTGTTCAGTCGTGAGAATTTATTTGTAAATATTGGATTTTGTGTCTAAAAACCGGAACCAAACGCTCGGTTAGTATTATATTTGGATTTAGTTATTTCCATGAGCTTCATATTCTTTGAAACTGCATAGGAGACTTTGAATTTGGTTAAGGGAAGTTGACTAGTACAACTTTTAAACATTTCGAGAAATTTGATAGGTAATAAATAACCTATCAAATAAATAAGTAAATAATTAATTAATTAGGTAAATAGGTAAATGATAAATCAAACAAACGGTCAGCTTTTAATCGACAGGTTTTGAATTTCTTTTCAATGCAAACGGATAAAAATCGTATGCTTTCAAAAATACCGAGCAACGCGTTCGCGCAAAATAGATAAAAGTAAATCCAATGATATGGGCATAGAAACCATACAATCCATGATCGAGCCGGGATTCGAACCCAGGACCCTGGTTTGACAGCGTGGTAACCATTACACCAACCGGCACCGGTACTGGATAGCATGCCACCGTGATGTGCTATCACACCTTCGCTCTCTTTCTATTTGCGCGCGAACGAACAAGATAAAAGACGTGATACATCCATATCACGTGTAGCATGCTACGGCTTCGGGTCGACAAAGAGAAAGGCTTTGTCTTCCAGTCAAATGCCAGTACACGAATAAGGCTGTGTAAAAATCATGAATGACTCAAAACTCGGAAGTGTTTGCGAATG
This sequence comes from Agonopterix heracliana, assembly GCA_963693445.1. NCBI lineage: Eukaryota > Metazoa > Arthropoda > Insecta > Lepidoptera > Depressariidae > Agonopterix > Agonopterix heracliana. Next base: position 4,355,292 of record OY856324.1, on the reverse strand, counting down.
AATCATAGTCACCTTGAGTTGATTACATATCATTTTCTCACACACCAGTCACAAGATGACCACTTCGTTTATGTAAATTATTGTTACAACAGACAGCCACACGAATATTTTGAGTCATCGTCCATTGCATCCTTATTCCTTGCTCAGTGGGATAGAAGTCCTGAGTCGACAACACTTCGTCCATCCATTGCATCCTTGCTCAGTGGGAAGGAGCTAGTCTAGAAGTCCTGAGTCGACAACACTTTTTCTCGCATCAGGACCAAATAGGGGGAGACGAGGCGAAGAAATGCAAGGTCAAAAATACCGGAAACAGACGATATCTGAACCACCCAAAGATCCATAATGTCTGCCTACATCAGGGAAAATGCCTTTTTTATGTACTTATGTATTTTCGAGGAGATTTGTCCATCCCTTGCAATAATTTTCTACATCTTTGCGAACAATTTTTTTGCATCAAATGCAAACAAAAGGTTCTTTTTACCCTATAAGTACTTCTCATGTAATTTTAAATGCTTATGAATTTTATAATAATTCACAAACTTATTACTACGTCTAAACAACCATGTTCCCTTCTTTATAAAAGCAATAATAAGGTTGAAAACCGCTCTTTTTTTTCATCGAACAACGCAAAGTAAAATGGTTAGTTCGAATGCCATGCCGATGTTAAAAACATCAGTCCAAGTTGTTATCATAACAGAGTACTGTTTTACCTTTTGCGTTTGTATAATCATTCAGTGGGTCCCTTGTGGCAGTGTGTATGCCTCACACATACGTCATGTCGATGTGTGCTCGACACAATTTACAATTTTGTTACTCAACCATATCGCATCGTCGTAATAAATTATAAAATGCTACTTATGTGTCTGTATTTTCGCTTCTAATAATCACAAGAACTTCTTAGGATTCATCTCCATTACTGGGGGTTGGCATTATCTGCATTCTATTTCCTACGTCTCGCTTCTTATCACTCGCCAAATGAAACAGCTCTTCGACTCTGGCCTTTCCTGCCTATCAGGTTCACCAGCCACGATATTCGTGGCCTAACGACGCTTCTTTGCCCTATTTTGCTCATTATTACAGTCTTGAGCAGCTGGTTTCGCTCCTGCCTCAAGATATTACCAAGATGGGCTACTTTCCTCCTTTCAAAGTTTGCAAAAGCTCCCGGGACTTCCTGACTCGTAGAACTTCCACATTCGTAAATCACAAGAACACTATTTTCATCAATTGTTGAACATAGGCCTCTTCCAAGGAGTGCTACAAAATTCTATATTGGGCGTTCCTTATTCACTTGTCCTCGACCTGTCTCGGGACGTCGCGTCGGTCTCAGGCTGCGTGTGCCACTTCACCATTCGAATTCTAGATCCCTTGGGCTACAGTCCTTCGGTAGGTAACCAGCACATTGCCACTTCAGGAACAAGGATAGAAAGCGTGCCTTTTGGGGGATCGTGGCCTGTCTTCCACAACATTTGTTTAATTCTTTAATCACGATATCAACGAAGTACCTATTAAAGACCGTTTGTCTGGGAACAAAATGAGGTCATTTAACAACTACTTTATACAAATAATAGCTATTAATCTAGCGCGTGATATCCTCCAACACAGAGCAAAAACACCAATTCCTTTTTCAGTGCTCTAACTATCATTGAATGAAAATGTCATTTGAGAAATAGCTAGCACTTTTTAACGGCAATCAGTCAGTGACAATGACAGAAATGGTCAGATGCCCGCATCACTGGGTTCTGGCTGCCCCCCAAATGATACCAATTAGAAGTAATTGTGGTGCATTATACTCCTATGGACGCACGTGGATAATTACATAAAAAGCTATAGACAGCGTTCATTGACTTCATCAAAATGTTTAGCAGTAGCAGTAGCAATGGTTTATAATAATTATTTGCAACGTATCTTTGTTTGTTTGTTTAATTACTAAAAAAAAATATGTTAAGGGTGTATTCAGACAATGAAACTAAACGACTTTCCAAAAGGAACATGAATCGAAAGACGAAATCATTTTGTGGGCCTCACTCGACCCTTCTGGCCTCAAAGGTCGTAAACGCCACTTTTGGCCAAAATGAATTAAGAGAATTTTATTCCGAGAGCGAAAATGCGCGCTGCATATAAACGTACTATGGTGATATTTTTAAGAGAAATTATAAGTCTAGCCACTGAATTTTTTTTTGGCCACGTGATCAAACTTCTCATTTTTTAACTAAGCAACGGGAAAATAAGATAGCTTCTAATAAACTAATTCGTCTTTTTTACATCACCAACTAAATAATTCCAAAGAAAGCGTCAAGTAAAGTTCAGCAATTATTTTAACTTGTCTACTGATTTATCTATTGCCACCTAATTTACTAACTCAGCCACGGATTTTACAACTCATCACCATTTTACGTTTTACAGCTTCAACATAAGCTCCACAAAAAAATATAGTTCAAGCTTCAATAGACAACATCATATATTACAACTTAGCATGTAAATTAATACATCATATTCTTTTATCGTGAAAAAAGCCACTGTACGATTTGGTGCGAGTGCGTGAGACGACAGCGACCGGCCATTTGCACCAAATTCGTTCGTGCATTCGTGTTGCAATTGTTTCAATTGTAATTTTTGTAATTAAATAAAAGTTTTAGATGAGTTTTAATGGTTATTCTTTCGCTGGGATTCACCGTTATCTAGATATTTCATAAATTATGTTTTTATAAAGGGAAGAGGGCGCGATCTAACTCAGTCGGTTAGGTTAGCGAGGAGCGAAGCGACGAGCATGTTAGGTTTCTTGCGACCACAGCGCACGAGCCGAGCGAGCGGAGCGAGCGGTGCCGCGGCAGCGGCCGGCGAGTGCCAGAACCGAATTGCTACTGTTTAGCTAGTCTACTACTCAAAACAAAATTGGACTAAAAAAAGGGGGGGGGGGGGTGTCATCCCCCGAATCCCGAATGTTACATTTGGCGATTGTTTTTTGTTGACAATTTTCGAAGTCCTAATTTTGTATGGGACCTTCTATTATCTATCTAATATATCTTTATTTTAATTACTATACGTAAAATTATGGTATTTCAAAGTACATGAATTGATTTAAAAAGTCTTTTGTTTTGTTTTCCTTCAATAGTTTCTGGGTATTTAGTGGCCATAATTTACTATTTGATGACAATTTTAGGTAAATTTTGACGATTAATTAATGTAGGACGAGTTAAATTTTAAACTTACTGAGTTATAAAATTAGAAGCTAATTGAACTACTTTCTTGGTGTCATTTATTAATATTTTAGAAGATTACTGCTTGAATGCATATTACAAATTTAGATGCTAAGAAATAACCACCATGCTAAGTTGTATTTAGAGTGTCTTATATAGAAGATAACTAGTGGCTAAGATAGTATTATTTAGACGCGCGTTGATTGTGGCTGACTTAGTAATTTAGAAGGCAATGTAGATTTTTAGAGGCTTATACTGCTATTAAAAAGAAGTCTGTTTAATTACCACCCTATTTTTAATACTTACTAACCAATTAAAATCAATGAAATTTTGCAGAAACAATCTAGAAACAAATCTCTATGCTTGTATGGAGTCGGATTTTCGTTAAAATATACAGATTCAATGCTAGGATTAATTTAAGTTTTGTAGGGAAATCTTTGAGGCACTGTAACTTTAAAACTATACATTTTAACGAAAATCTGACTCTATACAAGCATATAAATTTGTTTTTTGATTGTTTCTGCAAAATTTCATTGACTTTAGGGCCCAGCACTCCACTTGGGGAGGCTCTTTTTGTGCACCAACAAAAACAAGTAAGTTACCTACAAAATCTAAAAATGGTTTTCAATTATTTCTTTGCCTCCTATAATTGTAAATTGTTTTTGATACACGGTGGGGAAATACTATGTATTCAAGTTGTACTTTGGCCATAGGTTCAATATACCATAACCACATGACCAACTTCAGATAGGAGTGACGTACGGCCATAAGAGCTACAGGAAAAATACACTACAATATTAAGAGGATATAATGCTAATAAGAGCGCTCCATACAAACATAGTTTAATTCTTTTATAAAAATTAACCAATTTTATTAAATTACATTTTTTAAGCACCATCCAGAACGTAATATCTGTGTCTGTGGTAAGTATATCCGATTTTCGTTAAATGTGACGTTCTCTGGGAAAGGGTCCTTGCTGACGGTTTCAGTTTCAGTTCTTTATTGCCTTAAAGTGCATGTATACATAAGATGGAATGTTACAATAGAATCAAACAGTTTTAGTTTCCAAGATATTCACAGGTTGAAATTATCTAAAAAAAACGTTTTGGATCCATTAATAATTCCATACCGACCATAAGGTCCTTTTGCCCTGTAACGGTACATATTACTTTCAAAGTTACAACGTTATAGTTTGGCTCAAAGAATTTCTACAGTAAATCTTAAATTAATCCTAGCATTGAAACTGTATATTTTTCCGAGAACAATTTCTAGATCCTGGTATTTAAAAATTCGTTGGATATAAAAATAGGATCATACCTCGTTTGTGTGCAGCGTGCTCATGCGCTGTTGCAGGTAGGTACATCCTCTTAATTAAATTGTTAACTAAATACTATATTATTCCATTAAAATACCACGTACCTATTAGGCTTGTTTAGTACAATAAAACATTTTATAATAATTAATGGAATTACCATTTAACGTCAACAAAGGTAGGTTGGTGTTTACGTATAAAGTTTTGTGGTTTGAACGATTCCACGCGTGTCCAAAGGTTTGATCTATAATTGAGTCAACCATCAGGACATAGTTATTTATAACTATATTTATAAGGGTGGTAATTAAACAGACTTCTTTTTAATAGCAGTATAAGCCTCTAAAAATCTACATTGCCTTCTAAATTACTAAGTCAGCCACAATCAACGCGCGTCTAAATAATACTATCTTAGCCACTAGTTATCATCTATATAAGACACTCTAAATACAACTTAGCATGGTGGTTATTTCTTAGCATCTAAATTTGTAATATGCATTCAAGCAGTAATCTTCTAAAATATTAATAAATGACACCAAGAAAGTAGTTCAATTAGCTTCTAATTTTATAACTCAGTAAGTTTAAAATTTAACTCGTCCTACATTAATTAATCGTCAAAATTTACCTAAAATTGTCATCAAATAGTAAATTATGGCCACTAAATACCCAGAAACTATTGAAGGAAAACAAAACAAAAGACTTTTTAAATCAATTCATGTACTTTGAAATACCATAATTTTACGTATAGTAATTAAAATAAAGATATATTAGATAGATAATAGAAGGTCCCATACAAAATTAGGACTTCGAAAATTGTCAACAAAAAACAATCGCCAAATGTAACATTCGGGATTCGGGGGATGACACCCCCCCCCCCCCCCCCCTTTTTTAGTCCAATTTTGTTTTGAGTAGTAGACTAGCTAAACAGTAGCAATTCGGTTCTGGCACTCGCCGGCCGCTGCCGCGGCACCGCTCGCTCCGCTCGCTCGGCTCGTGCGCTGTGGTCGCAAGAAACCTAACATGCTCGTCGCTTCGCTCCTCGCTAACCTAACCGACTGAGTTAGATCGCGCCCTCTTCCCTTTATAAAAACATAATTTATGAAATATCTAGATAACGGTGAATCCCAGCGAAAGAATAACCATTAAAACTCATCTAAAACTTTTATTTAATTACAAAAATTACAATTGAAACAATTGCAACACGAATGCACGAACGAATTTGGTGCAAATGGCCGGTCGCTGTCGTCTCACGCACTCGCACCAAATCGTGCAGTGGCTTTTTTCACGATAAAAGAATATGATGTATTAATTTACATGCTAAGTTGCAATATATGATGTTGTCTATTGAAGCTTGAACTATATTTTTTTGTGGAGCTTATGTTGAAGCTGTAAAACGTAAAATGGTGATGAGTTGTAAAATCCGTGGCTGAGTTAGTAAATTAGGTGGCAATAGATAAATCAGTAGACAAGTTAAAATAATTGCTGAACTTTACTTGACGCTTTCTTTGGAATTATTTAGTTGGTGATGTAAAAAAGACGAATTAGTTTATTAGAAGCTATCTTATTTTCCCGTTGCTTAGTTAAAAAATGAGAAGTTTGATCACGTGGCCAAAAAAAAATTCAGTGGCTAGACTTATAATTTCTCTATTTATAATAAATAGATTTTCCTGCGTGAAGAATTCTGCTATTTCATACTAAACTGCAATGCTTAATCGACTCAAATGTTGCATACATTTGAGCAGATTTTTAATTTTGCTCCGATAGGTTTGCTCCCATTGTAAAAGTTAGACTCTTAGTTTAAACGGATGCGAATGATATCAATTTCACCCTGTATATCTGTCTATCTGTGAAAACCGTATCAAAATCCCTACAGTAGTTTCTGAGATTAGCCTTTACAGACAGGTGGGATGACTAAAAAACGCTAATAATATGTAGTGAAAATAATGGCATAATCTGCTTCGTCGATCGACACACCATCATCGGTCTACCTACATCGATTTGATCAAGCTACAACTGATCAAACATCGGTCGAGATTTAAATAAACGATTCATGACATCAATGCGACCGTCAATCGATCGACATATTCACGAAGTCGATCGATATAGCCGTTCGATCGTTCCACTCTTTCCTGGACCCCATTGCGCTAAGTTACAAAATCGATTATATTCTTATCCAATTTCAGGTCTAATCACATTGCAATCCAATTACTATTCAACTGTGCTGAATTCCGCATCGCGCTAAACTCTATGTAACTCACAGCCCTTAACGTCTGAGCGATCTGTCAAAACGGCTATAACGGCTGTCAAGAGCACTACTACCATACCGCGATTAGCACAACACCAAATGTGTCAAAAGTTATGGTTCGTACGTAGTCCAATCACGGCTCAATCACCGAATATTTACCGCGATTGCAGCCCAGCTCGTGTCGATCTAAAACGCAGACATGCCTCGATTTACGCAGTTCTTGAAGCGAAGCCATGGTCTCCCGACACTTCTCTTGGCATGCGCTACTTAACCTAGAAGGACACTGAACAAGGACCTTCTATCACGAATCACAAAGTAAATTGCGGCTACATAAACCCCTAAAACGCTCAATTAAAGCCCAAAACGCTTTAATGATAATGTAAGAAATAAATGGTACAATTTCTGACTAAATAATATTACAAAGGTCGTATTTGGTAGCATTAAATGAGCTTACATAATTTAATGTCTACTTAATTTGGTGGTTCTTGTAATTTAGAATTCTGTCCCACGGGGCTGCCGGGTATTATACCTTCATGAAAATGTATTGGAATTATGGTATGATTGTCTCTGGCCACGTTTACATGCCTGACCAGGAATATAAAAACCTGGTTTGGGGGCGCTACAATCGACTGTCACCTTTAATGACAGTATTCAAAGTACAAAAATTAGTTCCAATAATTTTCCGCAACATGGCGAGGTTTTTTATATTTCTGGTCGGGCTTTACATTAGCCGTTGACATCCCATGTCATCTCTGTTGGGCTAAGTTCACCCTTCGTTCTCTCCATTTTATTATAAACCTGGTAGGTATATATTATAGGTATATACCCATTCCATTCTCATATATACCCTAATAAATATAACAACGTATTCCCCAAAGAAACTAACCCAGGAAACATTTTCGCATAGGATTTACCGGTTTTACGGAACCGTATGACCGGAATCCGGGTATACCCAAGGAGATTTAAAACAGTAAACCTATTAACAGGAAATTCGAATAATGCATTCTGTTTGCATTGCAATACATAACGCTATGAATTTTAATGGGTGGTAACACTGGTAAGTTTTCCTATATCAGCCTAGACCTAATTTCTCTAGGCTGAGTTTAAACATGGCGCAAACTTAGATGAAATTTATTATTGCTTACAATACGTCGTTTGAGATGTTTTGAAATTATATTTAAAAGAGTTATTTAGTTTGGAGACGAGATGTCTTTCGAATGTAAGTACCCAAAATAATTATTTAAGTAACATTATGTTTAGTCTTAAGATTTTGTACCTTTTAATGGGGATTTATCAACTAACAACAATTTTAAAGTCGACTTACGTATTTATTATTTTTAAGGCTTACCGACTACGCATCTACAATGTAAAGAACAATGGGCAGTGGACCCAGCACTGAAGCACTTTCTTACCTACCTTTAAAACACAGATTACCCCGTGCTTTAAAATAAAGGTTTGAATCATATCAACTTTATTATATGGCCCAATTTATAATTTTTCTTTTATCCCACTTGAAACGATTTTTTGAGTAAGTAATTATTTTTAGCATGAGGGGGTAGTCAAAGATATTCTGAAACCTCAGAACATCCACGTTTCACCAGTAGTACTTACCGAAACTCTGTCCAGTGTGACGGGGGGTGAGCCCGTCGCCACTTATAATGGACAGTGGGTACAATACACGCCTCGAAATTTAAGCATGCAGGTTTCCTCACGATGTTTTCCATCACCGAAAAGCCAGTGGTGTTACAAATCGTACATAAATTCCGAAAAACTCATTGGTACGAGTCGACCTGGACGGGGATCGAACCATCGCCTCCTGCACGGCAGGCAAGGTTACTCGCCACTGGACCACCACGGCCTTAATTATTTTTAAATTGGCCAAAACTCGAAAATCCGATTTCCATATAAGCCCATGTCTAGTTGATATCTTTTTCTAATTTAAAAAAGCCTGCAATAGTATGTCGTTCAGTTACCGAACGGTTTTCAGATTTTTCGTTTATTTTTTTCATTATTACCAAAGTATAAGAGAAATAATACATTGCATGGTAACATAAAATGACGAAAGTTTTAAAGGTGTAGTTGGCGTGCTGAGAAATGATTGATATCTGATAAAGTGGTAACTGATAACAATATCTAAAGTAAGCCAACGTAACGTAAGTTTGTTTAAAAATTATCAATGAGTTTTGTTTACTTTTACTCGGCAAATTCGTAGTATCCGAGGGAATGACGTAAGATGAATTATCAGCCAATCGCAAATTTACTCATAGTTCATTTTACTTTGATTGAAGACGTACAGTTGTATCCTAGACGTAACCAATCATTGTACACAACTGGGCACCGATCGCGCTAAATAAACCTCCACTGAAACGTGATTGGACTGCGTGCGAACCGTAACCTTTTACACATTTGGTATTGCGCTAATAATTTGACAGCTCATGACAGTCGTTTTAACAGGAGTGCAATTCTCAAAGCTTCACATCGCTTCAAAAACATGATGGATGAGCTCACAAATGTAACATCCTTCTGGCATCCTTTGACATCCTTCAGATCGTTGAAGTTTTTATATTATAAGTTTGAGACATGTCACAAGTTCACAACCTTAGCAAATACCGAATTGACAGCTTGCCGATGTTTCAACGATGAATTTAAGGTTGTAGCGATGTTTGCGCTTAGAGAATTGCATCGCAGATCGGTCAGACGTTTCGAGCTGTCAATCAAATAGTAAGAAATGAGTCAAGTTTAGTGCGATACGGAATTCAGCACAGTTGAATAGTATCTGGCTTGCAATTTGATTACAACTGAAATTGAATAAGGACTGCACTTTAAATTAGCGCAATCAGGACCCAGGTTCTGTATCGGTACTTCGCGGTTCTTGCCATTTAGGTACCTACCTGGGTACCGGTTTTACACGGGTACCGATACTTCTCCTAACAAGTACCGGTACCCAATTCAAATTCAAGTACCAGCCGCGTATCATCATCAGCCTATACAGGGCACAGGCCTACCCTCTACGAGGGTGTTTGGGCGTTAGTCCACCAGCCGCGTATGACAATGCTCTATATTATGGTACTTCTGTTTTCTCACTCTAACTAACGTAAATATTACCGGTACGTACCGGTACCAATAGTACAGGTAAGACTTCTGGTACCGACATCACACCAAGGTACCGGTACTCAAAAATACCGGTATTTCAAGGCCTGCTTTCAGATCGTCCATTTCCAATATCTAACCAACTCTGTCACTCTCTGGCTGATGCGCTTACGCTAAGGTCCTTCTCTCCGCATTGTATTTAGTGCTAAAGCCTTGTTTATGATCGGTTAGATTGGAGAACCATCGTAAATTGTCAAGTGGTCAATAGTCCAGTTAAGCCGCATGCAAATTTAGTCTTGTCAATTTGACAATTACCGTTTTACATTGACCTTTATTGAACGTCTCTTACAACACTCACATGTGAAGAAATAGGATGGTATATTCTGTGAACCTGTGAACACAGCACGAAGAAATAGGGAAGGTTACATACCTACAGTTTCCGGCAAAATCTTGATTTATGCGGAGGGGGTGAGGCCTGTGCAGTAGCATTTTCGGCTAAACATTTTGTTTCTGCGTAGTCAAGGGCTTGCTCAAGACTTTTTCCGGTCATACCACACGATACGGTCCACACGGCAGCAGCGGCCAATCCCTAACTAAATATTTCTGTTCACAGTAGCAATTACACGGCAAAAAACGCAAACAATTTGAAACTGTTCAGAAAATTCAATTGAAAACCCATTAATTTGCGAAAAAATCGCTCGTCATCAGCCGATATTTCACAAACAACCGGCGTTTGCCACAGATTAATAAAATTGTGCTGCTCCACTAATCCCTAATGTACCATTCTACACAACAAGTGTCCTAAACTCCTAATATAACTTCTATCCCTCAGGCATAAAGACGAGAATGCCTTGTCTTAGGAGACATCACACAAACGGCCTATAATGTTTCCACACCGCTAATCCTCTCATTTGTAATGCCGATGGCATTCTTCGACCACGTAAACCAACCTACATTTGCGGACAACAAAACCAATTATCATTAGAAACTGTAACAAAAAACTTTTTCGCTGACCGCAAGTGTAATTTTGCTGGCGCATCATGACTGATGCGTTTGAGCAGGAGATTGTAAGCTTTAGTCGGATGAACATAAGGGTTAGTTTAGTTTTTTTTTGTAATGCGTTGTTCCGGTGACGAGGTAGATTTGGATAATGGTGCGACGGAAGATGTATGTTAGGTTAAAAAGCGTGGAAATGGGTCTTATGGTTACTGATTAGGGATGCCTAAAGACGTGAGCTATGGAGCGGAAAGGCATTAAAAGGCATAAGATGCCTTATTATGAGATGTGAGCTACGGAGCGGAATGGCATAATATAAAAGAGTTACCTATAAATAAAGAATCTACAGGCATAGAAAATTTGGTAGAGGCTATGAGTAACCCGCCATATCATTCAATCCGGGAACCTTGCAACATTATGATATGGAAACTTGCTGCAAGTGCTCTTTTGAAAAGGAAATTGCAACAATGTTACCGACCACCTCAAGAGAAAAATATTCTTGACATATAGGTACTTAATATACTCGCCCTTACGCCCTTTGCAAAGAAAATGGATCAACTTTTAGCGGTCCACACGTACCTACTTCTCACGCTTCCTCTAGAATTCTTAGATTCATACATTCTCGACGGATTCGGCATAAAGTAGGTATCCCGTCATCTCTTCCACGATGCCAATCGTTTTCCGAGAATCGGAAGTGCGATTTTTGAAAATCATTCGGTGAACTAGCAGTTCTAGACTCAGCAGTTGAAAATGTGAGCTCACCGAATGAGTTTCAAAAATCGCACTCCTGGGTGTGATGATTCGCCCTTCTTTCTGGGTACGTCCGTGAAACATTCTGTGAACCAATTAAATTTTTATAAAGTACCTTATGCGTGGTTGTCGTATCCGACGATTAGTATAGCAATTTAGTATAAGAAATGTCGTAAACGACAACCGCTCACACACAACATACATTTTTCATGTATATTTTTATTCATGCTTCATTTGTTGACAGATTGTTAAATAACCCTTTCTACATTAATCAAAATCAATTTAGGTGAGGGTCGTCTAAATCAGACCAGTAGCACAGTAAACTAAGCAAGCGGTACCGATGTTAACCGACGTAATGAGGATAATCATACACGGTCAATGGCAGCTTCAGAACAAGGACAGTTAGATGTAGTTTATGCACTTCCAATATGAAAACCATTGTAGTTTTACCAACCACCAAACTCATACTTTACACAACATCTAGTCTCATTTACTTAATTTGTGAACTAAAAGGATTTAATCGTTAACAACACAAAACAATGTGATTTGAAACTGATTGTTTTTAGCACAGAAAAAAAATGTAGCAGGCCTTGTCGTCCTAAAATTGGCTTATACAGCCACGAACGTTGGTATCTATTCTTATCCAAACATGCTTTTTAAAATATAAATATCTACCAACATAGATTGAATAAGGGCCATGATGATGATTATAGTTAAAGTATACACATTTGTATTCGACAGTGGCGCACAAAATCTGCCCACAAAGCATAAATATCTAACTTTTATTCCACTACAAATGCATTGCCCCTCTAGAATTAATTACTTATTTTTTTATTTTTTAGTACTATACTATACCTTAATAAAAGCTTGTTTTTAAAAAACTTTTATTCCCAATCCTCAGCAATCATCAAAGGCGCCGCAATACATTCTGAAAGTAAATGCACCACGCGAGTCAAGTCATCACTACAGTTTGATTCGTGTATTGTGTTGTCTTAGTTGTATAGCATGTTAAAAGTAGGTTAATCTCTTTGTACTATATATCGTAAATCGATTAGGGGAGGATGTATCCTGCATTCACTTTTCTTTTAGGGTTCCCTACTAAAATTAATGAAACCGTCGATCCATTCCATACCAGAGACGAGTACGGTACTCGTACCTATATACATAAAATTTGCGTACCTTATAGTTTTCAACTTATTACAATAAACACTGCCTCGTAACAAATTAAAATATTTTATGAACACTTCATTCACATACAACCTACGAACATACAACACAATGCATTCCTATAATGAATGGCTTCGTTGCATTTTTTAACCGTCTTGAAAGGTAAATTGTACTTTGGGATACTTACCTACGAAATAACTCAAAAACACAGGGTAAGTATAAACCATTGACCAGAAGTCAATGGTATAAACTTATGCTTTAGTGCGTTCACACACTATTGACTGACATCTGCCGCTCCGTCAGTGCGTCATCGTGTGTGAACGCACTTAGGTCTTACATACTTAAGCGGGTGCTTTATACCATAAAACTGAACAAATTCCAACATTGAAATCGCCAAAAAGAATCTGCTGCTTCATTAAAAACGTCAATCGCTGCTCGTCCTACGATAGGAGATTTTTTCTTCGCGATTTCACTGTCTGTTTCATAGTAAAAGTTTCTAATTTTTATGGTTTAGGCCAAACCATTAAAATCAGGGCCTTGCATCCTATCTTACTGCAACGCATTTAATTTATCGTATACGAAACCCTTCACACAAAATATCCAGTCACAGATAACGAGATTTTAAACATGTTTACATGAACTTAACTAAGTACTTAGATGTTTTGCCACCGACCCTGTTAAAAGATCCTCACTGATTCATTCGGTCCAATAACTCTCTAACAAATGAGAATCTAGAATCTTTTAGTTCTTTGTAGGGCATCATTTGTTTAGGACTTCGTTCGACAGCCGACATCCGGCAGGATTTCAACCCTGGTGGGAACAAATTGGGGACAGTGAGTGACTTCAGGCATTCATTATTTCAGGATTTGGCTTATATTGATGGTACATACATACAGTTTTTGAGAGTTACGTGTTTCTTGTTTAACCTAGAATTTTAAAAAAATTGCCGGTTCCTATACCGCGGTAGATATCTGCGAAGATACATCAACAGTCCTGCTCAGAAAGAAATAATTATTTTGTTGTTATGAATATTGTTAGCTACATCTACCGAAAACAGATACGTACGCTGTCTAGTAAACAATATCACGCAAAAAATATGAACGAATAGTAAATAACAACGACCATCCGAAATTCATTAATAATTAAGCGTAAAGAAACGTTCAGATCAAAGGCGAACTTGTTTAGTTGATAATAAAAGTGACCTAAATACTTTTGAAACACATTTGAGCAAAGGCAGATAAGTCTAATATCATTTATACTATTTACAAACTCCGTCAAGTTTTTGCAAATCTTCCGCATTCGTAATAATAAGTAAGTATATCACTTATCAAAGAGTATGAAATAACTTACAGATTGGTCACTCAACCGTGTGCCCTCTATGCCTACGCGATTATTGAGAAAGTTGGTAATTGTATTTGTTTGAGGGTCTGAAAACAACAATTGATATAAGTAGATTAGGATTGTCACTGACAGGAAAAAAATTGCTGTTAATCGACATACCTGTAAATTAATGGTAAATTATCATATTAATGATTACTGACTAGGTATGTTGAAAGTGTTTTCGAATTTCGCCAAAATAATATTATGCAAAGATAACAAAAACATTATGTTGTGGGTAACTCCATTTTTAATTAGTTTTGTACGATAACCCTAAAAAGGTTTTTTGTGAATGAGTCTACAGCTCACACGATTATAATTACAATTTAGGTAGCGATATTCACATGTGTAAATGTGTGTGTTTGGATAACATATATTAATTCTTCCGTAAAATTTTAGAGATTTCGAAATATCACATTTAAGTTAAAGCATTTTCTTTTATTTAGGTATACGCTTGAGGCTTCTTGGTAACAATTTCTAGTAAATTTGTTAACAAAAACTATAATAAACTTGCCAAGACTATCAAGCACGTATCCCCAAGGAAAATAACGAATACTAAGCAAAGTGGATATCCTCGGATACTCGATGGAAACTAGCTCGCGGCTAGCATGAGTACCACTCGAGAAACTTACAAGTTTGTTCTACAGAATAAGACTTCTAAAATAACTCTTAAAACCAATGTAATAAGTAAGAAAATTGCTGAATTTTCAGGACATAGCTTGTAGGATGAACTATGGAGTACACTCTCCTTCGGGATCAAAGAAGTGGCCGTTCTGGATATTTTTACAAAAATGTTCTTTTTATGCGAGACGTTAGGTAATCAGATAAATCATTTTTCTGATTTTTTTAAATTGAACTGAAACTTTTATAACACCGCTACTGAGACTAACTCTAATTAATTTTATAGCGTTTATGATATTCTCTGTTCATGAAGCTTTTTGCCATAATTGTGAAGAGTTCCAATAAACATTAGGTAGATAGTAGATACGTCACAATTAATCATTCGTTCTTTCTGCTTACTGTACCTACCTACTTGAACTAAGTTAGGTTGTTTAAGCTTTGTTTTTCTACTTCATCATCATCAGCCCGTCCACCTACTGCAGGGCATAATCCTCCTCCCTATTTTGCCATCCTTCTCGGTTCTGCGCCAATCGCATCCAGGTCTTACTGCGGCGCTTTTCCATATCTCGTCAACCCACTGGCTGTCGGATTATCCCACTCCACTTTGCCTAGTCTCGGCAACCAGTCTGTTTTGGCACAGAGGATTTGTTTAGGCTTTGCCCCACCTGTCATCACTTCGCCTAACTACGTGTGGTGGTAGGCACCACATCAATCGAGATATTCGGTCCCCGACGACGTCCTGAACCTTGATTCGATGTCGGATATCGAAGTTTGTGATGTGATTTAGAAGGTGATGCAAAGCATGTAATAATGTTGAAATTCACATTTAAGAATTTCGTATTACTGCGTCCGTGCTTGATAGAGATAGAGAAACTTCAGTAAGACAAAGGCATTGCGTAAATGTGAGGCACGCGCCAGCTTTGTATTTGAGTTATTTTAAGTTATGACAGGAATAATTTCATTCGAATTTGAATACGAACTTTTTTTTCCCTGTAATTGGCTGCCTAAATCAAACCGGGTAAAAGTTAGTTTTCGGGGAAAAAACATGAAAAACAAGAACAAAAGTTATGGTTTTGTATGGTTAACCATAAACATGAGTGATACAATGAGGCACGTTCGGTTAGTGCCGGGAATTTAATTTAATTTTTAATTCAGGATTATAGCCTATATAACATACATTTATGTCGAGTAGGTACTGCAGTTTTGAATGAAACAGCTGATATTTAAAAATTTATATATATTTCAACAAATTTTGTTAGACCTTATAATATAAAGGGTGTAACAAAACACCTTAGTAATATTTAAAGGGGTGGTGTAGACCATCTAACTGAACAACTTTCAATATGTAGTCAACATCGGGAAAACGTTAAAATATCAGTCAGGTAACAGGTTTGATCATCCCCTTAAAATAGTTTCAGCTAATTTTGTTAGACCTTATATGTTGATATGGGTATGGGAGGGAATGGGTGATATGTAGAGTAATACACAAGGTGCGTTGGGGTAAGTTCGGATAGTTTTTAGCTGCATTTATATTAAATTGGCAATTTATTTTTTCCTCAAAATCTATATCAGGCAGCGTAATAAAATAAAGTAGAGACTGATAATCAATAAACCACCTATCAGAAAAATGATTCATAATAATTCATAATTCATTTATTCATTGCATATCACATTGTATACATAGTAATAAAAGTTTTAACATTAAAATAGAAGGTAGGTAATACATGTGAACCCGGTTGGGCACAGCAATGTTTGAGAGAGATCATATCAATCAAAATATTTTCATATTTGCATAGATTTAACGACTGCTGTGTTACGGGAGTTTAAAGTATAGACATACATTTAAAAATACGAGAGAAAAATCGGACGATGCTGGGGAAAGAACGGACTACCCTCTAAAATCACTCACGTTGCTAAGAACACAAGGTTTATAAAAAGAAAACATCCGATCTTATACTTCGTTATTTTGTTTTGAGCGTCCTATACGCCCAGCCATAACAGACACGACGAAATCACCGATGCGGACTGAAGGGAAAATAATCAAAGAATCGGTAGATATTTAACATAATTATAGGTACGATCTTACCCCATTCACAATCTTACCCCAACGCACCTTACCTACTTAACCGAGATATATCACCAGGTGATATATTTCTTGATTATGTACCTATTATCATTAGAACAAACCGCTATCTTTGTCAACGGGTATGTCATCACGACAATGATTGATTTCTAGTAGCCTATTATCCATAAGTGAGTAGTTTGCGAACCAATTGAAATTTTCGGCTATATATAAATAGTCTGACTCAAAGATAATATATCATTGGACGACAAAAAACAAGAAAAGCTGTCATCGTTTAGTCTTTGACAGCTGATTCATCGATTGAGTCTGTAGGTAGCATAGATACTTCTCTTGTTGTGCTGACTCAACTGTTATAGGGTTGCCAACTTTTCCATAATATTTTATTTTTGTGTTAGATTCAAACCACAATTTGGTGATGAAAACATCGTTAGGAAACCTGCATTATGCTGAAGAAGAATCAATAAGTAGATAACTATTTCACTTTTCATTGATTAGTTGTGATGTTTACTTATTTCATTAAGTATATAGTGGTCGTACTTAAGAGTTTCCACTCTTCTTTTCGATCTCTAATTATTTTGTTTTATATTGTCCATATCATAACTATACTATCCTTCTATACCTACTTATGTATAAAGCAACCGGGACCTAAATATAAATAAACTTTAAGCATTATATTTTAATTTAATGTAATACATTTGTTAAATAAATAAATAGTACTTAAGTGGCAGCCCTACTCGGATATTAAGAATCCATGTCTCAGCACAGGTAGAGGTAGAGAGAGATCTTGTGACTCACAAACACAAATACGTCACGTTTCTCGACTCTAGTTGCAAAATTGAACCTTCTACGGAATTGTGGAATATGCAAAACTTACTCGTATCTGAAACACTTTATTGTGTCTATATTACATTCCTAAAGGTACTGCGTATTCTAATAAGACAAATTATACAATTATGAAGAAATCCGCAGAAGAACCAGAGTAGCTGACATAGCCAAAAGAATTGCTAAACTAAAGTGGCAGCGGGCGGGGCACATTGCTCGCAGAATCGATGGCCGATGGGGCCGAAAAGTTCTCGAGTGGCGACCGCGTACCGGAAAGCGTAGCGTGGGTAGAGTTTTTAAAACACGCGTCACTCTTGGATGTGACATTGGTTTCGACACCATGACTAAGCTAAGTTTTTTGCAGAAAACCTTGCCTTTCGAAATGTTAGTGATTCATCGAAGAGGTAAACTTTGTTAAGACAGGTAGTCACGGTACCTACTACAAGAAAAAACCCAATTTTTTTCATAGAACCTCATTTGAAGTAAGTGTTGAAATAAGTGTTAGTGAAGACAGGGTGAAAACATAAATTTATGTTTTCACCCTGTATAATAATTATATTTATGCAATACATACTAAATGGGGTGAAGTACTAAGTATACAGGATATAAAAAAATTACAAAAAAATGAGTTGTCCAATATAAAACTGCAGTACCTACCTATTGGACTCAAATGTATGGGAGAGCAGTTTTTTCGCGATTTCGATGTTGGCTCCATAGTAAAGGTTGTTCAGTTTGATAAGAAGAATAAATACTGAAGTTATCCGCAGTGATATAAAATTTACCCTGTTTGGTCAGACAGAACTGTATATCAAACCAATTCTGAGCGAGACACCAAACCGCAGACGATCCCCAGTGACTGGTAAATTTATAAAAAGGCCATTTGCTTGCGGTAACATAAATTGTGTATTGGAAAAACCACTGGTAGAGACAGTCATTAGAAAAGGCTTTTAGTGCAACCACATCACACGTAAACAAGCTTCACTTGTGTGTTCCATACGTGAGACACAGTCAAAGTGTTGATTACCTACTACAGGGTGTAAAGCCTGACCAGGGAATATAAAAAACCTGGTTTGGGGGCGCTGCAATCGACTGTCACCTTTAATGTTAGTGTTCCAAGTACAAAAATTAGTTCCAATGATTTTCCGCAACATGGCTTGGTTTTTTATATTTCTGGTCGGGCATTAATTGAAATGAGTTGACGAATTTGAGGGGTTGTTTAGACCAACAAACTGAACAACTTTTTCCATGGGAGCAAACCTGAAATCACAACAAAAATTCAGCCGACCATACCAAACTGCAATGCTTACTCGACTCAGGGTTTCCTCAAGATTGAGTTTCCATAGCTCTTCGCAACGCGCCATCGATGCTCATTAGTCCAGTCATTTTAGAGTTTCCTTGTATGGACATTGGACACGCCCTTTTTCCGATCCTAGATTATTTGTCAACCGTAATCTGTATACTTTACTTTATCACACTGCAAAGTTTCAGCGATATATGAATTATTGTTAGGGTCAAAACCTAAAATGATTGGACTACATATACAATACAAATAAACGGTGGATTTCTGGCCGCAGTATAGGAATTAGTATAGGGATCTGTAAAAACAGCGTTCACAAAGGATCAGTGATGGTCTAAATGGCACAACAGGTACAAGCCCGTCAAGGCCCCAAACACCAAAATAAAATGAATAAGGTGTTTTTTGCAAAGGATTCCTTTATACAGGGTGTTTCATAAGTAACAATAAATATTTAAAACTCTTAAGGGGGATGCTTAGACCGTCAAACTGAACAACTTTCTCTATGGGACCAACATCGAAATCGCAAAAAAAATAATTTCATATCCCATACATATTTTAGCTCTAGTCGATTTGTAGAGGATGGACGGACGTGGATGTTCTGAGGTTTCAGAATATCTCTGACTACCCCCTCGGGGAATATAGTCGTAAGCATATGCTTATGCTTATGCGATTTGTAGAGTATGGAACATCAATATTTTTTTTCGCGATTTCGATATTGGTTCCATAGTGAAAGTTGTTCAGTTTGATGGTCTATTAAAGGGGGTGGCCTTTAAGGTTTATTTGTATTTTTGTAACACCTTGTATAATCTAAGTACCAAAGTATCATGACATCGCATCTCATCTGACCTAACGATCCATCAACAGGGATCAGCATTTGTATGTCTCTTTTCGCAAAACCTTCTCGAGTTACTCTCCACTATCCCATATATCAATCTAACCTTACCTTTCGAGGCTTGTGTGATTAGGTACTGTAGTTTAGAAATGTTTATCTAATTTATTACCGTATTACACGAAAGCGTTGGGATTTGTAGGGTTAAGTTTGAGTACGTTTGGATGCTGGTTAGGATGATTGTCAAAGCGATTTGAATCCCGCTAAATCACACAAATAAATAAAACTTTAAATCTCTTATTCGAATAAACTACCATAGATAGAATTGCAGATTTATTTATTCCTTTTAGTATTCTGCGTCAGATTTAAAAAAAAAATATGATTAAAGTAAGTTTATTGAGACGAAATGCATATCTTAGTATGTATGCTAGTCATAAGTATGTTAGCATAACCGCCAGCAGGATTATTTTTGGGGGGTGCATCTGGCTAGATCCATAATGCGAGCTAGTGCGGTTCCAGGATTTCATAATTGAGATAGAATCCAAAAGCAGCAATTTTTCAATGCGATTTCTTGGCCATGTCCACGGGGGGTGCTAAGGGGTGCAAAAGCACACCCTTGCACCCCCTGCCGGTGCCGGCGCCCATGTGTCTTAGTCGAAAACCTTTTGAAGGCAAATGTCTGTAGAAAAGAAACGGTGCATGAAAAATAATCTCTAAAGTAAGAATGTTTTAGACAGACAGTGTATTCACCAGAGTCCTTTATTCTCAAATAAAAAACTAATTCTTTCTTATTGAATCATAAAGTTAAGTCCCGTAAAACGATTTGATTAAATTATCAGAGTTTCAATATTAAAATAACATGTTTTTCATGAACTCGTTGAGAGTTTGAAATCGAAATTTTAGATGAGTTACACTTTAATATCCACCTGCCAGCGCATCTCATTTATACGTCTAGAAATATAGTCTAGAATCTAGTTTGAGGGTTCCCAAAGTTGCACAGAATTCATAGGTAATCAGGTGTAATGTAAGAAAATAATGAGAGGTCAGTGCCTCATCAGTTCTGGATTCTCTAATCTAAAAATATTTGAAGCATAATTGTATGTGTGCATTTATAAAAGTTAAATTCATACCTTGATTACATCAGCGCAAATACATAACTTTCTCCTACGGATTTTGAAGGGAATAATTTAACAGCAAAATGAAAAAGTTTGGGATGCCCTGCATTAGATTTAAAATTAAATATCATCCTAAATTTATCAGTCTGCGAAACTAGATGCAGACAAAATTAATAGGTACTTTTTGGTGAGTATTTGTTCGTTTTCTCAACTTTTCGCCAAATAACTACTCCTAGGAGACGAAGGTATGAGGCAACTAGGCGTTAACTAAGGAACAAGCCACATTATTCCTTACTACTCGTAGTACTGTCTAGTATAGTACGTGAGTTCATTCAATGAAGGTAACCAGGATACCTCAATACGATCGCCAATCCACCCGCAAAGCGTGGTGATTGTAGTAAATCCTTTCTCGTGTCTTTAGGGGACTGAAAAAGTGCCTATATCCAGTAATTAATTTGTGGTTGTGGCTGATCAATGTGATGACCTTTATTTCTACGTGGCGACGGAATTCCATGTTTAGAACTTTTGAAATTAAGTCTAATCAAATGTATGTTGGTTGGTTATTACCAAGTTGGCTGAAATATTATCATTCGCGTAGAGTAGAAGAGAGGTAGATATACCAGGAATCATCTGTAACAAATCCTTGCCGATTGGATTAAAAAAGCTAATCTTTCAGTTTTCTCAGAGGTTAAAAACCCAGACTCAATTTATGATACAACATAAAGAAATATCAGAGCTTGAGCCGTGGGCGGAACCCTATTGAAGGCAACAAGGGTTATTCACTTAACATCGGTAGTGTTAAATTGGTTAATTGTCGGTGCATCTCCGCTATGATATGATATAGTGCTATAGTGAACTCTGGATCTGATTGTTACAAATTGTACTCCTACGCAGTGATCTGTAGGCTGATATTTAAATAAGTCTTTTAGAACTAGCTTTGAATTTCATATCTTGTCTATTCGTCTATGTCAAATGCCAAAATTCTCTGACAAATTGACCACTTCCTCCACCAATCCGCACTGGGCCATCGTGGTGGAATATGGCTCACCTTTATTCGTGGAGGAAGACTATGTGACTATATGACGGGCAACAACGGAACCCTGGCCACGTGCCCGACATGCACTTGGCCGGTTTTGAATCTGTCTTTACATTTCGATGGAAAATTCATAATTCGCTGTCTGTGCCCTAGTATACTTATCCAGACTGGGCCACAATGTTAACTTCCATTTTCACCGCCGCCACTTATATTATCTTGCCGTTTATCATATCTGAATTAAACCTATTTTGTATTCTTATTCACGTAGGTACCCAGGTTTGTTGTGCGGAATTCTGTGGAAAGGACAACATTGAAAAGTTAGCGTGCGGGATTCACTTTGTTTGAGTGCTAACCTGCGATTAGACAGATTTCCAGCAATCACGCGAAGCAACTGACCCTATTCTAGGAAAAGCACTGAAGGTTAAACTTGTCAACCTTATCACTGATGCCCCAACCTAACTTAGTTGGACGATTAAAATAAAATAGATACCTATTACACAAGGTGTAACAAACCAAAGTGAACCCTCCGAGAGCTTATAGGTCAGTTCATAACTCACCAGAATATACGGAGTAAACAGTTGCTTACTTTAAGGGGTGATTGTACCCATTATACTGGATAACATTCCCTAAGAAATCTATAGGAAATTAGCAAAATTTTTTTCGGGCTTTCATAGTATAGCTGATCGAATGTTTGTATGAAAAGTCGATTTTTTATCTCGAATTTCCTAGAGTTTTTTTAGGGAAAGTTGTTCAGTATCATGGGTAGAAGTAATTCATCAGTTTACCCTAACACCCTGTAGGAATAACAATAGGCAATATGACCTCAGAAAAGTTTATAGTTTTCGAGGTGAGTGGGATCACCAGTGATCGGAATCTCGGGGCATTTTTTGAGCATACAAGTTTGGATACGCCTTGAATTTCCCGGAAATATCCGGATTTAATAAATATGGATAAAAATTTCACGGGATTTATTGGGATTACCTATTTAGATGTCAAGAGACGTTTTTTAAATCAAGAGTATTAGCAGCGCATACTAGAGGCCGCGCCTTTGACACACGCCGCCTGGTACTTTTGACATGTACCGCGCTTAGGTAAATATGTTGACCGTTATTAAACAATGATATTAAGTAACTAGATTAGTAGTTAGGGCACCAAAGCGTTGCCACTTCGAAGATGTCTGCAGGCTTCTTTGACTTCAGTTCTGGCGTTTATCTATGGTGAGCGGACATACCCGTGACGTTTAAATTAAGCTACCAAAATGGGGAAATGCGCCGTAAAAATTTGTAAATCACAGTCGGAAAAGAATAATAAAGGAAGTGGTGTTACTTTTCACAAGTAAGTGTACTATATTTTATTAAGATTATTCGAAATAACAATAAAAACTAAATAAATTTTTAACGCATTGTTTTTGCCATCAGTGTTGCAAGTATATACGATTTTGATTTTCCGACACTGTAGGGAGTTTTGGTACCCTCTTCGTTATTTCATACAGGGTGGGAAAATCAAAATCGTATCGTAATCGTATTTCGAGGCGTGTATTGTACCCACTGTCCATTATAAGTGGCGACGGGCTCACCCCCCGTCACACTGGACAGAGTTTCGGTACTACTGGTGAAACGTGGATGTTCTGAGGTTTCAGAATATCTCTGACTACCCCCTCGGGGAATATAGTCGTGAGCATATGCTTATGTATGCTGTATGTCCGCTCACCATAGATAAACGCCTGAACTGAAGTCAAAGAAGCCTGCAGACATCTTCGAAGTGGCAACGCTTTGGTGCCCTAACCTAACTACTAATCTAGTTACTTAATATCATTGTTTAATAACTGTCAACATATTTACCTAAGCGCGGTACATGTCAAAAGTACCAGGCGGCGTGTTTCAAAGGCGCGGCCTCTAGTATGCGCTGCTAATACTCTGGATTTAAAAAAACGTCTCTTGACATCTAAATAGGTAATCCCAGTTAATCCCGTGAAATTTTTATCTAAATTTATTAAATCCGGATATTTCCGGGAATTCAAGGCGTATCCATACTTGTATGCTCAAAAAATGCCCCGTGATTCCGATCACTGGGGATCACACACGATGACGCATTGACGGAGCGGCAGATGTCAGTCCGTCATTCGTGAAGCATGGGGTTGTATGAAACCGCACGTAGAAGCACACACGGTGACGGATTGATAACGCACCGTGTGTGCTTCTACGTGCGGTTGTGTGTGAAAGCGCAATGTAAGCACTTTTGTAAATTTCATGAAAATCATCTCTATAGATCAGTGTTTCGAGAGTCAAGAGTCAAGCCTAAAGTAGAGAACATTACTTATTTTTGGACAAGGACATTTTCCTTACATTCAATTTCTTAGACATGAAAATCCATCGTCAAGAAAAAGTAACTGGAAATTGTCCTCCAATCTTATATTTTTTGCTGTCTTTTTTATGAACCCTATCTCTGAACAGACGATCTATTTAGTTATTTACGCTATGATCTAGTCTAGGTCGCATGCTTCATAGTTTTGAACATTAATTTCCTGTACCCAACTTTATTAAGCACTCGAGGCAACTTTAAAACCGTTCAATTACAACTTTTTGCCGACGGAGTTGACAGAGACTTAAGTTTATTGTGTCTCTTGTCAAAGGAATTCTTCTTCATCTTCTTCGAGCAAAATTCCTTTTGAATATTTCGATTAACTATCGCTCTTTGACGTCTACACAGTCCAGTGATAATTAAGAGGATAGGCGGGCTGAAATGCTAATTTGGAGAATAGGTCACTTTTCCGACTTTATACGTATTTATCAGATCCGCCCCACCCATACACTCCACTGATTAGAGTGCGAAAGAGACAACTGCAGCTCGGACCGATTTTATATACAAAAAATCGACGAAATTAGCATTTCGTATTCCCCTGTTTTTTCCGCCAAAACTAAACCTATTTTAATAATTCTTTCAAAAATAATATGAGAAAGACTTTGGCTATGTTCGTACGTTTTGCTTTTTTTGTTTATATTCGTCAAATTTGTTTACTGGATGTCTGAAAACGGGCGGTAAAATGGGTCATTTTCGAAGGTCCCTAGTTCTTACAGTAATTAATTAATGCAAAAAAGCAAAACATAGGGACTTGGCAGAGGTGACATAGATTGTATGGTAAAAAATATTTGCTCTAGTGTTATTATCCAGGGAATAAAACAGGGGAATACGTTTGTATGGTGAAAACTGTATCGTCTATCCTCTTAAGAGTAGCTTTATTTCTCACTCAAATTCTTCCAAAATCTTCTGTCAGGTCGATGTCATGTCATTGACTTTCCATCGCGATTCCATTCCATTGCCCACCAGCATTAGAGGTTTGCTGATCTTATGACCGAGGCCAATTTCATTTTTCATGCAAAATTAAAACGTTATCAGAAAAGTCATATAATTTAAAAACATTACCTAATTTCCATTTGCATTTTTCTATTTTGACGAAGCATGCTGATTTGTTCTTTCATTTACTATTTTAATAAAAACATTATTTAAATATGTGTAATAAAAATCTTGATGATCTGTAGTGGGATTTTTGAATGTCATACATTAAAATCAACAGTAGAAAATGGCAAAATTACTATGGAGATCATAATTCGATCATTCGATCATAATTTTTGAAAGTGTGAGATTCATTTATAGCACTTCTGATGAGAGAGACGAAATTAAGTAAACGTAAATAACAAATCTTACCTATATCGATATCGTTTATCTTTCGATACATCGAGGCAAAAACGTGAATCGAAATATTGCTTGATTCCGAATGATTGAAGTATAAGCTTCCAAACGATGTATCTCTTAAAGTATGACTTCTAATATACTTACTTACGATTTTTTACACACTTTCGGTTAAGCTGACCTTAAATAGAAAGATCGGATTCTAAATGGAGAAAAACTGTTGAATTTGGAGTAATGTTTTAGTTCCATTTGGCTATATTGTAAAGGGACTAGAGCTGTCCCAGAACACACGTCGATTCTAGTCAAGCAAAATGCTACTATTTGAACTCATGTTTTGGCAAAGAAAATTACATTATTGAGTCCAAATGTAGGTGGGCAATTTCACATTCTAGCCTCGTTATTTAGGACAATTGATAACTGTATTTTTCATTTTAATATATCTCATTAATTAAAATATTGAAATAGGTATTTCCATTTTCGTCAAAAGATACAACCTTCTTATTTTTCTTTCGTATACGAAAGCACCAACCCAATCTTGGTAGGAGCTATTGACTATTCAGGTAACATAAGAGACGATCATCTCTCATCATCATCAGTCATCGTCAAAAGCAAACACGTCCAACCCTACCTCTGATCGTAGCGTTTCTCGTTCCATCGGATTCGGGATGATACCTATAAGAACTAGAGAATCATCCCTGTTGAGCTATTTAAGAATATTATTCCCCGAGGGGGTAGACAGAGACATTCAGAAAACTCAGAACATCCACGTTTCACTAGTAGTACCGAAACTCTGTCCAATGTGACGGGGAGTGAGCCCGTCTCCACCTGTAATGGACAGTGGGTACAATACATACCTCGAAATTGAAGCATGCAGGTTTCATCACGATGTTTCCCTTGGCCAAAAAGCCAGTGGTGTTACAAATCGTACATAAATTCCGAAAAACTCATTGGTACCATAGCCTCCTGCACGGCAGGAAAGTTTACTCGCCACTGGACCACCACGGCTTGATAATAATTACAAAAGAACCAAACTTCTAAACTGTCTAAAGGAAGTGAGCTAAATGAGTTTACAACCTATGGTACCAAAGAATAGTCTAAATATAAAAACATTCGTCGGTCCGTACGGTCGGTAAATACACAGACTTGTCTCTTCCCCCTTGTTATGGCCCTCAGGTGAGACTAAATTTAACCTCAGATTCAATTTGTTTAATAAATTACTTAAGAACACTGTATTAGGGTCTGAATTGCTTTGCCCTTAGGTGTTATAGTTTAGTAAATTGAAATTTACACGTGTTTAGTCTATTTACTGTAGTATTATCTTTCAAGAATAGGACTGATCTTGGAAAATTTCGTATCATCGTTCTATCCTGAAACTTGCACCAATAGCCCAATAGTCTTCTATTCATTGAATCGATCTGGTACGGATAGTCGGAAAATTACTTTACACTCAAGTGTGCCATGCAACAAACGATATTTGTTATAGCAAAGCTACCTAGAACGAAATTAATGGTCATGAGAGTGTTTTTAGACACACGAGCCATGTAGTTCTCAGTTTTGAGATAGATTTTTGGTTAAAATCTGTTTTTTATCCCCTCCGATCGGAAAGCGTCAATTTTCGGCCCGATACGCTAAACGAAGTTGCCGCTTTCCACCTCCGTCGAGAAGAAAAATAGTATACTAACCTCGGGCAGTTAGGTAATAAGAAAGCCTCTGAGGCACATGTTTGTAGACCTTGGCTTCGCCTCGGCCATTTACATGAGATCTGAGACCTTTCTTACTTTCCTGCCCTCTGTCACGGACTTGAAAGAAATACGGACCGAATATTGCACTAAAAAGATGTGAAGCATGCAAGGTAATACAATCTCGTTTTTTCTACAAGGGACCTATACACTCACACAGATGCACAGTGCACTAGCTCTAGGCGCAGGTGCTACAACCCGTCACCTTATGTACCGCGTGACAGCACGCATAGCTATAGTAATTATGAAAAAAAAGCTGCACTTTGTGATGGAAGCAAGCCGCTTTGCATAGTGATAGAAGGGATCAAAATAAGCGATTTGACCCGCAGCAGCGCAACTTTCATCCCTTAGGAACACAGATGGCGCCACTTCTTTACATGAAACTTCAAAAAATTCTACAAGCCTAACGGCTTCACCGATTTCATTAATTAAGGTGTCTATCGAAAGAACATTTATTAATAAATGATAAAAAAAAATAAAAAGTAAAAAATCCATAATGTCTGCAAAAAGCCATACATTTTTGTAAATTTTGTAAAGTTATTTTTCAGTTTTTTCTTAATAATATTTAAAAAATGTATGAATTGGGTATATTTTTAATTATTCACATTGTTAATAAATCAATAACACGTTTAATAAAAAAACTGCATGTCAATATCTTCAATAGTTTGGAAAATATTTAAGATTTCATAAGCAGGCACGGTGCGCCCCAGACATAGTAATTATGAAAAAAATACAGAATTTTCTGATGGAAGCAAGCCCTTTTGCACAGTGATAGAACGGACCAAAATAAGCAATTTTACCCGTGGCAGTGAAACTTTCATTCTTTAGGATCACAGATGGCGCCACATATTTTAACAATCTTCAAAAAGTTACAGAAACTAAACAGCTACGCCGATTTTAATTATTTAAGTGTCAAACGGTTCGTATTATTAAGTTTAAACTTTAAAAAAAAAAAGTCAAATATTTTTAAAAATTAGATGCAAAAAAAAAAATTGTACAAAAAACTAAAAATTACTTATAAGTTTTCACTAAACTACGTTGAACAATGTATGATTTGTGTATTTTTATTTTATCTATTTCGAATCTAAAATGAAAACTGCATCGAAATCGGTTTAGTAGTTTTGTAGATATTAGCTTAGATTTATTTGATCTAAGTATATTAGTTATTTCTGTCGATAAACGTCCGCTGCTAGACATAGGTCTCCCTCAATGATCGCCACAATAGGGCCGGTTCTGCACTACCCTCATCCAACGAGTGTCCACTACCTTCACCGGATCGTCGGTCCACCTTGTGGAGGCCGCACGATAAACTTTCCGGTACGCCGGCTGCGCGGTTACCACTCAAGAATTCTTCGGCCCCATCTGCCAGCCAGCAGTTCTGCAAGCAATATGCCCAGCCCATTGCCACTCTAGTTAGCAATTCTTGATTGTGTCGACTTAATTTCTGATCCGATTTCGGAGGTTTGCCCTTAGGTTGACTTTCAGTTCAGCCTTTAAACTATGCCTTCATTTAGTGATAGACCACGTAACAGCATAATTTATTATATAATACATTAGTATAGCATTTCAAAATATATCTAGGTACTTACGTTTGATCCCACAGCCGCTTTTACAGAATATTTTAAACTGCAGGGTGCAAGGCAGGTCGACGGTTCGGCAACTACAGCGCATTGTGACCGCCGCAGCCTGATTTACGAGCGCATTGGTCGAAGAATTTTTTCAATATAATAGTTCCTATCCCATGTCTATCTTTTTACGATGTTGTAACAAGATCTCCTAAGGTCGATGGACCACAATGGCCAAAAGTTACTGCGATTTGGTCAGAATTATCCCTCTTCGACTAATACACTTGTAGGTAAATCAGGCTGCGACGACCATTGTATATTTTGACTATTGTGGAGTCCATAGATCTTAGGAGGTCTTGTTACATCCCTAAAATAAAAAGATAAACATGTTATGGGAACTATTAAATAGAAAACATTATTCAACCAATGCGCTTATACATCAGGCTGTGACGGACACAATGCGCTGTGGTTGCCGACGCGTCGACATAGCTTCCGCCCTGTAGTGAAAAAAAAATCCTGCAAAGATGGCTGTGGAAATAAGTAAGTAAATAGATATGTTTTGAAATGCTATACTAATATACTTAAGCGCCTGGCCACGGGACAGGGCGACCGGCGGCGCGACTTGCGATTTTTGAATACACTGCCTACGCGCCGCTGCGTGCTTGCGTTATTGTAGGGACACAACGCTCAGTGTATTCTAAAATCGCAATTCGCGCCGCCGGTCGCCCTGTCCCGTGGCCAGGCGGTAATACAATAAATTATGCTGTTACGTCGTCGCTAACAAAATTAAGGCCAAGTAAAAATGCTGTAAGACACTCGGAGGGCAATGGACAGGGCTAGATTGTCCCTGCGTGATCGAATAAGAAATGAAGAGATCCGCAAGGTAACCAGGGTAGCCGACAGCCGGACACAACCCGGAGAATTGCTAACTAAAGTAGCAATGGGCTGGGCACATTGCTCGCAGTACGGATGGGCGATGGGGCTGAAAAGTTCACGAGTGGCGACCGCGCAGCCGCGTACCGGAAAGCGTATCGTGGGTAGGCCTCCAAAAGCTAGACAGACGATCCGGTGAAGGTAGAGGACACTCGTTGGATGAGGGTAGTGCAGAACCGGCCCTGTTGTGGCGATCCTTGCAGGAGGCCTATGTCTAGCAGCGGACGTTTATCGGCAGACATTACAAATATCTACAAAGCTACTAAACCGATTTCGATGCAGTTTTCATTTTTAAATTCGAAATAGATGTCTAAAATAAAAAATACAAACTTCATACATTGTTCAACGTAGTTTAGTGAAAAATTGTAATTATTTTTTAATTTTTAGTACATATTTTTTGAATTTTGCACTTAATTTTCAAAAATATTTGACTTTTTTTTTTTAAAGTTGGAACGAACCATTTGACACTTAAATAATTAAAATCGGCGTAGCTGTTTAGTTTCTGTAACTTTTTGAAGATTGTTAAAATATGTGGCGCCATCTGTGATCCTAGAGAATGAAAGTTTCACTGCCACGGGTAAAATTGCTTATTTTGGTCCGTTCTATCACTGTGCAAAAGGGCTTGCTTCCATCACAAAATTCTGTATTTTTTTCATAATTACTATGTCTGGGGCGCACCGTGCCTGCTTATGAAATCTTAAATATTTTCCAAACTATTAAAGATATCGACATGCAATTTTTTTTATTAAACGTGTTATTGATTTATTAACAATGTGAATAATTAAAAATATACCCAATTCATACATTTTTTAAATATTATTAAGAAAAAACTGCAAAATAACTTAAAAAAATTTACAAAAACGCATGGCTTTTTGCAGCCATTATAGATTTTTATACTTTTTATTTTTTTTATTATAAATTAATAAATGTTCTTTCGACTGACACCTTTAACAATGAAATCGGTGAAGCCGTTAGGCTTGTAGAATTTTTTGAAGTTTTAGGTAAAGAAGTGGCGCCATCTGTGTTCCTAAGGGATGAAAGTTGCGCTGCTGCGGGTCAAATTGCTTATTTTGGTCCCTTCTATCACTATGCAAAGCGGCTTGCTTCCATCACAAAGTGCAGCATTTCCCTAAAATATCTCCATAATAACTAGGACTAGCACACAAAAGAAATGGGTGCTTCACTCATGATTAGACGAGATTACGTCTGGTTCTTCTTTTAAGTCTGTGCCCTCGGTGTGTAATCTAAACTATTAAAAAACTGTAACTGAAGTGTGTCTGTACATTGAAGATATTTACAAAAATAAGATTACGATATGGTTTTTAGGTATCCCTGACTCGAAATCAACCTTTTTTAGAAATTTTGTCTGTCTGTTTGTCTGTTTGTTTGTTTGTTTGTGTGTTTGTTTGCTTGTTTATTTGTTTGTTTGTTTGTTTGTTTGTTTGTTCGCGCATCACGCAAAAACTGCTGAACCGATTTTGATGAAACTTTTTTTGTTTGATAGCTTATGATCTGACTTAAAATCTGGTATATAATTTATGCGGACGAAGTCGCGGGAAAACACTAGTCTACTATAAACTCGATACTTGCTAACTTGTTATTCTCTGCCTATACTTGGCCTGACGTTTTTAAAACACTTGATGTTATTTTTTATTCTGTCGGTGTGTAAAACAAAAGTGATCAAAAGATTTCTTTGCCACGGAACTCGGAAATTGCACCCGCGGTACCACAGGCTTCCTATTCTTTCAGAAACAAAAACAAACGTCTTTTAACAAAGGACATTTTGAACAAAAGAACATTATTTTATTCTTTTGTTTATTTTTCGGGTGTATTTGTTTGTTTTAAATAGCATTTCATTCTGGTCATCAACATGATTACGGTAGGTTCTATACAGGGTGAAATTGATATAATTCTTCCTTTTAATCTAAGAGTCTAGCCATCAAACTTAAGGTGGTTGGAGAACAGTCAATTTCATACAAAACTTTGTCGTGGAACACTCGTAGACGGTGTTGATAAAAGTAATGTTTTAGATATGGAAAAATCAAGCTTTGAAATTATTCATACAAAATTACAAAGCCTTTTATCTTCGTAATTATATAATAAATTTGTAGATATTATTTGATACGCGCAATCTAGATTTTCTAAGCTATTTTTCCATATCTAAAACATTACTTTTATTAACACCGTCTACGAGAGTTCTACGACAAAGTTTTGTATGAAATTGACAGCTCTCCAACCACCTTAACAACTTTTACTATTGGAACCGATAAAACCGATCTGGGGGGTTATTGTGTAACTATACCCGATTCAATCGGTATCAAATCGACACGGTGTTTTAGCAGTTCTTGGCGATTTTGCTTCTAAATGTTTAGTTAATTTATCTCTCGCCGGTTCACCCGTGCCGCCGCCGCCGCCGAGTTAGGCGCCGACGGCGCCGGTGTCCATGGTTGCTGTGTGCCGGCGCTAGTTGGCGTGCTAAACTGTACTTTTACATGGGCTTTCCGCTGACCGCGCCAGTCGCTCATTTGTTTGCCGGCGCTGGTTATCCATATCAGTGCCGGCGCTGGTTGCCTAGCTAGCTGCTGGCAGCGCCCCGGTTGCCGAGGTAGATGCCGGCAGCGCCTGTTACCGAGATAGCTGCCGGCGCTGACAGCCAATTTGGCTGCCGGCGCTAGTTACAGGCCTAAACTAAACTTTACAAGGGCTACCTACTCTCCACTGACGGCGCCAGTCGCTCATTTGGTTGCGGGCGCTGGTTATCCATATCAGTGCCGGCGCTGATTGCCTAGCTATCTGCTAGCAGCGCCCCGTTTGCCGAGGTAGCTGCCGGCGCTAGTTACAGGCCTAAACTATATACTTTACAAGTGCTACCTACTCTCCGCTGACGGCGCCAGTCGCTCATTTGGTTGCGGGCGCATGGTTATCCATATCAGTGCCGGCGCTGGTTGCCAAGCTAGCTGCCTGCAGCACCCCGGTTGCCGAGGTAGATGCCGGCAGCGTCTGTTGCCGAGATAGCTGCAGGCGCTGACAGCCAATTTGGCTGCCGGCGCTAGTTACAGGCCTAAACTATACTTTACAAGGGCTACTCTCCGCTGACGGCACCTGTAGCTCATTTGGTTGCCGGCGCTGGTTATCCATATCAGTGCCGGCGCTGCTTGCCAAGCTAGTTGCTGGCAGCACCCCGGTTACCGAGTTAAGGGCCGGCGGCGCGGGCTACGACGACCTAGCTGCCAGCGCCGACAGAAAAGTTGGCTGCCGGCGCTTGTTACCGGGTTAAACTGTACTTTACATGGGCTCCCCGCTGACGGCGCCAGTCGCTCATTTGGTTGTTGGCGCTGGTTGCCAAGCTAGCTGCCGGCAGCACCCCGTTTTTCGCGTTAGATGCCGGCGCCGCCGATTGCCGAACTAGCTGCTGGTGTCGACAGCCAAGTTGGCTGCCAGCACTAGTTACTGGGTTAAACTGTACTTTACATGGGCTCTCTGTTGACGGCGCCAATTGTTCATTTGGATGCCGACGCTGGTTATCCATATCTGTGCCGGCGCTGGTTGCCAAGCTAGCTGCCGGCAGCGCCCCGGTTGCCGAGTTCAGTGCCGGTGGCGTCGGTTGCCGAGCTAGCTGCATGCGCTGATTATATGGGCTCTCTGTTGACGACGCCAATCGTTCATTTGGTTGCCGGCGTTCAGTGCCGCCGGTTCCTAATGACGTTATATTTGGTTGCCAGCGCCGGCAGCAGTCTCCAGAATCAGATTTCTGGAAATAATGCCGGAGATAACAAGCTTAAGTTCGATGTCAAGGAGTTGACATTTTGAGAGATGTGATTGCCTATATTGGCGAGATAAGAAGAATGTGTTCTCAGGAGTTTCTACACTTGCCGGGATTAGTCTAGCGATTCCTGCTAATACGAACCCCGTTGTTTTTTCTACACCTGGATTGGTTTTGAATGCTGAGAAATCGCGTTTGTAGTTGTAAAAACATTTAACATCAGTACATTTTTTTTTTCATTTCTTATTGTGCATCTGGAGCTTCTAGATAATACATTTAACACCTAAAATGTAAATTTTCCAAAATAAACATCCGCGCCGCGGCGCGGCCCCGCCGCGCCGACCAATTTCACCCGGCGCGCCGCCGCCGGCAAATTTCGGGTCGGCGCCCACCTCTATTTCGTAAACGATATAATCGGAAGCTTACACAATAGCCCTACAGAGCAACAAAAAAACCAGCTATTGCATACATTTGAGTCGAGTAGGTATTGCAGTTTAGGATGGAACAGCGTATTTTTTGTTGGCTCCGATCGGTTCGCTCCATAGTAAAAGTTGTGCAGGTTGTTGGGTAGACTCTTAGCTTAAAAGGATGCTAATTATGATATCAATTTCACCCTGTATATCCTAAAAAGACAAGACAAAGCTTCCAGTGTATTGGTAGATTTTCTAATCACTTTGAAAACCTAAAAATAAATGTTTTGAGTCGAGTAATCATTGCAGTTTAATATGGAACAGCATACAGCAGATTCACTTTTAGCATATTCGTATAAATCATTTTAAAACAGTAATAAAGACTCGAAAGATTCGTTCACAGTGCACCAGGGCATCAGAGCAGAGCATCAGTGGTGTTAATGATCTAAATTGGCTCTTTAAACAATTGTTAGCCGAGTGGCCGGCGGACGTTAATTAGTTCTTATTTGAACTTTTCTTTCTCTGAGTGCACGCTTGCATCATGGACAGGAAATTTAATTAATTTACTGTTTACGCTACTACGAATAATATAAAGACATATTTTAGTAATATGGTGTGCAGAGAATAGGTTGATGTGACTGGTATAGAGAAATGAAACTCTTGGAGTATCCGATGACACGCGGCGACACATCAAGCTTTATAAAACCAACACAAGCTGGCCGCGCGTTGGTTGCATAACTTTAAACGTCGCGCGGCCAGCTTATGTTGGTTTTGTAAAGCTTGATGTGTCGACGTGTGTACCTATCTGAGTTCATTTATTTATAAGAGATGAGATATAATGTGTAGGTATGTCATTATTATCAAGTACATCATTGTATGTCAATAATTTGTATTATACCTACGACATTTCTATTATGCTATTTATTGTTTAATTTAAATGTTTAATTTGTAAATAATTTGAATTCTATTCTAATTGGTGCTTATACATTTTATCCAATAATAATAATAAAATGATTTTTGTGTTGTTTTTAAAATATGAATAAGTATGCTATCTATGTCGAAAATAATTATTTTATGCATGAAAAGTTCTAAAATTGTTAAAGTTTGTTTGTGTCTTTCTAAGTTTTATAATATTTACATTCAAATGTAAATTGCAGTGCCCTTACAGGGCTCATGTTGCGAACTGTTATTACCTGTATAAGATCTATGTACACCACATGAAGCAATAAATGATTATGATTATGATTATGATTATAATGCACTCATTAAACATAGGTAGTATAAGTTAATTAATAATGCTTGTGCCTTGTTGTTCCACTATTGTGGCTTCCCCCGTAAGGTTCATTCCGGATTGGTTTCAATTATGCCTTTACAGTGAAAAGTACACAAAAGAGAAAAGTATTGTTATGGAGACAGGAAGACTAAAGATTGCTCCATTGACAAGAGCAAGCTCTTAAATAAGATAGAGCATTTACCCATGCTGCATGATGAAAATAGTTTAGAATCGCAAACCAGGATTCCCTTTTCCAAAAGTAGGTACGGGAAACAAGATACTCCCGAAATTATCTTATTATGAGCTCTTAAAGGTTACTGAACCTAGAAGATACAACATTTTCATCTCACACATCCACACCCAACTTCTGACAGTAGGTATACATGATTGATCACCTAAACTTTAGCTATGAGACTCGCATGAGTTACTAAGCTTTCATTATTACATTTTTGATGGTCACTGAAACGTGACGAGCTTTTGTGTGACAACACGCATGACCGATGTTCTGATGACCCCAATGCAGGGTTGCCAACTGTTACTTATATCTTCGAGATGTCCCGATTCCGGTGTCCGTATCGTCCAAGGAAAAAGGAAGATTTGTTAAACTCAGGATCTCATAAAATAAGGGAAAGAGGCGCTATTTTATTTTGGAATATTCTTGCTCATTATAAAGTAAGGTATGCAGAACAAGATCTTGCAGCTTCAGTATTCAGTATTTATTGCAGTTTTATTCTTTATTTTATTTTTATTCTTTATTTATTTCAATACATTAGGAAAACTTGCCTTCAACAGGAAAAATCACAATGGCAACTCAAAATGTTATCACATCATAATAATATGGCAGACATCATCAAGTAATCATGATCACTAGGCTTCCTGCCCAGTCATATTGTTGGTCTAGATTTTTCTGTTTTCTAAATCAAACAAATAATACGTTTGTTTATGTAGACTGTTCCATATAGGTACAACTGCTTAGACTTAACTCCCACTCTCTTTTTGTTTGAACGTGTCCCGAATTTGAAAACAAGAGTTCCAACGTTGACATCCCTAAATTATGACCTCATACAGGAGTGGCAAGTATAACCATGATAAGCTTAACACCGGGTGTAAAACCCTTTATTAAGTAGCCAACGTAGCTACTTCGCTCGTTTCAAACTCTACAAGTTTAATTAGAGAATCCCTTGGTCATCGTAAAGAGATGTTGTTGCCAAAGTAGTACGAAAATTCAAGATTGCTTTTTTCATACTTTATTAGGGCTGTAATTAAAAATTACTATGTGATTGCAATCAAACCGTCAGCACCATCATCTGTGAAACCGTTAATATCAGATTTTTCTGAAAATCTGGTATTAAAACATACTTTTTCTCCCCTCCGGACGGAAATCGTCAATTTTCGTCCCGCTGCGCTAAACAAAGTTGCCGTTTTCCACCTCCGTCGAGGAGAAAAATAGTATACTTACCTAGGGCAGTAAATCAGAAAGCCTCAGATCATTACATGAGATCTGAGACCTTTCTTACTTTCCTGCCCTCGGTGTGTAATCTACTAAATAAATTTCTAAAAGCTACTCGACATTTGCAGAAATGAGAAAACGGCCAAATACGCCTGCCTTATACGTACTTCTTCACTTTCACTCGTCACGTTCATTAAAGTATATTGCTGCGAAATCACTAAAAAGACTAAAAAGTTAAAACTGTGGTTACAGACCGAGCGAATATGGTGACTTGGTCACTGTCCGTGATGTATGGGTATCCGCAAATTATCTCGATCTACATTGCACTCTATAACTTCGTGACTTCGTCCACGTAGAATTGTTTTTTTTTGCGTGTATATAGAATAGCTCGTACCGTACTCGTAATACATTTAGGTAGCGTGGCTATTGCCTATCGACGTGTTCACTGGAACAGCATAGTAAAAGTGCTCCAGTAAGGTCATCTAATCCATCCTGGAAAATGGTCCAAAAATTACCCAGTAATTTCCTATGTTTTAGGTACTGTGGGAAGCGTAGCTCAGGATCAAATATAACAATAATTAATCGTGATAATATAGTTTTTATTATATTTTCTTCATTAGCTTTTCTTTCTACAAAACAATCTGTCTTCCCAAAGCAAAAGATGTTCAGACAAAATCTTAGCGTTCTAAATTAAATTCTTAAAACAAACATGCAAAAAAAACAACAAGAACATACGGGTCGAATTGAGAATCTCCTCCTTTTTTTGTTGAACATGACCAGCAGCCAACGTTCTTGGACACGTATAACACCTTCTTACAGTACCTACAGCATTTAGCATTCGTAACAAAATGTGGGAGCGAATATTATGATTATGACTGACCGTATCCTAATTGTGGGGGTCAAGTAGTTATGCTCCTAACCTGACAGCCAGACGTGATGTAATCCATCTTCTTAATGAACTGAAGAATTTGGCTCGAGGTCTCTAAATTGTTCAGTTAAGTAGCAAATTAGATTCTAATCTTTATACAGGGTGAAATTGATATCATTAGCATCCTTTTAAAAGTCTACCCATCAAACTGAATAACTTTTACTATGAGAGCAAATCGATCGGAGCAAAAAAAATCGGCTGTTGCATACCTACTACATTTGAGTTGAGTAGGCATTGCAGTTTAGTATGGGACAGCAGATTTTTTTAGTTGCTCCGAGCGGTTTGCTCCCATAGAAAAAAAAATTCAGTTTGATGGGTAGACTTTTAAAATGATGCTAATGATATCAATTTCATCCTGTATAAGGTCCAACAAAATTTGTTAAAACTATTTCAAGGAATAATCA
This sequence comes from Agonopterix heracliana, assembly GCA_963693445.1. Lineage (NCBI taxonomy): Eukaryota > Metazoa > Arthropoda > Insecta > Lepidoptera > Depressariidae > Agonopterix > Agonopterix heracliana. The sequence continues at coordinate 4,317,203 of OY856324.1, read as the reverse complement.
GAACATCAAACTGAACAACTTTCTCTACTAAAAGAAGTGTTTGTGGTAGAGTTTCTGGCCGCATCTTCTCTATAACGGAACACTTTCCGACGCAGTGGTAGAGTCAAAAAATGACGTCAGAAAGCTTTATATTTGAATAAAATTTTGATGTTGATTTATTTTGTGGTTATGGAACCACCAATGTGGAAATAGCGAAAGAAAAATCTCCTGTCCCATATTTGGTTCGAGTTTGGAAAAAATTTAAAAGTTGATTTCTTTTAGCGAAAACATAGTAGATAGTTGTAGCAATGTTTCTGACCACTCCGATATGTTTGTGAGTTTATGTATACTTCTCTCACTCCCTCCACGAATGTCAGTCTCTCTCTTCATCCATGTTCGTCAATTTTGAGACAAAACTATTCTAACGAAATATCACAGTTGGTTATACCTACATTAGTTTAATAAATTGTTTGTTGTTTCAGATAATTAAATCAACAATGGACGAAGATTTAGCTGCCACAATGGACAACATTACCAATGACATTAATTCAACTGTGATAGCAAACCAAAGCGAACTATCTAAGTAAGTGCCTTTTTTTTAACTAAATTAGAAGTTTTTAGAAGCTATCTTCTCGTTATTTGAAAGACATAAATTAATGAAATAGCAAGCAAACCTGAAAAATTATTGTACTTACATTTAATGTAAAACTGCCAAACCAGGGTCCTGGTTTCGAATCCCGGTTCGGTCATGGTTGTTATATATTCGGGCCGTTGTTGTATGGTTTCCATAATAAAAGTGCTTGCTTGGGATCATTACAATGTATGTACCTGTGAGCGTTATTTATTTATTTGTCTGGGTAATATATACCTACATTTTCCGTATTCAAATCAGGATGTGTGAAATTTGACAATAGCACCCCTGAAGTTTAGCCGTGTCCAACGACACTAATCTGGGATGGTACTATTCTAGACAAGACTCCTCAAATAATAGTCTATTAGCCGTGACATTAATCAAGCAGTAGAGCAGTACCGACACCAAGCCTAAAATATTGTTGATTGATTTTATCCGTCAAAAGCACACATAGATCCTCTTTGAAGGCGGATGGTTCAACACATAAAGAACTCGAGTCATCGTCGTCGTATAGATTGAACAGGTAATTTTGTAGCTATAGCTTTCTGTCGCTACTGTTTGTTAGCGTTTTAGATTAAGTAGCTGGCATTTATAACCGCAGAAAGTACAACAATTGAGATTCAAAACCTTTGGTTCTCATTGTGGCTCGAACAAAACGCAATGTAATATGAATAGGCCGGATTCTGAAGAGGCGAATAAAAGACATCCGCCGGTAGCGAGACGATCCTATGACCGCACCTATTTGGCACAATATATGTACGTACGGAAGAGCCACTGGAAATACATCGGTTTAGACTTTAGACGCACAAAAACGTCTTATAAGTACCTACTATAAAATGACTTCATTTAAATTCTGGATCTCCATAGTCTACGAATGTGTAAATTGTGCAAACGCTTAATCGTGTTTCACTTGTTTCACAAAGTGGTGTTTGTTAAAATGTAAAACATTCGTCTAAGTGGGATCACACACGATGACGCATTGACGGAGCGGCAGTCGTCAGTCCGTCATTTGTGAAGCAAGGAGTTGTAAGAAACCGCACGTAGAAGCACACACGGTGACGGACTGACGCACGGTTATCGTGCTGCACTGCTTGATTTCGCTTGATGATCTGAACGCCCTGAGCCAAAACGGCAAAAATGTTAACCTTTTTCTCCCTTTTTGAACCGCTGTTACCTACTAACTCCAAATCATTTTTGCCTTATATCCTTTTCTTCGATTGATCGATTTCGATTATTGGAATGAACTTTGTCGTTTCATATGACGCATCGTCTAAATGTTAGTGTACCTTCTGTGGTTTTTGTAGTTTGCATTTGCGGTCTGGTCATTGAGGCTTGAGGTCAGATCCTGCCTCTTTGTCTTGTTCATAGGACTGAATTTCAAAAGACTATTCTGTTCTCAAGTGTCAAAAAACTTCCGTTTCATTCGTGCTTTTCAAAAGTTTCGTTTGAAGTTGGGGTCAAGTCTTGTGTATAATTTATTTTTCATTTTATTACTGTTTTAGGAGGCCTTTTGTCCGATGAAGTATAAAAGAATGAAGCCAAACATTAATATAGGGCGGTACTTTTATAAAACGAATAAAAGATTAAATTTGATTTTATTTTTACAACACGCAAAAACCAGATTTTTTCGTACACTTGGATACCTACCTATCTGTAAACCCTAGAATCCATTACCATTATGGGAGTAGGTCCAAACCGCAGAGAAATGTCACGCTATGGCCAAAACCCTTGGGGAGCGTGTAATTTATCTGTGGTCCAAACAGAGATACGAAATATCGATCTCTCTCAATACCTATCCGTCATTATGGCTGACTGGCGTGACTGGCTGGATGGCTCCAGCTAAAACTGCTACAGCCGGAACTACAACTGCTTAGCGTGTCTTCCAAAGCCCAGAGACGAAATACCACTAAACGGTCACCCATCCAAACACTTCCCAGACCTAACGTTGCTTAACTTCGGTGATCGTTTTAAATACCAATGATCCACTCAGCCAACAAGCGCCTGTAAGATAGTGTCAAATAAAGCTTATGTTTCTTGTTGCAGGTTCTCCCCCGCGCTCCTGACCTTCGCAGCAGTGATGACAGGGTTCATCATGGTCATCGGACTGTTCGGTAACATCCTCACCGTGGTGGCGCTACTCAAGTGCCCTAAAGTCAGGAATGTAGCCGCCGCTTTTATTATCAGGTGAGGCGAAACTACCAGCTTCATGTCACCCTGAAAATAAGATGTTAACATAACATGCATAGCATATAATATGCCTGCGACTATTTTTTACTATTCTTGATTTATGTATATTTAAAATATATCCATGAAAAAAAAAAAAAATATATACCTACCAACCTATAGGTTGTATTTTTTGATACTTAATGCACATTTGTTTGTTTTTTGTGTTTGTTCGTTAAAATTTGCATTGATTTGTACCTTTGTATTTAATCGCTAATAACAAAATAATTAGTTACCTACCCTTAGTTTAGGGACCATAGGAAACTTGCAGAAAAATATAATAAAGATACACTCACAATAATTTACAAATTAAAGACGTGCTGTGTTACTTAACAATGCAATATTGTATACTTACTAACTACATACAACATGCATTGTGAATGATTCACACAATCGGTGCACCTGCTTGCATTTTCCTATGAGTATTGTAACAATTGTGGTACCTACCTACTTCTTACTTCACTATTCGTCACCTCAAAGATATTCTGTGAGCAATGGCAAATAAATGGCGATACTGTAGCAAATAAATTGCGGCTATAATTATACAGGGTGTTACATAAGTAAGAATAAATTTTTAAAACTCTTAAGGGGATTGTTTAGACCGTCAAACTGAACAACTTTCTCTATGGGACCAACATCGAAATCGCGAAAAAAAAAAATCTAATATCCCATACATATTTTAGCTCTAGTCGATTTGTAGAGTATAGAACATACATTTTTTTTTTCGCGATTAGTCCCATAGTGAAAGTTGTTGAGTTTGATGGTCTAAACCACCCCCTTAAAGGTTTATTTGTAGTTTTGTAACACCTTGTATATAAGTACGTAGGTATTCTTAGATTCTTTATTGTACACAAAACAACATAATTGATTATGAAAAATTACAATAAGTCGTGACGTACGAAGGCGATCTTACCTCTAAACACAGACCAGAAGCCTCTAAAAGAGTTTTCTTCCATCAAACCGTTCAGTGAGAGGAAAACTAATGTGTTTATGGGTAATTAAAATAAATAAATAACGCTCACAGGCACATACATTGTAATGATCCCAAACTAGCACTAAAGGCTTTTATTATGGAAACCATACAACAACGGCACGAACATATAACATCCATGACCGAACCGGGATTCGAACCCAGGACCCTGGTTTGGCAGTCCGGCGTGGTAACCAGTGCCGGATTAACCATAGAGACAAAGTAGGCTGCAGCCTACGGGCCCACAGCTGCCAAGGGGCCCCGCGGCTCGGGAGAAAAATAAGTGAAAACTCAAAGATTTAGGCCCACCCCAGACTTAAAAAGAATTACGAAAAATAAGAGACAACTGTATTTTAGTTGCTTCTCTCGTTCCAGGATTAAGATTGCATTACGCAACGTCTTTCATTAGAAAGACGTAGCGATGGTATTAAAACCTCGAGCTTGCTTCGCTTGCTCAAAGGTTCAGATCACATTGCGCAACGATTTTATAATATTGCAGTTAAAAATCTTGAGCTCGCTTCGCTGGCTCTTGGTTTTAGATGGTGATGCAATGATCTCATCAGTAGATCCCGCGGCTCGGGAGAAAAATAAGCGAAAACTCAAATATTTAGGCCCACCCCAGACAAAGGAAATATGAAAGTAAGAGACAAAAACTGTATTTCAGTTGATTGCAGTAAAATCTCGTGCTCGCTTCGCTCGTTCCAGAATTTTTATCGCATTACGAAACGTGACTTTATAATATTCTAGTAAAACCTCGAGCTCGCTTTGCTCGCTCTTGGTTTGAGACGGTTGTTGCAATGATGAAAAATTCGAGATCGCTTTGCTCAGTCCAGGATTTAGATCGCATTGCGCAACGACTTTATAATATTAAAAGCTCGAGCTCACTTCAATCGCTCCACATTTTAGTGTTTTTAATGTGTTGTTTGGCTGGTGGTTATTTTACTGCGACCATAGGAAAAAATCGTTGCTTCGCCCATGGAGATAGGGGCCCCGGGCCTTGCATTGCCTAGGGGCCTCGGCATGGCTTAATCCGGCCCTGGTGGTAACCATTACACCAACGGGTCGTCAATTACCACATACTCTACCCATCAAACTTAACAACTTTTACAATGGGAGATCTAATCATCCTTTTAAAAAAATGTCAGCATATTAAGTTGGACCCTGTATGATATTTTATCAGTTTCTCACTTCAACTGTGGTGTAAACGTAAGAAATACCCTCAAATGTTAGCTTGTCAACTTCAAACAATCGAATAAGCGATTATCTGGCGGTTGAAGCAGCAGATAGATTTAAGGCCTCCGCTCATTGCAGCGATATTATCGAGCGATATTATCGCTGCGATTTTGCGATAATTATTCTCAGTACATTTTGTATGGGGACGCGCGCGATCCTACACACTGCTGCGATATTATCGAGCGATAATATCGCTGCGATTTTGCGATAATTGTTCTCAGTACATTTTGTATGGGGACGCGCTCGATCCCACACACTGCCGCGATATTATCGCAACCTGACGCAATCTCTTTCTACTACATTCAGTGAAGGGCGCATGCGTGACGCGAATCGCGGAATCGCTGCAGTGTGTAAGGTGTCGCGATATCGCTGTCGATAATATCGCTCGATAATATCGCTGCAATGTGCGGAAGCCTTTATTCCTCAGTTAGCGGAGTTGTTCGACAAATAAGTCCTAATTGACTCATGAAAAATTCGATATTTGACTATCTCTCGAATAAATCCTATATCTGTCTGTTTATCTGGGGATTGAAAAAGCGGCCCTTAGTCGAGTAGGCATTGCAGTTTAGTATGAGACAGCGGTTTTTTTTGGTCTAACAGCTTTGGTGGAGTATGTGGTTTAAAAGTTAATGATTCTTTTCCTTACACCCTGTAAGTATAGTTTAGATTACTTTTTAATTCAAATAAAATTTGTCTCGGGCGGGACTTGAACCCGCACTCTTCCAATCCGTCAAAAAAAGTCAAAAAGTCAAAATTTTTATTCAAAATAATATCACATAGATAACTTTTTGACGTCATTTTTGATTCTACCACCGCTTCGGAAGGTGTTCCGTTGTAGAGAAGATGCGGCCAGAAACTCTACAACACACTTCTTTTAAACAAAACAAAATATACAAAGTACAAATATTGAATTACATAGTGTAACATCCGGGGAAGTGCATTATCTAATTTCGCTACCGAGCCCACTAACAAGAGAGCGAAATTTTCAATCTGTTGCGTCTTTAGGGGAAATAGCACAACATGGCTGTAACGTCATTATAAACAATAATATTTAAAACAGTTTTTAATTGTTTAATTTACCGTTTAATCATTGTCAACTGTATTCTTTATAATGCGTCTAATTATTAATTATTTCATTACCTATGTAGATTACTTACCTACTTTTCTAATTAATATTCCAGCCTCTGCATAGCGGACTCTCTGTTCTGCGCTATGGTACTCCCCTTCGCCATATCAGGATTCTGGACCAGAACTTGGTCCCACGGGGAGGCATTGTGTCAACTGGTACCGTTCCTGCGCTATGGCAACGTCGGGGTGTCCCTTCTGAGCATCGCTCTTATTACACTGAATAGGTAAGTCGGACCATTGCTTTATTATAACTGGTCCCGTAACGGGAATTACTAATAACAATATAGCTCTAATTCATGCGTCCTCTTTGAGAATTGCATTAGATAGGTGAGTGAGTTGAACTGTTACTTTATTAGTCCCAGAGGGATAATATTATGGTAGCTTAAACTGGTCCCATTCCCATGGTATACTTAACTGATATCGCTCTTTATGAAATAAATAGGTGAGTTGAACCGTTAGTTATTACTTTATGTTAACTGGCACCATAGTGTGTTCAAGACACTTTACTTTCCCTGCGAATCATTTTATTTTTCTAAATAGTTCTTTTAACTGGTCCCATAGATATTTTAAATTGTTTTTAGTGCCTACGCCGTAAGTAATTGTACGAAACCTCCACTTAACCAGTATTGAAATGAGTACAATTTACAGTCCGTATGTTTAAGAGGATAGTCCTTGCAAAGCGCCCGAGAGCGCTGCATGTAGGTAAACGAAGTAAGTAGTTCTTATTTTGAATACTAACCAGAATTTAACAAGTACTACCTAGAGACTAATAATCTCTATGTGTCTGTGGTTTGTCCGATTTCCGTTAAAATAAACTTACAGTTTCGATGCTAAGTAGGATTAATTTAATATTTTATGAAATTCTTGAGCACAGAATGCTTAAGCTAAAGTTAATCATTATAACGGGTTCTTACCGCGTTTTTATTTATTTTGGAGTTCCCGATATGACGATGATGACTGTCAGTCATCCCGTGATCATGGCATTTGTAACACTGCCGAAATATCGGGAACTCCAAAATAAATAAAAACGCGGTAAGAACCCGTTATAATGATTAACTTTAGCTTAATTAATAAACGCGTAAATCTCAAAAACAGAATGCTTACTTTTGAAACTAGCCATTTCAACGAAAATCTGACTAACCACAGGCACAGAAATTAGTTTTGATAAAATGTTTAACAATGTTCATACTTTAATTAGAACTTAATATCCTTCGTTTCTGAGGAGCGCTATACTTAGAGCACTATATTATAATGATATATCCTCTATATAAGAATAAGAATTTAAATTTACGGACTGGAATTACCGCAAACAAAATAACAATGTTCTGACAAACCACGAATCTGAATCAGTTCACTTTTAGCTGTGTCACAGTGATGAGAAACGTGGTAAAAGGGATCGCGCGTTCCCTACGGTATATAGGTAGACACGGCTACACATCAAGCTACGCAAAACCAAAATAAGCTGGCCGCGTATAGATAGAGTAGTATGTACATAACGTCGCGCGGCCAGCTTATGTTTGTTTTGCGTAGCTTATGAGGATATAATTCGGAGCGCACTCCATACAAACATACTATCGTGATATTTTCTATACTAACCAATTCAAGTCAATAAAATTTTGCAGAAACAATCTAGAAACAAATCTCTATGCTTATATGGAGTCAGATTTTCGTTAAAATGTTGATTTTAAAGTTACAGTGCCTCAAAGATTTCCATAGAAATCTTAATATTAATCCTAGCATTGAAGCTGTATAATTTAAAGAAAATCATACTCCATACAAGCATAGAGATTTGTTTCAGTGTTTTTTTAGTAAGATTTACTCGTTATGGCCAAAGGTAAAATTGGTGATAAAATGTTAGTGCAAGTAGGTAAAACTTATCTTCAATGAATAATGTAGGATATTAGTAACTACGTACAAAAAACCTAGATTATCTAAATCTGACCCCCAATAAATAATGACTCTGAATGATCAAAACTGTAAGTAAATAGGTAAGTATTCGAAAACCATTAAAAATATTTTATACCAATATCGATACCAAGAAAGAATGAAGAAAAATTCTAAGGTTTGTTTTCCATACTTCTCTATCCTTTGAATAAATTCGATGCGGGTTCCAAGCAAGATTACCCACGGACCCGTTTCGGAATGGTTGTGGCTGTTGAACTTGGTTACAGGTGGGCTAGCTATGCCCAATACAATTTTTTTTTTTTTTTACTAGCCTATTTCATCCCACTGCTGGGCAAAGGCCTCCCCTTCAATCCTCCAACTATCTCTGGCCTGGGCATGCTCTGGCCACGCGTCATCGAAAGCATCCAGATCGTCCCGCCAACTCTTCCTAGGACGACCTGGACGCCGATGACAGTTTTTCTGGGATCCAGGGCGTTACAATTCTTGCCCACCTTTCCTGATGCATCCGACAGACATGGCCGGCCCAATCCCACTTTAATCTGGCGGTTTTTTCCCCCACATCGGCTATTTGTGTTTTGGAGCGCAGTGTAGTGTTTCTGACACGATCCGTTCTTTTAAATAACAAATGGGTTTTAGAATCTAATCACAATCATATGTTAGAAATGAAGGTAGTTGGGTGTATTTCGATTTAATTATAATATTTTAATTAAGCATACTTAATTACTACTACTGCTACTGTCTGCGACTCAAATCTTGCCTGTTTCTAAGAATTCTCAAAGTACCTACATATAATATTTCAGTCTAATTAAATACAGTGCTGGATTTAGGCCTAATTTATAGAGGTCCTAGTCCTAAGTCAATGAAAGTTTTATCATTTTGCTAGTCTTTACATAACTCCTACTATACAAGTAAGTAAGTACTTAAGTATTTTTAACAAAATCGTATATTAAAGTAAAAAAATATCAGCTGTTTCATACATTGGAGTCGAGTCGGTACTACAGTTTTGTATGGAACATCCTATTTTTTTGGCTCCATAGTGAAAGTTGTTCAGTTAGATGGTCTAAGCAATGACTAGGGTGTTTTTTTTAGATACCTTTGCAGCTCCAATATTGTGCTGGACAAGCAGTTCCCATTTAGGCCTCAGGACGAACAGAATGCCTCTATCATTAGGTTTTCGAGCCTCATGATGGGCCCTACAATTTACAGACCTGGAACTGATCGTAGGTGTCGTCAAATACGAAGAAACACAGAATTTCAGTTATAAATTCCATTTTCACAATATTGTACCTAATCCTACGCTATTTCAATTATCTTTGACGATGCCGTTTCTCCACGAAACTAATTTATTTTCAAAAAGCATCAGACGAAAATTAATATTGGTACAAGAATAAAACCTGACGAAAATTATTATCGCGACAAATCCCCCGTCGAAATTGTGTCCACCCTCCCACACTCAATTTAAATCTTTCTCGTTCGTGCCAACGAAGTGTGATTGATGAATCGTTGTCCTTTTTCACCATTTTCAGTTGGACCCAAAACTTGATCAAAGTATAGTTCAAGATCCGGCAGTAAGATTTAAAGACCATGTTGTTGCTGCTTCGGCCGTCATCTTAAACCGCAATTTCGTAACCATTGCAGTTCTGATAAACGTTTTTTTACTTACTTATGCGAAACCAGTTTTTCGTAATTTTCGTATTTATTATCTTTAAAACGACGGTTTTAACGATTATAACAACTGCAAGCATAAATAATCATAATCCATAATGTTTCGATAAATTAAAAACCAACGATGACTACAATGTGACATCTATCTATAACGCGGGCGCGCCAACTTCTACGATCCTTAAATACCTTGAGACTACGAATAAGAATAACTATAGAAGAGTAACTCTAAACAAAATCGAAATAATTTTGGACACCCAATGAAAAATGACATGTTGTATGAATGAGTTTTGGCGGCTAGGTACAGTTTATAAAGAACAAATTTGAGCTTTATGAGCTTCATTTACAATTCTATACATTCTTATTCGTAGCCTTGAGATATTCTTGTTTATAGGAAAAACTTTTTTCAAATTGTTCACTTTCTTAAAATGTTGTATAATTGTTAAGAAAAATAATAGAGAGCAGCACTAATTATAGCTTCGGTACCCTCTTAAATGTATTTTATAAAGGCTTCCTGGTCATCGATACTCATATTACGTGGACTTCTTATGACTGATGATGATTGCATATCGTATTTGGATAATTTTGGGTATAAAGCAGCTGTCGGTTTTGTTAGACGACGCGGGTAAAGTCGGGTACAAAATTAATATGACCAACATTTTTACAGGATAGAATAAATGTTAAAGCTGGATCCTATCTTCTTCTTATCGAGTGGGCTGCAAGCCCTGGTGTCAGAGTTTATTCAAACCGCCTTACGGCCTCTGACGTGGTTTTTATGTAACGACTACTACCACCAGAGATAGTAGCCGGGACCAACAGTTTAACGTGCCATCCGAAGCACGGAATCATCTTTCTTTTCAGACAATCAGGTGACTCAGCCTGCAATGTCCTAACCAACTGGGGAAAAACGCACAAAGTGACATTTCACTAGGTGCCCCCCGTGGGAATCGAACCCACGACCTCCGTGTCAAGAGCCCAATGCTCTTAACCATTAGACCACGGAGGCAGTTGCTGGATCCTATACTATAAATAGACAAGTGATTTAACGGTTAAACCAGTCCGAACCTTAATAACATTGGAAAAGGTTCAAGTTTTAATCCTGATCCAAATTACAAACGTGACAAAAATGCCATTGGAAAATTTATTCGAGTAAGGTTTTGTTTGCAACGTGCAATTTATTGTGTAGGTAGGTTGTACTGTACTAAATCTTCCATAAAACCCCCTCAGGGAGGGTATGGGCATTAGTGCACCACGCGTGCCCAATGCGGATTGGTAAAAGACTTTATGTTTATATACGCAACAGAATTTGCTCTTCAGCATATGCAGGTTTCCTCGCGATGTTTTCCTTCACAGACTACCTACCTTTTAGTCGATACCGGCTACCTATAGTTTTGTCTAAGGACCAAAGGTAACATCGAACAAAAAATACTCCACCTTAGCAAGTCCCTATGCAAGCTAGAACGATTTTCTAGTAGGTATGCAAAGGCTGCAAAGTTGTTTTTTGGCGCGAAGCATTCTAGGATTGAACCACGAGCGAATCGAATGGTTCAAATATTAAATCCTGAGCGTAGCGAGGGTTTAAAAGGTACGAGACGCGGAAAAACTTTGCTGCCGAGCGAAACACAACTTTTCACCTCACTACAGCGAGGAAAATGCTAGGTGCAAGAAAAAAAAGAGGTTGGCGCAATAACATGAAATAGTTATTGCATTTTTAGTGGATAGGCGGTACTTATAGAAAACAATATTGAATATAGGTAAAGATTCGAATTTTTAAAACTCTTTCCACGCTATCGGATAAAATGCACTTTTGCACTTCGAATGATAAACAGAATCTTTCCGAGCTTGTGAAAAAGTAATTTAGGTACCTACATACTCCTCGCTCAAATGAAACCGCGTTTCAGCAATCTGCATTCATCGAAAACTTAATATCTGAGAATTAAGCTGAATATTATCTTAACTACGTCACGTCGAAGGTAACTTCAAAGTCGATTAATTGAAGAGTGTTCCAGCCTTCGGATCTCGTTGGCTCATTAGAATTCGAATGGAGTAAGAATCACCTAACATAACCTTGCTAGTTACGTAGTTCCAATTTGAAGGTAGGTACGTCATATCAAGAGTTTCCTAAAGGGTTACTTGCGAATTCTGCCCCTTTCTGGAAAGCCGGATATCGATAAATTCCTCAAAGTCCTAAAGGTTTCATCATGTGGGGATAGTTACACAATTTAACCTGCCTGAAAGAAAAACCTCCAATATTGATACTAAACTCAATAAACAAAACTTGCTTGCTAAGGAGAGATAAAAATCAATAAATTTTAGAATTTTATGCTTAATTGCAATCCAAGGTTAACATTGTGACCATTATACGGATCAGGTCGGTAGGCGAGCACTATTGTGTTCGCCCCATGTTCGCCCATATTTTTACACAATACCTCTGAACTTCTGGTATCTACGTAACACCTATTTTCTGTTCTCGGTATGCAGGGTTTCCTTACGATATTTTTCCTTCACCACCGAGCTACGCCTAGTGATAGTGAAAAAAACAAAGCATAGCATAAGCATATGCTCACGACTATATTCCCCGAGGGGGTAGTCAGATATATTCTGAAACCTCAGAACATCCACGTTTCACAAGTAGTACCGAAAACTCTGTCCAGTGTGACAGGGGGTGAGCCCGTCGCCACTTATAATGGACAGTGGGTACAATACATGCCTCGAAATTGAAGCATGCAGGTTTCCTCACGATGTTTTCCTTCACCGAAAAGCCAGTGGTGTTACAAATCGTACATAAATTCCGAAAAAACTCATTGGTACGAGTCGGCCTGGACGGGGATCGAACCATCGCCTCCTGCACGGCAGGCAAGGTTACTCGCCACTGGACCACCACGGCTTTTTTGAAAAAAACAACCTTACATTAATTCCTTAGAACTTAGTGGTATATGCCAGGAATCGAACAGCAGCGTCGTGATTGAGTCGCAGTCTCATCTTCCACATGGGCCATCAATACTCTTTTACTACTACTGCCTAAACGTTGCCAAATCATATTCATTACAAGACACGTTATTGGCTTCTTCTTCTTCTTGTGGTGCCATCTCCTATATGAGGTTGGCTATCATTAGGGCTATTCGAACCCTGGAGATGCAGCCCTGAACAGTGAGGTGGTGTTGATATCGAACCATCACATAGGTTTTTAAGCCAGGACGTCCTTCTTCTACCAGGCATTCGTCTTCCCAAAAAATTCCCCTGCAGAATAATCTTTAGAAGTTGGTATTTATCACTTCTCATTATGTGTGTAGGAAGGTAGGTACTGTAATTTCCGAGTTTTTATAGTTTTTAGGATTTCTTCTCTCTTATTCATCCTCTGCAAGACCACCTCGTTGCTAATTCTGTCCGTCCATGATATCTTCAACATCCTCATGTAGGTATATATAACCTCAAGTCGTTTGCACATGGTTTGAGATTCGAGAGTGTCCAGGATTCAACACCGTACATTATTTATTTACAGGTACATAATGATAGCCCACCACAGCTGGTACGCGCGTGTGTACAGAAAGTGCAACATAGCGCTCATGATCGTGTTCTCGTGGATGTTCTCGTACGGCATGCAGATTCCTACCCTCATTGGAATATGGGGTAAGTTGTCACCATAGCTTGTGGGGTGAATAGTACGCTCGCAGCCGGTAGGCGAAGCATTTGTACAGCGCTCATGCTTATTTCCTGTTACTTACAATAATGCTTCGCTGTATATGGGGGCAGTTTTCGCAATAGCTGCGGGGTAACTTGTATGTACCTTATAATAGAGTCCCCAGGATGTTTGTTGAAATCATGTAACTGACTAACGATGTATTATATGATCAACAAGAATATAGGTAACTACTTTAGTAAATCTAAATGTTTAATCTATTCATCAGGGCTTGGTCAAACTTTAATAATGCCGCTATTTTGAATAGTGCTTTAAAACATCAAACTGAACAACTTTAATGTTCGGGAAGCAACTTTCTATTTGTGTTTCTAACTTTGTGTTTCGAAGTGGCTTGCTGATCGGCAAATCTGTTTACGGCTAATGGAAAAGGGGTTTCTTGATATAATAGTGTTTACCGAAATTAACAAATGTTGTTTTGCTAAACTTTCATAGCGCCTGTTCTGGAAAGTGCTGCGCTCTGTACCTACTCTAGCCATTAGAGAAAATCTGCGTAATTATAATATGTAGATGATACTTACATTATAATAGTTAACAGTGCGCGCACGAATTGATTGCCATACCTCTCCGCGCGCACCTTCCGAGAATCGCACCGTACACTTCTTCACACACAACTTCGACACAATCACTCTAGTGGACAATGTATGGGAGACGTTGGGCGAGTGCGTCTCTTGATAATTTTTATGTAGGTAGGTACTCCTGGCCCCACAGAGACAAAACTTTTAGGAGCGCACAAAATGATCGATTGTCCACTAGCGAGATTGTGTCGAAGCTTTCTCTCCGTGGGGTAGGTATTTACTCATGTGCTGCTGTGCTTGACCCCTTGACTCATCAGCGTCTTCCTAAGAGATGGCAATCAACTCGTGCGCGTACTATATATCATCATGATCAAAGCCTATATAAGGTCTAACATAATTAGGTGAAACTATTTTAAGGTGATGAACAACTTTCTCTATGGGACCAATATCGAAATCACGAAAAAAAAATCAACTGTTCCATCCAAACCTAATCTACCTAAATGTATGGGACAGCAGATTTTCTTTTCGGGATTTCGATATTGGTCCAATAGAGAAAGTTGTTCAATTTGACGGTCTGATCATCCGTTTAAAATAGTTTCACCTAGTTTTGTTAGACCTTATATACGTCCCATTGCAGGGCACAGACGCCTCAGGGATGGTGAATGGGCGTAAGTCCACCACGCGTGCTCAATGCGGATTGGTAAACTTCACGCATCGGAATGTCTTCTTCCGCGTATGCAGGTTTCCTCACGATGTTCCCCGTCACCGTTTGAGAGCAGTCGGTATTACGTATTTAAGTTAGAAAAACTCATTGGTACATGGCATGTCATCCGTGCGAATTCGAACCTTGACCTCAAGATTGAGTTTCCATAGCTCTCCGCAACGCGCCATCGCCTCTATACTTTGGTATTTTAAACGATGATCTTCTTGCAGGTAAATTCGCGTACGACCCGCAGCTGGGGACGTGTTCCATCGTAGTGGACGACAACGGCCGCTCATCCAAGACCGCGCTGTTCGTGATCGCCTTTCTTGTACCTGCGATGCTTATTCTCATCTGTTATGCCAGGATATTCTGGGTGGTGCATAGGTGAGGAGTGTTCATTTTAATTTTATCGTCATCCTGCTATCATCCCTAATTTGGGGTTGGCCCAGTAATTATGACGTAGGTATTTTACTGTCATCATCTCCTAAGCAAAATGGGTGGTCGGGTTAACGGGTTTAAATGTGAAATCACACGGCAACCTGTAATTTTTTGAAAAGAAATAAAAGCAGCACACCATCAATGACAAAACAGCGGGTCTCGACTCCAGGAGTGCGATTTTTGAAACTGATACGTTGTTCTCAGCAGATGAAAATGTCAAAATTTATATGTAAGTACGAGTAGGTAGGTAGGTACTTACTATGAAAATATGCATCTTTCTATTGCTGATTTGACTTTAAAAAAATCCTGGATTGTGATTTTTGTATGTCTAATCAGCAGTAACTAGAAAGATGCATATCTCCATAGTAATTTTGACATTGTCAACTGCTGAGTTCAAAGTGTGAGTTTCAAAAATCGCACTCCAGGATCTTTGGCACGCCAACACGGAAGACTAGCATAATATAGACAACCGGACCATCTCTGGTTACTTATAACTAAGTTATGACTACCTACAAGAGAACAGATTTGGCACTGTGCCAAAAACATTGGTGATTATCATACCGTGATACGTGATACTGTGGTACGTGTTACACCCAACATCAAATTAAATGATATACTTACTTGACTATAGTTACCTAAATAACTAAATTTACTTTTAAGTATTATATTTGCTGTTAAATTGATTCTGAGTATTAATTAGGTAAGTAAGTTAATTTAACGCTCTTTCATGTAAAATCTATAACATACTTAATTAACTAACTATACGAGTAGTAAAATAATTGTTGTTCGAGATTTATTAGGTATGTAAGTAGGTACATAAGTTTACATACTTACCCAGAAACTAATTTCGCTAAAGTTCATTGACTTTTGCTATTGACTGTAAAACATGAGCCTATATTACCATGTTTTACGAATCTAAGCCAAGAAATAGAATAGCGATTGGAATTCAATTTTGGCACTCTAAATGCCTTTTATTTCCTCAATATAAGCATGAGAGCTTAGATGAAGCCAAATGAAGCCAAAGATAAATGAAGATGCGGCATGTAAAATTGCTTAAGTATACAATTAGGTACCTACCTGTAACAAGTAAAATTGTATTCAAGGGCAGAGATAGAGTTATGGGCTTGGACAGTTGTAACTAACGATCGAGTCTGTCGCACGAGCCAGTAGGGGGAGTCCGGGATACTTGAACCACCTTTTTCTTAAACGTGCACTACTTTTAGGGTTCCGAACCTCAAAGAGGAAAAACGGAACCCTTATAAGATCACTCTCGTGTCCGTCCGTCCGTCTGTCACAGCCACTTTTCTCAGAAACTATAGAAGCTAGCGACTTGAAATTCGGCATAGTGGTCAATCATGCTAACCCAACCGTAAAGCGAGACTAAAAATTTAGAAAAAAAAAATTCTTCAAATTTTTAAGGTCCAAAAAATGATGACTTTTAAAAAAAAAGTTTTCCAATCTAGCCGAGTTTGGTATCATTTGAAAGGGCGTTGAACGTAGATTTCGTATTGGTAGTTCGTTTTACTAAGTGATGCGTAGTTATTCATTTATAAGCCCGACTGCACGAAAAAATTTGGTTCCCCCCCCCTGATCTCCGAACATATAAAGCCAAAAAATCTGAAATAATTCTTACATGTCGATGAACTATTGAATTTTGTAGGAAAATTATAGCGGTGTCTGTATTGATAATAGTTTTTGAGAAAATTGGAAAAATACAGTACAAACAAACTTAGGGTTGCAGTTGATGTTTTTCGTTGATGAGCATAGACACAAACTTTATATATTACATTTTAAATAAAATCCAATAAATTAACACCAGTTTTAGTCATAAAAATTAACAAAGATAACAAAAATGCTAGTTTTTCGATGAATTACCAACTCCGTTGTGAAGTTTTGTTGTAAGCCATATTTCGTCACTGTTTTTTGCTTAAAACATTTTTAAAAGACGGTAAATCTGTTAAATTCCACTAAATCTATTCTATAACACCCTACAATTATTCCTACTCATTAAAAAAAGTACAAAATGAATAATTGTTTCGATATTTTGATTAGTGATTTGTATGGTTTCATGCAAGAACGAGTGTACTACCGGTATCGGTGACACTTGGTAAACAGCTAGTTAGAGTACCTATATCCAGAGATAGCATAAATGGTAAGTGCTTAAGATTTTTGTGAAAAATCACTATTTCGTTGGGAATAAACAGTATTTAAATATTTTCGAGAAGGTAACAGTAATTTGAACATATTGAACTTTGCTTGAATGACAGGATGTGAGGTCCGATTCACAATGCTGGAAACTTAAAAATTATAACTTTACAGCAAACCGTATTTCATTACTGAAAAAATCCTAACATAATATAAGAGAATTACGGAAAGAAACAAAATATTAAGCCATATCAACAGCTACGTTATTAAGATGGATTGAAATAATGATTTTCACAAATGAAATATTTATCATCATAATGATTAGGTCAAATCGGAACAAAATCTTTACACGTCAGTCATACGTCAGGGGTGCGTTCAGAACCTACGCCCAGAGTGCGCCTAGAGTGCACTCCGAGTGCAACTTTTCGCCCTAACGCCGTTCCGAGGCTCGGTGATAAGCGAGTTACCCATAAGAGCGAGCGAGAAGTACAACCGCACCCAAAGGTTCTGAACGCAGCTCAGTAGTGAATCATGGACATGGATCAAAGAGATTATACTTGCATAGAGGGAAGATAACTTTTGCAAGGCGGTCCACTTTTTTTGAAGTTTGCTTTTTTATGTTTTGTGTCATGTGGTAGGACAAAAGGCACAAAAAGTTACTACTTTACACAACTTTACATACACTAGCATGTCAAAAAGTGTCAAAAAACGTGGAAAGTGGACAGCCGCATAAACAAAATATCTAAAGTTCCATCTCTTTCTACTATTAAAGGTATGTCATAAGAGAAAAGAGACTAACTACAATCTTAAATTGATGCGGACTTTATGCTTTAGAATTAAGAGATCCTTCTTGTGAGCTGTGAGACATGAATATAAACCAATGTATAGATAATACCAATGCCACCTTGCTGATCATGGACAATACCTTTCCAACGTAGAAATACAATGACTCGAAAAGGCATTAAAATAATAGTAAGTAATCGCGAAAACGAGACACGAGTATACGCTATGCTGATGCTGATGAAGTTGAAATTGCTATCAAAATCATACAACTTAGTCGGGCTAAGGTACGAGATTTAATACATTATTTTCATATCTCCGTCCCTTTCCAGTATGACCATTCCAGTTTGCGAATCTATAAAATACTCA
Organism: Agonopterix heracliana; assembly: GCA_963693445.1. Taxonomy (NCBI): domain Eukaryota; kingdom Metazoa; phylum Arthropoda; class Insecta; order Lepidoptera; family Depressariidae; genus Agonopterix; species Agonopterix heracliana. The sequence goes on along the minus strand of OY856324.1, from coordinate 4,298,822 downwards.
ATCAACGCTTTCCAAGCTTCTTGATCATTAACATGCACTGAAATTAGAGACAGTGCCTTACATTACAACCTTCTTGATCATGAACTTTCGCTTACGTTAGCTTATGCACCGTTTAGTGTTTTAGGCATGAAGATTGAACTATCAAAATTCTTGGTTTTAGGCTTTCATACCGAGAAGACAAAATGGAGTAATGTATTTCTATCCATCTCGGATACTAGTACTAATGTGAGAAAATGATATACCTAGTTCTTCTGTTCGTCAATAACCCGCCTCATTACAATACATTTTAACTTCTAGAACAGAAAGATGGCATTGTCTATAAGCACCTGGAGAGGAGAGCAAACTTCCTTACAGGCGGTGAAAATGACTTTTCAATTTATATGAAGGTAGATGACTGACTCTGGAGTCAGACAGCCTTTGTAGTACTAAAAGTGGTTACGTAGATAAGAACAGTAATAAGTAGCGATCTCCTTTTTTAACTAGAGCGAATTTGCTATGTGCGTCTCTTTTTGAGTGAATATACAAGACACGTGCTTCCTTCTATACCTTCTCTTTCTACGTTCTAAATCCATGGTTTATATCCATGTTCTAGAATCATAGTTCAAAAAGATTGCTAATGATTGAATGAGATTGCAACGCATAAACTTCTTGGTGAACTTAAAATACAGGTGGTAGTCATTAGAGGGTGTTAGGCAAGGAATATACTCTCTACCGTGTTCATGACCCACGCACACGCAGACGCTTGAAAAATAAATAGGCATGTTAAAGAAAATAATTGATGTCTTACCTACATTTGCATTAAGACTCCCTACCTATTCTCTAATTGGGATATTCAGGGATTTTCTTAGTAATCATATTGAATTCCAAATATTACGTAAAATTTTTCGTGTAGTAGGTACTCAAACTTGTCCGATGTAAGTGTTCATGTAGCGAGACCATTGCCACTTCTTTGAGCATGGTCACAATACATCATGTTCTTTAAACATTAAAACTTTAAATACTTACTTAATATTATAATATTAAAACGGCTGTAAGCTATCATGACATAATTTCTCTATTATATCGTTGCACTTTTTTATATTGTGCTCGCTATACCACTTTGTACCTTCCGAACAACGGCGGTTTTCGTTAACACTGTTCTCATCTTTTCTTACGGTAACATTAGGTTTGGAACCCTCTATGTGCGAGTACACACCTCGCTCTTGGCCAGTTATTTATTGCAAAGATGCAGTGATGTCATTTTAGTGACAATAGATAACGTGGCACGTACAAGCACTAAATATTCTGCTTCTTCTTCTTATCGAGTGGGCTGCAAAGCCCTGGTGTCAGAGTTTATTCAAACCGCCTTAAGGCCTCTGACGTGGTTTTTATGTAACGACTACTACCACCAGTAATAGTAGCCGGGACCAACAGCTTAACGTGCCATCCGAAGCACGGAATCATCTTTCTTTCAGACAATCAGGTGACTCAGCCTGCAATGTCCTAACCAACTGGGGAAAAACGCACAAAGTGACATTTCACTATGTGCCCCCCGTGAGAATCGAACCCACGACCTCAGTGTCAAGAGCCCAATGCTCTAACCATTAGACCACGGAGGCAGTTCTGCTATGCCGCATGGATGCGATACGACCAAATAAATACTTACTGAACCTACAGTCGCGTTACCACTTACCACGCCCCAAGCCGAAGTCTGTACTTCATCTGGATCTTCCTCTGGATCACGACTCATCCAGTCTAGGAACAGTCTCTGCAATAGTCCGCTGTACGTACTTAACAGACACAGTACTCCTTAATCCGTATCCTAATCAGCGCTGTATGATTCATTTTCAATTAAAAAGACTAGATAAAGTTTTGAAGTCCACTGAACTCAGTTTAGCGAATATAGCGAGCATAGTGGCGCGCGGCGGTACAAGCACTTAGGTGAGGCATCTTCCCCTTTTGATTTTATCTTAGTATTGTAGTATAACGGTGTCATAAAGCCTATAATAGTCTCTTATCTTTATGAAGCAAGCAAAGCAATGTTAGGATCTGAAGTTAACTTTTTATTAGGCCTTAAATATACTTTAAAGTGCCATAAAATTTTACCACTGTATACTTCCAGTAGCAAGTACACTAACCCAAAAAGAAGCATTCAAATTGACTCTACCATCCTATTTAACATAAAAATCATGATAATACCAAATATTATTTAAAAAAAATATATGAAAAAAAAAAAGTAAAAAATAATTTAACGTCTCCATAACCATAGGTAATTATAGTTTGTCTTACAATCTAGGTCAGTCTACACAACATTATGTAGAACCTATGTGAACTTCACTACCCATAAATGCCATAACCCCTATAGTACACAAGTAGGTACCTACCTAGGTACTTGTACCTACGTCGCATCAAGTACCGTACCAACATAAAACTGCAATACATGTGCTCACGACTAAATTCCCGATGGTAGTCAGAACATCTGGACGTCAGATGACAGAACGTCTGGAAACTCTGAACATCCACATTTCACTAACAGTAGTTAGTAAGTCTTCAGAAACTTTGTCCAGTGTGATGGGGAGTGAGCCCGTCGCCTCTTATAGGTAATGGAGAGTGGGTCAATACATGCCTCAAAATTGAAGCGTGCAGGCAAAGAAATATACGCTAAAGCAAAGTGCAGGTTTCCTCGCGATGCTTTCTTTTGATGTTGACACAGAACTGCCCTTGTTGTAAGAAACCTTCAGTCAAGAAAGCCACCCTAAGAAGACTGTCAATAACAAAATAATTCTTCCAAATTACAGCTCAGAACAACGAATGCGAGAACATCAGAGGTCCCAAAGCGCAGGCCCGGGGACATTGAACAACGACAAACGTTCTACAGTGAAGGACAATCGCGAGACGAAGGCGAGACGCAACGAATGGCGCATCACTAAGATGGTCCTAGCCATCTTCTTGTCGTTCCTAGTCTGCTACTTGCCCATCACTATCGCCAAGGTTGCCGATAGTCATGTGAGATACCCTGGTAAGTTTTTATTTAAGGTACCTAGGTAGGTACGGCCAGGGCGGTACTAGGATCTGAAACTAGCCCGAGCATTTTAGAGACAGTCGACCCTCTCAATCTCCACAAAAATGGACGAAAACGAAAGTAAATTTTATATAATAAGTACCTATGTTTTATTTTCATTTTTTACCCGACGCAAAAAGGGTGTTATACCTACCTACTTATAGTTAAGTTCGACAAGTCTGTGTATGTTTTAAACAATTAAAGTTAACGTATCCACTTGATGACTAACGCAGTACTAGTAGATGGCCGGTCGATAGAACCGATCCAGGGTCCAGGGGCCAGCCCACCAGAGTGACGGCCGGCCCACAAGAGCAGCGGCCCACCGAGCATTTGCCCGGTATTGCCCATATGGGCAGTCCGGGTCTGAGTAGGTACCTATACAACAGATTTTTAACCTTTGAGCTGCCGGAACGTAGGTACCTAGAATCTACTCGACCAAAAATGTTTTGTGTCTGGAAAATGTGTTCAATGCCTTACCCAACTTACCCATTTATTTGCAAGAACTTCCAATTAATTATCAACGAACTAAGAGCCAAATTCAGTCTACATTGCCGAATTTGGCCTTTATTACCTACTTTCATTCATGAAATTAACGTAGTGCCAGCAGAGCAGGCACAAACTCCGTTATTTATTACTAGCTAGTAAATAATAAGACCAAAATGTATTTGCTGACGTTTAATTAGCTGATAAGTCCCGCCCCTTATTACTGAACTAAGCGAAATCTCGGCTTCTAAAAGAAATGGGGGAGCGGTAATGAAGCTATATCTCTAGCTTTAGTCTTTTAGGTAGAAAGATCTTCGTTAACATCTAAGATTCTTAATTAGAAGATATTAGTTAGTTAGGAGGAACGTTACTATTTTATTTTCTTTGAGACATTTCAGTGTTCTCTACAGTTCCATATATGAAGCAATTTTGTGCCAGACAGTAAATAATGTACACACAAACATCGTTAGGTACCTACCTATCTACAACCTTTATATATTACAATATAAAGGTTGTAGATAGGTAGGTACCTAACGATGTTTGTGAGGGACAATGATGGAAGGCAATAGGGTTTTCATCCACAAGAAATGTTGATTTCCCTCATGACTTAATATCAACATAAAGTAACGTTCTTTACACAGCGATAAAGAGAAATTTACTTACTCAATAATAAGGACGAATTAACACACCCCAGTGCCGGATTAAGACCCATAGAAATCTAGGAAGCCTATTCTCCTCACGTCCCTAACGAAATATTTCCCTAACGTCATTAAGACGCAATAGATTGAAAATTTCATTCTCTGGGTAGTGGGCTCGGTAGCGAAATTGGATAACGCACTTCCCCGGTTTAGAAGAGTGCGGGTTCAAGTCCCGCCCGAGACAAATCGTTCAATCTTTAATTTGATTCTTTACTAATTCTCTTGTATTTTCTCCTCAGTATTCCACATCGCGGGATACCTGCTCCTGTACGCGAGTGCATGCGTCAACCCGATCATCTACGTGATAATGAACGCGCAATACCGCGCCGCGTACGCAGCTGCTCTCTGCTGTCCGCTCTCTATGCTATCGGGCCTCACCAGCGGTGCGTATCCGTCATCGCCCGTCGCATGCCAAGTCAAGAAGCCTGAGAGAACTTCTGCGCTCGCATCTTACATTAGAACGTGAAGGTATCATCTCATTGCTAGTGTTCTTGCACGGGGATAGCTGGGTTTCATTTTGATTAATTGGTATAGTTAGTTGGGCTGTTCTAATGTCAGCGTAGCAACTGCAGAATGACCACTTCGCAGCCCGGTCGCATAACGAATAGAATAGAACTCAGATTTGCGTCTGGTAGACATTTTTCGAAGTGGACATTTTACCACTATGATCAGCGCGTTACAACGCTCGCACTATTCTTTTCCCTAACATTGCATGCTGCATACAATTTTAATCGAGAATTTGACACGAGTCACTCAGATAATCAAGCATGATAACATGCATTATGTCTGGCATGAGAAAATTCTAAAAAAAAATAGTACTACTGGGAATGTTGCACTATTCAATCAACTCAACGATGCAGTTTTATCAACAATTAACTAGTTCCCCATTCTTTTAGAGAAATGGAACGAGCGTCACGGGTACAGCTACAGCAACACACGAACGGCGCTCAGCCAAGTATCTCTGGGGGAGTCCAGAGTGGACCCTCGGGGGACCCTGGCCCCAGCCGGCCCTGGCGCAAGGTAGACTCCTCGCCTTCGGGACCCAACACGGCACGCACCGGGTCTTTACACAACATCGCCCCAAGGAATGGATCGCAGCAAAACATTGGACCCAAGACTCAATCACAGCAAAATATCGGACCTAAACCACAAGATATTGGTCCTAAACAGCAGCAAAGTATCGGGCCTAAAACATCTTCGTTAAAAGCAATAGGGCCTAAAACGGGTTCGTTAAAAGCTATAGGGCCTAAAACAGGTTCGTTAAAAACTATTGGGCCGAAAAGCGGATCTCAAAGTGTTGGGCCGAAGATCCGATTCCAGATTGGCAGCTGCACGCAGGAGTGTGATAGACAGACTAAAATATAGCGGCTTGTCGCTCGTTGAAAAGACGTACCAAAGATCTTTAAACCAGTTAAGACTAAGACCAAATATTATCGTAATTTCAATTTTAGTATTATGAGTAATTTTGCATTTTTAAAAGCTTTTTTAGTGAGATTAGCATGATAGGGATAAGGCGATGGTGAGACCAAATCTTGCTTAGGTAGCGTAACAAATGTACACTAATGAACTAAAAAAATCGATGCGAATTCAATTAAAATATTGGTCGTAGAAAAAGTGAGCTCTGAAATGATGGATAAATAAAAGAGATGAATAGAGGAAGAAAATGGCTATGTGCACGACACTAGCGCCCCTAGCGGTGTCGGACCACCGTGAATTATTTCAAGTAACATGTTAGTTAAGTTTGTTATTTTTATAATAAAATAATGTAAAAACTAAAGAAATTAGCAAGATTTAGATATCAAAACTTTTTAAATACCTATTTGCAACAATCCACGATATTTGCAGTGCCAATCTCCGTACAAACTTTTATCCCGGTTTTCACACCTTTGGAGACAAAATTTCAAAAAAACCCTTTTTAGTGAGCACCTAGATGCCAATAGAAACTTCCATGCCAAATTTTAAGTTTGTAGTCTTTGCCGTTTTGGAGATTTCGTGTTGAGTCAGTGTGTGGATTTGCATAGATTCAAGCATATTTTACACAGCTTATGTCCGACAAAAGTACACATTTAAGTACACCCCGGGCGCTGCGATCGATTTGACAGTTCCCATCACCACTTCGCACATAGCCAATATTACGCCTACCCCAAAAGTAATGGTACCAATTAGGGCAAGAAGATGAAACATGAATTTTTCAGATTTTTTCTGTTCCTTTGCCAAAATTTGATTCTAAACATTGCCAATGCACGCCAAGTATTCTTGTTTTTTTATTAATTTCTAGGTAAACGATAAATCTACCCAATGTGGTATATTTATAATTAATGCACTTACACAAATGTAGGTGGTATGAATACACTTAAAACACACGTCCGTCCTTTTAACGAGCGACAAGTAACGTTCAATAAGTTGTAAATATAATAGAATTTATATTTAAAACGTTAGACCTTAAGGTTTTAAATGCAACAATTTGTATTCGTTATTTATGAATGTATTTTATAAGTCTTCCAAAATATGCCTTTTTGAATCTTTACAAAAACATTGTATTTTATAAGTCATTTTGTGAGTTACCACTGAACACTAGGTGGCGCTACTAACATAAGAGGTACATAATTTATATGGAATAATGTTCTTAATTACCAGTAGGCAGTACCATGAGTAAACTACTGTAAACTACATTTTTTGTATTGAATTTCGTACAGCGCTTCTAGTGGTTACGTTGAGAACTAATTCTGTCATACAAAATTGACACAGCAACTACAGCAGTAACGTACAGTGAAAACTAATGGTAGGCCCACAGTTTTAAAAAAGAAAAAGTATTCGAACGAAGGATGTGAATGTCACAGTTAAGTTAAGTGATGACGGGCTCACTACCTTTCACACTAGATGGAGTTTGAGCCTTAGAAAAAGTATATGTCTAGAATGAGCCTCACGAATATACCGTATAAAACAAAAGGGGCCAAGTTTCATAGGTTGGTGTGCGTGAGACGCCATACAAATTATGTATGTGTGCGTGTATATGTATAGGGTTTTGGAGCAAGGGGTGCGATTTTTGAATGTCATCAGTGAGCTTGAACGGTTTTTAAATCTCATACAAACGCGTTCTCACACATCTTTCTACTGCTTATTTGACTTTAAAAAATCACACCTCTGAATTATGATTTTTGGAAGTCAAATCAGCAGTAGAAAGATGCATATCTCCATAGAAATTTTGACATTTTCAACTGCTGAATTCATCGAATGAGTTTCAAAAATCGCTCTCCAGTACTGGTTTCAATTTTTTTGGACGCTTTCGTATCTTCGAATCTTGACATATACCTAACTTTATCAAAGGTTTGAGCATTGCTACTGAAAATGTTGATTATTATGAACATACTGTTTATAATGGCTAAATAATGGCTCTGACGAAGTTCTTAGTAAATTTTATTGTTCTTCAGTTAACGATTTTGGAGCAAGGATTTCTAGAAGCCTCTAAGTTAATACATTCTCGTACCACAGAGTACTACCTATATAGGTACTACCGTAAGCTCGTACAAAACGCCTACCTCACGATCCAGTCGCCATCTAGTGTAGTGGATATAGTATGTCCAGACGTTATGGATGTTACTGTTTACTAGTGTGCACCATTGAACTATTATGTACACACGGCGACACATCAGGTTACGCACCCTATATACTTACCCATAACTACACTACGTACGAAACACAAAATAGTGCGGTAGAGCCTGCATTGACGCGGCTGCCGGCGCGGGCGCAGCGTGCCGTGAGACGAAACAACAACAACATACCGCACCCTCTCGCACGATTCGCAGCGTTCAACTTCTAATAGTTATAAGTCCAAACAGGGTAGCCTGCGCATTCGTCGTGTGTACTACGTATACAACTAACTAACACGACAAACAAGTCATGCACCACGTTATAGAAGGATTAGTGCGGGCGGGTGAAAGACATATTAGCTATTTACTAAGTAAGCCCTCGTTCATACAGACGTAATTCAATCGCACGATGAATAAATTTTCAACCTTATTTCTGTTAAACATGACAGATAACCGGCTCATCGCGCGATAGAAGTACGCCCGTGCGAATGAGGGCTAAGTGTGGCTACATCAACACAATTAAATGGGTTATAAAGCAATTAAATGGGTAATAAGGCGTGGTGTTCACTCTAGTAAGTATTAGGAACATAATTACTCAATGGTGTGCACACGCCTATACATTCCTCGAATAACTGAATAGTATACTTATTTCTGAATTTTATATTAGTATTAAAACATTCCAAATAATTAAATGTTTTACCAAAGACTTATAAATATTAAATGGTGAGATTTTATACTGTATAACTTTGAAAAAAATATTAGAATTTAGTGCTAAAAATTACATTATGAAGCCTAAAATGAATTTGATTTAATGAAATTGTTATAAAAATGCCATATTAATATTAAGAATTCAATAAAAAATGTAAGTAATTTATTATTTTGTTTTTAATAAATTGTATAAAATACTGAAATTGCAATCGTTGATAAATGAATTTACCTAAACATTACATCTTTTGTTTTATTGATTCAACTTGACGTGACAAGTCCAATTCATCCTAAAACCCTATTCTGATATTGATGATAGAATAGCAAGCTTTGCTAAATGTCTAGAAGGCAATGACATTGCTATAATAGCACGCTTGACCCCTCGCAACCCGGCTTTAAGATAAACAATGGGTAGGGTCCTACTAGTAAAGTGTAGTGTAGGGACACACCTGCGGAACGTTCCGCGCCGAACGTTCAGTTAAACACGCGCGCGACTATACCGGCGACACATCAGTACGCGCCATTTTCCCTGGTATAGTCTGTCTATAAAGTCGTGACATGAATGTTTGAGGAACTAATCATTTTAGTATGGCGGTGTTGCCAGGTTATGCTTGATTTTGACGTTCTTGCGTGGAGGCAGCGCCCTCATTTTTGGTCACGACTTTATAGCAGGGTTCGAAATTATCAAGATAATTATTTTCTTTGATAATTATCCAAGCCGATTCTTAATTTTGAGTAAAATTTTTAACTAAATGTTCTAAAATTGCTGTTTTTGTTTTATTGCACTCTTATCCAGACCTACCAGCTCATAGTCTTCGACATTTTCGTTTGTCATCACAATGAATAACAAATAATTGAGAAAAACGACAGAAAACAGTGAAAAAAATTATTTTTTGATTGTGAGCTTCTTTTTTCACGGATCATGATCAGATATACATGGCCTGACATTGACATTGCTTATGCAGGCTTTTTGTTTTTTCAATTTATTTTATAATTATCAAGATAATTATCAACGTATAATGATAATTATCTTGATAATTATCGTGATAATTTTTGCTTTATAGACAGACTATAGACGCGTATTCAACCGAACGTTCGGCGCGGAACGCGAAAAGTGTAGGGACACTTACTTATGTCATTGGGTGGGTCAAAAATATAGCGTCTAAGGGAGTTCAGGTCAGAAATGGCGAAAATTTTGTTTACATTTTCTTGATCCACTCGAAACAAAGCATTCAAATGTGAACTTTAAATTGTGTGACATTCGGTAGATTGTATTTAAAAGTAATGACGGCTCGGACGTGTCATATTTATTATTATTAACTTTGTACTGTATTTTACAAAACTTAAAGCTCACATTCGCAGGTTTCATAATTGAAACGATAAAAATATAAGAAAATGAAAAGAAAAATGCTTTATTAAGCATAATGTATGCATCAACACAAACATTACGAAATGGAAAACTTAATATCAATGGATATCTTGTCATAAAAAAATCCTAAAAAAATAGGAAATACATGATTTTAAAATAAGGCACATTTAAGTCTATTTTATTAAGGTTAAACCTAACAAATTTTGATACTAATTCGCCTAAGCATACATTTTCGAAATTGACTACGAATTATGCAGGGTGTAAGAAAAAGTATCATTTACCTTTAAAACACATACTCTAACTAACCCATCAAATTGAACAACTTTTACTATGAGCACAAACGTGTCATCCATGTGTGAGTCGAGTAGGTATTGCAGTTTAGTATGGAACAGCAGACTATTTTTTTCGCTGACAGGTTTTTTTCTCCCATAGTCAAAGTTGTTCAGTGTGTTGGGTTGTGGTGGTTTAAAGGATAATGATACTTTTCCTTACACCCTCTATTATGTGAAGTAGGTACACTTTAAATTTCTATTAATTGCTTTACGACAAATGCATTTAGTGACGCAATACCCACTTCTATCTCTTACACTTACACAGTTCATACAGATGAGAGTAGGAGCATCATATTTAGGCAAAACTAAACATCGCGTGATACAAGTAGACCTTAATTGAACTAAAAACATGTTAAGCGTAACATCAACTAATTAAAATCACGGAATTAAACTAAAAAATATCTTTTTGCAATTGCAATAAAAGTTCAGTTCGATGACATTATCATCACAGAGCATATAAAAATAGATAGAGATGTTCTAATGCACCGCTAATTTGAAAACCAGAAAATCGGCTCCATGCAACGAGCGAGGTGCCCGCACCTTAGATCAAAGTAAAATTAATGGATAGGCCTAAAGCGCGGTAAGTTGAAGCACACTACTGGTGCACTTGGTCCATACAAACTAGCGCCATTATCTGTCAAATCTAGGGCAGTTGCATACAAATTTGAAGTATACCTTTCAATTGTTTTGCCATATTTTTCTGGTTTGAAATGTTCGCGTAAGGCCTATCTATTTATTTTTCTTTGATCTAAGGCCCGCACAAGTAGAAGCGTACGTACGGCCACAAAATGATTCGATAGTAATAGCGTTCGCCCACCTTGATCAGAGATCGCCTTAGGTGCCTCTATGTGCGCAAGCGCCGATTTCGCTCGTTGCATTGAGCCTATTTTGAGTAATTCAAAATTGATGTTCTTTTTGCTTTAGAGCTTTTTTTAATGCTCTGTGTATATCATCATAGTTTTCAAGCAAATAAATCGCTCAACATATTTTAAAGATAAGATATCTAATCTATCAGACGTTTTGGCATTAACACAGCATCATTGAAAGGAATCAAATAATTCTTACATCTCTAAAAGCTTCCTATTATCTTGGAAGACTGTTATTATAAACTATTATACTAAAGTGAATTTGAAATAAAAAGATTTGATTCATTTCAAGTAATCTAAAACCACTCTTCAATTGATCTGCAAGGAATTACTAGGCTTAGAAAACAAATTTCACCAAAAACGTTAATTAACCATTATAAGAATATAGCTAAATGATAATTCATTAAGTCGTTGCGCTTAACCTAATTACAAATATTACAATGCACTTGCGGAATCCTCAAACTTCTTCAAAACAATTATCAATAATGAAACTTCAAATTACATAAAAGTCAAAACACAAGATTTCACAAGACATTTTTTATCAGTCCTTGAATATACTTCAAGCAGGACTGAACATCTTCGCTATCTGCAACCATACCTTGCAGTTTATCCTGAAAATCCACCAACAAGTCCCTATCCATGGCCCCTTTCTTCAGAGCAGTCATACAGAAATTTGTAAGCGCTCTAAAACATTGCCTTCGCTGGGCATTATGTGGCTGATTGTCCCAAACGGGCGTAGCTTTAACGTACGCCCAAGCGACAAAAACATACTGCATAACAGATTCCCAGTGTTGGCTTTCAACCAATGTCTTTCCCTGCTCAATAACACTCTTTTTAAACACCGTCAAATGAGTGGAGACACGCGAATACGCCGGTGAATCAGTCTTGGATGTCAATCGAGACGTCGGCAGACTTTTAAAGATATTTGACTTCAAATAACTGAGCTTCTCTTCTAATGGTGTCAAGTCCGGAGCCGGCATATCTCTTCTGATCTCCTGCTCGATCTCAGGATGTTTATGTGATATGGTTCTGATCATGTTTATGAGTTGCGTAGGACTAAGACCTTTAAGAGCCGTGTCGATGGGTCCTTTAAACTCTGCGTCTAAGGTCTTGTCCATTCTGAACCGTTTCATCGGCGGAGTGCCTTTGATAGGACTCGTTAATTTAAACTTCTGTGGGGTACTGATATCGGAGAAGTCTATTTTCTCGGGTGTGAGCGGTATGCGTTCGGATTCGCCTAGAATGAGGCGTTTTCTTGGCGTAGAGCGTAATGTGACGCCTAGTTTAGGTGGTGAATGACGACCTGGCGTTACCTTCGGCGGCGTGCGCACGGCAGAATGGAACGATGAGTTCCTTTTCATGTCGATGTCGGGAGACCATGTTACTGGAAGGCGCTTCCGACCTGGAATTAAGACATTTATTTTATAGTCATACATGACAAAATTTCGAATTATCAATTACTCTTGCTCTGTTAGTTTAGTTCTAAACTACATTCAATTACAAAATACAGTCTGGAATATCTACTACCATTCTCAATGTCCTCAACGCATTCTCAACATGTTCGCTGCATTCGTACCATATTCCACCGCATTCTTTATGCGGAGTCCGTAACAAGGGGGAAGCAAAGGTCTGCAAAGACTAGACCAGAAAGACGGCAAAAGATGTTGAGAATGCGGCGGAAGACTTTCAAAATGCGATGGAATACGGTACGAATGCGGCGAATATGTTGAGAATGCGGCAAAAATTTTGAGAACGTGGCAAGGACGTTGAGAATGCGGCGAAGCCAGCCGTTGAGAATGAGGTGAGGACGTTGATGGTGTGGCGAGGACGTTGAGAATGCGGAGAGGACATTAAGAATCCGCCGTACGGGACGATAGTCATGAAAGTCGTGTACCTACCTCTTTGCTGTATGAGCATCTCGTCAGGTGAAGGCGCGGGGCTGAGGTAGCCGGGAGGCAGGGCAGGGGAGCGCTCCCTGGCGTTCGTCAGCGGCTGCAGTGGTGTCACGCGCAGGCGGTCGAGTCGCGCCGGGATCTCGGCGAGCGCAGCGCGCGTTCGACGCCCGCCCTCAGGGGTCAGGGCACCTTCCATTGTTACTAGAATTTTGGAAGGAATAGATGTTTGTATAGATGATTAACATATCTCACTAATATTATAAATGCGAAAGTTTGTGACGATGTTTAGATGTTTGGATGTTTGTGACGCAATCACGCAAAAACGGCTGAACGGATTTGGATGAAATTTGGCACACAGATAGAATATGTTCTGGATTAACACATAGGATACTTTTTTAAGGTCCACGCAGACGGAGTCGCGGGCAACAGCTAGTGTTAATATAATAAGTACTGCATACCTCAACTCCAAAATTGCAATGATATTTAGTAAAGCAGAAAGCTAATTTTTAATAATCAACAATTGGAGATTAGACAAAATTAATGAATTTAGGATATTATTATACATAGTTTTAGGATATTTTAGGTTTTTTTTGTCATTTAATAATCTGTTATTAACACATTAGAATGTTTAACTATTCGATAATCTATTGGAAATATAGTACAGATAAGCCTATTAAAGTGTGTCACTAGGTTTGTTACAGATAACAAAATGTTAATAATTTGATAGATAATATTTTTTAACATAACAACACAATCCTCCTTCTATTCACATTATCTACACAGGTCATCAGTCATCCATCACACTGTAAGGTCACATCCTACAATAGAAAAAAGCTTGTAAAAAAGTAGTTTACAGAATAGTTTGTCTAATTAATACAATCAATCAATCAATCAAATATAGTTTATTTTACACCAAAACATAAACAGTAAAATACAGATAGAAAAAACAGTAGGCACAAAATAAAGCGGTCTTATCGCTAGAAGCGATTTCTTCCAGACAACCTTTGGATAGAGAAAATGGTGATCGAAGAAAGGTAGGCGGTGTTTCCAGAAAAATGATCAAAAAGGCGCACACCATAATAATTATTAATATTAAGAATAACCTGCACTCACATGTATTATTAAACTAGCTATTGCCTGGTGATTTGTCTGCATGGATTTCAGAAAACTAAAACACCCATAGCACCCCTTTAGGGGTTGACTTCTGAAAAATCATTTCGTATCGCACCCCTACATTCTCTGCAGAACATGTCTTCAAAATTTCATGTTTCTATCATCAGCGGTTTGGGCTGTGCGTCAGTCAGTCAGTTACAGAACTGTTTTATAAGTATAGATTTAGTCAAGCACGGCGGACTTACGACCCTCTAAGGTAGGCCTGTGCTGCTGAGCAAGTGCAGGTGAGATAGAAATACACCACTGCTTCCGTGTAACTGAGAGGGTGAGGTCAACATTTTTTTAAAGGGGCAGGAAGTGTCTGTACCAGTGACATATTCTCCTAAGGGCAAAATGGGCAAGTGCTAAGGACGGCCGGAGCAAGGGGGGCGGCCCGTAGGGCCATAAACATGGGGAGGAAATTGTTGTCCAAAGAAATACAGTAATAGCCAAACATCAGTGTGAAAAAATTTCGAGCTCGCTTCACTCCCTCTGATTTATCTTTTTATTATTGTAGGTACCTACTGCAAGTATTAGACCAACAGAGTTACAATCATAGCCAAATCCATCGGCGTAGCTAGTGGGCGCCGCGCCGGCCACCTCAGAAAGTCCCTTGTTACCTATAAGCCTAAATTAAGTATACAGTGTGGTAATTACTACGAATTAAAATAACTATTTCTATTTCTATATATTTTTTTTTAATTTAATGGCGTTTCCTTGTTTGATTTCGCCAGTGTCATGTTATTTGAGGGAGTGTCTATCCAATCTCGAGGATTGTTTTTGAGTAAGAACAACTGAGAAGGATTTAGGAGCCTCGTGGCAGGCTGAGACGCGAACCGCGCGAACACCACGCGAGAGACAAGTGTTCGAGGCAAACCCTGCAACATGACTCTAAATTAAGTATACAGTGTGGTAATTACTTATTAACTTAATTTTGCTTAAAATATTAATATAGGTACACCAAGTTTTTATTGGATTAAGAATACAATCTGCTTTATCATTCGTTTAGATTTAAAACTTACGCCAAACTAGTAAGTTAAATAAAGAAAGTATATGATCAAATTTAATAAGCTATTTGCTAATTACTTGAGTTTGAGGTTTATGATTCAAATTATTAGCAATTATCATGTCATTTATTATAAATCAAATGTATTATAGGTGCCTACTGTAATATTCTTGTCTAAAACATTTAGATTTTCAGTTTTTTAAGATAGGTGGAGTGAGTAAATTTTAAGTTCTCAACAGTTTTTCAAGACCTTTTTAACTGGGTTAAATTCGTACAGTGGAACTACAAATTGCTTTGGATGTCTGTATAGACCATGTAGCAATAGCATACGTTCGAAATATTTGTTTACTTTGCACAGAAATCTGTAAATTCATCTGTAAATAGGAAGCTACTTTTGGTCAGGCATAAATTTTAAAACTGTGTTGATATAAACGATTCATTCATAACATAGTAAAAATATCTGACAAGGAAACAGTTTACCTGTGATTTCACTAATTTCTCACGCACAAAATAGCTTGAAAACTATCATTAAATTAATATAATCCAATGCGCACGGACTCTCTCGAGAAAACAGAAATTGGCGCAAATTTTTTGACAGACAGCCAGCCACAAACACCAACCGTCATCACTAGAGTTGAGCAGGGGGCGTCAATTAAGCGATTCGACTCGAGTGAGTATGACTCACTTTTGTACAGCACGTTAAGATTGGAATACAGAGATCTATAAAACCTATTATACATATTTTATGGATAAATTGTCGTGACTTAATAATTGAATAAATTGTCGTTACGAAAACACTTGTTAAATTTTTACCTAAAAAAATCATAACAAATTGTAGCTGTTACAAATATTAGTTACCATTGTCTGTTTCATAGCCTTTGTAGCACTACACTATCATAGTTGCCAGACTCAGGGGAAAATCTGTAGATTTAAGGACTTTTGCTTTGCAGATGAATATTCAGAAAATGTCAAATCTTGGACTATTTCTCAAATATTTTCAAAATTGACTTGACGATTGAAATATCGCAGTGAAAATATAGTCAAATAAAATACTTTATAAGTTCTTGGCTTCTTGCTTCCATTGTCGGGCCCAACGCAGACGATGGACAATTTTGACCCGGTAACCGCGGGCTTGTTGCCTGCACAATGCACAATGGAAATTAACTTTAGCATTAATGGAACAAGGACTAAAGTTGCGGATTTCACAACCGCCTCCCGCAAAAAGTGACAGAAAAGTTTGTTAGTAGAATGAGACGCGTAAATAGTCTAAAGTCTAATAAAAGGGATATCTTTTTAATGTGTAGTCAACGCATAAACGCACACATCTGTTGTAAATTCCATACTTCCATACTGAGTCGAGCGACGGACAAAATGTCCATCTTATGTTTATCGACCTTTTATTATAATTTGTTTCAGGTCCAAAATTTTTATATAATAAACGGATAGCTTTAAAAAACAGTTCGTATTTTTTCGAGACTGAATCTTCGGGGGATTTGTCTACTTTGACCAAGAGAAGGGCAATGTCGGATTAACAGATCTGGCAGCACTGAAAAAAAAAATGAAAAAAAAAAGTGAGATTGTGAGGATCATAGATTAATATGTATATGTGAGTATTTGAGAAATTGATGAA
Source organism: Agonopterix heracliana (assembly GCA_963693445.1). NCBI lineage: Eukaryota > Metazoa > Arthropoda > Insecta > Lepidoptera > Depressariidae > Agonopterix > Agonopterix heracliana. The sequence continues at coordinate 4,282,056 of OY856324.1, read as the reverse complement.
TGACGCGGAAAAGTCATCAAAAGTCATTTTTATTCAATGAAAAGTGAAAGAATTCGTGTGTTTGTGTTCTCCCAACTAAATAGTAAGAAACAAGCCAATAATTTTAATTTCGAAAAGTTTCCCAGTTCCCCTGACCTTCGTGAAAGAATCAACACGCACTCGCAGTCTTGTCGCGAACAGTTTCAAGTTTTTTTACGAAACCGTATAATTCCACAAAACTTTCAGCTTCCTAAACATTTCATACATAATCAGTCTACCTTGTTTTTGAAAGTGCATCAACGTAAAGTAGAACAATTAAACAAAAGACCCGTAAACAAAACAGTGGCCGGTATCGTAAATTCTAGATCTTTCAGACGGTCACACATGACAATGGGTGTTTATCTAAACGGTGTCGTTTAGACGCGATGGAAAGACTGTCTCATGACTTAAACCTGGCTCTAGAGGAGAGTAACTGCGGCCGACAGGAGCGGCGGAAATTGGGCCTCCGTAGACGGACGAGATCCGCGGGAAACCTGCGTTAGTATTTACTATTTTGTTCTTTATTAGTTGTTCTTGTATTAGTCTTGGATAAGTTATTATGATAGACACACGGACCTGAAAAAAAGACGGACGTAATGTGACACTAAAAAGATGTGAAGCATGCAAGGTCCAACATTTTCGTTTGTTCTACAAGGGACCTACACTCTCACATATGCACTATCTCTAGGCGCAGGTCCTATAAACCCGTCGCCATTATGTACTGCATGACAGCACGCATACTAGGGTGGGTCGCTCTTGTATGGGAAATTTTTTTTTTCTTCCGATTGTTTTGTGAAGCGGGCTCCACATTCTCGACAAAACTACACGAGACATGGCGAATACAAGAGTGTGGAGGCCCTATTCGGCAAGTCTCGCCTATGCATTTGCTTAATTTGTGTATTTTGGCGAGACCCGAGACAAAACCTCTCGGCGAGAATGTGGAGCCGGCTTAATAGCAATAAAAACGTGACCCACCTCCAATAATGGAAAAATAAGCAAAAAAAACTTTCTTAGTAGTCTCCTTTTACCCGCGCATCGGATTTGAAAAACAGAAATTTTCATTTTTTTTCTGAACTGATTGGACTTTTGTTCTTCGTGTCTTGAAAAGAAAAACAGGTAAGTTTGTTAAAAAATACACAGTATAGGGACAAGAAATTATAATTAAATTAAATAATTTCAACATTTGTTCAGAGAAAATAAAAAAATAAAACATTTAAATACTAACTTTAAAATCTTTCTTACTTTCAAACTTAGGTATTTGCTTTCGAGAACGAATTTTATTCTTTGTCAAAGCTATTCTAGTATCTTTGCGGCAAAGCTGTAAAGACGCCTATGTAACTGTCTTGAGCTTGAGTATGACATGGTAGTCGCAGAAAAAGAACTTCATCAGTACCACCTGAATCCACTAGAGAATGAAGAGTTTCATCCGAAACTTTGCTCAATATAGGTGGCTCAGAATAAGTTTGCTGCCAGTCAATCAAATCTATGTATGACGAAGCGTTTAAATTGATCATTGGCACTTCAAAGACTCGAAGCAGACTTGAATTAGATTCTGCTCTTGCCCTTAAAATGCGCCTTGCAGCGAGTTCTCTCACGTGTTTCTGTTTGTCAGACACCATGGACAAATTGTGAGTTGTTTTAGTTCATTCTTAGGTCTGTCAGTTGAAACATATAACCGCAAGATCCTATTGCCCTTTGTAAGCCATCTGGCATGAGAAATTTTTTCTGGGGAACGATAGGACAAATCAGGAGGACACTCACCACTTATTACGGCAGATGTAATATCATAAAGGTAGCGTTGATCAGAACTAAGGACCGATTAGTCTATGAGTTTTATTAAATTATCATTTGCGATTGTATCTGTTAATAATTTAGCCATTTTAATATCATTTTATGTCGTTTAGTTTTTAAGATATACCCTCAAAGAAAAGGGTAGATTTGTAGCATTTATTTCAAACTTTAAGCGTAATGCGCGGGTAATTAAACGCATACAAAAAATATAAAAAAAATACTAGTTTTCTTGTCTATATTCAGGTCACGTTTCCCGCACTATTACAAATCGAAATTAAAAAAAAACAAAAAACGACCCACCCTAACGCATACAAAAGAAATGGGTTCTTCACTCGTGATTTGATGAGATTATGTCTGTCTTTTTTTCAAATCCGTGTTGTTTCCATAGAGGTTTACATGGCATATTCATAGCATATTAACAATACACAATAGCATAGCGTATGCTCACGACTATGTTCCCCGAGGGGGTAGTCAGAGATATTCTGAAACCTCAGAACATCCACGTGAGCCCGTCGCTACTTACAAAGGACAGTGGGTAATACATGCCTCGAAATTGAAGCATGCAGGTCTCGTGAAGCATGAAGCTTCCTAACAATGTTATCCTACAGCGAAAAGCCAGTGGTGTTACAAATCGAACATAAATTCTGAAAAACTCATTGGTATGAGTCGGCCTGGACGGGGATCGAACCATTGCCTCCTGCACAAACAATACACAATAGAGGTGGTTTATAAGACATATTCATAGCGTAATAACAATACATTGTGGCATCAGGGTCATTTTGAAGCCAGAACAGGATGGTTCAGACCATCAAACGGAACAACTTTTACTATGCAACCGCGAATAGAAAGCTATTTACATTTCTATTGAACAGCTGATTTTATTTCAATGTTGGCTCCACCGATGATGGTTAGAGTTGTGCTGGGGACGTGACCCTAACTGAATTTACTCTCAGGGTACGCGCGCTAGGGTTTGCGATGCTCTTGCCCCCCCACACTCTGCACTCGATTGACCTGCCGCAACAGCTAAGTTTATTCAAATAAAAAAAGTATTTATATTGTTAATACAATATGCTATAGCATATTGGACCCCAATGGGTTTGAGGTCCTATATTTTTAATTCATTTTAGAGGTTTTTAATCTAAACTTAAGATTAAAAAACCTCTAAAATTAATATAACATATTTTTGAATCCAGTTTGCAAGGTGCCCGAGTAGCATGATTTAATTTCATGTAAACATAATCTTGTATCAAGGTTATTTCATTTGCATCTTATTATTCATTGATTAACATAATTATTTTACGCTTTCAAGTTTAACATTAAATGAAAGAATAAGAGAAATGCTATAACTGTATTGTAATTCACATCCTGAAACTTTAAACTGTGTTACAATTAGTCAATTACATTATATGTTTAAAAAATATATGTGAAAGTAGTAGGTATCTAATAAGAATACTGAAGGCAGTATGGTTCTAATTTCAACATTCAGTAAGGAATAACTTTGTAACTCACTTTCTAGCTGTGTCGAATCACAATACAAAGGTTGTATCCAATCAATCATTTATTTTAGTATTTGCTTTAACCACTCTTGCGAGGCATGCACTTGCGTAACATAGAATGTACCCAATCTGCCACGCATCTCGCGAATGAGCACTTTTCCTTGATGTTTAAATTGTATTTTTGCCTGTATAACGCAGTAAATGAGATTGTTCAACGGTTAGAACTCGTTCATTCATTCATAAACGTCCTTCCTTCAGTCTGCTCCGGCACATAGAGGGTAAAAAATTTGCCGCAGAGATTATGCTCTGGCATACAACCGGTGTGGTACATAGACAGGTCAATTTAATATTGAATTTTTGACAGCTCTCCAGGAATATTAGCAAAAAATGAGTAATAATGATATGCCTTATAATCAGTGATCGGAATCTCGGGGCATTTTTTGAGCATACAAGTTTGGATACGCCTTGATTTCCCGGAAATATCCGGATTTAATAAATATAGATAAAAATTTCACGGGATTTATTGGGATTACCTATTTAGATGTCAAGAGACGTTTTTTTAAATCAAGAGTATTAGCAGCGCATACTAGAGGCCGCGACTTTGAAACACGCCGTCTGGTACCTTTGACATGTACCGCACTTAGGTAAATATGTTGACCGTTATTAAACAATGATATTAAGTAACTAGATTAGTAGTTAGGGCACCAAAGCGTTGCCACTTCGAAGATGTCTGCAGGCTTCTTTGACTTCAGTTCAGGCGTTTATCTATGGTGAGCGGACATATCCGTGACGAATAAATTAAGCTACCAAAATGGGGAAATGCGCCGTAAAAATTTGTAAATCACAGTCGGAAAAGAATAATAAAGGAAGTGGTGCTACTTTTCACAAGTAAGTTTACTATATTTTGTTAAGATTATTCAAAATAACATTAAAAACTAAATAAATTTTTAACGCATTGTTTTTGCCATCAGTGTTGCAAGTATATACGATTTTGATTTTCCCACACTGTAGGGAGTTTCGGTACCCTCTTCGTTATTTCATACAGGGTTAAGTTTTAATCAGTCCGGATAACTTCAACATTCATTCCCCTAATCAAACTGAACAACTTTCAATATAGAGCCTACATCGAAATCGTGAAAACAAAATCAGCTGTTTCATACAAAACTGCAGTACCGACCGACTCGACTCAAATGTATTGGACAGCTTATTTCTTTTTTCGTGATTTCGAAGTTGACACCATAAATAAAATAAATAAATACCTAAATAATAAAAATCTTTATTTGCATAGTGAAAGTGAAGAGATTACAATATGGTGACGTTATCCGATCTGGGCTGATTAAACATCAACCCTGTATACTTAATATGATATACAGGGTGTTTGGAAGCAGGGTGCAAATATTTAAGGGGATGATAGTTGACACCATTTAGAACATTTTGAGCCATACATGTCTTAGACGAAGTCTGATTGTTGATTTTTAAATGCAATTTTATTTTATTTTTGAAAAAAAACCCGATTTCTGACAGTTAATTGCCAACAGTGCCCTTATTTATGTTGGTATGTTAATTGTTTTATTTTTTTGGGGTTGTCAGATGTGTATTTAATCTAATGAATCAAGTTTCAGGCGCCTGTGTTATTGGAAAAAAATTCTAGACTCTTTCGAAGTCGTAAAAACTTTTAACATTTTAACAATACTGTGAAGTTTATGGCAATTATAAAAATAAATAAAATAGTCTCGATCGTTCAAACCTTTTTAGAAACATGCTCAGTTATTGGCCTTTCTTTCAAGATATCATTTAAGCTGATATCTTAGCAATTCTCAGAATTAGAGGTTAAAAACCAAATTGAGGGAGATTAATTTCGATTTTTAAATGGACAAATGAAACAACATTTTTGGTAAAAATAATTGATGATTCATTTTCAAAATGTGTACCTCGATTTCCTACACATTTTTTTTACTTCGGTCGTTGTTATTTTGTAAAAGAGATCCTTGGCTACTCCATCCCGAGATGTGAAAGGTACACATTTTGAAAATGAATCATCAATTATTTTTACCAAAAATGTTGTTTCATTTGTCCATTTAAAAATCGAATTGAATCTCTTTCAATTTGGTTTTTAACCTCTAATTCTGAGAATTGCAAAGATATCAGCTTAAATGATACCTTGAAAGAAAGGCCAATAGCCGAGCATGTTTTTAAAAAGGTTTGAACGATCGAGACTATTTTATTTATTTTTATAATTGCCATAAACTTCACAGTAGTATTGTTAAAAAGTTTAAAGTTTTTACGACTTCGAAAGCGACTAGAATTTTTTTCCAATAACACAGGCGCCTGAAACTTGGTTTATTAGATTTGAAATGCACATCTGACAACCTCAAAAAAATAAAACAATAAACATACCAACATAAATGTTGGCAATAATTAACTGTCAGAAATCGGGTTTTTTCAAAAGTAAAATAAAAATTGCATTTAAAAATCAACAATCAGACTTCGTCTAAGACATGTATGGCTCAAAATGTTCTAAATGGTGTCAACTATCATCCCCTTAAATATTTGCACACCGCTTCCAAACACCCTGTATTACTTAAAGTTTAATTATACCTAAATCTGGTCAGAACACACAGAGCCTATAATCAATAGGTATGCTGACACTTTTGTAAGAGGATGATCAGACCATCAAATTAAACAACTTTCTCTATGGGACCAACATCGATATCGCGAAAAAAAAACAGCTGTACCATACATTTAGCTCGAGTCGGTTTGCAGTTTTGTATGGGACAGCTGATTTTTTTTCTCGATTTCGATGTTGGTCCCATAGAGAAAGTTGTTAAGTTTCATGGTCTGATCATCCCCTTAAAAAAGTGTCAGCATATTAAGTTGGATCCTGTATATTCAAGTTCAATTCAGGTAATAAATTCATTAAATTCAGTAACTAATTCTGTTGAAATTATTTCTAACCACTGGCAACTGTAGCCGTATTTACTGATGTTTTTAAAATAATTACGTCTTTCTCATTTCGTCGTAATTTTTTTGACTGCAGAAGAAACGAGACAAACATACATACATACTTTGGCGTATGTATCGATTTCCAAGCTACATCTTTGAAACTCTGAAGTGGTTTTACGCTTTTTTGAGAATTGTTTGTAAGAAGCTATCCCTCTGGTATTGTATAAAGCTCACTGTTATTAAATCACCCAGGACAAAATCTCAATAAAATCAGTCGGTTAACCAATTTCAATGTTATTATTGGATCCCAATTACTTTTTCGAGATTTCATTACCATATAAAATAATGTTTTGTTGCCGTTGTAATTTGCCGTCTAATTAAAATTCTCTAAAAATGTTTAAAATGTTGGGACTTGGGAGTAAAATAAAACGATACTTACTTAATTTCATTAAAATTTTTATATACAGGGTGTTTGTGGCATCTTTGGCCAGATTGAATTGCTGGATAGAAGAGGTCTCCCCACGCCCCAAAAAAAATTATGCATACGCAATTTTTTGGTGATTTTTTTTAGTGTTTTTCTCAAAAAAGTTCGAAAGTCAGCATTTAAGCTGGAATAAAAAGAAAAGTTGTGTGTACAACACCAATTATTTTTTATTTGAATGTTTGATGTTGTACGGTTCTATCAACAAAAATTTGTTTTTAAAAAAATAGAAGATCTCGAGCGCTTTTAGATTCTTTTTAATTGTAACTCAAAGTCGTGTTGTTAATTTTATTTTTCTTCTTCCGAATAAAATTAAGATCAGTAAAAAAAATTAGAGGTCGCATCCATGTAATTTGAATGTGTATACAACCGTACAACATCAGACATTCAAATAAAAATAAAAAAATGTGTGTTATACACATAACTTTTCTTTTTATTCCAGCTTAAATGCTGACTTTTGAACTTTTTTGAGAAAAACACTAAAAAATCACCATTAAATTGCGTGATGCATAATTTTTTTTGGGGCGTAGGGAGACCTCTTCTATCCAGCAATTCAATTTGGCCAACGATGCCACAAATTTAAATTTTAATGAAATTAAGTATCGTTTTATTTTACTCCCAAGTCCCAACATTTTAAACATTTTTAGAGAATTTTAATTAGACGGCCAACTGCAACGGCAACAAAACATTATTTTATATGGTAATGAAATCTCGAAAAAGTAATTTGGGATCCAATAATAGCATTGAAATTGGTTAACCGACTGATTTTATTGAGATTTTGTCCTGGGTGATTTAATAACAGTGAGCTTATACAATACTAGAGGGATAGCTTCATGAAAACAATACTCAAAAATGCGCAACCACTTCAGAGTTTCAAAGATGTAGCTTGGAAATCGATACATACGCTAAAGTAAACTATGTTTGTCTCGTTTCTAATGCCGTCAAAAAAATTATGACGAAATGAGAAAGACGTTATTATTTTAAAAACGTCAGTAAATACGGCCACAGTTGCCAGTGGTTAGAAATAATTTCCCCAGAATTAATTACTGAATTTAATGAATTTATTACCTGAATTCTAAACTTGAATATATAGGCTCTGTGTGTTCTGGACAGATTTAGGTATAATTAAACTTTAAGTAATATATCATATTATACAGGGTTGATGTTTAATCAGCCCAGATCGGATAACGTCACCATTCACTATGCAAATAAAGATTTTTATAATTTAGGTATTTATTTATTTTATTTATGGTGTCAACTTCGAAATCACGAAAAAAGAAATCAGCTGTCCAATACATTTGAGTCGAGTCGGTCGGTACTGCAGTTTTTTATGAAACAGCTGATTTTGTTTTCACGATTTCGATGTTGGCTCAATAGTGAAAGTCTTAGTTGTTCAGTTTGATTAGGGGAATGAATGGTAAAGTTATCCGGACTGATTAAAACTTAACCCTGTATGAAATAACGAAAAGGGTACCGAAACTCCCCACAGTGTGGGAAAATCAAAATCGTATTTACTTGCAACACTGATGGCAAAAACAATGCGTGAAAAATTTATTTAGTTTTTTTTATGTTATTTGAATAATCTTAACAAAATATAGTAAACTTACTTGTGAAAAGTAGCACCACTTCCTTTATTATTCTTTTCCGACTGTGATTTACAAATTTTTACGGCGCATTTCCCCATTTTGGTAGCTTAATTTATTCGTCACGGATATGTCCGCTCACCATAGATAAACGCCTGAACTGAAGTCAAAGAAGCCTGCAGACATCTTCGAAGTGGCAACGCTTTGGTGCCCTAACTACTAATCTAGTTACTTAATATCATTGTTTAATAACGGTCAACATATTTACCTAAGTGCGGTACATGTCAAAGGTATCAGGCGACGTGTTTCAAAGTCGCGGCCTCTAGTATGCGCTGCTAATACTCTTGATTTAAAAAAACGTCTCTTGACATCTAAATAGGTAATCCCAATAAATCCCGTGAAATTTTTATCTATATTTATTAAATCCGGATATTTCCGGGAATTCAAGGCATATCCATACTTGTATGCTCAAAAAATGCCCCGAGATTCCGATCACTGCTTATAATATTTATATGCCTAAGTTTATGTATGTGTGTGGATACTCTGATCTATTCTATTCTATTCTATTTTTATTTAATGGCGTTTCCTTGTTAGATTTCGCCAGTGTCAAGTGTTGAAGATATATTTATTAGATATTGTACGGTAATAGGGTATGACGATCTCAAAGCCCCGTTTTTAAACAAAAACACACACTCGAAACCGCCATAAAGCGGCGGAGCCACGTGGCCAATAAAATCGCAAGCCGACGAAACATCTACTTGTACCCCCTTCGCCACGCGACTCCGATACTCTGATCATGAATTCTAGTTATCAAACTAAACAACTCTCACTGGAGTCAACATAAACGAAATCTGTGAGTTTTCAATTAGTCAAATCAACAACTCTTTATCAAATGTCAAAATGCATGCTTTGTATGATGTTTGTATGGAGTCACGTTGTTGATCTGCTATTGGGCGGTCGCGTCGCCTGTCGATCGTTGGTTGCCCCCTCCCAGGTCTGCAACGGGGCTCCAGTGGTGGCTCAAGATAGTGTTCTTTTCGAAAAACAATCCTTGAAGTCACCAAATACATAAATTACCGTACAACGTCAAGCACTTTTGCTACAATAAACTAGACATTGGCAAAATCATCAAATACCCAAAATGGCAGCCATTTTTTTAAAAATAGAATAGAATAGAATAGAATAGTGACGTCTTGTCATTGCTTTTCGTCGTCGTTTCGATACTTTTTATAGTTTATCCATTTATTAAAAATAGTATTCAAGCTAAAGAATTACTGAAAATGTGAGTTTAGCATTATTTTCAAACTTTTTTTTTACTGAGAAGATAAAACTAAAATAAGTCCCCGTCCTCGAGCTGACCCCCATTATTGTTTCATCTAGTAGTAAATCATCAAAGATGGTCAAAGTACTAGCACAGAATAACAATTTATCCTGGATAATTTTTCAGCGGCCGCTGTAGCAGTAAGCCTAGTAGAAGATGGCAGCTCAAGTAGTCCACCGCAGGCTCCACTCATCACCCAACCCCTCTCGGACTCCGACGACCCCCATCTTAACCTCCACAAGTCGGCGAGCCTCAAAACTCGACATTATTGCCAAATCGGAAACTTTGAGTCAGACTCGTTCAATGAAAACTTCTCACCGACACGGCCGGCTAATGCGAGGAGGAAAAGAAAGTTTAAAAAGATGCCCGTTGAATATATGGATGGAAAACGGTCACCACCTATCGAGATACTTAGTATAACTGCGGAGGTAAGTGATTTCTTAAAGTTTATTTTGAACTGGCTTTTGAATCAACATTCAAAAGCCAAAAAGATACTTTTTTAAAGTCAACACTTTAAAAAAGTATCTTTTTAACACTTTATTGTATACATAGAAATTATATTATAGCATATAAGATAGTAGACAAGTATAAAGAGCAATCTTATCTCTAAAGCCATATACAAGGTGTTTCATAAGTAAAAATAAATATTTAAAACTCTTAAATATTCTCGTTGTTTAGACCGTCAAACTGAACTTTCTCTATGGGAACAACATCGAAAACGCGAAACAAATATTTGATATCCCATACATATTTTAGCTCTAGTCGATTTGTAGAGTATGGAACATCATTTTTTTTTCGTGATTTCGACGGGACCAATTCCCGTAGTGAAAGTTGTTCAGTTTGATGGTCTAAACCAAAAATGTTTATTTGTATTTTTGTAACACCTTGTATTATGTTCAGTGATCGGAATGTCGGGGCATTTTTTGAGCATACAAGTTTGGATACGCCTTGATTTCCCGGAAATATCCGGATTTAATAAATATGGATAAAAATTTCACGGGATTTATTGGGATTACCTATTTAGATGTCAAGAGACGTTTTTTTAAATCAAGAGTATTAGCAGCGCATACTAGAGGCCGCGACTTTGAAACACGCCGCCTGGTCCCTTTGACATGTACCGCACTTAGGTAAATATGTTGACCGTTATTAAACAATGATATTAAGTAACTAGATTAGTAGTTGCGACTTCGAAGATGTCTGCAGGCTTCTTTGACATCAGTTCAGGCGTTTATCTATGGTGAGCGGACATATCCGTGACGTTTAAATTAAGCTACCAAAATGGGGAAATGCGCGGTAAAATCACAGTCGGAAAAGAATAATAAAGGAAGTGGTGTTACTTTTCACAAGTAAGTTTACAATATTTTGTCAAAATAACATTAAAAAACTAAATAAATTTTTCACGCATTGTTTTTGCCATCAGTGTTGCAAGTAAATACGATTTTGATTTTCCCACACTGTTGGGAGTTTCGGTACCCTCTTCGTTATTTCATACAGGGTTAAGTTTTAATCAGTCCGGATAACTTCACCATTCATTCCCCTAATCAAACTGAACAACTTTCACTATTGAGCCAACATCGAAATCGTGAAAACAAAATCAGTTGTTTCATACAAAACTGCAGTACCAACCGACTCGACTCAAATGTATTGGACATCTGATTTCTTTTTTCGTGATTTTGAAGTTTACACCATAAATAAAATAATTAAATACCTAAATAAGAAAAATCTTTATTTGCATAGTGAAAGTGAAGAGATTACAATATGGTGACGTTATCCGATCTGGGCTGATTAAACATCAACCCTGTATAATATGATATATTACTTAAAGTTTAATTATACCTAAATCTGTTCAGAACACACAGAACCTATATATTCAAGTTTAGAATTCAGGTAATAAATTCATTAAATTCAGTAATTAATTCTGGGGAAATTATTTCTAACCACTGGCAACTGTGTCCGTATTTACTGACGTCTCATTCGTTCACGTTTCTTCTCGTTCTCTCGTCGTCTCGTTTTCATAACGTCTTTCCATAGGCCAAGTATTTCGCTTACGCTGATAGACGGAACATCAGTGTAACCGCGTATGAGACAGCGATAATTTCATCCAGTGATACCATAGGAAATCAAACTCCCATAAAAATGGGTAAATGAACTATGCTATATTATGTACACACGGCGTGTGTGTACACAAGTGCGATTTTTGAATCTCATTCGGTGAGCTCAGCAGTTGAAAATGTCAAAATTACTTTGGAGATATGCATCTTTCTACTGCTGATTTGACTTTCAAAAATCATTAATCATACATAGCGATTTTTGAAAGTCAAATCCACACTATAAAGACATTTACAACTGCTGAATTCACCGAATGAGATTCCCGCGCCGCTCGTAGGGTGAATACCTACTTACAGTCCTTTGAGTCTAGTACGATTTCACTACATGTGCGAACCGCGCCTTCGGCTGCTTCGAAAATAACCAGGGCCTCTAGAAAAAGTACTTTCGATTTTCGATTAACGACAGTAGAAAAAAAAAAACCTATGGACTTGACGTATGGTGGAGAAAGAAAACGTCAAAATGTTTCGATCGCCAATGTCAAATCCATACATTCTGTCATTTCTACTAGCGTCTACGCCAAAAGAAATGTTACCTTGTCTATAGCCCCTGTAGTGCGATTTTTGAAAGACACCCGTAACTCGCTGTAAACAGCAGTAGAAAATGTTAAAATTACTATGGACATTATGCGTCTTTCTACTGCTGATTTGAACGTGTGACTTTCAAAATTCACACTGCTGTTCTCGCGCTTTTCAGAGCGTTGCGCTTGCTGCGACAAGTACTTAGTATGGAAAAAATAGAGTCGGCACGCTAGTAGAGAAATCATACTAGACGGGCTGGTACCCATTGAACATAATCCGCCTCCGTGGAACTGCCTCCGTGGTCTAATGGTTAAGAGCATTGGGCTCTTGACACGGAGGTCGTGGGTTCGATTCCCACGGGGGGCACCTAGTGAAATGTCACTTTGTGCGTTTTTCCCCAGTTGGTTAGGACATTGCAGGCTGAGTCACCTGATTGTCTGAAAAGAAAGATGATTCCGTGCTTCGGATCGCACGTTAAACTGTTGGTCCCAGCTACTATCTCTGGTGGTAGTAGTTGTTACATAAAAACCACGTCAGAGGCCGTAAGGCGGTTTGAATAAACTCTGACACCAGCACGGCTAGCATGCCACCCACGACAAAGCGTTTAAACGAGAAAAACGTCATGCGCACTCTTTTTGGCGTACGTAAAATAATAAAGATGGAGGCACGTCTCGATTTTTGTCGTTTTCTCGGCGTTGGCATGCTAGAGGGGCAGGGCTTGCAGCCCACTCGATAAGAAGTAGAAGAACATAATAATAGCACATTATGCAATATGCAATTTTCAATTTATTGTTACCCTTTGTGTCATTATAATAACGAGAATACATTTTAATAAAGTTATTTATTTGTATCAAATCATAAATTATGTTGTTAACTTATAGAACATTATCATATTTTAATGTAAGATATGATACACACCTTTTCTGGTAAGCTATAGAGGCTCATATTCTGTACTATAATTGTAAGACCTTGCTAAAACCTACAGTTAAATGTCAAAATCCATACATTTCGACCCTACTTAGCTCGAACTTAAGCATCAATTACATTGAACAATTTGCAGGGAGCCAACATTTAGTGTATGGTAGGTAAGGTAACCTAGTTTAAGGTGAACAGAATCAAATGAGATCGAAACCCGAACCTGATTTTTAGTAGGCTTAAATAGGTAAACTGGTTTCTTGTATGAAAACAATCATCTCGAAAACATTACTAGAACTAATAAAAAAAGAAAGCAATGCTACCTAACATTATTTAATAAAGAATCTAACCAGCTTTACCGACATTGCCCAATTAGGACAATGCCTTAGGGCATGTTTCACCAATTCTGGGTAAGTTCTCGTTAGCTTATACGACAGATAGTTTGACATATTTTGTATGAAATAATGTCAAAATATCTGTCGGATAACCTAACAAGAACTTATTCAGAAGTGGCCTTAGTCTTCCAGTTTACAAATAATAAATGACCTATACTCTTTCCTAGCTAAACTAGATATACCTACTTTGACTATTATAATTATCTACTTGTGTAGGTACTATCTACCGACATATTGAATTTACCTTTATATACCGTGTTGGAGTGTCACTGTATTCCATTTCTCTTATACGTATATTTTCAATAAACAGATGTTCTTCAAATACGCGAATTTATAGTAGGTGACCAATTGAGTCTGCCAGTTGCGAAGACCCATATATTTTTAAAATATTCGTCGCTTGGAAAACTGAAGAAAAAATACATCACTTAAAAACGCAAAAAAGCTACAACTCCTCACCCTACCTATACGAAAAAATTGGTAAAGTAGTTTTTACGTGATGCTCGAACAAACAAACAAACAAACACACAAACAATCAAACGAATAGACAAACAGACATAAAAAAAACCTCACTAACTATTCTTTATGATCCAACCTTAGACGATTTATATAGGGACCGCCTCGCCTTAGCATTTCCCCTCTGACAACGTGCCAGATCAAACAATCTTACGCATTTACATACAATTTTATACCTTATCTATCACTAAACAGCCTTTAATTGCGGAACAATAATTTCGAAGCTATCGCGTTTGGGGTTCACACGACACAATTTTTCATGAATTTTAACATTCAAAATTAAAATCTAAAGTAATGGAATAAAGTCCAAAGTTGCGGATTTCATGCTGCCTCAAACATACATACCTCATGCTACCAAAAAGTGGCAGATAAGTTTGTTAGTAGAATAAATAAATACTCTAAGGGCCTGTTTCACCACTTCTGAATAAGTTCTTGTTAGCGTATCCGACAGATATTTTGACATAATTTCATACAAAATATGTCAAACTATCCGTCGGATAAGCTAAGAAGAACTTACCCAGAAGTGGTGAAACAGGCCCTAAGGATTCAACTCACGTCAACGACATCTATCATGGTATGTTTTACAGGTTAACCTAACTAAAGCTGCTGGCACGTTCACAGACACATACAAATGAGTTCGATGAGACATTCTGCGTGCAGTGAGACAAAGGCATTGCGTAAATGTGTGGCACGCGCCAGCTTTAGTTAACCGACCTCTATTTGTAATGCTGTTTTTTGTTGGAGCTTTTAACCCTGAGGCAATGACAGCTATCCATGGTATGGTATGCTTAACTACGTTTAACTAGCGGTTACAAAATACCTCATGAAACCTCTTCCGGCTTACCCTTGGCACAGCCCTTGGTGTACTTACCTTATTTTCAAGGTGGAAACAGGGTAATTTTAATATGACATCTGACCACCCTTATTGAGATAACAAATCACAAAATTTAGCTTTAACTTTTAAATTATTGTCTTTAACACTTGCCCGATGAATGAAACTATTAAAATGCGTTTTATTATTAATGTTTCCTGCAATAAAACGTGAATTAATGTTAACATACCCGTGGAATGAAATATTTTCTTTGCAACGTTCAGTGCGGCTCTTGCATCCTAAAACGCTGCACGCTACCATGTTGTGAACTTAAAGTCACCCACTCGCAACAAATTACAATGAATTAAATTATTACGAAATAACTATTCATCGAAATATAGAGCAACAAACATTTTTATGAAATTTTTGTTGTCTGACTCCGTCTGACTCCGATGTCAGACCATAGAGGCTAGAGCAAAAATATGGCTACGTCAATAAGGACAGCAATAAGGTAGCGATCTCCTTTTTTAACTAGAGTGAATTTGTATTATGCATCCCTCAATGAGTAAATGAGACAAAACACGTTCTTCGTTCTATTACTTGCTCTTTCTACGCGTCTTTCTCATTTCGTCTTAATTTTTTTGACGGCTGAAGAAACGAGACAAACATAGTTTACTTTGGCGTATGTATCGATTTCCAAGCTACATCTTTGAATCTCTGAAGTGGTTGCGCATTTTTGAGTATTGTTTTCAAGAAGCTATCCCTCTAGTATTGTATAAGCTCAGTTATTAAATCACCCAGGGCAAAATCTCAATAAAATCAGTCGGTTAACCAATTTCAATGTTATTATTGGATCCCAAATTACTTTTTCGAGATTTCATTACCTATATAAAATAATGTTATATTTATATAAAATAATGTTTTGTTGCCGTTGTAGTTTGCCGTCTAATTAAAATTCTCTAAAAATGTTTAAAATGTTGGGACTTGGGAGTAAAATAAAACGATAATTTCATTAAAATTTAAGTTTGTGGCATCGTTGGCCAAATTGAATTGCTGGATAGAAGAGGTGTCCCCACGCCCCAAAAAAAATTATGCATCACGCAATTTTTTTGTGATTTTTTTTAGTGTTATTCTCAAAAAAGTTTCAATCAAAGTCAGCATTTAAGCTGGAATAAAAAGAAAAGTTGTCTGTACAATATATATATATTTTTTATTTTTATTTGAATGTCTGATGTTGTACGGTTCTATACACATTCAAATTACATGGATGTGACCTCAAATTTTTTTTATTTACCTTAATTTTATTCGGAAGAAGAAAAATAAAATTAACAACACAACTTTGAGTTACAATTAAAAATAATCTAAAAGCGCTCGAGATCTTCTGATTTTTTAAAAACTAATTTATGTTGATAGAACCTTCGATCAAAATAAAATGAATGGATAGGCCTTACGCGAACATTTCAAACCAGAAAAGTGAAGCAAAACAAATGAAATTTTTACTTGTCACTTGTATGAAAGTGCCCTAGATTTGACAGATAATGGCGCTAGTTTGTATGTACCAAGTGCACCAGTAGTTTGCTTCAACTTACCGCGCTTTAGGCCTATCCATTCATTTTATTTTGATCGAAGGATAGAACCGTACAACATCAAACATTCAAATAAAAAAAAAATGGGTATTGTACACACAACCTTTTCTTTTTATTCCAGCTTAAACGCTGACTATCGAACTTTTTTGAGAAAAACACTAAAAAAATTCACCAAAAATTGCGTGATGCATAATTTTTTTTGGGGCGTGGGGAGACCTCTTCTATCCAGCAATTCAATTTGACCAACGATGCCACAAACACCATGTATATAAAAAAATTAATGAAATTAAGTATCGTTTTATTTTACTCCCAAGTCCCAACATTTTAAACATTTTTAGAGAATTTTAATTAGACGGCAAACTACAACGGCAACAAAACATTATTTTATATGGTAATGAAATCTCGAAAAAGTAATTTGGGATCCAATAATAACATTGAAATTGGTTAACCGACTGATTTTATTGAGATTTTGTCCTGGATGATTTAATAACGTGAGCTTTATACATAAGCTGTGGTGGTCCAGTGGCGAGTAACCTTGCCTGCCGTGCAGGAGGCGATGGTTCGATCCCCGTCCAAGCCGACTCGTACCAATTAGTTTTTCGGAATTTATGTACGATTTGTAACACCACTGGCTTTTCGGTGAAGGAAAACATCGTGAGGAAACCTGCATGCTTCAATTTCGAGGCATGTATTGTACCCACTGTCCATTATATAAGTGGCGACGGGCTCACCCCCCGTCACACTGGACAGAGTTTCGGTACTACTGGTGAAACGTGGATGTTCTGAGGTTTCAGAATATCTCTGACTACCCCCTCGGGGAATATAGTCGTGAGCATATGCTTTATACAATACTAGAGGGATAGCTTCTTACAAACAATACTCAAAAAAGCGTAAAACCACTTCAGAGTTTCAAAGATGTAGCTTGGAAATCGATACATACGCCAAAGTAAACTATGTTTGTCTCGTTTTTTCTGCCGTCAAAAAAATTACGACGAAATGAGAAAGACGTTATTATTTTTAAAACGTCAGTAAATACGGCTACAGTTGCCAGTGATTAGAAATAATTTCCCCAGAATTTAATTAATTTATTATCTGAATTGAACTTGAATATACAGGGTCCAACTTAATATGCTGACACTTTTTTAAGGGGATGATCAGACCATGAAACTTAACAACTTTCTCTATGGGACCAACATCGAAATCGAGAAAAAAAAATCAGCTGTCCCGTACAAAACTGCAAACCTACTCGAGCCAAATGTATGGTACAGCTGTTTTTTTTTCGCGATTTCGATGTTGGTCCCATAGAGAAAGTTGTTTAATTTGATGGTCTGGAGTGCGATTTTTGAATCTCATTCGCAGAGCTCAGCAGTTGAAAATGTCAAAATTACTATGGAGATACGCATCTTTCAACTGCTGATTCGACTTTAAAAAATCGCACTCCTGAAGTATGATTTTTGAAAGTCAAATCAGCAGTTGAAAGATGCATATCTCCATAGAAATTTTGACATTTCCTACAGTTGAATTCATCGAATGAGCTTCAAAAATCGCACTCCTGATCATCCTCTTAAAAAATTGTCAGCATATTGATTATAGGCTCTGTGTGTTCTGACCAGATTTAGGTATGATTAAACTTTAAGTAATACTGGGTGTTTGGAAGCGGTGTGCAAATATTTAAGGGGATGATAGTTGACACCATTTAAAACATTTTGAGCCATACATGTCTTAGACGAAGTCTGATTGTTGATTTTTAAATGCAATTTTATTTTATTTTTGAAAAAACCTGATTTCTGACAGTTAATTGAGCTCTAATTCTGAGAATTGCTAAGATATCAGCTTAAATGATACCTTGAAAGAAAGGCCAATAACTGAGCATGTTTTAAAAAAGGTTTGAACGATCAAGGCAATTTTATTTATTTTCATAATTGCCATAAACTTCGCAGTATTATTAAAATTTTTAAAGTTTTCACGACTTCGAAAGCGTCGAGAATTTTTTTCCAATAACACAGGCGCCTGAAACTTAGTTCATTAGATTAATACACATCTGAAAACCCCAATAAAATAAAACAATTAACATACCTACATAAATAGGGGCACTGTTGGCAATTAACTGTCAGAAATCGCGTTTTTTCAAAAATAAAATAAAAATTGCATTTAAAAATCAACAATCAGACTTCGTTTAAGACATGTATGGCTCAAAATGTTCTAAATGGTGTCATCTATCATCCCCTTAAATATTTGCACCCCGCTTCCAAACACCCTGTATATCATATTATACAGGGTTGATGTTTAATCAGCCCAGATCGGATAACGTCACCATATTGTAATCTCTTCACTTTCACTATGCAAATAAAGATTTTTATTATTTAGGTATTTATTTATTTTATTTATGGTGTCAACTTCGAAATCACGAAAAAAGAAATCAGCTGTCCAATACATTTGAGTCGAGTCGGTCGGTACTGCAGTTTTGAATGAAACAGCTGATTTTGTTTTCACGATTTCGATGTAGGCTCTATATTGAAAGTTTTTCAGTTTGATTAGGGGAATGGTGAAGTTATCCGGACTGATTAAAACTTAACCCTGTATGAAATAACGAAGAGGGTACCGAAACTCCCAACAGTGTGGGAAAATCTAAATCGTATATACTTGCAATGCAACACTGATGGAAAAAACAATGCGTTAAAAATTTATTTAGTTTTTAATGTTATTTTGAATAATCTTAACAAAATATAGTAAACTTACTTGTGAATAGTAACACCACTTCCTTTATTATTCTTTTCCGACTGTGATTTACAAATTTTTACGGCGCTTTTCCCCATTTTGGTAGCTTAATTTATTCGTCACGGATATGTCCGCTCACCATAGATAAACGCCTGAACTGAAGTCAAAGAAGCCTGCAGACATCTTCGAAGTCGCAACTACTAATCTAGTTACTTAATATCATTGTTTAATAACGGTCAACATATTTACCTAAGTGCGTTACATGTCAAAGGTACCAGGTGGCGTGTTTCAAAGTCGCGGCCTCTAGTATGCGCTGCTAATACTCTTGATTTAAAAAAACGTCTCTTGACATCTAAATAGGTAATCCCAATAAATCCCGTGAAATTTTTATCCATATTTATTAAATCCGGATATTTCCGGGAAATCAAGGCGTATCCAAACTTGTATGCTCAAAAAATGCCCCGACATTCCGATCATTGAATGTTAAAAGTAAATGTCTTTTCCAAGTAGGTATCATATTTATAGTTCAATAGTTATACAATAATGGATTGATCCCTTAAGACACTTAGTAAATATTTAGTAGCATTCACTGAAGCATAAAAATTCACAAGCCGATAAGCTGATGAATATTAACAGTGTATGATTTGCATACAAAGTGCTTCATTATTTTACAATTGCATCCTTAGATCAAAATAAAATTAATGGATAGGCCTGAAGTGCGGTAAGTTGAAGCACACTACTGGTGCACTTGGTCCATACAAACTAGCGCCATTATCTGTCAAATCTAGGGCACTTGCATACAAGTGACAAGTAAACCTTTCATTTATTTTGCCTCATTTTTCTGGTTTGAAATGTTCGCGTAAGGCCTATCCATTAATTTTATTTTGATCGAAGATTGCATCAATACAATAACTTGAGTGATGGGATGTGCAAATTATATACAATTAAATAAATGTCTACTGTATGAAGAGATATGGGTTTGCATTTATGCTGCAATCAGCATAATTTATGTAATCATTAAATTTAATAACCAATTTATAATAATAATGTAGTCAGCAGATGTGAAGTTATTAATATTTACTGTAATCAATACTAGTTAATTATCTACCACACATTGACATGACCTGACTAAAGATAACATTTAAAAATATTGTAGGTATTGCAAATTGATTGTTTTAATTGACAACATTTCAGTTTTTTAACCACCTGTTTTTAATGAAAAATATAAAAATAGGTTAAAAAATAAGAGATACGTATTTTTTCGATTTTATTTTTGATTGATATTTCTATTTTTAATTTACTTTTTAATTTTCTGAAAAACGTAGGCTTTATGGCTAAGATGCCTTGGCCTCAATGACATTAAAAAATAAAAACTGTCAAATACAATAGAAAAGCCAAGCAGGCAAAGGAATAAAATCTCATTCAACCTATATTATATTTTTCAGTATTTTTCAAATAACTCGAGAAATAATGGATAGAAAAATATGATAATTTTTATATAAGCTTAAAATCACATAATCTCCAAATGGTTTTCTTATTTTGGTACCTTTTTTAAAATGAAATGTTGTAAATTTTTGTTTTCATTTTGATCCTGTAGAAAGAGAAAACAATCATTGATATTTATAGTTGTCACATGCACATAAATCCACTTGTGCGGCTGCAACAAATATGTATTTAGATTTCACTGAAAAGGTAAAAGAAACTATGCAAGGTGAGCATCAGCGAAATCAAACCCCCTTGTGATTATAAAGATTAAGATAGACGGGTCAGGTTTCTCTGATGCTGATTGTAACTAGATCAAATTGGATTCAATTGATGTAGCTTGTTTTAGACATTTTCAAAGTTTATAAGGAACACATTTTTTGGTGTGACCTTAAACATCATCATCCGATTTTTCCACCCACTGCAGGAAATAAGCCTCCTCCCCATTATGCCACTCTTTCCTATCGTGTTCTCATTCAAGTCTCAGCAACCTTTGCAATATCATAGCCCACCTGGCTGCTGGACGACCCACTCCCCACTTTGCTTTGCTCCGATCTGCTGTCTATTCGTCTAGCATCGTATCCACCGCCTCTAAACATGCAGTGTGGAAATAGCTAGAAAATTCCCGATGTTATTGTAGAAGGATATACAAGTAATTTTTTTTTTAAATGTTTTAGCCGAATCTATTACCGACATCATTAATGCTGCAGGGTCCTGGTGCCCCCTTGAACCATGTAAATAAAAATAAAGCTCTTCTTAAACAAGAACGGTGAGTGCATTTCATTCATTTATAAAATGCAAGTAAATTGTTTATTTTAGTTTTAAAAA
The DNA here is from genome assembly GCA_963693445.1 of Agonopterix heracliana. Lineage (NCBI taxonomy): Eukaryota > Metazoa > Arthropoda > Insecta > Lepidoptera > Depressariidae > Agonopterix > Agonopterix heracliana. The sequence continues at coordinate 4,260,548 of OY856324.1, read as the reverse complement.
TATGTTTTGGTAATTTTCAGGAGTACTTTCTGCGGTAAAAGGAAGTTTTCTCAAAGAGATGTTTGTGAGATGAGAGAAAGGTCGTTCAGTGGAGGATGCTCTTCTAAGTCATCTTTCTTATCTAAAAATGAGTTTAAATCCAAAAAGTATGACTTAGAAAAGAAGAGGAAAGATTTGGTGTTGCAACCAGGAAAAATAGTTCTCAAATCTCAAAATGAAGGAGCAAAACCTTCCACTTTCACAAATACGCTCTCTCTACCAGGCAGCTCAAGCTTCAATTTTGTCTATAAAAATTCCTCAAAAAATGGCACACCAACATTATCAAGAATGACTGGATATAAAGTTACAACAGATCTTCCTCCATTCTTCAATCCCACTACCAGTTCTGGTAAAAACAGTTTTGACGGGAGGTATCATAGAAAATTGAAAATGTTAAACAAATCTCATCCGCCTAATACTTTGCGAAATCCTTTACAGTTTGATGATTCTAATAGCGGAATGGACTGCGCTGGAAACGAGTCTAGTTCACTAAGTAGTAGTGATTCAGATGGTGTGGTAACCAACGACAGTGACAGGGAAGGTGATGATGAACTGACTGACTGGCCAGGCATTGAAGAACTAAAAGTATTCAACAAAAGTCTTACCTTCAAAGCTTCAAAATCAATCAACAATAATGCTCCTTTATCAGTCGGTAATATGCCACCTCCCAAACGGTTAAAAAAGGAGAAGTTGCTTGTAAAAAGTGGCTGGGCTAGTTGTAAGAATAAATTCAAGAAGAAAAGAGCAAAAGTCGAATCAGGCAATGAAGATGACGCAATGATGTCTGATTCGAAAACCGTTGTCGATTTGGAAGACGAAATTATTTCCAAAGAGAACAGAGATATTCTTCATCCACATTCCTCTTTCTCTAGTTTTAGAGATGTCAAAAACGCTGGGGTGTCAGGTCAGAACGCAAATGAAACTTTTTTTCAATCTTTCCAAGCGTTTCAAGAGAAATCTGAGCTTCAGGACGATCAGTTTAAACAGACGCCGCGCACTAATTTCTCTTTACAGAAAACGTCGTCGAGCGACTTGAATCTGAGTGAGAAATCCCCTCAGAGCGACCACTACTGCAGCGAACATTCTATGGGGAATGCAGTGGTTACGGAAGTTAGAGAAATCCGGGCTGGATGTCGGCGGATACGAGAAGAACGGCCGGGGTTCCTCATACTAAGTGCAGCGAACGAGCAATTATCGAGGTTCCTCCAAGACTCTTGCCAGACGGAACTTAAGTTGCCGAGTTTCCATGACCCTGAGGAGAAGGAGAAGTTAGAATCGCTGGCCAAGTTGTATTCCTTGGAGTTGCAAGTCGAGATGGGTCGGCCTGTACTCAGGAAGACAAGGTAAATATATATTTTTTACATTTAGGCTCTGCGCAAACGAGCCTCCGGCTACAGCTGTCTGCGACCGCGAAGCCCCTGGTGGCTGTGGCCGTTGGTTCGTTTGCGCCGAGCCTAACACTTTCATGGCCAGTGAACGAGGCACAATAGAACTTTAATTGTTAACCCTAGACGTTCACTGTTCACGGATGTGTTAATGTGTCATTCTAATTTCTTTCTACAGTGTGTTGTATTGACAATAATGATTAATGATTTCTAATGTAGTATTTTTATGCGCGCAAAACTGATGTTGTGTTGTTCAGAAACCTATTATATTATTGTCTAATAGATACGATTGGCACTTTTTGTTCCAATATAAAGTAGATCGTAAATAAATAGTAAAAGTAAATCGGTCCATTAGTTTTCAAGCCTCAGAATTTCATAATTAACATTTTTGGACTATGGGTACAATCCAAAAATGCCTATCTAATACGATTTCTGTACTTTCGCAAGAATAGGCTTTTTTCCATATTTCTCGTCGCGGCAGTTCGCCCTCTAAAATGCGCAGGAAGAGGTCATTTTCTACGCAGCAAAGGCGCGTCGCGCGCGAGTAGAGAAATAGTACTAGAGTGGTCTTAAGTAGCACCTGTAGGCCTACGTTTTTCTCGTTTAACACTTTCGCTGCTGAGCTCAAAATCATGATCCTCGCGCAGTGCTAAAACTGACGCCCCTCGTAGGTCGCGCGCATAGTCGTAACGTAAAACGACCAAAGCGGCTCACCTCGTGGGTCGGCCCGCACAGCCGTAAGGTTTGGGTGACTCGCGCTGTAGGTCATGAGCACAGGTGAAACTTGACCCCCCTAGTAGGTCGTGAGCACAGTCGTAACGTGAAACGATAAACTGGCTCGTCTCGTGGGTCACCCGCGCAGGCGTAAGGTTATCGGTGACTCGTGCGGTAGGTCATGAGCACTGGCGCAATGCAATTGAACCGGCTCGCTACGTGGGTTCTTCAGCACTTCGGCCCATTTGTCGCCGACCTACGACGTAGGTCGTCAGCAGTGAAAGTGTTAAACGCTTTGCGTGGGTGGCATGCTAGCCTTGCTGGGGGCTGTTCTTTCCTTCGATCAAAATAAATTGAATGGATAGGCCTAAAGCGCGGTAAGTTGAAGCAAACTACTGGTGCACTTGGTACATACAAACTAGCGCCATTATCTGTCAAATCTAGGGCACTTTCATACAAGTGACAAGTAAAAATTTCATTTGTTTTGCCTCATTTTTCTGGTTTGAAATGTTCGCTTAAGGCCTATCCATTCATTTTATTTTGATCGAAGGTTCTTTCTTGTTTTTTCTATTCAATGTACAGACGACTTTTTACTGTTTTGTTATTTGCATCATCATAAAATTTAAATTATAATGGTTCTAATAACAAGTCAAAATTTTCAGTTACACTATGCAAGCGGTACGAGTCGAGCATTCATACTACAATTTTCCATCGGACCACAAAAGGCGATGTTACGGGGAAGATCAAGATTCCAGTCTCAGCTTGAGCGACCAGAATTCTGTGAATTCGAACGATCTCGACTCCCCAGGCGTAAACACAGAGTCTAAAAACAATTGCGATATGACTGCCCAGGACTTGGTTGACACATTCTCTCACACGCTTATTGATAAGTCGTTATTACACCCAGGTGATATAGATTAAGCTAATAGTGACTTTTATTTATTATTCAGTGGGATTTAAGGGATATTGAACGTAATTTTGATGTGTTGTGGATGATTTTGCAGTGAATGTGACTTTTTAGAATACTTTCAGAGATTTTGTATTGTATTTTTCTGGGTACTGGTGTACAAAGTTTGTAAGCATTTTGTGCTGTATAAATTTGGGATTCGTTAATGCTCTCGCTCTTCATAGTAACTTGAACTTTTTTATGTATACAGGGTGATTTTTCTCATGATACTGAACCACTTTCCTCATGGAAACTAAAAGGAAATTCGCAAAATGCAATCAACTTGTGCGCGCACCTACAGGGTGTTAGGGTAAACAGTTGTATTACTTTCAGGGGTGATTGTACCCATGATACTGATCAACTTTTCGTCGATTTATTGTATATAAAATCAGTCTGAGCTGCAGTTGTCTCTTTCGCACTCTAGTCGGCAGGGTGTATGGGTGGGGCGGATCTGATAAATACGTATACAGTCGGAAAAGTGACCTATTCTCCAAATTAGCATTTCAGCCCGCCTATCCTCTTAACAGGAGTTTGTGTCGTTTCAAGCGCGTGCTTGTAGCGATGCATACGCACGTTTGTACCGATACAGACGCGTGTGTGCATTGCGACTAAGGCTGTCGACGAATGACTGATCAAATATTACGAACGTTCGTCATGGCTGTATTGCGTTTGCATCGATGCTGTATCGCGTTTGCCTGACTGATTCGATGCAGAAGCATTGCAAGAAGTCAGACACCCGAATTCTTAGTTGTTTTCTTGACATTTCCTCACTACTCGAGTGGAGGACGTTTTTGACATAATATGTATAACAAAAATTACAAAAACGTCCTAGACTCGAGTGAGGAAGCCTCAAGGAAACAACTGAGAATACGGGTGACAGTGTGTAAAGAGCCCTAATCCAATTACCCCCAGTGTTGCTTATTTAAAATTGTTATTTTCATATTTGCCATCAAATTCTGGTAGACCTATAGTCCCAGAATCGAAATGCACCATTTAAATCTGGAATCACATTGACAGCTTGGCCAATATAGCCAACAGTAAACTGATGTACTATCTTTTGAGTATGTTATACAATACATATACATAATTATATGGAAACTAACTGAGGTGTATGAACGGTAGTTCTTTCTAATTAGTGTATGGTGTATGTCTTATGTCAATGCCATAAAGTTTACAATAATTATATTAAGTTCCTTTATCGTTCCGTTCTATATAGTTTAAGAAGTAACGTAGTTTCTCAGAGCCAAGGTTCAATTTAAGATGTGTCGTGAGACAAATCTATTTTGTAATATACATTAATTGTTAGTGTTAGAATTCGAGCATTAGAGTATACAGGATGTTATCTTGAATGCGTTACATACTTTAGAGGGTGCATCAGACCGTCAAACTGAACAACATCACTATGGGATCAAAATGGAAACGGTAAAAAAAATCTGCTGTTTTATAGAAAACGTTGCTAGCTAGTCGATCCAAATGTATCAGCTGGTTTTTCTTTCGCGAATTCGATTTTGGTTGCATAGTGAAAGTTGTTTATTTTGGTGGTCTGAAGCACCTTCTAAGATATATTGTGACATATTAAATTTTACATCCTGAGGGCCTACCATGAGTTTTCCCTGTACTTTTCTACTGTAGTTACGTCGCCAATTAGTATGACAGAAATTAGTTCTCAACGTAACCACTAGGAGCGCTGTACGAAATTCAATACAAAATTGGTGACGTAACTATAGTAGTAAAGTACGGTGAAAACTCATGGTAGACCTACTGAAGTGCGATTTTTGAAAATCATACGAGCGGTTCGGCAGTAGAAAGATGCATAATCTCCATAGTAATTTTGACATTTCCTACTGCCGAACCGCTCGTATGATTTTCAAAAATCGCACTTCCGAATAGAGTCCGTTTCATAGCGTGTGAAAATCACTAGGGGTGCCAATACGAAAGAGAAAAAGTATACGATGTATGCAAAGTGATATAGACTTCCCGAATGATTTTTACACGTTTTGAAATTGATCCATAGACATGATATATTGTGATTGTTTATAGATACTTACATATGTGTATATTGATCAATGTTTTGAATGAGAAGGATCATTGTATTATTCGACTAATACAAAAATATAATTTTTAAATTATATATTTTTTTGTTTAATTATGAAGATATTGGTCACACTTATCCGGTAAGGTCGGAAAAAGCCAAATTATAGCAACATTTTTTTATTTCATAAAAAAATTACAAACATCGAAAAAAATAACAATATCGAAGAATAATAATAACAAATGAGCACCAGCATTCACAAAATCAGTAAAAACAGGTTTTAAGGTAGCTAAAAGTAAAACTAAATAATTATTGTCTTTTAATAAAAAAATCTGTGATTTCATACTTTAGATTGGCGAAGTCCGTTCGGCTATGATCGTTGTCAGGCAGGTACACTTTACGACACATCAAGCTATACAAAACCAAAATAAGCTGGCCGCGCGTAGGACGAGTAAAGGTGTTATTACACTTGGCTAAATTTAGATACTAACAAGAGGGACAGAGTTATAGGTTAGAACGGGAGGTACTTACAACGTCACGTTCTAACCTATAGATCTGTCCCTCTTGTTAGAAACTAAATTTAGCCAAGTGTAATAACACCTTATTGTATAACGTCACGCGACCAGCTTATATTGGTTTGGTATAGCTTGATGTGTCGCCGTGAGTACATGTACATTGTTGTTTTGTGCGTAAAAAGAGCCAATGATATACTCCGACACTCTTGTATGTATATGTCACCCTTACATGTACACATCACGCTTACATGTAAACGTCTCTCTTACATGTACAATTCACGCTTGCATGTACACGTCACGCTTACATGTACACGTCACTCTTACATGTACAATTCACGTTTGCATGTACACGTCACGCTTACATGTATACGTCACGCTTTCATGTACATGTTACTCTTACATGTACACGTCACGCTTACATGTACACGTCACTCTTACATGTACACGTCACGCTTACATGTACACGTCACTCTTACATGTACACGTCACTTACATGTACTCATCACTACTACAACCAGAGCTGAGCGGACAATTAAATAACTACTCCCAAAAAACGGGACTGTAAAAAAAATTAAGCCACTTTGTGATTTATGAATCGTAGTGTACTACGATTTTTTACATTACATAACATTTTAGATCTTCATAAGATCTTTTATTCTGACAGTGTATATAAAATATCTACATTCTATTTTCACATTCCATTTTGTACTGTGATGCAGTTTTTAAGTCACTGGATGACAAAATACACTATCGCATATCTTCATCATGAAAAAGATACCTTTTGGCGGTCGTTGGTTATCATGAAGTCACGTTAAAATTAAAATTACAAAATTAACAGAAGAATGATGCTTATGGAAGTCGAAATGGTGATCAATTGTATCTTCCTACATTGTACCTATGGGACATACAATGAATTTTTCTATAATGGTGATATATTAACGCCATAAAGTACTTTTTTCATGTTTCACCTTAGTGACAAATATCACAGGTTATATTTCAAACGACATTCACACCTCAAAAAAAGGTAATATAAAAAGATGCTTGTTTAAGTTTTTTACTTAAAATAAAATTATTCTCTCCATTCATAAATTCGTAATATTTTTAAAGATTTATAAATAAAAAAAACACGTAAGGACATCATCCGGTAAATGCCAAATGGTTTTAAACTAAATCTCAATGTACATATAAAATAAATATATTTTTTAGTTTGAGTGCCGTAAAACTAAGTAACTTAGCCAATGTATTTATTTAATAATGCTCAACGAGTGTTTTAGATGCAGTTGACCTTTTATTTTACAATATAAATCATTGATCTCATAAGAGTTAACAAACCATGGCGAAAAACGAAACACTTAGTTTTTTTCTGCGTAGGTACTCTAAAAGAAATGCCAAAACTAGTTTTTATTTATATTTTAGGCCAAAACAAAAGCAAGAAACTTTTCAGTTTTAGCCTAATGTATGAATTTGGGCCGAAGCATCGATTTCGCCTGCCTATGGACCTTTCATGCAAAAGGAATAATTATTTATGAGCAATCTTAGGTGTCTAATAACTAATAAGTCTTAAGTATACCATTTGTTATTGAAACAGCTATACTTTTCGTTCGAATTTAAAACACCTAACTGTGAAAAGACCAAATAGTTACTAAAAATCTTGTTAAACTGAATAATCTAAGATTTGTGCCGAAATGATATCACAATTCGAGTCCCACTTTATTCAATAGTGCAGATCAGGTCGTCTCCCTCCAACTTCTGGCCGTTGGTGATGGAGATCATTTTGATGGTGCCGGCCATCGGGGCCTGGACGATCATTTCCATCTTCATGGCCGATAGGACGGCGATGGGGTGCCCTTTCTCCACTTTGTCGCCTTCTTTTACTTTGATGGCTGTAAAAAAACAAAACGATTATACAGGGTGTAACAAACCACCCTAATAAATAAAGGGGTGGTTTAGACCATCAAACTTTCATGATGTAGAAAATGCGAATTTAAAAAAAACGTATCGCAGTTTTGTATGAAACAGTAGATTTTTTTCTCGATATTGGCTCCGTAGTCAATTTTTTTCAGTTTGATGGTCTATCGCTTTTACTTAAGCAACTCTGCAAATATTTTGCATGTAAATAGCTCTGGCTCTAACCGACTCGTATTGAGGAAGACCGTCGAGCTCGCTTAGCTCGCTCTAAATTTCTGTTTTTTCATGGATAAACCAAAAGATGTCCCAATACAACCGAACCTAACCTAGGTGAGCAAAAAATAGCATATGAATAGATACGACTATAATAGAAGTCAAGCTTCTTAGACGCAACGGCGCTAGACTCGGAGAAAAAGTTGTAATCCATTGTTTTATGGATCAAAATGGCGTATTTACGAGTCCAGCGGCGGTCTCCAGCGCGGCGTCCCGCTTGTATGAATTTTCCGATCTGTACGGATTTTGAATCATGTGCAATTCATAATAATTTATTCAATATAGGAACCTGAAGCACACTTATTAAACGTCAATTCTTTTTTAAGCTACCACCGCTTCGGAACGTGTTGTCGCTGTAGAGAAGATGCGGCCAGAAACTCTACAGCATAACACGACTTAATGACTATTACAATATTAATTCTTAAGCTAAGGTTATGTATACAGTAATACATAGGTGCTTTTAGGTAGGTAGGTCTTCTTATATAGATAAGGCGGCGACAAAATCGGTCTATGCCCCGGGCGACAGAAACCCACGCTACGCTACTGGGAGGATAGACCTGAAAATTTAAAATCGAATCCTAGTTAGTTAATTTTTTGTAATTTAAAACTTACTTAGGACAGTTCCCGGCATGGGAGCTCCGACTTGGTTCTTGTCACCTTTTACTGCCTTCGGGTGGATCTTCATCTCCTGGAAACACATACAATTTTACAATGATGTGAACGCCTGATAGTGAATCAAAATTATTTTACTTCACTAGAATCCTTTGACTATTTATTATAAGGACTCGCCTTGCGGTAGCATTTACGGTATAAGATCAATTGATCATGTGCATTTACATTAAATTTTATAGGTACCTTATCACTAAACGAGACAGCCTATAATTGCGAAACAATAATTTCGAACTTAGAACGTTTGGGGTTCACACGAGACTACTTTTCATGATTTTTATCATTCAAAATTAGAATCTAAAGTTATGGGGAATAAAATCCAAAGTTGCGGATTGCATGTTATGTCAGTATTAACGCTGGCAGCGGATAGATGGCGCCACGTACCTTGCTAGCGTTCTCATCTCGAATGAACACGGAGCGCAGCTGTCCGTTCAGTTCGAAGAAGACCTCGCGTTCGCCGGCGGCCGTCATCTCGTCGGAGACGGCGAGAGTCTTGATGTCAAGCGTCTTTCCTCGCTCGATCTTCACTTCTATTGTGTCGCTGACCTGGTGTTCGACAGAAAAAGGTCATAAGTTGCTTTGACAATTGTATTAAGGTTCTGATACAATAAAGTTGAATTTAATTTTAGTATCTTACTGTAAGGGGGGTATTACTGAACGACACTCAAGTGGAGATCTCTTCTTGAGTATAGATAGAAAAGGATGCAAATACATACAACGTATACATGCATCCTTGTCTATCTTTACTTAAGAAGATATCTCCACTTGAGTGTCGTTCTGTAATACCCCCCTGTAAAAAGTACCTATTTTGTTAAAAGAACAAATTGGATACGAAATTAATGGACCTCCAAGCTACACTACCTTGAAATAAAGGTAATTTGTCATTTGGAGAACAGTTTATTATTGTCAGTTGATTTTAAACGACATTATGATGAAAGCAATATCATGCTCATAAAAGAAAACTAGAAATTTGCAAAGTCTCCTGTTACGATTACTTACCGTAGGTCCAACAAGGAAGGTCTTGGTGTCCAAGTGTTTGACGGGCCCATACTTGTCGCGGATGCGGAAGAAGTCGTGCGCGACTTGAGGATACATCGCTGCCGACATCACGTCTTGATCGGTTACCTTTAAATATAATTAATAGTACAGGATCATCATCATCATCAGCCTATCTTCATCGACTGCTGAACATAGGCCTCTCCCAAAGCGCGCCATTAAAATATCAAAGGAGTGTAAAAATTTATGCATTTTTGCTCGACATAAAAATTTTATTTCTTTTCATAAGGTTTCTTTAAGGGTTTTTGGGCACGAGGAAAACCAAGTATGACCATCCTGGACCCTAAATATAAAAAAAATTACTTAATTAAAGCCCGACCAGAAACATAAAAAACCTCGCCATGTTGCGGCAAATCATTGGAACTAATTTTTGTACTTGGAACAATGACATTAAAGGTTAAAGTCGATTGTAGCGCTCCCAAATCAGGTTTTTTATATTTCTGGTCAGGCTTTAAATGTGATTTTGTTGAAAATGTGCCCGAAAAAATCTGCATAAAGCCTGACCAGGAATATAAAAAACCTGGTTTGGGGGCGCTGCAATCGACTATAACCTTTAATGACAGAGTTCCAAGTACAAAAATTAGTTCCAATGATTTTCCGCAACATGGCGAGGTTTTTTATATTCCTGGTCGGGCTTTACATACATACATATACTCACGCCTATGTCCAACTACTGGGGTAGGCAGATACAATAGAGCGCCACATGCTACGATTCTGACACACATCTTTCGCCTCCTCAACATTCATAAGTCTCTTCATACAAGCTCGTCGGTTCCGGGTACATTTTATTCGGCCTTTTTCAACAACTCTGGAGCCAACTTCGAAATCGGTTAAAAAAAAACTGCAGTCTCATACACTCGAGTCGAGTCGGTCGGTGCTGCAGTTTTGTATGAAAAAGCAGTATTTTCGCGACTCTGAAGTTGGTTCCATAGTGAAAACTGTTCAGTTTTATGGTTTGAAGCACCCACATGAGTATTACTAGGGTGTTTTGTTACACCCTGTATAATGTATTCTATAATATCTTCTCTAATACTCAAAATACAAGTCTGGACCAGATGGGCAATTTTTATTGACTTTTTCCTAGATATGTGTTATTGTTGATAACGGTCACGTAAAGTAACTCACATCAGGGTAACTTTCTTGCAGCTCCACCTTCAACTGTTCGAAGTCCAGCGGCGGCAACTCATGTCCGGGACGGCCGTCTATTCTCTTCATATCCTTTAGTACCTTCGACCTGTTGAAATAAATAAATAATAACGACAAATTTTACGTACTAAATGACGCACAATATCGTAATAAAAATTTCGTTTCTTTTTATAGTTCATAAGAAGCAAACCCTGGTGACAAAGTTTTTTCAAACCGTCTTAGGGCATCTGCCGTGGTTTTTATCTAAGTTTTTATGTAACGACTTCACCACCAGAGATAGTAGCCGACCAATATTTCTCTCTTTCTTTCTTTTCAGACAATCAGAAAATCAGGATTGCTGTTGTTAAAAACACTAATAAGACGATATCATTCCTATCTAAATTCCGTCCTAGATTTAACATTTAGTAATTAAGTAAAAATAATGTCGGTACCTTGTCAGATTTCCGATAAAATATATTGGTTTCAAAGTTACAGTGGCTCAAAGATTTCGAAATTAATCGTAGCATTCCCGTCGGCGGCTGTCAACTTGTACTGCACCATGAACTGGCCCTTGTCTCCCACTACTTTAGACGAGGGCGTCACTTTGATTGTCTCCGAGTTGGAGGTTCGCGTCCGTGGAGAGGTATTTAGAAGTATGCTTACCTAAGAGGTTCAGGGAACCCTCCATAAGGTATGCCGATAGCCCCCTGCAGGAACTCGACGACCGACTTGGGGAAGGACAAGTCCTCAGCCCTCTCCAGGATGTCGGCGGCTGTCAACTTGTTCTGCACCATGGACTGGGCCAGGTCTCCCACTACTTTAGACGAGGGCGTCACTTTGATGATGTCTCCGAGTAGGAGGTTCGCTTCCCTGGAGAGGTATAGATGTATGCTTACCTAAGAGGTTCAGGGAACCCTCCATAAGGTATGCCGATAGCCCCCTGCAAGAACTCGACGACCGACTTGGGGAAGGACAAGTCCTCAGCCCTCTCCAGGATGTCGGCGGCTGTCAACTTGTTCTGCACCATGAACTGGGCCAGGTCTCCCACTACTTTAGACGAGGGCGTCACTTTGATTATGTCTCCGAGTAGGAGGTTCGCTTCCCTGAGGAGGTAGAGGTTTAAATTAGATATAAATACACTGATTTAAATACACCACAGATCACCCCCAATAGATACCGCATAAAAGGCCGCCGACGCGCACCACACATCAATGATTTTGCACTGATATAAGCAACGGGATTATATAAAGGGAACTTAAGGCCTGTTCGAAATTTTCATCATGCGGTATCTATTGGGGGTAATCTGTGCACTACACTGACTAAATACACATACAAAAAGGCCGTGGTGGTCCAGTGGTGAGTAACCTTGCCTGCCGTGCAGGAGGCGATGGTTCGATCCCCGTCCATGCCGACTCGTACCAAACAGTTTTTCGGAATTTATTTACGATTTGTAACACCACTGGCTTTTCGGTGAAGGAAAACATCGTGAGGCATGTATTGTACCCACTGTCCATTACAAGTGGCGACGGGCTCACTCCCCGTCACACTAGACAGAGTTTCGGTACTACTAGTGAAACGTGGATGTTCTGAGTTTCCAGAATATCTCTGACTGCCCCCTCGGGGAATATAGTTGTGAGCATATGCATGCTAAATACACTGTCTTTCTTAATATATTGATGGTTTTTAAGAGGAACAGACCATCAAATTGAACCACTTTCTCTATGAGACCAACATCGAAATCACACCGACACTGTTTGACCGATTGCGGTGAAAGTTTGGTTGGTTTTTGTGCGCATGTGCGAAAATACATCAGCATACATACATCACTAACATCTATCATACATTTGGGTAGGGAAGGATTGCAGTTTTGTATGGAACAGCTCGTTTTTTGTTTGCGCGATTTCGACGTTTTCGTTCCTTAGATAACATTGTTCAGTTTGATGGTCTGATCATCTGTCAGCATATTATTAAGAAGGACCCTACACTTATACTATCGTAAGAATATCGTCTCCTTCCTCTATCAATCGCTATTAGAGACCCCCCACACTAGCGTCGTCGCTGATTCGACGACGACGCTTGAAAGACGCTATAGTGTGGGGGATCTCTTAGCCTGGGAACACACATCCGATTGTCTGATCCGATAGTAAGTATATAAGTCCCTCTCCCTCCCGTCACGAAGGAGAGGGACGGAAGCATCAGACAATAGTATAATATCTGAAGCTTCCGTCCCTCTCCTTCCTGAAGGAAGGGAGTGTATTCCCATGCTTAGTCTCTGTATAATTGAGACAATAAACGTTTTTTTTTCTATTATTTATCACAAAATGCTTCAAAGTTATACCGCTCGGAGCGGAACGTGTTTTCGTCACGGACGGTCACTTTTCACGACCCAACTGCATAATTTTATATAACGGGGAAAGACACGGAATTTGATTCCATGTCAAAATGTTATAATTTCCATGACCCAAAGCTGAGCCCAATAATGATCGTACCTATAAGCCCTCTTGACCTCTTCGAACTGGCCTCCCAATCCCAGCGAGAAGGCCTGGAACTGCAGGTTGGTGTACTGTCCGCCGGGGATCTCGTTCAGGTACACGTCCGCGTTGCCGGACTTCATGGTCGCCGTACACTCGAACGGGCCGTACAGCGTGCGAGCTTGCTCCCAGTACGCTGAGTATTCTGATACGGTTTGTAGAGGGATGTCTGCGGAGAGATAGAATAAATTTTGTATATTCGTGGTCTTGATGAAGAAACCAGATGGTCTTGCATGGCTGAGATGGTTTCTATTTGTGCACATTTAAGCGAGATAGAAGGCGCGACAGAGTCCCGTCGCGCGACATAGCTAGTGACAGTCTTAGTGCTAAATGAAATCAAGCTACACTTTTAGTCCAAATAGATTCAGCTGTTTACGCTCAACAATGGAACAAAGTGGACATATGAATATTTTTATGATTCGGATTTCGGGCTGAATCTTTAATTGGCAATTTCGGGCAGAATTTTATAGATATAAGTCAAAAATAGATGTTGATTTGCAGCTCTTAAACGCAAGGTACTTGTCGAACAATAGGGTTTGATCACTGCCGGTCCACAGGCATCTCACATAGCATAGCGGAATCTTAACTATTATAAAACCGTAAAATCATGAGGAACAAAAAAGTAGCGGTTCACTTCATATAAACTCAAATGACAAACGATAGCGCGATTTAAATGACGTGCAGCGCCATCTATTGACACAATGGTGTGTTTGTTTGTTTGTTCGCGCATCATGCAAAAAATACTGAACCGATTTTGATGAAACTTTTTTTGTTTGATAGCTAATGATCTGACTTAAAATCTGGTATATAATTTGTGCGGACGAAGTCGCGGGAAAACACTAGTACCATATAATTTCATTAGGAATACCTTATAAGTTACGGTGGTATCTTTTCTAACACTTTTCAGGTTCCACAATAGTACAAAAATACCAGCTTTATAAGTCTTACCGATGTAACTGCGCTGATGGCAAATTTTAATAGAGCCAAATTATGTTGACCAATCAGGATGTGCCACCTTTGCGCACCTGAAATCCCTAGACGCTATTAGCGTACTGTTTTCGGGCCCTTTTCGCCGCTTAAGCTACCATAGTCTGCTATTCGACTTGGAGCGAGATAGAGAAAGATTTAATAGCACCCGATTTTGCACCCTTTGACTACACCACGCATGATTGAACTATAATAACTAAATGACTTCTGGTTTTGACGGGGACTCTGGGTCGGCTCTGCGCAAACGAAGATAACGAACGGAATTATTTTTCTGGTCGTACTGTAGGCCAAGTCTATAAATAACTCACTGGTGTCGAGCTTGGTGCCCTGCAGCGAGGCTACCATGGCGCCCATGCTGGGCTGGCTGGTGAGGCCGGACATGGAGTCGACGGCCACATCGACGACGTCGGCGCCGGCCTCCGCGCAGGCCAGCATGGACGCGACGCCCGCGCCCGACGTGTCGTGCGTGTGCACGTGGATCGGCACGTCCGGGTGCTTGTCGCGGATCGCTGATATTAGCAGCCTGCAAATGTTAGACGAAGTTATTTTTTGGGATTGTTTTCCGGGACGCTTTTGTGAAGGAGTGCGATTTTCGAAAGTCGGTCAGCAGTAGAAAATATCAATATTATTATGGAAATGGCATAACATAAAATCGCAGGGAAAATACCAGGAGATTCGCGAAGAACAGTCCGGTGAGCCAGCGATAGTCAAGAACGATTAGTCGGAAATAAAGGATCCAAGCAGGAAGATAAAAAATGCCATACGATTTGATGATTATGGAAATTATGCATCATTCGACCACGATTTTGAACAGGTGACTGTGACTTTCAAAAATGGCACTCCCGTCCCGGTCTGGAAAAGTTTTAAAGTCAATTCAGTTTCTTAAAATGTGTGTGTGTTTCATCACGATTTAATGTTCACATTTATTGTGAGGCTGTGTTATGAGCATTAAATTGTGTTTCGTAAAATAATATACGATTACATAGACATAGTACGAGTGGCCATCGAGCCTTCAGCAGTCAGCAATTTAGAATCTACATAGTGAAATGTAGTTGGAGGTTTTCCATAGAGAATCGCTTTATTGATTCGCACTTTTGTATACGAGATCCAAAAAATTTATGTAACACTGTAAAATAGACCAACTTAAAAGGTAAAATACGACCTCACGAAATCTGCACTAACATAAAAGCCTAAAACGGCAGCTTGAAGATTGTATGGGAATTTGAAATCACAGTAGCAAAACACTTATTATACTCACTTGGCAGCCTGTGGCTTCAGCAACCCAGCCATATCTTTAATAGAAAGCACGTGAGTTCCAGCTTTGACGAGCTCGTCTGCGAGGTTGGTATAGTATTTTAAGTCGTATTTCGTCTTCTTAGGGTCTGAAACGTCTCCGGTGTAAGAGATAGCTGCCTCGACGACTCCGCCGGCCTTGCCCGCGGCGTCCATTCCCAGGATCAAGTTGGGAAGGTAGTTGAGAGAGTCGAACACTCTGAATACGTCCATACCGGTTTTAACCTAGGACAGAATATAAATGAAACATTAAATGGTTTCATACACATAGCCGTGGTGGTCCAGTGGCGAGTAACCTTGCCTGCCGTGCAGGAGGCGATGGTTCGATCCCCGTCCAAGCCGACTCGTACCAATGAGTTTTTCGGAATTTATGTACGATTTGTTACACCACTGGCTTTTCGGTGAAGGAAAACATCGTGAGGAAACCTGCATGCTTCAATTTCGAGGCATGTATTGTACCCACTGTCCATTATAAGTGGCGACGGGCTCACCCCCCGTCACACTGGTCAGTTTCGGTACTTCTGGTGAAACGTGGATGTTCTGAGGTTTTCAGAATATCTCTGACTACCCCCTCGGGGAATATAGTCGTGAGGATATGCTTATACACAGAAAAGAGCACCAGTAGATATCAACATGAGGACTTCTTCTTATCGAGTGGGCAAGCCTTGGTGTCAGAGTTTATTCAAACCGTCTGACGTGGTTTTTATGTAACGATTACTACCAGAGATAGTAGCCGGGACGAACGGCTTAGCGTGTCATCCGAAGCACGGAATCATCTTTCTTTCCAGACAATCAGGTGTATTCAGCCTGCAATGTACTTACCAACTGAGTAAAAACGCACAAAGTGACATATCACTAGGTGTCCCCCGTGGGAATCGAACCCACGAACTCCATGACAAGAGCCCATGCCATTAGGTTAGGACTATTTAGTTCGAGAACGAGTGACAAAAAAATCATCAAATTAAATTGAGCATGACTTTCTTATGTCTTTTTTCTTCTGAGGTTTCATACATTCATGACAATCCCTTTTGGGGTGGTGCCCAATGCTTTGCTGCAATTCAACTACCCAACATTATAAGGCAGTAATTAATGAGGCAAATGTCATAATTTTTATAATCATCGTTGAGGCAGACATTTTAAGAATTTGATAATCATTAGGCTGCGTTTCCACTAGAGATGTGCGAGGTAGCGAGGCGGTGAGCGAGAAAAAAATCGGCCAATGAGAGTGCTTCAATTTCCCAATGACGTGATCGAGCGAGCGCGCTATTGGCGGATTGTTTCCTCGCTCACCGCATCGCTACCTCGCACCTCTCTGGTGGACACGCAGCCTTAGGTACGGGGGTACTGGTTAGCATCAGAGAGAAATCTAACCCCATTGCGTTTATACGGATCAAGATAGAGGGCTCAGGTTTCTCTAAAGCTGAATGTACAACAACAGTTGCACCGTCGATCGATCCCTTGGATTGATGCTAGAAAAAAGCTAGTTGAAAATATTTGCACTCACAGCCATATTACAGAACTCGTAGACGACATTATCAGGGTAGTTGGTGTAGCCGACCGCGTTAGCTCCTCGCAGCAGCATTTGGAACGGAATGTTCGGGATAAGGCGACGCATGTCTTCTAAACGCTCCCACGGGCATTCGTGCAGGAACCTGTTGATAATATTGTGGTATTGACACATGTAGTACCATAGCATGAAGCTTTAAGTTTACAAACAAGTAAAGATATCTAGCGATAAGCATGCATCCAGGGGGGATAGGTCGGGTCATTAAAGAATCACAAAACATAGAAAGGAGTTGCATTGTGGGTCTGCTATTGGGCGGTCACGTACGCGTGTCGCTTGTCGGTTGCCCCATCCCCGGCCTACAGCGGAACTCCAGTGGTGGCTCAGGATATTGTTCTTTTATAAGAACAACCCTTGAAGTCACCAAAATATCAATATAACCGTACAACGTCAAGCACTTTTGCTATAAAAACTCGACATTGGCAAAATCATCATTAACGAAAGATGGCAGCCATATTTTTTTTAAATAGAATAGAAAACAAAGAAATAACTTCACTCGTTCACCAAGACTGGTCTATTTTAGCAATCAGAGGTGGGCTCCTATTACAATGGGATAGTGAAAATCGTGTTTCTAAAGACTCTTGAAACCTTGTGAATTGTGATATAATTCAGAGACAATCGCTTCACCTAGTGATTTTGTATTAGTGACTACACATGACTAAAATAGTCAATGGCTTTTACGAAAACTGCTAAGGTGAAATAAGTAAATGACGCTTACATTGTAATGTACCCAAACGTAAACTACTAGGGCTTTTTTGTGGTAACCATACAACAACTGCACAAACATATGACATCCAAGGACAAACCAGGATTTGAACGGTAGACCTTGGTTTGGCAGACCGGCGTACCGCCACCACCTTTACACCAAATGGGTCGTCGAAATATTAATAAATATTACCTGAGAGCAACATCAAAAGTAGCTCCACCCCAGTTCTCAAGCGAATACAGGTTGCTGAAGTTATGCGCGACGTAGGGTGAAACGGCGAGGAGATCGTGTGTCCTCACTCTTGTGGCGAGCAGCGACTGGTGCGCGTCTCTGTATGTAGTGTCCATGAGAAGGAGGCCTTTGTTCTGACGGACTGCTTTCGCGAACGCTTCCGGACCGCCCTCTTGGAGGATTTGCTTGAAGCCTTTTGGTGGTTGCACGGCTGTGGGAAGAGTATTGACATGTTTTTTATTTGTGACACAGGTGTAAACTTAAATGCATTACATACTTTAGGGGGTGCTTTAGACCATTCAACTGAACAACTTTTACTGTAAAGGGTGTTAAAGTAAACTGCTGCATTACTTTGAGGGGTTGTACAAATAATACTGAACCACTTTTCCCAAGAAACCTATAGGAAATTAGCAAAAAACATTGTAGACTTTACATACTAAATGCAATCAGCTGATCGTACGTTTGCATGAAAAGTTTGAATTTTTTTGCGAATTTTTCCTATGTTCCTTGGGGAAAACAATCACCCTTTAAAGTAATGCACCTGTTTATCCAAACCTCCTGTACCTATATGGGATCAACATTGAAATAGCGAAAAACACGAAGGTTCCATACATTTGTGTCGAGTCGTCAACGAGACGTTTTCTAAGGAACAGCTAATTTGTTTTCGCGTTTTCATTGTCATTCACATAGTGAAAGTTATTTAGTGTGACGGTCCGAATCTGAAGCACCTAAAGTGTAACTTATTTAAGTTTACACCTGAATAGGTTTTGTTATAGCCATGTGTAATCAACACTGCATTAAGCAACATTTGTAAAACACAATTTTGGTGCTTTCATCACTTTAATCGTTTACGGCCTCGTTCAAGGAGAAGCGGGGCGTCGCGCGGCGCGTTGAGCGGGCAATAAATCTATGACAATTTTGACGCTTGTCTCCGTGAACGCTCTCATACATCGCCCCGCCGTATGTTTGTGTTTTTGGCAGCGCGCTCCGCAACCGGCGGATCCTAACACCGCGCATCTCCTTGAACGAGGCCTTAGTCTTACGCTTCATCTGAAGGGTCCTATTGAATCCACATCCTGCAGAATGTGGGCGCACATTTATTGCAAAAATCGGGTAAGTCAGCCACCCGAACGCCGCTCTCAGCTGACTAAACAGTCGCTGTGGCCGATAACGGTCATGATGATGATGATGGCCCATTATGTCTCTCGGGGTAGCAAATAAATTGTCGAAAGCGAATATTCGGACCGGAGTAATGTTTTAAAGTTTTAGACATTCATTTCACAAATCATTGCAGATTCGTTTAAAATAATGAAATAACAGCTTTTTGAAAGAATCTATAAAACATTAAATACAATACGATCACAAGTTATGATAGTGTGAATCTATTAGAACAGTTTAAATTCGTTATTTCTGGTTTAGTTATCTGTCTCACACACACTCTTAAAATGTTTGGATACACCTGAAAATGTACTCGTAGTAATACAGTTTGATTACTTTTTCTTCTTGTGGTGCTATCTTCAATCGGAGATTGGCTAACATTAGGGCTATTCGGACCTTGGAGACTGCAGCCGTGAATAGTAAAGTGAGGTTCTTAAACCAGGAAGTCCTTCTTCTACCATAAATTCGTCTCCCTACAGAATAATCTGGAATAGTTGGTATTTTTAATGTGACCAAGGTACTGTAGTTTCAGAGTTTTAATGGTTTTTGATTTAATTACATAAGAGTGAATCCAAAGACCAATTCGGATTTTGGATTTGGAATAGTGTGTGTAAGACAGGACGATACCATTTTTAATATTAGAAGCCTTTAAACCACAGTAAGCATAACGTAATATAATAAAATGACCTTACCTGTATTCTCTCCGGTCATCTCTTGACGTTTTATCGCCTCGGGAGAAAGGTCTGTAAAATATGTATATAAAAACAAAAATGGCGGAGTGCAACACTGTCTATTATGTGCACGTCATGGTTAAAGCTAATGTTATTTATGTAATAAACATAATATAAATGCTACATAAGTAGGTACTATTGATACAATTATTCTACCCTAAAAAAATAGGATACCTATAGGAAATTAGTAACAATTATATGAGCATATAAAATTAGTGGTAATACTTTTATACTTACATATACATAAAAACACAAAACAAAGTAGACAATTACCGATTTTATAGATTAATGAAGTGTGAAATTTTAGTTCTTACAATACCCGTGCCGTAACATGATTAGTGCTCCCAAAATAATAAAAAATTACATTGACTTACTAAGTTATGAACGCAGAGTCTAATAGAAAAAAGTGTCCCAGACTACAATAACGAAAGTACGTGTTACTATATTACTAACAGAAAACTAAAAACTCCAACTAAAAATACTGAAACTGATGACATTTGAATTTTATTTTGCTTGCGTAGTTTTAACAAATTCTTACAACACAGCGGCACGGCATGCAGACGTCCGCGTAGTCCGTCAATCAAAATAAGACTGGCGCGTAATTGTTTCTCGTTATTTGTTTTATTTCTCATTTGGTTCGGACACTTTTGAGCTCGGACCCTACGTCGAGTATTGGTAAGTCAATGAAAAATAATATTAAAAAATAAACACCTAGAAGCATGATTAGTACACCGCAAATTAAATAATAATAACCGTAGGAAACCTTCCAACCTACCTAACCCAGAGGGGGCTGTAAACAAAAATTTACACATGTTCACACTTGAGAAATACAAGGAAAACATCCTCCATAATAATAATTCAGTTACAATGTAATATAAGAAATCGGGACGGTTGCAACCACTGCTAAAATCATCCCTGATCCCATAATCCTTCTAAGTAATCCACCCCTCAAATAATTCCAAGAATAACAGTATTTCATGCCAAAATATTTTGTAGCAAGCAAATATGTTTCAGCAAATAGACGTGCTTTTAAAAACATTATCTTCCATTGTATAGTAGTTACGGTACATAATCATGCATAAATTCCCTTTGATTATATTTGATCAATTATTTTTTTTATACTTTTATCACCATCAGCCTATATACGTCCCACTGCTGTAGCGGTAGGTAGGTACGGGCGGTTGTTCACCATGCTTGCCCAATGCGGATTCTGTACTTTAATAAATGTAAACAAAGATCACGTTTCAAATAATAAAATAAACAAAAGATACACTTAATTAGAATTTACTAACCACATTTCAAACTACAACAATTAATATTGTACCTAATCATTACCATTTATGTTAATTTAAAATCGGAATATCTTGTGATAAAATTGAATTATGCAGATTATTATAAATTAATTGCATATTTTGTACTATTTATTAGAAGAAAAAAGTATTAACACTTGCTACTATGTGGTTGTCCCAAATCCCAATATAAAAAGTGATAATACCATGCACCCCTCTATTATAAATTATCTATTAGTACCTTCACTTATGTAATTCTTATCTGAAAAAGCACGCTACAAACGGCAAGGATTTTTTTTTACAAACCGTAAATTATAGACTAGATGATTTGTTTTTTACATTGAAACATTAATAAATTCATTAATATTATATTATTATGATTTACTTCATTAAACATAAAAAAACGTCCAAACGAGCTTAAACTTTAGGCAGTATATTGAAACAATTAAACAGCTTCACAGCGAAACAATATAATAGTATAATTATATAACGAAAAAAGAGAAATCCTTGACTTTTATAGCGCGCTGAGTTTATGTTTTTGTAGCTCTAAAAAGAATTATCGATTATAATTTTTTCCGAATTTATGAACGATTTGGCTTTTCGGTGAAAGAAAACATCGTGAGAAAACCTTCATGCTTTAATTTAGAGGCATGTATTGTACCCTCGCCTCGGTCTATCATAAGTGACGACGGGCTCACAGTGTTCAGAGTTTCGGTACTGCTAGTGAAACGTCGATGTTCTGAGAATATCCCTGACCATAACATAGTCACAATCATATGTTTATGCCATGCTATTAAAAATTATGTTTGCTGTAACAATTATGATTTTATGATGCTTCTGTGAAACATGATTGATGAAACAAAGTTCTAAGGAGGTATACACGGAAATAGGTTTACTATCCACAGGTAAAATTCCAATTTAAGGTTTTTGTTTACTTTTTAAGTCTTTTCCACTGGAATGGGATACATCTCTATTTTTCCATACACATAATTTTTTAATGGGTGTATATAGATCATGAAACTAAACAACTTTTCCGAATGAACACACAGGTCCAAAAAGGAGACAAATTTTCGAACCTCATAGAAAATCGATCGGATGATCCGCACTTTTGTATGAAAGGTACACAATATTTATTTCGACCCATGTTCCTTAGGGAAAGTTGTTGCGTTTCTGTATCTGATTACGGGTTAAATGTTTCTAGTTTCTTTGTGTCAACAAGATTAACAAGTAATATCAGTTGAATCTAAAAAGTGAACATACCCAAAGGCACAGGCGGTATGTAAGGCTTGACATCTGCAGGCGGTATGTTGGTAGCGAGGGGTGTGGCCGGTCCGTTCACAAGGACGAACCCGAGGTAGTTGAGGATCTTCTGCGCTCGGTTCTGTGACCGCTTGAACATGAACAGCTGTGGGTGTTCGTCGATGAAGTACGTGTCGAGAACACCTGTGGAGTTACAACGTTGTTATAAAAGGAGTTGCGAAGAATACAGTCAAATGATCGAGAGATGTGATTTGCATCTGAGTGAATGAGCGCGGAAAGTACGGCTATCGGTCCCGGTAACAACTACAGAGCCATAAGTCTCGTGTCACATCCTTACAAAGGCTTCTTTAAAGTTATTGAAAACCGTATAACCGGACAGTTGGATAAACATCAACCCTCAATCAAGTTATCGAAAAACATATATCGAGTCAGTTTATATAAGTTTACCGATTGAATGAGGTACTTAGTTAAGAGTACATAGATGGTTTGGTTACCTATATAGGTATAAAGTTATAAACTTTCACGTATAACACAGAATGTTCACATATTCGGTTGATCTATAACACATAACAGGTGTTTTTAACACGCTTATATTAGCTTCACCTGAATGAATGTAACTAAAAAACCTAGGAAACAAACTAGGTAACTAAGTATTAAAGAAAATATAGGAAGCCAATTATAATTATATAACCATATTATAACCTATTTCTATTTGTTGTGTCGATTTGAAACTTTGAAAGCTTATGTCATTCGGATGACAATTTGGTATCATCGAGATGATTTGAAGATGAAGCCAGGAGGTAGATACTTGTATTGGAACTCTTCAATTGCCCTCGAGTTTGGGCTCAATTGGTTTGTTTTAACGAGTCTTTAATACTGTTTACTAACAAAAGCATGTTTTTTAGTTTTTTGAAACTATTTAACTTTTTCTTCTTGATCTGTCACCAGTTTCATCTTTTATATGTGAATTCATAGACAAAACTAAGTTTGTTTTTATTTCCATAACCAGGATTACAGGAACATAAAATGTAGATGATGATAAAAGAAAACATACCGTTCAAGAACTTCTGGTTCTCGAGCACGTTGAGCAGGAAGGGAATGTTTGTCTTGACGCCGCGGATACGGAACTCTCGGAGCGCTCGGTTCATCTTAGCAGCCGATGCGGGCAGGTCTGAGGCGTGCGAGATTACCTGTTGTACGATAATGGACATTTCTTTTTAGGAAAGGTACCAAAATTAGGAAACCGCTTGCATATTATGTCATAAAAAGCTTCATCATCATCATCATCATCAGCCTTTGTACTGCAGGGCACCGGCCTACCCTCTAGAAGGGTGTTTGGGCGTTAGTCCACCACGCGTGCCCAATGCGGATTGGTAGACTTCACATACACATCAGAATTTCTTCTTCTGCATATGCAGGTTTCCTTACGATGTTTTCCTTCACCGTTTGAGAGCAGTCGGTAATACGTACATAAGTTAGAAAAACTCATTGTCCATGCGGATTCGAACCCGGACCTCATGATTGAGAGTCCATACCTCTCCGCATTGCGCCACCGAAGCTCATGTAAATAAAAAGCGTATACCTATGAAATTAATTATGTAACGGTGAAGGAAAACATCGTGAGGAAACCTGGATTATACTCTGAAGAAGATATTCCGATGCGTATGTGAAGTCTACCAATCCGCATTGGGCAGGCGTGGCGGACTAAAACGCCCGTACACCCTCCCATGTCCTGTGCCCTGCAGTGGGACGTGTATAGGCTGTGATGATGGTGAAACTGATACCAGTAGTGACATCCTTTTAAAACTGTGATACTGGCTAACTTACTTTGACAAGCAGCGAATCGTAGTATGGTGAAATGACAGCACCGGCGTAGGTAGATGCGCCGTCGAGACGAATGCCCATACCCTCGCCAGACCTATGTAAACAAAAAAAGTTTCATATTTTTACTACACAAACTAGCGACCCGACAGAAATACAAAATTACATTACAATATAAATGTAAGTAAGTAAGTAAGTAAGTTATAGCCTATAGAATCCCACTGCAGGGTAAAGGCCTCCGCTCACGAATAAGGGTGAGAGGGTGCCAAATGATAATAAATAGCTCTGCACATTTACATACATATACTCAAGCCACTATCCCACAGGGGTAGGCAGCGACTACGACTCGCCACACACTACAATTCTGACATACTTCTCTCACCTCAAACATTTCAGTGTTCGATCACGGACTTGAAAGAAATACAGACCGAATATTGCACTAAAAAGATGTGAAGAATGCAAGGTAATACAATCTCGTTTGTTCTACAAGGGACCTACACTCACACAGATGCACTAGCTCTAGGCGCAGGTGCTACAACTGGTGCTTCACTCATGATTAAACGAGGTTACGTCTGGTTCTTCTTTTATGTCTGTGTGTTCGTTATATTTTCTAAACTCCATTTAACATGCCAAAGGGAAATCGTCAGAAGAGAATGTATATTTATTTATAACATACCCACATACATACATACATAATCTCACGACCGTAATCCCTTATTTATTTCATCATCATCATCATCATCAGCCTATCATCGTCCACTGCTGAACATAGGCCTCTCCCAAGGCGCGCCACAAAACTCTGTCCTTGGCCTTCCTCATCCAGTCGCTCCCCGATACCCTTATTTATTTATTATCAGCTAAATTAATGCACTAGAACAATTCGTGTTTTTCCTGTGAAACTCTACTGTATCGATAGATCGCGCCGTGAATAAGGGTGCCTGAAAAAGTGACACCAAGAGATGTAATGGAGGATTAACTTTAATGAGCTTTTCTGCAACTGATAGTGAATAAAGTTCGACTCACCTAAACACCTCAATCCTGCCGGTGCTGGGTTGGAAGTTATTAGCCGGATCTTCAGTGGTCACCCTGCATTGTATGGCGTATCCATTCACACTGATCTTGTCCTGGGTGAGCCCCATCTCCGGCAGTGTCATACCTTCAGCGACTCGGATTTGCGACTGAACGAGATCTATGCCAGTTATCTCCTCTGTGACCGTGTGTTCTACTTGTAACCTGTTGACAAGTAGAATATTATTAATAAATTTTAGAACTATGTTACACAACCCCCGACACTCCATACAAAGATCTTCAATGCTTCAATGAGAAGTTTTCTGACAGCTAGTCAAACGTAGTTCAACATACCAGCGATAGATGGCGTTGACCAGAGAGGGGTCCGAAGACGAAAATTTTAAGCTAACAAGTAAACACAAATGCATGTCTATAATAATACAGTTAGACGCATCCGTTGACGAAATACAGAATATTTATATTTTGCTGCTACTTAAAAACACAAATTCTTGCAATTTTATCTGTATTTTATTATCTGCAAGTTTGCTCACCTCTGTCTCGACAACGACATCTATCGAGCCATTAGGAACTACTTTTTTAATGTCTTTCGGAAAATCCCTCATTACACTGTAATGGCACAGAGTACTAAATAGGTAATAGTAACAAAGGAGTCGGTTCATGGACCATCCTGCTAGCACGCTAGCTTTTTGCTCTGCTTCTCTAAGTTACCCTCGAAATGCGGGGTGAGGTGCGGTATCTGGAATGCTATTCACTAAGGTCGTCGTGTCTTGTATCATTAGATAGTTGCAACACAAACCTGGCATTGACTTCGATGAAGTAGAAGTTTCCTTTATCATCCAGAAGGAACTCGACGGTCCCCGCGTTCTCATAGCCCACGTGTCTAGCCAAGTGAACGGCACAGTCAGTCATTTTCTTTCGGATCTGCAAACAAACATTTATACGTAACTCATTATTACAACTTACTTACTTACTTGACATTGTGAAACGCTAAAGTATTGAGCATTGAGTAAAGGTCGGTCTTTTGATCAAGAGTTACTACAGCCCGAGTAGACCTAACCGTCTGGCGACGGGACAGGGCGAACTACGGCGCGAAAAGCGATTTTGGAATACACTAGTGTTTTCCCGCGACTTCGTCCGCACAAATTATATACCAGATTATTAAGTCAGATCATAAGCTATCAAACAAAAAAAGTTTTATCAAAATCGGTTCAGTCGTTTTTGCGTGATGCGCGAACAAACAAACAAACTAACAATTTTGTCAATAGATTTCGCTGCACGTCATTTAAATCGCGCTATCGAGTGTTATTTGAGTTTATATGAAGTGAACCGCAACTTTTTTATTCCTCACGATTTTTACGGTTCTATAATAGTTAAGATTGAGCTTTGTGTCCCTACTATTACGCACGCGTAGGCAGTGTATTAAAATAATAGATTACACACCGAGCTGGAAAGTAAGAAAGGTCTCAGATCTCATGCGATCTGAGGCTTTCTTATTTACTGCCCGAGGTTAGTATACGATTTTTCTCCTCGACGGAGGTGGAAGGCGGCCACTTCGTTTAGCGCAGCGCGACGAAAATTGACGCTTTCCGTCCGGAGGGGAGAAAAATCTCCTTTCGCGACGCAGTTCGCCCTGCCCCGTGGCCAGGAGTGGTATATTTGTAAGTAATACGTTGGACTCAGCAGAAGAAAATGTCAAAATTACAATGGAGATATGCATCTTTAAACTGCAGATTTTTCTGTCAAAAATCGCACTCCTGGAGTATGCTTTTCGAAAGTCAAATCAGCAGTAGAAAGAAGCATATTTACATAATAATTTTGACATTTGCTACTGCTGAGTTCAACGTATGACTTTCAAAAATACAGACTGCTACTAAGGAAATAATTAAACGTCAGGGTAGAGAGAAACAGTCCTGTTACACCTGCTACTAGCCCCGACCTAAAAAATCGTAGGTATTACGATCTAAGCCGTATATATAATAAAGACCTAGCCTCGTTACCGAAAGTGAACAATGAATGCTTCAATACTGAGGCTCTACTACGCGAACTAGTGTGCTAGCTTTCTAAGCGGAACATTGCATTGTCGATGCTAAAACCTCCAGGCCAAGGCAGGTCAAACAACATGACTTACTGTCATGTAATCTTTTAGATATTTCTTACAAATATAATAGTAAGTAGATGACGCATACCTCAGGGTCTAATCTAGGCGCAGGGGCGATCTCGACGACTTTCTGGTGCCGTCTTTGTACGGAGCAATCACGCTCGTATAGATGAACCACATTCCCTGCCTTGTCACCTGTCAACAAAGAAATACAATATAATTACAATTAAACGCTTCTACATTAACCGCTTACCTATCTCGAATCTGTAGACAATTTTACTGAGCAGTCACCTGACCACACATCGATCAGTGACACATAATGACAAGACGTTGACCATACTTTAACCAGATATCATCCACACATCCACCACACTCACAAAACAGCTGAAATTCGATGTACCTCGGTCTCTCTAAGAACTGTTTATTGAACAAATATTGGACGCCGTAAGCTCCCGGCGCTTCAGAAGAGACCGCTAGCGACGGTGCAATATCGGTTGCCCACTTCTGACAAGGTACTATTTATTTAGTGTTCACAATTTGAAGTCGACACGATAAGAAGAAGAAGAAGAGACCTAGACGCAACGTCGATGCGTGGTGGACGCATCGACAAGATGTCGACTACATATGGATCTGTGGTTGACCACACATTGACCAGTAGTCGATAACACATAGACCAGATTTCGTCCACACATCGACCAAACTCACCCAAAATCGATATTCTTCTGTCTATATAAGACCCGCTCATTCAGCATAGACCCGTCGCCGAACGCTCCTTGCGTTAAAGACGATGCAATCTCAAATTTACAATAAGTCTACCGCACAACGTCAATCAGCAGCTGACCACATATCGACCAGACGTAGATCAAACATTGACCAGATATGATCCACACACACTCACCCAACAGCCTCACCTCGAAATGCCTCAGCCTCTCTATGAACCGCTCAATGACATAGACCTATTGCCGAACGCTCCCAGCGCTTCAGACGATGCAATGTCTAAGTTAAAGATAACTCTATCGCACCATGCACTGTGGTTGACCACAAATTGACCAGATATCATCCACACACACTCACCTAAGAGTTGCATCTCAATATGTCTCGGCCTCTCTATGAACCGCTCGATGAACATAGACCCGTTGCCGAATGTTCCCAGCTCTTCAGACAATGCAATCTCTAAGTTTTAGATAAGTCTACCGCATCACATCAATCAGCCGCTGACCACATCTCGACCAGACGTAGACCGAACATTGACTAGACATTGACCACACTCACCCAACAGCTGCACCTCAATATGCCTCGGCCTCTCAATGAACCGCTCGATGAACATAGACCCGTTGCCGAACGCTCCCAGCGCCTCGGACGATGCTCGCTCGAAGCTGGACTCCACTTCGCTCATCTCCTTTACAACTCGCATTCCTCGGCCACCGCCTCCATACGCAGCCTGGGGATTAGATGCAACTGACTACAACACATATACGAATTTGATATTATATTACAGCACATATACGAACAATTATGATTACGAGATAAAGATTTAGATTGAATCAAAGAGAACAAGGAATATACATTTTACCTTGAATATGACAGGTAGGCCGTGTTGTTTGCAGAATTCGACGGCTTCTTCTTTTGTAGTCACCGGTCCGTCTGTACCGGGCACGATTGGTACCTCTGTGAAGTTAAATTATTGATTACTTGTAAGCTAAAGGAAAATAAAACTGTTGGTGCTATTTCTAGTTCTTATTACGAGTACACATCGGCCGCCACGGCTAGGTCGCGGAGGCCAGTGAATTCTGGGATATTCAAGGCATCACTTAGTCTTTGAGCGTCTGCGCTTACCCTCTGATCGACCAACATGGCCGTCACTAAGCGATCGCTTGGAAATAACATAAATCACTGCCCGCAGCGACTTAGCCGTGGGGGCCCATTCGCTCAGTACGTAGGCAGTCTTAAAGAACAGATTTAGGGTTAGAAACTTTGCTATACTAGGTGATTTTGTAAACAATTTCCAAATTGTCAGGGGTGGTTCAGAACAACATTTATTAAGAGAGCAAACCTGAAATAGCAAAAAGAAAAAAAATCTGCTGGTCCATACTAAACTGCGATGCCTACTCGACTCAAATGTATGAAACTCCTAAAGTAAAAGTTCAGTTTCATGGTCTGAATCACTCATGAAAATTAAGAAATGGATCCAAAAATAACCTAGTATACAACTACAAATTGTTTTAAGCTTACAGTTGTGGCTGGCTCATTTCTAGAACAACATGAAAACATTGCTTAATCTAGCAGCTTTTTTTACATTTCGAAATAAGTAATAAAAAAATGTAAATTACTAGCTTCGATGGCAGCTTTCCTGGCGGCGACTTTGTCACCCATCTGCTGGACCACCGACGGCGATGGCCCGATGAACCGGATTCCAGCATTTATGATAGCCTGGGCAAAGTCCGATCTGCGTGCAAAGAAGAATAGAATGTAAGCATTGAACTATTATCCACCCTATAAACATTTTCTTTGCGATGGTCGATGTTTCTGGTCCGCAATAAATGATGATTAAGAGCAGGGACCGAAACCGGTATCGATAATACCGGTATTTTTTGGTTACAACCAAAATTTTTTTTACAGGTAATTTTAAAGGTAACCTTAAGGGTATATTTTCGTTTGTGACGTCATCACTTGCTGTCAATTTTCAATAAAAAATGTTGATAATGTTTTGTAAGTTTTCCGTGACCTTTTGTTTGAGCTCCCACATCGATAAGAAAAGTGTTAAGTATTTTTTGTGAAGAATACCTAGGTAGTAGGTAGGTTTTTTTTCACACAATAAGAAATTCATTACTTAACTAAAACATTTTAAATTAACCAAAGTGGGAAGTTTCGGTTAATTTAAAGTGTAACCTACATACATACCACTTTTTTCAAACTAAATACGATCATCACTGTGGGCAAAAAATTTGTGTACAAAAATTATGATTTCACAATATGTAGAGTAACGGAATATGCCTACATAACTAATTAAATTTATTAAACACGTATTTTTTTAAATATTTTTATAGTTTCAAAATTACACATGTGATATTTTTTACTAACCGACAAGGAGGAGATTCTATGATATATATACCGCCGGTATTCTAATTTTGAACATACTGAAAAAAAAATCACCGACATTTTCGTCAATTCGGTATGTCAAGTTTTTTTTGGGAGGACAAAATGGAAAACCATTTCGAGATAATTGTCTCAATAACAATATTTTATATGTCAGAATATTTAAAATGAAAGGATTAAACTAAATATCAACTTAAAATAACTGGTCATTCAGAAAAAATATGTTCAATGTGTCAGAATTTGACATTTCATGTTGCCGTTTCTGTTTCCAACATGGAGTAAGAAAGAGAAGGCAGGTAATTTTTATTTTTTAAATTAAATTTTTAAACAACTAAATTAACAACGTGGAGTTCGAATAATTTTTTCGAGCCCACTTTTGCCATTTACAGATAAACTTCATGAATTGAAAAAAAAAATGTTTCTTATAATGATATCTTCTATCCGTAAAAAATATAAAATAAAGACAAAAAAATGCTTGACATACCGAATAATTGTGTGAATAATATAGTAGATTACACACCGAGGGCAGGAAAGTAAGAAAGGTCTCAGATGTCATTTGATTGCTGACCGAGGTGAAGCCGAGGTCAACAAACATGTGATCTGAGGCTTTCTTATTTACTGCCCGAGGTTAGTTTACTATTTTTCTCCTCGACGGAGGTGGAAAGCGGCAACTTCGTTTAGCGCAGCGGGAAGAAAATTTACGCTTTTCGTCCGGAGGGGAGAAAACAACATTTTCTATGTTAGAGATTTTAAAATGAAAGGATTACGGATATTTTTTTAAAAATATAAGGTCGTTTTCGACCAGGAGTGCGATTTTCGAATCTCATTCGGTTAGCTCAGCAGTTGTAAATGTCAAAATTACTATGGAGATTTGCATCTTCCTACTGCTGATGCGACTTTCAAAAATCATTCTTCAGCAGTGCTATTTTTGAAAGTCAAATCAGCAGTAGGAAGATGCATATCTCCGTAGTAATCTCCATAGTAATTTTGACATTTTCAACTGCTGAGCTCAGCGAATGAGATTCAAAAATCGCACTCCAGGGCCCTATTCAATAAACGCGACAATTACAGGTGAAAGGCGACAGGCGAAAATTCGACAATTATTTACAGTTCAATAAAAATGTACATTGACAAAATTGTCAAGAGCATTGAGTTCTGCTTACGTAGGTCGTGGGTTCGATTCCCACGGGGGACACCTAGTGACATGTCACTTTGTGCATTTTTCCCCAGTTTGTTAGGATATTACAGGCTGAATCACATGATTCCATGCTTCGGATGGCACGTTAGGCCGTTGATCCCGGCTACTATCTTTGGTTAGGTACATAAAAACCACGTCAGAGGCCCGTAAGGCGGTCTGAAAAAAACTCTGATACCAGGGCTTGCTGCCCACACGTTAAGAAGAAGTGTTTAATAAAACAAATACTTATGTCAAGTTTTTCTGGACAAATTGTCATTACGTCTATTCTATTTTTATTAAATGGCGTTTCCTTGTTAGATTTCGCCAGTGTCAAGTGTTGAAGATATATTTATTAGATATTGTACGGTAATAGGATATGGCGATTTCAAAACCCCGTTTTTAAACAAAAACACACACTTGAAACCACCATAAAACGGCGGAGCCACTTGGGCAATCAAATAGGAAGCCACGTCTACTTGTTACCTCCTTAGCCACGCGACTCCTCTGTCACATGTCACCTGTCAGGAGAAAAATTATTGAACAGAAATATGTCAAATTGTCGCTACAATCCGACAAATTTCTTTTCTCAAACATGCTTGGAAATTTGAGCATTATGTTGACAACCTTCTTCGAAATAAATCGAAATTGCTGTACTATGCGAGCAGTGGCCGGCAATAGTTGTATGAAAATCTATATCTGTCGTAGTTTAGCGGCCAAATAAATTACATAGTAAACATATATTATGTCGTGTAATTTAAAAATGGAACGATCTTTTACTCCGAAACATGGCAACCAAGGAGGTAACTTATCAAAGGTTTGGTTTAAATTTTGAACTGGCTTGCAAATAAAAAGCTTTATAATGAAAAAAAACGAATGGACACTTTAACCACAGATAAGTTATAAGTTACTAGCTTTATCGCAGGAAAAATTATTGTTGTTCGTCATTGATTTTGAAAAGTTGATTAATTTTCATTTCCGCGCATTCATAATTCATAATTCATAATATTTATTGCATAATCATAATAATAACATAATAGCATTGTTTGAGAAAAGCACTATACAAGCCTTGGCCACAACTAGGCATTGATGGACTTACGTATGTGTGCCTTGGCTTCGCCTCGGCCCACATTTACACGTTCGTCCATCGATGCGTCTTTTGCTGGCCACTGCAGTAATGTACTATAATTTTCCACCATGACATTTTGACGAAATTATCCGATTTTCCACCTGTAATTGTCACGCTTATTGTCACGTTTATTAAACCGGGCCCTGTAAACTCCTCGGTAAATTTGAAAAGTACATAAAATAACTGGCCGATAAGAAAAATAAAATTATAATGTCAGAATTTGACATTTTATGTTGCCGTTTCTGTTTCCAGCTTCGAAGTAGAAAAAGAAGGAAGGTGTCTTTTTAGATTAGCAAAGTTTTTTCTACATGAGTTCGAATGATTTTCTTGTGACCACTTTTGCATTTAGAGATTACCGTTCAAATTCATTTAAAAATGTATTTGTATTGATAAACTAGCTAGCTTTTACGGTTCGCTTTCATTGCAACAAACTATCTTTCATAAAAATACTTATTTTATAACTATCTCCCATAATCTGTATATTCTTCTGTCTAGCCCCACACCAAGAAATGGTGGTAGGGCAAAAAATCTCGAGAGAAATATATCTCAAGACAATAATTATATTACTACTATTGTATTGTATGGTATATTCAAAGTGAATTTACGCTATGGTATGGTGCTAAGGGACCCTCCGTACGTGAGTCCGACTCACATTTGGCCGGTTTTCTTTAAATATAGTAGTTTACTTAACAAAATTTTAAAAATATTGCTTTTATGACTAGTGGAGAAAAGTTAGCCGTGGAATTTAAATATTCCCATTGTTTTGGCAGACGTGCCTAAACCACTGAACCGATTTTGATGGTTGAGATGTCATTCGACTGCAATTTAAGTCTGTGATTGAGTCATAATTGCAAACATGACGTGGATGTACATTGAAGATATTTATAAAAATTTTAATTGGTGGTGTTTGGAATAGGTACCTACGTAATGGAATACATTGAGACCATTTTTAGAATTTTTGTCTGTTTGTTTGTGCACACCAGGGATGTTGTATTAAGAATGGATGACTTTTTTTTAAAACGAAATAACTATGGCCTCATTTTTCTCATTCTTGGTTATGGTATAGTTTCCTTTGAAAAAAAAAGACAAACATAGATAAATGTCACCGTCCTCAACGTCAAAGTGTAAGTTTCTGAGTCATTGTGATATCCAGCGTGATACCAACGTGGTTGTGTTATTTTGTGTGAAATCATATACGAGTTTGGCATTAATTTCGAAAATAAATATTGAGTGCATGTTATATACGCACAATGGCATGTGTGGTCACTGGATGCACTAGCAGAATGGGAGTTTTAAAAGAAGATAATCAGAGGATATCTTTCCATCGGTAAGTAATCGACTACTGTTTTTAAGGTGTTGAAATGAAATAATTCATTCAGAGTAAAGCTTTTTTCATTGTGAATGTGTTACCTAATGTGGAGTATCATTTCAACCTGTTTTATTTACCGAAATTATAAACTAAAATCATAAATTCGTTTGCACTGACAGTTTATGTACTCTATTTTATGCCAATAGTGTTGACCCACGACGACGACTTAATTATCGACAATTGCACACGGTGTACCAAAATCTGATGGCAAATAAGGAAATAAAATTTTAGAGTAAGCAACGCTGGGGTAATTGGATTACGGCCCTTTTCACACTACGACTTTTTGCAGCGCTTCTGCATCGATTCAGTCGCGATGCAGCATCGATGCAAACGCGATACAGCCACAATACAGCCTCGACTGAAAACATTCGTAATATTTGATCAGTCATTCGTTGCCAATCTTTGTCGCAATGCACACGCGCGTTTGATTCGATACAAACGCCATCGCATCGCTACAGACACGATTAATAACCGCGCATTTATAATTATCGCTGCAAAAAGTCGCAGTTTGTGAAGGGCCTACTTAGACTAGACAGACGACAGTTTGGCATTACCATGTGGAATAAATAAATATTTTTTTTACTTTTTTATGCCATGAGAGATTCTGGTAGACCTAGTTATACAAAATTGTTACATCTTTGTCATTACATTAATTTGATACTATTATTTTGCAGACGGACGGTTCCAAGGCATTCCAGACCTTCCAGACCGGAATTGGTTGAGCCGTCAACATCCAAGGAGAGTGTTCAGGAAGACACCAAGTTGAGATTAATACCAAATAAATACTAAGTCTATATAGGGTGTAAGGAAAGCATCATTAACCTTTAAACTACATACTCTACCCATCAAACTGAACAATTTTTGTATGGGAGCAAACTGTTAGAACAAAAAAAAATAAGCTGTCTCATAAATTTGAGTCGGGTAGGTATTGTAGTTTAGTATGGAACAGCCTGATTATGGTTTATGGTTGTAGTTTAAAGGTTAATGATACTTTTCCTTTCCTTTATGCCTTATGCCATTCCTGCATAGCTGCTGGTTTCATCAGTAAATAAAATAAAAAGTTAAATGGTGCCTTTTTTATTTATACATAAAGTCTACTACTACTCTTTATGTGCTATTTTCTTCGTAACTGTCACATTTTTGACATAAACTGCTTGAGTATGACAACAAATTTTATATAAACAAACACTAGTGTTTACCCGCGAATTAGTCCGCACAAATTAGGTATATATCAAATTTTAAGTCAGATCATAAGCTATCAAACAAAAAAAGTTTCATCAAAATCA
Organism: Agonopterix heracliana; assembly: GCA_963693445.1. Classification (NCBI taxonomy): domain Eukaryota; kingdom Metazoa; phylum Arthropoda; class Insecta; order Lepidoptera; family Depressariidae; genus Agonopterix; species Agonopterix heracliana. The sequence goes on along the minus strand of OY856324.1, from coordinate 4,225,134 downwards.
GTTCAGTAGTTTTTGCGTGATGCGCGAACAAACAAACAAACAAACACACAATCAAACAGACGGACAATATTTCTAAAAAAGGTTGATATCTTCAATGTACAGACAGACACATTTCAGTTAGTACAGTTTTGTAATAGTTTAGATTTATCATAATTTATTAGGTATATTAGTTTCTCTTTTCTTCACTTTTACGTTTAAACTTTGATTTAGATTTTTATCGATAATGTTATCGATAGGAGTAATTGAAGTGACATGAACAACTCTAGTTCGTATATACATAATTATATCAAGTTTCTATAGATAATCGGTCTCATTGGCACGAAAGGTGACATAGACAAAAGTCTATCCAACCCTTTATTCATATGGAATTTTTTTAACGTAAAAAAGAGAAAATCCGATGCAAATGTTTCGTCTTAAAAAAAAGTATTCCAGTTCTGATACTTCTTCCTAGGTGCACACGTTATTTTAAAACTACTGAACAGATTTGGATTTCACGAAAGCATACGGCTAAGTTTGGTTTGGATTGGCATCAAACTAGTACCTACCTAAGTAATAAAATCTTTTCTGTTCAATTATTCATTGAAATTGGTAGGAAGCAAGTTTTTAGTTGTTTTGATATTATTTGCAGTGATTTAATTTCAGAAGTAAATAAAAATTGCATGATTTTCTTATCAAGAATTTTATACTACGTAGGTAATTTAATCTTCTTGCTTAGAATTTATTTGAAACTGTGCGCGACTGTATTGGTAATTGTATATTGAAAAGCCGACCAAAGAGAATGGTCATAGATTTGGTATAAGCTACTTAGACGACACTGACATAATTGAAGTCATTTCAATTTGATTGAACAATATGACAAAAATTATTACCTAGTACCTACCTAAGTAATAAAATCTTTTCTGTTCAATTATTCATTGAAATTGGTAGGAAGCAAGTTTTTAGTTGTTTTGATATTATTTGCAGTGATTTAATTTCAGAAGTAAATAAAAATTGCATGATTTTCTTATCAAGAATTTTATACTACGTAGGTAATTTAATCTTCTTGCTTAGAATTTATTTGAAACTGTGCGCGACTGTATTGGTAATTGTATATTGAAAAGCCGACCAAAGAGAATGGTCATAGATTTGGTATAAGCTACTTAGACGACACTGACATAATTGAAGTCATTTCAATTTGATTGAACAATATGACAAAAATTATCCTAGAATTCGTTAAATTTTATTGGAATACAACATAATTTTAGCTTTAGAAAAATACAAATAATGAATTATTCCATTCAATTACCTTTGTGTTTCAGTCATCCACAGACGGATCGAGAAAAAAATTGTCGCAAATTATTTTTAAAACATTTGACGCGGACGTGCTCCAGTAACGGCATTTCGCCGTACAATGAAAAAAATCAGAAACAAGGATAATTTTGCAGTTGTCACAGGATGTCAAAAGCTTGAATTTGTTCGCCATTTTGTATGGTAATCACAATATTTGATTTTAAATAATATGTTTTCAAAAATATTAGTGTTTCAGACTGGTATTTCAAAAAATCGATTCATTATGTTTTTTAAATTTATATAAACTTTCTTTTTACGTAAACTGTAAATTCAACCGTGTAACGTAACCCTTCTAAAAATGTTCCTAAAGTAACCCCATTTTTAGCAATATTTCGACGAACAGTGTCCGGATTTTATGCGATTACTAAAATAAATTATATGAAACATACAAAAAAACGATTCATTACATTTTTAAGTAAAGGCAGTTCTTTCATAATAAATATAAAACACTGGATATGCAATAGCATATCACTGTAAACAATGTTCCTAAAAGTAGGGGTTTTAGAAAATATACCCTTAATATCATTCTACTAATGGTCCGCGTACACATTAATTGTTTGAATTAAAAATTGAATCTTCCTAAATATAATAAGTATTCAGTTTTTTGAGTAAGTACCTCGTTACTAAATACAAATTAAATTAACTGTAATAACAAACTTAAACTCAAACGTGAACATAAACTTAACCATTTTATGATTTTGGGTTCAATAAAATGTAAATAACCATCTCCTTTATTATCTCAACCTGTCCAATGGTGTAGTAACACCAAAAATAGTGCGCGCGTCGCTCGTCGGATGCTCCAACATATTTGCGTCACCCGCTACACCAACGACGTTGTTGAATCAATTTCGTACTTTTGATTAGCAGAAATTAAAATTCATTTTTCGGTGTTATTAAAAACACGCGCATTTTTTGCCGCTCCGTCTGCGCCGACCTTTACCCACTCTCTTTCTATTGAAGGTCATATTTAGGTTACCGGTATTAAAATCGGTTGTTACTTCGATAAAGGTAACATTTAAATAAAGGTTACCGAAAATTTTCGGTCCCTGATTAAGAGGATAGACGGTCTGAAATGTTAATTTGGAGAATAGGTCACTTTTCCGACTGTTTACTTATTTGTCCGATCCGCCCCACCCATACGCCCCACCGACTAGAGTACGAAAGAGACAACTGCAGCTCGAAACGATTTTATCTACATAAAATTGACGAAAAAAGCATTTCGTATTCCCCTGTTTTCTCCTCCAAAACTAAACCGATTTTAATAATTCTTTCAAGAATAATATGAGAAAGACTTAGGCCATGTCTGTACGTTTTGCTTTTTTTGTTTATATTAGTCAAATTTGTTTAATGGATGTCTGAAAATGGAAATCACGAAAAAAATGGCTGTCCCATACATTTCGCTCGAGTAGTTTAGCAGTTTTGTATGGACCAGCTGATTTTTTTCGCGATTTCGATGTTGTCCCATAGATAAAGTTGTTTAGTTTGACGGTCTGAAGTATCATAAAACCGACAATTGCAGGAACACACTCCCGTTTAATTTCCAGCCAAGAATGATTGTTCGATTGTTTATATTCTAGGGCAAAGTCCGAAGTCGTTTTTAAAGAATTTGATAAAGGCATTAATAGCGTATGATTATTACTTATCGAAAGAGGTGTGTTCAAATAATTATCGGACTGTATGTTTGTAGTGGAGATAAGACAGAGCAATAACTACATCCAGTTTTGTCAAGACCGTGTCGTTGCTAATAATTGTCTTTAAAAAGTTTATCGCACGATTCTCACGCGTCTTGTTTTACCAAACAATTTGGCAATATATTTCGATTCTTACACTTGAAGTTGTTTTATAAATATTTTCGCCATTTCATCATAGGACTTGCATCAGATACTGTTTATCAAACACTGTAAAGCTCGACCAGAAATATAAAAAACCTCGCCATGTTGCGGAAAATCATTGGAACTAATTTTTGTACTTGGAATTCTGTCATTAAAGGTTATAGTCGATTGCAGCGCCCCCAAACCAGCTTTTTTATATTCCTGGTCAGGCTTTAATTGTATTTGTTGATATTAGTGATACAAACCGATAAAACCGTCATGCTTGCTCGCTTTTTCATACGCAAAGTAACAAAGACAGAGGTAAGTACGTCTTTCCTTTTTCTCGGAGGTGACCAACTAGGCCCACTGCATAGGCGAGATACCTAATTATTGATTAGACATTCATCGGTCATTTCAATAATGACCTATGCAGTGGGTCTAGTAGCCCTTGATCACCTCCGAGAAAAAAGGAAAGACGTACTTACCTCTGTCTTTGTTACTTTGCGTATGAAAAAGCGAGCAAGCATGACGGTTTTATCGGTTTGTATCGGTACTAATCAACTAAAAAAAAAAGAATAACAAAAAATATAAGCATAAACATATGCTCACGACAAAATTCCCCGAGGTGGTAGTCAGAATTATTCTGAAACTTCAGAACATCCACGTTCATTAGTAGTACCGAAACTCTGCCCAGTGTGACGGGGAGTAAGCGCGTCGCCACTTGTAATGGCCAGTGGGTACAATACATGCCTCATGCATGCAGGTTTCCTCACGATGTTTTCCTTCACCGAAAAGCGAGTGTTACAAATCGTACATATGAGTCAGGACATATTGAAGGCGGGCCAATACAAAAAACATGATTAGTATTGGCCCGCCGTCGGTCGCCATCGGTCAATGTACCGCCATCACTGGACCACCACGGCTTCCCACTGGACCGTGCTGGCTTCACCAAAAATATGCCCATAAAAATATCTAATCAGAATTTTCTCACATACCTTTCAGATAGCAATCCATATCCAGGGTGAATGGCGTCAACATTATTCTCCTTGGCAACTCTTATGATCTCTGGAATGCTGAGGTAAGCTTCTACTGGAGGCAAGCCTTTGCCCACCAAGTATGACTCGTCTGCTTTTTGTCTGTAAGGAATAATATATTATATTACAATGCAATAATATACAATTTGAATAAATCATAGTAGCGAATTTGAATAACGGAATTAATTTAGTAGTTTGTAAAGGAGAAAGGTTGAATGGTAATTTTAAATGGCACAAGGTTTTTTTAAATGTAAGGTTTTAATTAGTTTACGGAGTGTAAGGCTACCTTTCCACCAGAGATGTGCGAGGTAGCAAGGCGGTGAGCGAGGGAAAAATCGACCAATGAGAGTGCTTCAATTTCGAGGGATCGAGCGTGCGCGCTATTGGCGGATTGTTTCCTCGCTCACCGCCTCGCTACCTCGCACATCTCTGGTGGAAACGCAGCCTAAACTGTAGGGTTTGGTGTTACAACTTTCCTTATTGCCCATGATGAACTACGGCGAGCAATCTCATTTTAAGACCTAGTGTTGTAAGACGTGACAATTCCACACGAGAAGAAGAAGAAGAAGAAGACCTAGTAATTTACATCATCATCATCATCATTGGTTTATTTACGTTCCACTGCAGGGTACAGGCCGTCCCTCAAGAAGGGTGTATGGGCATTAGTCCACCACGCGTGCCCAATGCGGATTGGTAGACTTCATAAACGTATCAAAATGTATTCTTCAGCGTATGCACGTTTTCTCACGATGTTTTCCTTCACAGTTTGAGAGCAGCCTGTACTACGTACATAAGTTAGAAAACCTCAGTGGTAAATGGCATTTCGTCCGTATGGATTCGAACCCGGAACTCATGATTGACTGTCCATACCTCCGCAACGACGCGACTAACATCTAAATCGCGACAAAAATATCAGCTGTCCCATACAGTCGAGTAGGTTTGCAGTTTTCTGTTGATGGATTGATTGAAAGTAGCAAAATATACCTGTGCATCTGTAGCTTGTCCTGTTCGCTGTAAACGGCGACAGAACGTATGCCCAGCTCGGTGCATGCTCGGAACACTCTGATTGCGATCTCCCCTCGATTCGCCACCAGCACGCTTCTGATGGGCTTGTATTCGACTGCCTTTGAGTCCTGGAAATTCGATTAAATTTTTAAAGTATTTTTCCTGATATTTACGGTCGTCCCGTTATTGGATTGGTAACAGTACCGAAATATCCGGAACAAACGCGATGAGAATCTGCTAAGAATATGTAACTTTTAATACCCTTTTAGAGATTGTTGTATGTAATGCACTAGCAAGAGTTGTTGGATTGGAAAAACTGACTTTTAATGACTACCATTCTTACCCACGACTTTAGAATAAATAAAAGTATTATACAGGGTCCAACTTAATATGCTGACGCTTTTTTAAGTGGATGATCAGACCATCAAATTGAACAACTTTCTCTATGGCACCAACATCGAAACCGGAAAAAAAAAATCTGCAGTCCCATATATTTGGCTAGAGTAGGTTTGCAGTTTTGTATCGAGCGGTAGATTTTTTTTCGCGATTTCGATGTTGGTACCATACCATAGAGAAAGTTGTTAAATTTGATGGTCTGATCATCCACTTAAAAAAGTGTCAGCATAATTATTAAGAAGGACCCTATATGTCCATCTTCACGAGGGCATCAGCGGCCGTAGCATAGCATTGTGATATAGCGCTATCGTCCCTTAGCTCTCTTTGATAATAGCGTTATCACGTGCATCATGGTACGGCCGCTGCATTCCAAGTTTATTTACGAGCTAGTTTATACAACTACGTGATGAAGGATTCAGATTACTCAGGATTAAAAATTCGTAATGGGATTGAAGTATAGATTTAAAAGATAAAAAATAGCATGACTATCGGATTAACGTTATCTATTAGACAAACTTATCTCACGTTTATCTATTTACCCACTAATAATTTTAATTATTCAGAGTATTGTTTGTTTTTCAACGCTATGTGAATGACCACAGGGAGTCATCATCATCAGCATCTCAGCCGATAGACGTCCACTGCTGGACAATGGACATACTGCCTCCCCTGCAGATCGCCACGACCTCATCCAACATGTTCCCGACGGAGCCTCAAGATCTTCTTCTTTATCGAGTGGGCTGCAAGCCCTGGTGTCAGAGTTTATTCAAACCGCCTTAGGCCTCTGACGTGGTTTTTATGTAACGACTACTACCACCAGTGATAGTAGCCGGGACCAACAGCTTAACGTGCCATCCGAAGCACGGAATCATCTTTCTTTTCAGACAATCAGGTGACTCAGTCTGCAATGTCCTAACCAACTGGGGAAAAATGCACAAAGTGACATTTCACTAGGTGCCCCCCGTGGGAATCGAACCCACGACCTCCGTGTCAAGAGCCCAATGCTCTTAACCATTAGACCACGGAGGCAGTTAGGAGCCTCAAGATAATTGACTATTCTGTCTAATGGACAACATTTAATTTATTTCATCACCAATTTTTATGAATAAATGAAAAATATATTTTCCGTAACATATTTTCAGATCACATGAGATCTGAGAGCTTTCTTAATTTCCTGCCCTCGGTGTGTAATCTACTATAAAATACGCGATACGTATTTTTGTATTTTATTTATTATTTATTTTAACACTTTATTTTACACACGGAAATATAGATGAATACAGCATATTAGACAACAAAGGGCGAGCTTACTTCTTTTTTTTTTACGAATTTTTGAATGTTTCTTAAATTGGCAGCGGCATTATGGCCATTGTTACATTGGCCGGATATGATGATGAAAGTTGATTAGGGCTGAGATTCAGAGACGCTTTGTAAGTCATAGTTCGAACTCCCGTATGTCAAAATCCATACATTTCTACCCTACTTAGCTCTAACTAACACTAAAAAAATTTCTCTGAATCTCGGCCTAAGACAGTGATATGTAAAGAAATGTCAAATGATGCTAAGAATCAGATTCAGGCAAAGGAAATGCACCCCATTCCGATGTAAAATTTATTTTTTAAATAACACGAGAAACAATGAATGGAAAAATCTATTCATATAATCTCCCAATGGTTTTTGAATTCTGGTACATTTAAATGTTTAATTAAATGTTGTCCATTATGCAACTAATTTCTATTGTGGTAAACAGAACTGGGGCCCTGGACTAAGTGATATTCTATTGGCGTTGACGCTAGTAGAAAATTCATTCAGACATTGGCGATCGAAACATTTTGACGTTAGCTTTCGTCACCATACGTAAAGTCCATTCAATTTTATGTTTTCTACTGTCGACAAAACTCATTGGTCGTTAACGCTAATCAAAAGATACTTTGTCTAGGGGCCCAGGGATTCCAAACTTCTTGGGGCCCAGATACTAACCGTAGCGGCTGTCCGGCTCTTCGCAGAACTCCATGCTTGAAACTGCGATGCGGACGCGCGCAAAGCAAACCTAGCCTTGAGAATTTGCATTTTCACCTAGATAATAAATAAAACTTAACTAAAAATAAGTACAAGCTTAAATAATCTAAGATTAATATGACGCTTGTACCTATTTATATCATTTTACTTATTTTTTATTTCAAAAATTGACTAGATTGTTAACTTCGTTTCGAATTGTGCTTTGTTTATTATCTGAAACAAAAAAAACAGCAGTTTAGCACAATCACTAAAATTCATGTGTCCGGAAATAAGTAATTTTTTTAAAAGTATTTCTGTAGAGAAGGAATTGGACTTTAAAAAAATAACGTGTTAATGTGAAATAATAAAATACAATTGATACTAAGAAAGTCTAGTAAATATTATACACTTACATAAAATTATATAGGTACACAATAACTTAATTATACAGTTAGTACCTTAGATCAAAATAAAATGAATGGATAGGCCTGAAGTGCGGTAAGTTGAAGCACACTACTGGTGCACTTGGTCCATACAAACTAGCGCCATTATCTGTCAAATCTAGGGCACTTGCATACAAGTGACAAGTAAACCTTTCATTTGTTTTGCCTCATTTTTCTGGTTTGAAATGTTTGCGTAAGGGCCTATCCATTAATTTTATTTTGATCGAAGGTTAGTACAGAGTACCTACTATTATTTATTCCGTGTTAGTAATTAGTATCTACTAATAAATTCGTACCTATTCAAGGTATTCTCCAGTATTTAGCATCACGATTTTTAGAAGAATTGAAAAGAAAATTAACTGTATACATGTAGCATTATTTATATGAACACCTATACAAGGTGTAACAAAAAATCCTGGTAAAACATGAGGGGGTGCTTCAGAGCATCAAACTAAATAACTTTCACTATGGAGCGGACTTCGAAATCGCGAATAAATAATAATAAAATTTTGTTACAGATGTCTTTTGGGGTAGTCAGAAAAATTACTCACATATATAAGTAAGTATATCATTTTGAAAGTTTCATGATAAATGAGAGTCAATTGGCCTACATAAAGTGTAAAACAATATAAAAATTTATCATAATGGTCTTAAAAGAAATATTATCACTTTATCTAATCACTAAATTAAAACAAGTCACGCAGATTGCCAGTGCAAATAACCGACGCGACCTGTTTGACTTTGACAATATCCCCTTTGACTTAGTTTGTTTTTACTATAACTATAACTTATGTATCAGAATGGCATAACGTGACATAAATTACATTATCTAAACTCTAAACTATTATAAAACTGTAACAGAAGTGTGTCTGTACATACAAGAAGAAAAAGATGATGGTTTTTAGGTGTCCCTGACTCCAAATCAACTTTTTTTAGAATGTTTTTCTGTCTGTTTGTTTGTAACAGCGTCACGCAAAAACTACTGAACCGATTTTGATGAAACTTGTTTTGTTTGATAGCTTAATTTATGATTTGACTTCTAAGTTCTAAACTTGGTAAGTAAGTATTTAATTTGTGCGCGGGACGAAATCGCGGGTAAACTACTTATAAGATCAAAAATTTTATTGTAACCAATTAATCAATAATAGTTTATTGCACACCAACACAGAACATTCATTTGAATAAAGATAAAAAGTTACAAGCCGATAACCGATATTTTTAACTGAATTTTATGATATTAAAGTTTAAAACAAAACACCTGCTAGCACTATTTTTTTTCATTTGGTGTTCCACAAATAGATAGAACTAAGATAAAAGGTTAATTATACTAACTAGGTGATTTTTCTGTAAACATGTAACTAATAACATAATTTAATATTAATGGGTTAACTGATGAATAAACAGTTCACGTGATGTAAGGATCGCATGATATTTAAGTGCTTAGTAGTGAACGTTTCAGGCCACGATACAACCTTCAAAATAGTAACTGATGGCTCATTAAAGTGACAAGGGGTGCTGTCAAAAGTGACAAGGGGTGCTGTCAAAAGTGACAGCGGATGATGTCAAAGTGACAACATATGTCAACATTGACAGATAACAAATACCTAATGACAAAAGTGACAGGCGATTACCGAAAACACTTTTGTCGCTCTTCCAATCTGTCGCACTTCCGTGATTCGAGCATATGTCGCACTTCCGTGATTCGAAATTTCGAGATGTCGCACTTCCATGCTTCGTACATTCGAAATGTCGCACTTCCGTGCTTCGCACTTTCGAAATGTCGCACTTCCGTGCTTCGCACTTTCGAAATGTCGCACTTCCGTGATTCGCTCTTTGATGATGTCGCACTTCCGTGATTCGCTCATTGGTAGTGTCGCAACTCTGTGGTAAGATCGTAACTCGGGGTAAAACAAAATGCGTTACATACTTAAGAGAAGTTTATTCCGAGAGTGCAAATGCTCGCTGCATACAAACGAAGTCTGGTGATATTTTCAATACTATCCAATTAAAGTCAATGAAATTTTTCAGAAACAATCTAGAAACTAATCGCTATGTTCTTATGAAGTCAGATTTTCGTTAAAATATACAGTTTTAATGCTAGGATTAATTTAAGATTTGTATGAAAATCTTTGAGGCACTGTAACTTTAAAACTATGCATTTTAACGAAAATCACACTTCATACAAACATAGAGATTAGTTTCTAGATTGTTTCTGAAAAATTTCATTAACTTTAATTGGTTAGTATTGAAAATATAACCAGACTACGTCTGTATGGAGCGCGCCAACGATAATATACCCTTAATGGGTTGAATGGGGTGTTTCAGGCCATCAAACTGAAAACTTTAAGCATGTAACTCTCTTCATTTTACACCCTGTGTAGTTTTATATTCAGGACGGCCACTCCCTGCCCCTCTCTGACTTCAGATACCGCACCTCACCCCGCACTTTCTGGGGACACTTTAGTGGAGCCAAGCAAGACGAACATATGTACAAGCGCGCGTGTGCGAGGGGGACAGCACGTGTGCTGGCCGACGCATCTTGTTTTAGTGGCAGTACTAGTTCAAGCATCGTCAAACCGTTTTATAGCCCGAAAGATAGTGACAAATGCATTGAATGACTATACACTTCGAACGCGACCACATATTAACAAGTAGATAGTTACTACGTACGGCATGCCCGATGGCCGTCAGGTTTCGTGACGAAGCTCTCCCTGTCATCGTATTCTATTCTCTACCCGTATAATAAAATTAGGGATTATTTTACTTTATTCCCTATTTATTTATTTAGCGTAAAAACGCTACTGTTCGATTGTTCTGTACTTAGCTGTTCTGTAGTGATGACGTAGTAACGTAGCCCTATTCTAAGGGAATATAATCTCTAACACTTAACAGACTGCCTAGCACTGCACCACACGGAACGGTACTCAAGTCTTTTTATAGGAGCAGGCTGGTTCATCATCATCATCATTTCAGCCGATGGACGTCCACTGCTGGACATAGGCCTCCCCCAAGGATCGTCACAACGATCGGTCCTGCGCTGCCCTCATCCAACGGGTTCCGGCAGCCTTCCCGGCTAACCCACGCTGCGCTGCAGCACGGTTAGGCTTGTTAAGAAATGATTAATACTAACTATACGAGTAAAGTGTAGGAAAAATAACTAGACAAGAAGTCTCCAGAGCGAGGAATATTGTCTGAATATTTATAGACTTGGCTCTAAGAATAAACAGCTCCACAGTTGCAATACGAACTGCGTTGATAATCAACGCAAATTGTCTGTGATCAACTGAAACTGCTATCATTTTACACTCGTTTAGATCTAAATGTTGTCTGCAAAGTACCTAATTTTGTTGAAAAATAAAAGGTTTTCCAAACGGCCAGCAGTCAGACTAAGTACTATAAAAAATAACCTTGAAACCGGTTAATGTCGTTCCAAGTTTGTTTGAAATGCAACATGCAATAGACAGACTAAAATTTATGATATTGCATGCTTTTGTCATCACTTCACCGCTATACATTTTGATTTAAAATCGACCTATTTTTTAATTCTACCTCTGAACATAGGTAAAATAGCTAGGTACACATAAAAACATTTTTTTTTCGGGATATTAATTGCAGCACAACTGGTTTTTGGGTTCTGTGAAGGAAAATATCGTGAGGAAACCGAGATGCTTCAATTTCAAGGCGTGTTTTGTGTAAATTTTCGATTAAAACTGGCGACGCGACGGGTCTACTACCTAACTGAACAGAGTTTTGGCAATGTTACGGAAACGTGGATATTGAGAATATCTCTGACTACCACCCCTGGAAATATAGCCGTGAGCATATGAATGCCAAAATAAGAAAGCTATCCCACACTATAGGTCACCTCGACGCAAAGCATTCAAAACTGTTTTCTATTTAGACGAGTCGTGACGAGGTAAAAATTATCAAAACACTCTGGAATTCACTTTTAAATGACTTTTTGGGAGTTTCTCGATATCTTACGTGCTATGAATGAAAAGAATCAATCGCATTGTTGAATAGAATATAGCTGCATGTGTACGAAATGACATTAAGGTGTGGTCAGTTTCGGGACTCGCCAAAATTCGCTTTTTTGATTCCGTTTCTACCATTCAAAATTAAATAATTTTGATTTGAATGGGATATATGTCACAGTTGGGGATATTTCCTAGGCAGGTAGGTTATTCAGTACACGATTGGAACAATTTGGCTCGATAGAAAAATATCTCGAAGTTACCCCTTTTTCCTAGATTTAATCTCGTTATATAATCTAGAAGAAACTGTATTTACGCAAAAAAAATACACTATTATCTTGGTCATAACATAAGCTAGGCACCTAGGTCCTTTTTGTTTACTTTACTTTATATACTTTAACACAATTCCGAAATATCTATGAAATTTCGAGCATCTCGCCATTTTACCGCCGGCCATTTTGCCCTCAGACCAGCGTTGCCGATGCGGAACTTTTGTTCCGATTTCGGAACTTTGGAGTCTATGGCGGAACTTTGGCGGAACCTCGGCGTAGTCGGAACTTTTCGGAACTTTTTGATTATCTATTAAAGTCAGCGCACTGTGATCAGCGCACCAAACGAGGCAGTATGGTCTGAAACCATTAGCTTGCAAAATAAAAAACAACACGTTTGGACAGCTGTCAAATCCACAGAAAAAAAAAGTAGTAAGGAAAAATGAACTTTAAGATATTGCAGTAACGTTGAAAATGTTGATGTTGAGAGCTGTCCAAATGGACTTCTTATATTGGAATGTATTTGAACAGAACACTTACAACGAGCGAAAAAGACAGATCATTTCGTTTCAACCAGCTTAAACAGAGCCGAACGCGTGACTTGCATTTGCGCCACTTGCTCACAAGTGTGCAAAACGTGCACACGTCGCGCGTTCGGTGTGCTCTGAGCTTTATATGATCTGTGTTGCCCTTTAATTGGATTTAAATTTTTCAGATTATTTTGTAAATACGTAAATACATAAAAAATGCGATTATGATTTGAAATGATGCATTATAACACCGTGATAACGTTAAAAGGTAAATAATTTAGTGCTCACACATTAATATTTTTTATTTAATATGTATTTGCTCAATCGGAACTTTTCGGAACTTTTCAGGGACGATAGTGGAACAAAACCGAACGGCCTGGCGGCAACACTGCCTCAGACGCGCGGAAGCGCTTGCAAAGGTAAGACCTATGTCAAACTTTCCTTCAAATATAATGTCGCATTTTACATCATTTTCGGCTTTTTTATGAATAAGTGTCTAAACACATTATGCCGAAAGTACGCGACCGAAGTTCGGCACGATTACGCCAGCAATGCTATTTGAATGAACGACGACACATTATGCCGAAATTACGTTGCGTTATAGCGTACAGCCGAACTTCGGTCGGGCGTAAGTTCAGCGGCAACTTAGTCTGTAGTGCACACATTATACGCGAGTTTACGCGACCGAAGTTCGGTTCGATTGCCGACGAAAATCCGGGGGCGGGGACTGAACAAAGTTACGCAAGTTTACGCAACTGAATTTCTGCCGCGTAAGTTCGGCGCTTATGGTGTGTCATATTACCCGAATACGTCGGAACATGGTCGGAACGTAAACTCAGCCGCGGATCTTCGGTCGCGTACTTTCGGTATAGTGTGTTTAGACACTTAATATCTGCATAAAATATTTCGAATATTCCTCAGATTGTAAATAATAGCTGTTAGTATTGTAGATGTAACTAATTTGTAACTATTTTTTGAATTGTAAATGTTTGTAGGTACAATGACAGTGCCACAGTTTACGAAATACCTTTCAGCAGGACAACACTGACACCTGCTAAATAGATATAGTAAAACTGTTTATGTAGCGGGGAAACTAGTGTTCACGGGTTTATTTTTTGTAATTTCGTTGCGAACTCTCTTAAATACCTAAAAAAAAACGTCTGCGTAAAAAGTCTACTTTAAATAAAAACTGAAAAGAAAAAATAAGTCCAGTATTCTAGAATTCTGTTATGTAACTAATTATGTTATGTAATATTGAAGCGACTTTCACAGTCGGGAAATATTAAAAATTCTAGACCGGATAAAATTTTCCGAATAATGGGTCCCGACTGTGAAAGTCGCTTCAAAATTACATAACATAATTCTAGACTACTGGACTTATTTTTTTCTTTTCAGTTTTTATTTAAAGTTGACTTTTTACAAAGACGGGTTTTTCGATTTCTTAAATTACATCATGCACCCATGTATGGGCCGTCCGGCTACATTGTGATATGCATGTGATAGCTTTGTGATACGCATTATAATATAGATGAATATGATAGAAATACAATCCAATTGCAAAAATTGCCATAAATAAAGTGGTTTTTTGTTACAACGAGTGTCAAACTAAAATAGGTGGCTTTAGACTTGCGTACATTCTCAGCTGAGCTTGACCGCGCAGCGATTTTTAGTCGCGTTATTTTTTTTTGTAATTGGGTATTTGACAGGTTTACAGAACAGTTATTAAACTGTTCTACGTTAATCACTGATGGCTAAGGATTCTGTAGAAAATGAATATTTTACGTTCCATTACCAATCCTCATTACAAGCATGGAAACACAAAAATTGGCCATTGGGCGGTTGGTAATGTTCAACCTTATTTAATTTAGGTTTGTCTCTTTCTTTCAGAACAAAACTTAAATAAAAGCTCTTTTTAGTGTTTCGTACCAATTTTGGCAAAACGGAACACTTATGGAATCAGATCGGTGTCTGTCCGTCCGTCCGTCTGTCACAGGCATTTTTCTCAGACCCCGTAAGACATAGGAAGTTGAAACTCGGTATAGGTATAGCAATTGCTGATCCAATGTCGTAAATGAAGTAAAAAAGCTAAATTTTTATTTTGGCGGGCATTTTGGGGAGGTAGAAAGGGTAAATTAATAAAATCTTTTCGTCCCTATAATGTAGGGTATCAAATAAATAAATAATAAATACAATAAAATAAAATCAATTTATTTCAGACAATGACAAATGAAAGCTTAATATAAAAACACGATTCTAAAAATATTTTTTTAAGTTTCTCTTTGAAACTTTGTTGAACAAAATTGTTCAATAAACACAGAAAAACTGCTGTCCCCCGCGATATTTCAAACACCAGAGTCATGTAAAATCTGAAAAAAATCACGAACATCAGAAATAACGTGTGGACGGCGGGAAAATTATCAGGATGGCATTAACTTGGATAGTTTTTATTCTATGCCCAAAAAACTACCACCAGTGTAAAACGATCTTCAGTTAATATGTGACCACATACTAAAATAAGTAAGTGTCAATTTATAGTAGTGGTCTTGAAAGACCCATTTTAAACAACTGATAGTACGGAACACTGATTGCCCGAGTCCCGACTCGTACTTGGTCGGTTTTTATTTATTTTTCGTTGGATTAGAAAGGGACAAACCGACAACGACGATGAAAACGTACGAAAGAAGGTTGAACATTACCGACCGCCATTGTTTTCATGTTTCACCGCTGCTTTTAAGGCAGTCTGTACTAAAGGTATAGACAATAATGTAGATGTAGAAGACAATAGGTATCGAATTAAGTTGCATAGTATTTTGAACTTTTTCTACAAAAAAGACAACCTTCAAAACGGAGCATTTTTGTACACACGGCGACAGGTCAGGTTACCCTGTTTGGACATTGAACTATTAGAAGTTGACGTTAAATCGAGCGAGAGGGTGCAGAATGTTGTTGTTGTTTCGTCTCACGGCACGCTGTGCCCGCGCCGGCAGCCGCGTCTATGCAGGCTCTCTCTACCGCAGTACCGCACTATTTTGTGTTTTGTACGTAGTGTAGCTATAGGTATATAGGGTGCGTAACATGATGTGTCGCCGTGTGTACTACCGAATGTTATGTGCGGCGTCATAAAATATGGTAATAATAGTTGCTTAAACATAATATTACTAAAACTAAATATTTCAACGATTTATTTTGTCGTACAAACGAGATTTCTTGAATTTCATGATGGATATTTTTGTTCAGTAATGTGAAAAAATTGCGACAAAAATGACATTGAAAAATCAAATATTAAAGATTGAAAAATTGAATCTCGGACGGGACTTGAACACCCAACCTGCTAAACCGGAGTATAGCTCTCGACAAAAACTGCCACGGATCACGGAGCCTGCTACGTCAGTAAACGAAATAATTCAACTTATTCCGTCTTAAACGTCCTTTAAGACATTGACATTCGGATTAGGTTCCTTTAGACGGACGTTCAACCGTGCGGGATCGCATGCGGGCTTACCCAGCGTCTGCGAAAGAACGAGCGTTATTCTGCAATCGCGCGCGCAATCATATAGGTCTGTCATCGATGCAATCGCGCGTCATTAATTTTATTATGTTGCCTCTCCTGAAATGTCGGCACAAAAATGTCACGTTTTTTGGGTGGGATTGCAGTTATTAACGCCAGGCTTGTGTGATTACTCGCGATCTTAGGGATTGTCCGCAAAGCTATTTTAATCAATTAGATAATTTAGGACGCTCCCCATATGTAAACGCAGTGCCGGGCCATATTTTGCTGTTTTTGGAAGCTTAGATCTTCTCGTTATTAGACATACAAATTAATGAAAGATAAAGCAATGATCTTCAACATCTCGGCTTTATTTGATATGAAGTAGGAATATTTCATATTTTTCTATAATAGTACATTATGATACAAGTGAGCAAAGTTGGTCATTACAGCCGAGGCGGGATTGCATCACGAGCCGCCAGGCGAGTGATGCTAGTTAGCAGAGGCTGTAATGACCAATGCCAATGCTCACGCGTTTCATACGACGTTTTTCAACATAATTAATTGCGAGGAAAAAGATATAAAATTTCGTAAAAAACAACAATTTTAGATCAATATTTGTGGAAAATGACGCGGGGCGGGGCGCTTTTTTTTTTTTGTTAAGAGGCGATGACTTTAGCAACATTCAACCAACGACATTTTGTTGCAAACAACCTAATATTCAAAACGTTATAAACTTAATATTCTGTATTTATAACACAAATTAATGTTAATTTGTTAACTGAAATAAATTGTTTGATGAAATGAAGCTTTTATTTATCATATTTTAACTGAAACAGAATAATTTATTCAGCAAAAAGTTATTTTTTCATAAAAAAACTCTTTGCTGAGATTTAAAAACAAACTATAGAAAAAAAAGTAACATTACCGCACTAGTGCGGGGGTGCGGGGGGGGTAAGCCCTATTTTTGACTTTGAGCGCAGATATCTCGGCACAGAAGCGTTATAGCGATATTATCCACCGACACCTCACTCGACTCGATTTGTGACTAGAGTTGCCAGGTGTCCCGATTTGCGCGGGACGTCCCGATTTTCAGGGTCTAGGGGACGCGTCCCGATTTGCACCTGATCGGGACACTAAATGTCCCGATAAATCAATAAATTGGATTGGTCAGGGCGGGCCAATTCCCTGGCCTCCAAGGTCGCCTGACCTTACCCCGCTTGACTTCTACGTCTGGGGAAGGGCGAAAGAGTTGGTGTACGCAGAGGAAGTACCAACAAGGGAGGTTTTGATAAGCAAGATCCACGCCGCTTTCAATACGATGCGTGATGAAATGCTGTTTGCCACGGTGACCGTGGAGATGAGGAAGAGGTGCCGAGCTTGTTTAAAAGTTAATGGTCACCAATTTGAACAAATTTTGTAATTAAATTAGTCATTAAACCAATTTGCGTTTCATTTGCTATCCTTTTACGATCGGACACATTTAATTTTCATTAGTTGAAATTTTTGATTAAAGTGCCCTAGTTGCGGATATTAATTAATAACTTCGAAACTACAAGTGATAATAACACTTTAAGCATATCGTTAGAAAGGGTATGGACTGGGGATGTTTTTAAAAAATCAGAAGAACTCCAACCCTGTTTTTTTTTTTTTAAACCCCTTAGAAAGTTGCCCTTAAAATTATTTTTTTACCTTACTACGGTACTTCAGGCCCCATAACTTTTCTTCTCTACAATTTTCGGGTGTGAAATCAATTTTTACAGTACACTAAGACTCTAACAATTAAAACAAGACCATTAGCAGACCTGTCCTATGGATAGATTTTGAGCTAGAGGTAGTTTTAGTTTAAAAATCGTTTTTTTTTCTAAAAATAAAAAAAAAATCATTAAAATAATACCTTGAGGCCAAGGTCAATATAATGGGTGGGGGAAGGTAGCAGACCCTCCCTAGTTTCTACCCTATGTGTATGTACACCTCCCTACCAAACACCCTGTATTGTTATTTATCCTTACCTTTGTTTAATAAATTATTACTATAATTAGAAAAAATGTTTATTATTGTTGATGTCTGTTATTTTAGTAAGTGATTCATTTGATTACTGGGGTGCCCCCCACCCCCCCTTATACGCCTATGCTATTATTTAAAGACCTCTTAAATTAAGTCTAACGGCACACTTGCGGAGCGTTCCGCGGCGGAACCTCCGCGGCTGAACTATCGGTCGTAGTGTTCGGTTGGTATGACTCACATGACGTCGCTAGTTTGTCATAGGGTACTAGA
Organism: Agonopterix heracliana; assembly: GCA_963693445.1. NCBI lineage: Eukaryota > Metazoa > Arthropoda > Insecta > Lepidoptera > Depressariidae > Agonopterix > Agonopterix heracliana. The sequence goes on along the minus strand of OY856324.1, from coordinate 4,206,581 downwards.
AAAGCGTTGCGCGCGTGTCGACCGAACGTTCCGCCGCGGAACGCTCCGCAAGTGTGCCGTTAGACTAAATTCGCGCGATTTATTTTCCGGAGCCGGAAAGCGTGGGGCGTGGCGCCCCGGATTTTTTTCCGTATGTGCTAGGTTAAAATATCGCGCGATTAACATCACTGTGCGGACAAGGTGAGCTCAAGATGTACTTACGTCTAAACGCACCTTTTCAGTTTGATTTTCAGCTTGACACTCGTTTTGACAGACGAGTCTTGGAAAGATCGTTTTTTATATTGCTAACTGCGCTATTTGTAATTATTTCGAGTTGTCGTGATTTTAAATTTTACTTTGAATATTTTGTAACACAAAACTACTCACTTCATTTATAGCTATTTACGCAATTGGATTTCTATCATATTCATCTATATTATAATGCGTATAACAAAGCTATCACATGCATATCACAATTTAGTCGAACGGCCCATACATGGATGCATGTTGTGATTTAACTACTACTGTATAGTATTATCTAATCTGTGACTACATTTAACACACTTGACCGACTTTTTTTATTAAGACAGTTAAATTACAATAAATAAATCTGCACTCACATCGTCAAATATCTTAAATTAATCGAAAAGCCACCCCACATCATATATCTAAAAAGACAGAACTCTGCCCGTCAATAATATAATATAATACATATCTACATATTCTACATAATTTCAAACATTGTTGTTGGTGTGGTTCGACTGGTATCACTTATATACTGTGGCATATTGAAAAATTATGAACACTTTAATTTTTAAATTTGAAATTCGAATGTTCTCCCCTCAAGCCCCGCACCTCACCCCCTTCATCAGAGCTAAGCCTTGAACGGACGTCGCCTTAAGATACGTGAAGCCATTAATGGGAAATTAATCAAAGAACAAAGACTTCACAGTCATGTCTCTACTATAGTAGTGTTATGTCTGAATAGTTTCCAAAGGATTTCTTCAATGATACTTTCATAGAAATAATTGAATTACTTTTATTAACAATTCCAATTGACGCCATTACAGAAAGAGAACCATAAACAATCAAAACTCACAGAGCTGTGTCATAGACAATAATTACGATCGGATACAACACTCTTCCCCCCTTATAAATCAAGACGTACAGGCTTTTTAATAACCCTTGCCGGGTATCTCCTTTCGGGAACACTTGGAGTCTGAGAAACACTAAGCGGTACATTTTGACTTACACTAACATTTTTCTTTTCATCAACAATTGGAGACTGAGCTTGAGAATCATGAGGAGGTACATCTGAACTTATATTTTCTCCAACATGAACATTCTCTGTTAACTTGTCATTTTTATTTTTCCCAACATGAATATTTTGAGTTAATTTGTCATCATTATTTGTTATGACAATCTCATCATAAGATATATCCGACTCACTCCTCATGTTTTCAAACAAGGTCAACTGATCAACATGCCGCTTCCATATTATACCAGTATTACATAGCTTAATTAAATAAGTTACAGGACCCAATTTGTTTATTATTTCTCCTTCCACCCACTTTTCTCCCCTATAACTCCTTGCCAATACAATTTGACCAATCTCATAGTGCTTTACTTCTCTTCCCCTCGCATACAATCTTTGTCTTTCTTGATTCTTTAACACAGTCTCATGTAATTTTGGTTTTAACAAATCAAACTTAGTCCTTAAATTTCTCTTAAACATTAAATTAGCAGGAGTTTCATCAGTCGCAGAGTGCTGTGAATTTCTATATAACATTAAGAAATCATTGATAGCATCATTAACATTTATCTTTTCGTATACTGCCTTTTTGATACAGTTCTTTATTATTTTCACTGCACTCTCTGCACATCCATTGCTCTGTGGATGGTAGGGTGGGGAAAATACTTGCTTTATACCACAACTTCTCAAGAAATTCGTAAATTCAACTGAGTGAAACGGTGGTCCGTTATCACTACAGATTAACTCTGGATATCCGAAAGTAGTAAACAATTTTTTAAGAACAGATATAGCTTGAGAAGCTGAAGTTGATGAAACTTCCGCAACTTCTATCCACTTTGAATAAGCACATTGAATAACAAAATACATTTTCCCAAAACAAGGTCCCAAATAATCCATGTGCAAGCGCGTCCAAACAGATTTAGGATATTCCCATGAATGCAAAGTCGTTTTTTCTGGATTTTGTCTCTGCGCTAAACAAGCACTGCAACTATTAGCTATTAACTCAATATCCTTATCAATAGAAACCCACCAAAAATATGACCTAGCCAGAGATTTCATCTTTACAATTCCAAGATGGGTCGAATGCAGTTCTCCCAAAACACCTTTTATTAATTTTGTAGGTATTACTACTCTGTGCCCATACATAAGTATTCCTTGTTCAACAGTCAATTGCTCTCGTCTACAGAAATATGGCTGCAAGCAACTGTCAACATAATTTGGCCATCCACATAAAGTATATTTCAACACATCTTTCAACATAGGATCATTCATTGTTTCTTCTTTAATTTTTTTAAAATCAATTGGTACAAAACTGTTGTCTTTAATCAAATTTAAGTATGAATAATCCTGTGTATTTGTCGCTCCAATTCTCTCTAATGGCAAACGTGACAAACAGTCTGCATTATTTTGTTCCGATTTTACATAAATAATGTCATAATCATATCCGGATAATATAACTGCATATCTCTGCAATCTGCCAGCAGCTAACACTGGAATACCTTTCTTTGGACCAAGAATGCTCAATAAGGGCTTTGAATCTGTTAAAAGTGTGAACTTTCTTCCCCATAAATATTGATTAAATTTCCTTATACCAAAAATTAGAGCCAAAGCCTCTTTATCCACTTGGCTATAGTTAGTTTCAGAATTGTTCAAGGTTCTAGATGCAAATGCTATTGGTCTTTCAATACCATTTTTCTTTTGTGACAAGACTGCTCCCAATCCATATGCACTAGCATCACAAGCCAAAAACAACTCTGTATCTTGATCGTAGTGAGCTAAAACTTGAGGCGAGGTTAAAATATTTTTTACTTCTTTAAATACGTGTTGACAAAGTTTATCAAAATGAAATTCCACATTTTTCTTAGTTAATCTATAAAGTGGAGCAAGCAAGGTAGCTGCATTCGGGATGAATTTCATGTAATAATTAATCATGCCTATAAAAGACCTAAGCTCAGTTAAGTTTCGCGGTTCAGGAGCTTTCAAAATTGCTTCAATATTTCCTTCATCCGGCAACAAACCATCGGATGACAAAATATAACCCAAATAGCGAATGCTGGGTGCCATGAATACGCACTTTTCAAGACTCACTGTTAACCCCGCTTGTTGCAACTTTGAAAACACTGTTAATAAATTATTGACATGCTCTTCATCCGTTTTTCCAGTAACTACTATATCATCCATAAATGTGGCTATACCTTGCTTTTCACATCCTTTAAACAGCTGATCCATGATATTTTGAAAAATATTTGGTGCAGTTTTAATGCCAAATGGAAGTCTATTATAAGCAAAAAGTCCTAGATGTGTGTTAATAACAACCAACTTCTTTGATTCTTCAGATATTAAACATTGTTGATAAGCATGTGCTAGATCAATTTTAGAGAATTTTTGCCCTTTTTTTAAATTTACAAACAAGTCTTCTATATTAGGGATTGGATGTCTATTTTCTTCTAAATAAGGATTAATAGTAACTTTAAAATCACCACAAACTCTTAATTTCCCATTACTCTTTAAAACTGGGACAATAGGTGTTGCCCAATCAGCAGAATCAACCGGAGTCAAAATCTCATCAGCTACCAATCTATGAATTTCTTCTTCAACCTTTTCTTTTAAAGTAAATGGAAGAGGTCTCGCTTTATAATATTTTGGGCATGCACCGTCTTTCAATTTCAACTCAATTTTATTTTTTTTATAAGTACCTAACTTGGCGCTAAAGACATCTGGAAACTTTTGGTTAAGCATCTCCTTCAACTCGATGCCACTCAAGAAATGAAAATTTAATATATTTAACTTTGCAAGCCAATCTCTACCTATTAGCGGGGGGCCACCACTTTCAAATACATATAACGGAAGTTGTTTAAACATTTGTCCGTTGTGTGTCACATCTACTTTAATTATACCTATGGGGCAAATGGGTGTTGCTACATAAGACTTCAAAGTAAGGTTACATTTCATAATCTCAATATGTTTAAAATGTTTTTCATACATTTGACTGTTTATTGCACTTATTACTGTATCAATTTCCATGTTTAAATTTACATTACTTACTGTCAGTTCCAACTGATAAGGTGGTGAAAACCCTGCTTTTGAGGTATGTTCTGCGCACTTGTGTCCATTTAAGTTCTGTCTATTATCATTAATTGAATTCACGTTTACACTCAAACCAAATAAATTGTTAAACCAACTATCTTCGTTATTATCATCTTTTTGTTCACCATCTCTATCTCCGTGCAACAAATAATTTACTTTGCGCCTGCACACAGCTCTTAAATGCCCGATGTTGCCGCATTCCCTACATCTTCTATCTTTAAACCAACACCTGTCTTTAGTATGTCCATTTTTCCCGCAACATCCGCAATGAAGTGCTGGTCCACTAGCCTGTTCTCTTCCTCTGTTCCCACTTATCCAGTGTCTCGGCCTGTTGTCCTGTTGTTTTCCTTGGTCCTGTCCAGATTTGGTTTCCCTTCTTTCTATTTTATAAATTTTTTCTTCTTTTCCTTCACACATTTCCTTAATATTCTTATCGGTCTTTTCCATGTTGGTGGCTATTTCGATCGCCTTTTTAAGTGTTAAACCTTCTTCTTGTTCACTTAGCAGTCGAATTTTTATCTTTTCATCCTTTATTCCCGAAATGAATCGGTCTCTTATCATGTCATTTAGTTTTTCTCCGAATCTGCACCTTACAGACATCTTCTTAAGTTCCGCTAAATACTCTCCCACCGACTCTTCCGCATTTTGCCTCCTTTGATTAAACTTGTACCTTTCCACAATGACTGAGCTCTGAGGCTCCAGATGCTCGGAAAGAATTAATTTCAATTCTTCATATGTTAATTCGTTTGGCCTACGCGGGACACACAGACTTTTTAAAAGTGAGTATAATTTCGGCCCAATAACCGTTAAAAACGTGGCCTTTTTCCGATCATCTTTAATATCGTTACATTCTACAAAATTCTCGAACCTTTCCAGGTACACGGAAAAATTTTCTTCTGGGTCGTACTCGATGGCCTGGTTCCCCAACATCTTGAATAACGTAGATTATCAATCCTATCCTCGTCTTTGTTATGTCTGAATAGTTTCCAAAGGATTTCTTCAATGATACTTTCATAGAAATAATTGAATTACTTTTATTAACAATTCCAATTGACGCCATTACAGAAAGAGAACCATAAACAATCAAAACTCACAGAGCTGTGTCATAGACAATAATTACGATCGGATACAACAAGTAGGTATAGGTTGTGGGTATGACGGATCAGTTTAGTTTGATTTGTACTTCGGACTATTGTCGATCAATGTGGTTTTCCTTTCAATATATTATCGTTTATGGAATGAAACATGCGTATGATGAAGAAAAAAATCGGATGCCTATTCGAAGTCTGATGCTTATGTGAAGTCTACCAATCCACATTGGGCACGGATTAACGACCCATCTATGAAAGGTAGGCCTGTGCCATAGCACAGAGGATTATATTGTACAGAGTTACAGCTTCAAACAACCTCGCAAAAGCGGCGCATCACTACATGCGCAGTATGATTGTGTGCGCGTTCACCTACGGGGCTCACGAACGAGGCCGAGGGGACACTTTGACTATGCTTCGGGTGGTTACGGCGTAACGAGGGTGTGAATTTAATGTGTGAGATATTGTCCATTCTTCCTTTCGGAAAGAGATTGGAGCCACTGACCTCTGTTAATATTAATATGTCTATGGATTATTTTCTGTTTGATCGTCACTGTCATTGTAGAACGTCATGTCATGTGAATTTAAAGTGTGAGACATTATTATCGTTCATTTTACTCGAGCATGTTAAAAAATAGTTTAATAATATTAAACGAAATGGTTAATTATTGCACTGTGTGCTTTAATAATACGAGGAGGAACACAAACATCTCCTTCATATACCTACGCCAAAGATCGTGACAGGTAAGTCAATTTTTGAGTCACCCGCGTAAAGCGGCGGATCGGGCGGCAACGTTTTTTTTTATTTAAACTCATTTTATTCAACTAAATAACAAATAATAAATAACACAACAAACAACAACAACAAAAAAGAAAAACAATATAGGTACCTACATATATTATAAAACATTATCCTTCATACTTCAATTAAATTTATTTCCTTTTAGACAGCCCTACAAGAATAGGCTAATGTAATCGAAGCTCCTATGAAGCTGTTGCTCTGTACAATATAATCCTCTGTGGCCATAGGACGTAGACAGGCTGTAAGAAAAAGTATCATTAACCTTTAAACCACATACTCTACCCATCAAACTGAACAACTTTTATTATGGGAACAAACAGCTGTCAGTGCAAAAAAAAGTCAGCTGTTCCATACTAAACTGCAATGCCTATACGCGACTCAAATGTATGATACAGATGACTTTTTTGTTTTGACAGGTTCCCATAGTAAAAGTTGTTTAGTTTGATGGGTATAGAGTATGTGGTTTAAAGGTGAATTTTCCTTACACCCCGTATAATATGTTATTATATTATCCATTATCTGAAACTGGTGAACTAAATATTAAGAAGCAGAATTATTAAGAACTATCAAAACACCATGTCGTTTTGAGACTGATCGAATGGGGCAGTAACACAATAAGACCCCTGACTGACACCCCTAATTGGAACACTCATCTTCGATATAGTAGGTTAGTAAGAAAGGTTTCCTTTGATTCTTTCGATTCCATTTGTTATGTAAGTATTCGTATTGTTCCATTGAATTAGATCTAGGTCGATGTATTGTTCCAATGAATTATTGTTTATTCATTACTAACGGGATTTTTTATGGAGTAATTATTTTTCAGTAGCTTGTTTGCACGCGAATTTAGCATCTTAATTGAATTATAAATATTTTGTCGACATTATTCTCAAGTATAATTATTACAAATTATGTATATATTTATACAATAAATATATATTTTTTTTAACGAAATTGTACCTATGTTGAATAAAATAACCTACCAAATAAAGCATGCAGTAGTAGCAAGGTCATATTGTAGCATTGTGATGTTTTCACGAGGGAAAGACGATGATGGGAATGATTTTGTTTTTGTTACCTATACTTTAAAACGTTCCGGCTCGAAGGACCAAATACCAAAAAAAGATTAACTAAACATTATTTACACATTTGTGATAAAGATAAGTGTCATTATTTTTATGAAACAAGATATAACGTAACGATAACGATAAAGAGTAGGTACGTTCTTTCATCAGTTAACGTAAGACTCATTATGTAAGTGAACATTTCTGTATTCATAATGAGAAATATTAGTTTAATGGTACTCAAGTATGAAACTACTTTGAAAATACAACAAAATGACATGGATTGACGTCTTTCTCAGTAATACAAAGAGCTACTTTGTTAAAATTTAGTTCCACTATGTAACAGCTGCCTCTAAAAGATTTTACAATTAGCATGTATAAAAGATTGAAAGTGTGTGTTAAATCTTACTAATGTGTATACCTACAGGATGTAAACTTCAATATGAAACACATTTTACTGCTTCGATGTGGGCTCCATAGTGAATGTGATTCAGTTTGATGGTTTGAAGCATCCCCTAAAGGATCATTTATTTTGACGTGAATACATAACTAACAAAAAAGACGAACGAATTCGCAAACAAAAATGAATTAAATAAATAAATATATTATTAATAATGTATCAATTTATTTTAATTTAATTAATTATATTTAATTTGATGAAGCTAACATGGCATACATGTAGAATAACAAATTAAAAAAAAAATACTTATACAAATTATTAAAAACTCAATAATTCAATTTAAGAGGGGAGCTTTGCCCAGCAAACACAAAATAGGCTATTTAAAAAAAAAAAATTTACTTGATTGAAGGACACATCTGAAGTGACTAAGAATTTGTAAGTATGCATTTCAAATTCTATCGAAAACGAAAGATTCAACCAAAGCATACCAAATATCAACAACTCTCAAAACATATTAAACCAGTTTTATAAAGTTATTGACCTTAATAAGGCAGCATCCACTTTGAGTCCTAAAATTCAAAAAATCTTTTTCAAAAAAAGTTTTTGAAGCGTAAGAACTTTATGAAATTATCAATTCAAAGTAAGACTGTTTCATGTTTGGTTTAGTACTTTAGTACCTATACGTTAAGTATGTTGCCGACAGCCGAGTGCCAATGTCGGTCATTGAACCTGTACCTGTTGGCTGTTTGTTTATGTGTATGTGGGTAAACGAGATTATCTAAAGCTGATATATCGTCGTGTGTTGTTTAATTTTTGGAGATAAAGCATAGGTACCTACATTGAAAATTACGACGTACCTATTTACAATTTAATTAGCTTGTTGCATTGCCACATTATACCTAAATAGTTAGTTAAATAAAAAACGTACAAAGTTCGTATTTTCACAATGTGTAGTGGTCCTGTATGGACAAAGAAATATAACAGCATCAGAAAACAGGCGACTGCGCTCTGTGGTAACAGATTTTTATTTGGAATATAACTTAAAACACAATAATCAATAAATCCAATATCCTCTTATTACACAGGGTCCTTCGTAAGGAGATAATCAGACCATCAGACTGAACAACTTTCCCCGGGAGCTCCCTGGAGAATTAAAAAGTAGGAGATAATTTATATTAATTTTACTTTAACGAAGATTATAGTTTGCAGTAGTCATTCTCGAGATATTTAAGATTTTTTTTATAGAAAATTCATCTTTTATAGTTACTTAATGTTAACTTGAAGTCATACCTACCTATGAATATAAATTACTATGGTGTTGTTTGTTAGCTTAGGTATTGATTAATAACGTAAATATATTAATGTCAGAAGGAATTCCCGAGGATAGTTATGTATAGAGGAATAAATTATGTACCTACCTACTGTGACATGTAGGCATAATAGTAGGTACACTAATTATAATCTATTTTACTGACAAACAGTAGGACCTAATCTTATTGTATATGAAGAAAAACAACTGTAAAACTAACTTTTTATTATAATTACCTATGACGAAAAAACTACATTATTTTTTATTGCGCATCCATATCAATATCACCAAGTGATAAAAAGTCATAACATTATTAAAACTTGCCGCAAAAAAATGGACTTTAACCCTTTGTTGTAAAACTAAATTTGCATTACTTAAGAGCCGTGTGTACACGCTAATTATCCTTCTAATTGTTACGGTTGCTACATTTCGCAGTGGAAACTCAAATATCTTAAATGTCTGTGTTTAAATAAACATCTGAACTTGTACATAACATGTCACATAACCTAAGTCCGTTAACAGATAAGTTTATATATGAGTTTATACAACTGATAATTAATTAAATGTGCCTTGAAATAAAGGTCATTTTTCAAATTAGATAGGTAAAGACAATTCACAAACTAAAAGATAAATGATATCTAAAGAAATGACAATGAGAACATTACCTTTAAAAAACTATTTTTCCGTAGACGAAATAGTAAACAACAGATAACGCAAGCACGTCTACACTCCGCGGCGATCGGCTCTATACTAAGACGAAACGAAGGCATAAATCAGGTCACAGTGACCTCTAAATAGGCTTATCAGCCGAGTTCAATGGCGATGAAGGGTTACCTTTATCGCTTTCGTAGTTTTAAGGGTTAACTGGTTACTATGAAGTTCAAGAAAAAGATGAGATGGAATATTATCTTACTGTAGAAGAAGAAGAGGCCACTATTTTTAAAATCCATTATAGGCAGGCTTTTGACCACGATCTCATCTGATGGAAAGTGTAGAATAGATGTGGTGGTCCATCTATGTAACAGACTGTTTGTACAGTTAGCACAGTAGGTAGTTATGTTGCATCTTTTGGGAAACATACCTACACGCGACGGCAGCAGGCCATTCTACACCATACTAGTACGGGCTAAAAGGTTGAGGAGGATGGTGCGAAAGACTCTTGAGCAAAAATGCCCTAATCTCCTGAAACGGTATAGGATCTCTACAATTTATATCATTGGCAGACGATGGCAGCCGGAACTCGAAACCGCAACCTGCCTATCGGGACATGGTTTGAACCAAATAAGCTATGATAAGATAGGTAACATACAATAATTATGCTTATAATACTAAGTATGTTTTTTGATGAAGCATGTTGCGGATTTTTGATTGATTATTATTTTGAAGAAGCATGCCGCAAATAAATAACCTAGGTCTTAGGTCTCTAGTTTTGAAATGAAACTTCTGTCTACCAAATCAAGAAATGATGGATTTCACAAAATATTTTTTTTTAATACGACTAGACAGAAAATGTTTTAGGTTTAAATTATCAGAAGATGTCATTAAATTAAAAAAGTATCTCGGTGCAATAAATAACCACTACCTATGTTAAACTTGTGCCTTCGTTCGGCGAGACTTCTTTTTCTTGAAGTGCTATCTCCTATCGGAGGTTGGTTATCATTTAGGGGTAATCGGACCCTGGAGACTGCTGCCCTGAACAGGAGACTTCCAAAATCGTAATTATGTGAGGACTTGTGTGAGGAGTAAGTACCTTTCTTATGTAGAAAAAACAATTAGGAGTGTTGTATATCTTTGATAATATTGTAGATTGGATACAGATAGGCGCTATTAGCCGATTATAAATGTAAAATTGAACAAATAATCCGATATTTTTAGAGTGTACACATGTTAAATTCAGATTTCCATTCAAGATTGTTGTCTGCGCGTGCCAAGAGATCACGGTGTTAAAATAGATCATAGTAAATATAAGTGCGACTGCATATTTTTGTAGTAGCATGTGTAAAGTTTGGCCACTTTTGGCTACGGAAGGTTGGGCAGCGAAATGTTTACTTTGTTGGTAAGGAAAGTATTTTGTTTTTCGACCTCGAGAAGGCGGGGTAGATCGATTAGGTACATATAGGTACGTGAGGACCGATTGACTTTACTTTAGAAGTTTTCTGTACTTATGTGTTGTTTCGAATTTCGACTGAAGCAGATATTCATTCGACTCCTGAAAGCTCCATGACTACAAACATTAGATAAATTTTATAATGAAATATTGATACTGCATGCCTTGCTAATATTTAAGCAAGTTAATTATTGTAATTGTTATTATTATTGTACTTATACTTTATTTCCACAAATACTGCTTTTGTTAAAAAGTTCTGTACTATGTATTGTTTCGATTTAATCATTGTTTGGGAAGGCACTAGCTCCTAGGGTTCAGGCATCTAGATTAGGAGCTAGGGTTTTCAATGTCATATTCTTATTGAGATTTAATAAAGCAAATTTAATTTAATTTAATTTAATTTACAAACTTACAAAACAACCGAATCGCTAGACAAAAGCGGAAATAAGAGGGTTGCATAATGATTAACATAAGTAATTATTAATTATAAAATTAGCATGATTCGATTTAAAGTAGGTACGTAGTTACAGTCAAAAATCGAAGAAAATCTTCGTCATAAGAATGTATGTATGTAATTAATGTAATAATTATGTTTAGTCAAAACAATAAATTACTATAAAAATAAACACTTCCTAAACTACCTTTTCGTCAAAAATCGAACCCGGCACAAAGGATCCCATCACACTTGCTGCGTTTCCGCGCTGGATGGCCAAAGAAATCCTTTGTACCAGATACGACCCCTACGACGTAAGATATTGTTCGCTAGAACAATGTTCTTGTAGGTACATCAGCATCAGGTCAATGTTTGTCAGCCTATATACGTCCCACAAAAGGGCATAGGGCGTCCAGCCAATGTAGATGAGAGGGAGTGGGTCATATAATGCACCAAGAGTCAAATTCAGAATGTGAAATTGTAAATCTAACAAGGTTTACTTCAGCATGTACATATTCAGGATTTCAACATGAAAAGATAGGTACTGAATATTGCAAGAAACTTATCCCTTAATTGATTCATGCAACACCCATGGAATTAAATGGATACCTACTCTATAAAAAGACAAGACAAACATGTAAGAAAAAATCTTTAATATTTGCATGAAATCACATGACTATATAGGGGTGTTACAAAAGTAAAAATAAACATTTAAAACTTTTGAGGGGGTTGTTGAGACCATCAAACTGAACAACTTTCACTATGGGACCAACATCTAATTCGCGAAAAAAAAATCTGCTAGCCCATAGCTCGAGTAGATTCTTAGTTTAGTATGGAACATAAGTTTTTTTTTTACGCGATTTCGATATTGGTTCCATAGTGAAAGTCTCTTAACCACCCCCCCACCCTCTCTAAACCACCCCCTTAAATGTTTATTTGTATTTTTGTAACATTCTGTATTATTATTACATGTAGTGTGTACCTAGTCTTTAGTTGTGGCAAAAATATTAGTTACCCTAAAACCCCGACAGTCGTGAGCGTATACATGTATTTATCATTAAGTACTAGAATTACATTAAATCACTATTATGATGCCATTACACATGTTACCTACCAATGGCAATGTGAAAGAAACTTGGCAACCTTGGTCCACTTTCCATGAGTTGTGTTGTACCGAGTTGGTAAAAAAAATAGTAAACACATAGTAATGTAAGGGCCCGGCCTTTTGATTAAACTAATTTTAAAGAAGATATAAGAATGTTTAGATAATGTAACAGTCAAATTATAATCATTGATAAATTATTATTATCATAGTTGGAATCTGGAGTGTGATTTTTGAATCTCATTCGGTGAGCTCAGCAGTTGAAAATGTCAAAATTACTATGGACCTACGCATCTTGCTACTGCGGATTTGTCTTTCAAAAATCGCACTCCTGAAGTATGATTTTTGAAAGTCAAATCATCAGTAGAAAGATGCGTATCTCCATAGTAATTTTGACATTTTCAACTGCTGAGCTCACGGAATGAGATTCAAAAATCGCACTCCAGGTGGATTAATTCAAAAGGTTAAGGCTGGCTTGCACCAAAAAGTATGTTTCTGAAAGTAGGCTATTGTTTGTTTATCTAAGAAGCAGGTGAAAAGTGATGCATTTCCTCCCTAGGGCGGAAAAGTAATTCAAAAATAAAATCTATGTCTATACTGAGAAAAGGCAGAAACTCATCATCATCATCATCATCAGCCTGGTAAACCCCACTGCTGGGTATAGGCCTCTTCATTTTCACGCCAACTAGAACAGTCCCGCGCTAGGTTAGGTGTATAAACTTTGATAAAATTGCATTACTTAATTCTTAGTGCATCACTTTCTTATTCTCTGGCTTTTCGGTGAAGAAAAACATCGTGAGGAAACCTGCATGCTTCAATTTCGAGGCATGTATTGTACCCACTGTCCATTACAAGTGGCGACGGGCTAACCCACCGTCACACTGGTCAGAGTTTCGGCACTACAGGTGAAACGTGGATGTTCTGAGATTTCAGAATACCTCTGACTACCCCTTCGGAGAATATAGTCGTGAGCATATGATATGTATAAATAATCTAGAAACTAATCTCTATGTTTGTATGAAGTCAGATTTTCGTTAAAATACAGTATAGTTTTAAAGTAACAGTGCCTCAAAGATTTCCATACAAATATTAAATTAATCCTAGCATTAAAACTGTATATTTTAACGAAAATCTGACTTCATACGAACATAGAGTCCGTCCGTCTGTCTTTCTGTCTGTCCTACCTATTTAGGGCTGTAACTTGTGAACCGTAATAGCTAGATAGTTGGCATTTTACCAGAATGTGCGTGATTACGGCGGATTTGCTAACAATTAATAAAAATGATAAATAGTTTAAAATTAATTTTACCTCATGCAAGAAACTAGTTTTTATCCAAGTTTTTTCTTCTCGCTCTATCGTAAAAACGGCAATACCTACATACAAGCATCAAAATTCAAACTGGGTGTGATTGTAGAGCAAACTCTACGCTAGAGCAAAAAATAATAAAAAACGCTTGCTTGCGCTAATGGTCCCGGAGAAATAACTTTTTTCTCTAAGTTGTGACTTTGTGTGGTACGGAACCCTTGGCGCGCGAGTAGGCCGACTCGCACTTGACAGGTTTTATTTGTAATGAACTGATTTAACTACCTAGTTACTAAAAATATTATTTTTTGAAATAATGTATTTTTTTGTTATTAACAATTTTTGCATCACAATCTAGTACTTCAGATTTATTTTTGCCCCTTAGTATCAATTGGTACACCTACGATTAAATAAAAACTTTTAAAATATGTGTTTTATTTTGCAAAGTTTTAAGAGGATAGGCGGGCTGAAGTGCTAATTTGGAGAATAGGTCACTTTTCCAACTGTATACATATTCAACCGATTGGCCCCACCAAATAGAGTGCGAAAGAGACAACTGCAGCTCGGACCGATTATATCTACATAAAATCGACGAAATCAGCATCTCATTTTCCCCTGTTTACTCCTCCAAAACTGAACCGATTTTAATAATTCTTTCAAGTATAATATGAGAAAGACTTTGGCTATGTCTGTATGTTTTGCTATTTCTGTTTATATTCATCAAATTTGTTTGCTGGATGTCTGAAGAAGGCCGTTTAAATTTGTCATTTTCGAAGGTCCCTAGTCCATACAGTAATTAATTAATGTAAAAAAGCAAAACATAGGGGCATAGCAGAGGTAATATAGATTGTATGGTAAAAAAAATTTTGCTCTAGTGTCATTATCCAGGGAAGAAACAGGGGAATACGTTTGTATAGAAAAAAAAGGGTACTCGCCTAGCTATAAATACCTAGATCTAAGTCATAGTATTTTCTATATACCAAGTGAATTAAATCAAACAAATACGAGGATAAAAAACAGGAGGTAGCACATAGATTTTAATAAAAAAAACATAGAGCAAAATAACTAAAATTATCAAAAAATAACTTACCGTCGTTCGTAATTCCAACGGGCAGAAGTTTTAACACGAGAAATATTACTTATCGGAACTAGAATTATGCGGAATCGTTTTATTTATTTCTTATTTTCATTTTCGTTCAAAACGTTGCGCGTTGATTACACAAGTGAATTTCTGTCAATCAGGGCTGCCAGCTCAAAAAATCGATTGGGCGCTAAAACTGTGAAAAAAACGCTAGGCCTAGCTAGATTCCAAAACTAACGACCACATCCCATACATTCGTTTACCTGTCAAACTATTTTTTATTAGTAGATGTAAGTATACAGTTAATATTGATACAGAAAAACTACAGGTTTATTCCATTTTCATCGGTAGTAATTTCATTGAATTTGATAATGAGGGAAAAAAGTTATATCCAAAAAATAATTTGTCAAATGCACATAGACTGGCGAAGAAAATTGACGTAGACATAGACATATATTTATTCATAATTTTCATTAAAAAGAAAGAACCAAAAAGGCTGTAAGGTATTGATGGAAAGAACCAAGAAGGTTGTAGTTATTGTTGGAACTAGTTGTTTTTAAATAATCATTTGAATTTTTTCCACATAATATTTTTTTTTTATTTGAGTTGATTTTTCTGAAATAAATAAAAATAAGCTATTTTTTGAACAATATTATTTTATTATACATGTTAAGAGTTGTCAAATAATTTGACAGGTCAAAAGTGGACATCCTTCTTTTGGCGGCTCAAAAAAGCGATATATTCGGCACTAGATTCTTATCACATAAATAGTCGATTAAAGTTCTATACATAGTCTTAACAGCCTCTCCAAAACCCATTTATAAGTAAATTTAAGTCTATTCTATTCTATTTTTAAAAATATGCTAGCTGCCATCTTTGGTTAATGATGATTTTGCCAATGTCGAGTTTTTATAGCAAAAGTGCTTGACGTTGTACGGTTATATTGATATTTTGGTGACTTCAAAGGTTGTTCTTATAAAAGAACAATATCCTGAGCCTCCACTGGAGTTCCACTGTAGGCCGGGGATGGGGCAACCGACGCGCACGTGACCGCCCAATAGCAGACCCACAAAGCAACTCCTCAATTTAAGTCAGTCAAGTCCTTTGTAAAATTAATGATAACACTTCAAATACCGAACACTGCTCACTCTATGGAATTGTTTTGATCACAATTTTTTTTACGTTGCCTGTTCAATGTCCCACTGCTGGGCAAAGGCCTCCCCTTTTACTCTCCAATCCTCTCTGTTGTGTGCAACTTCTGGCCAACTCTCCAAGAAGGCATCCATGTTATCTCTCCACCTTTTTCTGGGTCTACCTGACAATCACAATATGCTATCAATATTTATCATATTCCAATAAAAAAACACAAAAAATAGCATATTCAAACAGAAATAATGTAAGCTTTATTGAAAATAAAAAAAACCCTAGATTCTTCGCGAGGCGCCAAATATGGCGCTAAACATGCCAAAAAAGCGCTAGATCTAGCGCCGAAAGCTCTAAGGTGGCAGCACTGCTGTCAATGGGCATTTTTATAATATATTTAATGGCTTTGGATACTTGGTTCTTTAAAGCCATATAATTAATGAGGGATTTTCAGAGGCCCATTAAAAAAGAAAAAGTATTTCCTAACGGCTAAAAAGATGGCGTTGACGAGACAGGGGCGAGCGACCTTGCAGATAGTAAAATACAATTAAAATAGTAAGAATTTGTGTATTTAAGTAAGCAGCAAAATATACTTCGGACCCCTTTCTGGTCAACGCCATCTATCGCCGGTATGTTGAACTACGTTTGACTAGCTGTCAGAAAACTTCTCATTCTGTTCTTACCGCGAACGGATGAAAACGGTATTTAAACTACTTTTCCTTTTTAATGGCTTTCTGAAACCATCTAGAGGAGTTTTCTGACAGCTGCTCAAACGTAGTTCAACATATCGGTGATAGATGGCGTTGACCAGAGAGGGGTTTGAAGATGAAAAATTTAGGCTAAAAAGTAAACAAAAATGCATGTCACTGAGTCAGACGCATCAGTTGATGAAATTTTATTATTTTATATGTATTTTTTATCTGCAAGGTCGCTCGCCCCTGACTCGTTAACGTAATCTATCGAGCCGATCGAGCCATTAGGAACTACTTTTTCTTTTTTAAAAAAGAAAAAATTACTATGGAGATTATGAGTCCATTGCATCTTTCTACTGCCGAACTGCTCGTATGATTTTCAAAAATCGCACTGCTGGTAGCATGTTAAGACGTGATACGGCTGTATCCGTCTTGTACCTCGTTCGTTCGCGCGCAAATGGAAAGATAGCGAAGGTATGATAGCGCTGTATCACGGTGTAATGCTATTTCCTATGGGTATAGTAACTTTATGGGGTTGTGTGACCTTGCAGATGATACGATACAAATGGAATAGTTAGTAATAATTTGTGTTTTTATGCAGCAAAATATGAACATATATTTCGTCAATGGATGTGTCTTACTCAGTGACATGCATTTTTGTTTACTTATTTTCTTTATTCGTAGAATAAAGCCTATTGCCTAAAATTGTCATCTTCGGACCCCTCTCTGGTCAACGCCATCTATCGCCAGTATGTTGAACTACGTTTGAATAGCTGTTGTCAGAAAACTCCTCATTTGACAAATGACAAGACAAATGACAATTTTGTTTGACATAAGCCACGCAATTTCACGCAAAGAAGACAAATAATTGGCAAATTTAATTAATTTTATAGAATTGATACATTTTCGAGATTGCAATCAAGCTAGAATATAACGTGCAAATGAAACATACTATAAGTAGACTCGTCAAAAACTAGCTAAATGGCCACCCTAACTAACAAAAACTTCGATAGTTGCTGCCGTACATGTTTAAACGATGTCTCCAACAAAATGTATGATATTTTCGCCGAAAGGACAGATTCGGTGAACGCTGCTGAAATGTTATCATCGTGTACCTCATTAAAGGTGAGATAAATATGTAATATTAAACTCACTGCCATACATTAAAGTTGGCACCAACTTTAATGTATGGCAGTGAGAGTTGGGTATGGCAGAAGAAGCATGAATCAAGAATAAAATTTATTCTTAATTTTTTCTTCTTCATTTCAACAGCATTTAATGCTGTTGAAATGCGCTCCCTGCGTAGTATGTGTGGTGTGACTTTAAACGACAGGTTACTGAATAGTATGATTAGAGAAAGATGTGGTCTGAAAGAAGATGTAGTGACAAGGATTGAAAAAGGCATGTGGAGGTGGTTTGGCCATGTGGAAAGAATGAGCAAACGTAGGTTGACGTATGCAATTTACAAGGCAAGTGTGAATGTAATGGTTGGAAGGGATCACCCTAGGCGCACATACGTTGACCAAATCGGATGCGTACTGAAGAAGGGCCAAATAAAATGTACCCGGGTCTAGGGATCCATGCTTTTTCGATGTTATCTTCAACTTTTTAGTTTTTGGCGGACTAGGACGCAGCGGCGCACACTTTAGAACCCCTGCATTACGTCATTGAATTATGAATATTAGTTTAAGCAATGAGGAAACTGTACAAAAATGAGACACAATCTGTAGTTATTTATGCCACTGCCACGAACTTACATTAGTTCTGAGCCTACATAGATAGTGAAGTATGGAACATATTCTTGTGACTGATGTCTTGGCGGCAAACCGCATGTGCCTCGTCGAAGATGGATACCCAAAACCGGGAGATCTTAGGTTTCTCAGTCAGTTTTTATGCTATCCATTTGTTCACCTTTTGATTCCAATTTCCATCTAGCCCTGTGGTGGGCAGACTGGAATGCCATGAATTTAATAACGCTCACAGGGACAAACATTATTATCCTTAGAAAAGTTACAATGTAATTCTACTAACAAACTTTTAACCACTTTTTACGGTGGATGTGGAGGTAGCATGAAATCCGCAACTTTGGACTTTATTCCATTACTTTAGATTCGAATTTTGATTGCTAAAATAGTCACGTGAGAACCCCAAACGCGACTAGTTTATAGTTATTGTTCCGCAATTATAGGCTGTCCCGTTTATTGATAAGGTATCAAATTGTAATTGTATGTAAATGCACATGATTAATTGATCTTGTAACATGGCAGAGGGGAAATGCTATCTCAAGGCTGGTCCATAGTTAAATGTTCTAAGATTGTACGTTATGTAATACGATCCATTGTGGATTTGCCTTAAATTAATTTCTGTCTCTACTTTCACAGGTTGACAGTGAAGATCTTCTACCAAAAAAACTATGCGGCAGCTGCTACAACTGCCTTATCAGTTTCTACGACTTTAGAAAACTAGCAGAAAAAATTGACACGGAGCTAAGAAGTCAAATAGACAACAAAAATAAAATAGACAAGTCGGAAACATTATTTTTAGAAGTAAAACTTGAAGATGACTCTAAAAGTGTTGACTATGAAATGTCCCATGATGATTTTGAACCAGAAACTACAGTAAAAACAGAGGAATCTAATAATTTAAGCCCATATTTTTGTAACATATGCCTTTATGACTTAAACAATTTCACAGACTTCAATGAACATTATAAAATTCACACGGAGAAAGAGAAATTTAAATTAAAATGTGAATTCTGTGACAAAACATTTAGGAAAAATACCAAATTGGAGCAACACAGACTGAAACATACGAACGAGCTATACACATGCTCGTTTTGTTCAGAAACATTCAAGCATCATTTCAAATATGTAAAACATTTAGTCACTCATGGAAAAGTAGATGTTTCACAACCGGAAATAAATCAAAACGAAACGAGCCAAAGCTTAGAATGTGATATTTGTTCCTCACATTTTAAATCAATGAATTCGTTAGCAGCTCATATGCGAAAACATGTGAAGAAAAACAGAGTTTTAGCTTGTTCTATATGCGATAAAATATTTAAAAAAGTAAGTCATTTGAAGAGACATGAACTATGCCACGAGATCAATAGACCGTACAAATGTTCCCAATGCCCGAAGAGATTCAATACGGATAGCCTTCTCAAGGAACATTTAAACAAACACAATGGAATAAAACCGCATGCCTGTCCGATTTGTCCTAAAACTTTTGCTCATCTGTCGACTTTGACAACTCATATAAAAATACATACGAGGCAGAAGCCGTTTTTATGCCCAACTTGTGGAAAGAAGTTTGATTCTAGTACTAATTTGAATCAGCATATGAGGAGACATATGGGTCTGAAGTTATTTGCCTGCAATTTGTGCCCTAGGAAATTTGTAAGTAAAGGTATGTAAATTATTGTGAAATATTTAGTTGCTACAGCTTGAACAAGTAGTTTCTTTTTTAATATACAGGGTGTATGGAAAAGAATCATTAAGCTTCCCATCAAACTGAACAACTTTTACCATGGGAGCAAACCTGTCAGAGCAACAAAAAATGTTCCATATGTTTGAGTAGATTAGGCATTACAGTTTAGTATGGAACAGTAGATTTTTTTTTGCTCTTGTTCAGAAGTTGTTCAGTTTGATGGGTAGGTAGAGTATGTGGTTTAAAGGTTAATGATACTTTGAACCGCTATGAAATTACTTTTGGGGACCACTATGAAATTACCATTGATATTTTTACAATCACTTGCCGTCCCCGCCACATTAATAGACCTAAAATCATAGACATCTTATATACAAACAAGACTCACAATCAACGTTCGAAAAATGGCACAACCAAAAGAGCTCAGATGAGCTCTTTTTTGTACTAGCTGACAGTTAACAAGCGAAATACGACTATGTTTATGAATCAAATACAACGCATTAGTGACAACCAGCAGCATGCATACTTAATTTGTGCGGTTTTTTGCGTCAATGTGCACAAAAATTTGCTAAGATTTTATATGACACTGTGGGTCTAGTATAGGAGGTCAATGCCTAAAATATCTTAAAGAGAGTTTAGACGTCATTTAAATCGCGCTATCGAGTGTTATTTGAGTTTATATGAAGTGAACCGCTACTTTTTTATTCCTCATGATTTTACGGTTTTATAATAGTTAAGAAAAACGTATCGAAATCGGTCCACCCCTTTGGGAGCCAGGGGCGGATCCAGGATTTCATGTTGGGGGGGGCCCATCGGCCAACTCGGGCCACGTATTAAGATTAAAAGAAATTAAGAGAGCTCATTTCTTTACTCGGCCTCAAAATTCAGAGGTTCGTAGGGGGGGCCATGGCCCCCTGGGCCCCCCCCCCCTGTATCCGCCACTGTTGGGAGCTACGATGCCACAGACAGACAGACCGAAATAGGCGTCAAACTTATAACACCCCCTCTTTTTACGTCGGGGGTTAAAAATGAAAAACCTCGCCATGTCGCGGAAAATCATTAGAACCATTTTTTTTGTACTTTGAACACTGACATTAAAGGTTATAGTCGATTGCAGCGCCCTCAAACCTGTTTTTTTATATTTCTGGTCTGGCTTTACACGCCCAATGAATATAGATGAAAAAAAATACTTTATTTGGAGTACCTACCTACTAAAAAGTTGCAGTAGTGTGTAGTGTTGAAAAGTCTGTAACGCGTCATTAATGTTTGATGTTAGCAAGTAAAACACCCGCCAGGCAATAACTTACAACTTGTCTAGTCTACCTTAATTACCTAGTTTAGGTAAAGTTTTAGCAGCAACCCTAACGAGCCTTTCCGTTGTTTCCCTCTTCTATAACATTTATGTCTGGAAAGTTTTACCTCGAACTTTTAACTACGTATTTAAGGAGCTTGTTTTATACAGAGGTCTAATTTTCGTAATAAACTGGGTGAAATAATACAATATTAACTCCTGTATCACTGTATCAGCATTGTTATCAGTATCCACAAGGAGTTTCATTCTATCCTCAACTTATGACCCACTACAGGACTTGGTCAATCGCGAAGTCAGGTGACAGGTGCGACCAGGGGCCTATAGTCATTTATCCAGGGAGGCAGTGGCGGATACAGAAAAAATTCAAGGGGGGGGCGCAAAGATATCTAGAGCTTGATTTTATCGTAATAAAAACACAAGTCACAGAAGTCGCGTGATAATAAACTCGCAATTAGAGCGAGCTCAAAGGAGAATGTTGGCTTTGGCAGCCGTTGTTCTATCCCATGCGCATACATATGGGGAGCGGCGCGGGCGGCACTACGGGCGGCCCCGCAAGGGGGGGGCTCGCGCCCCCTGCGCCCCCATCTGTATCCGCCACTGCAGGGAGGAAACAGGGGAATACGTTTGTATGGAAAAAACTGTACTCGCCTATCCTCTTAAGAATGAAATGTTTGCAGGAGAACTGAAGTCTCACACAATAACGCATACGGGTGAGCGGTCGTGGACGTGCGACGAATGCGGGTCTTCGTTCACTAAGCGCAGCTCGCTCGGCAAACACAAGCTGGGCCACGCCGGCATCAAACCGCACCAGTGCGATGCTTGCTCTATGAAGTAAGTATAGTTTTGACTACAAGGGTACAGTACTTCAAGGAAAATAATGAGCATCGGAAAACATCGGAAATAATCGTATAAGCAGCTCTATATCATTATACAATACTGCCTAGTTTCGGTCGGTCATCTTCGGGAACACGAAGTTAGTCGATGCCCATTATTTTCCTTGAGTACTGTAGATTTTTTTTATTCTTGATGGGTTTGCTCTTGACCTCTATCTAGTCCTCAGGACAAAGATGGGGTCGAAGATGTAGCGAGCTTACCCAGAAGTGCACTGGCACTCCTGCACACTGACGGAACGCAGCAAGCTGTTTGGCGCCAGACTCCGGCAGGAGGGAGGTCGCGAGCCAGGCGTTTATATCACTGCGGATAAACGCGATAACAGCGACATAATACACGATAAAGGCGATAAACCCGCATATGGCGTATGAAACTCGTTTATCGTGTCGTCTCTAGTGCGTAGTACGTAATAGCCCAATGATAAAAGTACACGGCGACACATCAAGCTATACAAAACCAACATAACCTGGCCGCGCGACGTTATAAATTACTCGACCTACGCGCGGCCTGCTTATTTGGGTTTTGTATAGCTTGATGTGTCGCCGTGTGTACATAGTATGTATGTATGTATGTATTACTTGGCGAGGTGTTTTATTAAGCTTTCCTCAGAACATCTACGTTTCATCAGTAGTACCGAAACTCTGTCCAGTGTGACGGGGGGTGGGCCCGTCGCCACTTGTAATGGACAGTGGGTACAATACATGCCTCGAAATTGAAGCATGCCGGTTTCCTCACGATGTTTTCCTTCACCGAAAAGCCAATAGTGTTACAAATCGTACATACAAATTCCGAAGAACTCATTGGTACGAGTCGGCCAGGACGGGGATCGAACCATCGCCTCCTGCACGGCAGGCAAGGTTACTCGCCACTGGACCACCACAGCTTATATGGGCCAATAACCTTGAATGTTTTCCTGCAGGTTTTCAACTAAGGATCACTTGAAGCGTCACTACCGCATCCACACGGGCGAGAAGCCATACCAGTGCGACATCTGCGAGCGAGCCTTCACACAGAGCAACGATCTCGTCAAGCACCGCCGCGCGCACCTCGGCGACAAGCTGTATAAGTATGCCACGCATTTTGAACTTTATTCCAGACCGAATAAGGATACTTTGCCGACTCAATCGGTCACTAACGGTGTAAAGCCCGACTAGAAATATTAAAAACCTCGCCCATGTTGCGGAAAATTATTGGAACTAATTTTTGTACTAGGAACACTGACATTAAAGGTTATAGTCGATTGCAGCGCCCCCAAACTAGGTTTTTTATATTTCTGGTCAGGCTTTACCTAGCACCAAGGGTTTTTTAATTTTGTTATTTAATTATGTACGATTTGTTACACCATTGGCTTTTCGGTGAAAGAAAACATCGTGAGGAAACCTGCGTGCTTCAGTTTCGAGGCATGTATTGTACCCACTGTCCATTATAAGTGGCGACGGGCTCACTCCCCGTCACACTGGACAGTTTCGGTACTACTGTTGAAACGTGGATGTTCTGAGGTTTCAGAATATCTCTGACTACCCACTCGATGAATATAGTCGTGAGCATATGCTTATGCAATTTAATTATTTTGGACATTATGTGACCTAGTTCCATTGGACGACCCGGTTGGTCCGACTGCTAAACCAGGGTCCTGGAATCCTAGTTCGGTCATGGATGTTATATGTGTGTGTCGTTGTTGTGTGGCTCCCATAACAAAAATCCTGAGGCTGATATGGGATCATTACATACAATATAGGTGCTTGTGAGCGTTATTTATTTTTATTATTTCAAGGAACAGAATCGAACTTGGACTTCTATTACGTTGGCTAGGCAACGATATACAGGGTCCGAAGTTAATATGCTGACGGTTTTTTAAGGGCACGCTCAGACCATCAAACTGAACAACATTATCTATGGAACAAATATCGAAAAAGCGAAATAAAAATCTGCTGTCCCTTTAAATTTGTGTCGAATAGGATTGCAGTTCAGTATGCGAACAGCAGTTTTTTTTCAACTTTGGTCTCATAGTGAAAGTTGCTCAGTTTGATGGCCTGAGCATCTCCGAGACCATCAAACTGAACAACTTTCTCTACCAATATCGAAATCGCGAAAAAAAATCTGCTGTCCCATACATTTGACTTCGATTTTGGTGCCATAGAGAAAGTGGTTCAGTTTGACGGTCTGATCATTCCCTTAAAAAAGTGTCAGCACATTAAGATGGACCCTATAGAATATATAGATACAAACATCCATGACTAAGATGATAGGGTTCCTCATCTGGCAGCAAGGAATCGCAGTTTTTCACGCTCCATCTTTTTATGTCGTTCGGGAACGTCATTTGCTAGAGCGAGAAAGATCGTAGCGGGAATGCAACAGCACGCATGACATTCCTGAGCGACAGAAAAGGATAGAGCGTGAAAAAAGGCGACTCCGTGCAACCACATGAGGCTCAACCCTAAAACACCAGCTTATTAAATTAACTCCAATAGGAGTTAAAATCAGTTGAATTTCGACTTAAATGCGCTAGTTATTACTAGCGCAATTCAACTGATTTTAAATGTTATTTCTATTCCAGATGCACGGAATGCACCGATGCCTTCCGTCTTCATTCGGAACTTAGACAGCACATATCAGCGCACTTCATTACATCACGACTTGTCGCTATGACGGACAACAAGCAGATAGTGGAAGACAAAAGTGACGCTCTCAACGGTGACGTACAGGGTGAAGTTATACAGGATGGACTGATTCAACTTAATGAGAAATGAGTACACAAAATGTTAGGTTTAAACATTGACTTACACCCTAGCGCTAGACAGGCCCTTTCATAGAAGCAAAATGTTCCACTTGAATGCGGTGCCCGCACCTGATTGATGTTCCCGAGTTCACTTTGACACTATGGCAATAACAGACCGCAATGTGTCATTTTGTGCTGTTTTGTGTGACATGTTGTTTGTTTGAACAAGCTTGTCTATCGCTAGAGTATACCTATATGTGAGTGGGTTTAAAGATTGAAAAATGTGATGGGCGAGACTTAAATATGCCTGTCCACGGCTTGTTTTTAAGATCTTCCCGGTGCTCTTCCATACTTATTGAGAGAAAAGTTTTATGACCAAAATTGATTTCATTAATTAGTTAAAATATCGGTGGACCAGGATCTGATGAAAAATTGGGAAATCAAATTACAGAGTAAACAATACTGGGGGTGTAATAACTTTTTTCATTTCATGAGATTCTAGTCCACCTATAACCATTAAATTGTTAATACTAAAGTTTATTTGTTCTAATACTAGTTTTATGATGTTACACAGAAAATTATTTATAGTGCGTCCAAGATAGCTTCGTGATTATGACAGATTAGGTTTTGGACGCTTCGGCGCACGCGCCTACGCGGTTCTCTTACACCCCCGTAGACAAAATGAACACCACGTGTAACGTAAAATCATATTATTTCTATTCTGTACCTACATGATCACAGCGAGATACCCCGTGGACAGAATTGAATAGGCTTTTGCCAGAATCATACTCTCATTTCCCGCAAGTCTCTTGAGTGGAGACTCTTGGACCACTTTTGACCATTGTTCTTTAAATTACCCATAAGCACAGGGTGAAATTTGTCGTCTCCCTTCTTATTCTGGTTTTTATGCAGATAGGTGGAAACATTTTTTACAAAAATCATAATGGTAAAGGTACTTGCTACCTTCGATCAGAGCAAAATTAATGGATAGGCCCAAAGCGCGTTGAGTTGAAGCACACTACTGGTAGGTGCACTTGGTCCATACAAAGTGGCACACTTGTCTGTCATCTCGGTACATATTTGACGTATACCTGTCATTTGTTTTGCCTTATTTTCTGGTTTGAATTGTTCGCGTAAAATTAATTTTACTCTGTTCGAAGCTTACGACAAGATTTTGCTAGCCAACCCGGCGGCGTTCTATGAACCCCAGTGTAACATTTACATAAATCACATTTCGTTTACCAACCAAATAGGTGCATAATTTTACGGTCGGATCTTAATTTATTAATTTCCACTCAGTAAACGGAACAAAAGATCAAACCAGTGATTTTCTAAGAATGAAGATAAATAGCATTAATACTTATATTAGTTTATATTGTTAAAACTTCCAAAGGCACTATTTAAATGTTACTAAACTATACTATATCTTCTAAGATTTATTAACTAACAAAATAAATTACCTATGTCATTGTTTACTTAATACTAATAACAGAGTAAAATAAATAAATATTTTTGATACAGAACTCTTTTTATTGAATTCATATTTAGCCATATTTGTAAAACATAAACAAGTAAGTACATTTGAAAATACAGCTTGTAAAGCCTGACCAGAAATATAAAAAACCTGATTTGGGGGCGCTGCGATCGACTATAACCTCAATACCTATATATATAATGTCAGTGTTCCACGTATAAAAATTAGTTCCAATGGTTTTCCGCAACATGGCGAGGTTTTTTATCTTTCTGGTCGGGCTTTAACACCGTAATTATTGTAAGTCACTAGGGGTTTTGTCCGCGGCGTTTCTGGTTTCAAGGCTTATTTACGGCTAGGTTATCCCAGTGCAAGCGTCTCTTTCTTGCAAGCATAAGTTTACAATTAGCCATCCCGCTCCAATTGAAAGCAGGATCGCAAAAAAACGTGTTTTTCGTCAATATCTTTGCTCATGGGAGTTTCTAAGCTAAAAATTCTTCTGAGTTCACTAGAAATATTTAGTTAAGTACAAGAATAAAAAGTAAAATATCAGCAGTTTAATCATAGTATTGAAAAAACATAACAAAAAGGGGTAACTTTGGGATGTTTTTCTATCTAGTAAACTTAATCTAATCGTGTAATTGAGAACAGTCGCCCATCCGCCCGATCCTTAAATAAGACATAATTTAATTTCAGACTTTAAAACACAGTTTAAAACACTTTCGTTCGTGTTCAAAAAACGGCCTCGACGGGATAACAGCGTCTTAATGTAGAGGCACATCTGTGGAACGTTTCGCGCTGAACGTTCGGTTGGATACGCGCGCAACGCTTATCTCTATACCGGCGACACACCAGATTACGAGCTATTTTTCCCAGTAGACGCGTATATTCAATCGAACATTCGGCGTGGAACGTTCCGCAGGTGTGTCCCTACACTTAGGTATGTGGGTGGCCTAAGTTAATATTCGAAAAGAAATTGTATATTCAGCTGTAGCCAGTTGTTTTCTCTGGTCGAAAGGCTATGCGAGCTAAGTAGCCAGTAGTCCAGTACCTAATCACCACGTAACACGACATAACCATTATCAGTTTATCACCTCATAATGATGAAGTCATAAATGACTTCAAAAAGGTGGTTATTCATTTTTATCCGAGATATTTAGTTATTTACTTAAAAATTTACTTTTAAAAACTATGTGTGAGAGGCGAGAGCGTCGGTGGCGCGTTGCGGAGAGGTATGGAAACTTAATCTTGAGGTCTAATCTGCACGGACTACATGCCATGTACCAATGAGTTTTTCTACCTTACCTCCGACTGCTCTACGGTGAAGTAAATCATCGTGAGGAAACCTGCTTACGCTGAAGAAGAAATCCAATTGCGTATGTGAAATCTAGCATTGGGCACGCGTGGATGATTAACGACCAGACACCCTCCCTGAGGGTATGCCTGTGCCCTGCAGTGGGAGGTATGTATAGAGGCTGATGACGATGATGTTGACTGTGTGTAATAAATACTACTTAATTATTGGAAAGCCTGACCAGAAATATAAAAAACCTCGCCATGTTGCGGAAAATCATTGGAAATAATTTTTGTACTTGGAACACTAACATTAAAGGTGACAGTCGATTGCAGCGCCCCCAAACCAGGTTTTTTATATTCCTGTAGGCCTCGCATGCCAACCCCGAGAAAACGATAAAAATCGAGATGTGCCTCCATCCTTATTAATTTACGTATGCCAGAACGAGCGCGCATGACTTTTTTCTCGTTTAAACGCTTTGTCGTGGGTGGCATGCTAGCCGTGCTGGTCAGGCTTTACAGTGCGACATAAAAGAGTAGAAAATAAATGAGGGCGCTGCCTCCATGCAAGAACGTCAAAATCACGGGTTATTCCCGGTATCCCCCACGGTCTCGGCCCCAGTGGGGGACAGCGGGAAAAAAATGCTCGCTGTCCCCCAGCCTCCACCACTAGGGGCCATCGGGAAAAATGTTATCATTGTCCCCCACTAAAATAAAATCAATGGATTTTTAATCAAAACACTGTAAATAGTTTTGTTATCAACTGTATTATGTTTTTGCAATAAAATAGTGTGCTTTATACATCAATAATTACCTTATAATATTATAAATTTTGAATACAATACTTACTAATTATTTATATGTTTTCAAGAAAGATTCTGAATATGTATTCAGGTACTTTTCTAAAACCAGCGTTGTAATCAATAATTAACTATACTTTTTCTTTTTAAACAATCACACAGATCAATATTAATAAAAATGAACATTTTCTAAAGTTATTACGTTACGTTTTGTGAAGTAAAAATATCAAACTATTTATTGTAGACCTACCCGTCCCCCAGTCCCCCAGCCTCCACCACTAGGGGCCATCGGGAAAAATGTTATCATTGTCCCCCACTAAAATAAAATCAATGGATTTTTAATCAAAACACTGTAAATAGTTTTGTTATCAACTGTATTATGTTTTTGCAATAAAATAGTGTGCTTTATCACACAGATCAATATTAATAAAAATGAACATTTTCTAAAGTTATTACGTTACGTTTTGTGAAGTAAAAATATCAAACTATTTATTGTAGAATAATTATTCTACAAAAACATATTTATAATTATAGAAAACATATAAATAATTAGTAAGTATTGTATTCAAAATTTATAATATTATAAGGTAATTATTGATGTATTTATACATCAAGTTTTCTATAATTATAAATATGTTTTTGTAGAATAATTATTCTACAATAAATAGTTTGATATTTTTACTTCACAAAACGTAACGTAATAACTTTAGAAAATGTTCATTTTTATTAATATTGATCTGTGTGATTGTTTAAAAAGAAAAAGTATAGTTAATTATTGATTACAACGCTGGTTTTAGAAAAGTACCTGAATACATATTCAGAATCTTTCTTGAAAACATATAAATAATTAGTAAGTATTGTATTCAAAATTTATAATATTATAAGGTAATTATTGATGTATAAAGCACACTATTTTATTGCAAAAACATAATACAGTTGATAACAAAACTATTTACAGTGTACCTACAACAAATATACTAATCAATTTTCGTATTCAATTAACGTAAATGAATGAAATAAAAACAAATATTTTGATATTTTTACTTCACAAATCATAACGTAATAACTTTAGAAAATGTTCATTTTTATTAATATTGGTCTGTGTGATTGTTTAAAAAGAAAAAGTATAGTAATTATTGATTACAACGCTGGTTTTAGAAAAGTACCTGAAAACATATAAATAATTAGTAAGTATTGTATTCAAAATTTATAACATTATAAGTTAATTATTGATGTATAAAGCACACTATTTTATTGCAAAAACATAATGCAGTTGATAACAAAGGTAACCTATCTTACTTTCGAAATTTCACTGACCGAATTTCAGTTGTTCGAAAACGGTTTATAGAAGTTTCTAGTGACAGATATTTTGTTACACATACATTTGTTACTCCTTAAAAAGACTTGACAGAAGTAGGTATCATTTTCCAGAAAATTTAAAATCAGAATTTCATAATCTTTTTTTTTCTTTTGACAACGGTCTTCTGGGTTCGAAGTTTTAAAATGTAGAAGCAACTTCTTCCATAGTATGACTATAGGACACAACACAGTAAAGTTTTCTGTAATAATTACCTAGTAGATACATGATACCAGGATTATAGCACCAACATGCTTGCTAGCATGCTGCTTGCTTGCCTGCCTGCTGCATGCTTGCTTGCTTGTTGCTTGCTAGCTTGTATGCATGTTGGGGGGTGCGGGGGGCGGAAATCCCCTGCCTGAGAAATACAAACTGGTGGTTTTAAAATTGTAGTTTAGGTTAGGTTAGAACATGTAAAACACTTAGCGGGCGAAGCGAGCAGAGCATCAAAATGCTTGCTGCATGCTTACTTGCTTGCTGCATGCTTGCTTGCTTGCTGCATGTTTGCTTGCATGTTGCTTGCTTGCTTGTATGCATGTTGGGGGGTGCAGGGGGGCTGCGCCCCCCGCGAGGGGGGTTCGGGGGGCGGAAGCCCCCTGACTGAGAAAAACAAACTGGTGGTTTTAAAATTGTAGGTTAGGTTAGGTTAGAACATGTAAGACACTTAGCGGAGCGAGCGAAGCGAGCGGAGCATCAAAATGCTTGCTACATGCTTGCTTGCTTGCTGCATGTTTGCTTGCTCGCTGCATGCTTGCTTGCTTGCTGCATGCTAGCTTGCTTGCTGCATGCTTGCTTGTTTGCTTATATGTATGTTGAAGGTGCAGTGGGGTGGACGCCCCCTGCCTGAGAAAAACAATCAAGTTTTTTTTTAAATTCTAGGAATGGTTAGGTTAAATATTTCTGCGGAAAAGTGACTGTACGGAAAAACAAATATTCGAAAAAGTAAATTATCTGACTTACATAACTTTGGAAAACTGTGTAACAGAATTTTGATTCATTGGTTAAAAGAAAAAAAGGGCAATAAAAGATCTGGCTCCTCAAAATATGGCGAATAATATTTCGGGGAAACAAAAAAAAAGGGAAACAATAAAAAGTGTAACGATTTCGGAGAACTAAAATTCGGAAAACTCTTTTTCGAAAGTATGATAGGTACCTAACCGATAACAAAACTATTTACAGTGTTTTCATAAAAAATCCATTGATTTTATTTTAGTGGGGGACAATGATAACATATTTTCCCGATGGCCCCCAGTGGTGGAGGCTGGGGGACAGCGAGCATTTTTTTCCCGCTGTCCCCCACTGGGGCCGAGACCGTGGGAGATACCGGGAATAACCCAAAATCACGCATAAGCTGGCAAGACCGACCTACAATTTGTACTAAAATATTTAGTTCCTGCTGTCACCGTTTTCTACTCTTTTATGTCGCACTGTACTGTGACGGTGATGAATATTGTATCCTACTTAAGTTGTATAAATACAAATAGACTCTGCTATAAAGTAGATCATAAATATTATAAGCCGTGCTGGTGGTCCAGTGGCGCGTAACCTTGCCTGCCGTGCAGGAGGCGATGGTTCGATCCCCGTCCAAGCCGACTCGTACCAATGAGTTTTTCGGAATTTATGTACGATTTGTAACACCACTAGCTTTTCGGTGAAGGAAAACATCGTGAGGAAACCTGCATGCTTCAATTTCAAGGCATGTATTGTACCCACTGTCCATTATAAGTGGCGACGGGCTCACCCCCCGTCACACTGGACAGAGTTTCGGTACTACTGGTGAAACGTGGATGTTCTGAGGTTTCAGAATATCTCTGACTACCCCCCCGGGGAATATAGCCGTGAGTATATGCTTATGCTTATGCTAAATATTATAAAAATGCAAATTATTTCTAAATTTGATTGTTCATCTCCGTAGTGACCTACCGGTTCCCACGGAACACCTGCCGGTTTCATTATTCACTACTCTGTGCCGGCAAGTTTGACCACTATGATAATGCGGGCCCTTAATTATATGAGTTCTTATGTAAAATTCAAGTATTGGGCCTACTAAGCCGGAAAAAGTGGGACAGATAGAAAATTACGACATTTCCTCTAGTGTCAATTTCCAGAGAGTGGAGATCTAGAACTAGGTACTTGCGGAGATAGACACGTGATGTGATTAGTAGGGTTGTCAACCCCAATTAAGAATGGTTATGCCACATTTATAGTTGCTACCTTATGATGAGTTATTTGTTAAGGGTATATTATTCGGAGTGCAAACAAAAAAAGCTCCATACAAACGTACTATGGTGATATTTTCAATACTAACCAATTTAAGTCATTGAAATTTTGCAGAAACAATCTAGAAACAAATTACTATGCTTGTATGGAGTCAGATTTTTGTTTAAATGTATAGTTTTCAAGTTACAGTGCCTCAAAGATTTCCATACAAATCTTAAATTAATCCTAGCATTGAAACAGTATATTTTAACGAAAATCGGACTCCATACTAGCATAGAGATTTGTTTCTAGATTGTTTCTGCAAAATTTCATTGACTTTAATTGGTTAGTATTGAAAATATCACCATAGTACGTTTGTATGCAGCGCGCATTTTTGCTCTCTGAATAATAGGCTGAAAATCATGAATAATAACTGGAACTTTGTCACTAACATCATTTATGTTCAATGTATGATCAACCAACCAACAATGAGTAGGTTGATCTGTCGCCGTGCGTACATTAAGTATTAACGGAAACCTATGAATCTATCAATACAAGGTTTAAGGAAAAGTATCATTAACTTTTAAACCACATAGGTACTCTACCCATCAAACTGAACAACTTTTACGATGGGTGCAAACCTGTAAGAGCAAAAAAAAATCAGCTATCTCATACATTTTAGTCAAGTAGATAGTATTGCACTTTAGTATGGAACAGCTGATTTTTTTTTGCTCTGACAGGTTTGCTCCCATCGTAAAAGTTGTTCAGTTTGATGGGTAATTAATGATACTTTTCTTTACACCCTTTAGAAACACCGACGCTACAGGCACATCCCAGGCCGCTTCTCATCGATCCTCTACCCCAAGGTTGTCTCGAAGAAATAGCTTCTTAGCGAAAAGACCGCCTTTATTCTGTCTTGTTTTCTTTCTCTCTGTATTTTACTGTTTATATTTTGGTGTAATAATTTAGTAAATTTGATTTGATTTGATCCATCTCCGCTACCACATCCGCCGCGTAGTCTCAGCAGCAATGCCAAGGTACGTACAACATAGGGTGCTCTTGGTCAGGTAGCTTCAGTTCTTTCACAGGGCGCTTCGTCGTCACTGGTGGTCCCTCCATAAAATACTTCGCTATGACTATTGCTCACGACTGTCCAACTTCTGCCCTAACGCGAATCTGCCATAACGCGAATCTGCCGTAACGCGAATCTGCCATAACACGAATCTGCCTTAACGCGAATGAGCGAATAGTAGTTCGCAGTAATTAGTACTTACCTAGTAGCTCCCAGAGCAAAGAATTAATAAAGCATTTACAGTCTGCAATAGAAAAATATCATAATTAATTACCATTGCTATTTACGTTACGTTCGTATAGTTCAGTTACTAAAACCAAAGGTTATAACTAATAGTATAAGAGATAAGTGTACTTTTTGCAACCATCAGCAGCAAGGCTGATTAAGTGTTTATGGGGTGTAGAGCATCTGTGATCGGGATGGACAAGGTCTGCCTGTATAACTTCAGTCGGTTTAGGAGTTAAAGACTTTTAAAGGCCAGTAAAAAACTAAAGATCAGCTGCAAGGCTGATCGTATGATATTATTGTAGTATGCTCTGTAGCTATGTGAAAAGTACAAAAACTGACATGGTTCATCAGTCGGTTGTGGAGTTACAGCCGTTCAAAGGTCCGACCTTTGAATGGCTGTATCTCCTAAACCGACTGGCAGTTCATGTCAGTTTTTGTACTGTTCACATAGCTACAGAGCATACTACAATAATATCATACGATCAGCCTTGCAGCTGATCTTTAGTTTTTTACTGGCCTGTAAAAGTCTGTAACTCCTAAACCGACTGAAGTTATACAGGCAAACCTGGTCCATCCCCATCACAGAGATGCTCTACACCCCATAAACACTGAATCAGCCTTGCTGTTGATGGTTGCAAAAAGTACACTTATTTCTTAAGTATAACATAAATTCCGTGCTAACAGTTTTTAGGAATTGCTTGCATTTGTAGTTGTACCGAACAAGCATTGCGTCCTTTGTACCTATTAGTTTTAATATTTTCGCACAGTAGTAAGATAAGTAACTACTTATACGTTTTTAAACATTTCACAGTTGGTATCAAAAATTAGCTTGACACGTGTTTTCCTCTAGCATTAATTCACACCTTTTTATTAAATATTAGCCATAATGTATGGTGAAGCGTGAGTCCGGATCTCTTTTTTGAGGTTCAGTAGAGTAAGGGAGTAGGTAAGGTTCTGTAGGATGATCTTAATCTTTTTGCAAACAATATTAATCATCATGTTTGCGTGCATCACCTACCTACATGCCGTGTACTATTACCGTATTTTTCACAGCAGAGCTCTGCTCTACATTGATGAATATGCCATCTCCCTAAATATGTTCAGATATTGACCGACTCCGCCTGACTATCTCGCACTTGTTTTGGTGTTATGAAACCACGGAAGTTTTAAGACTTAGGCCCGTATTAATGAACTGAACTCAGGTGCTCGCGCGTCCATAATGTTCCTCTGATTTACAAAAGTGCTAAAAATTTAAAAAAGCTTTAGATCCGTTTAGATCAGTTTAATAGATGCGCACGTAAAGGAAGATCACATGACAGATCCGTTTGAACCTTTGGTTCTTGACTACGGAACCATAAAAACGTGCGAATCTCGAAGGCTGGTACGAAAGGCGTAACACCTTACACCACACGCAGTGGTGTGAGAAGGAAGCAAGCTGTTAGTTGAAGTACCCCGCTCGGCGCACGCGCACCCGTAACGACTTTCGGATTTTGCCGGCATGGCCGTTGTGGATTAGTTATTATTATTGTGAGTATTTTTTTTTAAATAAGTGCTGTGATATTTTTGTTTTGTTTGGAAATGGTTGAAGTGTTTTTGGGCAACAAAAGTTGTGAGATTTTTTTTAAAGTTATTCTAAAAGAAAAGGTTATTTTTTTTATTTATTTTATTAAAATACTTTATATTTTCATGGGCAGAAATTAGAAAAATATACTTATATACTTATATTGTTTTAATGTTCCGGTTTGGTCAAACGTTACGCAAACGCGATGTTTTTCTAATTACGAAATCCGTCCTCAAGGTGTATGGTTCAAGAAACTTATCGTAATTAGGTATATAGTTATCTAGGTACTTCAGTAGGCAAAGCTAGAGAAGACATTACAGGTTGAGACATTTTTCACCTTTCCTAAAAAAATAATTTTAATAAAGTTAGAATGAGGTGAATAAAGTTAGAATAAAGTTAGATAGAGGAGGTGAGGTGAGGTGAGGTTAGAATTAGAAGGAGGTGAAAAGCACAAAATCGTTGATTTGATAATGAATAATAATTATGATGGAGATTGAACTAATATTAGAATCCGCGAGAAATAGAAATAAAGTACCTATAAAGTAAGTTCGCATCTAAATAACTGATTGCACCTGTTTAAAAAACAAAAAAAACTATCTTTTCTAATGATGAGATTTGAAAAAAAAAATCTTTTGATTTACGGTTTCGAGTTCATTTGTTAAAACCGCCAGTAATCTGTGCGGCGATATCAAAGTGAAACGGTAAATATTTGCTCCAAACTTGACTGGAACCAGCGACCCTTAGTTTCGCTTGCTGGTTCACAGACAATCAACGGTGTCGAGTTGCTCGAGTGGGTACCTACCTCTGAGCATAACATCAAATAAAATACTAAATCTAAATAAAATCTAAATATTTATGTAAGTAAGGTGTACCTATAATTAATTTCAATTTTGATGTTAAATAAAATATTTCTATGGACGGCTACGACCCTTAGAGCACTAAGCTACGACCACATACCGCACCAGCCAGAAACTCTACAACGAAACATAGGTACCTACGTAGGTTCTTAATTAAACTTCTAAAGAAATTCAGAACTACTGAAATGAAAATTTTTTACTTTCACAGTTTATAGTGTGAGTGTGAACAATCCTTTATAAACTATCAAATTTTGATATTATTATGGTATCTATACTAGAGTTTTGAATACATGCAATAGGTACAAGTTTGAAACCGATTACTATTTCATGAATTAATTGTGCTGCGTACAAGTAGTCGTTAATGTAGGTTATAAATACCTACATACTTACCTATATTAATTGCTTGAAAGTAAGTAGGTAGGTATATGTAGATACACGTAAAAATACTAATGTTAATATTTTTACACTTACTTTTAGGTTTACATAATAAAGATACGGTTACAGCGACTTTGAGGAAGAATAAAAATAAGTAAGAATAAAAAATATAAGTACTTACCTATACTTATGTAAATAAAGGCAACTTTATTACTTACTGTAAAATCAGGAAACTGGAGTCTTAAGAGGATAGGCGAGTAGTTTTTTTCTATACACACGTGTTTCCCTGTTTCCTCCCTGGATAATGACACTAGAGCAAAAATTTTTTTACCACACTTACAATCTATGTTACTTCTCCTATGTTTTGCTTTTTTACATAAATTTTTTACTGTATGTACTAGGGACCTTTGAAAATGACCTATTTTACTGCCCGTTTTCAGACATCCAGAAAACAAATTTGACGAATATAAACAAAAAAAGAAAAACACATAGACATAGCCCAAGTCTTTCTCATATTATTTTTGAAAGAATTATTAAAATCGGTTTAGTTTTGGAGGAGGAAACAGAGGAATACGAAATGCTGTTTTCGTCGATTTTATGTAGATAAAATCGGTTCGAGCTGCAGTTGTCTCTTTCGCACTCTAGTCGGTAGGGTGTATGGGTGGGGTGGATCGGACAAATACCTATGTAAACAGTTGGAAAAGTGACCTATTCTCCAAATTAGCATTTCTGCCCGCCTATCCTCTTAAATAAAATTAAGACCATTAAATATTGTTAAATATTCAGCTTAGTAACGAACGACCAAAATTTTAATACGACGATCTCTACTTCTAATGCAAAAAACTTACGATGTCTACCCAGATAGCATTTGAAACTGTATAAACGCTGTACAATGAAAATTTTGAAGAGTTTAGGCTGTACAAATTGGCTGGATTAGGGCTGTATATCCGGATATACAGCCGTTATATCCGCAAAATGGGCCCCAAATTATACAGCTCTAAGTGTAGATCTAGCTGTCTAACAGCTGTGTAATAGCGGCGCAATGGCTGACTTAGAGCGTAATTAGATACCATTATGCAGATAATGTTCTCAAATCTTACGTATTTTATTCTTATATACAGTCTCAGGCTTGTAAACGTCTGAATATAAGAATAAAATTATGTTCGTGGTTGAATCCTTCCATCTTATTTTCTTAAGACTTATTTATTCATCGAATCATCGGACACGCGGCGGCCATTATATTTTAATTTGTGAATAGAACAAATATTATTTTGCGGTACCCATTATTTGTTTCTTGGTCGTGATTTTGCTTGCGGCTGCTACTTCTTCGGGAATATGTATGCTAATAGTAAGCCAAAAACTCATGCGCTCTTGAAATAATAGATATTTACGAAAGTGTTTGTGTAATAAGAACGGTGTAACCCAACTTGAGACTAGCTTTATAAGTCCGCAGTACTTTTCTATTGAAAATAAATTAATTTTGTATGGTATTCAGGTAAAATTCTGTGTAAATATTGCCGAAATTTTCAAAATCATACGTAAAAATATTTTATTAATTATGATGCCGTGATTTTTAGGTTATGGCTTAATGGCGTCTTCAATTATACAGCTGTTGCTCTTCTAGTACTCAATTGTGAAGCTTTTTGCGTAACTAAGCTGTAATTTAAGTATTTAAAACAGCCTAAAGAGTAACATTGGTTGTACATTAGAATTTAATTACTATAGTAGCTGCTTAAAAGACTACGTTTAGTAAATTTTACAGCAATTGTGAATATGCTTTGTTTAGTTTTTGTTTTATTTCACCACTTCTTTTTTGTTTTTTCCATGGTTTGATGTCAATTTTTGACTCTTGAAAATAGCGCAAAACAAATTCACAATGAACACAATAATTAACTATGAAAAACTGACATTTAGGTACACCAGTTTTACTTAGGCATTGAAATATTCAATAAGCTGCATAATTATGTATTGAAACAAAATTTCGCTTATCGCGTTAGCTTTAGAATAGGGTAAGACTAAACTCTTAAGCAGCAGATAGCATTGTATTACACTCTTGTACAGAAATTTTCTTTATAAGGGTTTCCTAAATAGCCATTGAACAGCTATTATCAAGCCTAATATGATGACTGTACTAAAGAGTAATTATACACCAATATCCAGAAGATAGCAATATTTAATGCTCTTGTACAGAATTAGGCAACACAAAAGTATAATTCTAGAGCACTATTCAGTCGATATACTGCTTTAGTCTTATAAACTTGCTTATAGCGGTTTTTTACTCCATACACTGTATATTCGAGTTTTTCGGTGCTATTTAAAAGCCAAAAGTAATAATTTCGGCTTTATACAGCCCTAAACCAGATGTTCTGTATAAAATGATATATTTATGCTCTACCACAGCCTTAAATATATTTTAACGCTTTTGTACATCGTTTATAACACTTCTAGCTGTTATTGTTCTGGTTAAAAGATTTTTTTTCAGCTTAAATGTTTATTGGGTAGTATATTTACAACCTCAAACAATTAATAGGATAAGCCGGCAAACAGTTTGATTAGCAACGCTCAGTAAACTTACCTTATTTGAAGATTCCAATATTAAATCGTTTTATTGTACTCAAACGAGTTTTGTACTAGGACTAGGTAGGTACAGTCACGCTCATTGATATGTACACTACATACACAGGGCCCAACTTAATCTGCTGACACTTTTTTAAAGGGATGATCAGACCATCAAACTGAACAACTTTCTCTGTGGGACCAAAATCGAAATCGCGAAAATAAAATCAGCTGTGTCATAGTTACATTCGGCTCGAGTAGAGGTTTGCATGTTTTGTATGGAGGGGCTGTTTTTTTTCGATGTTGGTGCCATAGAGATACCTAGTTGTTCAGTTTGATAGTCTGATCATCCCCTTAAAAAGTGCCAGCATATTAAGAAGGACCCTATACGATAGATAAATTTTCAAGCAAAGCGTAGTTACCTACTTAAAGTATTCAATAGGTACTTACATATCTTTCATCTATTTATTCGTAGAGCATAAACCTATAATAATTTTCTAAACTAACGATAACAGCATCTTATTGTTGCGTAAAAAATATACCTACTTATTCAGTTCAGTTCAACTAGCTTTTGCACGACATTACCTGTGTTGACTTTAAAAAAGTATCTTAGTTGGCCTATGTTAATCCAAAACATTAGGTCTGTTAAGGGCGACGTGCTGGAGACAGATTTAGCCACTACATTAGGAAAATGGACGGTCTCACCAGTCCGCGCTTGACTCCTCGTAATGGATAAAATTAACTTTCACTTTTTATTTCTTCTTTTAACTTCTGACACCACTGTTAAGGACGACGTGCTGGAGACAGATTATAATAGGTAGGTATGTGTGCTAACTGTGATCCAAATCAGTTTAATCGTTAATGCGTGATTGGGTCACATACAATTGAACACAAACAAACAAAACAAGTTTGCGTTTTAAACACAAACTAGCATAAGCATAAGCATATGCTCACGACTATATTCCCCGAGTAGTCAGAGATATTCTGAAACCTCAGAACATCCACGTTTCACCAGTAGTACCGAAACACAAACTATCTTATTTATAATACATGTATAAAGAGGATTGTGTACGATGTTACATATCGATGAACGTGACTGTACCTATTATTCTAAAAGTTAATTAAAACAGGAATTTAAATAAATTTTAGGTCAAAAAAACTCGCTCTTTCACGTGTTTTCGAAGCTGTTTGAACATGTGCCTTACCTATTAACATTACAATAAGAATCGTAAATTTTGCTCTTTAAACAAGAATTTAATACATTTATATTCATAAATAAAACTAGAATTATTATACCTATCTGTGTGAATATTTTAATAGGAATACATTTCCAATTTGATAGTGAATATCAATATAGGTAAGTACCTATGGCTTCGATTGTATTTTCTCTGATGTCCGATTTATTAGTGAAGCTTAAGCTTGAGCTCATTGCTTCGAGCTTCAATATTCAAAGGATTATCAAAGTAAAGTAAATCCATAGCTGGCTACGTCTTTAGATAAACTTAATATCGAGCGCTTCGATCAACAATATACAACTAGATAACGGGTCGCATACAAAATCAAAGAGAAATTCTGTCCTCGTAAATATACAACATTGTTTGTTAACAAACTGAGAAAACAGTCCTAACACATTATAATTTCGACCTCAAAACAAACATAATTCCTAGTAATTTTTGAAGGAACACTGCGGCATTGCGAGACGTGCTTACGTTGGCTTTGTTCGAACGGAACTAATTCAAAATAAGACCTCACTCCAATAGTGAGGCGTTATTTGCCGGGACATGTTTTGAGCGCTGACACGTTATCTAGTTGGATATTGTTGATCGAAGATCGAGCGCCTCAAGAGAAGTTTATTCCGAGAGCGAAAATGCGCGCTGCATACAAACGTACTATGGTGATAAATTTCTATAGGTAATAACCAATTAAAGTCAATGAAATTTTGCAGAAACAATCTAGAAACAAATCTCTATGCTTGTGTGGAGTCAGATTTTCGTTAAAATATACAGTTTCAATGCTAGGAGGATTAATTTAAGATTTGTATGGAAATCTTTGAGGCACTGTAACTTTAAAACTATACATTTTAACGAAAATCTGACCCATTTGTTTCTAGACTGTTTCTGCAAAATTTCATTGACTTTAATTGGTTAGTATTGAAAATATCACCATAGTAGGTACCTACCTACGTTTGTATGGAGCGTGCTCCGAATTATATCCCCATAAGCAGTTGGTCTCAGTCCAAGACAAAATCATAAGCATATTGAAGTAGTTTGGAAATTCTCTGAATTCAAGTTGATACCTATTTATCCAACTCATCTTTTCGACAGCGCGGTTCATATTAGCTCAAGCTCAATTTCTAGCTTTTTGTTGCGAATCCCAGCATAGTGGCATCAGTGCGTTTTCCCATCTTGTAAAGACTTCTAAAATCAAAAGTTGACTTATTTTGAGTGTTTGTAATAAGCAAATATTTAACCTTTTATAATAAGTAGTTTTTTTTTCATTGAGCACTCAAGTTTTACATAATCTTAAGATATGTTTAGACTGATGTTATCGAAATAAAACAAGTGACAAAACCGGTCAAGAGCGTGTCGAACGATTGAGTTTAACGTACATAAATCAAAGTATTTTCAAATATGATGCGATAAACGAACGCAAGTTGTCAATCAAAGGTGCCGAAGAGTAAAGTGATAAAGTGTAAATAATTAAGAGTACCTAGTGTTCCTACTTAAGTGGCGACCGCGCACGAAAAGCGCAGCGTGACCTGGAGAAGGCGGCGGGAACCCGTTGGATTAGGTCAGGGCGGGAACGATCGTTGTGGCGATCCTTGGGGAAGGCCTATGACCAGCAGTGGACGTCTATCGGCTGAGATGATGATGATGATGGATCAAAGGCCTCCTTTCTATTACGCCATTCCTCACGTCACGGCCCTGTGCTAATCTGATCCAGTGTTAACCCACCATCCACACAATCTTGTGGGCCCAAGGTGGTGGTGCTGCCTACTTACTTCCGTTCCTCTCTTGTTCACCACTCTGATAATGATAGGTTATAGGTAACCGAAGTGCACACAGTTGTGCGCCGGAACTTTCTTTGATAGAATTTCTTTGGCAAAATAAAATATTAACTTCTAATCCTACTTATTTGCGTCAAGAGTTTGGAAATAATTTCGGTGCAAATGCTGATTTACAACATCTGTTTCAGAAATAATTGGCAACTAGATTTCAAAAGTAAAAGTTAAACAGACAGAAAGACGAGGTGATCCAGATATTAATTTGTTTCTCAAGTCCGAATTAAGTACAAAAACTGAAATTCTTGCTAACCGTGAGGTATTGCCGACAGTAATAGCATGGTCTTCAATTTGCTGTTATTGATCGAGTATTTTAATAAATATTTTTTTACGTAGCCTCTTCAATGTCCTACTGCTGGGCAAAAGCCTCCCCTTTTACTCTCCAATCCTCTCTGTTGTGTGATATCAATAAATATTAATTATGATTATTATGCTTATATGCTGTTATGCTCATTTTGGCTACGACGACTGCATAGTTACAAAAGCAAAAAGGTTTCGCGAACAAAAAAACAGCACTATGTAGGTATCTACGGAATTTAATATTTTTTTATAGACTATCACCACCTGTTAATTTATCTGAGATCACCACAGGTCGGCCGTGAATGTTACAATTTCAATATTACTAACTTAGAACTGAAAGCCAATTTAAGTGGCAATATACATATTATAGTTTCTCAATCATATCAAAGATTCACAAATTATTGAAAAGTGGTTGATATTTCCCAATCATCGATTGAGAAATAATAAAACTCTACTAATTTACCAAATTGAACATTTCTCAATAGCTTAAAATAGTGTCAGTGAAGGATACAATTTCAATATTAGAACTGAAAGTGTTAAGCGAGGTAACCTTTTGTATCTGCAAACTGTACAATATTTCTTACAAGCAGCTCTTGGCTACCTTTAGCATTTGTTGAACAGCTGCATTTTTCTGCTTGGTTTTATTTCATTGGATGCCATATAAAGCGAGCTCTAAGGACGTTTTCTACTAAAATTTTATAGAACATTTCTGAGGACACTTGAGTTTCTGACGATTCCGTTTTCTTCTTAGGTGCTTTAGAAAATTTATAAGTTTTAAAGAAAGAACACAGTTCGTATTTTATACTTAAGTAATTCTTTGAAACCCTGACGTATCACATGTGACACCACGCATTACCTATTTATTTTGTTTTTTGTTTATTGTTTGTTGTAATTTTGTAAATGCAGAAGATTAGTAGTAGTTTTTGGAAGTTATTTACTTCACCTATGGAACACATTGCTTATGCAATTAGTTAAGACTACAAAAGACAAGACGCACCAACGAGCTGGTAATAAGCATAACAATCACAAATGTCTACCTACACCAACGAATTGCGGAGGGACTGACTAGGTATTTTGCGTTAGTAGTTTATATAATTATGTTTAACTACTAATGAAGGTTAGAATATCCTTTTAAAGTCTGACCAGAACAATAAAAAACCTGCTTTGGGGGGCGCTGCAATCGACTATAACCTTTAATGACAATGTTTCAAGTACAAAAATTAGATCCAACGATTTTCCGCAACTAGGCGAGGTTTATTTTTGGCAAAATTTTAGTTTTATTTTTTAACACTAGACTATAAAATTAGCATTGTGTGCTAGACTCTCAAATAAATGGTAATTTTGTTAATTTATATTCATTTTGTTTTTTTTAAAGTCTCACACAGACACTTTCTCTGTTACGAGACAACTTAATAAGACTGATAGACATTAAAAAATTTAGTAGGTACCAATTTTAAATGTTAGAATTTCAAGACATGAATTAGTAGTTATAATGACCATTTCATTCTTGAATTGTTTTAGTCCATTACTCAACGCACTTTAATTGACAAAAAAAAGAATCTAGGGATAAATGGAAAAATGCCACATTGCGCTGACCCTAAATAATACGATAAGGAAATGAAAATGATAGCTTAAATATCGTTTCTTCGAAAATCGACCCCAATGTTTTTCTCACTACTTTTCACTTCTCACGTCCTCAAAACAGCGTCTAAACCAGCATATTACCTCCATCGTACAACCCTCACAATATATCAAGATTAATCATAATATCTAGACACTCCCTGGGTAGGAATAACACCATGGGCGTAGCAATGATTTTTTCCCAGGGGGGCCAGGCCCAGGTTAGGTCGTTGCAATAAAATGTAAAACCTGGAGCGAGCGAAGCGAGCTCTAGTTTTTACGACCTAAAATCTGGAACGAGCAAAGCAAGCTCGAGATTTTACTTCACTGTGGAAAAAGGAGCCAAAACCTAGAGCGAGCGAAGCGAGCTCGAGATTTCACTGAATTCTGGAGCGAGCAAAGCTAAGTGAACTCGAAATTTTTACTGCAATATAGTGAGATCAGTGTTATAAGACTTAAATCCTGGAGCGAGCGAAGCGAGCTCAAGTTTTTACGACCGAAAATCTAGAACGAGCAAAGCAAGCTCGAGATTTTGCTTCACTTAGAAAACATATAGGATCCAAAACCTAGAGCGAGCGAAGCGAGCTCGATATTTCACTGAATTCTGGAGCGCGCGAGGCTAATAAGTGAGCTCGAAATTTTACTGCAATGTGTCTAGCTGTAGGTACTTGTGATACAATCGTAGCCAGGAGCGAGCGAAGCGAGCTCGAGATTTTACTGTAATATAATGACATCAGTGTAATTAGACTTAAATCATGGAGCGAGCGAAGCGAGCTCGAGTTTTTTACAACCTAAAATCTGGAACGAGCAAAGCAAGCTCAAGATTGCTCTAGATACACTATGAAAAGATATACGATCCAAATCCTAGAGCGAGCGAATCGAGCTCGAGATTTCACCGAATTCTGGAGCGAGCGAAGTAAGCTCGAGATTTTACTGCAATGTGTCTAGCCAGGAGCGAGCGAAGCTTGATTTTACAGCAATATAAATTAGATCAGTGCTGTAGGTTCTAAAGATAGGAGCGAGCGAAGCGAGCTCGAGATC
This sequence comes from Agonopterix heracliana, assembly GCA_963693445.1. Taxonomy (NCBI): domain Eukaryota; kingdom Metazoa; phylum Arthropoda; class Insecta; order Lepidoptera; family Depressariidae; genus Agonopterix; species Agonopterix heracliana. The sequence continues at coordinate 4,161,600 of OY856324.1, read as the reverse complement.
TTGCTTCATTATAACTCGATTTCTCCAGCTCATGCCGAGATCGAGGCGATTCAGTCTCTTATTTTTAGTAAGTGATTCATTTGATTTCTGGGGTGGGCCAGAAGGATTCTGGGGTGGGCCGGGCCCACCCGGCCCCCCCCCTTGCTACGCCTATGAATAACACTGTAACTTAATTTAGCATTTTTCAGTACCTAGACCACATCATAGATTTTTTTACTATCTAGCTAGAAGGACCCTGGATGGACCATGTTGTAAACCAAGTAAAAGATTGATTGAATATTATTATCGATTGATTATTTCTGATTCGAATTGTTTGAAATACGTTGGTTCGACTCAGCTTCGAAAACACTTCCACATTAATTAAAAAAATCCGAATTTACCTGAATATCCGATCCGATGTACCATACCATAAAACCCATAAAACCTGCATAGCAAAGCCTGTTCTAAATACTCGTACCTAGTACGTTACTAGTAACTATTACATAAACAACAAGATCTCGTATCACCCACTCCAGTACCCTGGAACAGGTATCGGTGCAGGAAATACGAAGAAACGGCTGGTTTTATAAGCTACTTTATAGCGTTACATGTATAGGGTACTAGTGTGGACTAGTCCGGCTTAGCCTTGTGGTTCCGGCATAGAATAGACCAATATAGTCCGCATATTTCTACCGTTCAGTTCTACTTTTAGCAGGACCAAAGGGACGAAAAAAAATCCAGTCCTACTATCTGAATTAGGAATTTTAATTGGACTAACTAAATGGACAAAAAAGTCCTTGTATGTGATGATGGTATGTGTTACAAAAGTAAAAATAAACATTTATTTCTTTTGAGGGGGTTGTTTAGACCATCAAACTGAACATCGAAACAACATCGAAATCGCGAAAAATAATATCTGCTGTCCCATACCTTTAGCTCGAGTAGATTTGTAGTTTAGTATGGAACATCAGTTTTTTTTTCTCGCGAGATCGATGTTTTGGTCCCATAGTGAAAGTTGTTCAGTTTGATGGTCCCCACCCCCTTAAAAGTTTATTTGTATTTTTGTAACACCTTGTATAGGACAAAACGGACAATAGGACAAAAAGGACAACAAAGTCCTTTTAATTTCTGCTAGTGGGTGTCGTACGAGGCTACTGAGGGATAGGGTTTCATATTTATACAGTGTTTTTGTGGGTAAATTTAAGGCGAAATTATTACCACCCTGAAAGTAGTTGTAGCAAAGTTTACCGACTGAGGTCAGCTGAACCGGGTTTAATATTTTAATCGTTGACTGTAAACATGGATATCAAACCCAACCGAACCTGGCCGGCCTACCCAAGTCATAAATACTTTTATCGGCTAGTATTTTATTTATATTATTGCATTATTCTATTCGGCTCGTATTGTATTATTCTAGTCATTATTAACGAGACAATACCTACAAGTCTAGACTAGATTGTGGTAATTCGAATGGGGTTAGATTATCTAAGTGATAAATAGTGAAAATGTGACATATTACAACGTGAATTCGATCGTTCAACAGGGCGGGAACTAAAAATTCGTTACATAGTATATTAAGGGTATATAATACCGTTGGCGCGCTCCATACAAACGTACTATGGTGATATTTTCAATACTAACCAATTAAAGTCAATGAAATTTTGCAGAAACAATCTAGAAACAAATCTCTATGCTTGTATGGAGTCAGATTTTCGTTAAAATGTATAGTTTTAAAGTTATAGTGCCTCAAAGATTTCCATACAAATCTTAAATTAATCCTAGAATTAAAACTGTATTTTTTAACGAAAATCTGACTTCATAGAAGCATAGAGATTCGTTTATAGATTGTTTCTGAAAAATTTAATTGACTTTAATTGGTTAATATTGAAAATATCACCATAGTACGTTTTTATGCAGAGCGCATTTGCGCTCTCGGAATAAACTTCTCTTAAGGGATGCTGCAGTATTCGTACCATCAAACTGAAAAAGTCGGAAAGATCGGGTAAACAGGCTGACAACATGTCACTATAAAGTCGATTGATCCAACGTTTGCGGCTTTTATACGCGCCGCTGCGTGCTTGCGTAATAGTAGAGACAATGCTCAGTATATCTCAGGCCAAACAGAGGCGGTCCTGCGGGAAAGCGGGCCGGCGGCGGGTCTATGGGAAGCGAATATCTGCGGACCAGCGAAGATTTTTGTGTGTTTTGTAGTGTATGGTGTGGTGGAAAGGTCATGTCCGAGTTTGTATGTCCCCTGTAACAGAGAAATAAGCGCTGGTCCGGAGATATTAGCTTCCCGCAGGTCCGCCCCCGGACCGCTTTCCCGCAGAACCGCCTCTATGTGGCCCGAGGTTAAGCGCTGCAGTTCGCCCTGTCCCGTGGGCAGGCGGTTAGGGACGAGCGTTGGTAGGTATTAGCGTAAGAAAGAATGGAGCTGGAACTCAAGGCAGGAAATAGTTTACGAAAGTAGGCGACAGGCTAGCAACATGTCACCTCGATATAAAACATGCTTCGGTACCTAGGTAGTGCTCTTTATTATTGTAGCTTCGGTGTAAGCCTTCAGGGATAGGTAATGTGCTTGGGTATGTGAGAAGTGTTTACATTTTATGATAAAAAACATGTATTTTATGTACCTATCTTGCGAGATAATCTTGCATTGTCGTTCAGTAAACTAGAACTCCGTGAAACGAGCTTTATTCTTGATCAGGTTTTTGCAGACTTTCTCTAAACCCATAAATACGGAATTACAGACACAAGGTTCAAAGTTCATCCATGTAGGATCATAATAAGCATTTGCTGTATAGTCGAATCGACAAATGACGGTGAAAATGCCCGGTACGAGCCATATTCCAACCTCAACACGCGGGTCCATTATGGTCTGGTTGATTCGTGTAGGGCAAGTAAGGTAAGTTTAGCCTTGAAATTTAAGCGTGTATGTATCCCCAGGTTCCGTTCCTATTACGATTATCAGCCTATGTACACACGGTGACACATCATGTTACGCACCCTATATACCCTTGTAGTTAACACAAAATAGTGCGGTAGAGAGCCTGCATAGACGCGGCTCGAAACAACACCAACATACCGCACCCTCTCGCACGATTCGCAGCGTTCAACTTCTAATAGTTCAAAGTCCAAACAGGGTAACCTGACCTGTCGCCGTGTTTACGTCCCACTGCCGGGCACTGGCCTACTCTCAAGTGTGTGTCTCTCTCTCCGTGTTAGTTTAGTCCATCACACGTGCCTTATGCTTACTGGTGGATTATATGAAGCCCACCATTAGATTTAGAAAAAGAAAAGAGTTCTTCTTCGGCGTATGCAGGTTTCCTCAAGATGTTTTCTCATGCTTATGATGAATGTTCGATATGTTTATTAACAACACTATAGGATTAGGACGATATAATTATGATTAAGAGGGTTCTTTACATATTTCCTTTTCACAATATCCCAATATAACGCTAACACGAAATGTCGCGCGTGCTCAAAAATTTTTCCATCCGAAGATGCGAAATGTTGATAAATCACGGTTGTAAACACGTCGAGTAAACATGACACACTGACACAGCATATTGGTTACGTGTGTTGTGCTTTGAGGACGTAACAAGTAAGGGCCTCCGTACACGGGCCACCGGCGACAGCCACAAGTGGTCAAGCTACTATCCAGCCACTAAATTCATATTGCAACCACAAGCGGTCCACAACTCACAACACGTAATTGTTCATTCTTTATTTACTTATACAGAGTGTAAGGGACAGCCCTCCGCAAACTGAAACGTTGAACTCAGACGATCAAACTGAATAACTTTTACTATGGAGCCTACCTCAGGAAACGCGAAAAAAAATCAGACTCAAAAGTATGGGACAGCAGATTTTTATTCGCGTTTCCTGAGGTAGGCTCCATACCATAGTGAACGTTGTTTAGTTTGAGCCCTCCGCAAACTGATTGTTTAGTTTGCGGAGGGCTGTCCCTTACACTCTGTATAATTGTCTTATTATAAGTCATAGTCATAACACTGTAAAGTCACACCAAATCAGCAATAGAAAGATGCATAATCACCATAGTAATTTTGAAATTTTTTATTGCATTTTTGTATGACATTCAAAAATCACACTCCAGTAAAACAAAAACATATTATTATCTTCTGGTGATGTCAATCGACTTCAGCAGCCGTAGTATGATGCGAGCGATAAGGCCACGCCAACGCTATATATAGCTTGATATATCAAGCTGCCATACGGCCGCACTTCCGGTTATTTATTATTCATATAGGTACGCTAACTAAAGTATATGAGACTAGCGTGGGACCGTTCGGGTTGGCGTCAAAATGAAGAGGCCTATACCCAGCAGTGGTGTTTACCGGGCTGATGATGATGATGATGATGTAGAAAGTATATGAACAATTTAACGGCTGAGTCACTGGTCGTTGTCTCGGGTGGCTCGTGTACAGTGCCCCTAAATAAATCATATGACGGTGTTATTTATTATATTTATCAGCTTTTAATCTGTTTCAAAAGATTACGTGGTTAAATACGGCTTTAATGAGGTATATGCCGTAATAAGGCTTAAAGCTTTTCTCGCAAAATTCATATTTAAGTACAAATTGTACAATGTACTTAGGTAATAATGCAATTAACTTTTGTAGTAACTACCTATGTACAAGGTGAAACAAAGCACCCTTGAAATGGGTCACTGCCGTTTGAACGACAGTTGTTTAGCAATTTTTAAAAAAATACACAACGTTCTAAAAATGAGTCGTTTCACAAATCATCATTTAGTAGCAATAGGTTTCACAAACCATTTATTTAATTTTGTGATCAGTTGTCAAATTGTCACATTGCAACATTTCATTCTCAAGACACTTCGATACGAAACTGTGTTATTTAAACATTCATCTTTTGTTAGAAACTCGTTTTATATTTTATTGTTTGATCAGCAAATTACTAAATATAACAACGTTTTACAAATATCGATGATCACATTATTTCATTTCACAAAACCGAACCAGAGCACCCCTCTTCCACGCAGTCTTGTCTGTACCTACATGCATGTGCATGCTTGCTTGCATGTTGCATGCTTGCTTGCTTGCTGCATGCCTGTGTGCATGCTTGCTTGCATCTTTGCATGTGTGCTTGTCTGCATGTTAGGGGGTGCAGGGGGGCTGCGCCCCCCGCTCGGGGGGTGCGGGGGGCGGAAGCCCCCTGCCTGAGAAAAACATATTGGAGCTTGTCGAATTCTAGGTTAGGTTAGGTTAGAACATGTATAACACTTAGCGGAGCGAGCGAAGCGAGCGGAGCATCAACATGCTTGCTTGCGTGTGCATGCCTGCTTGCATGCTGCATGCTTGCTTGCTTGCTGCATGCTTGTGTGTCTGCATGCTTGTGTGTCTGCATGCTTGTGTGCATCCTTGCTTGCATCATTGCTTGAGTGCATGCTTATTTGCTTGTTGCTTAGGGGGCAGAAAGGTAACATCAAAACTGTAGGTTATGGTTAGACTAGGTTAGGTTAGTTAGTATGTCATGCTGCATTTTTGCGTATATGTATGCTTGGTTTAGCGTGCATGTATGTTTTATGCATGAAGCACCATGAAAGACGGGTGTTACACGCTCATTCTCGCGTCAGTCTGGTCCATCAATCTAGTCACGTCAGACCTAGAACGATCGTCAGACTGACTAACATTAATTAATGTTCGTCAGTCTGACGATCGTTACAACATACATGATTAATGAAGTTGCAGCAAGTTTAGTAGATGAATTTGAAAAATGGCAAATAACGTTTTGTGATATAAAAAATGATTTATCGTTGTTTGCTAAATAATTCATTTGGTAAATAAGATTGTTGTCGCATAACTGATGTTGAAATGTTGTTTTAACTATAAACATAATATAATTCGATGCATTTGCTAAATGACTACTTTCGATAAGTAAATATGTGTATTAACACCTTTGTTAAATCACTAGTTTGTGAAATGAAACATTGTTAAACGTTGCTTGAGAAGTGATATTTTGCTTATTGATTTTGTGTTAAACATTAGTGAACCCCCTTGAAATATTTAAAAAGGGTAACTTAGACCATCAAAGTGAACAACGTTCAACAAGGAGCCAGCAATAAAAAACAAAATCTGCTGTTTCGTATAAAACTGTAGTACCTACTCGACTCAAATATGGGACAGCAGATACAATTTTGAGAAATAAAAAATCTGCTGTCATATTCTATACAAAAGATTTTGAGTTTCAATACTTAACACTAATTAACAATTATGTATTTTAGGTTTTATGGTACCTAATCCCTAACCTTGTTCTCACAGCAGCGTTTTTTACCCTGAAACTACTTAGGTGTGTTGTTCTGAATATAAACTTATGTCCGTATGTACGAGTAGTTCTGGATAATGCTTTGTTATATCGGCAAATTTCTTAGAATGATTTACCTACTCTAAGACAAATAGAGAATATTTAAACAAGCAGTTACCAGAAAATGTATCCAAAGTTACCTACCTACTACTTACTTAGAAGTTTGTTTGAAGTAATGAAAATTAATGACTGTTTAGGTTGAAATGAAGCCTTCATTTGATTTCAATGTATTAAGTGTGTTTCTGAATAAATTAGGTAAATTTGTATTAAGATTAGTTTTCCGGCGCTAGAAAACATCGTTAGAAAAACTACATAATACCTACTTCAAAGACTTAATACTTATAGTTAAGTACTTACATGTTTCAATTTCGATTAGTGTTTCCGTATATTAAACTGTAGTCTTTGGATGAGTGTTTTTCACATATTGTACAAATTGCTAAATCTTTTCGTCTAAATTTGAACGAATTCAGCATTTGTACAAACCGAGAAATTATACTGACTGCGGGTATTATTGACAGATTGTACAAATTGCTAAATCTTATCATCGAAATTTGAACGAATTGAGCATTTGTACAAACCGAGAAATTGTACCAATTGCTCGTAATTCTTTCTAAGGGCTCACTATTGTCTCTCTGGACAGTTATATTTACGCTATGGTACCGCTATTTGAATATGCTTTATTGAGAATATCCCTGACTATCCTCTCGTGAAAAAATTATAGTCCTTAGCATAAATGTTTACGTTTGTAAAAACGATACATTTTAAAAGTAATGAGATGGTTAGTGGTCTAACTACTCTGTCGAACTAGTTGGATCACAGGGACAGATAAGGGGCAGTGGTCCAACTGTAGCCCGATTGCGCTAATAGTTAAAACATCGAAGTTCTATTCTTATCCAATTTCAGTTCAAATCACATTGAGATTCAATTACTATTCAACTGTTCTGAATTCCGCATCGCGTTAAACTCTATGTAACTGACAGCCCTTAACGTCTAAGCGATCTGTCAAAACGGCTCTAACGGCTGTCAAGAGCAGTACCGCGATTAGCGCAATACCAAATGTGTCAATAGTTATGGTTCGTACGTAGTCCAATCAAGGTTCAATCACCGAATATTTACCACGATTGCAGCCCAGGAACTGAAATTGGATAAGAATAGAACTTCGATGTTTTAACTTAGCGCAATCGGGCTCCAGCTCTGTCCATCCCATTGGATTGTCCCATTGGATAAAATGTTTTGAAAAGTTTGTTTTGTTTACAAACATTCAAGTAAATTGCGCAAGAACAAGGTAACTAACCTTAATTTTTTTATAACCATAGATAACTAGTTTGTCTCGAAAATTCGCAATTTATGTTGAAGCTCTTTTCACATCAGGTTTCGACATCTTCAACAGGTTATTTTGACCGACATTTTTATATCTTCACGTTCGCTAATTGGTATTTAGTGCAAATAAAATCAGATCAGTAACATTACGTTCAGCCGATATATACTCTTAATTAATATTATGCAATGTTTTTGGCAAACAAGGTACTTCGAAAGTTGTTTTTGAGGTCATCGTGATAAAAATATACGCATAAAATATTCCTTGGCCCCTTTAAAATGTCATTTATTGGAGTGCTGATGTAATTTTTTTTAAAACGGACCTCCGTGGTCGAAAACCTTGGTTGAAAGTGAGGGCGAAACGATTATGTCAAGGTATGGTAACGCCCTGTAATTGACCCTTAAATTAATTTAAGTTCCACATTTAAAGACAATGCGGACGTTAAATTTTAATGCTAAAGCATTAAAATAAATTGTATGTGAGATTCTTTACAAATGACACTGACAAGATAGGCGTGAAAGCAATAACGTCTCAATGTTACCTTGAACCTTTCTTCAAAAAACTTTTCAAATACAACAGTCTTCAAATAACAAAAGTACCTACTTCCGAAGAATAATCTGACAAAGAACTTTTTTAAGTTTGAGCACCGTACTGTGACATTAATCATTTATAGTCGGGGAAAAATACGGTTTGAGATTGAATTAAAGACACTTTAGTAAATTGTTTTTGAACGTATATCTGTATTAGTTTTATAACGGCGGTAGGCGGTTTGAATAAACTCTGACACCAGTGCTTTGCAGCCCACTCGATAAGAAGAAGTTTATAACACTTTTTTCGAGATTTCGTGGTTATATAGGCTCAGGACCCTAAGAAATACCTAAAAATCGATATAAATGTACAAAGGGCAAGCTTATTTCTGAAGATATTTCTTCTAGCATACCAGCAAAATCGACTGTTAATAATCACAAGGCAAATTTAATGTGTACGATCAAACAGTAAATAATTAAGCTTTGAGTTTATAATTTTTGAATACTTTCAAATATTGAATAATATCTACTCAAATTTACGATATTAACCGGGGATTATTATTGTTATAAGTAAAACGTATTGAGCGAAGCCGTCTTGTACGAAATCACCAGTTTTAAATTTTTTGTTCATAACCTAAATTTAATCTTTTGTAAATGTCTGAATTATTTAATAAAACACAATAAAAAATCTGGAATTATTGAGAATTTATGTTTTTCGGGTATATATTTACTATATTCCAAATTATCACCTAAAGTGCAATTAATGCAACCTACTCCATATAAAAATCCGTAGATTTCAATTTTTTAGATGAGAAATCATCTCAACGAGACAACAACGTCACTTACTGCCACATTCACTTTCACTAAGTTACTATTACGATTTATTCTTTTTTTTGCAGACGTCAGAGTAGCTGAGGAAGTGACGCATTTGGTGCATTCGACGAGACAGTGCTGTGAGAATAATTAGTGGATGATAGTGGAAAGTGATTTTTTAAAGTGCTTTTGTGGCTTTTTTCGAATTTTGTTACCACCTTTGTTTGGAGAAAATCTGTGAAAATGGTAAGTAAACAAGATTTGACTTTACTGCGGTGATTTCTAATTAAGATAAAGCAAAATCGGCTTAAGTATTTTGTCTAACGTAACCGCTATTACAATTTGGGTTAATTAAGTAGATTGCGGTAAATAATTAAGAAAGGCTTTTAATGTTAAAGTTTTCGTAACTTACAAAATTTCACTAAGTACTTTATAGCTGACAATTTGGTTGTTTCTTTAGTGTAATGTATTTCAAGTATAGCCAAGATACGCTGATCTAAACTGTATTCAAATCTCAGAATTCTTATATACCAAACATAATACAAAACACAAAAACGCAGACTAAACGTAGACCCCAATTACCTATAAGAAGGAACTAATTTTACAAGTAGTATCACAAAATCAAGAGCAAACAATTTGTTTTAAAGAAATATCTATCTATTTATCTATCTACGAGATAACGTCACGCCTTTTTCCCAACGGGGTAGGCAGAGACCAGAGCGTGCCATCTACTACGATCCTTACAAATCTCTTTTGCTTCATTCACATCCATACATCTCTTCATACATGCCCGTCGGTTTCGAGTACTCCGCACCTCCCCTTTTTGTAGGACTCAACTGATTTGATCAGAATACGTCCTACGAGGGCGCCCTCTACCGACACTTCCACTCACTTTAGCTCCATATATCTCTTTCGTACATCTGCTATCACTCATCCTCTCCACATGACCAAACCAACGAAGCATACCCTTCTCTATTCTTGTCACAACATCTTCTTTCAATTTACATCGATCTCTAATCACACAATTTCTCACTCTTTCTCTCAGCGTAACTCCACACATACTTAAACACACACACACACACCCCCTCCACACATACATAAAGAAATATAAAAGAAATAAAAAATTCGAATCTGTCTCTCTACCTATCTACACAATATAGAGTTTTGCGTTCTGTTTTGATATAAATTATATATCTATTGAGGTTATTTTAACATGCCTATATGAAGTCGTGGCCATAAACCCTTTCCGGAGAGTCAGAAAACCCGGCAGAACTATTACTATGGAGATACGCATCTTTCTACTGCTGATTTGGCTTTCAAAAATCGCACACCTGAAGTATGATTTTTGAAAGTAAACTCAGCAGTAGAAAGATGCATAATCTCCATAGTAATTTTGACATTTTCAACTGCTGAGCTCACCGAATGGGATTCAAAAATAGCACTCCAGGTCGCGTCTTTTACCCTAAAAAATAATGCATAATGAACCTAAGTCCATCACAGTCCCCTTACACGATTCCTCTACGGAAATATGGTTATACAGGGTGTAAAATTTAATGCGTTACTTTATGGGGTGCTTAAGTTAATCTTTTAGTATAGGACCAACATTCTTCTTATCGTGTGGGCAAGCCCTGGTGTCAGAGTTTTTTCAGCAACATTGAAATAGGCGAAAAAAAATCTGCTGTTTCACATATTTTGGTCGAGTTTTTTCACGATTTCGATGTTGGCTCTTAAGTGAAATTTGTTCAGTTTGATGGTACCCCTAACATCCTGTACAATGCATTTAATTTTACAACCTGTATAGACCATAAGCCGGAAACACGTTCAACTACGAACTTGATGTTGACATTTCGGAATACATTATTACATTACCACATTCTTCAACTTAACTGCGGAAAAAAGTGTAAGGATTTTACTTGCGTCAAAGAAGGAAGGTAAATGCACTATAAATAATTCACTGTCAAATTAACCCGAGCGTCCTTGATGGATTTGATTCAAAACAACAGTCTTAATAGCTACTTCCTTCATATTAATAGTTGTTTCGATCGTTTATTTATTAAACAATAGTATACAATAGGTGCTTAGATGTTCTACTTATAGAAGTAGGAATGTCATACGAGCCTGTGTTTTGGGCTGTCTTTAAATGAAGAGGGACGTTTTTAATTATTGGTTTCAAGGAATTTTTTATTGCTTCGACTAAATTTTGTTGTGGGGTTTTTATGTGGCACCAAAATAAAATTGAGAGCTCGGTGGCGCGTTGCGGAGAGGTCTGGATTCTCAATCATGAGGTCCGGGTTCGAATCCGCACGGACAACATGCCATGTACCAATGAGTTTTTCTTACTTATGTACGTATTACCTACTGCTCTCAAAAGGGGAAGGAAAACATCGTGATGAAAACTGCATAATTATGCAGAAGAAGAAATTCTGATGCGTATGTGTAGTCTACCAATGCGCATTGGGCACGCGTGGTGGACTAACGCTCAAACACCCTCCAAGAGGGCCTGTGCCCTGCAGTGGGACGTATATAGGCTGATGATGATGATGATAACCATAATAAAATAAATGAGTAAGTAGTGAACTCTTCTAACCAATAAGTTGAAGTCCCATGTTAATCAATCTTCTGTAAAAAAGCTTAGTATAAATTCGATGATTATCACAATGCCGCATTATACATTATATGTGGTAAATAATGTGTGAAGACTAATTGTGCCTCTACTAAACATTACTGGAGACCAATCGCGCTATATAAATTTCCACTGAACCGTGATTGCACCGCGTAAGAACCACAACTTTTAACACATTTGGTATCGCGCTAATAACTTGAAAGCCGTTAGAGCCGAATAAACAATTTTTAATTTAATTTAATTTAGAGCTGTTTTGACAGATTGCTCAGATGTTAAAGGCTGTCAGAGTTACATAGTAAATAAGTAAAGTTTAGCGCGATACGGAATTGAGCACAGTTTAATAGTAATTGGATTGCAATGTGATTAGAACTGGAATTGGATTAGGATTGAACTTCGATGTTTTAAATTAACACGGTCGGAGCTCTGAGTCAAGTACCGGGATTCAGATAGGAAACAAACGTTAACCCAAAGGGTCCGTTCTTACGAGGAACTTACCTTCTACCCAACTCAATGATAGTTTATCTTGACTTTTCAAGTAATGGGGACAAAAGATTACTTTTTATTCATCTATACTATATATAGGCTAAATACTCTTTCTTACACTACCTATGCTTAGGTTGCTTATATTCTATACATCTATACATATAGGTAATAAACATCGGCGTGGATGTACCTACATTACATTGAAGATATTTGCAACAAAAAAATATTCATTTGAGGCGTTTAGGATATACATATATATAAAAAAACCCTCTCCTCTCTACGATTTTTTCATAAAAGCATGAATGCGCGAAGTGATTCGTTTTATGTTGGTGTAACATAAAAATGTATTATTTTTATGAGCTTTGGAACTTAATTAATTATATCGTGTAACTAAGGCGACTACAGTTGTACCTTCGTGCAAATAAATGAAATAATGCCTACTAACAAAGCTTTTCATAATTTGTAACTGTTTTTGAAATCTGGAGCACATTTTTTTACATTATTACTTCAGTTCAGATTAGGGCCGCATTAGAAGTGTTTTGTTTAAGAAAAAAGTTTGTATATTAAGTTTTGCTTAAAATATGTAGGTGTTGTAGAGTTTCTGGCCGCATATTCTCTACAAGGGAACACCTTCCGGTACTACTAGTGAAACGTGGATGTTCTAAGGTTTCAGAATATCTCTGACTACCCCCTCGGGAAATATAGTCCTGAGCGTAATGCAGAAACGCAGAAGCATGTAGAAACAAAAAATCATGTTAAGGCGTATCATCCCTGGACCACGACTCTCCATACTAATCGATGCGAATGAGCGCGTGGCTTCGGTCAGAATTAGCTAAAACAGCTAGTTTTCTTTGAAATAAAAAAAGTAAGAAAACCACATCATTCTAAATTGTGTTGTGAACAATATTGTAAATTTTCATTTTCTTACGATTAAAAATGTAAGAGTAAAATGGTTACAACTGGAAAAAAAGGGGTGACTTTAGAGTCCCTTTTCTTCAGTTTTATTCATTAAAATCGATTTCTAGAAAAACCACATCACTTCTCATATCGTGTAGATGGTTCAGTTTATTTTTCAGCTCAAAAAGTGCCATAGTTATTGAATGAAATGGTTACAAAATTACCCAAAACCAGGAGGTAGCCCCAAAAGCTATTCTGTTATATTCTTGTGAAAAACAATTTTTGTTTATTTTTCATCACCGTCATTGTTAAAATGAAATTATAGTAGATTAGATTACACACCGAGGACAGGAAAGTAAGAAAGGTCTCAGATCTCATGTAATAAGTAAATAGACCGAGGCGAAGCCGAGGTCAACAAACATGTGAGCTGAGGCTTTCTTATAATTACTGTCCGAGGTTAGTATACTATTTTTCTCCTCGACAGAGGTGGAAAGCGACAACTTCGTTTAGCGCAGCGGGACGAAAATTGACGCTTTCCGGCCGGAGGGGAGAAAATATTCTTACTATACCAATCCATGCAAATAAATATGTGAATGACTCTTCAAAGTTGTGGCAAAGTTTATGACAACCCTGAAAGGGATTGTGGTTGTGATTTTATGTTTTTTATGTCTTCAGAAAACAAATTGACTGATTGTCATGTGATACTATGATATACATAGTAGCATTATGTGTGATAGGTACATATCGCTCACGAACTAAGATCGGAAAGTGTATTTTGACTTTGATAGACTGTAATATAATTTGTAAATTTCTCGGTACTTAGATATTATTTATATTATTATCGAGGCGACTAACAAATTAATGGGGTAAGTATTACCTATTGGCATCTAAAAATATAACTAGGCAGTGGTTAAATATTTTGGCTTTAATTATATTGGATAAGCAGCAAATGCAGGGTATTATAAAAAGCTAAATAACGGCTGCGACTTCAAAGTAATATTTTTTTTTAAATAGGTACATGAAATTATAGGCGGGGTATTATTTATTATACGCTCCAGCCCTGAAATGTCCTTCAGATTACTAACACTGTTTGTAACAGATTTTTTCCGAGAAATAAACATAACATGTGAGTAATGTAGGTCGAATGTAATTTTCTGTATACACATTTTACATATTACATATTATTATTAACTCTTTTATAATAATAATACCTGCATATTCATACATATTCATTTTTTACAACCATAACAGACCTTTGAACGACTGTAACTCCTAAACCGACTGGAGTTATGTAGGCAGATTGGTCCATACCCATCACAAAGATGCTCTACTCCAGCCATCCTCCATCTACTCCTCTATACTGAATCAGCCTTCCAGCTGATGATAGCAAAAAGTACCTCTGTCTCTTATACAAGGTCTGCATTTTCGGCTGGTGTCCGCAACTTCAGCGACCCCTGTTTTGTAAATGCCATAATTCAGGCGTATTTTAAACGTTATATTTTCTAACTTTGTGCGTCTGTCAAAGCATCAAAGTATCAAAGCAAAATAAGCGTCAAATTTTTCTACATTGGGTAAATACTAAGTTACTATTTCTAACCATACCAAATTATGCACCGCATCAAATCTAAAACGTGTGTTTGTATGTAATAGTATCCGCCTTTATTATTTGCCTTTCCTAAATCGATTTTGTATAACATAATGATAATGCAAATATAATCGATTAGGACAAAGGAAGGTGGCAAACATAAATCAAATCGATTATGTCAGCTCCTTCTTTTAACGGATCTGAACAGAATGGCAGTTCTAAATCGATTTTTCCGTGAACATGACTCCACATTTTTACTTAAGTATATGCCTGCCAATGTAAACCTACGACCGTTATCTGTTTTGGTGTGATCAGAAATTTTGCTGTAACGCCTATTTTTAATATTTACTTTACTTATCTATGGTTACAGTACTTACAGTATTAACAAGCTAGACAGAGTACCTACCTACAACGTACAGTACTGATACTCACTAAAACCCTGCCCCCCACCAATTTAACCACTCCCCCTCTCGGTGGCAAAGAAATAGGCCAACAGTAGGTAACATAACAGCAAAGATAACAAATAAACCAGTGAGATCTAATCGCGTATATCAAACTCAATATTGTTTATTGAAAATAATGTCTCATTCTTAGCTTTTTGACATATTTTTTTTGACTCTACCACCGCGTTGTCGCTTCTCGGAAGCTTTTCCGGTGTAGAAAAAATGCGGCTAGAAACTTTACAACACAGTACAATAAATTAGGAATACAATATTGAATTACAAAGCGTACAATTTTTAAGACTTGACACTTTGGTCATTCATAAATAATCATCGACTTCATCTTATAATGGTATCTCTATCTTTATTATACCTATACCTACAAGGTGTTACAAAAATACAAATAAACCTTTAAGGGGGTGGTGTAGACCATCAAACTGAACAACTTTCACTATGGGACCAATATCGAAATCACGAAAAAAAAAAATTATGTTCTATACTCTACAAATCGACTAGAGCTAAAATATGTATGGGATAAAAAAATGTTTTTTTCGCGATTTCGATGTTGGTCCCATAGATAAAGTTGTTCAGTTTGACGGTCTAAACAACCCCCTTAAGAGTTTAAAAAAGTTATTGTTACTTATGAAACACCCTGTATATAAGTACTGAGAACCACGGCTATCCACTCTTCGAATCCAATTTTATTATTTACTAGTGTTTTCCTGCGACTTCGTCCGCACAAATTATACAAGGTGTTACAAAAATACAAATAAACCTTTAAGGGGGTGGTATAGACCATCAAACTGAACAACTTTCACTATGGGACCAATATCGAAATCGCGAAAAAAAAAATGATGTTCTATACTCTACAAATCGACGAGAGCTAAAATATGTATGGGATATGAAATTTTTTTTTTGAGATTTCGATGTTGGTCCCATAGAGAAAGTTGTTCAGTTTGACGGTCTAAACAACCCCCTTAAGAGTTTCAAATATTTATTGTTACTTATGAAACACCTTGTATAGGTACCAGATTTTAAGTCAGATAATAAGCTACCAAAAAAAAAAGTTTCATCAAAATCGGTTCAGTAGTTTTTGCGTGATGCGCGAACAAACAAACACACAAACAAACAGACAGACAAAATTTCTAAAAAAGCTTGATTTCGAGTCAGGGATACCTAAAAACTATATCGTAATCTTCAATGTACTACTTACAGACACACTTCGTTTAGATTAGATAAGATATTCGATATTCGATATGAATATTAAAATTGAAGTGATTAATTTAAAAAAATTATCAGATTGAAATACGAAATATCCTAACTTGCATTGCATCCAAAACAGAATGACATAACTTTTGCATAACGATAAAAAAAATAAACATTGTTTTATTATTGAGATCTACCGTTCGTTTACATAATAAAGAATTCGTAACAAAACGCTACCTTATTATATCGCAGTTGAGTTCCATTTACAATAATCGTTGTAGGATGTCCGTGTCTGCTGAATGCCAGAATCCAAGCAATTATGATCTGTAAATTGAGTACAATAAAGTGTGGATTAGGTTATGGGACTTACTCGGAAGTTGAGCGATTGGCGAAAGTGTTCACATTTTTACTCTCACTGTATAACGGTCACGGTCGAGGTTTCGGGTTTACTTCGCACGTTTACGTTTGCGTTTACGTTAGAGTAGACAATGGGTAACGATTATGAGGTTACGTAGTAGATATTAGAGACTAGGTTAAGTTGCACTTTGACTCATTCATGAAAGAAGTTCGTTAATTACGTTGTTTGTTTACATCGTTTTATTTATATTTTTTTTAGTTTCGTTTCACGCAGAGGTAATTTTTTCACATCGATGGAAAAAGTCGTTCTGTTTGATGGGTAGAGTGTGTGGTTTAAAGGTTTAATGATAAGTCAAAGTTAGAGTCAAAATAATTCATTCAATATAGGAACTTGAAGCACACTTATTAAACGTCAATTCTTTTTTTAAGCTACCGCCGCGTCGGAACGTGTTGTCGCTGCTTGTAGAGACGCGGCCAGAAACTCTACAATATAACTATAACAATATAAATTCTTAGGCTAAGGTTATATAGTAATACATAGTATATTTAAATAACTGATACTATACAGTAAACTATAAGTTAGTGACACTCAGGCCCAAGCATTTTGATCATTTAATTTATGTACCTAATCATCCAGTTTATAGGTAATAATATGTATTTTACAGAGGAATTTTTTGATCTGAGTTTTAAACATATTATCGGAAAGATTTAAAATGGTCTCGGGGATTTTATTATAACAACGCAGCGTACCTACCACTACCTATACAGTGGACCGATGAAAGACGTGTTGACTCTCTAAGCCGAAAGTGTGGAAATATCAATTCATTTTTATTTCACATTTTATAGTTATGGACACCAGTCGGTACATCACTATTTTTTGGAAACAAAGTCAAACATTTTTTTTCTTACATTTAAAAAAATACGTTTCTTTACACCCTGTATATGTTATGTGCGGTCGGTGAATACAATAAAGCAGGTATATACTGAATTGAAGACCTCGTTATACCTAGTTCCACACTATAGATTGGCACGTCTGGCGAATAGCCACAAACTAACAAATGGTTTATCCTATTATTATTTTTATTCCTAACCCTTATCTAGTTTAAATAAGAACCCTCTAGCTAGTCTATCTGTGTGTGCATTTAATTTAAATAGTGCATTCACACATAAAGTGCCTGTTAGTGCAATTCATGACATTAAAGCCGTGGTGGTCCAGTGGCGAGTAACCTTGCCTGCCGTGCAGGAGGCGATGGTTCGATCCCCGTCCAAGCCGACTCGTAGCAATGAGTTTTTCGTAATTTATGTACGATTTGTAACACCACTGGCTTTTCGGTAAAGGAAAACATCGTGAGGAAACCTGCATGCTTCAATTTCGAGGCGTGTATTGTACCCACTGTCCATTATAAGTGGCGACGGGCTCACCACCCGTCACACTGGACAGAGTTTCGGTACTACTGGTGAAACGTGGATGTTCTGAGGTTTCAGAATATCTCTGACGGGGAATACAGTCTTGAGCATATGCTATGCTATGCTAATACAGGGTGTAAGTAAACTTTAATGCGTCAGTATACTCAAAGGGGTGCTTCAGATCATCAAACTAAACAACTTTCACTATGGGACTAAAATTGAAATCGCGAAAATAAAATCATCTGTTTCATACATTAGATTTGAATCGTCATTTAATTACGTTTTCTATGGAAGATTTGTTTTTTTCGCGATTTCGATGTTGGTACCATAGATAAAGTTGTTCAGTATAATGTATCATGTTCTAAAATAACCGTCAGCATAAGTTGGACCCTGTAAACACCACTAGTTTCTAATTAATAAAATGAAAAATTTAAGGGTGTATTCAGACTGTGGGGACTTGCCATAGATGTCAACACCCACAAGTTATAGCAAAGAAGCTAACAGATGGCGATACCGTCGCTCTCGGAAATATGCTCCATACAAAGACAACGTTCACCGTAAATACGTAACTCGTAACTTACTACAAATAAGGTTCAAAATCGAATGCGAGACATAAATCGCGCAAGAGAAATAATCACAGAGATTCGATATATATACAAGGTCCAACTAAGAACTGTTGGACCACGGCCGGTCCCCAGGCTTCACACTAAGCCTGGTGGAAGATCTTCCCTTTTCAATGGAGGAACATTCCCAAGTAGCACCTCCATAAGACAATGAAACTAAACAACTTAATATTTTTGGACCTCCCATAGAAAATTGATCGGTTGATCCGCAATTTTATATGGGAGGGTTCGTAGTGCGAGGGCCACAAAATTTTGTCGTTTTCGACCGATGTTCCGTATGGAAAGTTATTCAGTTCCATGGGGGTGTATAAACGTCTCGAATGGGCCTCTTGTATAGCTTACCTATTGGACCACAATTATGTCTCTACCTCCAAAGATTAAGCGACGCTTCGGCCGGTGAAGCGACCTCTAATCTTAGATCAAAATAAAATTAATGGATAGGCCTAAAGCGCGGTAAGTTGAAGCAAACTACTGGTGCACTTGGTCCATACAAACTAGCGCCATTATCTATCAAATCTAGGGCACTTGCATACAAATTTGAAGTAAACCTTTCATTTGTTTTGCCTAATTTTTTTGATTCTAAATGTTCGTGTAAGGCCTATCCATTCATTTTATTTTGATCTAAGCCTCTAATAAGACCTAACAAATAAAACCTTGAAATATATTTAAAAATGATATTTATGTATTCAAATTATTAGCCAAAGCTAATCTATGCAGAACAGCGCATAACATAACATGCCTCATAGATTGACTGTCAGTAATTATACAGCCACTTTCACAGGCTATAATGGCTGGTTTTCTTCACTTACACTTCCAATTGGAATAGTATAGGCACACATAATAGGAAAAAATCACCAAAGACTTTATATAGTTAGCAACTCTATCTACTAAAATAAACAAATGTTGAGAAATGACATGTGGTTTGGACAGGTTTCCAAATGTTACACATACAGGATTTTCATAAAATATAAACGTGGATTTTCTGAACAATATTAAAGTGTTTTGCGCATCTCTATTGCTATTTAAGTAAATAAACAGAGGAGTCAACTCAAGAACCTGCAAAAAAAATTGTTTCGAATTTTACGTTTCGACATTATTTTACATAATCTTTTAAAAAGTTTTTCTTATTTATTTATTTATAATGTTTGTAATGCAAATATACGATATGCATACGAAATTTTACTACCCATCGCTTAGATAAAACCAAAAAGACTCTGAAAAGGCTCTGCGCGAGTTTATTTTGTTGACAGAAGTGCTACGAATAAGAATTTATAGAAGTGTAAATGAAGCTCAAAAAGTGGCACCAAAAAAAGTGTACCGTGTTCTAAATGTGTTCTTTAAAAACTGTACCTAGCCGCCAAAACTCATACAAAATGTCATTTTTCATTGGGTGCCAAAAATTATTTCGATTTTGTTTAGAGTTACTCTTCTATAGTTATTCTTATTCGTAGCAGAAGTGCTATTTTTGAGCCGTAAGATTTAAAATCATGACCGAATGAATGCACAAACTTTATTCTGTTTAGGTCATTTTCTGTCGCTGATTTCAAAGTGTGATTTTAAAAAATTGCACTCCTGGAAATATGATTAGTAAACTTCTTACTTGTAGTAAATTTTAACTTGTCGATGTAGAGTGAAATGTAACCGTGATTCTTATCTAATTTTCTCTTTATATCGCTGAATAGAGGACTGAATTTTGCGTCACACCCAAATAATGTGTTATAAGCTTCTGCTGGATGATAGACAATCTTACAAAGACTAAAAAAATAAGTTCTCTGAAGCAGACACAAATGTAAACAAATTCTGCGTCTTCCTTTTTTGTTCTATCCAAGACAAGTCAATATCTTACCATCTTTGCGTAATCCCCGGATAATAATAACGATGGTCTGGTTGTGTTCGAAAGTAAACTTTAAGTCTATACAAAGTTCACTAACTTCTCGTGTAAATAAGCGGCTGTTTGTTTTATCTATGGATTTAGATGGATTTATACACTTTTATTCGTTGTTCATACTTGTAGTACGATAGTAATTATAGTAGGTACTCTGGACCTGTAGATAAGGACTATTACAATGATTCTGCCAAAAAAAACTCTCTCGTTTTTGTTTTACTTAACTTTAATGTAAAGATTAAGTAAGTACTTACCTAACAATACGATTTTCGGAATTTCTTCACTAATGAAACCTACCCGGACTATTGTTAGTGGTATCACCAGTGCCTCGTCACTCCCGTTTGACATTTGCGACAAAGTCGTGACGTCACGTGCATCTTCCAAGATGCAGGCTGTCGCTCATTGACATAAGGCGCATTTTAGATTTCGTTCCTGAAGCGCAAAGTTCGAAATTCGAAAAAGCGCGCGAAACCGGGTTGAGTGCAGTATCTGTTACGGTAGTAATTATTATTTAATCTGTGGTATCACTATAAAGTTATTATACCTTACAGGAATACAGGAACTGACATGAGTTGTCAAATGAAACTATTTTTGGATGTTTTCAGGAGACTATCGACAGACTATGGGACAGAGTTACAGCTTCAAACAACCTCGCAAAAGCGGCGCATCAATACATGCGCAGTATGATTGTGTGCGCGTTCACCTACGGGGCTCACGAACGAGGCCGAGGGGACACTTTGGCTATGCTTCGGGTGGTTACGGCGTAACGAGGGTGTGAATTTAAGGTGTGAGATATTGTCCATTCTTCCTTTCGGAAAGAGATTGGAGCCACTGACCTCTGTTAATATTAATATGTCTATGGATTATTTTCTGTTTGATCGTCACTGTCATTGTAGAACGTCATGTCATGTGACTTTAAAGTGTGAGATATTATTATCGTTCATTTTACTCGAGCATGTTTAAAAGTAGTTTAATAATATTAAGTAAACGAAATGGTTAATAATTGCACTGTGTGCTTTAATAATACGAGGAAGAACACAAACAAAAACATCTACTTCTTCATATACTCGTACCTACCCCAAAGATCGTGACAGGTAAGTCAATTTCTGAGTCACCCGCGTAAAGCGGCGGATCGGGCGGCAACATTTTTTTAATTTTAACTCATTTTATTCACCTAAATAACAAATAATAAATAACACAACAAACAACAACAACAAAAAAGAAAAACAATATAGGTACCTACATATTATAAAACATTATCCTTCATACTTCAATTAAATTTATTTCCTTTAAGGCAGCCCTACAAGAATAGGCTAATAAAATTGACGCTCCTTAGTAGCTGTTACTCTACAATATAATCCTCTGTGCTATGGGTCAACATCAAAATCGCAACAACACAAAAACACAGCTGTGCCATACATTTAGCTCGAGTAGATTTGTAGTTTAGTATGGAACATCCGATTTTTTTCGCGATTTCGATATTGGAACTTTCTAAATGGCCTATTTAATGCTCATACATTTTACCATTTGAAGACATTACTTGGAGAGTGTTTTAAGCAATTTAATACCGAAATGTATTCACTTCAAACACACAGAATGACCAAATCGTAACCATTCCTTATACATAGTTGGTTAATAAGGCTTGCTTACATCCGTCTAGGTCTAATAACTCTCAAACTCGACTCATGATGTGCGTTCATATAAATTATGACGAAATATCAACGAGTGAGTGTAAATTAATTTCGTCACTAATTAACGCTGATGTGTGAAAATATTTTATGTAGACTCTACTCCAATAGAACAGACATAACTTATAAACAAAACCTTTTTTAGCTCAAGAACGACATGACGTTTTTAATTTTTTTTTATGGTCTGTATCACATCCCACGATAGGGCAGAGGCTTCCCATTATGATCTTCCAACGATCGAACGAATTGTCGTCAAAACATCAAAATTCATCCCGCCACCTCTTCTGACTTAATCCAGGGCCCCATTTAATAAACATAACAATTGTACATAGGTTTTTTTTGTACTTAGATTCTAAGAAAAACTGTATTGAGACAATAAATGATTTTTTTATTTTATTTAAATTTAATTTAAATGAAAAAGTGGTTAGGGTCTACGAAGTCAAATTTATAGGTCTAGAATAGTAGAAAAGTGAATCTTCTACTGTGGAAAATGAATAGAAGAAAACATTTGACAGCCCGACAGCACAGTCTGTAGTGAACCTGCCTGCTGTGCCGAGGGTCGCGGGTTCGAATCCCCTAAGGGACAAATATTTGTATGGTGAATATGAATAATAATTTTGTACCCGAGTCATGGATGTTTGTATCTACATATGTATTCTATATCGTTGTCTAGTTATCATAATACAAGTCCAGGCTAGATTCTGGAACTTTAAATGTGACTTGATAATTTGTGTGACAATGTCCAAGATATTTATTTATTTATATAGATTTGTGGGTATAACTATTATGAGTCCTATTGAAATGTAACGTAATTCTGTTGTTTTTAATTTATAGTCGCGAGACCATTTGAAATCGTATGAAATGCGTTTATTTTTAGGTAACTTTATGTTAATCATGTTTAATTTACGGGAACATTGTACCTGTGTTCAGACGGTATAGAGTGACGTGAAAACCATGAAGGACAGTGATGACGATGACACCATCAAAGTCACTTTACATTAGGAGATGATTTTTACCCCGACGCAAAAAGAGGGGTGTTATAAGTTTGACGCCTATGTCGGTCTGTCTGTCTGTCTGTCTGTCT
Organism: Agonopterix heracliana; assembly: GCA_963693445.1. Taxonomy (NCBI): domain Eukaryota; kingdom Metazoa; phylum Arthropoda; class Insecta; order Lepidoptera; family Depressariidae; genus Agonopterix; species Agonopterix heracliana. The sequence continues at coordinate 4,138,337 of OY856324.1, read as the reverse complement.
GTCTGTCTGTCTGTCTGTCTGTCTGTCTGTCTGTATGTCTGTCTGTCTGTCTGTCTGTCTGTCGGTCTGTCTGTCTGTGGCTTCGTAGCTCCCAAACGGGTGCCGATTTCGATGCGTTTTTTTTAATAGAAAGCTTATTTATGCGAGAGTGTTCTTGCTTTGCTTGCTTTGTTTCATGAAAATCGGTTTAGCAGTTTTGAAGTAACTTTAAAAATTGCGACAAAATAAGACAGGTCTTATAAGTTTCTGTCCGTTCGTGGTTTCGTAGCTTCCAAACGGGTGGACCGATTTCGATGCGGTTTTTTTAAGTAGAAAGTTAATTTATGCGAGAGTGTTCTTAGCTTTGTTTTATGAAAATCGGATCAGTAGTTTTCATGTAACTTTAAAAATTATGAAATAACATTAAATTACAAATTTAAAAAACCCCCAACGCCAAAAACGAACATTTAAAAAGTAAAAAATAATGCGGTCACCTATTATTTTTGATGTAAGCAAATGTATGTTTTACTTCTTTACTCTCTTTAAGATATTTTAGGTTAATTAATGTGTCGGGACCGCAAGTGATTGTAAAAAAAATCAATGGTCATTTCATAGCGGTCCCCTACGCATTAATTAACCTAAAATATCTTAAAGAGAGTAAAGAAGTAAAAAAACATACATTTGCTTACATAAACAATAATAGGTGACCGCATTATTTTTTACTTTTTAAATGTTCGTTTTTGGCGTTGGGGGTTTTTTAAATTTGTAATTTTTTTTACAAATATTATCTATATACCTACCTATATTTACCTACTTGTTTCCTACTAACGAATTATAATAAGATAGATCAACATTAATTAAATAGGTACTTAAACTAACTTACGACCGTATTTCTGGATAATACTAGCAGTGGGATATGTAAGGTCCTTCTTAATATGCTGACACTTTTATAAGGGGATGATCAGACCGTCAAACTGAACAACTTTCTGTATGGCACCAACATTGAAATTGCGAAAAAAAAATCTGCTGTCCCATACAAAATTGCAAACCTATTCGAGCCAAATGTATGAGATAGTAGATTTTTTTTTCGCGATTTCGATGTTGGTCCCATAGAGAAAGTTGTTCAGTTTGATGGTCTGATCATCCCTACATGCGCTAAATTTAAAAAAAGTTTCTCATACAAAAAACACGAACGTAAAATTATAACAATTTATATTGTCGAATATTACGTAAGAAGTAGTGTTAGGAAAAGTTATTATAGAATGGACATAACATAATAATTTGAGCTCACGCAACGCAGTGTTTGTTTACCTTTCTTTTCCTCACTGCTCTGTATACTGGGCCAGCCGGCATCGGCATCGGCGCGTGCGATGATCGTACAACATACCTAAACAACTTAGACTATTTATATATGGACAAGTTACGCGTGTAATTCTACTAACATTCTACTAACAAACTTTCCTGTGCCACTTTTTCCCTATATAAATCGTCTAAAAGGCTTATTACACTTGGCTAAATTTAGATTCTAATAAGAGGGACAGAGCCTATAGGTTAAAAAAGGAGGTACTTACAACGTCCCGTCTAACCTATAGCTTTGTCCCTCTTATTAGAATCTAAATTTAGCCAAGTGTAATAAGCCTTTTAGACGATTTATATAGGGAAAAAGTGGCACAGGAAAGTTTGTTAGTAGAATGTTAGTAGAATTACACGCGTAACTTGTCCATATATAAATAGTGTAGGGTTCAGTTGATCCCCACACTTGTATTAGCTGTTTATAGTTGTAGTTAGGTTGTAGAGTTGTTGTTGATGAGCACGCAGAGAAAGATGTTGAAAAGTTAAGAGGTTTATTACGTAGTTACAGTTAAATGATTGGCGCTTCTATCTCTTAGTTGTCGACCGTAGTACGGCTCGATGCGAACTCGCTAATTATAGTGAAAAATATTATAACTAAAGTAAACGCGCACGCGGCGGAAAGTAAATTGCCGCGTGAGCAGAAAATGCACGGTAGTGAGACCGTACATATTGCCAACCCTTAAAGGGAAACAAAGAAATAGGAGTAAGAAACGCCATTACAAAGCAAGTAAAAATACAAAATTAACATATTTAAAATTAATCAAACTTAAATGCTATGTTATCCGCTGCTGCGCGTGCGGCGACGTAGTCCCGAAGGGCGTGCTCGGCAGGCGGGCGCGGGCGCGGAGGCGCCGGCTCGGCGGCGGCGGCAGCTTCCTCACGACGACGAGAGTGTGTCGCTGAAGAGTAGCTCGTAATGGCTTGCAACTCCATGTCATTATATCGCTGGTTGGCTTTGGCATTATCTGACCGTTCTGATAAACAACGAGATAAGCGATACTTCTTGACTAGCCATATTATGAGTGCTACAATGACCAAAGTAATAAGTATGTAGCAGATAGAGTATTGATGCACATCGTGAATCGAAATTGTTGAAGGAAGATGGTTCTCTCGTTCCCTCTGCTGATGTAGTCGCTTCTCGACTTCGTTGATTTCCAAACTCGACGATTTAAATTCAGCAACTGTGCTGTTAAACATAGTGTTTATAATTTTATTGATTGAGGTATTCAATGTTGGAACGCTCAACTCATAGTTTATATTCATATTACTGTTGTATTGGTTGTGGGAATGTATAGTTAGATATTTTGATTGTAGGGCACATCCTTGTGCTAACTTCACTATTCCCGATGATGTCATAGTGTGCGTAGATACGTCATTTTCACACACCGACCGTAGTGAACAGGTGTCACAACAGAAAGCGAGCCAGGTATTCGGCGTATGCAATTCTATCCAGGCGTCCTTGCAAGGTGTGCGTTTTAAGTCGCATGGCGAGGTCGTTTGATGACCTAATAACTTCGCTTCACACGGTGCTTTTTCTGCGTGTAAATTGAAGACTGGTAAATTGGTATTGCACAGAAAGCTATCAGTTCTTCTTTGTGAACATAGTTTTATTGTTTCTTCTGATAAAGTGACGTAGATATTCTTCTTGAAGTTAACCGCTATATATTTTGAGGATAATTGAATGGAGACGGTTTCGTTTTCAATTTTGATAGGTATTGGGATTGGGCGATACATCATGAAGTCTTCATCTGACGTTAATGGAATGTGTATCTCAAATAAAAGATACTCTGATGTAACCCGCGCTTTGACGTAAAGTAGCTTGTAGATTTCCTTGATGTCTTCTTTGACATTGTCCGCAGGCAGAAAAAGAGTTCTGGGCAGTCTTCCCGCGATGTCATTGAGTTGTTTGATTAAGTTAACTGGTGTAATTAAATGTACGTCAATGTGTCCTTTATAGACGTCTGTTAAAGTTTTTAAAAGCGTTTCTTGGACTGCTTTTAAGTTGTTGAGCAGGAGGTATGCTGTTAGAGACGCAGAGTTAAAGTAGCTAGATGCCATGACGATTTCTATTTCTGACTCAATCTTAGCCATCTTCATATCAGTTCGTTTCATGAGGTCTTGAATCAAAGTAAATTGCCGCTTGATATTATCTTCATTTTTCTTTAGTACGTCGTTTTCCAACTCGACAATAGAAGTTTGGTTTTTTATCAATTCTAATAAGAAGTTTTCATTATTTTGGATCTTTTTGATGTCGTTGTGATATTTCTTTGCGAAACGTTGATCCAAGATTCCAAATAAACTATTGGCTATGTAGCCCCCCCCGTCGATCAGCCCTCGCTTCTTGCGTTGAGAGAGATGCTTGTGGGGGGCGAGCAGAATATCGTTATAATAGTTAATTAGTTCCATTTCGTGCTGTAGTTGTTCCAGAGTGGTCCAGCAGTAACGTGGATCCATTTTCTGGCATACGTCTTGAAGTCCTTTTAGATAAGTTTGAATGTTTCGATTACCTTCCCAGTAGTTAGTTAAATTGTAGTACATTAATAAAGTCCATTCGTCGTGAATTACTTGTAATTTTCCAATTGTGTCGTAATATACTAAGCGATCAGGTTCAAAACTTGTAATTTGAGTCATCGTTGCTGCTTTGTCGCTGCTATGCGACTGTGAACCTGATACCAAAGTGAAGAATGTAAAAATAGTTGATAACAATGTCGAAAAGCACATTCGTTTTGATTTGATTCTTTTCAATGTTGGTTTTTTGGTAGGTATCGTATCGTTCGATTTCTCATTGCTTTCAGTTTCGTTTTTTGTTTCTACAGGAAGGGGTGAAAGTTTCACTATTGGACGCTTGACTATTCCAGCTTGAGTTTTCAGTGTGGTCACCCTTACCAAGCCGTCCTGCCCGGGATGAAGTTGTATAACTCGTCCCATTGCCCACTTTCCAGGTGGCAAGTTGTTATCCTTTATTAAGACTATGTCGCCTTCCTGAATGTTTTTGGTTGGTTTGTTCCATTTACTTCTGGTTTGTAGTTGACAAAGATAATCGTTAGCCCAGTTTTTCCAAAATTGCTGCAGCATATGCTCTGTTAATTGCCATCGTTGGCGTATGTCGATAGTTTTCACGTCGCTGTAGTCAGATAAGGGTAGCGACAGAGTAGGACCCCCGGTTAGGAAGTGTCCGGGAGTTAGATAGTTGTAGAACTCTTCTGGATCTTCCGTCAGTGGGCACAGTGGCCTAGAGTTCATACAAGCTTCGATTTTTGATAATAATGTTGAGAACTCTTCGAAGGTCAGTTTTTGGGCTCCTAGCACGCGTCGAAGGTGATGTTTCATTGACTTTACGGCGGCTTCCCATAAGCCGCCTGCGCTCGGCCAGGCAGGTGCATTAAAATGCCACTCGACTTCCAATTTATTTATTTCGTCGAAGAATTCCGGAGGTAGCTGTAGTTTAAATCCCTCAAATTCTGATTGCAGTCGTTTCGAAGCTCCGATAAAGTTAGTGCCACAATCAGAGTAAACATGTTTAGGCGTTCCTCGTCTTGCGCACATTCTGTGGAAGGCTGCGAGGAAGGTTTCAGTGCTCAAGTCCGACACTAGCTCTATATGCACTGCTTTCGTCGCCATGCATACAAAGATAGCTATATAGCCCTTTGTTGTCTTCACACCCCGGCCCTTATTGGCTTTAACTTCCACGTGACCAGTAAAGTCAACAGCTGCGTGGGTGAAGGGCTTCGAAGGTGTCGTTCTTTGTTGTGGCAGGTCGCCCATAAGTTGATAGCTTTCTATAGGCTTGTAGCGGCGGCACGGTACGCAGTTACGTAGTTGAGATTTGACGATTCTATTGCCGCCGACAATCCAATATCTCTGCCTGATGTAAGACAGTGTTAGACGGGCTCCTCCATGTAAAGTTTGTAAATGAGCTTGATGAATTAAAAGTTCAGTCAGACGTCCCGTTCGGTTAATAACAATGGGATTCTTCATTTCATTCGGCAAGCTGGAGTTATTAAGTCGACCACCGACTCGTATGATTCCACCTTTGTCCAAGTATGGATTTAGTTTATAAATGCTGCTTTTATTTGAAATTATTCCACCTTTTAATAGTTGTTTGTATTCGTTTTCAAACTCATTACGTTGAGTCCATTTAATAATCGTTTCATTTGCCGCTATCAGTTCGCTCGTAGCTAAGTAGGCAGTATCGGATTTCATTCTGTTCCGGGCGCTTGCCTTGAAGCGCAATATCCACGCGACGACTCTTGTTACGTATGTCAAGGAACTGCATTTGTTTAACAATTCATTTATAAAATGTTTTTTCTGTTCACATTTTGAAGATAGGGCTGTCTCGTCTTTTCTTTCGTTGTTTATCCCAAGGTTTGTTGTAAATAGGCAGGTAGCTGTTGCGTGTGGTTCTTCCTTTTTTAAAGTTTTCAGTAATGGCGGCCCTTCCCACCAGAGATTAAAGTTTGCTAGTTTGTTTGGATATAGACCTCTTGAGGCGCAATCGGCGGGGTTCTCTTCCGATTTTATGTAGCTCCATGACTCGGGTGGTATCACATTTTTTATTTTTGTGACCCGGTTTGCGACGTACCTTTCCCATCTTGATGTGTCTCCCTGTAGCCAAGCTAAGACTACTTGAGAGTCACTCCATGCTCGAATGGAAACGTTGACCCCACAGAATACTTCTTTGGCCTTTTCTACCAGTTTTGATAACAGTAAGGCACCGCATAGTTCCAGTCTTGGTAACGTAGTTTTTTGCGCTAGAGGGGCAACCCTAGTTTTAGCTGTTAGCAATGTGACGACTGGCTTGCCTGTTTTGTTTGGGACGCGACTATAGATAACGCATGAGAATGCCTTTTCACTCGCGTCGCAAAAACAAAGTAATTCTATTTCTTGACGCGTGCCACCGATCCATCTGTTTATCTTTATGTTTTTTATTTCAGGCAGCTCGCTCTTGAACTTCAACCACTCGCTTTGAATATCTGACGGAAGTTCATCATCCCATCGTAACTGGTTCACCCAGACTTTTTGAAATAAAAGTTTAGCTGTGATAGTAATGGGTGACAGCCACCCCATAGGGTCGTAGAATTTCGATATTTCAGATAGTAAATATCTTTTAGTTAGCTTCGTTTTAGGTGTGTCTTCTAGATTCCAGTTGAAAATAAAAGTGTCAGCAGCCGGGTTCCAGCCTAGGCCCAAAGTTTTTGTAGTTTCTTCTTGTTTGAAGTTAAAAATATTGTTAGATGAAATTTGATCTTCGTTTAAATCATGTAGTATAGCTGGGTCGTTACTTGTCCACTTGCGTAGGTTCATACCGGCCCCTTTTAATAAGTTTATTAATGAGGTTTGTAGTTTCTTCGCAGCCTCCAGTGAGATGTGGCCGCTAACGAGATCATCCATGTAGAACTGGTCTTGGAGTACTTTAGCTGCCTCTGGATACCTGTGACCATCATCCAGGGCGAGTTGTTGAAGTGTTCTCATGGCTAGCCATGGGGCGCATTTGGTTCCGTAGGTTACGGTGCATAATTTAAATGCTTGTAGTTTTTGGTCAGATGAATCCCTCCAGATGACTTTTTGGAGATTTTGCTGATCATTAGATAACCAAATACAGCGATACATTTTTTCAACGTCAGCAGTAAATGCGTATCTATAAGTCCTCCAATTCAAAATTAAATCTTGAATGTTTTTCTGTAGATTGGGACCCTTTCTCATTACGCTGTTTAAACTGTTGCCGGTCGCAGTTTTTTGTGAAGCGTTAAATACGACTCTAAGTTTGGTAGTAGTCGAATTTTCTCGAAGAATCCCGTGGTGAGGCAGATAGCATTGCGTGATAGAGTTCTGCACGTTTAACTCTGAAGGTTTCATATGTCCAAGGCTAATATAGTCGTGTATAAAATCCTTATACATCGCGGCAAGTTTGTTTTTTCTTTTCAGTCTGTTTTCTAATTGATGAAATTGAGAAATTGCGATAGCTTTAGATTGCCCTAGTTTTTCTTTGTAGTCTGAATAGAGCGGCATTTTCACAATATATTTTCCATCAAGATTTCGTTGTACAGTTTTCTTATAGTATTCCTCGCAGTATTCTTTTTCAGGGATGTCAGCGGTGTTTTGAGAAATGTCCTCGTTTTCCCAAAATTTTGTTAACTCGTTCATGTTAATTAGAGTCACGTGGCAGTTGAAAGTTTTCAGTTTTCCGCATAAAATCCACCCAAGATGAGTTTGCTGGGCGATGGGAGAGGTTGTTTTTTGTTTCAGAACTCCTTCCATGATTATTTCGGAGTACACGTCAGCCCCGAGAAGTAAGTCAATTGGCCGAGAAATGTTGAATTCTGGATCCGCCAATTTCAAGTTTTCTAAGTGTGGCCAGTTGGCCTTGGTAAAAGTTGAGTTGGGTAAGTTATTTATTAACTTCTTCATTATTAACGCTTCAACGTTAAAAGTGAAGTCAGAGTGTATTGACTTGCAACTTAGTTCAAGAAGACCCTTGGAGTCTCCAGATACTGCTCCGACTCCTGATATAGTAGCATTCAGTTTTGTCCTTGGCAGCCTTAGTAGTTGAGCAGCTTTCTCCGTAATTAAGTTTACTTGCGAGCCTTGATCCAAGAGAGCTCGAAGTGGAAGATAAGTTCCGTGGTTAGTTTTGATGTTCAGTTGAACCGTAGGTAAAAGAACTTCTATCTCGTTCGAGTTTAAATGATTCGAGGTAGATTGTTTTGGAGGTTGTTGACCTGAGTTATTCTTGCCATTATTTGTCGGCGGCGGAATTAACTTTGATATAGAGAGGTGCAATAGTGTATGGTGTTTCAAGTTACACTCCTTGCAAGTTTTTTCCGACGTGCATTCTGTCTTTCCGTGACTGAATAGACAGTTTTTGCACACATTTTGTAATTTCGAAATCGTATTATTTCTTTGTATTGCGTCCATGTCCATGAACTTTGGACATTGCATCAGCACGTGATTTCCTTTGCAATATGGACAGTTATAGGTAGTGTAATAAGTTTTCGGAAAGGGCTTCTTAAATTCGTAGTTGTTTTTCTTGATAGGGTGCTTGTTAAAAGTTTTGAATGCTGGAGGTTTTTGTTGGTTAGTAAAAAACTCCTTTTTTGGTGTTTTCATGGTTTCATAAGCCATAAATTTGCTTTCCAAGAAGAGTAAAAATTCGCTTAAAACTGGTAGTTCTCTGGGGTCTTGCAGATCTTTCATGTAGTCGTTGTAGGTACTGGAGTCTAGTTTTTGTGCCATCAAATGGACAATAATTGGGTCCCATGCTGTTATTTCTAGGCCAATGTTCGAAAGTCCATTCAAACATTCAGTTATGACGTCATGCAGCCTCTTTAGATTGTAGGCGTCGGGGTTTTGAATGACAGGAAGTTGTAGCATGGTGTTCATGAAGGATGTAAATTGAAGACGACGATTGTCATACCGTTGGCTCAGAATGTCCCAACAGGAATTGTAATTTTCAGCGCTGATCGTCAGATGCTGTACCAGTCGTTCAGCCTCTCCCCGCAGCCTTGTTTTCAGGTGTTGCATTTTTTGAGCGTTATTAATAGTTGGGTTATGGTGTATAGTTTCCAAAAACAGATCTTTGAAGGAGATCCATTGATGATAGCTACCAGAGAACTCTGGGACTTCAATCCTCGGCGCTGACCGTTGATAGTGAGCTGTGGCCCAAATCTTGACGTTGAGTTGTTTTCTTAATTCGTCGTATTTGCTCTCAATGTCGACGAACATTCCATAATAGTCTTCATTAGAGCCCTTTAGTAAAGCTTCTAATTCCCAATGTAGTTTATCGATAGAGTCCCACTTCGACTTTAAGATAGATAGATGGTCTTCAAGCTCCCATTTTTCAGTTAAGGATTTTAAGTTAATTTTCGACATAGCTCTGTCGATAGCTTTGAAGTTGCACTCCTGTTTGCTTAATAATTGTTTCAAGTTGTCGTCAGTGTCTTCTTCTAGCATTCCAGTTAAGTCAAACTGGACGGGATTATCTTTGTTTTTTGCAAGTAGCATCTTTAGTTTCAAAATATCAGCCTTAGTCGACTCGTACATAGATTTTGTTCTTCCATATACGTCTTCCACATAGTAGGTAATATTTTTGTCTTCGATTTCTTGTTGAATAAGCTCGTGCCTTTTTTCAAAATCTTGCCATAGATCTTGAAGAGTAGTTAGACGATTTTCTAGGTATGTTTCAGATTTTCTTGACATACTGTCCTTTCGGTAGTTGTTACAGATAGCTTTGATGCGTTCAAAGCAGTTGGATTGTCTTGTTAAGTTCTCCATTGTAGCTTTAGTTAGTTAGTTCTGTATGTAGTTTAGTTAGTTAAGTAGTTGTTGTACCTTTAGCTCGTTGTAAGCGTGGCGATGGTTCAAGTTACGACGCGTAGACCACGAAGTTCCGCAGTCTCACTCCAAATTATCCGGAGGATCCTTCACTGGATGATGGTTACTTCCGGTTTCTGAAGTGGTCGCTTCACGGCACTAGATGCTCCTGCACCCTCTTTACGATAAGTACGACTTCTCAATTAAACTGGTGAGACCCGCTGGTGGGAGGCCAGTCAACCGATTCGCTACCGTATCGAGAGACACAAGAACACTTCGTACCTGCTGGTTTTCCTCGAAGGACCATAAAATGTAGGGTTCAGTTGATCCCCACACTTGTATTAGCTGTTTATAGTTGTAGTTAGGTTGTAGAGTTGTTGTTGATGAGCACGCAGAGAAAGATGTTGAAAAGTTAAGAGGTTTATTACGTAGTTACAGTTAAATGATTGGCGCTTCTATCTCTTAGTTGTCGACCGTAGTACGGCTCGATGCGAACTCGCTAATTATAGTGAAAAATATTATAACTAAAGTAAACGCGCACGCGGCGGAAAGTAAATTGCCGCGTGAGCAGAAAATGCACGGTAGTGAGACCGTACATATAGTCTAAGTTGTTTAGGTATGTTGTACCTACTATATTGTACCAATTTATTTTAAACGAATTTTACCTATATTATGATAATTATATTTCTGCTTTATGTCCCAAAACTAAAGACCATGACGGGCTCACTCCCCGTCAAACTGGACGGAGCGAGTTTCAGTAAGACGTAAGTACGTGCATGTTCTGAGTATTCAGATTATCTCTGACTACCTCGAGGAATATGTATATAGATGCATATGGATGCATGCACTAAAGACCATAATTCCTTTCAGGATGGTTAGTAACATCGCTTCAACTAGGTTACCTACTAAGTGCATTTGTATCAAGGCCTACCTTTCACCATATTTAAGGTTTCAAAGTGGAATTACGTACCTACCAAATCAAATGGTAGTAGGTGACCTTTCGAAATTTTATATCACTGCGGATAACTTTAGCATGTATTCTACTCATCAAACTGAACAACTTTCACTATGGAGCCAACATCAAAATCGCGAGAAAAAAATCAACTGTCCCATACAAAACTGCATTACCTATTCAACTCAAATGTATGGGACAGCTGTTTTTTTTCGCGATTTTGATGTTGGCTCCATAGTTAAAGTTGTTCAGTTTGATGAGTAGAATACAAACATGCTAAAGTTATCCGCAGTGATATAAAATTTACCCTGTATAACAAAAAAAAAAATTCTGTGAAGGAAGTAAGGCGGCATTGATGTCCCGTACGGGAATCGCATTTAATATACGATATTTAAAAAAAAGCCTGACTACCCTGAGGGGGTTAATGTAGGTACGTAGTATATTTTCTGCTTAAAAAATATTTCAGTCTTCGAAATTCGTCCTTGACTATTACGTAAAACACTAACGTATTGTTACGTAAGTAAACCCATTACGTGTTATTCCGAACTCGATTACCTTTTCCAATAATAATGACCTTCGTCACGACTGGTTCTGATTCAGAGCGGGCTCGGAAATGCTCTCGATCTCAATTCACTTTCTGTAGAAAATATTGTTGTTTACTCCGGTTTATTGTGTTCAGGTTATTTGCGTCAGCTTATTGCTGAATTTAAAGTGGTACAGACCAGTAAAGTGATCACTATAAAAATAAATTAGCATCTCATCATCATCATATCAGCCGATAAACGTCCACTGCTGGACATAGGCCTCCCCAAACTACTATGGAAATTATGCATCATTCGACTATGAAATTTTCGATTCGATTATTTTGAAAGTGTGAGATTCGGAAATTGCACTCCTGCTCTGTCAGGCACGGCACAAAATCAACGCCTTGCTTACCAAGTAAGGCACTATGTTGAGTCGTGTCCTTTTTACCATCGCGGCACACACCGCTACCACCTACTATTTCTTTTACTGTACTGTGTTTGTTTCGTGTGTGCCTTTAATGGTGAATAAAGTTTTTTCTTTCTTTCTTTCTTTCTTTTCACCAATTAGCATCTGATTTAAAAAAATAAAAACCGCGCACCGTGGATTCCGTACCCATAAAGGTATAATACCAGGAATAGAGGAACTGACAGCTGTGAGAGCGAGATGTACCTAGCGGCACCACTGTATAATAGAAAGAGATACGGGACGCGAGGCAATATAACTGTTTTCTAATCTCTTACCAATTTTTACAATTCGGTTTCCGTGAATAATTGCGAATCTAAAGTGAAATCGTAGATAATTTTGTGAAATATACTGACACTACTTCATTAATTTATCCACGATTTCACGTTAGACTCAGAATTATAGACAGTATTCGAATTTTTGCCCGCGAATAGTCTCCTGGAGTGCGATTTTTGAATCTCATTCGGTGAGCTCAGCAGTTGAAAATGTCAAAATTACTATGGAGATATGCATCTTTCTACTGCTGATTTGGCATTCAAAAATCATACTACAGGAGAGAGATTTTTGAGAGTCAAATCAGCAGTAGAAAGATGCGTATCTCCATAGTAATTTTGACATTTTCAACAGCTGAGCTCACCGAATGAGATTCAAAAATCGCACTCCTGAAAACATCCAAAAACGGTTTCATTTGACAACTCGTGTCAGTTGCTCTATTCCTGTAAGGTATACTACCTTTATGTCCGTACCACACCCCACCACACAACATTATTATCAACTTCGAAAAAAGTTTTGTTTTCTACGGGAGCTTTAGCGCGAGGCCGACTCACACTTTGCCGGTTTTATTATTTGCTGTTATACTCACGGACCTGAAAAAAAGACGGACGTAATCTCGTCTAATCACGAGTGAAGCACCCATTTCTTTTGTGTGCGTGCTATCACGCGGTACATAATGGTGACGGGTGTCGGACCTGCGCCTAGAGCTAGTGCATCTGTGTGAGTGTAGGTCCCTTGTAGGACAAACGAAAATGTAGGACTTTGTATGCTTCACATCTTTTTAGTGTCACATTACGTCCGTCATTTTTTCAGGTCCGTGGTTATACTGTATACTTTGCTCTATAATCACACCAAGTTTGACGCTTGTATGCGTAGAGCGTGTTGTATGTATTACCATTTTTACCATACAGGGAGAAGAAAAAACGTTGATAAAAACTAGTTTCGTGTATGAGGACCCACCTTAATTTTAAACTTTTTGTCATTTTTATTATTTGGGGACAACGTGGGCATAATAATAGGGTCGCATTTTCACCCTTTGGGTACGGACTACGGAACCCTAAAAATGACGGCAATAAGCATAATTAAGGCAATAACTGTGTCAGACGCTTAGACTAAAGTAAAGTTAGACTTAGGTTTGACATTTTAATTTGAATACATTTGAATAAAAATTTTTGACGTCGTGTTTGAGATACGAGCATACAACATAAGAGCGAAAATTGGTGGTCAATGATTAAAGGTAAATTTTATACTTATTTTAACTTTTTTAGGAAAATGTACAGCCTACTAAAAAAGTAACTAAGTTTTCTATAGTAGATTACACACCGAGGACAGGAAAGTAATGAAAGGTCTCAGATTTCGCCAAGGTCAACAAACATGTGATCAGAGGCTTTCTTATTTACTGTTCGGGGTTAGTATACTATTTTTCTCCTCGACGGAGGTGGAAAGCGACAGCTTCGTTTAGCGCAGCGGGACGACAATTGACGCTTTCCGTCCGGAAGCCAGCTCAAACTAAAAAAAAACTCAAAATGTTTAATTCAAAATAATATCGGGATTGATACTCTAGATCAACATATCACATGGATAGCTTTCTGACGTCATTTTTGACTCTACCACCGCGTAACGGAAGTTGTTGTAGAGAAGATGCGGCCTGAAACTCTAAGCAGATTTTTTTTTGTTCTGACAGGTTTGCTCCCATAGTAAAAGTTGTTCAGTTTGATGGGTAGAGTATGTGGTTTAAAGGTTAATGATACCTTTCACCCTGTATAAAGGGTATAAAATGGGCCTGAATTACAGGGTGCCTTTAAATAAGGTTACTTTGTTTAGGCCCAGGGCCAGGGGCTCAATATGTTATAAGTTAAACTTAACCTTAAGACCAGTTGTTCAAATGTTTGTTATTGTTCTAATGTACACTTTGGCTAAGTTTTGTTATTATTTTTCCATAAGTTTATTATTCTTATAGCATATGCTCACGACTATATTCCCCGAGGGGGTAGTCAGAGATATTCTGAAACTTCAGAACATCCACGTTTCACCAGTAGTACCGAAACTCTGTCCAGTGTGACGGGGGGTGAGCCCGTCGCCACTTATAATGGACATTGGGTACAATACACGCCTCGAAATTGAAGCAGACAGGTTTCCTCACGATGTTTTCCTTCACCGAAAAGCCAGTGGTGTTACAAATCGTACATAAATTCCGAAAAACTCATTGGTACGAGTCGGCTTTGACGGGGATCGAACCATCGCCTCCTGCACGGCAGGCAAGGTTACTTTCCACTGGACCACCACGGCTTTTTTAAATTCTTATTCTTATTCTTAAATGCGTTACATATCGAACATCACAAAAAAATGTGCTTTTCCGTAGAAAATGTTAAATATAGCTCTACCAAAATGTATGAAACAGCAGATTTTTTCCCTATTTCAATGTTAGTCCCAAAGTAAAGTAGATCAGTTTGATGGTCTGAAGCACCCCTTTTCGTATGCAACGAATTTCAGTTTACACCCTGCGTAAAGAGAATATTCCACCATCTAAGATAAACTCCTATGTACCTACTACAAAGTCAACATTTATAGAGGCACCTAATATTATCTGAGGTAACTCAGGTTGTGTAAGCTTCGAGCCAAATCGAGTCTCAGAGAGCATCACGTAATAAAACGTTGTAATTTGAACTATACTGTCCAGGAAATACGTTATGTTACATTTCTAAGGCAGGGGTTAACAACCTTTCAAATAAAGGTTTGAATATTTTTATGATCTTTAAGACTAAGGTTTTTGTATTAGTAATATCATGCCTCACAACAATTTCAAAACGGCAATATTGCCTTTATGGTAATGAAATAGTCTCGTGGCTACAGTCAGTACTAATAGGAAAACAGAAACTAAAATATATTTGTATTTTAAGTAGTGCCGTCGTATAGCATATAATTATTCCTTACTACCAATTACTAAAGATTCCTTAATAAACGCTTTTACTTCACTAATACAGGGTGTTAGGAAAAGTATCATTAACCTTTAAACCACATACTCTACCCATCAAACTGAACAACTTTTACTATGGGAGCAAACCGATCAGAGCAAAAAAATATCTGCTATCCCTTTTCCTTACACCCTGTATATTACTTTAACAAACTTTTTTAAACTCATCATTGTGTTAAATTAAAAATGTTTGTAATTTTCTGCAATTTGCTGTGTGAAATATAAAAAAAAGAATCGAATTTACCAAAAAAATCAATAAATGCAAAAAATCTTTATTTTCGTTTCTAAAAAACTGTATAAAATTGTTAAAATACTTACTAGAAGTAACAAAACTTACCCTAAACTGAAATGTAACCATTCCGAACAGAACCACAGTATAAATACTAGTACTACCGACAGAACTTATAATTATAAAATGTTGTGAACATCTGACATTCTCAATTAATTCCAGCGCAAAGTAAGTCATAAACGTTTCATACTTCCGTGACATTGTTCGGCGGACCGGTTTGTGGTTGGCGAGTCTGTATTCCAAGCGACGAGTCAAAGGTTCGCTTCTGAGAAAGTTCTTTCCCCTGTTCTAGTAGATTATACACCGAGGGCAGGAAAGTAAGCAAGGTCTTAAGGCGTATCAGCCGTGGACCACTCTCCTCTCACTCACACTCCATACTAATCGATGAGAAAGAGCGCGTGGCTCCGGTCAGAATTTTGCAGTTTTCTTTGAAAAATTCGATGATTTTTTATTAATTTCGAATAAGTAAAAAAACCACATCATTCTAAATTGTATTGTGAACAATATAGTAAATTTTCATTTTGTTCCGATTAAAAATGTAAGAGTAAAATGGTTACAACTGTAAAAAAAGGGGTGACTTTAGAGTCCCTTTTCTTCGGTTTTATTCATTAAAATCGATTTCTAGAAAAACCACATCACTTCTCATATCCTGTAGATGGTTCAGTTTAAATTTCAGCTCAAAAAGTGCCATAGTTAATGAATAAAATGGTTACAAAATTACCCAAAACCGGCAGGTAGCCCCTTAAGACATCCCCGGGAAGAATGGGATGGTCCATTCTAAGCCAGAACCACACGGCTAATGCATCAATGCTAGATAATATTTAAAATACCTATTTTCTATTTCATTACCATCTAAATAGCTTGTATGCAGTTTTTCATACAAATAGTACGTAATGCACATTCCCATTAGGTAGCACGATATTTGTAAACAAATTAATTAACATCACAATGAAACATAAAAGGATCGACATTAGTTCGCATCTTATTTGGTACAGTCGGAATGTACCACACGTGATCGAAGTTGCATGATATGAATTCACAATAAGATGACTGACTGCCTCCGTGGTCTAATGGTTAAGAGCATTGGGCTCTTGACACGGAGGTCGTGGGTTCGATTCCCACGGCGCACACCTATAGTGATATATGTCTCTTTGTGCGTTTTTCCCCAGTTGGTTAGGATTAGGACATTGCAGGCTGAATCCACCTGATTGTCTGAAAAAGAAAGATGATTCCGTGCTTCGGATGGGACGTTATCTCTGGTGGTAGTAGTCGTTACACAAAAACCACGTCAGAGGTCGTAAGGCAGTTTGAATAAACTCTGTCACCAGGGCAATGAAGACTTCTCAATAATATGCTGACACTTTTTTAAGGGGATGATCAGACCATCAAACTGAACAACTATCTCCGTGGGACCAACATCGTCACGAAAAAAAATCTGCTATAGGTACCGTACTTTTGGCTCAAGTAGGTTTGTAGTTTTGTATGGAACACCAGATATTTTTTTTCGCGATTTTGATGTGGGCTCCATAGAGAATATTGTTCAGTTTGACGGTCTGATCATCTCCTTAAAAAGTGTCAGTATATTAAGAAGGAACCTGTATACAGATTGAAATTGAATTCGCTTACTAACATACTTACTGTAGGTCTACCATGAGTTTTCACCGTACTTTACTACTGTAGTTAAGTCAACAATTTTGTATTGAATTTCGTACAGCGCTCCTAGTGGTTACGTTGTGAACTAATTTCTGTCATACGAATTGGCGACGTAAAGTAGTAAAGTACAGGGAAAACTCATGGTAGGCCCTCTGCTCACATAATGAAACTATATCTTAGTCATCACGTTCGACAGCCACAGATTTTCTAAATCTTCTGTGAATCATGTGGATGCATTTTCATTTAGGAACTTAGGTCATAAATTATTGATAAGTGGAATTTAACAACTACGTATTTCCCGATCTCTGGTAATTAAACTTATAGATGCGTACATAATTATATAATAGGTATGTGAGTTCAGTAACCTATCAGAAGAACCTTGAAGAACTGCTAATGTGTTTAGTTAAACCAAATTGGCACCTTTTTGGTTACATTTGACTATTTGTTTGAAAATGTTGCAGTGACATGGAAAATTTGGATTTTCCGCGCCCTGTCTAATTGTGAAATGACTATAAAAAGAGTTATTGTTGAACAGGCTTATATTTCTGTTGTTGGTTTAGTAAAAGTTATTATGAAGCGTTTTCTATTTCCAATGTTGTTAAGGAAAAAAAATCAGCAGATGGTAGTAAGTAGTGCTCATTTTGATGTTCAAATTGAGGGAACATAAACTACTTATTTGAAAAATTTAAAATTTTTCCAGAGTATTCTTTGTAATTGTATGTTCGTTGTTGATGTTTGTGTTGTTGTTGTCTTTGTTCTTTGTTGTTGTTGATCATTATCGTTTAATTGATTTTCAAAACAATTTTATTAACAACAAGAAATACAAAAGAAATTTTTTATTTTTATTGATTACCTGCCTACCTAGCCAATGTCTCGCTAATATTCTTTTCGAACAATATGCTCATTCATTGCTGTTGACAAGTAGATTTTGGTTACTACAACGCCATCTAAGTAGTACGTTATTATTTATTATGATTACATAGATTAAAAATGAACATGCCGCAAAAGCCATCACGCTCATGTGTCGGAGAAGTAGGTATTTCTTTTTTATTTGAGATCGCTAGAAGGAGGGTAGTGTTTTTATTTAAGTTAGATACCTTGTCATGTCTGCCAAAATGAAACAGCTGGTAGATGTATATTTATGTGCATAAGTGTCCAATCAGCCTTGAATAATTTTCTTAACATTGCACATAATGGTCAGTATGTAACCATTTTTAAAAGCAAGTTTAATAATCCAGTTTATTGCCGTTGTACAATTTTCTCACTAAAGTGTAAGTATTAGGTCAAGTTGAACAATAACAGATTTTGTTGTTTCTGTGTAACATAAGATTTATAAGTCGTGACATTGTGAATGTGACCTTAACAGGATGTAATATTATGCTAAATAGATTAGCACTTTTTTAGGGGATGATCAGACCGTCAAACTGAACAACTTTCTCTATGACACCAACATAGATCGCGAAAAAAAAATCAGTTGTCCCATATAAAACTGCTAACCTAACTCGAACCAAATGTATGGGACAGCAGATTTTTTTTTCGCGATTTCGATGTTGGTCCCATAGAGAAAGTTGTTCAGTTTGATGGTCTGTACATCCCTTTAAAAAAGTGTCAGCATATTAAGTTGGACCCTGTATAATTACTTACTATAATTGCGTAACATAGGTACTTATTAAAGAGGGTGCTTCGGACAACCAAACTGAAACATTTTTAACGTAACTAAGTAAGTATACAACATTAATAATTTTGGTGTGATATAACATTGACCATTTGATAAATACACTAATCATGCAGTGCTGATACTAAGAACACGAGATCGAGAGACACAATCACTGCGATCACACGTGTTGATGTGGGTCGAATAATATCGAAACTCAGTGTTATAAATATTTTAGTATAAAATAAATATCTTGGGGGAGTATGAATGAAGAACAGAAAACACCTGCCACACATAAGGAATTCGCATGGCGTTGCCCGCTCCAGAATTCCATTCGGAATTATGGAGGCATCAAAACCTACAGAAAATCGTAAATCTGATTCGGGATTCTGTATATGCGTGTGGCAGGCGTTTTTGAGCGAATTCTGATGGAAGTGTCGGAAGAGGGGAACATACTCTGACCAAGTCGGTTACATCCTATAGACTACCCCAATGGGAAGAGACGAGACAGATGTTATAGATGGCTATATACCTGAATATCTTGGAACTTTGCTGTAGATTATCTAGAAACTATCGAAGTAGCATATGCATATGCTCACGACTATATTCCCCGAGGGGGTAGTCAGAGATATTCTGAAACCTCAGAACATCCACGTTTCACCAGTAGTACCGAAACTCTGTCCAGTGTGACGGGGGGTGAGCCCGTCGTCACTTATAATGGACAGTGCTGGGTACAATACACGCCTCGAAATTGAAGCATGCAGGTTTCCTCACGATGTTTTCCTTCACCGAAAAGCCAGTGGTGTTACTATCGAATTAGGTATCAAAGTATCAAAATCTAATAGTCTATAACCTAACCTAAACCGTTGGCTTTGAAGGTATACTAACTAGGCTATCGGGCAGTTTGGGTATTGCGTGCCTGTTCAATACACGGGTATACCTACGTATACCTATCGCTATCGCTACCGCTTGATAAATCTTTGATTACTTATTCATGTAATACCACTTATACTGGTTTACTAAGTGGACATTGAAATGAAAGCTCTGTCCAATATTTACATTGTATCTTTGTTAGAGATATAAAGTACCTACCCAATGCTTTATTATTTTAAGATTGGAAATTGAATTACGCCATTACTTTGTTCCTTTGTCTGTTAGAACGTTGCATAAAGGTCCTTCTTAATATGCTGACACTTTTTTAAGGGGATGATCAGACCATTAAACTGAACAACTTTCTCTACGACACAACATCGAAATCGTAGAAAAAAATCTGCCGCTCCATACAAAACCGCAAACCTACTCGAGCCAAATGTATGGGACAGCAGATTTTTTTTTCGCGATTCCGATGTTGGTCCCATAGGGAAGTTGTTCAGTTTGATGGTCTGATTATCCCCTTAACAAAGTGTCAGCATATTATAAAGAACCCTACCAGAAACCCAAGTTCAAAAGATGCTAATTTACCTATAGGGTCCTTGTGGAAAGTTATTTAGTAGGTACAATCATCCTTTAAAGTGATGCAACCTACAACACCATGTATAAATAGTATAGAAAAGTTAGAACTTAGTATTTTATTCATTCTTGCATCTGAGCCAAAATAGCGTCGGTATTTCCATTAATTTTTTTAATGAACTAAATAGGTTAAGAACCACTGACATTATGTTATGTTTACTTGCAGTTGAGTAATTTGGTTATTCAAGGTTCACATTTCATTAGTTACAATAGCAAGGGCAACAGAACCTTTCTTCTTAGAATTATAATATAATTTATGGACAAGGTACCTACTACAGGGTCCTCCTCAATATGCTGACACATTTTAAGGGGATGATCTGACCATCAAACTGAACAACTTTATCTATGGGACCAACATCGAAATCGAAAAAAAAAATCTGCTGTCCCATACAAAAATGCAAACCGACTCGAGCCAAATGTATGGGACAACTGATTTTGTTTTCGCGATTTCGATGTTGGTCAGCCAGCATATTAAGAAGGACCCTGTATAATTCAATATTGTTTTTATATTTTGTTTGTACCCATGTGTCGTAGAGTTTCTGGCCGCATCTTCTGTACAACGGAACACCTTCCGACGCGATGGTAGAGTTCTTGCTTAACATGGGACCTAATTTTTTTGTTCGGCAAGTTCAGGATATCCTCTGGATCTTATTATAATAGCGTATTATGTTTGTCTGTTCGTGCGACTAACGCTAGTGCAGTAACGTCTTTGTGTGACTTTAGGCTGCTCTTGTTGTCATCTACCCACTAGTCTCTGATTTCATTAAACACAAATAGAACTCTACTTACCTCTAACAAGGACACATTTCCCAATCTACAGACTTTAGACATACTTTTTCTTTGTAAATCGAGAATCGGTTTCCACAAGGAAAACGCGATCGTGCCAATGCACAAAAGGGCCCGCAATAGACCGATCAACCGCGAATGTGTGTCACTGCATTCCAAGTTTCACAATGTACCTATTCTAGCTTTTTCTTTATATTAAACTACGCGTTTTATGTGCGTTCGGATATGTTGTGGTTGCTCGGTTTTGATGGGTAAATCTTTGAAAAGGTAAATGTACGAAAAAAGGCCAAGTGCGAGTCGGACTACTCGCGCACCGATAGTTCCGTACCGCCACACAATATTTTTAATTATTAAGGCGTATCAGCCGTGGACCACTCTCTCCTCTCACTCACACTCCATACTAATCGATGAGAAAGAGCGCGTGGCTCCGGTCAGAATTTTGCTGTTTTCTTTGAAAAATTCGATGATTTTTTATTAATTTCGAAAAAGTAAAAAAACCACATCATTCTAAATTGTATTGTGAACAATATAGTAAATTTTCATTTTGTTCCGATTAAAAATGTAAGAGTAAAATGGTTACAACTGGAAAAAAGGGGTGACTTTAGAGTCCCTTTTCTTCGGTTTTATTCATTAAAATCAATTTCAAGAAAAACCACATCACTTCTCATATCCTGTAGATGGTTCAGTTTAAATTTCAGCTCAAAAAGTGCCATAGTTAATGAATAAAATGGTTACAAAATTACCCAAAACCGGCAGGTAGCTCCTTAACAAATACATTTTGTTTCTCCAGTTCCAGACCGACAAACACTTGGCCGATGTTTTTTGTTTGTTATTATACTGTAGAGTTTGCACTGTAATCTCACCGAGTTTGACGTTTCTATTGTATTACGGTTCTTACGATAGAGCGAAAAGAAAAAACGTAGTAGAAACTAGTTTCTTGTATGGGACCCTGAACATTTTACTATTTTTTTTTTGCGGTTTGATTCGAAACATCACGGGCTTTTCAGCTTATGAAAAACATCAAACATTTTTATTTTAGCGTTGGTGCAAAATATTCATCCAATTACGGCCAGCATTGTGAGCATGATCAGGGGCGGGCTAGTAGTGGCTCTGTTTAGATTTAAGTTTAGGGTAAGTTTTGTTGACTTTTTCCAGTGCTTTTACTATTTAATATTATTAAAGAAGTTCCAATTAACTGCTTAAAGTTTCTTAACTAACGGTCAAAGTCTTAAGCGGATATGTGAAAAAAATAGGATTCTTCAAAGCATCATATATTATCATGAAGTCCTAACAGTAGGAGTATGATTTGCGGATATGTGTAAATTGAACATATAATTGAACTTTTGATTGGAGCCAAAACACGATTAACACACATTTTCTCGATAGAAAAATAAGCCAAAGTAGCCTCCGTCTTTATTTTAAAAAAACGCTTGGAACTGCTAATCGGTGAATAGTAGAAACACAAGACTTGATTTATAAAAAAGAGAATGATATTTTCTAAAGTTTGATTGGAGCAGAATTGAACTTACATAAATAGTACAATCACAATTAAAAAAAAGTCTGTTTTACGCTTGCGTCGGTCCAGTTTCGCACGCCGCCCCATCTCTTTCTCTCGCATCAGGCAGTAATATAAGCTATCACATGCCAATTTCGCTTCAATTATTTTTCGACATAGGCCCTTAAATGCACCTAGATAGCGTGGGAAATATAATGTCTACCCACAACGTCGATGGTGAGTAGTAAGCTAAAGGTCATCGGGTCGTAGGTCGTAGTTAACCCGTGAATTGTTAGACTTTTAATACTAATATGATTTTAGGCTCTTGGGAAATAACTTTTGGGTAAAGGAAATGCTGACGGATCCTAAAAAACATTTTGTATACGCCCATTTCATCCCACTGCAAAGCAGAGGCCTTCCCTTTCATCCTCGAACCATCTCTGTCCTGGCCATGCTCTGGCCATGTGTCATCGAAAGCATCCAGATTGTCTCGACCTCTTCCTAGGATGACCTGGACGCCGACGACAGTTTTCTGGGATCCAGGGCGCGACAATTTCTTGCCCACCATTCCTGGTGCATTCGAAAGACATGGCCGGCCCACTTTAATCTGGCGGTTTTCCCCAACATCGGCTATTCGTGTTTTGGAACGCGCAGTATAGTGTTTCTGACACGATCCGTTCTTTTAACACCGAGTATACTACGCTCCATTGCCCTCTGGCAAACCTTGAGTTTGGACTTTTGGACTCGGTGAGAGACCAGATCTGGGCACCGTAGGTTAGGATAGGCAGGATACACATGTCGATGAGTCTTCGTTTAAGGGGTAACGAGAGTTAAAATCTAATAGAAAAAATAAATAAATAAATGATTCTAACCTATGTACGCCATTATAATAAGATACCAGAGAATATTCTAAACTTGCCAGACAAAAAGTTTAAATCGCATATCCTCGGTTAAATAGCTTAAAAAGGTAAAATGACCAAAATGTCTGGTATATCACGGTCTCTATTTATCACAGTGTCATGCTACCTATGCTGATATAGTAGGCTTGACCAACGGCTTAAAGTGCCATCCGAAGTACGGAATCATCTTTGTTTTCAAATATTTCCAAATAATAGGATTCACGGCACGGATATTTTTACTTCTGGCAAACCTACGTAATCAGTGAAACTTAATTCGTATGGGATGTTAAAAACTGTGCTATTATTCAAAACTTAAATAATCAGTAGGTAATCACAATTAAGTAAATTACTTAAGACACGTTAAGATTTG
The DNA here is from genome assembly GCA_963693445.1 of Agonopterix heracliana. Classification (NCBI taxonomy): domain Eukaryota; kingdom Metazoa; phylum Arthropoda; class Insecta; order Lepidoptera; family Depressariidae; genus Agonopterix; species Agonopterix heracliana. Next base: position 4,114,854 of record OY856324.1, on the reverse strand, counting down.
CACGTTTCTTATGTTTTTGTTACGCCTTATTGCATATAGACTTAGGGCCTTTGCACATAGATTTCCGCATCGCAAAAATCTGCGACTTATCGCATGCCCCATCGCTAAAAGCTAAAATTATGTTCCAGATAAACTGCATGCATACATACGACTATATTCCCCGAGGGGGTAGTCAGAGATATTCTGAAACCTCAGAACATCCACGTTTCACCAGTGTAGTACCGAAACTCTGTCCAGTGTGACGGGGGGTGAGCCCGTCGCCACTAACATTATAATTTTAAGCATCATCATCGTCATTTTATTTTTCATCGTCGTATTCTATCCTTATGTTCAAGATATTAATGACTTGTAACTTCTTGAAAAAAATATTTTATTTCACAATAGGCCAGAAATAGGAATCATATAAACATAAATTAAGTTCCCCATAATACCTTAGAGTCGCGAATAATAATCAATCAATCAAAAACAAACAAACAAACAAACAACCTCTCACTCTAAACGCATACACGTTCTCCGTCCCGTCGCGGGTAAAAATTAAATAAAATGTTTTAATTAGATGGTTGACGACGCATGTTGTTGAAGTGGATTTTATGTAAGTAATTTTAAATTTAATTTTTATATCAATAAATAAAATAAAAAAACTTATAATAAACAATAGAATAAGAATAAATGAACTCTATTTATTCTTATTTGTATCTTTTTTATTTTTATTGTTTACAAAATCGAAATCACGTTAAAAATATCAGCTGTGCCATACATTTGGCTCGAGTAGGTTTACAGTTTTGTATGGAGGAGCAGATTTTTTTGGTTGTTGGTGCCATAGAAAAAGTTGTTCAGTTTGACGGTCTGATCATCCCCTTAAAAAAGTGTCAGCATATTATTCATTGCGACGTCGATGTCGCTCCGACCGTCGTCGTAGGTCTGATGTGTAGGTGCTCTTATAGCCTATTATTCATAAAAGGCGCAGTATGCAGTAGAGACCCTACTCAGGTGATTTGTCACTCTGTCTTATGCAATTTCATACAAAAGCATTAACGTTTGTAAATAGACACATGTCATGACTCATGATTGACAAATATCGTTTAAGGTTCTATTCCTAGGAAGAAGTATCAACGTCCCTGTTCTATTCAGTATGAAATTCTGACCGCCAATCAAAGAATATTCCCAATTACGCTTTAGATTTTGTCTAAGTAGTTACGTTGGTAAAAGTAATAAGTTATTACAGAAATGATACGCATGAACGGTTGAAGCTAAATAGGTATTGCAACATTAGATCACTCAGACATTTCACTAGTCTCAGTTATGTTTGCGACATAATTGCCACTAAATGATTATTATAAAATATTTCTACAGAACTGATTTCTGTGGTCTTGTTAACGTATTGAAATTAATACTTATATAGGTACTATATTATAAAAGTTTTGATGGAATTTATAAAATCCAGAATTAAATAATGGATAAATATTATCCATTGTCGACCCGGTTGGTGTAATGGTTACCACGCCGGACTGCCAAACCAGGGTCCTGGGTTCGAATCCCGGTTCGGTCATGGATGTTATATGTTCGTGCCGTTGTTGTATGGTTTCCATAATAAAGGCCTTTAGTGCTAGTTTGCGATCATTACAATGTATGTGCCTGTGAGCGTTATATATTTTTTTTATTTTTTTTTATTATGCACTAATATATCACGAATAACCAGTTCATTACAGAAAAAAACAAAAATCAAACAAATAAATACCTAACTAGTCTGAATTTTAAACCTAATGGTAATAGTAGACTCATGATTAATTGTTATGCTACATGATTCAAAATGAGACAAAAGCATAGGCGTAGCAAGGGGGGGGGGGCCGGGTGGGCCCGGCCCACCCCAGAATCCTTCTGGCCCACCCCAGAAATCAAATGAATCACTTACTAAAAATAAGAGATATCAATAGGTAATGACAAATAAACACGATATTATTTTCTTGTGTTTCGTTTCTCATGTCCACTTTCTTGAAAAGTCAATGTGGTCATAATGTACTTTCGCAAAATATTGCAAATCTTAAAGCAAAATCTTGAGCTCGCTACGCTCGCTCCTGTTATTACAACATACTCTCTAACTTACTGCTCTGATCTTATTTATAAGTATTGCTGTAAAATCTCGAGCTCGCTTCGCTCGCTCCTGGCTAAACACATTGCAGTAAAATCTCGAGCTCACTTCGCTCGCTCCAGAATTGGGTGAAATGTCGAGCTCGCTTCGCTCGCTCTAGGTTTTGGCTCGTATCTTTTCATAGAGTAGTTCAATCTTAAGTTTGCTTTGCTCGTTCCAGCTTTTAGGTCTTCAAAAACTCGAGCTTGCTTCGCTCGCTCCAGGATTTAAATCGTATTACACTTATCTCAATCTATTGCAGTAAAATCTCGAGCTCACTTCGCTCGCTCCAGAATTCAGTGAAATGTCGAGCTCGCTTCGCTTTCTCCTGGCTATGATTGTATCACAAAGACCTAGATGCATTGCATTAAAATCTCGAGCTCACTTAGCTTCGCTAGCTCCAGAATTCAGTGAAATCTCGAGCTCGCTTCGCTCGCTCTAGGTTTTTAGTTTTTATTACATCAACCTCGCCTGGGCCAAAGGACAAAAGAAGAAGAAATAGAAGCTCTTTCGGCTTCACCGTAGTTTGTAGTTGAGTAATAAAAAAAACATAGATAACCAAAGTTATGTAGGACTAAAAACCTTGTAATCTTCTAGATTTATATCAAAAAGTGTCAGTAGGTACACACGGCGACACATCAAGATACGCGAAGAGTTGCGTTGTGGGTCTGCTATTGGGCGGTCGCTTGTCGGTTGTCCCATCCCCGGCCTACAGCGGAATTCCAGTGGTGGCTCAGGATATTGTTCTTTTATAAGAACAACCCTTGAAGTCACCAAAATATCAATATAACCGTACAACGTCAAGCACTTTTGCTACAAAAACTCGACATTGGCAAAATCATCTACACCAACATGGATGCCATAACCTTAAAAATAGAAATAGAAGATACGCGAAACAAACATAAGCTGGCCGCGCTACGTTATACATTAGAGACCTACGCGCGGCCAGCTTATTTTGGTTTTGCGTAGCTTGTTGCGTCCCCGTGTGTACCTAATTTTGTTGTTATTTTAGAGTTAATCAGGGGTTATAAAAACTAGCATAAATATTGCGTAACACAATATCTATGTCAGTTAATTTGTTGATATAATAATTAGTTCCAAAGAACCTTCAATTATCTACAGTGAAATCAGAAACTTAATGTATTTCGTTTACTGAATTTACTTTATAGATTCGTTAGTCTTGAAACTTGAGAGGTTAAAGACCTTATTCAATTATTTCTCAAACGACGTCAATTTTTAACCAGATCAACGAATAAATGAAAATATTCGTAGAACCATACTTATTTTTCAATTTGATCGTCTCCAATTAGAGAATATTATTCAGAAATAACAGGGCCGTAAGCTGCGATCAATTTTCAATTAGGTATTTCGACAATTACTTACTTAAGCAAGAATTTTCAATGAAATACTTAAAACATTTTTGACGTTGCATTTAACAAATATAATACAGCATATTTGTTGTATACTCAGGTTCATCTCTTCTCTCTCTCCATTTCTGATTCGATCTCGCAGGGAAACTCAACTCCATTGCCCTTTGGGTGACTTTCAGCCTTTTTATAAGGCCTTGCGTGAGCGAACACATCTCTGTTCCATCATACCCAATATGTCATCTCTGGCTACACACTTGAAAAAGATTTTCGTTTTGAGACACTGCAGTATCTGGGACGTGAAGATACTACGTGGCTTCCCGAACGCTGCCCAGCCGAGTTGGATTCGACGATTGATCTCTTTCTTGAAGTTGAAGCGAAAGGGACTTAAAATATAGTTGCTCAAATTAAGTGGCAGTAGGCGGGGCTCATTGCTCGCAGAACCGATGGCCGATGGGGCCGAAGAGTTCTCGAGTACTGAAGAGCGCAGCGTAGGTAGGCCTCCCACAAGGAGGACCGACGACCTGGTGAAGGGGGGAACCCATTGGATGAGGGCAGCGCCGGACCGGCCGTTAGTGGCGATCTTGGAGGAGGCCGTTGTCCAGCAATGGACGTATATCGGCTGAGATGATGATGAGAAATGCTATTATTATACTTTTTATCATTGGGTTAGTCACACGGAGTAAAAATATAAAGTAGTATATGAACAACTATTTATTTTAGCAGACTATACTGGTTTTTTTTTATAAAGTCAAATTTAGTTTACATATTTTCTAGAAGAGTCTGCTAAAATAAGTAATGTCACATTGTACGATTTTTCTCCGTGCAGCAAGAACTTTAGAAAATGTGGGTATTACTTATATTAAACTATTCAAATGCTAAATAGTTCAATCTGTTGAGTTAAATTATAGTTTTATTATTATTCAAAGACAATGAGTTCCTGTCTCCAGTTATTTTCCATTTCTTATTTACCGTGAATTGAAGTTTGAGAGAAAGGCTAGTTATTCTAATCGTATAATTAAACAGAATTAGTCAGAACTGATTTTAAACTTAAAACAATGATAGATATTTTACAAACTAAACTTAAATATGTAACAGAACTGGAGCCGGGTACAGGTACAGGTGCAGTTTCACCACCAACACCTGTATTATTGTCTTGATTCGATTCATTATCTTGATTTGATTCGTTACCCTGATTGATTGATTCAGGGTAAAGCCTGAAAATAAGATTAAGTACTTTAATTTAAGTGAACAAAACAGAAAATACTCTGACAGCAAGTTGACCATTATCTTGCCTCCACCAATCCGCACTGGGCGCGCGTGGTGGAGTATGAACCACTTCGTCTCGGCCTTATTCTTGGGAGGAGGCTTTTGCTCTGCAGTGGGATCCTAAAGGCTATAACTTACTTTTTTAACTAACAATATGTCTCGTTAACCATTATTTATAATAGAATCGTCATAAAGATAGGTACAGAAAGAATTAAATACCAATGCAATTGCAACCAATATTGATTCCAGTACACATGGAGGGTCCATGCTAGGGAATCAATATTGGTTGCAATTGGTGCAAATAAATGGTTGCCATAATGAACTGACTATGTTCACGATTATTGAAACAGTGGGCACTATTCTCAATATCATAATGGACCAATAAAATTTCATGCATAAACATACATATGTATGAGGCCTATCTTGGAAAGAAAGTCTCCGTGAAGGAACCCAGGAGAACGATGGAATCAATCCAGGAAATCCGTAATAAATACTTACATCTCTTCAACAACCAGCATCGTCTCAATCATGAATTCAGTAACCAATTCCTTCACATCAGGTGCAGCAGCAAAATCTTCATGCAGAAAGCTATCCCTCTCTACTTTCCTTACTTCACTATTTGGTATATCCTCTGCCATAGCAAGAATATCCATAACACCAACCAGCGAGTCATTTAGTGTGTAGTGAATTGTTGTATTGACTGTTATTAAACCTAAGTCGTATGTTGGTGGGTCTCTTGAGCCATAAACGTCTTCGTTCTGCCTGGATCCGTAGTTCCATCGTCTGAATTGTTTATCTCGGATATTTTGTCCGTAGTGTGCTACTTGTTTTAGAGAACCTCCGCCCATGTTGGCAAATTCTGGTACGTTGTCGTCTCTCTGAAATTGTTTAGTACTTCAATAATTGAAAAATAAATTGTGCGGATAAATTGTAAATGTGTATATACAATTAGGTCACTTGGGGCCATACATTATGCCTTTTTGGTTGTGAAATACTTTCCTACATTTGATAGCAAAGCAACCATTTTAAGCGTGCAATTATAGCAAGATTATAGCACCTTCAACATGTAGGTAGGACTTTTAAAAGATTTATACAATAGACTCCACGTATCGTTTGTTTCACTCTGTACAATTGCTAGTTTCTATTGCGAAAATAATACAAGGGACCTGTACATACCATTGACTAAATACTGATTGATATTGAAAGCGTATTATCTTGAAGATAACTTCTTTTATTTAACGAATATTTCAAAATATTCTAATCTATATTGGAAAACCTCATAAAACATAATCTTTCCGGGTAGGTACTGCAATGTTTGCTTCTAATCTTATATAAGTACTATTAAACGATCAATATTTGATATATACTATCTGTAATCGCATTCTAGAAAATGGCTCTAACTGTTTGGATAGAGCTTCGTATGTAGAGATATTGTTTCATTTGGTAGCAGACCCCGACAGATATTATACTGGTAAGTATACTGGGTGGCACTAACGAGGGGCTTTCCCGAAAATATTGCAAAGTATTAATGAAGTGTAATCGTTTTATAATGATTACTATTAGTTACAGACATACTATTTTAACTTTCAAAATAAATCATTTTTGATCATGCTGCCAACCCTAATTGCTCCACGCAAGCGCCTCCGCTGTCCGCCCGGCGAGCAAGAAAAATAACGTAAGGCTGCGTTTCTACCAGAGATGTGCGAGGTAGCGAGGCGGTGAGCGAGGAAAAAATCGGCCAATGAGAGTGCTTCAATTTCCCAATGACGTGATCGAGCGAGTGCGCTATTGGCGGATTGTATCGCTCACTGCCTCACTTCCTCGCACATCTCTACAAACGCAGCCTTAGGGTCGAACATTTAAACCATTTACGTCAAACTTTGATAAGCTGTAACTTTAAAACGGTTGACAATTTTAACATAATTCCTTGGAGCCGTATTTTCGAATTTCGTACAAATGCTATAGAATGTGAAATTTTCAGGAAAGCCCCTCGTTCAGTGCCACCCAGTTAATAGTGGTCACAAGAACTTACCAAATAGTTTCGTACGCCAATTAACTCGCACATCGATTTGTATTTGATATCACCGAAGCAGTTATCAAACCTATTATAACTTGAGCTTTTCGTTGCATCAGCATTTGGTGGGCCTACTTCAATGTTACCCGTGGCCACAGCTACGGACTAAAAGAAAGAAAAAAAAGATCAGAGAAAAGGAAGATTGATTCTCGAACAAATAACCCAACACTAACCTTTTCTTCAGAATCAATAATGGGGGAGCGGACTGCATAAAGCATATTTTAGTTTTATCTTCTTAGTAAAAAATACCTCTGAAAATAACGCTAAACTCTCATTTTCTGTAATTATTTAGCTTGCATACTATTTTTATAATAGGATGAACTACGAGTATAATAATGAAATGTTGATGACGTCTCTTGTGGGTACCTAGTACAATTTTTCATACAAAGCGCACGTTTTGATAATTTGACTAGTGGTCCGCTCGCTCCCCTATTGAACAACATTTGAATGTAACTTTCCACCCTGTATACAACAACAAAATAATAATCAGACTCTTCTATTATTGAGGCACAATGTTAAAGTACCTATACCTATTGAGTTAGATGTGTTCTTTAATCTAGTCATGAAAATGTCAGGAGTAGTGAAACATTTCAATTCAGAAGTGCTTTTTAAAAAAAAAAAACTTACATAAATGATATCAGTCATAGCAGCCGTCGAAGCCAATTGGCTATCCGGAAAATCATTCTGATAACCCGCCGGAGCCAACAAATGAGCTGACGCAAACTTCTCATTATACTCCACCTTCATCGAATTCAGAACTAGAAAAACTGTTCCTCCTTGAGAATGTCCTATATAATGCAGCTTCTCTTTCCCTGTCAAGTCTAGAATGTAGTCGACCATAGCAGTCACGTCGTACAAAGCGACTTCTTCCCAGGAGTAGTCGAAGAACTGACGCGGGTCGGCGTCAGGGTCTAAAGTGACGTGGGCACGGGAGTTCTTGTTGCCTCGAGCATTACCCATCCAGACGTCGAAGCCAGCATCAGCTAGGTTATATGCTGGAATTTTAAGATTTATGTTAAAACTATTTGATGACGACGATGTTCTCGCTTGACATTTCTGTCAACGGCAACACCTTGTGTTTCACCTAGGTAGTATTATTATTTGTGGGTTGGGCCTTGACAGGCTAGTTGAGCCTGTGCTACGTAGACCATCGCTGGTCCTTTGTGAACGCCCTTTCTAAAGTTACCAATACCAACCCTTACCAATCCCCACTGCGGCCAGAAATCGCAGTAGATTCTTGATCGGGACAGTTTGTATCTCATCTGGTGTCAGAACCTGCCTACCTAGATGAATACTGTACATCAGGGGGCCACAGTCACATAGGAGGTGTAGAGGAATTTCCATCTCATCCTTGCAGAATCTGCAGCCGGTCGTACCTAGGTACTATGAGTACCCACGTTGGTTTTGGATGTGACTAGCGAACCCAAAATTCGTCCTAAAGGTCGGATCACACGTAACACAGTAGGTACAGTAAAGTTGCATCGTAATTTTCATTCGTCCAATTCGTAGTAGATTATACTAGTATATTATTATCTACTTATGGAGTATTATTAGGTTGAACAATCAGACCAAGACTTGACATCGCGTCATTCCACACTGACCCTAAATATTATGCATTTAAACTTACTGCCTTAATTAGATGTGGACGTGATTTTGTACGTAGGTATGATTTATCGATAAGTCAATATATGCATACATCTAGGATTGAGAGAGCAGGTATGTTAAGTTAGGTCGCCAGATAGAGAAAATGAACAATATACTTACGAATGAAATATATAAAGTGAAGTTGAGAAGAAGTTTTGGGAGAGACCGTCTCCTAGGAAAACATTCCATGATAAAATTCCGAAAAGAACAAGTGCATCGTACCCTCAATCGACGGAAGACAATGTGAATGAAGCTAAAGTGTGTGTCAGAACCGTTTTGTATGGCGGTCAGTAGTCTCTGCCTACCCCAATGGGACCAATAGCGAGAGCTTATGTAGCATGTAAGTAATAGGTATGCATATCCTTACCAATGCTGTGCTCCGGTCCAAGTACAACGAAAGCAAAAGATGCACCGAGCATTCCATGCATGAGGAATACCACCGGTCTCGAGACCGACCCTGAGGTCTCGCCTCTTTTGTACGGAATCCTTTGCATTTCCAATATGTATCCATCTTCTGTGATCACTTTGTGGCTCTCTGCTTGGTAGCCTAGATATGAGATTATTTCAGCCTGAAAGAGACGGTAAAAGTTTGTGTGCTCAACCAAGATTACGTGTCTTGACAAAAAACTAAACGAGGTCTGTAAATGACTTTTGATAAAAAATAGTTAATTCTACAAAAGAACAAAATAGTTTGTTTTGATTTTTTTCTACGTAGCCTGTTCGGTCTCTCACTGCTGGGAAAATGCTTCCCCTTTTGCTCTCCAATCCTCTCCATTGTAGGTATGCAACTACCAACTGCCCAAGAAGGCATCCTAAGTTGTCACTCCACCGTTTCTTAATCATCATCATCAGCCCATCATCGTCCACTGCTGAACATAGGTAGGCCTCTCCCAAGGCGCGCCACAAAACTCTGTCCTCGGCCTTCCTCATCCAGTCGCTCCCCGCTACTTTTCCGGTCGTCTGTCCAGCGGGCAGCAGGGCGTCCCACACAATACCAGTTCGCATTCTCCACTCTAGAACTCTGACACCCCACCGGTTGTCAGTTCTTCGGCATATATGACCAGCCCATTGCCACTTCAGCTTGCTAATTTTCCAAAATTTTCTTAATATTAGTAAGTATCAAGCAAATTAATATAGGTGTATTATCGAAGCTGTAACTTACTGTATTCCTGCTCGCCTTAACTTGTCCATTTCGTGGCAGCGTAAAAACGCATAAAATCGTACTGAATATTAAAAGAATTCGCAACATTATATCACTATTACTTCACATTTATAGTGCTATTTTTTTTATGGCTCTTTTTATATACTTTTTGCGGAGCTAACTCTTTTATTACTTTATTGGGTTAATTTGTTTGTTAAGGATAGTTTAATTGTTATATTGCTCCAATAGATAAATCGATAATTTTTGACTTTGTCATGTAATTCTAACAATAGTAGGTAAACAATTTTATCGGCGGTCAAGGCGCAAATAAAGAAATAAAAAATATTTAGACATGGGAGGGCCGTGGGAGGTAGTTTTATTGTCTCCTATTTGACATCGTTTTTAACTATCTTTATAGACATTTGAGCAGAGATTTTATTAAAATGTATTGTTGTTGTTAAGTGTATTATTTTTTTGATACTTACAATTATATAGGGTGTAAGGGATAGCCCTCCGAATACTGAAACGGTAATAAGTATTAAATTAACGGACAACTGCCATAAAACTTATAGAAACTTATCGCTGCTCTTTATAATCGACGTTACTATGAAACTTATTGTTTTTCATTGAAAAGACCATCGACATAAGTATACGACTATCGACCATTTGACCATTGACTATTGATATTACCTATGTAGGCTTCGATCAAAATAAAATGAATGGATATAGTCGGGGGAAAATACGGTTTGAGATTGCATTAAAGACACTTTAGTAAATTGTGTTTGAACGTATATCTGTATTAGTTTATAACACTTTTTTCTAGATTTCGTGGTTATACAGGCTCAGGAACCTGAGAAATACCTAAAAATCGATATAAATGTACAAAGGGCAAGCTTATTTCTAAAGATATTTCTTCCAGCATACCAGCAAAAGAGACACTTAATTATCACAAGGCAAATTTTATGTGTACAAACAAACAGTAGGTAAATAATTAAGTTTTGAGGTTAGAATTTTTTAAGACTTACTAAATATTAAATACTTACTCAAATTTACGATATTAACCGGGGATTATTATTGTTATAAGTAAAACGTATTGAGCGAAGCCGTCCTGTATAAAATCACCATTTTTCAATTTTTTGTTCATACCTAAATTTAATGTTTTGTAAATGTCTTAATTATTCAATAATACGCAATGAAAAATCGGGGATTATTGATAATTTATGTTTTCCAGGTATGTATCTACTATATTACAAAAGAATCCCCTAAAGTGCAATTAATGCAACCTACTCCATACAAAAATCCGTAGATTTCCTAGAGTAATAGGCCTTACGCGAAGATTTCAAACCAGAAAAATGAAGCAAAACAAATGAAAGGTCTACTTCAAATTTGTTTGCAAGTGCCCTAGATTTGACAGATAATGGCGCTAGTTTGTATGTACCAAGTGCACCAGTAGTTTGCTTCAACTTACCGCGCTTTAGGCCTATCCATTAATTTTATTTTGATCTAAGTATGTAGGTAGGTACTGTTTTATTTTGTACATCATCTTCAGCGGCTTAGGCTGTGCGTTAGTTGATTGTTTTGTCAGCCAGTTACGTAACTGATAGAGTTTACTTCGTGACTTCGTCCGCACAAATTATATACTTACCTACTAGATTTTAAGTAAAATCATAAGCTATCAAACAAAAAAGTTTCGTCAAAATCGGTTCAGTAGTTTTTGTGTGATGCTGTTACAAACAAACAGAGAGACAAAAATTCTAAAAAAAGCATGATTTGGAGTCGGGGATACGTAAATACCAATATTGTCATCTTTTTTTCTTATTATAATAAATATCTTTAATGTACAGACACACTTCTGTTACAGTTTTAATAATAAGTAGATGTATAGATAATATTACATACCTAATAATGTCATGTTGTATAATTTTATCTGTTGCGTTTTTAGCAAATATAATATACCTATCCATTTTTTAGTTTATAGCCTGGATTGAGAATTACTACGCATAAGATAAACTTTACGCAAAAGCTACCTATGTCAATGGGTATAACGATTTACGCGAATGTAGGTAGAATTGAAAGTGAAGAAATATAAGCACGTAGCGGTTTGCGATCAACTGTCTCTACCTACCCCAATAAGTGTGTGTATGTAAATGTAAATGATACCGTTGCCGTTATAATTCATCATAATCAACCTATAGATGTGGCGCAGGCGTAGGCCCGTGGCCCATACACCCACCTGAGGGCAGCCTCAGGGAGGGTTGTAAAGGCACCCATTGCACCCATGGTGCATGTATGTTTATGGGTATGTATGGCAGTTCACCAGAATGTTAAACTTCACGTACGCATCTGAATTTTGTCTTCAGCGTATACCTCCTATCTTTCATTATCTATATAGTTACTTATTCAAAACAAATTTTGATTCTTACCTTACAACCCCCATTAAATATAATATTGCCATATTTACACATTTTTTTGTTGGAAAAATAAAAGACGTTTTTTTTGCCTCCTGTAAAATTTGCTTTTTGTTAGTTAGGAGTTGTTAGCACTTCCCCGTCGGTATGCAGGTTTCCTCATGATGTTTCCCTTCACCGTTTGAGAGCAGTCGGTACTACGTGGTGGTTGGTGGCGTATTACCGACTGCTCTCAAACGGTGGAGCTTTCACTTGCCTACCTCGTTTCCTCTTTCCATCCCCCAGGTCCTTAGATAAAAGTAAAATTAAGTACCAGTCTGTGACTTCTTTTGTAAATTTTCTTTTCACCACGCATATGGTGTTATAATCAGACGATTTTCATTTTTTCAGCACGGGTCCCGGTGGCCGATCCTGTGTCTGCCAATCCTGCTGGCTGCGTCAGTCTGCGGCAGCAATATCCTCATGATAACCATGGGCGGCACCAAGTCTCACAAGATGCCTTTTTGGGAACTCGCCAGAGGACTTATTAGGAGGTAGGCACTGTAGATGAAACCTACCATAGCTTAAGTCATCATCATCATCATCATCAGCGTCATTAGTACACCCTTTGACGTTCCTGAGTGACAGAAAAGGATGGAGCGACGGCTGCGACGGAAAAGTGCGATCGCGTGCGGCCATGTGTAGTTCAACCCTTTTTTGGTAGGAAAACCTATAGCTACAACAGAGCATTTAAATTAGTATTTTTTATTATTTTTGTATTATAACGAGCTCGGTGGCGATGGCGCGTTGCGGAGAGGTATGGACTCTCAATCATGAGGTCCGGGTTCGAACCCGCACGGACCACATGCCATGTACCAAATGAGTTTTTCTAAGTTATGTAAGTAGTACCGACTGCTCTCAAACGGTGAAGGACAGGCACGTATCCAGGGGGGGGGATAGGTGGGATTTATCCCCCCCCCCGAAATCCAAATATTAGTATGGAAAAGTGGATACAGCACTTACTTTTTAATTGTTTTTCTATGAATATCCCCCCCCCCCCCGAAAATTAAATGTCCCCCCCCCCCCCGAAACAAAAGTCTTGATACGTGCTTGGTGAAGGAAAACATCGTGAAGAAACCTGCTGAAGAAGAAATTCCGATACGTACCTATGTGAAGTCTACCAATCCGCATTGGGCACCCGTGGTGGACTAACGCCCTCCTAGAGGGTAGGCCTGTGCCCTGCAGTGGGACGTAGGTATATAGGCTGTGATGATGATTATTAATTTTTATATCAGCATTGCATTAAAACATGAAAACACCGAATTATAACAAAATTATTAAATCTTTTTTTATTAAAAAAGGATTTTGAGTAATGGATGGAATCTGGTCTCCACATTTTTATTCGCCTATATTTTTTAATACTAATAACCTTTAGAAATTTGTTTTATATACGAAAGTTGTAATTCTATGATCCCTGGAGATTTTTGTGAAGGAAATGGTAGGTATTAAATCTTTAACAGCGTGTAGTGTAATAGTAATAAATTGATTCCCATCATCCCCTGAGGGCCGTAAACGAGAATAATATGGATGCCTCAAAATTACATTCCACTCTTCCCAAAATTACATCTAGGATAGAAAAAATATACTATTACAAGATTTGGAAATTCAAACCAAATCAAATAATATACTTACTTTATTTTACACCAAAGTATAAACAGTAATGTAGAGAGAAAAAAACAAGAGGCACAAAATAAGGCGGTCTTATCGCTAAGATGCGATTTCTTCCAGACAACCTTGTTATGGAAATTGTTATGCATACAGATATAAATTCACATCTAACTCCCCATTGAGGTGAGCAGGGATCACTAAGATAGGAACCTGATATAGTAGGTAATGCATCTTTCGCTTTTTCATGCAAGTTCGCCGGTTTCAGGTACTTGACCTGAGTACGCCTTTCGAGTGCGCTAGATCACCAATTTACTTAGCGTACCATCTCTTAGGCGGTCCCATTCTGTAATGGAATTCAAATGACACTCATCCGACCGGGGTGAGGTCTGATGCAGTGATTCTAACCTGCAACCACACAGGGTGAGGGTATCAGAGATATTGACGATGCCTGATGACAGTAGTCGCCTCTTACCCTTCTGGGTTAGAGCAATTCGAAGCCTAACAGCGCAATCGTCAATATTATGCTCTCATTCATACTTTCCGATGACCGACTCAACATGGCCTTGTTCTATCTTCGTCACTATTATAAATTCTGTCACTCATCTTAAACTATCTCACAAAAATAGTATTTCCTCTATTCCAGAAGTCACAACGTCACCTTCATCAGCGCATTCCCACCAGACTTCCACATCGAAGGTCTAGAGGAGATAGCCCCTGAGGGCTTGGTCTCCTACGTGAGGAGCTACATGTCCTGGGACCTGGTCGGAGCCAGGATGAGGGGCGAGGAACCTCTGCCAGTCAAGGACATCTTTAGATACGGATATGAGGTACAAGGTCGTGTTATACGGCTGTCTTTAATTTTGAGCCTAATTTGCTTTATGATTATGACATTCGTATGGTACACGCAGAAGTTGATCTCTGATGAATGCGCTAGATAGTCAAAGTGCGTTCACACACGATGACGCACTGACGCAGCGGCAGACGTCAGTCCGTCATTTGTGAAGCAAGGAGTTGTATGAAACCGCACGTAGAAGCACCACGGTGACGCATTGACGCACCGGGTGTGGTTCTATGGACTGACATCTGCCGCTCCGTCAGTGCGTCACCGTGTGTGAACGCACAAATTGTCAAGCGCACTACACTGCTTTGCCTCAGGCCCCGATGGCAATCAACTCGTGCGTGCTCTCTTTTTCTCATCAGACATGTCCGGTAACACAATCACAATGCATCGCCGTACACGACTTAGCTGCCGGCGGGGACAACCGGGATATATGTCCACTCCTTCTAGGGTCTACGCTACAGGCAGACCCCAGGCCACTTCTCTTCGATCCCCGTTAGCCTATCCGCAGCGTATTCTCTGTTTTGCCGAGGGCGTATCTAACCCTTCTGGGTGCTCTTAGGCCGGCTTCGTGATCCCTCCAAGTGTCCGTAGTACTTTAAGCAGTCGATGCTTCCCGGGAACGATTTAATCGTTCTAGATGCTTCCTAAGTAATGCCGTAATGATCATTAATTTTGCTAATACTTACTTTGTTATCACCTAGTAAGTATAATACGCAACAATTTCCAATTCTTGACGAGGTTGAAATGAGGTTAAATAATATTTCCCGATGTTCCAAATAAATATGATTTTTATAGACCTACTATCATGACATGAAACGAAAAATATTCCAAGATAATTTTCATTACAACTAAATTTTCTTGTTGTCAAGGTTGCCATCAAATCAAATTTTTCCTTTGCCTATATTTTGATTAACTTGTATTCAATTACGTTAGGCGTGATCAAACTCAGTCGTAGGGCTAGGATTTAGAAGGGAATGCGGATTTATTATGAAATTTAGGTACTTAGGATAACGTTCACCGCGCATTAGATTACTAGTAGTGCTCGTGACTGTTTACTAAAGTACATTGAACCCTTCGGACGGTTGCCCTTGCTTCTCAGTCATCACCCAAACCACACAAAAAATCTACAGTTCGCTACTTGTTTAGTCCTTCATTTCCTAATGAATCAATTTTACTGTTTGGCTGAGACGTACCTACTCGTGATCACCAAACAACCAAAAATGTGACAATCGCCATACTGAAATGGTATTTATTTCGTTTTTTTGTGGATTTGAGCAAACTGTCTTTAGTGAAAAAGAGTAAACGGTGAGTTAATATCTACTGTTCTTGTACTCTTTCGCACTAGGTGCACTATTAAAGAGCGTAAGAGCGCTAAGGGGGTAACTAAATAAGGCAATTGTGGCATAGTACCATCGAATCACATTTTCTGGATTCATGTACTTTTTTCCCCTGGGATTGATTACACTCTGTCTGTAGCGTAGATATACTTAAATCGCCTAGGGTTATTAGGTGCACGATGATGCATTATAATCCAGTTGATATATTTCAAGAAAATAAAGCCCACCAACCCTATTTCCTAGATAGTATGGCAGCTTTTAATTTCGCCATTCCATCATTTCGGGCAATTATAGATTTTTATTGAACTCTCTTACTTACTTAAGTATCTCTCACCCACAGGCATGCGACGCATTCCTCAGTGACTACGAGACAAGATCCTTCCTCAGATCAGGAAGAAGCTTCGATCTCATGATTATCGACGGCTCCTACCCAGAATGCGCTTTGGGCCTCGTCTACCGATTGAAAGTCCCGTTCATGTACATCAATACTGTTGGATTCTACGCCATGCCTTTGAGCAATTCTGGAAGCCCCACCCCATTTTCAGTAACTCCATTCTTCGGTAAAGCGTTTACTGACAATATGGGGATCGTGGACAGAGCAATGAACGCTGCCTGGTATTTTGGAGCCTATTCTGTGCACAGTGTTATGACAACCATTCTTCAAAGGGTGTTAAGAAGACATTTTGGACCTCAAGTGCCCCATGTGTATGATATGGCAAAGAATGTTAGTTTTATTCTCCAGAACGGGCATTATTCAGTCTCTTATCCAAGGCCGTATTTGCCGAATGTCGCTGAAGTGGCGTGCATTCATTGTAAAGAGGCGAAGAGATTGGATCCGGTAAGTTTTTTTAGTTCCTTTATTATAGAATAGAATAGAATCATTTATTTCATATTATCAAATTCATAATTACAAGTAAGGAAGTACATTACATAAAAATAAAAATGTCAAAGGATAAAGGTCAGTAGCA
Organism: Agonopterix heracliana; assembly: GCA_963693445.1. NCBI lineage: Eukaryota > Metazoa > Arthropoda > Insecta > Lepidoptera > Depressariidae > Agonopterix > Agonopterix heracliana. The sequence continues at coordinate 4,098,030 of OY856324.1, read as the reverse complement.
ATACAAATATACTTTTTATATGCATAAAAAGTAGGAGAAGATCCTCGCACATAGCAGGCACGTGAGCACGTCATTTTCAGAGTGATATTGTATAGCCATTGGTGGTCGGGCTTTCAATTCATCACGTTTGGTATCTAGTTGTGATCGCCTGTTTGCTTCAAAAAGTATACAACCGACCTACAGGTTGTATATGCCAATATTCCAGTTTATCTTGGCTTTAAAGAGGAAAGCATTGCCCGTTTTAACACAACAGCCAGTTTTATCAGGTGCCAGTTTAACTGAACTAAAGTCACGTGGCAGAAGAGACTTTGTGCTCTAAGAAGAAACAAAATTCCAAAATCAATATACTAGAGATAACTTTTACTTTCCCATCGCGGGCAGACATTGTCACGCCAACCGTTTTATTAATCAGATCGTGTTTTGACAATCTAATCTAACAATGAATACTGATTAGCAATCGATAATGACTTTTATTAACACTGGCAGAAGTAATTTTATAGAAAGTGTAGCAAATTCCTAAATACGATACACCCGCGGTAGATAAATATTTTAGCTCATTCGGTTCCGGTTCGTTTCCTTGTTCCGGTTTCGGGAGTTTTGCTTTATGTTTCCGGGCTTTATTTTTATTTCGAGCGCTATTTTTATCGTTGCTTTTAATTAATATTAATTTATTGGGATATTTATAAAAATCTCGAATCTCGATTTAGTTACCTGCAATATTGAAGATTTAGATAAAGAATCCTTTTTCTGAACGGTTGACCAGAGGGTGCTATTTTTTGAAGATCGTGCAGTGCAGAGGAAAACAGCATCTTCGGACAAAGTTAAGATAAATTTTCCTTTTGAAAGGAATCTAGGAATATAAGAAATCCTAACCCGCTATATTAATTTTAATTAAGTATTTGAAAAAAATTTAAAAATTTCATTAATGTAGATACTAGATACCTAATTATCATTTTCAATAACAAACTTCAATAATACTTATATATTTCACGAAATGAAAGTCACAATTAAAGTACCATTGGTCATAATGCCAAAGGGCTTTATGTTAAATAAGAACCATAATTTTTAATTTAAAATTTTAGAAGAAAAAAGTAATTTAGATAAGACACTTTCATGCACCTGTGTGATTTAATACCAAAGGCATTTCGATCGGCATAAGACCGCAAAAGGGCATTTTAGCTGGCTGCGCATAGCAGAATAAATATGTATAGCCTTAGAGTATTTATAAATCAAGCTATTGTAAGAAGGTATGAACCGTGATCATAGGTATGAACCACGTATCAACAACAAAAAGTGTCAATTTCTTGTTCAATCAGTACCAAAATAAAACACGTCATGATTTTTGTCATCGAGAATATTCAAGAGCAATATCATTAATTCATCATAATAAGATACGCAATATTCAATCATCCATAGTTTCGCATATAAATGTCTGTCATTGAAAATAACAAAACCACCTATAAAAGTGTCTCTTTTGTTCTTTGAAATTGTTGATCTCGCATTCCATTTCAGAGAATAGTTTTATTTAAAGGACCATCAAACTGAACAACTAAACGTGTCGAAAAAAACTGCTATCATATACAATAATCGAGTGCTGCAGTTTTGTATCAAAGAGCAGATTTTTTTTATTCCATAGTTTTGTTTGAATGACTAGCCTCCCCTTTAAATATTATATATGAAAGTGGTTCAGTTTGATGGTCTGAAGCACCCCGTAAATGCGCGTCGCTGACCAAAACCATACCCTGTATGTATACCTACTCTATCACTCAGTTGCAGAAACGCTCATTAGTGATAATCCTCAAATAAATCTCTTGTCGTCACTTTTTGAGCAAGACTTTTTTAACAAGAGATTTAATGGAGGTTTAACTCTAATGAGCGTTCCTGCAACTTAGTGTAAGTGTATCATCATTATTGGCCTTATTTCATCTAAGTAGATGTTTCAAACAGCGTCTTATTGCAATGTATATATTCCAGGAAATCGAAGAATGGATATCAGGTGCTGGAGAAGCTGGCTTCGTCTTCGTTTCCATGGGATCGTCAGTGAGGACTACGAAGATGCCTCTTGCAGCCCACCGGATGATCGTGAACGCCCTCGGAAGACTTCCCCAGAGGGTGCTGTGGAAGCAGGATGCTGAGCAGAACATGACTGATATACCCTCCAACGTCAGGCTTTACAGGTGGTTGCCCCAGCAGGATTTACTTGGTAAGCATATACATAGTATAAGCATATATATTACAGCAGCAAGGCTGATTCAGTGTTTATGGTGTGTAGAGCATCTCTGTGATGGGGATGGACCAGGTCTGCCTGCATAACTTCAGTCGGTTTAGGAGTTACAAACGTTTAAAGGTCCGTAAAAAATGTACGATCAAGGCTGATCGTATGATATTATTGTAGTATGCACTGTAGCTATGCGAACAGTACAAAAACTGTCATGAACTGCCAGTCGGTTTAGGAGATAAAGCCACTCAAAGTTCGGACCTTTGAACGGCTGTTACTCATAAACATACTGATGAACCATGTCAGTTTTTGTACTGTTAACATAGCTACAGTGCATACTATAATAATATCATAAGATGATATTATATCATACAGCTGATCGTTAATTTTTTACGGACCTTTAAACGTCTGCTGTAACTCCTAAACCGACTGAAGTTATGCAGGCAGACCTGGTCCATCCCCATCACAGAGATGCACTACACCCGATAAACACTGAATCAGCCTTGCTGCTAATAGTTGAAAAAAGTACACTTAGGTATCTCTTATAACAATAGTTATACATACAATTTGTTAATGAATAAACCATAAACTTAATATTACTACTAATTAGACCAACAATCTCCTCATAATCGCGTCACCGAAACCGAAATGTCAATATTGCGAAATTAATACGTGCGTGTGTGTGTTTTAGTGATGTAACATTGACGTATCCGCATTATCGATATCAAAATTACATCGACTACTGTTTAAAGGCCTCCGCACATTGCAGCGATATTATCGAGCGATTTTATCGAGCGATATTATCGACAGCGATATCGCGACTACTCACACACTGCAGCGATTCCGCGATTCGCGTCACGCATGCGCCCCACCACTGAATGTAGTCGAAAGAGATTGCGTCAGGTTGCGATAATATCGCGGCAGTGGGACCGAGCGCGTCCCCATACAAAATGTACTGAGAACAATTATCGCAAAATCGCAGCGATATTATCGCTCGATAATATGCCGCGATATTATCGCTCGATAAAATCGCTGCAATGAGCGGAGGCCTTTACGGGGTCTAAATCTGCTAAGCTATGATATTTATCTACTTAAACTATTATAAAACTGTAACGTAACGTAAGTGTGTCTGAACATTGAAGATATTTTCAAATAAAAGGTTAAAACATAGTGTAGGTGTCTCTGAATGCAAATACATTGTTTTTGTATTTTTTGTTTGTCTGTTTATTTGTTCACGCATCACGCGAAAACTACTAGACTGATTGTGATTAAGCTTAAGCTACGGAGTATATTAAGTTTATGGAATAAACGCAGAACTAGGAAGCAGTTTTTTTAGAATCGAGAGCAGAATCGAATTATCATGGATTCAACATAGGAAATTTTTTCCAAATTATCAAATAATTTGTTTGTACAATTAAAAATTTACTGAACTGGCACACTCACCTTACTTACTACCAAAACAAGATTCTTAAAATGTATCCATGAGCACGCTAGCGTTTTTATTCATTGCTGAAATGATAACAAAATAATAATGTTTGCCTCAAAACATAAAATGCGAATTACTTAAAATTTCAACTAGTTACTTATCAAAATAATGAAATTATTGTTTCAAGATAATTATTTTGTTATAAATCAGTTGTTGGGGTGTATGAGGTTTTGCGCTTATTCACTACTCGTTGTATAGTATCCTTCTTAACATGGTGACACTTTTTTAAAGGCATGATCAGACCGTCAGACTGAAAAACTTTCTCTATGGCACCAACATCGAAATCACGAAAAAAGAATCAGCTGTTCCATACAAAACTGCAAAACTACTCGAGCGAAATGTATGGGACAGCAGATTTTTTTTCGCGATTTCGATGTTGGTCCAATAGAGAAAGTTGTTCAGTTTGATGGTCTGGTCATCCCCTTAAAAAACTATCAGCATATTAAGAAGGACCCTGTATAATGCATACATTTTACACCCCGTAGGTATACTTTAAGACCTTGAATTTATACCTCAAGGATGCAATAAAGTTTATGATTTAGTGTAGAATACCTTGTATTCTAGGTAATGTATGCAATACCTGTTATATAGGCACCAAACACTAGTTTTTCTCGAAAAATGGTAGATAGACTTATCGACATGTGTATCCTGTCCATCCTAACTTACGGAGCTCAAACGTGGTCACTTACTGAGGCCCAAAAGTCCAAGCTCAAAGTTTGTCAGAGAGCAATGATGCCGTGTCCGTGGGCCGGTCATGTCTGTCGGATGCATCCTGAGTGATGGGCAAAAATCATCATGCCCTGGATCCCCGAAAACGGTCGGCGGAGTCCGGGTCGACCCAGGAAGAGGTGGCGTGATGACCTGGACAAATTTGACGAGCAATGGCCAGAGGTTGCCCAAAACAGGAACGAGTGGAAGAGCAGGGGCAGCCTTTGCCCAGCAGTGGGATGAAACAGACTAATAAAAAAAAAACTAGACATAAACAAATTCAAATTGTTATGAAATTCAAATGCCCTTTATTCCTGAATAACAAAAGGTACCTACGTAATTTTATTCCCTTTGATGTAATCATTTATGCACAACACATATTACACATATTATAAACTAAGCTCGGTGCGGAGCTTGCTAATTTGACCCTCTGTATACCTACTAATTACATGACACGGAAACGCTTATATAGGGTTGTCAAACTCTTAAACATGGCTTACACTCAGTTGCAGAAAAGGTCATTGAAGTTAATCCTCCATTAAATCTCTTGCTAGCTTTTACTACGTCAACAAGAGAAAAAGTGACGGCAAATGATTTATTGGAGGATTATCACTAATGAGCTTTTCTGACTACTGAGTGATAGAGTAGGCTTAGAAAAAGTATATGTCTAGAATGAGCCTCACGAATTTACCGTATGAAACAAAAGGGGCCAGGTTTCATAGGTTGGTGTGCGTGAGGCACCATACAAATTATGTATGTGTGCGTGTATATGTATAGGGTTTAGGAGCCAGTACTGGTTCCAATTTTTTTCGACGCTTTCGTATCTTCGACTGTCAATCTTGACATATAACTATATCAAAGAGAGTAGGTAGGTATACATACAGGGTATGGTTTTGGTTAGCAACGCGCATTTAGGGGGTGTTTCAGACCATCAAACTGAACAACTTTCATTTGGAGCCAACATCGAAATCGCGAGAAAAAAATCTACTCTGCCATACATCAAGAGATTTAATGGAGGATAAACTTTAATGAGCGTTTCTGCAACTGTATTTTACCACCTTGTAAAATTATACGTAGTTTACTCTAGGAACATAATATGCTATGTCCCAAGAGAGTACGCAGAGATTATGATTTATGACAATTAAAAAAAATATATTTGATCTTACTTCCTGTAATTTTATTTTGCTTAGTAAAATTGTGTTTGTTGGTTGGTGGTGAGAGGTACTTATTTAATTTACACTTAATCGTGGGGGTCCGGGTTCGAGTCCGCACGGACGACATGCCACGTACCATGAGTCTTTCTACCTTATGTACTTATACCGACTGCTCTGAAACGGTTAAGGAAAACATCTCGTGAAGAACAAGTGCATGCATACGCTGAAAAAGAAATTCTGATGTGTATGTGTAGTCAACCAATCTGCATTGGGCACGCGTGGTGGACTAACCACCCCTAAGGGTAGGCTTGTGCCCTATACAACGTGTTAATGAATTAACGCAAAACCTGAAAACCGTTTGTCCAGACCATCAAACTGAACAACTTTTACTATGGAAGCAAACCTGAATTCGTAAAAAAAAAATCGGCTATCTCATATACATTTGAGTCTAGCAGGCATTGCAGTTTAGTATGAAACAGCTGATTTTTTTTTGCGATTTCAGATTTGGTCCCATAGTAAAAGTTGTTCAGTTTGATGGTCTGGACAAACGGTTTTCAGGTTTTGCGTTAATTCATTAACACGTTGTATAATATACAGGCTGAAGATGATGAATAAACTGGTTTTAAAGGGATAAGGGAAAAGACACACATACCTACCTACATATTTTTAAAATTATACCCAAAACCGGACCGATCTAAGACACTAAGGCCGGATTCGACAAAACTTAGATTAATTGAAGAGTAACTATACAAGGAACAATTTTACTTTTGGTGTTTAGGTACACATCCCGTACTAAAAGAACGAATGTATAATTCACCTAAAGAAAGAGGTCGTTGTATCTGTACTTATTGCAATGTGAGGTCATACAGTTTTAATCTGTTAGGTTTCTTTTTATTAATTTTTTTTTAATTATGTGACATTGACATTTCATTTAGATTAGGGTTGGTAAAACGCAAAATTAGTTTACCCTATAGTAACCGGCGACTTAATCTTCGAATAAAATTTACTCGCGTTTAGTGGTATTTCATCTCGAGCGTTTCCGTGCTTCGGAAGGCACGTTAAGCAGTTGGTCTCGGATAGTTCCGTCAGATGGCGTTGTAACTATTCGTTAAGCCAAGTCAGAGGCCTATTGGCGGCTTGAAAATTCTCTGACAGCAAGGTGACCACTAACTTGCCTCCACCAACCCGCATTAGGCCCGCGTGGTGGAGAATGGCCTAATCCCTCTCACCCTTATTCGTGAGAGGAGGCCTTTGCCCTGCAGTGGGATTCTATAGGCTATAACTTAACTTTTTTGGTCGAATCGGGCCTGAGAAGCAAAACAAAGTTTTGACAAACCCCATAGTGGTGCCTGGACACCACTCCGGGGAGGGTCGTGGTGGTGGTAGTGGTGGTGCTGAGTTTAGGTAGTTATGTATGTTGGTATGTAAAATGCTAATTACTCTGGCGTAGAAGGATAGAGAATGTTCCATACAGTAATAAGTTTTTGGGTTTTTGGTAAGTCTGGCAACCCTGACACGTCTGACAACCCTGACCTTATTACCTAGCATGATGTATAAGTAATGAAATTAATCACTGAAATCATACAAATCAACGTTATTTCCAATTAGGTTTCACTTTACAATAATACCACCTTTAATTGGAATATTATTATTAAATATTCGATAAACAACCTTCGTGAATCAAATTATTAAAGGCCTCCGCTCATTGCAGCGATATTATCGAGCGATATTATCGCTGCGATTTTGCGATAATTGTTCTCAGTACATTTTGTATGGGGCCGCGCTCGATCCTACACACTGCCGCGATATTATCGAACGATAATATCGCTGCGATTTTGCGATAATTGTTCTCAGTACATTTTGTATGGGGACGCGCTCGATCCCACACACTGCCGCGATATTATCGCAACCTGACGCAATCTCTTTCTACTACATTCAGTGGTGTGCGCATGCGTGACGCGAATCGCAGAATCGCTGCAGTGTGTAAGGTGTCGCGATATCGCTGTCGATAATATCGCTCGATAATATCGCTGCAATGTGCGGAAGCCCTAAAATCGTAAACAGAAAGCATAAATAGGTACGTACCTCATTTCAGTAGAAGTAGGGTTGCTAGATGAGTTTTTTGGCCAGGCCGAAAATATAGCTATTGCCAAAGCCGGACATTTTAGGACTAATATCGAACACGATTTTCGTATACTTTCTCAAGAAATGCCCGACGCATGTAGACACCCTGTATACAGGTGTAAGAAAATACCCTCGTATATTAATATAAAGTATAGAAGAACGATAGGCTGACGTATGAAATTTACAAGGAATGTGTGAATGGAATGGTTGAAAGGGGTCGCCCTTGGCGCACGTACGCTGACCAAATAGGATGCGTACTGCAGAAGGGCCAAATAAAATGTACCCGGAACCGACGAGCTTGTATGAAGAGACTTGTGAATGTTGAGGAGGCGAAAGATGTGTGTCAGAATCGTAGCATGTGGCGATCTATTGTCTCTGCCTACCCCAGTAGTGGGACATAGGCGTGAGCATATGTATGTATAGAACAAACTGAAAAATTTCCACTAGGTATGGACAATTTTCACTAGGTAAGGTAAGGAGACAATTTCGAAAACGCGAAAAAAAATCTGCTGTTGAATTCAAAATTGCAGAGCCTATTAGCCTACTCGACTCAAATGTATATAGTGCAGGAACAGTAGAATATTTTGTTGGCAAAATTTGTACATCAATGAAACTTTGTTTTTTAACTTTATCTTGGCACTAAAAATGAGGATCTGCAGAGTCCACCCAAAATTTTGGGGTCCTCCTCTTTCCAGAGGGTATGGGTGTTGGACATTACCTTTTCTCGAAGTGATTCTACGTATTTTTGAGCGCTATTAACTTCTGTCTGGATAGTACCAGTGAGCTCAAATTTTCAGGATAGCATGTGTATGTCACTCTAATAAAATGTACCCAATTTCAGCTTTCTAGGACTTCGAGAAGTATTTTTCCAAAATACATACCTACCTGAGGAAGAGGGTAGGGCCTCTAAATTTTGGGTGGACTCGGAAGATCCGCATTTCTAGTGCCTAGATAAAGTTAAAAACAAAGTTTCATTGAAGTACAAATTGTGCCTCCAATTACTTTACCTGCACTATTTGAGACGGTGATTTAAAAAAGAATCGGCGGCTTTCCTTGGTGAAAGTTGTTCAGTTTGGTGGTCTAAACCACCACTTTAAATATTAGCATAGCATTTATGCTCACGACTATATTGCCCGAGGGGGTATTCAGAGATATTCTGAAACCTCAGTTAGGTTAACCATATTACTAGGTTGTTTAGGTACTTACCCTGTATAAGATTATCCAATCTTGGTTAGGGTAAACTCTTGAAAAACTAATTATGATAAAAGCTAAAGAATCTAATAATGATAAACTTACCATATCACTTTTAGAAAATTTTCTTCTTTGACGTAAAAGATATCTCGTAGCAAATTAAATTTAATTGTTATTGCTTTCTTAGTAATTATGTAAAATAAGATGCTTGGAAATTCCTTATCTATTTTTGCGAAAAATTAAAATGTTTTTGAAAAACAAATATTCTTGTTTATAAACGCTTAACAAAAATAGTGTTGGCATAAAAATCCCAGCCTCAACAAATGCGAGTTTGAATTTGTGTAAATGCTTAATTTAATTTGGTCTCTAATATCTATTATAAAACTGTGCTTATTTTTAGAATAAGTACAATTTTCGGGAAAGTGGGTCTTACCTTAGTTTATTTCCATTAAGTAGCTCAAAACCTAGACTAACAATTGGGTAGGTATTTATTTGACTAATATACAATGTATTTTATATTATTTTCTCAATAAAAAGGTTAGAATATAACGAAAAACTCCCATTTTTATTGAGTTTTTAGCATGAATACCAAGATAAACTTCAAAAAGTAATGAAATGTGACGACGTCATGATGACGTCATAATTCTGTTTGTACAAAGTTCATACAAAGCGCAGGTTTTGACGTCCGATAAAGAGTAGCTGATAGTTGTGATGTAGCCTTCCGTCATCCTGTAACAAAATAAGTAATAGTACTTACTAGTCTTGTGTAAAAGCTAGAAAATATCCTACTTGTAGTTAATAATTTATTGATTGAATTGTACATTTTCCTTTCAGGCCATCCTAAAATAAAGGCCTTCGTGACACACGGAGGGCTTCTTAGCATGTTCGAGACGGTCTACCACGGAGTCCCCATCGTCTCCATCCCAGTCTTCTGCGACCACGACGCGAACGCTGCTAAAGCCGAAGTAGACGGCTACGCTAAGAAATTAGACCTACAGTATCTAACTTCTGATAAACTTTACAAGGCTATCAAAGAGGTAATCGACGAACCGAAGTATAGACAAGACGTGAGAAAGAGGCAACTGCTACTGAGGGATCAGAAGGAATCACCTTTAGAAAGGGCAATTTACTGGACTGAATACGTCATTAGACACAAAGGTGCCTACCATCTACAGTCTCCTGCTAAAGACCTCAATTTCTTCCAATATTACTTATTGGACGTTGCAGCAGTCGTTCTGTTATCAATCTTCTCGATATCAGCTCTTATTTCTTACGTGTTAAGAGTTAGTTTTAAGAGATTAGCGGACTATGTCCAAAACAGAAGGATGGATAAGTTGATACATAAGTCGAACAATTTGTTGAAAAGATCAAAGAAGTTAATGATAAATCAAACGACGATAGCAAAGAAGAAGTTGTGAAGAATGTGACTAGATTAGTTTATTGTTGAAAATGAATGTAGGTATATCGAGATGTTTCTAGACAAAAATTATTTGACAAAGATCTGAGAGCTTGTCAAGTGTAATACATATTATTAATCAATGATAATATGGTTTCTTGGAAAATATGTTTACCTAATGTATCTAATGATAAGATATTTCAAAGATCTTTAACAAAACAACTATAATGAGCGATGTTCCAGAAAAGATAAGATGTTTTTTTATTTATTAAAATACAGTACCTACCTAAGTGTATTAAGAATATCTTAAAACAGTACTAATTTAATTCAAAGGCAAAATAGCGATGTTTTAATTAGCTTTCATAGCGTATCATAAGCAATAGGCACCATTTCATCTGTAATTAAAGTCCGACCAGAAACATAAAAAACTTCGCCATCATAGACATATTATTACTCTAGCGATAGACAAGCTCGTTCAAACAAAAAACATGTCACACAAAACAACACAAAATGACACATTGCGGTCTGTCATTGCCATAGTGACGAAGTGAACTCGGGAACATCAATCAGGTGCGTACACCTCATTCAAGTGGAACATGTTGCTTCTATGGAAGGGCAAGTCTATCACTAGAGTTTAAGTCTATGTTCGCCATGTTACGGAAAATCATTGGAACTAATATTTGTACTTGGAACATAAATTGATTGCAGCGCCCCCAAACCAGGTTTTTTATATTTCTGGTCAGGCTTCACTAATTACATCACCAGATTTCTTTCAAAAATTGTACGGCTCTTTTAATATAGAATTACACTTTGATATAAAAGTCAGTGCCATCATGACATTAAGAACTTTTTTTAAATCGCTCATTTTATTAGAAACTTAAAGACAAAAGTAAATTGCATGAAAATTGAAAGTTACCATTAAAGTTACCACAAGAGATTGAAGTTCAAAGGGTGATAAGAATGTAAAATAATGTAAATAAATCTTAGTATAGTTTTAGTTCAATAAGGGGCAATTTACATTAGGAAGATATAAATGAATTTTCTCATTGCACGGTCGTTAATCGCAGATTTAAAACTTTGCTCTCTCAATCTGTAGGTATAATTTTCTCGTAGAGTGGAAACCTCGGATCAGTTTCAGAGTTTTTAACAATAGGAAAAATGGTTTGTTATAAAAACATGCAATGTATATGGTATACCAGTATACCTATACAGGTTGTTAGGAAAAGTATCATTAACCTTTAAACCACATGGGTAGAGTATGTGGTTAAAGGTTAATGATACTTTTCCTAACACCCTGTATATGGTTAGGTACATATATTGTATACTTAGCCCTACGAATAATTTATTTCTTTATTCGTAGACTTAGCCAGATATATTATGAATGGCATAAGTAATCTTTTTTTTTATATTAACGCTCAATTGCAGAAACGCTCATTAGAGTTAATCCTCCATTATATCTCTTGCTAGCTTTTTCTACATAATAATACATACAAGACAAAAAGTGACAGAAAGAGCGTTTCTGCAATGCGTTCTGCGTTTATCAAGAAATTCTCAGAAAAGTTTAACCGAGGTTTTCACTTAAGAGCTTTTGACCAAGAATGAATTAAAAAGAAATAGAAATGCCAAAAAACCAAACCCGTCCACTAGTCTTAATTACTTAAATTAAAATCAGGGAAATTGGGTATCGAAAATTTCTGAATCTTTATTAGAATGAAAATGTTTCTAACTAAGTATGTGAAGCACGAGTTTAATGGCTTTTTATTTATATTTCAATTAAAATAAGTAAGTGAAATAAAGATTTTTACTTGTTCTAGAGCAATTTTTTTATATTGTTAAGTTACGAAATACGTCCTTCCAAAAAACTGGAGGCTACCTACATATGAACGTATAATATTGTGTTACCCACTGTGGTGTTACCCATACATTACGCTGCGTCTTTACTCCAATAGTTAGACGGTTGAAAACACATAGCATCACTATAGTAAGAAAATTAAGGGGGGTCCTCATTTCCTCATCCAAGAAACGTGTTTTTTTAAGGTTTTTTTGTTTTAAACTATCGTAAAAACGGTCTTCTTCTTATCGGGCTGCGCTGCGAGAGATTCAAACCGCCTTACGGCCTCTGACGTGGCTTTTATGTAACGACTACTACCACCAGTGATAGTAGCCAGGACCAACAGCTTAACGTGCCATCCGAAGCACGGAATCATTTTTTATCGGTTTTTTAAAATGTAACCACAAGCCTACGTTTGAAGTTTCACTGTAGTATAGGCGCCGGTCCGAAAGGGCTAGATAAATAAATATGCAAGACAAAAATAAAAGTCGAACGGTCTTATTCGGAACATTTTTAATTAGGTAGGTAAGTAATATTAATTACATAACTACAGCTAGGTACGTCTAGAAATACAGACTAGAATAATAAAGTAAAACTAAAGAATATACCTACCGAATTATATCTTCTGATTTAGATTAGTAACATCATTTATTACGAGCCTAAATTACGTTTCATTTAGCGAAATATTGCCGAGAATTATTTTACTTTGTTTGTAAAACCTGCCCTTAGGTACTGCTCCGTCCAAGAAGTCCACCTGTATAAAACCTTGGCCACTATTTTACTTAGCTTCTTAATATGCTGACATTTTTAAGGGGATGATCAGACCGTCAAACTGAACAACCAGCATCGACACCACGAAAAAAATAACAGCTGTTCCAATACAAAACTGCAAACCTACTCGAGCCAAATGCATGGGATAGCAGATTTTTTTGCGATTTCGATGTTGGTCCTATAGAGAAAGTTGTTCAGTTTAATGGTCTGATCATCCCCTTTAAAAAACGTCAGCACATTAAGAAGGACCCCATATTTTCTTTACCATCCTCTTGTACTGTGACAATATTAAAATTACGACTTAAATAAATTATAAAACAAGAAATTCAGTAAGGGAACCTACTTGACTAACAAATCAAAGAAGGTTTAGGTACCTACTACAAATAAAAAATCTCCAAAGAGAATTGTGAAATTGATAAAAAATCATTTTATGTTTAACGATGTCAAAACGATGTTAAAATAGTATTCGGTTTAACAAGCAAAATACCTATCGGCATTTTATAAGAAAATCTAAAGCTTCAAATCAATTTGACTGTGTTTTTTTTATTAATACATTCATATGTAAACAGCGACTTCGTCCGCGTAGATTTCGAACTGAAACAACCCGTTGCACCCTTTTACGAGTTTATTTTCTTTATGCACCCCTACTACTTCTGTCTGTAGAATACAGGATCCTTCTTAGCAAAACTGCAAACCTACTAGAGCCGAATGTAATGGGACAGCTGATTTTTTTTCGCGATATCGGTTTTGATCCCATAGAGAGAGTTTGATGGTCTGGTCAAAACTGTCAGCATATTAAGAAGGACCCTGTATTCTACAGATGACATACAGGTGTGTAAGGAAAAGTATCATTAACCTTTAAACCCATCCTACCCCAACCTACTCTACCCATCAAACTGAACAACTTTACTATAGGAACAAACCTCTCACAACAACAAAAAACTGCTATCTCATACATTTTTAGTGCGAGTAGGCATACTAAAGTATAGAACAGCAGATTTTTGCTTCCAATCATCAACGATGTTCAGTTTGATGGGTAGAGTATGTGGTTAGGTGCGTTCATACACGATGACGCATTGACGGAGCGGCAGACGTCAGGCCGTCATTTGCGAAGCAAGGAGTTGTATGAAACCGCACGTAGAAGCATACACGGTGACGGATTGACGCACGCAACTGTGTGTTTCTATGGACTGACATCTGCAGCTCCGTCAATGCGTCATCGTGTGTTAAAGGTGCACTTAAAGGTTAACGATACTTTTCCTTACATCCAGTAAAGGATTTTCCGAAAATCTACCCCTAAAGGAATGCAACAAATAATGCAGCGGAGTGTTCAAATTTCCAAAATCCACCGGTACGATGTTGGAGGCAAAAATTTACCTAAGCATAACGTCTAGCTCGTCTTAAGATGAAAACAAAAATTCCTGTACCGATCCTGGCACCTCTGAACGGGATCAAGTACTGACGACTCCAGACTATGAAAAAGGTCAGGAGCCGTCTGAAAGTGGATTACATGATGACCTTGGCAGGATCCTGGGCTCCGATGATACTGATGTCCTTCTTCTCGTCTTCTGGGGCTATCTGGCTTACTTTTGCTGAGTCTGGTGTTACTGCGAATCGCATTATGTTATCTGTGGTGTGAAAAGATTGGATTAAAAACTTGTTAATGATACTTGATTTATCTTGGTAGCAAGATGATTTACAACATGTTAATGAATTAACGCAAAACTAGAAAGTAGTTTGTTTAGAATCGAGAGCAGAATCGAATTATCATGGTTTCAACATAAGTCGGTAATTTTTTTCAAAATATTAATTAATTTGTTTTTTTAAATTTACTGACGTCTATCTCAACCCACCGCTCAGGCACTCTCACCCTACTTACTACCAAAACAAATGTATCCATGAGCACGTTAGCCCAAAACTTAGAATGCGAATAACTTGAAATATAAACTATCAAAATAATGAAATTATTGACTTAATCTAATTATTTCGTTATAAATCAGTTGGGGTGTATGAGGTTTTGCGCTTATTCATTAACACGTTGTATATCTGATGCCTTTTATATGCTCGGATGTGCGTAAAGAGAAAGAGAGCGAAGGCGCGACAGCTCTATGTTGCGCTGCCATGCCAGAACGTCTGCATTTATAATATACAGGGTGTTAGGGTAAACAGTTACATTACTTTAAGGGGTGATTGTACCCATGATACCGAACAACTTTCCCTAAGCAACATAATAGGAAATTCGCAAAATAATATTTTGGAATGTCATACTAAATGCAATCAGCTGATCGAACATTTGTATGAAAGGTCGAAAAAAATCTAGGGAATATAATACCCATGGGTTTCTTAGGGAATGTTGTTCAGTATCATGACTATAATCACCCCTTAAAGTAATGCAACTGTTTACCCTAACACCCTGTATTTTTTGATTGTTTTCATCTTGTCGGCAAAAATGTAAGTTATTCAAACATTAAGAGGATACCGGAGGAGCCTCCAGTGCTGCCCTCAATATAACGTATTTTTTTTAAATTTTTCTACAATAATTTATACCAATACTTCCAAAAAACAAGAATGTCACGTTGCTGATTTTCAACTGATCGGGAAATTAACACAAATGATACCTAATATACACTCAGTTGCAGAAACGCTCATTACAGTAAATCCTCCATTAAATCTCTTGCTAGCTTTTACTACGTCAACAAGACAGAAAGTAACATCAAGAGATTTAATGGGCACGAACCTTGAGAACCTTTGATTTTAGGTCCTGCTAGGGCGGAGTTTAAAGGAGCCTGGAGCTGTGCAGCATTAGGAATAAAGCGCCGGTAAAAATTAAGCATTCCTAAGAAAAAAAAAACGTGGACACGTGGGCTGCGGAAGATCCTTCTATGCAGACGCTGACTGTCGTTGAGGAAGCTGCAGGCCCAGGAAGCGGTGTGAAGACAGCTGCGATGGACCTGGTGCGGCTTTGGGTTGATGGCGTGTGACTGCTGCTTGTTTGACCTGGTCGAGGGGTGTGGAGGGTTGGTTGAACTGGTTGCTGCTCTGCGTTGGTGCTGCTCTGCGGTGTTCAGGTTGCGATGTTCTTTGTCGAGGGTCACCAATATGGAGGTGGTACTTGGGAATGTTCCTCCATTGAAAAGGGAAGATCTTCCACCAGGCTTAGTGTGAAGCCTAGGGACCGGCCGTGGTCCAACAGTTCTTAGTTGGACCTTGTATATATATCGAATCTCTGTGATTATTTCTCTTGCGCGATTTATGTCTCGCATTTGATTGTGAACCTTATTTGTAGTAGGTTACGAGTTACGTATTTACGGTGAACGTTGTCTTAGTATGGAGCACATTTCTGAGCGCGACGGTATCGCCATCTGTTAGCTTCTTTGCTATAACTTGTGGGTGTTGACATGTATGGCAAGTCCCCACAGAGGATTAACTCTAATTAGCGTTTCTGCAACTAATAAGTATACTATTATTATCTATCTAAATTCTGAGTTATTTATTCATGTGACATTACGTTTAACATAATGCTCGTAATATTTCGATAAATTGGATATCAGTAGTTTTATAATAGCTAAGAAATTAATGAAATATGATAAGGCACGGGAGGCTCAAAATCCCGAATAAGACGAATTTAAGTTCAAAACTAAAAATAATCAACAGCAAGATGACGTGAAATTTAAAAAAAAAAATGCTCTACACATTCAGTTATTCCTTATTTAGTACCGACTACTCGTAGGTTGAGTATTCTATAGATTTCCTGACAGCGTATACTCGAAAGGGACAGAGATATGACAAAAATGTATGAGAAATCGTGCCTTTGTTTGCCATAGTTGCAAGATTTTGTATGCAATTTCAACTGTGGCAAACAAAAATATCGCATACGCAGAAAGAGACAAACGACATGGATTTTGTCGCATTCACTCTGTGTAATTAGCGTATAAGGCTGTCTCGTTTTCGTGACTATTATTATTTTAATGCCTTTTCTAGTTGATTCTCTTTCTACGCGACTACTACATTCACAGATTTGGGTTCTACTTTTAAGCCCGCTTAGACGCACCGCCTTGAGTTGACTACCTTTGAAGTGGAAGATCAGGCACCCGATCATGCCAAGAGAGCCGAATGACACCAGAAGCCACCGAAGAACGCCCACTGCTCGTTTGGGTATGAAGAGCTGGTGCTTCAGCATGTTCACAAAGGTCTTGTTGAGAGCTAGGCCCTGGAAGTAAAGTGTATGGAATTGGAGCAAGTTATAAGAATAGAGTTTCCAACAAAATTGAATGGGAACACTAATAATGTATGGTAAAATAATTAAATGGATCTGGAGTGCGATTTTTGAATCTCATTTGCTGAATCAGCAGCAGTTGAAAATGTCAAAATTACTATGGAGATATGCATCTTTCTACTGCTGATTCGACTTTCAAAAATCGCACTCCTGAAGTATGATTTTTGAAAGTGAAATCAACAGTAGAAAGATGCATGAGAAGGCCTTTGTATGAGATTTAAAAACCATCCAAACTCACCGATGACATTCAAAAATCGCACCCCTGAGGTGGCACTAGTAGTGTTTTACCTAATCAAATAAAAGGTTGAAAAATTTTAGTATCGGACGCAACTCGCAACCTTCCAAATACAATTAAGCTACCTAGCCTACATCAGAGAACGAAATTCTTCAACCCATTCAGTCTTAAGGGATACCTATATTGTACTTACAGGTAACAATGTATATTATTGTTCAGTTCGTTGGTCTAAACCATCCCATATATACTTACCCTCTTTTGTCACACACAACCTGTATACAGGTGAAAACTTAAATGATTTAAAGAGATGTTTCATACCATCAAACTAATATAGAAATCACGAAAAAAAAGAAGAAGCTTTGTGATCTGTTCTATCAAGAGTCGCGTTGTAAGTCTGCTATAGGGTAGTCGATTGTTGGTTGCCCCCTCCCCGGCCTACAACGAAGCTCCAGTGGTGGCTCAAGATAGTGTTCTTTTCGAAAAACAATCCTTGAAGTCACCAAAATACATAAGTTACCGTACAACGTCAAGCACTCATGCTAAAAAAACTAGACATTGGCAAAATCATCACATACCCAAGATGGCAGCCATTTTTTTTAAATATAGAATATAATTAGAAAAACAAATAAACCCGACTGCATAAAAAACTATTAGGTAACTGAAAAGATAAAAACAAGCTCCATAAATCAGCTAAAATAACTTTGCTTGGGCAAATTAATACAATTTGAATGTTATTACTTATTAGGTAGGTATCGCAAACGGGGACAAAGAAAAATGACCTATTTGTTGGTTATTGGTTTGTCCCCGCCTGCAATACCTACCTAATAAGTAATAACATTCAAATTGTATTAATTTGCCCAAGCAAAGTTATTTTAGCTGATTTATGGAGCTTGTTTTTATCTTTTCAGTTACCTAATAGTTTTTTATGCAGTCGGGTTTATTTGTTTTTCTAAATAATTTAGTTTATTTCATACTTTTTAGTCTTGTGTCAAAATGGTTGCATAAAAATACTATAATATATATATAATTGGAATCTGCTCTTCACCAGCTTTCATTTTATACCCATATTGTATTTTTTTACGAAAAAAATTTGATTCTCCCCCCTCTCTTTTTTAATTCGCATACGCCATATTAAAATAATGTACCCTATGACACTCTCACGATTTTTACGAATCTAACGACACCTCATACGTTAAAATCCATCAAGCCGTTTAGGCTGTAGGGCGTGCCAAAGAAATAGACATACAAACATACATACATACATACATACATACATACATACATACGCTCGAAAAACATAACCCTCCTTCTGTCGCAGTCGGGTAATTAAGTAGCAATTGAAGTTTTCTATGGAACACCTGTTTTTTTTCGCGATTTCAATGTGGGTTATTTCAATGAGTTTGATTATCTTTGGCACCCCTTTAAGTGTGTACTTAATGCATTTATGTTTACACCCTGTATAACAATCATATGGGTGCGATCGCGTGCGATCGCGTTCCGTCTATCTTATATACTCTAGCAAATGACGTTCCAGAGTGACAGAAAAGGATGGAGCGACGGAAAAATGCGATCGCGTGCGGCCATGTGTAGTTCAACCCTAACACGTGACGTAATTTGATAATGTAATCAAAATATTTGCAAGCCATTAGGCCAAGCCATAACGTAGCAAAATGTGTTGGAATATTAAACTTCCTACGTTATTTCATTATACGATAATATTATCTGTAACCTACATTCTTGCAAATTAAATTATTTTCAACACACTTGCTCATAAAATGGCTCTAATTTCACCGCAATAAGGCACACAATGGCACCTGTAATCAAACTGTGACTTTTTCATTACAATTATTCACTAGTGAGCTATAGGGTTTTCATCACTATTATTCACAAGTAAGTAGTAAGTTATAGGTTTTTATTACAATACAATACAAGAAATACAACAGATACAAAAAACTTTTTATCTACTAAATAAAATGATTTTTTAGTATTATTTTCTTCACAAGTGTGTTGAAAAACGTCGTATGATACACGTGTGTTGTGTATTGATGATTACAGTCCTCGGCTCTCTTAAGACCCTCGTCTAGCGGCTCGGGTCTTAATGGCGCCTCAGCGGTAATCACACACTTGTACCATAATGTACTATTACCAAATTTTCATTTCAACAACTAAACAACCG
The DNA here is from genome assembly GCA_963693445.1 of Agonopterix heracliana. Taxonomy (NCBI): domain Eukaryota; kingdom Metazoa; phylum Arthropoda; class Insecta; order Lepidoptera; family Depressariidae; genus Agonopterix; species Agonopterix heracliana. The sequence goes on along the minus strand of OY856324.1, from coordinate 4,078,464 downwards.
TTCGTAAGATTAAATTAGTCAAATGAAATTAATGAATTCCATGAAGGTCTTTCATTACTGAACTTTTGAAGTGGGGACCTACTTAGGAAAAGATAAGCAATAACCAAACTTCAGGAACGTGCTTTGGGTGCTTAAATACCAAACCGATGTCACACGAGGGGGACAAAATAAAGAGGGGGTTTAAGCAAAAGGTTAGAAGGAAATCAACGTTATGCTTTCTGTTTATTTATTCTGTCTGTCTATTAGGAGTAGGTAGGTATGATGTTCAAATGAAAAGAAGGCGAAACAAAAGAACAAATATTGGAAACGTAATGTATATTACGTTTCCAATATTTGTTCTTTTGTTTCGACAGTATTGTCGTAATAATATTAAGTTTATGATTGTAACCATAAACTTAAATTAATTTTATGATTGTAACCATTTAGTCTTCAAAAGGTTGTGCTACAGCATTCGTTACAATTTTCATTCTCTGGTATTTTAAAAGTTAAAGCGGTAACGCTCTGTTTTTAACAAACAAAATTAGTCCTGGGTCAAACCAAACCGTATAATGACTGGGCTGTAAATGGTGTTTAAAGGTCGTGAGTTCACAAATGTATCGTATCGAGCTTTCATACATTCTTATATAACCTTGGTCGAAAGTGCTGGATTCAGAAGTGAATCGTGCATGTTTTTCCGCAATAATAGCGGTTCTATGAAATCACAGCTGCAAGCAATTTTGCATCCTTAATCATAGGCTGTGGTCCCATAGACTTCTATTTTTATCATATGCTTGTTCCCATGACATTGCAATCTTACAATGAGTCTTGACTGGCGTGTGATATAATCTTTGATAAAGTATAATATGTCAAGATTGACAGTTGAAGATACGAAAGCGTCGAAAAAAATTGGAACCAGTACTGGTTCCTAAACCCTATACATATACACGCACACATACATAATTTGTAGGGCGCCTCACGCACACCAACCTATGAAACTTAGCCCCTTTTGTTTTATACGGAATATTAGTAAGGCTCATTCTAGACATATACTTTTTCTAAGGATATAATATAGCCCATACGGAAGTAGATAGCTATCACGAGGCGGCGGTGGAGTGCGATTTTTGAATCTCATTCGGTGAGCTCAGCAGTTGTCAATGTCAAAATTACTATGGAGATACGCAACTTTCTACTGCTGATTTGACTTTCAACAATCATACTCTAGGAGTGTGATTTTTTAAAGTCAAATCAGCAGAAGAAAGACGCCATATCTCCATAGTAATTTTGACATGTTCAACTGGTGAATTCAGCAAATGAGATTCAAAAATCGCACTCCTGGCCTATACCACTAAGTTCTTCGGAATTTATTTACATTCATACTGACACTTTACATAGCTAAAAAAACAAAAATTTTTAGGGAAGTGAGATGTATTCTGATCAGAATTGGGTATCGGTATAGCCCGACCAGGAGTATAAAAAACCTCGCCATGTTGCGGAAAATCATTGGAACTAATTTTTGTACTCGGAACACTGACATTATAGGTTATAGTCGATTGCAGCGCCCCCAAATCAGGTTTTTCATATTTCTGGTCAGGCTTTACCTTCTTACCTCTTCAATCCAAAACAAAGGCACTATTGTATCGGGCAGGTCTTTGCAAAGTTCCAATTTATCCGTTTGCAACAGTCTCATATTGATTTGCATTCGTTGTTTGGCAACCATTGGAGTACCAGATATCTGAAATCAATAATAATCCAACTTACTTTGTATAACAAATAATAAATCCATGTTATTTGAAAGAAACAAGTCAAGTGTACTTTTGGAGATTATTTTAACACTTTCAGAAGCCACGTTTGTGAAGTTAGGGATCGGAGCGAGCCATATTATGGTCTCGTCGTTCTTTTATCTATAAATAATATTGCTTGGTTTAATACCTCCGCCATGTATTTTCTACGTTGTTCTTTTCTCACTGCATGAAGTTGAGATGCGAGGTGTAAAGCATTGTCTGGTATAATCCAAACCAACTTGGGTTCAAACCCAAACCCTCATTCAAATGAGGGTTCAAAAAATGACGAAGCACTTTGAGAAAAGTAGGTAGTGACCTTGCTTCCTTGGCTCGTCTTGGCAGGGGCACTACCGAGTCCCCAGATTTATATTCCCCAGAGTAAAAAGCATTATCTGGTATAATCCAAACCCAAGTTATGAGGGTACAAAAAATGACGAAGCACTTTGAGAAAAAGTAGGTAGGGACCTTGTTCCCTTGGCTCGTCTTGGCCGCAAAATCAGTAGTGCTTCTACCGAAACCCCAGATTCCAATATGATTTTGTCGATGCGGATTGGTAGACTTGAACATACGCATCAGAATTTCTTCTTCAGCGTATACAGGTTCCCTCACGATCTTTTTCTTCACCGTTTTAGAGCAATAGGTATTATGTTCCTTCATATAAGTTAGAGAAACTCATTGGTTACAAAACTATTATTGCTTAAAACCAGAAATTATTACCGGTTCAAAATCAATCTCAATGCCGTGCTGATCAACATCCGGATTCAATCCCTTCACATTCTTCTGGATTGCCGGATCGCATTCCAGAAAATGTGGCAAAGATGCAAACATCGGCGCGTTCACACATTTAGCTATGTTCATCAGACCTTTCGGAGGGCAATCGTCAGGGGCGTCACAGAAGCAGTTGAGTTCTGGATCGTTGGCGAAATCACCGAGGTTAGCAACGTAGCGGTTGGTTAAGATACCGCGGTATGAAGACTTTTTCTGGTACCAGGGTTTGAAGGATCTGGTAGAGAGAAAAAACATGAGAACGAGAGTGAATACAGATGGATGTCAAAATGAATACGGTACTTTGATATTAATTATTAACGAACAGTTGATATTATTTTCACGATTTCAAATCCTATCTATCACGATATTTAGTCCTATAGTAAAAGTTGTTCAGTTTGATGGTCTTCAATTTGTTATCCTATATAATAATTATACATAATCATAATTTATTATTATTGAAGTTGATCATCTTATTAATAAGATGATCAACTTCAATCCTATCCTATTATTATTATTGAAGTTGATCATCTTATTAATAAGATGATCAACTTCAATAATAATAAATTATGATTATGTATAATTATTATATAGGATAACAAATTGAAGACCATCAAACTGAACAACTTTTACTATAGGACTAAATATCGTGATAGATAGGATTTGAAATCGTGAAAATAATATCAACTGTTCCATGGAAAATGTCAATTGCTATTCGACCTGTCGAATGTTTTTTTTGTACGCAATTTAAATATTGGCAAGTCATAAAGTTTGAAAATTTTGTAACGCATTTAAGCTTATACCCTATGTTATAATTATAACACTGATCGATCTACTTCTGAGGTTTCAGAATATCTCTGACTACCCCCTCGGGGAATATAGTCTTGAGCATATGCTTGATGTACAAACTTTTTTCTGGGATAGACAATTCATGGGCTTTACAGAACAGAATATTATTTACCTGGGTATGGTTATTAACATACCTACCAGTGGAGCTCAGTAACTAAAAGTTGCGTTGTTAAAAGTAAAAACAGAACCAGCAATTTTCAACCAACTTATTTCAACTACAAAGTACGAATATTATTAGGTACTGCTTTTTAAACATTTTTAAACTTTCTTTTTGATGCAAGAGAACGGTAAAATGTCGTCGGAGCAAAAGTTCTAAAGTGTTATTTCACTTGATAGTTTTGCAAGGGCGCTATTTGTGTTGCGTACCAAAATCGGCAAACGGAATCACTTAGGGAATTACCCCGCCCCGGTGACTGTCTGTCTATTTGTCACTCGCATTTTGCTCAAAGACTATAAATTATAAACTTTTATAATATTATAAACCTTTATACAAACTTGACAACTGCAGCCGATCTCGAAAAGATTGATTCATTTTTTGCGCACCTACCTATTGTTTTGGAAATTATCAAAATTTTGATTAGTTATCGAAGTACTTGGAAACTCTCTTTTATTCATTATTTTAATTAAACAATCTTTTCATACAGATCGGCTGCAGTTGACAACTGCATATAATTTTGTATACAAATGTTCATTTCCAGGCGATGTTTAAAACTACCATCGAATTAAATTGGATAATAGTCAAATTAAACTTAAAATTCACTTGAGCAGCAAGCCGCAGAAGAGCAGTTTGCGAGTATCGTGCTTGTGCCGTGACGTGGGCGTGTAAGTTTTTCTTTAAGTGAACGATGAAGAAGAACCCGATAAACTGACCTGCAAAGATCACCCGAATAAGACTGCAATCTGTCTGCCTCTGTCAAAAACGGCGGGAACACAGTTCCATCAGTACCCCCGTATTCATTGCAGGTGTCCTTCCAAATGTCCATTTTTGGCTTTCCATCGATGGCTACCACTTGTCCGACATCCATCACGTTCATTATACCACGTTTTACGGTTACCTCATGAGGGTTTATTGTACCGTTGCGCTAGAATAGAGCATAATATGTTTGATTCGGTTGACCCTGGATAGTTTTATCAGAAGGCGATGTAACCAACTGTTAGAGGGTTATTAAGGTGGTTGAAGAGTTGTCGTTTTCATACAAAAGTTTGACGTAGAATACGCGTAGACGGAATTAGTAGATAACATAAATTTTATATGTGGAAAAATTATTCAAAGATCTAGATGCCGCGTCACAAATAATAATGCGAGAGTACCTAATTAAGTATATGTTAGTAAAAATAAACAAAATAAATAAATAAAATACTTAAACAAACAAAGAAAGAAACAGAATACCGGCATACAAACAGAATACTTAAAAACTAAAATTATTTACGGCCCGACCCAGCACAGTCTGTAGTGAACCTGCCTGCTATGCCGAGGGTCGCGGGTTCGAATCCCGTAAGGGACAAATATTTGTATGATGAATCAAATATGAATATTTGAACCCGAGTCATGGATGTTTGTATCTAAATATGTATCCTATACCGTTGTCTAGTCATCATAATACAAGTCCAGGCTAGATTCTGGTACTTTAAATGTGACTAGATAATTTGTGTGACATTGTCCAAAATATTTATTTATTTATTTCCTACAGCCAAACCACTAATCCTCTGTGGCCAAACCATGCAATATGGTGTTAAAGGACGATACTTAAAAAATGAATTTTGGAAGTTATTATAAATAAATAAAAAAACTATTTCGTCCATACCATCCCAAACAAAGAAAACCTGTACTGATTATTAGGTTCAATTACAAGCCCTGTAACAGCTTCCTTCTTCAGGGCTGTACAGACAGCTTTTGGCGCGAACTCGGATCTATTACAGTTTATGTTCATCCCTGAAAACAAGATGTCCATCGCTTTGACTCTGAGGAATACGTCAGTAGGGTTGTCGAAGATTCCGTTAAAAGCTTTTCCGATCATACTGAGCATTGCTGGCTTATCACGGTGTACGACTGTTGCCATACCCTGGAAAAAAGAAATGTGTCAAAATCGAAAGGTTGCATGAAAAGTTAAATTTATGTTTGCGAATTTATGTTCAATCGGGAAAGTTCTTCATAATCATGAGTAGATTCACCCTTCACCCATTAAAGTTATGCAACTGTCTAGCGTAACACCATCTATACGTATAAATTTTACATTTTCTCAAATCGCACCAGGCGATCATGTGATCCATTTATTGAAATGAATAGTTTTTCATGCGATTTCATTATTGAAAGTTTTTCAATTTCATGTAACTTTCTATAACAAATACGTTTGCATTTCTTACAGATAAAACAAATTGCTTTATTAGAACACAAGTTTTTGGTTTAAGTTTCAAAGATATCATACCAGCATAAACACATGTGGCATGACTATTATCTCGTCTCCAGTCAACCCAGGGCCAGACAGATCTGGTCTGAAGTAAAAAACATCCACACTCTTGTAGGTGATCGTGTCATTTGCCTCGTTATCCTCAATCTCCACCTTTTCCTTCCATTCACTGGGAGAAATAAATATAAAATTATATAAATAAAATGTAATATGTGGGCGTCCAGGCAAAAAAAGGGTCCAGTTATCCAGCAGCTTTTTTATTATTCCATATAATTAAAATTTGACTGAAAAATGATAACTGGACCCTTTTTGCGAGGACGCCCACACATTTTTAATATAATTATTAATTAGGCATGCATTGTATCAGTAAAAAAACGCTAAACTCACATTTTCTATAATTCGTAAGGTTGATTACCTAAACACTACTTTTAATAACAGGTTTGACGACGTTAACATACATTGTTTAGTGGACACATATCAGAATACCGAAAATCATAATGTCGTAATTTAAAAGACCATTAGCCCAAAAGACCCGAAATCAAAATGTATGAAACTTGAAAGACCAAGTTTTCAAAATACCAAAAGTTTATAATACCGAACGTTTAATTTACCCGAACCCAAAAAATCTTATTACAAAATACCTATGCCTAAAATGCCTTATTTTAAATAATCAAAATTCAAAACATTCCAGTGCAAGTTTAGTATCGTTACACCTCCAATGTTTTGTGACATATTATAACGCTTTGTCAAGTTTTAAAGACATAATTATTCCCATACATTTTAGTCGGGTAGGTCTAGGTAGTTACAGCAGTTTTTTATGGGACGCTGATATTAATACACATTTTAATGTTATGAATACTTACAAATTGTATGAGAAAACATTTTGTTGGGGTGAGGAAACCCCCCCTTTTTTAAATAAAATAAGTTTTGATGTCAAAAAACCTTTCTGTACTGGCATTGGCACCGGGCCGTAGCGGAGCGAAGCGGAGCAGCGCCCTTTTTGACAGAAGTAAGGGGTGTAGTATAGAATCGCGGAGCGAAGCGGAGCAAACACGTTTCGACTCTTCTCTCAACCCCCCTTTTCTTGCAGGGTCCCAGTAAAAAAACCACTCTTTATACCATTCGTATTTGGTAACCTCTGCTACTGCTTCATATTGCATATTGGCTTTATTCGCACGCACGTGTTTATTGTTCAAATATTTGGGTGAATACAGCTTAGCCGCATAACAAATAACACATAACGAAGTGTGGTTCCACCATAACATTTCCAATTCGAAAAGTTTCGAAATAGAACGATCTTAAACAATTTTAGATAGAGACTGAAATAAAGACCATTTTTATGTAAGATCATCCGACCGCCCCTCAAAGCCCTCAATAGCTCCAAAGGTTTCTCATTTATCCCGCGGGAACCTTAAATGTTCCCGGAATTTTATGGAATCTACGTTGAATGGAATCAAATCCGCTTTGCGAAAAGAAAATTCGGTTTATGATAGTAGAAAGATTTAATACTTCCTCGGATATTTTTGTTATAAAACTTGTTTAATACTTAGGTTAGGTGCAAGTATGTTCCAGTTTTCCTGACGTAATAAATTGTTATACATAACGTCATGAAGACCTTTTTTAAATCCATATCGTAAGCAAAGATGATGGTAGAAATTTGGGTACCTACCTGAGCAATGACAGAAAACTGGTCCATCTTGCAAGTTGCACCCTAGGACTATAGAATTGGTTGGTTGTACTGGTAGCAAAAGTGTTAGGAAGGTATTTATGAAAAGACAGATCTCAGTTACGTAACAGAATTAGAAACCAAAAACTAGCTTAACTGAATTTATGTTAATATCGAAAAACATAGGTAGTAACGTAGCAGAAAAACTACATGTGTCAATTTTGTTCATATTGTTCGAAGTTAAAAAAATTGTTCAAGATGGAAAACCTATCTGGGTGACCTGGGTGATAATAAAATATTAAATTTTTAAGGTGATTGATTAAGAGGATATGTGAAAAAAAGGATTCTTCAAAGCATCTGGAGAGCGATTTTTGAATCTCATTCGATGAATTCAGCAGTTGAAAATGTCAAAATTTCTATGGAGATATGCATCTTTCTACTGCTGATTTGACTTCCAAAAATCATAATTCAGAAGTGCGATTTTTTTAAAGTCAAATAAGCAGTAGAAGGATGCATGAGAACGCTTTTGTATGAGATTTAAAAACCGTTCAAGCTCACTGATGACATTCAAAAATCGCACCCCAGATATCATCAAGTAATATAATTACAGTAGGAGTATGTATGATATGTGGAGTATGATATGTGGATATGTGTAAATTGAACATATTATTGAAGTTTTGATTAGAGCCAAAACACGATTAAGACACATTTTCTCGATATAAAAACAAGCCAAAGTAGCCTCCATCTTTATCGATAAACGCTTGGAACTGCTAGACGGTGAATAATGGAAACGCGAGACTTGATTTAAAAAAAAAGAGATTGACATTTTATAAATTTTAATTAGAGCAGAATTGAACTTATTAATTAATTAGTACAATCACAATAAACTAAACTTTGTTTTTTCGCTTGCGTCGTTTCAGGCGCGCGCGGCGCCCCATCTCTTTCTCTCGCATCAGGCAGTAACAGGCACGTATCCAGGGGGGGGGGGATAGGTGGGATTTATCCCCCCCCGAAATCCAAATATTTGTATGGAAAAGTGATTACAGCACCTACTTTTTCATTGTTTTTCTATGAATATCCCCCCCCGAAAATTAAATGTCCCCCCCCGAAACAAAAGTCTGGTCTGGATACGTGCTTGGGCAGTAATATAAGCTATCACGCGCCACTTTCGCCATTATTTTTCGACAAAGCTGAATCTAAATAAAAAAACTTCTACTGTTCCATGCAAAATGAAACAGCTGAATTTTTTCCTATGTCAGGTTTGCTCACATAGTAAAATTTGTTCAGTTTGATCACTTGAACCACCCCTGAAAATTTAGTACAGTGGATGATGACAGGTGTGTGGTATCAATGAAATATAAACATAATATAAAGCTAACTAAAAGACTAAACGTATTTTTATTTTCCTACATAAAAAAATCATTTCTGTGGGTCTACTCGTACCATGAGTTTTCACCGTTCTTAACTACTGTAGTTACGTCACCAATTTTGTGTTGAATTTCGTACAGCGCTCCTAGTGGTTACGCTGAGAACTAATTTCTGTCATACGAATTGGCGACGTAACTACAATAGTAAAATACAGGGAAAACTCATGGTAGGCCCTCTGCATTATAAATAAAGTTCCCGCCCACTCATTGGAAGGACGCCAGTTGAATTCGACGTTTGAAATGTTTAAAAATTGAGTATAAAAATGTCGATCATACGATATCAATACTTCTACCACATTAGTAATTCATGCGGTTGCGGTTGATACTGTTTGTAACACGTGTGAACTTTTAATGGGAGCTTTCATTTGTAAGCGAGGTTTTAAAAAATGAATGTCAGGTTTTGTGTTCATTTTTAAAACTAAATAAAAAAAAAGGATATGCATAAGCTCACGACTATATTCCCCGAGGGGGTAGTCAGAGATATTCTGAAATCTCAGAACATCCACTTTTCAACAGTAGGTAGTACCGAAACTCTGTCCAGTGTGACGAGGGGTGAGCCCGCCGCCACTTATAATGGACAGTGGGTAAAATACGAAAAAGGTGCTTAGGTGTTTCTATTTTAAGATAAACAAAAGAATCGTTTTCGCAAACAAGGTCATTTTTGTAAACTGCGAAAGCATTATCATTTGATTTAAATTACTAGACCTGAAATATCAGACGACCTTTGTCAAAATATTTATGCTTAATAAAGAGAAATCGATCAAGATATTATACTTCAGCAATGAGCGTATTTCTTTTTGTTTTCTTGGGGATCGATAGATGGCACTACGGTCTGAGCAAAGAAACGTCAACATTTCAAAGTGTTTCTTTAAAATAATAAAGAGTGAAAAGATGATCAAGAAGAACATATTTCATTATTTACTTTTCATTTTAATCGAAAATTCGAAAGTTTTACGCCTGACATGGCTGTATGGGCTCGATCCCTTGGCATTCCAATAAAAAGGCAGGCACAGTCTTGACAAGATTTTGACAGGATCTCGCGTACGGCTCTACGGGCGATAAACATGCCATCTGTCGAGTTTTTTAGGAACTAAATTTAAAAAAGAAAAGAAAAACTCTCATTTATAGAATTGAGTGCGCTATAAAATTGCTTTTATGTAGTTTTCAAGAAGTAAACATAAAGGCTTCCGTATTCAGTGAAGTCAACAATAAAGTTCTATGGAAACTAGAATTTTCGAGTACCTATATTATATTTGAAAACAATAGTATAGACACAATATAAATATATTTGAATAGAAATAGGAATATTCGAGTACACATCACGGACCTGAAAAAAAGACGGACGTAATCTCGTCTAATCACGAGTGAAGCACCCATTTCTTTTGTGTGCGTGCTGTCACGCGGTACATAATGGTGACGGGTGTCGGACCTGCGCCTAGAGCTAGTGCATCTGTGTGAGTATAGGTCCCTTGTAGAACAAACGAAAATGTAGGACCTTGCATGCTTCACATCTTTTTAGTGTCATATTACGTCCGTATTTTTTCAGGTCAGTGGTACCTACACATCAATTCCTTTTGAATCTTTTGTATTTTAAAACTGATGTTTGTGCTCCTATATTCCATCTTATAACAGTAGCAGTCTGAAAAAGCTATCCTCAAAGCATACAATCCTACTGTTGAAAATCGTATTTTTCCGATTGTATTTTCCGCAATATCGTGAGGAAGCTTACGTCATAGTAGAGATATGGAAACAGTAAGAGAACTAGGCCGTATCCTTGAAATTAATGCTGACTCTCAGCCAGAACGCTATGGTTGCCACTTGCCACTGGAAGGTTTTAAGATCGAGACGGCACCTACATGAATAATTAGGTATCTAAAGTTGAACAATCAATCTACTATTTATAGTCGAAATAATATTTCGACTATTTCGTATATTATACGGCATTTAAAAAATATGTACGAGCAGTACTTGTGCACGCGGGGCGCGCGACACTCGGGACTATTGCCCATCGAGTTATAGGCTGTGTACCTTAGAGTACCTATACTCCGTTCAGGAATTAGAGCGACAAAATGTAAACAAAGAAACGTCACTGTCAAAGTGACAGTACGTGGTCAGAAACCTTTGGCTCATTTTATAAGAATATAATTATGTCGGAACGGCATTTAATAAATTGCGTTGACATTCAATATTTATTGTCTTATCTATAAATTATAAAAACAATCGTGACAATTTGAATGAAATTTTTAAATTATGTTATGTAGCCCGCTACTCTGTCTATGTGGGCTTTTTGTGCAATGCGTAGCATCCGCGCATAGAGTACGGACTCAGACGAAGGCATTAAACAATCAAGAGACGCGTTTACGTTATTGTGCACAATAAAAAATATTTTTCTTTAAGAACTTTGTTAAAACGAACCAAAGGTTTAAAATATCTGAATGTTGCCAGACCACGAAATATAATATTTACAGTCACGCTTTCTTTTAATCTAAAATAAATTATAACTAGCGTATTTTTTTATTTTTTTTCCATACAAAATTAACATATCATTTGTCGTAATCTTTTGCGAGTAGAATAGATAATTTACTGTTATTCATTCCAGAGATAAGTTTTCTACCGTCTCGAGATGGTATTTTCTGCACTGGTATCACCGTTGTTTACATTTTGTCGCTCTAATTCCTGAATGGAGTATATGTAATAAACAAGTTAATAGAGCGCGCGCATCTGTCACGGCCACAGAACATTATAAGAGAGGTTAGAAATTCAAAGTAGCGCTTTTGCTGTCGCCACTTGTCTTCCGCACACGCTGCTACAACTACTCGTGCCGTCTCGCTCGCATCACGCCGCGCGCCTTATGGTGTTATGCAAATTATTGCATAGCCGTGTGTCATACGCGTTCCACGCCTACTTTGCACTTCTAACCCCTCTTATAATGTTATGTGATCACGGCCCTTGGCACTGAGCGTAAGCAAAAATGATTGTAAAATTTCATAGTATTTCAAGTTCATAATATATCAACAATTTTCTTTAACATTTTCATGATAGACGGGCGTATAATGCAAAAATAGAGAAGGTTAAATATTGCTATGGAAAACGTCCACTCACACAATAAGGACGCGTTTTATTTTGGTACCTTTTGAACGAGAAATTGACACTTCATATCCGTGCCAACAATTCACACTTGGTTAGGTGCGCTCTATAGCTTGCTTATACAATCTCTTCGCTGTGTACCTACGTGGCTCGCGTCTGTAAGTATTTGTCTATTCGGGCACTTGTATGAAGTTCGAACACTGGCTTTGTCTTTACTGTGCTTACGTGCTCTAATCCCGTGCAGTGTATGGCGTCCGCTGTTAATTAAAACAAGGGAGGAGCTCACTGTCTGTCACTGGACTGGAATCTGGACAGATTTGGGACACTGCAAGTGAAATTTGGATATTCTGTACTGGTATTTAGTAACGTTTCGTACTTGAATGTATAATTCGAATGATTTTTTTGTCGAAATTGAAGTCTTTAAAAGTCTTGTTTCACATCAACCTAAGTTCACACCGAGTAAAATACTTAGACCTTGAGATTTTTACGTTACTTTTACGATACTCCCAAAACTCACTCGACATTTAAGGAAGTGCAGAAAGAAGCAAACGTCTCTCTATACGAATCTCTAAATAGTATAAAACAAAGTCGCTATCCACGTCTGTTCTCAACATTTCAGTTTCTCCACTTACTTCTAAAACACGCAACAGACTTTGATACCGTTTTCACTATCATTAAGGTGAATTTTTCACGGAAGTTTTCTGTGTATAGATCCCACCCGGGCGAAGCTGGGGCGAAATAAATTATGGTAGTTCTACCAATGTTTATGTCCACCACGAAAGAAATAATGGTTGTGAGTTTTTTTACGTCTCGATCAATGACTTACCAACTACTGGACGTAGGTTTCGCGCTCAAAAGTGTCCGAACTAAAAGACCAAAACGTAAAAATAGAACCGTCTTCCTTTGAACGGCCCTGCCCCGATGGGGGAGTAGGATCTAAAAGAATTTTAGCATTTTCCATGTTTCTAGTTGGTTTATATTACTACACGTACTGGGGTGTATGTAGTTCAGACTCGGACCCTTTTTTTGAGAACTTTGTTCTAGACCTGGCGTCCATAGTATTCTACGTCAATGGTATCGCTGATGAAGGTTTATCTTTACCCTAAAGAATTAGCTATAATCTACTCACTCGAAATAATAAGGCCCAACTTCCTTGACAATCGGCACGGCACCTTTCTGCACTTCCTCCGCATTAGTATAGTTGAACAAGAACACCTTGAACTCTAAGGCAAAGGGTATCTTCTCCCACATCTTCCTGACATCAGTCTTTTTCGATAGCGCCATCTCCTGCGAACATTTACAGACATTTAAAGTAAATGTGTTGCTTTACAGGGTGTCAGAAGACCTAACCCGAAACCTCTGAGGTCAAAGTATCAATCATTTATGAGCTACTTTTACTATTACTTAGACATGTGCCTGTGCCACCCCGACCATCGCTGGTCTTTTAGGGTTGAACTACACATGGCCGCACGCGATCGCATTTTTCCGTCGCTCCATCCTTTTCTGTCACTCAGGAACGTCATTTGCTAGAGCATATAAGATAGACGGAACGCGATCACACGCGGCGTGCTGTTCCGTTCTGTTCCGTACCGTCTATCTTATCTAGCAAATGACGTTCCTGAGTGACAGAAAAAGATGGAGCGACGGAAAAATGCGATCGCATGCGGCCATGTGTAGTTCAACCCTTATAAACGCACCTTTCTTTATAGTTCCCTACTGATCCCTACTGATAAATTTAATTGAGACAATATACATTTTTTTTTACTGCAATCAAGAACTGCACAGTAGCAGATTGCCAATAGGGAGAGTCTGTATCTCATCTGGTGACAGAACCTGTCTACCAAGATGTATACTACGTTTGCATATTAGTGGGCCACATTCGCATAGCAGATGCAAGGGAGTTTCCATCTCCTCCTTGCAGAATCTGCAGCTGGTAGAGTCATTTAGTTTAAGCGCGTGCGTTTCAACTGGGACCAATCATGAGAACTCGAACAAATATCTGCTATTTCATACGAAAATTAACAAAGTGTGTGCAATAGCTGTTCTTTGTGTTCTCATATAGTTGGTCCCGTAGGATTACGGGAATCCCACTTTGATTAGTTTTGAAATTCAAATGGATGTATCTTTTATAATTTCGGTTTTAAAAATAAGAAAAAAATACAGTAGGACTAGCCTTACATTTAAATGAAAATAAAAAACTGCGTATGTTTAATTTCGGAGAAAAAAAAAAGGAAAAATCAGCGTATCAAAGCTATAATTGAAAATGGGGCTACTTTGATACCAGTAGTTTTTTTCATTGCTTTCGAAAGTCACCCCTAACAGAAAACTTTTTTCTGCGAATATTTACTACAAACGTTATCAACAGTCTTGAAGATTTAGTTAATTAAACTCCTTTGCGTCGCTCAGTCGGGTAAAAAAGGACAAACTATCAATAATGCCAACACAAGAAAGAATATACGGATGCGTCCTGTTTTAGCAGAGAAATTATCATCAAATCAAAGTCGCACGAAGTCCGGTAAAAGTTGTTGATGTCGATGGGTACTTTAACCCCTTTGAGTTTTCGGGAGAGGTTTTCTTAACACCTCTCCTATTTTTCGGTTTTCTTAACCTATATTTGCTATACATATTCAAGATTTACTGCAGAGTCCAACCTAACGCAGATGACACACAGATCAGACATACTTTATTGACCGTGAAAATATATCGCAGGCATAGGCCAAGTATTTCGCTTACTCTTTCTACGATCGCAGGGTAATTTATGAGGCAAGGCACCTGGCGTCAACTTTTTTGCCTCATAGTATAATTTAGTTCAGTTTTCGCCGACTACAAAAATTCTTCGCAGAAGGTCTTCAGTGGGCTTGACGGTCTTGTAAAGGTCGTGGGGAAACTGGGGAACATCCAGGGTCCTTCATAATAGGCTGACGGTTTTTTTAAGCGGAGGAGCGAAGCAAGCTCGATATTTTTAGCACCACGGCAACTATGGTCACAACTCTTTAGAATTACTTCTAGATTCATAAATTAAAATAGAAATTAACTTAGACCAAGCGAAGCGAGCTCGACTTTTCTCTTCTGCACGGATTGATTATAGGCAGAGCTCAATCAATCTATATTTTTCCGGAATTTTCTGTACCTAGTAAAGTGCCGCATGGGGAATTTTTCCTCCCACACTACGCTATTTCGGTAGCGCAAACAGGACTAATATTTCCTGACAGTACTCAAAACCATTTGATCATTATATTCAACCTTATAATTACTCTGTTAAAGAGTCAAATTGATTGCGGTGCAGTCTAAAGACCAGTAGTTCGCGTCGGTCATATTGTGTTAGGCGCGAAGTCAATCGACAAATAGAAGCAATCATATTTGGCGCACGACCGTAGAGTATCGTATGATTGGTTCGCGCGGTTTAAATTTTAGTAAACTGTGCAGTAGATAAAACTTATAAACCGGGTACTATAACTAAACGTTGTTGAAAACCGGTGACCCATGAAAAACAACCTGTTATGCGTTTCACACTTAAGTACTTTTGGTTCGGGGGAAAATCATTTTAAGGGTTGGATTTTCATAAAAAAAGAGATCGCTGTAATCACTGTTCTATACAAATATTCGGATTTCAGGAAACTGGGAGTAACTGGATCAGGTAGGTACTCCGTGGATAGTTTTGTGGTGCGCCATGGAAGAGGCCATGGGAGAGGTTCAGCCGTGGATGTTGGAGGAGTACGCTGTGAGCGTAATTATGCATAGGGTACGCTTATAGAAACCAAGGCGAATCATGTGCTTCGCTATTTAGTTTGTTGCTTAGTTGCAGTGCGAGTATGGACTGTGCTCGCAAATCTTGCAATAGGGTTGATATCAAATGAAAAATTATTTAAAAAATACTCGCCTTTTTAAGCTGTGATTTCAACACGGCGGGAAACATGACCCAACCGAAGAGGATGCCAAATATGGCCGCTCCGCCACAACCACCGGCGATCTTCAAATGTTTTGGTAGCTGCATCCTCTGCAACAAGGTTATTTTTAAATAACTAGGAGATGACATCATCATCATTTCCGAGCCCGTATCCACACACTGTAGGTCATACTCCAAATTTTTTCTCTCTTCTTGATTTTAAGCCAATAGCATCCACTAAATTATTTTGGATAACGACTTCATGGTCGTTGAAGATTCTACAAAAAGATAGCTTAAATTTTCTTGTTCTTAAATAGAAATGAAATCATATTTGTTGTGCATATGTTTAGGTTATAGTAGCCGATTATACTCCTAAGTTTGTTAGAAGTAAGACCGGCTAAACTTTACTTTTTCATGTTTCGAGCATTCGATATTCTCAAATAGTTGATATGATTCCCTTGACAGCCTTGTGATGCGTTTGAACAAGGATGTCATTCATAGGTTCATTGAGCATCAAATAACATTCTATAAGTATTATGCAAATTTTTATTTCGTGTATCCTTAAACTTAAATCTACGTATCTATCGAACTTGATACGTCTAATACATTTCGAACAACTGCAAGACTTTTTCTACTATTAACTTTTTAACATCTTTGGCCCATATAAAATCAAAATGATTAAAATTTTCAAAAGGCACCTCGTAATATTCCCAAGAAACACCTAAGCTGCTTAAATGGCTTCTGTACAACCTGAATGCTGTATAATAGCCGTTCAAGGGCTGTACTATAATACTTAAGTGGTTCAGTAGCGTATTTTATAACGATTCAACAGGCATGTGGTACAATAGCCGTACAACGGTAAATATAATCCCAATGACGATACAAAGGCGTGTTATAGAGTTATTGTACGGGCATTAGATATAAAGCAGAGTTATAAATACCTTCTAAAACACCTCGAGTTCTTATAGAGGGCTATAGTAGTTCAAAGTGTTTAAATAGAGTTATAAGCTTCCTTTGAAGCGCTTTAGGTTGTATATTGTATATTTCTAAACCTCTAAGCTGTTGAATAGAACTTATTACAGCCTTTCAAACGCTATATCTACAGCAGAGAAATATAATTCCATAGTGGCACTTAGGGCGCTATATCTGAGAATTTTACAGCAACTGTATGGTGAATAGCTGAATAAGGCAAGAAAAACACGCCTTATACAGCTAAAAGCGTAAAAATTCCGTTTATATGGTCACTATAAAACGGTTGAAGCGAGAAAAGAGTGTTTTACTTATCTAATAGCTTCATTGTGACTCCATTTTGAGAAAGATTATTTTATTAATATTATTATGTTTGTCTTTTTCTTATCTCGGGACATAACTTACTCGTTTTATTATTATTATTGTATTATTATTATATGTTATTTGTAAATATTAAATTGATTGTACCTCCTAGTCCTATTTAATTAGTAGAGTATAAATAGAAACACACATAGTGCAAGAAGGAATGAACAGGGGTTTTATGATTTTAAACATGGACCCCTTAATAAAATTACCCTTATAATAGAATATCAATAGTCCGTTGTACAACCTTAGACTCTTAAAAGAAGATATTAATTGCTGATGTACACCTTAAAAAGTACAATAGAGCGTCAATACCACAATTGTAGAACCGAAAGGTCTACAACGGTGGATACTAGCGGCTTAAAGCGATATAACGGTTCTAGTAAACTCTGAAGGCTGTTGTAACCGAGACGCCATTATAGTTTTTGATAAAAGCAATTATCATGATAATTTAAAATTTGTATCATCATATATATGTATAAAAACCGAATTTAAGTCACTCTTTCTCACCAAAGATGCTAAAGAAACCACCTAAAAAGCTAAACAATCTTATATAAACTATGGTCAGAATTCACACCCTCTAATTAAATGTACTTTTGATACAAAAAACTGCATAAATAGCCGGCGCGTGAAAATTTAAGCTAAAACATATGTATATATTTACAATAAACTGGTACTCGCACTGGTATTTTGCACGCATAAATGGAAAAATCGACACTTAACCTGTTGCTGTTTTTTTATTTTCATTCGTTAGTATTTTATCCATCAATCATTCAATTGGCACTGGTCTTCGTTGAAATAATTATGTTTTGTTAATTTCCCCAAAATATCGCTACTGTATGACTAATACAGATCCATAAACTCTAATTCAGAGATACAGACGCGTCTAAATACGATGCGAGCGCTATAGTCGCGCTACAAGAACTTATTTTAGAACCTTAGGCGTACACTACCGCTCGCATAGCACCTTTGTATCTCCGTACTAACACACATTTACGACCACTGTAGAGACATTGTAGAACCTTAGGCTGCATAAATTGGTGCCTCTTTTGGGGGTACAGCGGCGCTGTAGCAGCTTGTACGGCTACTGTAGAACTTGTTTATACAGGCTATGCCGTTATTAGGAACTTCTAACCGACCACTGTACGGCTTGTTATAGAGCTTGCGTGCTACTTGGGTTCTACCACATTACTCAGTTTACTTTTTAGAATCTCAACATCAATAACACTAGAGAGCCAATCTTCTTTACTATAAAATATTGCAACAGGGGCAGTTATTTTCCCAACTGGATAAACCGGTGGCTTTTTCAGACCATATACTTCTTTATTTTTATTTTCACCGTAATCGAATTTTTGAAATTGTTTGGCAACGACTTCTTGACCATAATGTACAATTTGTTTCGTTGCAGCTCCACCAGGCACGTGAGCATAAATAACAGGTAAGTTGCTCACGTTCAATTGTGCTTTATCATAACCACCTACAAGGAATGCAATATTAGAACAATACTTCATCGCCAACGATTCATCCCCACAAAATATACTGACTAAGACCTTCATGAGCGCCTTATTTAGCGCAAATTCGTAAATACCAACTGCTTCTAACGTGGCAGAAAAAAACGGATTCAATGTGGATACAAGTCTTATTAAAGGACTCTCCATATGGGACATCCATGCAACAGCTGACAATGCTACCATTAGTGATATCTTCTCATTATATTCTGGTCTTTCTGAGCACATGACAAAAAAAGTGGTCGTGCCCTGCGAATGTCCTATGTATTTCAACTGTGTTCGTCCAGTTGTGTTCAACACATAGTCGATCATAGCAGGCAAGTCATAACGTCCAATTTCATCCCAGCTAAAATTCCAGAATTCTGGTGCTTCTGGGGATAGTTTCTCGTGCTTGCGAGAGTGTTTGTTGCCACGTGCGTTCCCAAGCCAAACGTCATAGCCTTGATTAGCGAGTAGGTATGCTGTACTGCTCTCAGGACCGGGTGTTACCCAGTCATCAGCACTGCTCAGCAAACCGTGCATCAGGAATACTTTTGAACCATTACTTGGTATTCTATACATAGTGAGAATGTACCCATCTTTGGTTTTTACTTCATGACTCTCAGGTGAATATCCATATTTTCTCATAAGCTGCAGTACGTTTAAATATATGTCTTCGTTTTCATTTCTTGATGGATCATTGAGTATTTTGGAAGGAAGGTTCTGGAGTAAATGTTTTGAAGATCCGAAAAAGCTCTTCAATTGATTAGATATAAGTTCTATTCGTGTTTGCTTCATTTCGTCAGCAATGACTGCTCTCTGAGCTCCCATGCAAAGTGAACTATTTGAAATAACAATGAAAAATAAATTTAAAATACATAGTAATTTCGATTGAAATACAATAGTTTCTTCCATGGTCAAACGGTAATTGAATAGCATCAATAATATTTTCAGTTTATATGGATAGTCGAGAACTAAGGTACCTATAAACATTATAGATTGTATGGTGGAACAAATCGTTAAATAAAATGGTAGATTTATTGCAGATAGATCGGTATAAATTACTCACTTCGTCATTGTTTTGCACAGACACATTCTGTAAGCCATAGCTTCTCAACATGGGGTATAAAGGGTGTCGGTCCCATAGCCACCGGATACATTTTTCACTGAAGGTTTCAACAGTGCCTCCCAAACATGGGGCGGGAGGGAGGTCCTTCCATATCTTCGTGGCGGCATGTTTGAAGCAATCCTGGGTGCTGATAAGATATAATCCGGAAGATAACCTCAATTCCTTAAGTTATGATTTGGTCTCTAAGGTTTCCACTTTAGTTTATGATATAAGTATGAAGGGATTTCGGTTTTACAAAAAGTATGTAGGGTGCGTAGTTGAACAGTGAACCACCCTTTTTTCCAAGATACGTAGCGTGCTGAAAAATAAAGCTACTACTTTCGTTTTGGTGCCATCGGTTGGGTAATTTCATAAGGTTTCTTAGTTTTAAGTTATATAAAGCCCAAGGAACAAACTAAACCCGTAAAGACAGTTTTTATCAAAAATGAAATTTGGCTCACTGTGTACTATGGGTAGTTTACACTGAACCACCTGAGTTTCAACAGTGAACCATACATTTAATTACTAGTAAAAATGCTTATTTCTGAAAAGAAACCTCATAATTAAGAAAAATCTCATTTTATTTTTACCATACAGAATACAATGAAAAAAAAACGTCTTCTAACAAAAACTACTTAAAATTTTCATATAAACCTTTTTAGGTAATTAACAAAAAACCTTTTTGATGGTATAATAAACAGTCTTCATTCAAAGAACCACAGAAAAATAAAAAATAATCAAAATTATCATGAACAACTTCAATTAAAAATTTAGCTTTTTTAAAGTAAGGTAGTGAACCGGTTCACTGTCTACTATGCAAACCTGGTTCACTGTTCAATACACACACTATTCTACTTATAATTACCCAAAAATATAGGTTAGACGCTTAATTGTCACAAAACAATATGCTCATAAAACGACTAAAACTACAACAATTCTGACACCACACAAGTTTTATTCTTAGTATAAATAACAAAATGTACAAAAATCGAGACAGTTACGTGAGAAAACAATCTTTTTTTGGCGGAAAACAAACAAGTCGCTGTAGCACATAACGCTCACACCGCAGCTGCCGGCTCATTACGGGAGAGGGGAAGGGTGCCCACGAGGCAAGTATTAGTTAGTGAGATAAAACTGGCAATGTCGCATATTTAGAAATATGGCGGTGGCTCAGTGTATCTGGTTGGTTCACTGTTCGACTACGCACCCTAGGTATAATACAGGAACATCTATAGACCTACAGGGCGTAAAATTTAATACTCTGTTGGGTGTATTGATTTTAGTAAAGGGGTTCGCGATTCCATGTACATACCTAATTTATTTTCGACCAACCCCTAAGGAACATCTGTAAAGGGTTCACAATTCAGAAAAGTTTGAGAAGCTATGCTGTGGTACACGACAACATGATATGCGGATATCCTCCCATAAATTGATGTTTTAATCGAAGATATCAATCTCAATTCGAAATAAAAGACTTCATCATCATCATCATATCAGCCGATAAACGTCCACTGCTGGACATAGGCCTCCCCAAAAATGGGGGGATTTGCCATAATCGCCACGCTTGGCAGGCGGGTTGGCGATCGCAGTTGGATTGAATGTGTGTATTCAGAGGATGCTGCTGCCCATCTCCGGTAGATCCCTTAGTCGCCTTTTACGACACCCACGGGAGGAAATGGGATGGTGCTACTCTTAGCCGACACCACACGGACAATAAATGACTTAATTTAATTAAATTATTTTAAGGGGTAATATTTCGGCTGGTTTGACGAAATAGTGGTCCCCCTTCAGTGTCGTATTCGAAACTCTTTTGCTGTTGTCCCTATAAGGTTATGTTTGTGGTGAAGCATTTGCGAGACAAGTCGAGATTTTACTGGTACATGGTTGTGCGTCTAATGTCGGGCGTCGTTTTCCTGTTTCCAGCTTTCTTTGGCTCTAGCAGCTTCCCTGTGAATTTGGGGAGGCAATATTCCAGCAGATACAGTTTCTGGAACTGAATAGGTTTCAGGCACCCCGTCATCAGACGGCGGGTATCGTTGAGTGCAGTGACTTGGTGCGTGTGCCCTGAGTTTGTTAAGGGGCTACCTGCCGGTTTTGGGTAATTTTGTAACCATTTTATTCATTAACTATGGCACTTTTTGAGCTGAAATTTAAACTGAACCATCTACAGGATATGAGAAGTGATGTGGTTTTTCTAGAAATCGATTTTAATGAATAAAACCGAAGAAAAGGGACTCTAAAGTCACCCCTTTTTTTCCAGTTGTAACCATTTTACTCTTACATTTTTAATCGGAACGAAATGAAAATTTACTATATTGTTCACAATACAATTTAGAATGATGTGGTTTTTTTACTTTTTCGAAATTAAAAAAAAATCATCGAATTTTTCAAAGAAAACAGCTAAATTCTGACCGGAGCCTCGCGCTCTTTCTCATCGATTAGTATGGAGAGTGAGTGAGAGGAGAGTGGTCCACGGCTGATACGCCTTAACACTGGGCAGGTGTACCGTATTCTGCAGCGGAGTAGCTCAGAGACAAGGGCGTAGTGCATAGAACACGCATCTAACTACCAAACACTCTGTATATAGAATTTTGGTAGATTTAACTGAAATCTACTTAAACATCAATTTTTCTAGTAACTTCATAAGGAAACATTCACACGACTAGATATTTTTCACATAAATTGTTTTAAGCACAAGCCCAAAATGGAGCGACCTTTCAAAAAAAGTGTGAAAAAAGATCTAACATTCACGTTTATTGTCAGCATTCGCTACTTTAGTGCTCGCACGTAGGCTCTATAAAAGTCTAGACATCGCGCGAGGCTGTGAAGGTAATGTCAGACGATTTAGGTTTCTTGAAAGAATTGTCTCTCTTTGGAAACATTTATTTAGCTCACAAATCTCTTAAAGCGAACTAAATAAAAAATAACGAAAAAATATTGTGTACTACCTGCTTTTATTTCTTGGAAATCACTTTTTTTGTTTAGTCTGCGTACAGTCAACGAATTCATTTGGGCGAGGTCTTTTATTTGTAGTTTATTTAAGTCATCTGTAGTAACTGCGATGACCTTTTCATAATTAATTACAATAAAATGTTGAACTCGCATTGCTCGCTCTAATTTTATATACCACATTCCGACAAAACAATCTTATCACATTGCAGTAAAGTCACGAGCTCGCTTCGCTCGCTCCGATTTTAGATTTTATTGCGACATACAAACATCTGTTTTGCATGAAAGAGATAGAACACGATAAAAAACGTTTTTCATAAGCTTTTTTTTGCGATTGTAATTTCTTTTCGGCATTTTTTAATGCCTACTTTTGCAATTCGTTATTAAGATTATAAATTTGCAGACTCAGTCATCATCCCTATTGATAAGCCTTCTTCTAGCAACCCTAGGTAACCTCCACGTTTGCTGGCACTGGTCTGGAGAAATTAGCAGTGGTGCAAGGGCCAGTGGACGTAATGTGTGATTGTATTCCACAAAAATTTATTATAATCTAGAAATAGTAAGAGGATGAATGAGAGTAGACTCACTAGGGAAATTTATCGATTCACTGTGAGTGGAAAAAAGCCGTGGTGGTCCAGTGGCGAGTAACCTTGCCTGCCTTGCAGGAGGCGATGATTCGATCCCCGTCCAGGTCGACTCGTACCAATGAGTTTGTCGGAATTTATGTACGATTTGTTACACCACTGGCTTTTCGGTGAAGGAAAACATCGTGAGGAAACCTGCATGCTTCACTTTCGAGGCATGTATTGTACCCACTGTCCATTATAAGTGGTGAGTCGTGAGCATTATGCTGTATGCATGCATGCTTACTGTGAGTGGATTAGTCTTCTCTGAAAAGGACAAGTGCGTAGCACCCTCAACCGACGGAAATGCATGAAGATGAAAGTGAAGGAGGCGAGAGAAGTATGTCGGAATCGTAGTGTGTGGCGAGCCGTGATCTCTGTCTCCCCCTGTGGGATAGTGGCGTGAGTATACAAGGTCATTCTTAATATGCTGACACTTTTTTAGTTGTTGTTTTTTTTTATGTTGGTACTATAGAGAAAGTTGTTCAGTTTGATGGTCTGATCATCCCCTTAAAAAGTGTCAGCATATTAGGAAGGACTCAAGCACGTATCCAGGGGGGAGGGGGGGGGGGATAGGTGAGACTTATCCTCCCCCCCCCCCCCCCCCCTCGTAATCTGAAAATTTGTATAGAAAAGTGTTAAAAACGCTTTCTTTTTCATTGTTTTAGTAAATATGCCCCGAAACAAAAGTTTTTGTATATGTATTTGTATGTATGAATGTAGTTAGTATTCTAGACTATACAGAAAGTTAAATTAAAAGACAGTGTCCTAATGAGTACCTTAACCATTGATTAGGCTAATACTCGTATAATACGTTAAACTGCATAATAAGAAATCGATGGTCAATCAATTTTATCAATATGTCGGTTCACACGTACTTGACGCGTGACATTGCTATTGCATAAAGGCCAATAATAATACATACGTTTATTAAACACGTCATAGGTTCCTTAGATTTTCCGTCTGGTTCCTTCGCTTTGAATAAACCACCCCATTTTTGGGGAGTACCGTAACCAAAGTGTGAGAAGGGAACTATTCATAAGCCTTACGTTGTCCGTTCGTCCTAACTGTAAAGGGTTGTATCTTTTGAACCGTTATAGCTAGCGGGTTACAATTTTCACGGAATGTGTGTTTTTAATTAGTTAGGATTTGCTATTTTGCTAATAATTAAAAAAAAAGGAAAATGTTAAGGGTGACCAAAAATGTATAAAGACTAAAAAGCTAAGGGTGGTCCCCATAAAAGGAAGGTGTTTTTTCAAGGTATAGTTTTCGCTCTATCGTAGAAACGGCAATACTTACATACAAGCGTCAAACTTGGTGTGATTATAGAGCATACTCTAAAGTAAAAAAGAAAATGATAAAGACCGGCCAAGTGTGTGTCGGGCTTGCGCTAAGGATCCCGGAGATACATTTTTTTAGGTTTAATGCTACGAAACTGTCGGTCTGCCGGCAGCAATTTATGGTCAAAGTCAAAGTCAAAGTGTCTTTATTGCAAAACTATAGGTATGGGTTTGGTGTACTACTGTAATACTGTCAGTGGGTAATTAACGTGGGATAGAGCCGCTGTCATTTTGCAAACTGCACTCGTCCTATTTGAATTTTGCGTAACTATCATATTCAGAAGTACGACATAGTGCGTTCACACACGATGACGCATTGACGCAGCGGCAGACGTCAGTCCGTCATTTGTGAAGCAAGGAGTTGTATGAAACCGCACGTAGAAGCACACACGGTGACGCATTGACGCACCCGGTGTGACTTTTATCTTATTATTTTAAAGTGGAAGTCCTCGCCAGTCGTCGGTTGTAATAAATGTAGACAAGGGGAGTATGAAGAAAATAAATAAGTTTTCAAAGGTAACCCTTTTACCCTTTAATTATCATCGTTTATTATAAATTCCACTTCACTGGCCTCCCACTTTATAATAATCCTTGTCTCTAAACTAGGGATGCAAAGATTCAGCCATTGCGATTACGATATTAAAGGCTATTTATTTCGATAACCATTCGCATTACGATTATTAAAAATCCTTTTCCGGGTAGGCAGAAACTATGGATCTCCACTTTGGGCGGTTCTGACACACCTCTCTTGCTTCCTCCATGTCCATACATCTTGTCATACATTCCCGTCGATTTCGGCTACTTTTAACCAGTCATTTTATAATGAGTGTACCTGATCTGGTCTCTTCCTAGGTCTGCCTCTTCCAATGTTTGCTTACATACACGCCTTATGTATCTGTTTCGTAAGTCGACTTTCATAACAAAAAAGAGCTTAAATGGCACTATAATATCACCATTACAGAAGCGAGAAATTAGATTTTGTTTAAAGTAGTTTCTTGGCTCTAGAATCTAGTGTAGGTTTGTATAATAAATATTTATACCAACCTAAACATAAATATTTAAATTTTCGATTTAGTAATCGTATGATTCTTACTACGCTGCATTGCATCGTTATTAATCGTGATTATTACGATTACAGATGCGAAACTATGCACCGCTTCGTAATCGTAACGGTACGTCCCTAGTCTAAACTAATTAAACTTTAATAAAAGATGGCTATTAATTTACGTACGGTGGTTATGCAGTGGTCCGTTTGAAGAGGCGGCCAGCAGAACACTTGTCTTGTATTGCAACCATTTCTACGTAAGGGAGGACTGTATAGAGGTACAGTCAAAACCAAAACTCTTGTGGGGAATTGACACAGATGTCAACACCCACAGTTATATCAAAGAAGCAAACAGATGGCGATACCGTCGTCCTTGGAAATATGTTCTATGGATACAATGACAACGCTCACAACGTGAATAGGTAACTCGTAACCTACTACAAATAAGGTTCACAATTGAATGCAAGACCTAAATCGCGCATTTTTAACCTGTTTTGTCTCACATGTTTTTTTAATGATTTCTTAATTTTTTTTATTTTTTTTATTTCATCCCACTGCTGCGCAAAGGCCTCTCCTCTGCTCTTCCACTCGTTCCTGTTTTCGGTAACCCTGGCCATTAGTCGTACCTTTATTATTTTACTTTAAGTTATTTTTACTAGTTTTTTAAGTTACTTATACTATTATACAGGAACTGAGGTGGAAGGTTCCTCCATAGAAAAGGGAAGTACTTCTGCCAGGCTAGGTGTGATGCCTGGAGACCGGTCGTGGTCTTAACGATGTTTGTCGGAACCTTTTATAATATAACTAGCGACCCGCTCCGGCTTCGCACGGGTGCAATGTACATATAAACCTTCCTCTTGAATCACTCTATCTATTTAAAAAAACCGCATCAAAATCCGTTTCGTAGTTTCAAAGATTTAAGCATACAAAGGGACATAGGGACAGAGAAAGCGACTTTGTTTTATACTATGTAGTGATACTGAGTCTGTGCGATAATTCTCCTTGCACGATTTGTGTCTTGCCAGTGATTGTGAACCTTTTAGTGCAGCAGCTTACGGGTTTCCAAGTGTCATCGTCAATTGTCTTATATGTTGTATTTTTCTGACTGCCAGCGCCATCTGTTGGCTAGATTCTACACTTAATTTTTTTATTATGACGAATAAATACGAACTAATAAACCGCGCGACTGTACCCACGCCTACTGCCCGATGGGTGGCATCAGTTAGGTATCTATAATGACCCATTATTACTTTCCTTTGCTATTTTCTTTGGTTCTACCTTCTGGTTCCAGAGCGTGGGCAGGATAAGTAAGTCATTAACAATAACTTATTACATTAAAATACGCATCATATTGGATCCTTTTTGATAAACCCGATGATTATTTTACTCGTTACCGACTCACCAGGTTCTCGTCTCGTCTCTGCAGCCCCTCTAGCATGCCACCGCCGAGAAAACGACAAAAATCGAGTCGTGCCTCCATCTTTATTATTTTACGTACGCCAAAAAGAGCGCTCATGACGTTTTTCTCGTTTAAACGCTTTGTCGTGGGTGGCATGCTAGCCGTGCAGGTTCCCGGGCAGCGCTGTAGTGCGATTTTTGAACATCATACGAGCGATTCGGCAGTAGAAAGATGCGCAATCTCCATAGTAATTTTGACACTTTCTACTGCGGAGTCGCTCGTATGATGTTAAAAAATCGCACTTCTGGAACGGTCGTTGTGGCGATCCATGAGGCGAGGCCTATGTCCAGCTGTGGACAATCAGCTGAGATGATGATGATGATGATCAGCGTTCAAATAAAGATAAGAGGTGTTAACGATTATTTTATGAACTGCTGTTATATTAGAGATTGAATCTTTACAAATTTCTTGTCGAAACTGGAACATTCAGTTTTCATTAATTTTATAGCTGTAGTATTTTTTGATTCAACTCTTTTAAGAAGTTAATACTTAAATTCTTGTTAAAGCGCTGGAACATTAAAATTTTATTATTTGAATAGCCATATTTTTTGTTAATTCAACTATTTAAGAGTCTAGAAGTTAATAAAGTAGTTTATGATTAATTATTTATTTTATCTCCGGGCCTTCTGCACCTAAAGTAGATACTAAAAGACATTTCAAACAAGAAAAACGTAGTCTAATTAAGTACCTATTTTATACTTGTTTAATACATACACTAAGATTTTATAATACCTACTAAGTAATTATTTTATCACCGGCACCAGTTGAAAGAGGTTTTTAACAAGGGCAGACTTTGCCTTACTTTGGTGAACTTTCGTTATCAAATAAAAATGTTAACAGATTTTTAATAAGATTTATGTGGTCATTATTTAAACAAAAGCGGAAAATTGAGATTATTTTCAGCACAGACTAAAAAGAAGAACCAGACGTAATGCCATCTAATCATGAGTGAAGCACCCATTTCTTTTGTGTGCGTACTGTCACGTGGAACATAAGATGACGGGTTGTCGGACCTGCGCCTAGAGCTAATGCATCTGTTTGTGTGTGTGTGTAGGTCCCTTGTAGAACAAACGAGATTGTATTACCTTGCACGCTTCAAATCTTTTTAGTGCAATACTCGGTCCATATTTCTTTCAGGTCCGTGATTTTCAGCCCCGCGAACTTTGTGTTCGTAAGTACCTACTTATAATAACTGAATCGCGCTAACCATGTGTTAACCCATTTTATATGTTTAAGGGCCTGTTTCACTACTTCTGAATAAGTTCTTGATAGCTTATATTTTGACATAATTTCATACAAAATATGTCAAACTATCTGTCGGATAAGCTAACAAGAACTTAAACAGAAGTGGTGAACCAGGCCCTAATTCTAGTTTATTAGGCTGGCCACATACTCCGGAATCACGTAACGATTTTGTATGAATTTTATGCCTCCATCGAGGAGAAAAATAGTATACTAACCTCTGGCAGTAAATAAGAAAGTCTAAGAATTTGAGATCAGAGACCTTTCGCACTTTCCTGCCCTCGGTGTGTAATCTACTATAGGTATTACAATTTTAAAAGTGTGATACTTACTTAGTTTTGTGTACCTACTTCAAAATATCCTGCATACCCAATTGCATACCCGACTGATTTATGTAGATTTTTCTTTTAAAAGTCTATACTATGATTTTTGAATTAATAGGTTCCTGCTAGAATAATCCACAGAGTTGTCCAAGATTAATATTTATTGTTTGTAGTAAAGTTTTAGGAATACTCGTACCAATTTACCAACAATCATAAATTATGTATACCTAAGCATTTTTGTTTGTCATTGAAAAGAAAGTAGGGTAAAGGGGCGTGTAACTAACACCTTTAACACAAAATGTGTTATTAAGTCATATGATAGTTGATATTCAATGTGGTGTTCTGGCACGAAAATTAACTTAAGGGTAGGGTGAACTGTTCATCAATGAACCAGGTAAATTTAGGAGGGCTGTAACTTTTTACTTTTTCGTCCTTTGCGGTTAAGTATTTCATTAATAGTTAAGGAATTTATCTGGGTTTAAGCTTGCATTAACGTTTTTATAGATTTATTAATAGTTTGGTCTTAATTCATGTTTTAACAAAAAAACATATTTGGTTCAATGTGCATGCCTAGGGGTACTCATTGAACCAAGGTATTTTCCACAATGAACCACCCCCTGATATGTTCCTTTATTGTTCGATTTTACAGTGTTAGTGCATGATATTTAATAATTAAACAAATATTGTAATTTAAAGTTTTATTATTACGCTTACAAAAATAATAATAAATTATTAAAGCACAGTTTTACTCCTAAAAAAAGTAAAAAATTGTGAAACTAACTCAACATTAGATATATTCTTAATATTTACTGTTCTATTAATAATCACAGGACAGTATTAATTTCCTATAATAGGGTATCTCTTAAAAAAAAACAAAATTGTAAAACTATATCAACGTTTAGTGGTATTTCATCTCGAGCGTTTCCGTGCTTCAGAAGGCACGTTAAGCAGTTGGTCTCGGATAGTTCCGTCAGATGGCGTTGTAACTATTCGTTAAGCCAGGTCAGAGGCCTATTGAGGCGGCTTGAAAATTCTCTGACAGCAAGTTGACCACTACCTTGCCTCCACCAACACGCACTGGGCCCGCGTGGAGGAGTATGGCCCACTCCTTCTCACCCTAATTCGTGAGAGGAGGCCTTTGCCCTGTAGTGGGATTCTATAGGCTATATAGCTATCAACATAAGAGATATTTTTAATCACGACTCTTCTTTGAATAATCACACCACATTGTTAATCATAGTATCTCTCCAAAAATAAAAAAATAGTGAAATTAAATTGACATTAGATACATTCTTAATAATTACTCTTCTATTAATATTTTATATATTTTATTTGTATTAGTTATATAGATACTTGGGCATTATTTAAAAAAAAATTTTTTTTAATTACTTCCGTTTTCAGCTGGAAATTTGTTTTACTGAAGTCGCGCTAATGTACTATAATGGGATCCCCATAATATGATACGATAAAGGACATAGCGTTAAAGGTTGTTAGTTGTTACTCAATGGTACACAATGAACCAGGTTCAATGTGGACCACATCGAAGTGGTTCATTGAGAGACACCACGCGATTTTCAACGAAAATAAAAATTTTACGGTACTAAACACGACATTGTAAGGTCAAAGATGCCTAATTAGATAGTCAAATATATGCAGAATCCTATGAGATAAGTAAGGAAATATTATGAATAGCAAATAAATAATGAAAAATCCAAGAAATCTGCAGAAAATAATAACTTTTTTGATAGATTTTCACGTAAACCGTCATTACACAACAACCTGTCGCGCGATCGCCGCGCAAACTGGTGGGCGAGGGGCGAGTCCAAACGCGTGCCTTTCGGTAATATAAGCACGAAGCGGCATCAACGCATTTTGGAGAAATTTTGATGGTTCACTGTGTCTGCCTGGTTCAATGTACAACTACCGACCTATATTATTCGGAGCGCGCTCCATACAAACGTACTATGGTGATATTTTCAATACTAACCAATTAAAGTCAATGAAATTTTGCAGAAACAATCAAGAGACAAATTTCTATGCTTGTATGGAGTCAGATTTTCGTTAAAATGTATAGTTTTCAAGTTACAGTGCCTCAAAGATTTCCATACAAATCTTAAATTAATCCTAGCATTGAAACTGTATATTTGAACGAAAATCTGACTTTCTAGATTGTTTCTGCAAAATTTCATTGACTTTAATGGTTAGTATTGAAAATATCACCATAGTACGTTTGTATGCAGCGCGCATTTTCGCTCTCGGAATAAAATTATCTTAATATAAAGTCGTAGGACTCAAGAAAAACGTTAAATATATTAAATTATACACGTTATAGAGTATGCCCATGACTTCGTCTATTAAACACAAAAAGTTTCATCAAAATAGTTTCAGTAGGTTTTGCGTGATCATCGAACAAACAATCAGATGCACGGCAAATCATATCGCATAATTAGCCCAGTAAAATCAGATAAATCGGGAGAAATTATTCCTGGAGTCTTCTCTCCTTATCGAGTGGGCTGCAAGCCCTGGTGTCAGAGTTTATTCAAACCGCCTTACGGCCTCTGACGTGGTTTTTTTGAAACGACTACTACCACCCGAGATAGTAGCCGGGACCAACAGCTTAACGTGCCATCCGAAGCACGATCATCTTTCTTTTCAGACAATCAGGTGACTCAGCCTACAGTGTCCTAACCAACTGGGGAAAAACGCACAAAGTGACATTTCACTAGGTGCCCCCCGTGGGAATCGAACCCACGACCTCCGTGTTAAGAGCCCAATGCTCTTAACCATTAGACCACGGAGGCAGTAGAACATATTCCCGGAGTAGAACTTGGTTTAAACGTTTCTTTAGTACCTACTTACATAAACTTGAAGAAAAGTAGGGAGTCGCGTTGTGGATCTGCTAGTGGGTGGTCGCGTGTCGCGTGTCGCTCTTCGGTTGCCCCCTCCCAGCTCGACAGCGGGGCTCCAGTGGTGGCTCAAGATAGTGTTCTTTTGTAAGAACAACCCTTGAAGTCACCAAAATATCTTCATAACCGTACAACGTCAAGCACTTTTGCTACAAAAACTCGACATTGGCAAAATCATCACAAACCAAGATAGAATAGAATAGAAGAAAAGTAGAGCGGATAAAATGTCGTTGGTGAGTATAGCAAACCTTCTGTCGACCCCGAAGGGATCATGAAAATTAGAATAGTATCAAACTACTCTCAACTAAATAAATAAACCCTAGTTTTATCGAAGTAGTAATATTAAACAACTTCTGACTGACTTGGCCGCTTCATTTGACAGGTAGATAATAAAAGGGGCGAGCCATTGAATATTTCAATAGAAAACTTTTCAAAGGTACTCGTACAATCTACTATTGCCTTTATTTTTAGCCTTGGAGTGATTATAGCGACGAGTTCCTTTGAAGTTCACAAAATTGAATTTTTCATTCTATTCGTGCAAAAAATTTTACTGTTTAATTTTGCAAAATTCATTGAGCCTGCCCTGCAGTTTGATACGTCCAGGCTGACGCTTAAAATGCAGTACGACCTAAAAATGCATTAGAAATGAGATAGTTCTGGCAGCGGCACAGCTGCCAATCGCGATCCTCAAACAGAGACGTCTGCGGTGGCTAGGGCATGTGCATCGCATGGATCCAAGTCCTTCAAGTACCGCATGCAAAGATAAGTGTCGGGACACCACTGCTTCGCTTCAAAGACAGCGTAAAGCGAGACCACACACTCCTGAAGTATGATTTTTGAGAGTCAAATCAGCAGTAGAAAGATGCATGTCTCCTTAGCAATTTTGACATTTTCAACTGCTGAGTTCACCGAATGAGTTTCAAAAATCGCACTCCTGTCTGTGTTTTCGATCGGAGGATTTTGCTGAGAGCCGCGACTTGTGGAGGAAATATTTAGCTTCCCTCTGCTAAATAAGTGCCGCCTAGACGCTGCTTACATCGTCCTTTATAGATGGAAAGGCCAATGATGATGATGACGTAGTTTATTTTTATTTATTTATTATTTATTTTCTTTAGGATCGCCAACAAGGTGAATACAATATAATAACAATTACAAAGATTGACAAAAGGCGTGTGCCACCTAAATTAAAGGCAACCACGGCATGCAATAGGCATAAGCAGGTTTGAGTTTAGTTAGGTCATTTTGAGTTACAGTACCTATTACATTCTTTTTTATGGAGTTCCAACATGCAGGCTAACATGGACCTTCAATAAATTGACATCAAACAAAGTATTTATTTACATAGTTGTTCTTATGTAATGACGATAGATGGCGCTGTGAGCAGCATATTGCACATCGCGCTGTTAAGATTCGCCCTCGTTGAATGACCCTCTCCAAGCTACAGTTTTGAAGCATACTTACCTGGCACAGGGGACACCGTGATCAACAAGGCGGTTCCCCCAGAGCGAGGCCCATTCATTGCACTGCGTTTGGGTTGACCTCTGCGAATATCCCTAATGTGGATATCTCGGGTGCGTTATTTTTGGTAGTGGGGGACTGCGTACGCGCGGTCTCCCCCCGTCAATGAATGAACAATTAACTAGAGGAGATAGAGAACGGTCTGCATCTTCATTCATATCTCCACCCTATTTTGCATAAATTGCTTTTGCCCCCGACCTCGTCCACGGGGTGTCGAAGTTTTAAACCTAATAATCCTAAAGACGTTTAGAATAAAATGATACTTTTCCTTATACACCCTGTGTATAATCATTAATCTCACCAATTTTGACGATAGAACGAATTACCGTTTCTACGATAGAGCCAAAACAAAAAAAAACTAAATTGTTTATTATTTGTTAGCAAATTGTCCATAGTAACGCAAGTACTGTGATAATTTCAAAAGTCTAGCTACAGATAGATATAGACATGGACAGATGGTCGGACGTACGTGACTGCGCGTAGACTTATGACCAGGGTTCCGTTTGGGGACGAAACCAGACGAAACCCTAAAAATGGAAAACAAATACATTTTACTACTAGTGAAACGTGGATTTTCTGAGTTTCAGAATATCTCTGACTACCCTCTCGGGGAATATAGCATAAGCATATACTCACGACTATATTCTCCGGGGGGGTAGTCAGAGATATTCTGAAACCTCAGAACATCCACTTTTCGCCAGTAGTCTGTCCAGTGTGCCCCTTCACACTGGACAGACTACTGGCGAAAAGTGGATGTTCTGAGGTGAGCCGGTCGCCACTTATAATGGACAGTGGGTACAATTACATGCCTCGAAATTGAAGCATGCAGGTTTCGGTTTCGGTCTCGGGGAATATAGCCGTGAGCCTTAGAAAAAGTATATGTCTAGAATGAGCCTCACACTTGTTCCGTATAAAACAAAAGGGGCTAACTTTCTTAGGTTGGTGTGAGTGAGGCGCCATACAAAATATATATGTGTGCGTGTATATGTATAGGGTTTTGGAACCAGTACTGGTTCCTATTTTTTTCGACGCTTTCGTAGCTTTGACTGTCTATCTTGATAATCTAAGCCGTGAGCATATGCTTAAATGCTGAAATACATTTAAGTTGTAATTTTTTCATTCCACTTGATACCTGTGGCAGCTGTCAAAGTTAGTCTCTTTCGCTCGTAGAAAGAGAAGGCGCTAGAAGGAAGCACGTGTCTTGTCATATCACTCAGTAAGAGATGCACATAGCAAATTCGCTCTAGTTAAAAAAGGAGACCGCTACTTATTGCTGTCCTTAGCGACGTATCCACTTTTTTGTATTTCGGCCATCTGACTCCAAAATGTCACTTCATATAATTCGCTATCTCATACCCGGTTACACTGATATTCGGTCTACTAGCGTAAGCGAAAAAAAAATCGTCTATGCTTTCGCTCTTATTTCTTACAGCATCGCCCCGTCCTACCATCACAGGTAGGTGGTTGCAGAGTTGTCAAAAACTTTGTCGTAGAAAACTCGTAGACGGTACCTATTTATAAAAGTAATGTATAATATAATGTATATGTATATGGAAAAATAGCTTAGAAAATTTAAATTGCGCGTCTCAAATAACATTTACAATTTATAATAGGTATAATAACGAAGATATCGGCTTTGAAATTTTTTATTGATAATTTAATTAATTAATTTCTTCGTAATTATATTATAATTGTAAATACAATTTGATACGCGCAATTTATCTACATTTTCTAAGCCATTTTTCCATAAACATTACTTTTATCAATACCGTCTACGAGTGTTCTACGACAAAGTTTTGTATGAAATTGACAGCTCTCCAACAACCTTAAGCAAAATACGTACAATTATTCACGTACCGACGTTCAAACGCGCCCATTTCTAATACGACACAGTGCACTGCAATAATATTTGCTACTGCAAATTACTTCGTCTTTGAGGTATTCCCATATCGTCCTTAACAAGTCCTTTGAAAGGCGCTCAACATTGTTCATCTCACATAAGAAGACTCATAAAATAGTTCTAAAGACAATGGTGTTAGTTCGAAAATAGCTTGATTCAAGAGACTTCATTCTGGAAATGAACTGTAGTTCGTGTAAACCGATGTTCATTTCGTTCATTAAACGTAAACAAGTGCTAGTCGGACTCTCACACTGGGGGTTCCGTACTACCAAACAAATACAGGGTGTAAGGAAAATTAGCATTAGCCTTAAAACACATACTCTACCTGTCTAAGGCCGAATTCGACCAAACTAAGATTTATACAACGTGTTACAAAAATACAAATAAACCTTTAAGGGGGTGGTGTAGACCATCAAACTGAACAACTTTCACTATGGGACCAATATCGAAATCGCGAAAAAAAAAAAAATGTTCTATAGGTACTCTACAAATCGACTAGTATTATTTTAGTATATAAATTATTTTATTTTAGTTTATGTATTTATTTTAGTATATAAATTATTTTTTTCGCTTTTTTGATGTTGGTCCCATAATGAAAGTTGTTCAGTTTGACGGTCTAAACAACCCCCTTAAGAGTTTTAAAAATGTATTGTTACTTATGAAACACCATGTAGAAGAGTAACTACTATACAAGGAACAATTTTACTTTTGGTGTTTACACACCCTGTACCTACTAAAAGAACGAATGTATAATCCATCTAAAGAAAGAGGTCGTTGTATCCGTACTTATTGCAATGTATCTATACCTACAGTTTTAATTTGTTAGGTTTCTTTTTATTAAATTTTTTTTAGTTACGTGACATTCACATTTCCTTAGTCTCGGTATAAGTTTAACACCGTCAAAATTGGCCGTGTAAAATTTTTTCATAGATTAGGGTTGGTAAAACGCAAAATCAGTTTACTCTAGAGGTAACCGGCGACTTAATCTAAGAATAAAATTTACTCGCGTTTAGTCGAATCGGGCCTAAAAAGAATAAATTATACCTTTTTAATTTTTGTTATAAGGCGCTGATATATATTTTTTAAAGGTGATGGCTAGCTCCTTACGAATTCTTAATAAGTAGGTACTTACTATCTTTTTTTCACTTGTAATTTTTTTTTAGGTTTATCGTGTCGAACTTGTATAGGTTAGGTCAAGGTTTGTCATGCTAATTTACTATTTAGCGCCATCCTTTCTTTGAGCTTTTTCTGGGTACAGAAAAGGAAGAGGTAAAGAAAAAGGCTATTGAATACCTGGGTACCAACATTTATGTTCATTAAATTATACTTACATGTAAATATACTTAAGCCTACTTACATTAAAATACGAATAAACTACTGATTCAAAATAACTTTTCTCCTATTTCAGTTTGAAGTGCTCCAATTTATGTTCTACTGCCATGTAGATGTTCTCGACGGTGCAAGGATTTTCTGAAATTTAAAATGGTCAGTTTAAAAGAAGAACGTTCTAAAATACAACTGAAATCGCGCACAGCAGAGCAAGTTGTAGTAGGTAGGTACCTAAGTAGGTACCGATATTATACAGGGTCCTTCTAAATATGCTGACACTTTTTTATGGGGATGCTCAGACCGTCAAACTGGTCATAAACATCTGAATAGTTTAGGATAAAAGACCTTACTCCGTTGTTTTACATTTTAATTTTAAATAAGATTTTATAGAAATCATTGAAAATTAGCTGTTCAGATATTTATGACAAAATACATGTTTCGATATAATTGGCAACATTTACTGTAAATAATTTAATGAAAATTAGCACTGCTCTGTAATATTTGAACACCTTGTAAGCTATGATATATTTGATGGCGACTGTCCCATACATTTTGCTCGAGTAGTAGAGTAGAGTAGATTTACTGTTGGCTCCATAGTGAGAGTTGTCCAGTTTGATGGTCTAAACTCTAAACCAGCCCTTTGAATATTATATGGCTTTTTATAAGATGTCTTACTTATATCAACTCATTGGTCGGAATATCCGGTGTCCAACGAGATGGCAGCGCGCACCCCCTCCCTCAGGGCGTGGGTTATGACAACAGCAAGGTAGGGGTTGTTGTTACACTCTGTATAAGCTAGTTAAATAATAAGTCTCACTTATATCAACCCATTGGTCGGAATATCCGGCGTCCAACCTGGCAGCGCGCACCGCCTCCCTCAGGGCGTGGGTTATCACAACAGCAAGGCAGAAAGCCGGTTCACCGGTAGCTGAAAAGTAAATACTTTTGATTAATAAAATAAATTTTTACCCTTATTTTCTCACCATACAACATATCACACCCTCGACACTTCGCTTTAACTCCATACAAATGGGTTTGCACCAGAAGAATCTTATTCAGCTTTTTGTAGTGCCATAAAAGAGTTATAAAAGCTTTTTCACCTCACAAGCTCGGATAGATTCTGTTTATCATTAGAAATCTGCAAAAGTGCATTTTATCCGCTAGCGTGGAAAGAGTTTTTGAAATTCGAATCTGTCTATTCAATATTTTTCTATACACTGAAAATGCTCAGTACTATTTCATGTCACTGGCCAACAACGAAAAAAAACTTTTTAAAATGTTCTTTTTAGCAATTCACTTTTTTTCCTCGCTGTTGTGAGATGAAAAGTTGTGTGTTTCGCTCGGCTGCAAAGTTATTCGCTAAGCTCAGGTTTCAATACAAATCCTCGCGCCAAAAAGCAACTTTGCAGCCTAGCATAACAAATAACTATTGTGTCTTCTCTAAACTGTATACAGAATGTAACAAAACACTCTAGTATTACTGAACGTGTTCAGGCCATCAATCTGAACAACTTTCAATATGGAGCTAACATCGAAATCGCGAAAAAATAACAGCTGTTTCATACAAAACTGCAGTACCGACTGACTCTAATGTATGGGAAAGCTGATTTTTTTTTCGCGATTTCGAAGTTGGCTCCAAAGTGAAAGTTGTTTAGTTTGATGGTCTGAAGCACCACCTTAAGTATTACTAGGGTGTTTTGTTATACCCTGTATTAGAGAATTATGCAGCTGACAGAAAGGCTGGCTGGACAACAACCGTATATTGGTAACTTAAATCGCTTCTTCATATTATAACAAGCACTAAAAGGGCTTATATTTCCGCGTTTATACAACCTTAGAGAGAAAGTGCGAGTAAGAAAGGACAAAACCTTTGCCTTCTGTTGTCTAAGCTTCCACCTGTCCACGAACGTTAAGGTAAAAATTGGTGGCAGGGAGTGTCTATAGTGTATGTAGTACCATACTCTTTCCTACACTGTTATAGTCGGTGCAGTATAAAGGTGACCATATATGGCGAATATAAGTATCTTTAAGTTTAGGTTATACTATTCTAACGCACGCCAAATTACATAAGCACGTCTCGTTCCTGAGTAAGTGAGAGGAAGCCATTAGCAAATTGCGTGAAGAGTACAACCAGAGAATAGCCAAGGGATTTCAATATTTACCTTTGGACTGTAATACACCAAGTGGATTGTTTCCGTTCCTTCTGAAGTAGACCCTGAAGTCAGCTGGTATATCCTTGATACCAGGAGGCTTGTAGGTCCAGGTTCGGTCTGTGAGTAACCGCCCAGTGTTGGGGTCGTACATGGTCTTCTCTGATGTCCAGTATCCCATGCCCATCACGAAGGCGCCTTCTATCTGAAAGGCACATATACGGATTAGTTTTTTTTTCTTGTTCGTTTTTAACGCAGATGACCAAAGGCCAAGTGGCGAATTTTCAGGCTGTGAAAAATAAAACGTATAGCGCCTATAAGCTGACGGTTTTTTAAACTGATGATCAGAACATCAAACTGAATAACTTTTTCTATGGGACCAACATTGAAATCACAAAAAAAACAGTTGTCCCATACATTTGGCTCAAGTAGGTTTGCAGTTTTGACGGTCTGATCATCCCCTTAAAAAAGTGTCACCATATTAAGAAGGACTCTATACAGGGTGAAATTGATATCATTAGCATCCTTTTAAACTAAGAGTTTACCCATCAAACTGAACAACTTTTACTATGGGAGCAAACCGATCGGAGCAACAAAAAAATCTGCTGTTGCATACATTAAAGTCGAGCGGGCACTGCAGTTTAGTATGGGAACAGCCGATTTTTTTTTGCTCCGATCGGTTCGCTCCCATAGTAAAAGTTGTTCAGTTAGATGGGTAGACTCTTAGTTTAAAAGGATGCTAATGATATCAATTTCACCCTGTATAGTTGAGCTTAATTTACTTATTATTAGTTAGGTTAATTTTGTAATATTTTTGTGAGTGAAAGGCGAATGGCCACACTGCTAATACAAAAAAACCCTGGCCACCACCACCAGGCCACCCCTAGGCTAGGGTGTCAGCTATCACCACTGCAATATTCCTTATACCTAAAAAGGCTAGACTCTTGCTTTTAATCCCACCAAACTAATGATGTTTGGTAGTTGCAGCAAAGTTTCTATCTACCCCAAAAGAAAAGAATGACGTGAGAATGTAAATTAGCAAAGCGACACGAAGTTCATCTTGAATTCTGATATGATTTGAAGCCACCAACACACCTTGCCAGTAGGTAATAGGATTGTTTTCAATTTCTAAGAGTGGTGAACCTTGAGATGCACCTACCTAGGTACCTTAGATGAAAGCTAAGCCTAGTGCTAGTAGTGAAATCGAATAAGTTTTGAAAGCACATGAGATACTGTACAGACTGCAAGGTAATGAGTAAAACTTCTGTATGCTTCGCGTATTATTACTAAAGTTTAATCACGATATTATTAACGGTATACTGACTTTACATAGTCAGCATCAGAGAAATCTAGGGGGTTAGATTTCTTTGATGCTGACCGTACTATGTATTATAGTATGATGAATTGTAAAACTTTAGTAAGACCATAGACGTAGACTCTTTAGTACATTGATATCGTTGAGTAAGACAAACCTCTAATGAAAAGTTTGTTGAGACCTTGATTTATATTGCTAGCTTGCTAACTAAAAAGATCTGAGCTTAAATTCTTTAATGTTTAATAGGAACAAGTATGAGTATGATTGTAATCCAAGCGGACAAAATCGCGGACAAAAGCTAGTTAACATACATACATACAATGGGGCAGGTAGAGACAATGATCGCCACATGCTATGATTCTGACCCACATCTCTCTCGTCTTCAACGCGTCCTATTTGGTCAGCGTACGTGCGTCTAGGGCGACTCCTTTCAACCATTCACACATGCCTTACAAATTTTATACGTCAACCTACTTTTGACCATTCTTTAAACATGGCCAAAAAACCTTAAAATGCCTTTTCAATCCTTGTCTTCAATCTTCTTTCAGACCACATCTTTCTCTAATAATCACATTATTCCGTAACCGGTCATTCAAAGTTACACCACATTGTACTAGGCAGCGCAGGCATAACAACAGCATTTATAATAGATTAATGCTAGTTAAGATAAATGGCGTAATTACCTGTGCAACATCAATTTCAGGGTTCAAACTTCTCCCCGTGTCTTCTAGCAAATCCACTCTTCTGACGTCATGATTTCCCGTCAAAATATCCACTTCTACTTCCATCACAACCAACGCGTAAATATCGTATGGCTTCACATCGTCTAAAGGAGTAAAACTGTACGATGCCTGTAGATTTACTCCCGAGTCCCAAGCCTTTCTTAAAAGGTCTTTCCAAGTGGGTTTCTCCATCTTCTCCTTAATAGGTTCCAATCTCTTCATTAGTGTTTCACAGGCTTTCATACAAGCAAATGAGACGCTTTCACTACCAACGCTGCCACCGGTTGTCATTGAATTAGGCGAAGTGAAACTAGAACTTGGCTTGACGCTTACTTTCTCCAAAGGTATACCAAGAGAATGAGCACACACTTGCGCTACTTTGGTGTTGATACCTTGTCCCATTTCGATACACCCGTGGGTGATGACAACTGAACCATCTCCGTAGTATATCGATACTATGCAGTTGTAAGGGCCAAGGTAAGATATTTCGTAAGTCAGTGGAATCAGTTTTATAGCTCGTTTTCTCCATCTGTTATCCTCGTTGAACTTCTTAATTTCTTCTGAGCGTTTGTCATAGTTTGAATCTTTCTTTAATGTATCTATTAAATCTGGAATAGGATTGTCCCCTTTGGCTAAGTTCGTATATCTCACTTGTAAGGGATCTTTTCTAAGGTTATATGCGATTCTTTCCATGACATACTCTATCATAGCAACGCCTTCTGTTGATGCTATAAAAGAGGAAAATAATGATTTAAAGATAATTAAAGAGTATGTGATGGATGATAGAGAGACTTAACAATAACAACATGAGCGAAAAGAAAGGTGGATGAACTTTAAATATAACCTGGTGAACGGAATGCAATTGAAGGTGGTAGTGGTGATATTGACTGCTGTAGATGCCTGAAACCTGCTAATGTAGGCATAGCAGGTTCAGTCATTTTATATAAATGACCTTTTTGTGTATATTAAAAGTAATGTTACCCGCATTACATAATATAAATACAAGTACATTACCACTAGGTATTTTACAGATAAAAAGAAAATAAAGAGTGAACTGAAATATTTATAAGGGCGATGAAACGACGTTGGAAGGAACCGGTCCGCTAGACCGACGACCTGAGAGAGGTAATACCGATGAGTATTGTGGCAGGAAAGCTATAAGTTCAGCAGTGGATGAGGTTAGATTGATTATGTAGATTGGTGAGGATAATTTTGACTTACCAGGAGCTCTGCACCAAGTATTAGAAGGTGTGTCAGTAGAAACACTATTAGCTTCAATATACCAGCGGCTTGGGTCATAACAGTTGAGAAAATGCATTATGGTGAGGGGACTGACGGTTTCGTTTGAGGAACAACCGTTGTCTTGGTAGAATTTGTGCTTTAGGTACTGGATTTCACCTTCTCCGTTTACTCCTGCCTGGGGACAGTAGTACAATCTTAGTAGGTAAACTAATGAATCTCACAGGCCTATATTGACAGAATAAGTAATAGTATATACTCGTAGCTAAACCTAAGGCTTCAAAGCCATCAATTGATACGGTTCCTTACTAGAAGGGTGCCAGCGGTATCACTAAGACGAGGGCTGTATCATTTTCTAGGTTTTCATTGCTGTATCGTAAAAATGTACAAGCGTCAAACTTGGTGTGATTATAGAGCAGACTCTAAGCCTCTAAGGTAAACCAGCAAATTATAAAAAACCGGCTAAATGCGTGTCAGGCTCGTGCTAAGGATCCCGGAGAAAAAAATACTTC
Organism: Agonopterix heracliana; assembly: GCA_963693445.1. Taxonomy (NCBI): domain Eukaryota; kingdom Metazoa; phylum Arthropoda; class Insecta; order Lepidoptera; family Depressariidae; genus Agonopterix; species Agonopterix heracliana. The sequence continues at coordinate 4,036,117 of OY856324.1, read as the reverse complement.
ATTTAGTACATGCTGACACTTTTTTAAGGGGATGATCAGACCAAAAGCTGCTGTTCCATACATTTGGCTCGAGTAGGTTTGCAGTTTTGTATGGAAGAGTTGTTTTTTTTTTCGCGATTTCCATGTTGGTGCCATAGAGAAATTGTTCAGTTTGACGGTCTGATATTAGGAAGCACCCGATATTGTATCTTGGTACGGGGTGTACGATTTTTTATCGCGAGTTCGACTTGCACTTGCTTTTGTTATCCCGATAACAACGGTAATTACTGACAAAACGTAGACATATTACTAGACTTACTTCAAAACTGCAGTTAGTAGGCAATCGTTTCCCGACAGCTCTCATGTTAGTCTCCAGAGGTAAGACAAATCTGCAGGTTTGGCCTTGAAGGTGGGATACCAAAGCTGCCGCACAGGCGACCTGACTCGAACGGGTTATTTTACCGCCATATGCTCCTCCAACGCGACGCACAATTACGTTTACACTGAAATTGTATAAAATTTTATTAAAGACGGCGGGTGCGTTCACACACGATGACGCACTGACGTAGCGGCAGATGTCAGTCCATAGAACCACACCCGGTGCGTCAATGCGTCACCGTGTGTGCTTCTACGTGCGGTTTCATACAACTCCTTGCTTCACAAATGACGTACTGTCGTCTGCCGCTGCGTCAATCAAACTGAGCCCTATGCTTTTGTGAAAACCCCACCAAAATCGATTCAGTATTTTTTAAGTGATGCGTGCACCCAAGTCACCCAACATGCCTCAAAGCTGCAGTTTTCTTTGCGACCTTTTGCTCCACGAGTTCTACGTGGAATAGCCGTTGGTTAAAACAAAAATGTTCATAAAATCACGACTGCATTCCAGAATTCCGGGGTACTGGTGACAGGTTGTCTACAAAAACACAGCTAATAAAACCATATTGCATCGTCTCGCCGTCGCTTCTCCCCGTCGTCGCTCTACATACTCGTATATTCAGGTAAATATAATTTACATATAAGTTAAGAAATGGAGTGGTCAGCTTTACAGTTTTAAACCATACACAAAATAAATTATAATAAAGCTGAACTTGCTTACAGTATTTTATTTTTGCTTGCGAAGATAATTATATTTTTGAATTTATTATAAAATTATAGAATAATTTGTGTCTACACTTAACGCTGCATGGAAAAAGAGTAGGCATAGGTACTCCAAGTGATAATATTAATCAATTGAATCAGCAACCCTGCCTATTTAACATATTAGCCCTGTCATTTTACGGTTTGAGCCGGGACTAATTAAGAATTGATATTTTTTCGGTATATAATTTATGAGCCAAATTAACCAGTGTTCCGCATATTCGATACCTCGGTATTATAATCGATCAACACTTGAACTTTAACGTCCATATCGATGCACTAAAGACTAGAACCAGAAAACTTATGTACATTTTTAGATCCTTAAGACATATAGCGACCTTTAAAATAATTAAGCTGGTCTACCAAGCCCTCTGTCAATCCGTTCTCGTTTATTGCATTACCTCCTGGGGAGGTACTTCAAAAACGAACTTAAAGAAACTAGAAATCGCCCAGCGTGCCGTTTTAAAAGTAGCCACTTTTCGGCCTTTCTTATATCCTAGTACTCAACTATACCGTGATTGCAAACTTTTATCAGTTAGACAACTGTATATTTTATACACTCTGCTTAAAAAACACTCTCTCCTACATTTCAAGCCTATTTCATCTTCAAGGAGAAGACAAGATTTGGTCTGTGACCCACCTCTATTACGTACGGCATATAGTAGCCACTACTTTTGTTTTCAAGGATATTACCTCTATAATATCTGTAATAAAAAATTTAACATTTACCCCCTGCACACATGGCAATGTAAGAAACTTTTGACGGAATGGCTCTTAACCCTCTCTTACGATGAAACTGAAGATCTACTGATAGTCCCTGTTTAGCTCATAACACACACACACACTCACACACATACACACACGAACACACTCTTTACATATTTTAATTTTAATTTAAGTATAATGTGCTCTAGGCACTTAACCATATCTATTGTTTTTGCTTTTATTTTGTAAAGTAAGCACTATCCTTTTGTCTTACTATCATCTTTCGTTCACAATTAATGATAGTACACACGCTGTTACTCTGTCCTTGGGGTGGAGACCTGGTAACCTGAGGCACGAGAACCTTCATAGGTATCTTGAGTCAGGCACCAGTCTCCACAATACAAAACTGAATGCTCTAAATTTATTTAGCTCTAAGTAGTATTACTTGTATTTGTGGAGAACAAAATAAACAAATTTATTATTATTATTTATTAAATTGATCATAGAAATATAAAAAAAAAATCGCGTCAGCAACAAACCAAAATTTTAAAAATTGTATTTATCTCGTTCTAAAAAAAACTGACGGTAATTTTTTTTTTCACATTTTAAAAGCTTTAGCATTATACCTACACACTTTAAACACCGCGTAAATATTTTCGTCTAGGTACTTAGAAAGCTTTGAAAAATAAATTTGTATTTTCTAATGAATAACTATTTTTTTTTAAATTAAATGACTTTTTTATTGCTCAAAACTCATTTATATTGATAAGTCTAATTAAAATGAGTGCATAGGTATTAATATTATTAAATTAAGAGCCTTCTGGGTGGTACAATTTGGATTTCTATGTTGCATAGTGAATTTTTTTAAATAAGTTTTCAGATAGTCCATTCGTCACTAAATGGTACCGTTACAGATTACAAGTACCATTCTTAATTACTCCTTCTAAAAAAATTCCGTAAATTGACTGGGCTATAACATAAACATGCCTATTCGACATCTTCGAGTCCGAGCTTCCCCGAGTGACGAAACTAGTTCGTCTGGATTACCCTGGGCAGTCATACATAATCGATACTACTCGTACCATTGCTGACTGGCTAATCTGTCAGTGATTGTCATTGCTATATAACTCATGCTTACACGAGAGAAGATAAATCCTCAGTTCATTTGGTTCATAATCAATCAATCAAATCTAAACTGCTGGGGCATAATTACTTAAATTCTGGCATGTTATTCATAAATAGTTTTATTTTCATTAACTAAAATCTAAATTATGTTTGTACAATGAGAAATATTGTATTTCTTGTATTTCTCGTTAAACAATTGTTGTATCATTCACTTTATAAACATAATTAGGATTACTTAAACTAAAATTTTGTACGCTTAGCTATGTAACTAGTACTATGTTTACATTGCCTAGGGAAGAGCGGTACCTGCTGGCACAGGTGTTTTATAACATTTTTTCAGAAGATTCCAACCACAAGTCAAAATTAAAATTTTTAATTTTTTTAATTTTTTAATAATGGCTCCTTTTTATTGTACCATCCTGTGCTATTTTTTTTAAAAACACTTACCTATTAACAGGAACGTTTATACACTGCGCTATTGCTACATTAGTCAGATCCAGCCACTGTGTCGATGAGTACACCTCGATCCCATCCTCTGTAGGTTTCACAACGCAAGTTTGAACCTCCATAGTGTAATGATATTGAGTTTCCATCCCCAATTCTCCATGAACCACACATCTGACGTCACTACCAGTGTCCGTTGGCTGTACAGTTTTATTGTTAACCACTCTTTTATCTTTCTCAGGTGATTTCAGAACGTCATCAATGTTCAGGAGTGGCTTCTTTGTGTTTGTCGACGAATATTTTATTTTAACCAATCTAGCTGCTTTGTTTGCTGTTTTTTCTCTATCAGCAACGATAATGCCGGCTGGTTGTCCGTAGAATTTGACTTTAGATGAACATAATATTTCTTCGTTTTCTACTATCAGAGGTACGTTTACAGGAGTGAATGTATTATCACCGGGAATATCTTTGGCTGTGTAGAATGCTATCACACCAGGTATTTTCTGTGAATAGAAATAAAATATACTTTTAAAGGATGAACCTTTTTCCTTCACTCACTTCATTTTCTAAAGTGACAGTCATAATAACTTAAGGCGTGGTCAGAAACTTTGTTACAACAAACAATAAACTACAACAAACTACTAACAAGGTGGAAAGAGTCGGTTATCCTCTCGCATAGTAAACAGCAACACAAGTCTCGCGTAGTAACATACGAAACTTTATCTCTTAGTTGCCTCATACGGTAGGGGTAAAAATAGAAAGGGTATATTCAAAGATGGGACCCACAGATCACCACCAATAGATAGCGCATACGGGGCCGCCGACGCGCACCACACATCTATGATTTTGCACTGCTATAAGCAACGGGATAGAGCGAGATTGGAATAGTGTGACCTTGAAATGGCCAATCATGTTGCATTATTTCGTGCCCCGCTACCCGCACCTACCGCCAAAAATGGTGACTTTGGGCCTGTACGAAATTTTCATCATGCGGTATCTATTAGGGGTAATCTGTGATGGGACCAAAGTAAGTCTACTTTTTAAAAAAATTGATCCTTTTTTTTATACTTACATTACAAGGTGTTTTATAAATAAAAATAAATTTTTCAAACTCTTAAGGGGGTTGTTTAGACCGTCAAACTGAACAACTTTCTCTATGGGACCAAGATCGAAATCGCGAAAAAAATCTAGGTGCCATAGAGAAAGTTGTTCAGTTTGACGGTATGATCATACCCTTAAAAAAGTGTCAGCATATTAAGAAGGACCCTGTTTTCTGACGGTTTTTAAGGGGATGATCAGAGCATCAAACTGAACAACTTTCTCTATGGCACCAATATCGAAATCGTAAAAAAAATTGCTTTCCCATACATTGGGGTCGAGTCATGTTTTATCGCAATTTCGATGTTGGTCCCATAGAGAAAGTTGTTCAGTTTGATGGTCTGATTAATCCTATAAAAAACCGTCAGCAATGTCTCAGCATATAAAGAAGGACCCTGTATAACGATGATGCGGTGATTCAGATGGTTGCAAAACAAAATTACCATAATATCACGGCGTAAGCGAAAGAACTGGGAAAGACCTTTGATCTAGAATGGGATACTCAACACAAATAAAATGAAAACACTAATTAAGCTTATCTCTCTCACTCCGTATAACACCGTAATGTAATTACCGTATCTGGGACCGTAACTAATATAGTAGGTAATTCCGTGCGGTTGTGATAATGAGCGCTTTTATAATAATGGACGATAATGGTCTGTATGAATTTAAGGCTAGGTTATCCCAGTGCAAGCGTCTCTTTCTTGCAAGCATAAGTTTACAATTAGCCATCCCGCTCCAATTGAAAGCAGGATCCCAAAAAAACGTCTTTTTCGTCAATATCTATGCTCTTGGGAGTTTCTAAGCCAAACATTCTTCTGAGTTCACTAGAAATATATAATGTATTTAGTTAAGTACAAGAATAAAAAGTTAAATATCACCAGTTAAATCATAGTATTGAAAAAACATAACAAAAAGGGGTAACTTTGGGATTTTTTTCTATCTAGTAAACTTAATCTAATCGTGTAATTGAGAACAGTCGCCCATCCGCCCGATCCTTAAATAAGACATAATTTAATTTCAGACTTTAAAACACATGTAGTTGACTGTGTACCTACGTGTGCTTTAGGTGCTATAGGCGTACTGCTGGCTTTGTAAATGAAGCGAGATAACTACTTACAATAGTTTAATGCGAATTAGGCAAGATAGAAATACAATATGAATAAGCAAGCGAAATAGCCGAGGGCGGACACAGGTCTTGCGTCGTTTGCGTTTGGACGAGCTCTGCGGTGGTCGTCGCGAACTGGGAGCAGGGACTGTCGCCTCCTCGCCCCGCGCCGCACCGCGCCCCTCGTTCGCCTGGACCGGTCATCGAGAAGCGGTATCTATAGTGTGCGCTTGCGGCTGCAGGCGCCACACCACTCCCCTGGGAGATTCATAGTCCTGCCTGAAAATAATTAGGAAATTTAACTTGACGGCCCGATCGGGTACGTTTTGGTCCGTCATTCTGTATGCAACTAGGTGTCGCCTCCTGTATGTTTTCTGCCAAGGTGTAGGCTGGCTTAGCTCTGTCGATTGAAACAGTGACAGGTCCTCTGGGTTGGTTTATAGTTATTGTTTTATCTGTTCTTGATATAACTTTAAACGGGCCATTGTATGGTGGCTCTAATGCGCCGCGAAGGGCATCTTTGCGTAAAAATATGTGTGTAGCAGTCTTAAGATCGTCATGGACAAATATGGATTTGTTGCCATGTCTGGATACTGGTTCTGATTTTAATTTTGACATACGTTCTCTTAGCTGAGACACGAAATCGGCTGTACTGAGTGTGGTTTTAGATGCATTGAAAAACTCACCAGGAATCTTGAGTGTCTCACCATATACCATTTCTGCTGGTGAGCTTTTGATGTCCGGTTTATATACCGTCCTCAGGCCGAGAAGTACTACTGGTAGCACCTCCGTCCATCTGCAGTCCCCATGAGCCATGATTGCTGCCTTCAGAGACCGGTGTAGCCGCTCCACCATGCCGTTCGCTGCTGGATGGTAAGCGGTGGTGTGTCTTATCTGCGTACCACATAGATCTGTTAAAGATTTAAATAGGTGAGATGTGAATTGACGTCCCTGGTCCGTTGTGATCGTCTCAGGACATCCGAAGCGTGAGAACCATGTTTTGTACAGTGCTTTGGCTACTGTATCTGCAGTCATGTCTTTGAGCGGTTGAACTTCTGGCCAGCGCGTGAACCTGTCTATTATAGTGAGACAGTACCTGTACTCCTCTGATGGCGGAAGCGGGCCAATTAAGTCGATATGGATGTGGCTAAAGCGGGCACTTGGTGCTTTAAAGCTGGCAATCGGTGAAGACGTATGCCTTTGTACTTTACTTCTTTGACACGACTCACATTCCTGAACCCACCTGCGACAGTCTTTGCGTATGGAGGGCCAGACGAATCTGTCTGTTACCAGTTTTGTGGTTGCTCTGGCTCCTGGGTGGCTCAAGCTATGTACGGCGTTGAACATCTGCCGGCGCAGCTCCTTTGGGATGAAAGGACGAGGCTTCGGCAGCGTGACGTCGCAGTATAGTGATAAAATTGTACCTGGTACTGGAACCTTTTCTATCTTCAACGATGATGATCGTTCTTTGATGATCTGGTGAAGCTCTTCATCATTTTGTTGTGAAAGAGCGAGTGCGTCATGATTTGGTGGTGTTGATATGCCTTCGATGCGTGACAAGGTATCCGCTGCTACATTATCCTTTCCTGATATATGTCTTAGGTCTGTGGTGAACTGTGCGATAAAGTCTAGATGGTTAAACTGTCTTGGAGAGCACTGTCGGTCCTTCTGCTGATAGGCATATATCAGTGGTTTGTGATCAGTGAAGATAGTAAAGTGTCTACCTTCCACCATATACCTGAAGTGCTTTACACTCTCGTAAATCGCCAACAGCTCTCTGTCGTAAGTACTATATAATTGTTGGCATTTATTTAGTTTCTTTGAAAAGAAGGCAAGGGGTTGCCACTCACTATGTACCAACTGCTGTATGACTGCTCCCACGGCGGTGCTGGATGCGTCTGTCACGAGGGCAAGCGGAGCGTTCAGTACTGGATGCGCTAGTAACGTTGATTTTGCCATACTTGCCTTGCAGGTGTCAAACTTCTGTAGGAGTTCTGGTGTCCAGGTAAGTGGGTGTGTCCCTTTCATTTTTGGTCCCGATATCATGCCGTGTAATGGTGCCTGGTCTTCCGAAGCGTTAGGGATAAATTTTCTATAGAAATTCATCATCCCGAGAAACCGTCGTAGTCCACTTACAGTTTTAGGTGGTGGAAATTCTTGAATATCTTTGACTTTGCTGTCTAATGCTTGCGTACCTTTGATTGAGACGTTATAACCGAGGAATGTTACCTCGTTTTGACCGAAAGAGCATTTTGCTTCGTTCACGAGCAAGCCATACTTCTTCAGTCTCTCAAATACTTGTCGTAGATGTTCCAGGTGTTCTTCGTGACTCTTTGAGAATATTAATATGTCATCTATATATGAGTAGCAGAAGTCTAATCCACGAAGAACTTCGTCCACAAACCTTTGAAAAGTCTGTGCCGCGTTTCTAAGACCAAATGACATGAAGGGGAACTCGTACATACCAAATGGCGTGGTTATCGCCGTCTTCTGGATGTCGTCTGCAAATACTGGTATCTGGTTGTAAGCCTTGACTAAATCCAGCTTGCTAAAGACTTGCGCTCCTGCTAAGCGTTGAGAGAAGTCACCTATATGTCTGATAGGATACCTGTCTGGGATTGTGCGTGCGTTGAGCGCACGGTAGTCACCACATGGTCGCCATAGGTTACCGGATTTTGGTGCCAGGTGAAGCGCGGATGCCCATGGTGAGTCGGACGTGCGCGCTGTCCCATCTCGCAGCATGTCCTCGAACAGTTCTTTAGCTGACTTCAGTCTGTCCGGGGCGAGTCGCCGCGGTCTGCAATGTACAGGTGGCCCAGGTGAAGTACGAATGTAATGGACAGTGTTATGTTTTACTTCGCGAAATACCCCTGAAGGTTTTGTAATTTCAGGATACTGCAATAGAAGTTTATGGTACTCGGTGCTGCCAGTGACAACCTTGATGCTGACCTGCTGGCAGTTTGTGCGTGAACCAGCTGTAGATAAACTGGTAATACTGTCCATTAATTTTCCGTTCCTGCAATCCACTAGAAGACCGTAGTGTGCAATGAAATCTACTCCTATAATTGGTTTGTCCACCTCTGCTATTACAAAATTCCATAAAAAATCCCGGCGAAGTCCGAGGTCGAGATGCAGTGGCATGGTTCCGAAGGTACGTATTCTCGTTCCATTTGCAGCAGTCAGCGTGTATTTTGTAGGTTGACGGGGCTCACGGATGAATCCACGTGGTAGGACGCAGAGATCGGAACCGGTGTCGATCAAATATTGGACTTTGGACTTTCTATCGGTTACAAACAGGCGGCTGGAGTTATGACGGTGTGATGCCGCCCTTATCGACCGTCGTCCCCGTTTCCCTTCTTGTAGTTGCAGGGTGGGACGCATTTATTAGCTTTATCGGCAAAGTTATTATGGTACCAGCACATACCTGGATCCTGGCTATGGCCTCGGCCCTTACTCTTTGGCCTCGAATTGCTCCTACGACGTCGAAAGGGTGAGCGGCCACGTGGCTGATGGAAGGTTAGCTTCGAAATCTGCTGTGTGAGTTCAGTCTGGATACGAGCTGTAATCAATTCGTCCATGCGTTTTAATAAACCATCATAATTCGAGGTAGATGCAACCTGGTATGGCGGCGCGCTCGGTGTCACCTCACAAATTTTGTCGGCGAGGTCAGCGATCTGGTCTAGATTTGATGTAGTCTGTGAGAGTATAATTGCCTGCACGTGGTTCGGTAGCCTGCCCATCCACATGCTTTTCAGAAACTCGTCAGAAACTCCTCCCGCAGCCATATTTTTTAAATGACGAAGGAACTGCGAAGGTCGTCTGTCCCCCAACTCCTCGCGAGACAAAAGCTGACTTATCTGCTGCTCCCTGGATACCGATAAACGTTTGATGAGCTCGGATTTGAGTTTATCGTATTTATTTGTCTTTGGCGGGGACTGGATAACATCTTTAACTTCTTTGGCATACCTTTGATCCAACTGTGATAGGATGACGTGGAACTTGGTCGTGTCCTCCTTTATTCCGGACACGTGGAAATGTGATTCGGCTTGCGCGAACCACACTTCCGGATCCTCCGGCCAAAATGGCGGCAGTCGCACGGCCACGCGGTCGACGGAGCCTCCCGACGCGTCTTGGAATGCGGCGTCCTCGCCCGTTACCGTCTCACCTTCCGCTTGATCGTCGCTCGACATTTTCAGCTGGTTGCGATGTCGATGGTCACCACTGTAGTTGACTGTGTACCTACGTGTGCTTTAGGTGCTATAGGCGTACTGCTGGCTTTGTAAATGAAGCGAGATAACTACTTACAATAGTTTAATGCGAATTAGGCAAGATAGAAATACAATATGAATAAGCAAGCGAAATAGCCGAGGGCGGACACAGGTCTTGCGTCGTTTGCGTTTGGACGAGCTCTGCGGTGGTCGTCGCGAACTGGGAGCAGGGACTGTCGCCTCCTCGCCCCGCGCCGCACCGCGCCCCTCGTTCGCCTGGACCGGTCATCGAGAAGCGGTATCTATAGTGTGCGCTTGCGGCTGCAGGCGCCACACACAGTTTAAAACACTTTCGTTCGTGTTCAAAAAACGGCCTCGACGGGATAAGAGCGTCTTAATACACTAACGAAGCAGTACCGACACTAAAACCCACGCGTGAACGAGTTACCTAACTATTATTGTGTCATTTTACATTTTACCCAGGACTAAATAATATAAATTTTTTTCAGTATTTCTTTTGAAAACCAATTTTAACCTACAAAAAATATAACAAAATAATTTTCACTAATAATTAAAATAAAAACGTTTATTTCTATTCTATTCAAATTATGATAATTTGACTTGGACATAATATTAATGAATAAGCGATACGTATACAGGGTGAAATTTATATCATTAGCATCCTTTTAAACTAAGAGTCTACCCATCAAACTGAACAACTTTTACTATGGGAGCAAACCAATCGGAGCAACAAAAAAATCAGCAGTCCCATACTAAACTGCACCCGTCGCCGCTGCCTACACGACTCAAATGTATGGGACAATTGATAAATTTTTTCCTCCGATTGGTTTGCTCCCATAGTAAAAGTTGTTCAGTTTGATGGGTAGACTCTTAGTTTAAAAGGATGCTAATGATATCAATTTCACCCTGTATAAGATAGACAGCAAAAGAAGCGTCAGTAGAGTAGGCCAAGAACGTCGTGGCCCGTGAACTTTGAAAGAGTGGACAGGGATATGCAAAGCTGACTGCTAGTCTGCTAGCCTCCTGTAATGGACCCGACCACGGAGGAAACAAATCAGAGCCGTCGCAAGGCAATCCGGTATGTCACCATCATAATTAAGGTCATGACGTCACAGTAGGCGTGGCTTATGATGCTCAGTTCACAGCGGACTGCCATTCTTTTTGCTGAGAGGGGTTTTGTCAATAAAATACATTTAAAACGACAAAATGTGGTTTTAGGAGTGGAGCCCGTCTTGTCCCCAAAAAATATTGCTTTGCGACACCTCCGCTCCTTTCTTTCCTCCATGGACACGACGAAGAAGAATATGCTTACGAATGTGTATAATGTTAACCGCCTCCAAAATACTTACTAGAGCTTCAGAAGCATCAAAGTCACCGATCACACTTCCAGGGTTCACTTCTGCTAATACAAAAGCACCGAACACTTCATTAGTCTGGGTGGGCAGGTCATTCGCGAAGGTTGCTTCGCCACTGCACTGGACTAAAGCCTCCAGTTTGGGAACTGGCTGGTTTAGTGGCCATATACTTTTGTCTGTGTCAAACGTTTGCGTTCCTTGAGAAGTGTTTCGTTTGATGACGTTGCCGCCTGAACGGTATCGAGGGTTTATTTTGTCATCAGGGCATAAGTTTAGTATTGCCTGAAATATAAATATTAATTTGTTGAATAATTCGTCAAGACGAAATAATAGTCATTGCATACACAAATTATTAACCAGAATATGTATAAAATTAAATTGTGATAGGTAGCGAAATAGTTTTCTAAAAAACACATAGGTATTCTTTTGATCTAAAGTACAATTGCAATATTTTTATAATAAGAAATTCTGTGACAACTTATCAAGAAAATTGTGTACCTAAAGGCTAAAGTGAACATACAAGGTGGCTTTTATCTTTTACGAAACACACAACTAAGGGCCTGTTTCACCACTTAATATGAGCAAGTTCTTGTTAGCTGATCCGACAGATATTTTGACATATTTTCATACAAAATACGTCAAACTATCTGTCGGATAAGCTAACAAGGACTTACTCAGAAGTGGTGAAACAGGCCCTAAACTTTAATACCTTGTAATAAAGTGACAACGCCAACATTTTCCTATAAGCAACACACGGTTCTGGGGGCGCATCTTCTGGATTTATTTCCTCTGACAAACTTTTTAATGCCAGTTGCAGAGTTTCATCAACGTACGGGTCCTTTCCCACTAGCAAGGCTTCTGTTTTACTAGCATGTACGAATTTTGGTGAAATGCTGCCGAAGACAATTGTTGCTTTTTCGATCAAATTTGAGTTTTTCTTAAATTTGAACATGAAGCCTGCGTTGACGACGGCGTGAGCGTTTTGTGAACGAGGCATTATCTGGAACAATTCACTATGTTGTTCAATTCAAAATGTTTATGCTTGATGTAACTATGGATAATAAACACATGCACCTAACCGCCTCCTGGGGATAGTAGAAGTTTTAAAATCATAAAATAGAAAACAATTTGATAACATAGGTACATCGCAAATTCAGGATTCATTCAAATTCCCTTATGGGGAGATCAGAAAAGCTCTATATCGAATAACAATACCGTTAAGGTGGTTTCCGTCCATACAAAACGTTGTCGTATAACACTCGTAGACGGTGTAAGTAAAAGCACAGATTATATAATACTATACAGTACAGATGCCCAACGTCAAACAATGAAACGCGACTGCCGTAACGCGGGCAGTCTTCGGGCAAAGTAAATTGCTTGATTTTCCGAGGCTCATGAGATTTTTTTGTAGTCAGATCATGTACTTTTAGTAACAATTTACACGTTTACGTAAACATTAATTACAAATCGATACCATAACGCCATATATTGCAATTTTTAAACTAAAATTTAATTTGTATGGGATGGGACACCATGGTAAAAGTAATGTTTTATACATGGAAAAATAGCTTAGAAAATCTAGTTTGCGCATATCAAATAATATTTACAATTTATAATATTATTACGAAGATATCACGCTTTGAAATTATTCATACAAAATTTCAAACCTTCATCTTCGTAATTATATTACAAATTGTAAATATTATTTGATAGCAATATGCGCAAACTAGATTTTCTAAGCTATTTTTCCATGTATAAAACATTACTTTTATTAACACCGTCTACGAGTGTTATACGACAACGTTTTGTATGAAATTGACAGCTCTCCAACCACCTCAACAAACACTATTTGAAGAAAAAGAAAAATTTAGTTAGGGTGCATCGATTTTTGATGATAGTCAGAATTTTTTATATTCTACGTAAAGTGATGTTAGTTTATTTATTCCGAGAGCGCAAATGCGCGCTGCATCAAACGAAGTCTAAGTGAAACAATCTAAAAACGAATCTCTATTAATAATGAAGTCAGATTTTCGTTCAAATATACAGTTTTAATGTTAGAATTAATTTAAGATTTGTATGGAAATCTTTGAGGCACTGTAACTTTAAAACTATACATTTTAACGAAAATCTGACTTCATACAAACATAGAGACTAGTTTATAGATTCTTTCTGAAAAATTTCATTGACTTTAATTGGTCAGTATTGAAAATATAACCAGACTTCGTCTGTATGGAGCACGCTCTGAATTCTATCCCATTAATAGCTTTTCATAGACATTATATTGGTATTATTTTCTTGTGAAATTGCAAAGGATAGATAGCTCAGGTGATTAGTAAAGCTTACTCTGTCTACTCTCATTTCGTTAACTTACCTTATAAGTTTTGATAGAACAACAGTTAGATAGTGGGGGAATCATCACATTTAGAATTACTTTACGTTTCATATCCGTTTTCAGAAAATCTGTGAGTGTAATTGTTTTCTTTTCTTTAACACTTTCTGCTGAAATATGAGATACTTAATACATTAATTTACATTTTAGCATTAATACAATTATTAATAAAAACTTAACCCTACTAAAACTATGAACCATTAGCGACAATATAAAAGACAAGACAATATACAAAGTGTTAAAAACTGAACAAAACATGAAAAACCCACTTCATATCTCAACTAAGTTAAAATAGAAGGAAGCTTTTGCCATGTTCGGTTGTTTTTTGCTCGGTTAGTTTTTTTATGTTACATAAATTGCCTCGATTTCAGCATGAACTGGAAATCTCGAGCTCGCTTTGCTCGTCCTGGTTTTAGATTACATTGTAATGACCTCATCATATTGCAGTAAAATATCTAACTGGCTTCACTCGCTTCGGTTTTGTGATTAATTGTATTGCAGCAACAAGTCGTAGCATTTTCATAATCTCGAGCCCGCTTTTCTCGCTCCAGAATTGACCTCATCATATTCAGTCAGTGTGCTGAGAAATGTCGAGCTCATAACGCTCGCTTCAGGTTTCTATTTTAACTTTTACAAAAATCTAAAGAGTTATGAACACAGCCAAGATATACTTAGTCCGAAAAAATGTTTAAACTTTTCTTTTTGTAGGTATATCTATTTTAACCGAAACAACTCTGAAATAACTGATTCATAGTCCTGAGAATTTTCGAGCTCGCTTTCCTCGCACCCATCACAACAACGGATACACCACACTTAGGTACTAAATAAATAAGCACACTTTTAAATTTCGAGTTCACTTGGATCGCTCCAGGTCTTCACATAGTACCTACTATTACTGCCATGTAATGTACTTGATTTATTCCTGTACCTACTATTGAAATTGGAACCGTCAGGTTTTTAGTCATGTATATATTGTAGGGGTTTGCAGTTCCAAAAGATGATAATTATTGTTGATTTTGATACCTACAAGTGTTTTTTAATAATTGCGTTGATTTATCATCATAGAATGCAAAGTATTAACACAAATATTAAATATACCAATTATTGTTCTCAAAATTCGAAATATCCGGATTATCCGGATTGGTCCCAAATCCGTTTCCTAAAATCCGGATTTCAGAATCTGAACGGATTTGCAATCCCTATAGGGGAAAGGTGTACGAGATGATCCCTTGAGGTAAGATGATCCCTCTCAATTGCAGCGAAACTATAAACCCTATCTGGTTGTTTTGTTTGGTAAAACGTAGCCCCCGATACCCCCTCGTATCAGTGAATTCGTCATGGCGATGTGACAGACGAGTAAATTTTTATGGAAAAAAACATACATTTTGTGACTGATCTAAGGTAGGGTTGATTTTAAGCTTAGGTAACTTTTGATCTAGGCAGTCAATTACAAAGATTGTTGTGTAAGTGGCTTTATATAATGCCCCTATTTAGTATTTTGAATGATATGGCAACAACAGAAAGCATAAAAATTATGTTATCGAACAAAGACTAAAAAAGTTGAAGTTGGGGCAAGATGATCCTGTTCTCGGGTGTATGAGATTAAGTACGGTATTTTAGAAGATTATATAATCTTGCTGAAATTATACACTATACGATTGATTTTATTATAATAATGGTTATTATTACTTATTTTGTGAGTATTAAGAAGTCTGGCTCAGCTTGAGACTAGTTCTTTGAGATAACATTTAATTCCACGAAAACATATAATTTTCCTTAAAAAGGGGCATGATCATCTTGCCCATACCCTAGGGATCATCTTGGACACCGGGGTGTCCAAGATGATCCTTTCGTAGGGTTTTAGAAAAATTTAAATATAATAATGAAAGATCACTAAATTCAACATTTTGAGTATGACAACAGGTAGACAGATAAACTTGCTATCATTAATCGCTTAAACGTCAGAATTAAACCGAATATTTTTTAAACTACGAGCATTTTCCCTTAAGGGGATCATCTTGTACACCTTTCCCCTACCTAATGAACTGTTTGCATATTGTAGAACCAGCAGAATCTTTTATGTCACCTAAAAATTACTTTTGGTTTATGTCATGTACCTATTATTTAAGTCGTGTCAATTCATGTATCTGGTCAATAAATAAATACAATACAATACAATGTACGTAAGTAAACCGTTAATTTTTTGTAAAATTGTAAACAGTCATGTAAAGAATTCAAATGCCTATATTATATTTATTACTTTTAGCAGACGTATGCAGTGAGGTCAACGCCTCTCTACTCTGCACTATGTTATGAAATATATTTACAATTGATTTTCTAATAAACACCAGTGATTGTCCGAACATTATTGCGAATGGTTATTTTGAGTAGGTACCTCCGGCTTCTAACCTACACTCCCTACACGAACACTAGAAGTGGTGAACCCGACGTGATCTAAGGACCAATACTATACAATATATAGAAACACAGTGTTGAGGAGTGTGCAGTGTTTTTTTTTAACTTTTGTTATACCCCAAACCTAACCGGTGCTGGCGGTTCAGGAGTGTCTGGCGGAAATGACGGCGCAGGCGCAGGCGGATCGCTCAGCAGCCCTACTGCATAAGCTAGTGGCGAACTAGCGGTGATCACTGTGTCGTCTAAAATACCTGATTTTTGTACTGCGATGCCACGCGTTCACAACAGGCTCACATTCACTCATTTCGGATGAAACGTAGGTAATTTTGATAATTGCACTTACCGATTGTTAACATGGCCCCAACGGTTTCGAAAAGTAAAAATAGGTCAGACTGGAAATCGTTGTTAGCATATTTCAAGTACAAATTTCCACCAATAGTGCCGATCTGAAAGAATTGTAATGCTCAAAGTCGATTTCGACCGCTGAGTTAACGATCAAAATATTTAAAATGCACCAATCAAAGCAGTCTACATCAACTCACTACTGGAGTGCGATTTTTGAACATCATACGATCAACTCGGAAGTAGAAAATGTCAAAATTACTATGGCGATTATGCATCTTTCTACTGACGAGTTGATCATATTATGATGTTCATAAATCGCTCCAGAGCATAGGCCTCCTATGGCGTCATTCCTCAAGGTCCTGTGTTAAGCTTCGGTCACACAGAGGCGGTTCTGCGGGAATGCGGTCCGGGGGCGGACCTGCGGGAAGCTAATATCTCCGAAACCGCGCTTATTTCTCCGTGGCACATACAAGCTCGGACATGACCACCACACTACATGATACACTACAACACACACAAAAATCTTCGCGGGTTCGTAGATATTAGCTTCCCGCAGGTCCGCCCCAGGAACGCTTTCCCGCAGAACCGCCTCTTTGTGACCGAAGGTTTAATCTGGGGCCTTTGTCATAAGACATGACAATTGTAATTTACAATGACAATTCAGAGTACATCGCTGGTTTATGGCGTTAAACAAGATGTGTCCTAACATTCTTTGTAATATATTCTATTCTATTCTTAATTAATGGCGTTTCCTTGTTAGATTTCGCCAGTGTCAAGCGTTGAGGATATACTCATTAGATATTGTACGGTAATAGGATATGGCAATCTCGAAGCCCCGTTTTTAACAAAAACACACACTCGAAACCGCCATAAAACGGCGGAACCACGTGGCTGTCAAAATCGCAAGCCGACGACACGTCCACTTGTCACCCCCTCAGCCACGCGACCCCCCTTTGTAATATATCAAATTGTCATTGTAAATTACAATTGTCATGTTTATGAAATATGGCGCTAATCCATTTCTGAACCGGAACCCTCGCAATGTCGTCTGACCAACGTGTGGTGTTCTGCCTAGTAGCCTGATTAAAATATTGCATCGGGTTGGGTAAACACAGCTAACTAATTAAAATTAAAACTTACGTTTCTAACGGGAATGTGGGCAACCAAGTCCATGTGCTCATAAAACTGCTTCAAAAAAGTAAATTCGTCCCTCTCAGTGGACAGATTCAGAAAAAGTTCCATCATGTCGGTCAATGACATTCCTGCACCTAATATAAGGTTTACATCAATCGAATATCCCTTTAACTCCGAAACGTTAAATATGTCTATGACATTTTGTGGATATTCCGTAACGTGGTAGACGCCTGGAAAATAAAAATGAATATCTCTCAGAATAGCGGTACAAGGAAAACAAGAGCTAATTAACTCAACCTTCCTAACCATTCATTATTGTTTTACAAAAAAATGTGATATAGAATCATCGCGTAAAATCTATTATAAATAAGTACATATTATTATTATTATTATGATGCCAATCATTTTAATGAATGAGCTTATTTTCCTCTGGCCTAGGAACAATCGCAACCGGATCTATTCAGAAAGGACATAGGTGTAATTATTACTTACTGTAGTGCTATTAAAGAAAACCTTGTTACGTAGTATAAATAATTTCAGTAGAATGAGATGTCCTCTTTATAACAATATAAATTACTGGTTTCAAGCTAAAATCGGACAATTCACTTTGACATCAACATTTCGGCATTCAATATAGAGCCTAGTAATCAAACCAAAACGTATAAATTACCACTTGCCTTGTCCTGTGTTTCCAGCTATCAATTTATAGTCATTACCACGCCCCATCGCTTCGAACACATCTCCCAAACTGTATGGTTTAAACCACTTATGTGTCCCACAGTCTATGACTATCATTTTTGCATCATTTATTAGGGACCGCTCTTCGTTTTTTTCGTCACATTCTTCGCTAATTTTACCACATTTTTCAGTTTTGTGTCGGCATTTCTCTTGACATTTGACTCCGCATGGTTTTAAAATAGCTAAGTCTTCCAGATCTGTCAATTTAGTTATTAAACGTTGGTCGACGTCGGTGGCGAATGTCTTGAAAGCATCTGCGATGGGTCTGTAGCCAGTACATCGGCACATGTTGCCTGCAAATGAGTTTTCTACTTCTGTCATGGTTAGCTTTTTGTTCTTTGATTCATATAAGCTGAAATTAGAAAATAAATCAAACTTAATCAAATCACGCACACATCAAACTGCGCTATTCTTCACGGTCCTGTGCTTTTTTATGATTTGTTGTTGGGCTATTGCAAGCAAGGGTAGTTTTGCAACACTTAGACCATCGCTGGTCTTTTGTGTTCGCATCAAACTCCCATATTTTTACGCATACCTCCAATCTCGTGGTATTTTCTTTTCATTCTCGAGAATGCAGGTTTCCTCGCGATGTTTTCCTTCACCACCGAGCTAGTAAATTAAATATAATATATAACTGTAGGTACATAAATTCCGAAGAACATAGTGATACAGGCCAGTAATCGAACCGCCGCCTCATGATTGAGGCGCAAGCTCTCTTCCGTATGGGTTATCATCGCTCTTTTAGTTCTTGTCCTGTGCTAATCTGATCTGATACGAACCCGTCACCCCGACAATGTCATCAGACAAACGTGCTGGTGGTCTGCCTACTCTTGGCCACCATATTGATTCTATTTTGGTCAACTGGCCGCGTTCTCGTCTAGCCAAGTGTCTTGCCCATCCCCAATTCAACTTTGGGATAACCGTGTCCTCCAAATGATGCCAAATAAATTTTACATACCAAATTCTTCTTTTTGATAATAATTTCGATCAATTTTATGATTTTGTTTAAATTCTCAAACTTTGAAACGATTAAATATAATTTGCATAAGAAAAATTTTTTCTGAAAAAAATAACTACCTTTTTGCCAAGCAAAGTGTCATGTTGGATACGATCTTATGCTGACCGCAAAAACCCACAATATCTTAACTCACCTGTACATGTTCATGACCCATCCAGGAGTACAATATCCACACTGAGTGCCATTAAACTTGGCAAGTCTGCTCTGTATCTCATGGTAGCCATCTGTCCTGTTCCCGATGCCTTCCACTGTGGTCACCTCCCAACCGTGACAGGATAATACTGATACTAAGCACTGGAATAGAAGAACATGTTATTGCGTCACCATAAAGGTAAAAAAACCGGCCAAGTGCGTGTCGGGCCACGCGCAGTGTAAGGTTCCACAGTTGCCGTCACAATATGCGGACTTTGAATGTTTGGTAATATGAACATTATTAATGAAATGGAAATTTAACAAACGAAAAGCAACAATTGACTCTAACAACGAGTATTTTGCTAACGAATCCCTAAATCGGCCCGAAAATGTTTTTTCCACACCCGCAAAATTGTTGAACGATAGGTCGTTCCGTTCATAGGTTATATTATAGGACATTGGATAGGTCCAATCCACACCATGGGATAGACTAGACGAGAAGTTAGAGAGCTCCGCTTGTAAATGGTAATACGAATTAGAACGTGGCCTTCCTTAAATTGTTTTTATAAAAACGACTTAAAAAGTTGATGTTGTGTCCTCAACCTTTGAACTCTACCTAGTTCGCCTTTAGTTTATACATAAGTTTCCTTTATCCTACTTTTTTTACACATCATGATTAATGCACACAAGATTATATTATATATTTGCATTAAACATTGCCATTTGCATCTTAAATCTTAAGTAAGAACGGCAATCGATCAATCAATTATAATTTATTTTACACAAAAAAAGTATACAGAGAGAAAACAAACAGGAAATACAGATGGTACAAAAATATGCGGTCTTATCGCTAAAAATAGATTTCTTCCAGACAACATTAGGGTAGAGGAAATGAAGAAGATAGGCGGTGTAGATCCAATAACATTAATATAGAGAACGTATCGAAAATGAAAAGTAATGAAAACTAAATCTAAAAATTATTCGCGACTAGTTTGTCTATGTTGTCTTAATCAAAAATATATTCCACCTGTATGCCAACTTCCATCCAAACACACACAAACACCCAAACTAGCACATTTATAAAATTAGTAAGATAACCAGTTAGGTACTTTGCTCGGTATATCAAAAGCCCCGCCCCATCTAAAGACCTTGATGTGAACCACTGGAAAAAGAAAGATTGCTACATTACACTTGATTCGTTAAATTTTCGGAGAGGTCAGAAAGCTTTCTGTAACCATTGAGGTACTAGAGGCGACACCCAAACTGAATTTTTCGTAACACTAGTTTAGGCCAATTGGTACAACATAACTTAAGGGTATATTACCGTTGGCACGCTCCATACAAACGTAGTCTGGTGATATTTTCAATACTATCCAATTAAAGTCAATGATTTTTTTCAGAAACAATCTAGAAAATAATCTCTATGTTCGTATGAAGTCAGATTATCGTTAAAATATACAGTTTTAATGCTAGGATTAATTTAAGATTTGTATGAAAATCTTTCAGGCTCTGTAACTTTTAATTTACACTCTGTATATTCTCTGATTACGTTTTTATGCTGGCTTCGTCATAGGTGAAGGCCAATTCGTTTATTGCTTATTAGTTTTTTAAAACAACTTTGTGATTAAAAATTATTATTATCATGACTCGTCGGCTGCCTTGATGACAAAAAAATTGTTGCGTAATTCTAAAACTCATAAACTTTTAACAAGGTCATAATTATAATCTCGGAAAGTACAAACTTGGTTCGGAAAGAATAGCCAAGGCTACAGATTTTTACTCAGACATATGCCATGCTATCCCGAGAAATTAAACTAGTGTTTTCCCGCGACTTCGTCCGCACAAATTATATACCAGATTTTAAGTCAGATCATAAGCTATCAAACAAAAAAAGTTTCATCAAAATCGGTTCAGTAGTTTTTGCGTGATGCGCGAACAAACAAACAAACTAACAATTTTGTCAATAGATGGCGCTGCACGTCATTTAAATCGCGCTATCGAAAGTTATTTAAATTTATATGAAGTGTACCGCAACTTTTTTATTCCTCATGATTTTACGGTTTTATAATAGTTAAGACGTAATAGTAGGTGGAAATACCTCGGAGGCATCTTTTATTTTTCATTTTACGACTAGATTTATACCATTCACCGAACGAAACTAAAGTCATACCTCAGTATTTTTGGATATTTCATCTAGTGCAATCATCAACTGAATACACGATTGGAATTACTTCACTCGATAGAAAATCGTCACAAAGATGACTTAGTTTCATGCATTTTTAAACATTTTTCTCGGTTTAGAAGAACTTAAAATAGTTTCCGATTGTTGGTATTTATACTCACATATTCACCATTAGTTTAACTAGTGCAATCATAAATAAAATCTAGAAAAAGTACTTCGGTTAGTTGTTTTTAATCGAAAATACGGCTCACGCACACACTTTTCGGAGCGCTCGGAAATCGCGTTTCTCATAGAAAATATTCGTCAGGACCTATGGCCCCTTAAGATAGCGTGATAATAAACTCGCAATTAGAA
Organism: Agonopterix heracliana; assembly: GCA_963693445.1. Classification (NCBI taxonomy): domain Eukaryota; kingdom Metazoa; phylum Arthropoda; class Insecta; order Lepidoptera; family Depressariidae; genus Agonopterix; species Agonopterix heracliana. The sequence goes on along the minus strand of OY856324.1, from coordinate 4,014,230 downwards.
AGAGCTCGAAGGAGAATGTTGGCTTTGACAGCCGTTGTTCTATCCCGGCGCATACATGGTCAGGGGCGGCGCGGGCGGCATACGGGCGGCCCCGCAAGTGGGGGGGGTTTCATGATAAATTTAGTCGATTACACACTAAGGGCAGGAAAGTAAGAAAGGTCTCATATCTCTTGCAATGCATGTCAACAAACAATACATGTGATCTGAGGACGGTGGAGAGCGGCAACATTGACGCTTTCCGTTCGGAGGGGAGAAAAGGAATTTTTCGACTGAGGTTGTGTCGAAGCAGATTTGAGGAAGCAACTGCAGAGTGGTGTAATAGCCCTATATTAAGGCATATAAAATGTACTTAATAGTATTGTATTTGTTTTAACTTACCGAATTAACAGCAAATGTCTTGACTTCGTTAGTCGGTGGTAGGGACGCTTTGACGGCGACCACGCAGGCGCCGCAGCCTCCTTCGTGGCACATCGCCTTCGTGCCACGCAGGTCTGCCACATTCCTGATGTACTCGTTCAGGGTCACGTCCGGGCCGAACTTGCCGTCCACTGTGGAAGCAAAACAAATTTAATCACGTGTTTTGTATTTCTTATTGAAATAAACCACCACAAACTTAGTCGACTTCACATGCGCATTGGAATTTCTTCTTCAGTGGCACAGACTTAAAACAAGAACCATCTCGTCTAATCATGAGTGAAGCACCAATTTCTTTTGTGTGCGTGCTGTCACGCGGTACATAATGGTGACGGGTTGTAGCACCTGCGCCTAGAGCTAGTGCATCTGTGTGAGTGTAGGTCCCTTGTAGAACAAACGAGATTGCATTACCTTGCATGCTTCACATCTTTTTAGTGCAATATTCGGTCCGTATTTCTTTCAAGTCCGTGTTCAGTGGATCCTCACGATGTTTCGGTGTCAGTCGGTATTACGTACATAAGTTAGGAAAACTCGTGGCATTGACGTGGCATATCGTCTGTGCATATTCGAACCTAGACCTCAAGATAACGGACTTCACAAACGCATCAGAATGCGTTTTTCATCGTACGTGACGTACTTGTTTTGAGAAATTTCGATAAAGTTTACCTCTTTGATAGATGACTTACCATCAAATTGTTTTCCATTAATTTTGAAGCTGATCTTTGACATCTTTCTTTCATTGATCTTGCTGAAAATAAAACGTGAAGATTAACACCTTCGTGCAACGCATAGCAACTAATTATTCCATAGTAAAGGTAAAGGTCTCTACTACATTAATTGGCATGCCAGATTAAATCTAGTTGGGTTGTTTCTACATTGTAACCTTCATTCATGTTAACACGTAGGCTGAAGACTTGTTACTTTTAATATAGGTCTTTGCTTGTTACTTTAGAGGACAAGAAACATTTCTAGGGGCGATACAGACTGCACAGGATCGCAGTCCAACTTTACTGTTACTACTGTTGTTACCTCAATCTTGTATTCTCAATCGACAGTTCTCATCGCATCACGGGCTTCAGGGACAGATCAACCTACCCATAGTTGAACCACATGAGTTAGGGAAGGAATATTTTAATCAATGTGTTGAACTCTATGTTTATGGACATAAGTTCCAACTATGGGTAGATGGATCTGTCGCCGTGCGTACGTACACACGGCGACAGGTCAGGTTACCCTGTTTGGACTTTGAACTATTAGAAGTTGAACGCTGCGAATCGTGCGAGAGGGTGCGGTATGTTGTTGTTGTTTCGTCTTACGGCACGCTGCGCCCGCGCCGGCCGCCGCGTCTACGCAGCCTGCCGCACTATTTTGTATTTGTACATAGTGTAGTTATGCGTAACATGATGTGTCGCCGTGTGTACCACCGAAAGATGAATAATCGAACACCTGTAGGTCGAGAACGAATACGGTTGGCAAATCTGAATACAAACTGCCATAAATATAACCTTTTCAAACTCGAGGCTAAAGCAATGGGCTGAAGCTTCTATTATCCATAAACGATGTAATCTATGCATTCAACGACACCATTCATTATGAGCTTACTAATGACCTGTTTGGTAACGTACTATTCACAAAGAAAAATGTTAAATAATTGAATTTATCGCACAATGGCAATCATATTTTGAAGACCTTGTATTTTGTCATTTTGACGGTAACTATTATAGTTGCTGTGATGGCGTAAATAATTATCTTAACAATACAGGGTGACTGATTGGATGATGGTCTTAAATGGCCTGTATAGCGCAGCGTCATGACGTGGTTTATCATTTATAAACGTATTATGTTTGAAGGTTGTAGGTATAGGAAACATTTGATCGACGCTAATATACTACTGAGTCATATACTAGATGACCAAAATAATGAGAACTGAATCCTAATTTGACCTCTGTCAAAAGGAAAAAAAGGGAAAAGGCAATTTTATTAACATTTCATTTTAAAACATGCATTTTTGCTTTTTCCTATTAAAATGATAAATATACTTTCAACATTGTTATACCTATGTAAGTTAAGAACTTTGTTTGAATAGCATTATTTGGTCTAACATTGGTATCGATTCGGTATTGCCACGACTTAACTTAGGTAACTAAATTTATTCCTGTCATTTTCTAACATTCGACTAAGAAAAGAGACAGAAAACCAAGAACTGGCTTTAGTCCTGTCAAAGTGACGCTACACGCCCAAAATAAGATGGCATCATAATGCACGCCATCTTATTTAAGTCGTTTTTGGGCGTGTAGCGTCACTTTGACAGCACTAAAGTCAGTTGTTGGTTTTCTGTCTCTTTTCTTAGTCGAATGTTAGAAAATGACAGGAATAAATTTAGTTAAGTTAAGTCGTGGCAATACCGAATCGATACCATTGCTTTGTCTTATGTTATTTTATAGTTAATGTTGTGTTTGCTTATAAATGATGTATTCATCTTCTTTAAAACCAGTGTGTGTTTAAAAATATGTATAATTGTGAATGTATCGTTAGCAAATCTTTAAATAAATAAATAAATTAGCATTTCGATAAAAAATTCATTCGCCATTATTCTTTCTCATTTGTGCTATTGCTTTGCTTTATAAAAGTTTTACATTATTATAATGAGTTATATTAAATGTTTTTGCACTATCTTGTGAATTCTTGTCATGTTTTTTTTATAAATACAAATACAATACAAATACAACACTCAATTAATAAAATCTATAAATATTTGAATTGTCAATGTTGCTAGTTAGTTTACAAAACCTAGCGACTTCTCACTGTATTGTTTTGGTTTTGAAATTGCACTGAAGATGACGAGGTGTCTGTTCACGTAAATGAATTTCAAGCGTTCTTGGGCTCTTAAGCTCACTCTTAAAATTATTCTGTAATTGCGTCTTTATTAATACGGGCTTTAGACACAGTATGAGAAAGAATATCTATCTTTGTCATTATGCTCAACCGGTCATCCTGTATAATGGTCAATGCGATTTTGACCGTGAAGTATATAAGTAGTACCTACTTTGGTAGAGCCATCATTATAGAGAATAATTAAGTTATTATATGACTATACCATTTACTTAAAGCGTGAATGATGTCGGCAATTTCGAAGCTAATGATTGCTTGTGTGTTATGTCGTTCCAAAGCTTGGGTGAGCAAGTAATTAGAATCATCATCATCATTTCAATCTTCCTGTATGATGAGTCCCTCCCTATATAGTGCAGGTAAAGTAAACTCTAAATAATGTCTCTTTGGAGGCAAAATTTGTACATCAATGAAACTTTGTTTTTTAACTTTATCTAGGCACTATAGAAATGCGGATCTTCCGAGTCCACCCAAAATTTACTAATTTAATATAGGTACTTTGGGGTATGGGTAGGGGGAATTTTGGAAAATTAAACATTTTACAAACTAGGCGAGTAAGGTATCATTTTCTGTGTAATTTACATACATACATACATAAGCTCACGCCATTGTCCCATGAGGGTAGGCAGAGACCACGGACCACGCTACGACTCTGACACACCTCTTTAGCCTCATTCACATTCATACATCTCTTCATGCACTTGTTTCCTTCGATTGAGGGTTCTACGCACTTGTCCTTTTCGGAAAAGATCATTGATTTGATCATGGTATGTTTTCCTCGGACGGCCTCTCCCAACACTTCCGCTCACCTTTGCTTGATAAATTTCATTCGTTAGTCTTCTTTTATTCATTCTCTCTACGTGACCGAACCATCTAAGCATACCCCTTTCAATCCTTGTTACTATATCATCCTTCAACTTACACCAATCCCTTATCCTTATCACACAGTTCTTGATTCGATCAACCAAAGTAATACCACACATACTTCGTAAGGAGCGCATTTCAACTGCATTCACTCGACTTTCATTCCTTTTATTCCATACCCAACATTCACTCCCATACATCAGGGTAATTTTTCGTGCTGAATCGAATGAGACCATCCCTATGCTCATAGGACCTTGTTCCATTTACATTTTATAAGAGTGACAACCACATACTGTGACGAAAAGGAGTTGCGGCCCCGGCCATAGAAAAAATGCCAACGGTTGTATAGGTACAGCTGTATATTATTTTATAATGTAGGTAATATTACATTTATCATGTATGGACCCTTAAATAATTTTTATGATGCATATTTTGGTAAAAAAACACATTAAAATATCTGAATTGTGGAAACACCGGTCACCGGTAATCATAGATAAGCTACTATTATACAGGAATAGATAAGCCACTCTTGTTTCGAATTTAACAAGACTAAATTTTTACGACAGCCCCTACTCAGAAGATGGCGTTTTACTCTGTACTTTTTGAGCGCTCGCTAGATGGCGTGATACTTAATTCAAAGCTACTATACTACTGTATTTATTAAAATAATTTGCTTTTTTCAAAGGGAGCATGAAAATAAATCTATTAAGTACTGTAGTTAACTAAAATAAAACGATATCATTCTTTGCAAAGCATATCAAAATATTTTAGTGTTACATAAATAGATTTATTTCAACAATTTCTTTGAAAAAAACAATACAATTGCAGACGAAAAAGTAATTGTACAACAAACAAATTTTTGAAATAAGTAGTATATTTTATTAACATATTAATGGATTCATTAAATAAAATACCTACCTACTTTATCTATAGTATCTGTAGTTATTATTATTACATATACGTTGTCTGCGTAGCATCTAACACTTCTTATATGAACTAAGTACTACAAATTATTGTTTAAAATATGTTTATAAAGGTATAATTGTACCTACCTGTTATATCAGTTACAGTCATGTTAAGTATATTTAATAAAAATTACTACTTAGGTACCTTTGGTAAGTATGGTATTATATACGTTATAGTATTACTTATGGTATTACCTACACATGACAAAATGGACACTCAATTTTATCAAAAGCTTAAATAAGAAATAAATTGCCAGAAAATATTAAAAAAAGTAAACATACACAATTTCAAGAAATAGCTACATGATTTTTTGAAAGACGTTGATTGAGTACATTGGCATATATATGGGGTGGGAGGCTGTGCACATCCCAGAATTGTCTGGTGCCCACAGGATGTTGGGTTACCAACATAAAATTCTAGGGTAAGCACTACTTACAAAACATTAATGAACTATATTCCCCGAGGAGGTAGTCAGAGATATTCTGAAACCTCAGAACATCCCCGTTTCACCAAAACTCTGTCTAGGGTGACGGGGAGTGGGGCCACGTGAGGCCATGATTTTTATAGTAAAATAAATATAACTAAGTTTACCCGCGACTTCGTCCGCACTAATTACGTACCTTCCAGGTTTTAAGACGACCCGGTTGGTGTAATGGTTACCACGCCGGACTGCCAAACCAGGGTCCTGGGTTCGAATCCCGGTTCGGTCATGGATGTTATATGTTCGTGCCGTTGTTGTATGGTTTCCATAATAAAAGCCTTTAGTGCTAGTTTGGGATCATTACAATGTATGTGCCTGTGAACGTTATTTATTTATTTATTTATTTATATTTATTTATTTATTAAGTCAAATCATATAAGATATCAAACATAAAAAGTCTCATCAAAATCAGTTCAGTAATTCTTGCGTGATGGTCGAACAAACAAACAAATAAACACACGAAAATTCTAAAAAGGTGGAGTTAGAGTCAGGGACACTTAAAAATCATATCATAATCTTTTTCCTATAAATATCTTCAATGTACAGACATATTATATATGTTACAGTTTTATAATAGTTTAGATATTAGATACTTATAGCATTAGCACTTAGATGCCTAAGGTAACTACCAGATAAGCTAGTTGTTTACAATTATTACTAAAAAGATACCTAACATATTTTACACCTGAACGATTTTATTAGTACTACTATAGTAATCCTAAGGCTTACTTGGGATCATTACAATGTATTTTGTGCTCGTTTGTGAGCGTTATTTATTTATTTATTATTTATTCAACCAGTTTTAAACCAAGGATAATTTACAGAATTTACAGAAGCCGTGGTGGTCCAGTGGCAAGTTGGCGTGAGACCTTGCCTGCCGTGCAGGAGGCGATGGTTCGATCACCGTCCAGGCCGACTCGTACCAATGAGTTTTTCGGAATTTATGTACCTACTATTTATAACACCATTGGCTTTTCGGTGAAGGAAAAAATCGTGAGGAAACCTGCATGCTTCAATTTCGAGGCATGTATTGTACCCACTGCACTGTCCATTATAAGTGGCGACGGGCTCACCCCCCGACCCACTGGGCAGAGTTTCGGTACTACTGGTGAAACGTGGATGTTCTAAGGTTTCAGAATATCTCTGACTACCACCTCGGGGAATATAGTCGTGAGCATATGTTATGCTATGAATGCTATGCTATGATAATTTACATACGATGCACTCCATCCAGTCCCTTTTTAACCCCCGACGCAAAAAGAGGGGTGTTATAAGTTTGACGCCTATGTCGGTCTGTCTGTTTGTCTGTCTGTCTGTCTGTCTGTCTGTCTGTCGGTCTGTCTGTCTGTGGCATCGTAGCTCCCAAACGGGTGGACCGATTTCGATGCGGTTTTTTCAAGTAGAAAGCTAATTTTTGCGAGAGTGTTCTTAGCTTTGTTTCATGAAAATCGGTTCAGCAGTTTTGAAGTAACTTTCAAAATTGCGACAAAAGAAAAGAGGGGTGTTAAAAGTTTCTGTCTGTCTGTGGCATCGTAGCTCCCAAACGGGTGGACCGATTTCGATGCGTTTTTTTTTAATAGAAAGCTTATTTATGCAAGAGTGTTCTTAGCTTTGTTTCATGAAAATCGGTTAAGCAGTTTTGAAGTAACTTTAAAAATTGCGACAAAATAAGACGGGTATTATAAGTTTCTGTCCGTTCGTGGTTTCGTAGCTCCCAAACGGGTGGACCGATTTCGATGCGGTTTTTTAAATAGAAAGCTAATTTATGCGAGAGTGTTCTTAGCTTTGTTTTATGAAAATCGGTTCAGTAGTTTTCATGTAACTTTAAAAATTATGAAATAACATAAAATTACAAATTTAAAAAACCCCCAACGCCAAAAACGAACATGTAAAAAGTAAAAAATAATGCGGTCACCTATTATTTTTGATGTAAGCAAATGTATGTTTTACTTCTTTACTCTCTTTCGTTTTTGGCGTTGGGGTTTTTTTTTTAATGGATATTAAACTACAGTTTTAATCAGATTTGTTAGATCCGGTTTTTTTGTGGCACTCTTGCAGAAAGTAAAGCACACAGGTTGCTTGAATTTGCCTTTTAGGCCCTTAACCATAAAAACCAGTGCATGGTCAGCAACATTTTTGGTTTTTCTAGAGTTTCTAGTCCCGTAATCTTCATAGTCATCACCCCGTGCTTGCGTATATAAATTGAATCTTCCCATGCGAGGCCATTGCGGCTTAGGAAAATGATGTAGAGGACCTGAAAATGGCATTTAATGTAAATTTGATAAAACCTTGCTCGGTAGGTAGGTCGGTAGGTACCTGAAATATTCATCTCTTATCTCTATCTTCTTCTCTATCACTATTTCTTATATGTACCTAGTGTAAAACAAAGTAGCTATCCGCGTCTGTCTGTCTGTTTCTCCGCTTACTTGTTCTTAACCACGCAACGGATTTCTTTTTTCATACCTAGTTCTTTAAGTAGGTAGGACTTAAGTATAAATTAACTATGAAAAGAAACAACAAAATTCTTACCATCAATAACACATCCAAGTAGCATTTTAAGTATTATATGTTGGGCATCTTCGAAAGGAAACAAACCAAACCGTTTTTTTGCAAAATACCTATAATTAAATTCATATTGCTTTTGCTTTCATGTAAAGTACTTATTAAAGGTCTTATAATATGATTAGGTACGTGTTCATGAGCCCTATTGATTAGGGCATTGCAAATTAAAGACATGCAAGATAATTAACAATAATTTTAACAATGAACATTAAAGAAATAGGTAGTAAAAACATTGAAATCATAAAATTTATAAGTTAGTCCGAGCGATTTGAAAAATAATTTGGTGTGCGTCAGGATGTCTGGACCACACCGGTAATCAGATTTTAAAGCTATGCACGGTTTCGTATCTACCTATTTATTAAAATAATTTTTTGTTAAATTTTTAATATTTTAACAAAGGCAATGGGTAATTTTTGTATGGCGGGTGGCGTATTTTTTTTTTAAGCGGCCAGTTATTAAATGTAATGGGTATTTAGGGCTATTATAATCTTACATTTTTATGAAAAAAAAAATTTCCTACGGTATAACGTTTCGGAGATAATAAGCTCAGATAAATTAACAGGAATGGATTGGAAATGATCTCTCATTTCTACGCAAAAAAGTCTGTCAATTTTGCGGGAGTGAGGGGGGAGGTTTATATACTGGCGCGGGACGCGCGTCAACTATTTTTATATGACGGGTATGCTCACTGAGCATGCGTCTTTGGCAGAGGGGTACGCGCGTAATATCGCATCCATTCCAGTTAATTTATCTGAGATAATAAGGCATTAAAAAAATGCCTTCAAAGGTCATTTAAAATTACTCGTTTGGATTTTGTACCACTTTTTTGTTTTTAAAGCCCAGAATTATTACTTAGTTATAATTATTTGTGACATTTTTCACGCATATTTTGTGCAGGAACGCGATGCAATCTTCGCTAGTTTGCGGTCTCTCTTTTGAATTAGTATGAGTTTCTACGCTGATACAGCCAGTTACCAAATGTTGTGGGTATTTTAGGGCTAATATTACCTTACATTATTATGCAAAAAAAATTGTCCTACGGTAAAAAGTTACGGAGATATTTAATTTTATAGTAAAAAAAACTTACTTTTTTGTCTTCATTTTATATTTTTTACGGATACTACGGATAGAAGACATAATTTTAAGACACCTATTTCATTTTTATTGTGATTCATCGAGTTTATCGATATAAATTTAATTTTTAAATTATTTTGATCTGTAATCTCTAAGTGCAAAAATGGTGGAGAAAAAATTATTCGAACTCCATGGAGTAAAACTACCTACTGCTATATTTAAAAAAATTAAAAGCTGCCTCCTCTTTCTAACTCTATGCTGAAAACAGAGACGGCAACATCAATGTCAAATTCTGTCATTGTGAAAGTATTTTTTTTCTCTTAATGGCCATTGGCCAGTTACTTTAAGTTCATTTTATGTTTACCAAGGAGTTTGCAGGGGCAGCGAGTGACGTCACTCGTGGACCGAAAAACGACGTTATTTTATTAAAAATATCTGTAATCCTTTCATTTTAAAATCTCTGACATAGAAAATATGATTATTGAGACAATTATCTCGAAATAGTTTTGGATTTAGACCTCCAAAAAAAACTTGACATACCGAATTATTAGTTTTTAATTATTGCCTATTGGTGACATCATCAGCATATTTTGTGCAGGAACGCACCGCAATCCTAGCTAGTTTGCTGTCGATTGTTTTAATTATTATGCGTTTCTACGCAAACTAGCGAGGGTTGCGGTGTGTCCAGCACAAAATATGCGTGATGATGTAGAAAATAATTAAAAACTACTAGTTGGCTATAAAAACAAATAAAATAAAATAAATAAACAAAAAAATATAATCAAGAATAATAGTGCGATTTTTGTACATCATACGACCGATTCGGCAGTAGAAAGATACATAATCTCCATAGTAATTTTGACATTTTCTATGATGCTCAAAAATCACACTGCAGACCGTAGAATGCCTGAACCACTTTTTTCCTTTTTTTTCTCCGTTTGTAGCGAGGTACCTACCTATTAAATATTTGATGATAGGTAGGTAATTGTCTACGAATAAGAATAAATCATCATATCAGCCGATAAACGTCCACTGCTGGACATAGGCCTCCCCAAAAATGGGGGGATTTGCCATAATCGCCACGCTTGGCAGGCGGGTTGGCGATCGCAGTTGGATTGAATGTGTGTACTCAGAGGATGCTGCTGCCCATCCTCCGGTAGATCCCTTAGTCGCCTTTTACGACACCCACGGGAGGAAATGGGATAAGAATAAATATGGAAGAGTAACTCTAAACAAAATCGAAATCATTTTTGGCACCCAATGAAAAATGACATTTTGTATGAGTTTTGGCGGCTAGTTACAATTTTTAAAGAACAAATTTAGAACGCGCTACAATTTTTTTGGTGCCACTTTTTGAGCTTCATTTACACTTCTATACATTCTCTTATTCTTAGGTAATTGTACTAAAATAGGTTGGTACTTTATCGTGCATAACTTAACAATCGAATTGTCGATGTGGTCCAGACATCCTGACGCTCACGATAATTTGACATCGTTTTGAAAGATAACAAATGTGAAAGATAAATTGAGTGAAAAGTTTATGGGCCAAGAAGATTCTACATTTAAATCGGCTATGTAGTACTGATCATAGATAAACGACCATCTTAAAAGTCGGCTATGTAGCACTTACCATAGATAAACGATTTGCACTGACATCTTGTTAATAAATAGTGGAAACTACAACATTCTTTTCCTGCCCCGCACTGCAGATGTAGTTACTTTCCATACTTTAGTTTTAGATCGACCAAAAATAAGAGAGTGGCACAGGCATGCCGGTAATTTCAAGTGAAATTGTCAGATCTTTTTTTTTATTGCCGTGGTATTGCCGCTTTATCATTTTTCGATTTGAAGTATACAATATTTGGCATTTATCGCCGCATGTCCTTTGAGCTCACAGGTAGCCAGTATAGGTCTGGATAGCAGACCGAAGTTATTAGCGCTCAAAAATACGCCGAATCTCTTCGAGAACAGGTACTGTCCCCCCTACCCATAGGTACCCTCTGGACCCTAAATTTGGGTGGACTCTGCAGATCCTTATTTCTAGTGCCAAGATAAAGTTTAATATTAAAGTTGCATTGATTTTGCCTCCAAAATAATCTGAAAATTAATTTTCATTTTTTTTTACTTTTTTTTTAACGATGGTCAAATTTATTGGTCATATAACAGAGTTAAATTAAAGTTATTAAAATTACAGCTAAACAAGGTGTAACAAAACAGCCTAGTAATATTTAAAGTGGTGGTTTAGACCATCAAACTGAACAACTTTCACTATATAGGGTCCAACTTAATACTTATGCTGACACTTTTTTAATAGGATGATCAGACCATCAAACTGAACAACTTTCTCTATGGGACCAACATCAAAATCGCGAAAAAAAATCGAACGCTCCATACAAAACTGCAAACCTACTCGAGCCAAATGTATGGACAAGCAGATTTTTTTTTTGCCATTTCGAAGTTGGTACCATAGAGAAAGTTGTTCAGTTTGATGGTCTGATCAACCACTTAAAAAAGTGTCAGCATATTAAGAAGGACCCTGTATAGGGAAAAAACAGGCAAAGTGCGAATCGGGACTCGGGCCATAAGTGTTCCGTACACTCCGTACTACCAGTTGCACTATATTATAGTACGGACTGTACGGAACACTAGCTGGCACTTGCTAAGTATGTGGTCACATAGAAAATGAAGATCAGTTTAGACTGGTGGTAGTTTTTTGTGTAATAAAGCTATAGTTAGTGCCGACACGGGCTCACTAATTGAAAATAAAGATTGAAAAATTAAATATCGCACGGGACTTGAACACCCACACCTGTTGAACCGTAGCAAAGCTCTTACAAATTGAGCCACAAAGCCTGCTACGTCAGGAATAGTTATTTGTTATGCTAGGCTGCAAAGTTGATTTTTGGCGCGAGTACTTGTATTGAAACCTGAGCAAGCGAAGGATTCTAGGATTGAACCACGAGCGGAGCGAGTGGTTCAAATAATAGAATCCTGAGCGTAGCGAAGGTTTCAAAGGTACGAGATGCAGAATAATTTTGCAGCCGAGCGAAACACACAACTTTTCACCTCAAAACAGCGAGGAAAATGTTAGGTGCAAGCATTAACTTTAGATCATCATCAGATACATCGCGCTTCATGACGATGTCCAATTCAATTGCGGCAATTCACGTGTAGAAGTTTGATTGAAAAAAAAAATTATCAGCGTAAAAAATTTCCTTGTGTGTACTGAGACACTGCGCAAATAATTCAAGAAATGTAAGGAAATGTAGAGGAATAACTTCTCATAGGTAAACTTGATGAATTAATTATTAAAAAGCATTTTAAATATTATTTTAAACGATATTTTTATCCCACATACTGGGAAAATAACAAAGAGATTTAAACTTATTAAATCTCTTTGGAAAATAATTAACTAAATTAAATCTCTTTGGAAAATAATTATATGCAAATGCAAATAAGGACAAACCCATACGTGAAAAAGAGAAGACAAGAGATATTGCTTTTCAAAGAGATTATGTTTAGGTATAATCTCTTTTTTTTCCACTCAAATAAATTATAGTGAAGGACAAACCTATACGCGAAAAAGAGAAGACAATAATATGCACGAATATAAGTATGCAAAGCTTGTCTGTAAGCAACATAATCTTTTTGTCTTTCTCGCACGTATGGTTTTTACTATCTTTTTATCTGGACTGGCAGAATAGACAAATATTGAATAGAAAGATTCGAATTTTAAAAACTCTTTCCACGCTAGCGGATAAAATGCACTTTTGCACTCAGATTTCGAACGATAAAAATAATCTTTCCGAGCTTGTGAGGTGAAAACGAAATTCTTTAACATATTCCGTCTTTAAGGACGTGACATTGACATTCAGATTAGGTGCCTTTAGACGGACGTTAAATCGCGTGGGATTAGCCGGCGTCGGCGAAAGAGCGAGCTTTATTCTGCAATCGCGCGCGCAATCATATTATAGGTATGGCATCGACAAAATTGCGCGTCATTAATTTTATTTGTTATGCTAGGCTGCAAAGTTACTTTTTGGCGCGAGTACTTTTATTGAAACCTGAGCGTTTAGCGAAGGTTTCAAAGGTACGAGACGCAGAATAACTTTGCAGCCGAGCGAAACACACAATTTTTCACCTCACAACAGCGAGGAAAAAAAGTGAATTGCTAAAAAGAACATTTCAAAAAGTTTTTATTTTCGTGCTGGCCAGTGTCATGAAATAGTTATTAAGCATTTTCAGTGCATTGGCGGTATACAAAAATATTGAATAGACAAATTCGAATTCCAAAAACTCTTTGCACGCTAGCGGATAAAATACCTACACTTTTGCACTCAGATTTCGAACGATAAACAGAATCTTTCCGAGCTTGTGAGGTGAAAATAACTATTTGGTGCCTCTCTTGAAATTCCGGTACAAAATTGTCACTTTTTTGGGTGGGATTGCAGTCATTACAAACGCCTGGTGTGATTACTCGCGCTCTTTTGGGCTTGTCCGCAAAGCGATTTTTATTCGCGCGATTTATTTTCCGCCACCGCCACCCCCCGGATTTTTTTCCGTATGTGCGATACTTTCTATTGTGTCCATAGGTTACAGAATTGGGTATTTGAAATCATGTAAAATATAGGATCTATTGATGGCATCCGTATTGAATATGAATTTTGTAAACGAACTATTTAGTCAGTTAAGAAAAATACTGGATATTTCAAGAGAAAATAGACAAAGAAAATATTTGTTTGTCTACTTTAGTCACGTCATCGTAAACGACTGCGATTGGCCGAATGGTTGATGACGTCAACTACTTGTAAACATTTGCTTGTAGAGTGTGAGTGTCGTACAAAGTTTACAAGCAGGTAAAGACATCTGTTTTTTGCGACGTATATTGTCAGGAAAAGCGTTTTCGCGGGATATTTAAATAATACATAATATGTTTTCTTGCTCTATATGTAAAAAAGTAAGTTATAGCCTGTAGAATCCCACTGCAGGGCAAAGGCCTCCTCTCACGAATAAGGGTGAGAGGGAGTGGGCCATACTCCACCTCGCGGGCCCAGTGCGTGTTGTTGGAGGCAAGTTAGTGGTCACCTTGCTGTCAGAGAATTTTCAAGCCGCCAATAGGCCTCTGACTTGGCTTAACGAATAGTTACAACGCCATCTGACGGAACTATCCGAGACCAACTGCTTAACGTGCCTTCCGAAGCACGGAAACGCTCGAGATGAAATACCACTAAACGGTCACCCATCCAAAGACTGACCGGACCTGACGTTGCTTAACTTCGGTGATCGTTTCCAATACCGAAGCTCCACTACGCCAGCGAGCGCTTAGCCTGATGGCTAAGGGCTCTATAGAAAATGAATATATTAATAGAATTTATTATATTAATTATCAGTAGAACGTAGAATAGTTTTTAAAAACCTGTCAAATATTATTACAAAAAAAAATTACGCGATAAAAAATCGCTGCGCGGTCAAGCTCTGCTGAGAATGTACGTAAAGTCTAAAGGCACCTATTTTAGTTTGACACTCGTTGTGACAGACTAGTCTTGGTAACATACTAATTCAATGCTTGGTAAGATACTTTTTTTTATATAGCCAACTGCGCTCACAAACTAAATATACACTGCGCTATTTGTAATTCTTATTTTCATTAATTATAATGCGTATCACAAAGGCATTTGGCATTTGGCTCGAATAGGTTTGCAGTTTTGTATGGAAGAGCTGATTTTTTTTTTCCCGATTTCGATGGTGGTCCCATAGAGAAAGTTGTTCAGTTTGACGGTCTGATCATCCTCTTAAAAAAGTGTCAGCATATTAAATTGGACCCTGTATATCACAATTCACAATGTAGCCGGACGGCCCATACATGGGTGCATGATGTCATTTCTGAGAGTTCTAATCTCACCTCAGTTGGCCCCATAGAGACATGACGTGTTCCTTATTGAATGAAATGAAAAAAAAAATATTTAAGGATTGCAGTTTTTCTCTATTAATGTAAATTTTTTTTTAATTCTTTGAATGCAGAAGTAAAACACTCAGAATGTAAGGGTTAGTCTCCTAAGAATGTTTTCTTGTAGCTGTAATGCTTCTGGTAGCTGCCCTTTGTGCCCCAACTTAACTTTCACGTCCCACTGCACAGGCCTACCCCCGTATGGGCGTTAGTCCACCACGCGTGCCCAATGCAGATTGGTAGACTTCACATACTCATCGGAATTTCCTCTTCAGCGTATGCAGGTTACCTCACGATGTTTTCCTTCACCGTTTGAGAACAGTCAGTATTACGTACTTAAGATAGAAAAACTCATTAGTAAATGACATGTCATCCGTGCGGATTCGAACCTGGACGGCAAGATTGAGTTTCCATAGCTCTCCAAAACGCGCCACCTCGGCTAAGATTGCCTCTCAATAACCACTGCGCCGAACACTATCTTAAAATCTTCCATAGCTCTCCACAACGCGCCACCACGGCTAAGATTGCCTCTCAATAACAACTGCGCCGAACACTATCTTAAAATCTAATTTTTATGGTTGGGAATTGAGAAAATTGTTGTAAATACATTTAGGCGACTATCACTCTGCACCACGCCCCGTCGCATCGCGTCGTCGGGCCGCAGATTATAACATTGTTTATGCAAATATGTCAATTTATACAAGGTGTTACAAAAATACAAATAAACATTTAAAGGGGTGGTGGTTTAGACCATCAAACTGAACAACTTTCTCTATATCGAAATCGCGAAAAAAAAATTATGTTCCATACTCTACAAATCGACTAGATCTAAAATTCCTATGTAATGGGATATCAGAGGGCCTACCATGAGTTTTCCCTGTACTTTACTACTGTAGTTACGTCGCCAATTCGTATGACAGAAATTAGTTCTCAACGTAACCACTAGGAGCGCTGTA
Source organism: Agonopterix heracliana (assembly GCA_963693445.1). Taxonomy (NCBI): domain Eukaryota; kingdom Metazoa; phylum Arthropoda; class Insecta; order Lepidoptera; family Depressariidae; genus Agonopterix; species Agonopterix heracliana. Next base: position 3,998,077 of record OY856324.1, on the reverse strand, counting down.
CGAAATTCAATACAAAATTGGTGACGTAACTATAGTAGTAAAGTACGCTGAAAACGCATGGTAGACCTACAGATGTTTTTTTCGCGATTTCGATGTTGGTCCCATAGGGAAAGTTGTTCAGTTTGACGGTCTAAACAACCGAGTCTTAAGAGTTTTAAAATTTTATTTTTACTTATGAAACAACCTGTATAGAAAACACGCGTGCGACAACACACTGCCGACGCGTCAACGGGCAGATTTTCGCCTCCGCGCCGCGCCCACCGCCGCGGACCGCGGGAGTGCGAACGAGTTTATTTTGATGAAAAATACATACAGGGTCCTTCTTAATATGCTGACACTTTTTTAAGGGGATGTTCAGACCATCAAACTGAACAACTTTCTCTATGGGACCAACATCGAAATTGCGAAAAAATAATCAGCTGTCCCATACATTTGGCTCGAGTAGGTTTGCAGTTTTGTATGGAAGAGCAGATTTTTTTTTTGCGATTTCGATATTGGTCCCATAGAGAAAGTTATTCAGTTTGACGGTCTGATCATCCTCTTAAAAAAGTGTCAGCATATTAAGTTGGACCCTATATATCCAAACATAAATAATATTCTCACACCTTGGGACATATTCATTGAGGTAGACAGATACAACAACTTATACCCCTAGTTTTTGCGATCAGACAAAAAAAAAAGTAGAAAGGGTCGAAAAAAAAATCTAATTTTCGACCCATTTCCTTGAGGAAAGTTGTTTAGTTTCGTTGTCTGAATACTCTTAATCAAAAACTAGGAAACTAAACTTAAAACCTCTAAAAAATGGGTTTGACAGAAATGTCTCATTTTGCGACCATGCTAAGGGGCTACCTCCTGGTTTTACCATGAAATTGGGTATCTGTGGTAACCATTTTATACATTAACTATGGCACTTTTTGAGCTGAAAAATAAATTGAACTATCTACACTATACAAGGTGTTTTATAAGTAACAATAAATATTTGAAACTCTTAAGGGGGTTGTTTAGACCGTCAAACTGAACAACTTTCTCTATGGGACCAACACCGAAATAGCAAAAAAAAATTTCATATCCCATACATATTTTAGCTCTAGTCGATTTGTAGAGATCGCAAAAAAAATATATATTTTATACTCTACAAATCGACTTGAGCTAAAATGTGTATGGGATATAAAATTTTTCGCGATTTCGATGTTGGTCCCATAGAGAAAGTTGTTCAGTTTGACGGTCTAAACAACCCCCTTAAGAGTTTTAAAAATTTATTGTTACTTATGAAACACCCTGTATATACACACTAAAAAACGAAAAAAATAAAAAAAACTACTTACATAATTATATTGTCTCTAAAACGTCAGCCTATGATATTCAAACCTAAAGATTATTTAAATAAAATTGTACTGCCGTCCGTCTTGACGTCTGCCTACGTAAAGAATGATAGAATATATGGCTGAATGTAGATTATAATGTATAGGACCACTTTTTGGTGCGGATAGTTACCGGCAGTGTTGGAACATAGATTTGAAACTTGTTTTTTTACAATCAAATACAGGTTTTCTAGCGGCTTCTAGCCAGTGGCGGATACAGAAAAAACTCAAGGGGGGGGGGGGGGGGGGGGCGCAAAGTTATCTAGAGCTTTATTTTATCGTAATAAAAACACAAGTCACGTCATGCAAAGTTTAAGAATGTATGAAACTAGTGTTTTTCCGCGACTTCGTCCGCACAAATTTTATACCAGATTTTAAGTCAGATCATAAGCTATCAAACAAAAAAAGTTTCATTAAAATCGGTTCAGTAGTTTTTTGCGTGATGCGCGAACAAACAAACAAACAAACACACAAACAAACAGACAGACAAAATTTCTACAAAAGGTTGATTTCGAGTCAGGGATACCTAAAAACCATATCGTAATCTTTTTTTTGTAAATATCTTCAATGTACAGACACACTTCAGTTACAGTTTTATAATAGTTTAGATTAGATTTGATAGCTTGATAATAAAGTCGCAATTAGAGAGAGCTCGAAGGAGAATGTTGGCTTTGGCAGCCGTTGTTCTACCCCGTGCGCATCCATGTATGTAGGGGTGGCTCCGCAAGGGGGGGGCGTGCGCCCCCCGTGCCCCCCATCTGTATCCGCCACTGCTCTAGCTTTCTGCCGCTGTGCGTGTATGGTCAACACATACAGGATGTTTTTTAGTATGCTGCCGGTTTTTTAATGGGATGATCAAACAGTTCCGTTTGATTCTCTGATCTTCTATGGGACAAACATCGAAATCGCGAGATATAAAAATCTGCTGTTCAATATAAAACTGCAAACCTTCTCGACACTAATGTATGGGATAGCTGGTTTTTTTGTGATTTTGATTTTGGTCCCATAGATTAAATTGTTCAGTTTGATGGTCTGGTGTTGCCCTTAAAAAACGTCACCATATTAAGAAGACTGTAGATTTGAGCAAAACTAACGTCTTTCATGGAGGCACGGTATACGATGTAACGACTTAGACTGATTGACTAGACTTGATTACAGGGGCCATATTTTCTTATTATCTTTAGGAAATATCTTAACAGACCTTTTACCGGTCAATCTAGGTACTTTACCTATACGATAAATGTCACAACTCGAGACTTTAGAGCCTTTTAACACGCGTGGCCCTCTCATCACAAAATTTATGAATTTTCCACCATGAAAACCTGGATAAAAAGTGCAACAGTAACTGACAATAAAAGCCTTAAAGCTATATTTATACTTACAACACTTTTGTAGGTTTCCTCATAGGTTTAAACTTTATAACAACATTTATTTAGTTGAAATATGTTTTTAAGCTACCACCGTGTTGTGTTGTCGCTGGTAGAGAAGATGCGGCCAGAAACTCTACAACATTCTCTACAATATTGTAGACGGACTCACTATGTAGGTGCCTTAGTATAATTAAGTTTCTCATAACAACATAATTTATGTTTTTTTTTTTTTTTTTTTATTCTAGATGGGTTCGCTCTTGACCTCAATCTAGTCCTCAGGACAAAGATGGGGTCGAAGATGTAGCGAGCTTACCCAGAAGTGCACTGGCACTCCTGCACACTGACGGAACGCAGCAAGCTGCTTGGCGCCAGACTCCGGCAGGAGGGTGGTCGCGAGCCAGGCGGCTCCTCGCGGAGCCTACCACACCGCTGTGGGGGATCGTTCAGCCGCCACCACAAACTTGGTAGCTTGTGATGCCGTTGCCCGGGGTGGACCGCTAGGAGGTAGATCCCCCCCACCCCATGTTAACGTAACATAAACATAAATAAAGTATTCGTAACTTTACTAACAAAAACAAAACATAATCATAACTATTGCTAGAATTACCATAAATTTCTGCATCCTAAATATACAATTTCTAACAAACCAAATATTCAGTTTCGTACCTGTTTTAATAATTCTTAAATATTCCACTGTCGATTATCATTTAGTGATTCATTTAGTCGAGGGGAGCGACTGGATGAGGAAGGCTGAGGACAGAGTTTTGTGGCGCACCTTGGGAGAGGCCTATGTTCAGCAGTGGACGATGATAGGCTGATGATGATGATGATGATCATTTTAAATCGGGGTACAGGCACAGAATAGGTATATAGTTATACATAGTACAGGGTCGCTAGATGTAAGTCAATGGTACATGGGTACATTTAATTTAGCACCTATCTGACAAGTTATTAACGCAACAGAATGCTTCGTTGAATTGTAAACTTCATTTATTGTAACACCACTGGCTTTTCGGTGAAGGAAAACATCGTGAGGAAACCGGGTCTATATTAGAATCCGTAATTGAAAATGCCTATATTAAAAATACCGAACACTTAAAACACAATAATAATTAAAAACCATAATGTTGAAATGAATAACTTTAAAAAGAATATCTTTAATAAGAACAACATAAATATGCATAACGTTAAAAAATCGTAACTAATAATTTGAAAACTAATAAGTACTAATAACCCCTAAAATAAAGGGGGGGGGGGGGGGGTAAAAAAACGTACATCTTCGAGGGGACTAGGTAAACAGAAGCAATTCGGTTCTCGCAAGAATCCTAACATGCTCGTCGCTTCGCTCCTCGCTAACATAACCGACTGAGTTAGATCGGGGTCTACAAACACGTTTTTCAAAGTTATAGATTTTTTTTTCAAATTATGGATTTTCATTACTATGGCAAATAATGCTATATATTTTCATGATATAAATTTTAATTGTTATACGGTTACCTATCGTACTTTCGAAAAAGTGTTTTCCGAATTTTAGTTCTCCGAAATCGTTACACTTTTTATTGTTTCCCTTTTTTTTTGTTTCCCCGAAATATTATTCGCCATATGTTGAGGAGCCAGATTTTTTATTGTCCTTTTTTTCTTTTAACCAATGAATCAAAATTCTGTAACACAGTTTTCCAAAGTAATGTAAGTCTGATAATTTACTTTTTCGAATATTTGTTTTTCCGTACAGTCACTTTTCCGCAGAAATATTTAACCTAACCTTTCCTAGAATTTTAATAAAACCAGATTGTTTTTCTCAGGCAGGGGGCGTCCACCCCACTGCACCTTCAACATACATATAAGCAAACAAGCAAGCATGCAGCAAGCAAGCTAGCATGCAGCAAGCAAGCAAGCATGCAGCGAGCAAGCAAACATGCAGCAAGCAAGCAAGCATGCAGCAAGCATTTTGATGCTCCGCTCGCTTCGCTCGCTCCGCTAAGTGTCTAACATGTTCTAACCTAACCTAACCTACAATTTTAAAACCACTAGTTTGTTTTTCTCAGTCAGGGGGTTTCCGCCCCCTGCACCCCTCAACATGCATACAAGCTAGCAAGCAACAAGCAAGCAAGCATGCAGCAAGCAAGCAAGCAAGCAGCATGCTAGCAAGCATGTTGGTGCTATAATCCTGGTATCATGTATCTACTAGGTAATTATTACAGAAAACTTTACTGTGTTGTGTCCTAGTCATTACTATGGAAGAAGTTGCTTCTACATTTTAAAACTTCGAACCCAGAAGACCGTTGTCAAAAGAAAAAAAATGATTATGAAATTTTAATTTTAAATTTTCTGGAAAATGATACTTCTGTCAAGTCTTTATAAGGAGTAACAAATGTATGTGTAACAAAATATCTGTCATTAGAAACTTCTATAAACCGTTTTCGAACAACTGAAATTCGGTCAGTGAAATTTCGAAAGTAAGACAGGTTACCTTGCTATACGAATTAATGTCAGGTGGGGTATGACAAACATACTTTATTTTATACCCCAATAACTCGGGGTAAGTCAAACACTTTTACTAGCTCTCTAAATATCTTACTATAGAAGTGTTATGGGGACAGTTATAAAAGAAACAATTTGTTTAATTCAATATGAGTCAGATTTTTTATCAAACCATAGAGTTTGAGTCAGTATTTTACTAGTTATGTTAGTGTGTTTGCCTTACCCCGATGTTTGTCTTACCCCACCTGACCTTAACGTTATGTCATGTCTGTTGTGGATTTTCAAAATATGGCTAAGACCTAAACTATTATGACACAGGGTCCCGCTGCTTATACGTATATCTTTTAAAATATGTATGGATCATACGGGACACCCGAGGAAACCTGCATGCTTCAATTACAAGTATCTTTTGTACCCACTGTCCATTACAAGTGGCGATGGGCTCACTCCCCTTCACACTGGACAGAGTTTCAGTTCTACTAGTGAAACGTGAATGTTCTGAGTTTACAGAATATCTCTGACTACCCCCTCGGGGAATACGGTCGTGACCATATGCTTATGCTAAATACACAGGGTGTTAGGGTAAACAGTTGCGTTACTTTAAGGGGTGATTGTACCCTTGATACTAAACAACATTCCATATGACAACATTCCACTTAATAACAACAAACATGTAAGAAATTCGCAAAAAAAAAATGGATTTTCCATACTAAATGCAACCAGCTGATCGAAAGTTTGTATCAAAAGTCGAAAAAAATTTTTGCGGATTTCCTATAAGTAGCTTTCTTAGTGAAAGTTGCTCAGTATAATGGGTACATTCACCCCTAAAAGTAATGCAGCTGTTTACCCTAACACCCTGTATAACAAAATTGTAAACTTGAGTGTGATACATGAAAGTCATTGTAGGTATAACAACATTATAATTTATTGGTAGATAAAAGGTCAAGTGTTTTTTGGAAGCTCATCTGCACGTTTCTTTCTATTTGGCAGAGGTACATGTTTTCTAATTTTATTGCTGATTTCGACATTACAATCTATGACAAAGATAAAAAGGTGGATAATTCACAGCGAGGTTACCATAATTCTAGTAAAATGTGTGTAGCAAAAGAAAAGGTTTTTAGATAGCATCTGGGTTAGCAATAAAAAGATCTTACCTTGTGTCGAATTTTCGTTCAAAGGGTAGATAGTACGGTAGTAAATACTAAGACAAAGGATCTCATTTGGTCCAATTGTCCTGAAGTATGTAGGTACCTAAATCCAGCCCCTAAATAAAATAAACGGTACAAACGATAGGTAGTTAAAAAGTTTATTTGATGAAATTTGATGCAATATTTATAATTTGACAATACAATGCCTTATACAAGGTGTTTCATAAGTAACAATAAATTTTTAAAACTCTTAAGGGGGTTGTTTAGACCGTCAAACTGAACAACTTTCTCTATGGGACCAACATCGAAATCGTGAAAATAAAAATCTGATATCCCATACATATTTTAGCTCTAGTCGATTTGTAGAGTATGGAACATCATTTTTTTTTTCGCGATTTCGATATTGGTCCCATAGTGAAAGTTGTTCAGTTTGATGGTCTAAACCACCCCCTTAAATGTTCATTTGTATTTTTGTAACACCTTGTATACCTAGCATAGCATGCATGCATATGCTCACGACTATATTCCCCGAGGGGGTAGTCAGAGATATTCTGAAACCTCAGAACATCCACGTTTCACCAGAAGTACCGAAACACTGACCAGTGTGACGGGGGGTGAGCCCGTCGCCACTTATAATGGACAGTGGGTCTATAATGGACTTGTATACCTACAGGTGCTTTATTTCATGAACATGACAATTTATAAATGAGAATTCTGGTTACATTGCTGGTTACTTTGTGATAACTCATCTCCTGATATTCTCAGTAAGTAATGTATCACAAATTGTCACTGGTAATTTCAATTGTTATGTTTATGAAATAGGCCCCTAATCTCGCTTTGCTCTTTGAATTTCCTTTTTCTATTTGATGTACATTTCGATGTTCCATGATAAACAATAATTCGTGTAAGTAAATAATAGTGGTTCAAAAATTCTACACCATTTCTGTACTTAAGAATACTATTTATACACTTATCATCATTGACTTACACCTTAGCGATAGACAGGCCCATTCATAGAAACAACAGGTTCCAACTGAATGCGGTGGGCACACCGCATTGATGTTCCCGAGTTCACTTCGTCACCATGGCAATGACAGACCGCAATGTGTCATTTTGTGTTGTTTTGTGTCACACAAAATTGTTGTTTGTTTGAACGAGCTTGTCTATCACTAGAGTATATGTCAGTGCTTATTATACACTAATTATATACACTTGAAAATATAGGTACCTACATAATATTTTGCAATTTATCAAAACGGCAAATTGAACCTAACGTTAATCTAGATAGAAACGTTAAATTTATCATATTTTCATTAGAGCTTTAAATATATTAAATTAATTAATTTATATAATTTACCAAATAAATATTTAATTAGGTACTGTAAATTTTCATTATAAAATTCATGTATTTATTATTTTGGATTTTATTGCCATCTTGAATACGCTCTTCCTGTTGCGTATCTTTTCTGTGTCCAGCGCCTTACAATTTAATAACATGCCTTCGAATAACTCGATAGAAGAAGATGAATTTTAGAAGCATTTTAATATAAAGTTAATTGCTAAAAAAACAAATATAACATTTTCATATTAAATACATTTTCTTATTTCAAACAAGTTGAATTAATTTATTTATTTCAGAAAAAGCCTCCAACAAAATGATTTTTAAATTAAAAAGTAATATTTCTTATAGGGTAAAAGGCCGTCTCTCACTAAACTGCGTTATTTCATTATATTTCTCTGTCCATTATTTTAATATAAAATGTTCTATATTGTGACTGGTTGCCATGAAGATGTTTTCCACTGTGCATGGATTTTCTGGAATAAAATTGCTTCATTAAATTAAATTGTAAAATTTATTTAATTCTCTTTGTTTACACCTGAACGATCTTCATATTAACAAGTTTTACAAATAGGATAACTTTTGTGAAATATTGATTTGTTTATTAAGATTAATTTCAATTTGAATTTTACACTATAGATAAGGTCTCATAGAGAAGCGTATGCTTCGTTGGTTTGGTTATGTTGAAGGACATTGACCAAGAATTATTCACGGTAGAGGATGGTGATGGCAGGATGTACGAAAGAGATATATGGAGCTAAAGTGAGTGGAAGTGTCGGCAGAGGGCGCCCTCGTAGGAGGTATTCTGAATCGGTTGCGTCCTATGGTTGCGTCCTACAAAAAGGGGAAGGTGCGGAGTACTCGAAACCAATGGGCATATATAAAGAGATGTATAGATGTGAATGAGGCAAAAGAGGTACCTATGCAAGGATCGTGTTAGTTGGCGCGCCCTGGTCTCTGCCTAGCCCACTGGGAAAGAGGCGTGACGTTATAGATAGATGTCTATCCCTTGTTTCTAAATCTATCTTGTCGTTTGATTCAGCAATTCAATTGTTTAGATTGCATAAATAAAATATATTGATATCATAATCATAAGTTTGTTTCAATCAAATATCACGTTGAAGATTCAAAGCTTATTATGTAGGGTATCATGTAAACTAGGAACTCTACAAAGTGTCAATCGAATGTTTTCCAACCTATTTTTACGGATCTCTTGAACTTTATTGGCGTCTGCTCGGCAGTTGGACAAAAAACAGGCTACAACAGAAAAATTACTTAATCCAAAAAATGTTTTATGTTTTCGTAATAACGTAAATAAAGCAACAAAAAAGACAGCCACTGGTAGCATATTATACCTATACAAATGAACAGCTTTTTACGTTTCGAGCCACGCGTGCCTCAGGGTGACATGACAAATTATCATGTACGATACGAGTACCAATTAGTTTTTCTGTCTCATTTTGATCTCATTATAACGTTATGTCAACTCTCAAATGGCGAAGGAAAAAAGAGTTGCCTAAGCTGAAGAAGCATTCTGATGAGTATGACAAGTCCACACTCCCTATTACTCTGACTACCACACACATCGTGACAGGCCTGTGCCCTTGTAATGGGGACAATACTTCGATCAAAATAAAATGAATGGATAGGCCTAAAGCGCGGTAAGTTGAAGCAAACTACTGGTGCACTTGGTACATACAAACTAGCGCCATTATCTGTCAAATCTAGGGCACTTTCATACAAGTGACAAGTAAAAATTTCATTTGTTTTGCCTCATTTTTCTGGTTTGAAATGTTCGCTTAAGGCCTATCCATTCATTTTATTTTGATCGAAGGGACAATAGATGATGATGATGCTAGAATAACAGCTAAACAATCGCGTGCGTACATTTGTATAGTAAAACAACAAGTGTACTGGGATTGTCGAAAGGGGACGTAGTAGGTACGTAACTCAAATCGACGAGATGCTTAAATAGTGGCAGGTCCGATGTACCCGAGACCGAAGACTGATGAATGCAGAGGAAGCGTTTTTTTAAATTACAATTACAGTGTTGCTCAAGGAGCAGCTACTTAAACAGTTTTTGAGAGTTACGCGGTTATTATAAATAAATATCGGGAACTCAAATATACCAAAACGCGATAACAACCTGTTAAAATGTTTAATTCTAGAGCAGCTACTTCTTATAGCTGCGGACATTTGGAGAGACCACGAAGCATCTACCGAGCCAGTTTGTCAAGATCCTAGCATGTGGTGTTCTGTTGTCCTTGCCTACTCTAACGGAAGACAGTCAGAAGATGTATGAAAGTACATACCAATGTCAATCCACTGGTCCTGCCCTGTAGTATCCAAACGAGCAGCTCGCAGTGCCTCGCGCAGCGCATGCGTAACGACCGTAGCTAGACTTGACGCTGGCTCACCGGTTGCTAAAACATACAATAGGTTCAGACATTTACAAGTCTGTGTTTGCTGGTTGGAACACAGTAACGACACATACCCCCTTTTCCCCCCTTGGCGTTATTGTATTAGGTACTACAATACCTTTTGACTGCAGCACACCAGATTCATTCCCAGCATTACGTCGGAAGTAAATCCTCATGTCAGCTGGTATGTCTTTGATTCCAGGCGGCTTGTAGTACCATGTGCGGTCAGTCAGGAGTTTCCCATTGTTGGAATCGTACACCAGCTTCTCTGATGTCCAGTAACCGAGACTCATTACGAACGCACCTTCTATCTGTAGAAAAAGTTTTAAAAATTATACAGGGTGAAATTAAAATCGTTTGCATCCACTTGAATCAAGACTCTACGCATCAAACGGGAAACCAATTTCAGAAAGAAAACCGACTGTTCCTAATTCCTTGAATGAATCTTAATTGTCTATTCGTTGTTTTGTTTTCAATTACATTTTCTAAACGTTTAATTACCTAGTATTACACAATCTTTATTACCTGGCCAATATCAATTTCTGGACTTAAACTCCTTCCAACATCTTCAAGTAAATCCACTCTTCGAACATCATGGTTACCAGTCAAAATATCTACTTCGACTTCCAATGCGCATACTGCATAAACGTTGTAAGGCTTTGTCTCTCCTTTAACATTGGAGAACACGTCCGAAGCCTGTAGATCTATACCAGAACTAAATGCCTTTACTATAAGGTCCTCCCATGGAACATCTCCAATACTTGCTTTCAAAGGTGCTAGTCTTTCAAGAATAATATCGCAAGCCTTGGCAGTAGCAAAAGCAACGCTCTCACTGCCAATACTGCCTCCTGTGACTATAGAATTTGGAGAATTGAAACTGCTACTCGGTTTCACGCTTACTTTCTCCAAAGGTATCCCAAATTTATAGGCACACACTTGTGCTACCTTTGTGTTAATACCTTGTCCCATTTCAATGCCTCCATGTATGATTACTACTGAACCATCTCCGTGGTATATTGATACTATGGAGTTATAGTTTCCAAAATAAAATATGTCAAATGTTATAGGGAGAAGTTTGATTCCTCGTTTTCTCCATCGGTTTTGGTCGTTGAAATTCTTTACTTCTTCCGTACGCTGGTCGTAGTTTGATTCCTTTTTGAGTTGATTGATAAGTTCAGGGATTGGATTATTGTCTTTGACCATGTTTGCAAGTCTGACTTCCAATGGATCTTTTCCCAATTCATAAGCTATCTTTTCCATCATATATTCTATCATAGCTATACCTTCAGTCGATGCTGTGAATTCAAAGAAACTAAACTCAAAACATAAACGCCTTTGCTCAATCTGTCTTTGTGTTGCTTTTATAATGGAATACATTGCCTTGATGCATACATCAGGAGTTACATATTTTGTGACAAAAAGTCGACGCTCAGCTTTTATTGGCAATGGGTCTGCGCAAATTTTTAGATAACCTAATTTTAAATAAAGATGTTTAGTTTAGAGCAAATGGCTCTACATTAAACATCTTTAAAACTATGCTTCATCATCATCATCATCTCAGCCGATAGACGTCGCCTACTGGACATAGGCCTCCACCAAGGATCACCACAACTGCGCTGTCCTCACCCAACGGGTTCCCGCCACCTTCACTAGGTTGTCGCTTCACCTTGTGGGGGCCTACCCACGCTGCGCTTTCCGGTACGTGTCGCGGTCGCTACTATAGAACTCTTCGGCCCCATCGGCCATTGATTATTCTTTTAATACTTATTATTTTCCATCAACAATTGTAAGAATCAAAAGAATAACTTACCGGGAGCTCTACACCAAGTGTTAGAAGGTGTGTCAGTAATCACACTGTTACCTTCAATGTACCATCTTTTGGAATCGTAGCAATTTGTGAAGTGCATCACAGTTGTAGAGGAAATCATTTCGTTGAAAGAATGGCCACAGTCTTGGGAGAATATGTTCTTAAGATATTGTATTTCACCTTCGTTGTTTACCCCAATCTGTAATAAGAAAAATAATTTCGAATGATTCACTAATGCTATCTATGGAAACATTTTTAATCGTCAATCATCCCTCACGTCATCAGCTTCGTCTGTATTCTTATTTGATCTAGTACCTTTACTTTTACCGATCATTATAATTATAAGCCATCTTTTTGTTCGAGGTGGTCAGAAAATTTACTAGAATTTACTATCCGATTGTCACTACGATTTCCTGAAATAATTTCAAGTGCAGACGATATAATTATGCATATTAATAGAAAGTCAAGTAAGTAAATTTTAAACTGTATTGTGGAGTGTGCATAAGTTTCAGACAAAAGGAAAACTTCATCAAGTTTTCCTTTTGTTTATATCTCCAAGATATCACTGGAAATCACAAGAACAAAAGTTACAAGATTGCAATACTGTTACCACTTGGAACTTAACTAGTTATACGTTACATAAGTAGTACCTACTATCAAGTATTATGTTCCTCTGATTCCCGTACTGGGACATCGAACTTCCGCTGGACGATTAAAACTTTGCGTGCACAAAGGGGGACGCCGGATTTAGGTCCAGATTAGAGTACACATCAAGCCCGTTCGGGGAAATGTCCATTCGGGGAAATTTTCGTACAAGGAATTCGGGCGATGGACGTTCAGGGAAAAGGACGTAACCGACCTGATCCCAAATTACATTTAGTAAGATTGTTAAAATATTCATTCAAAATTTCTCGCACTCTTCTTTATTTACTAGAACATCGTAATTGTTTTATTAACGAAGATAAATAAAATTAGTTAATAAAATTAACGAAGATAAATAAATGGTTTTTGTATGATTTCTTTCGTAATTTAAGTTCGCATAGTATAATTGCAAACCACGAACTTTTTATAAACCTTTTCCTTTGCCAATATTTAATTATTGGCATTACATATACTATTATTTCCCTATAGTTTCATTTGAGTGCACTGCTGGAAGCCTAATTTTCATTGAAAACCTGGCATTGTCTAACTTATTAGTGTAACTTATTTGACTAATGTCTTATTTAGTTAGCTGTATTGTTTCGTAGCTTTTATATAAGCTTTACGGGCTTCCCAGATAAGTGTCAGATAGCCTATGCAAAAATAAAAGTAGGCCTGAATCCTATAATTTATTCGCCATAAATCTGTTAGATAGGCTATCTGACTTATTATCAGGAAGTGGTGAAACAGGCCATTAGAGTTTCAGAAATAACGATCAACTAAATAAAAGTCACGTAAGTATAGATTACCTATTTTTCTCCCCTCCGGACGGAAAGCGTCAATTTTCGTCCCGCTGCGCTAAACGAAGTTTTCGCTTTCCACCTCCGTCGAGGAGAAAAATAGTATACTAACCTCGGGCAGTAAATAAGAAAGCCTCAGATCACAATTACATGAGATCTGAGACCTTTCTTAATTTCCTGCCCTCGGTGTGTAATCTACTATAAATAACTGGCCAAGAGCGAGGTGTGTACTCGCACATAGAGGGTTCCAAACCTAATGTTACCGTAAGAAAAGATGAGGACAGTGTTAACGAAAACCGCCGTTGTTCGGAAGGTACAAAGTGGTATAGCGAGCACAACATAAAAAAAGTGCAACGATATAATAGAGAAATTCTGTCATGACAGCTTACAGCCGTTTTAATATTATAATATTAAGTAAGTATTTAAAGTTTTAATGTTTAAAGAACATGATGTATTGTGACCACGCTCAAAGAAGTGGAAATGGTCTCGCTACATGAACACCTATGAACACTTACATCGGACTAGTTTGAGTACCTACTGCACGAAAAATTTTACGTAATATTTGGAATTCAATATGATCACTAAGAAAATCAATGAATATCCCAATTAGAGAATAGGTAGGGAGTCTTAATGCAAAATGTAGGTAAGACATCAATTTTCTTTAACATATTTATTTTTCAAGCGTCTGCGTGGGTTATGAATTTTTCCAGTAAAAGAAATTGGATGGATAATAGTCAAGTATTTTTGTTAACAAATGGGTGGGTACACCTAACACGGTAGAGAGTATATTCCTTGCCTAACACCCTCTAAAGACTACCACCTGTATTTTAAGTTCACCAAGAAGTTTATGCGTTGCAATCTCATTCAATCATTAGCAATCTTTTTGAACTATGATTCTAGAACATAAACCGTAGAAAGAGAAGGCACTAGAAGGAAGCACGTGTCTTGTCATATCACTAGTAAGAGATGCACATAGCAAATTCGCTCTAGTTAAAAAAGGAGACCGCTACTTATTGCTGTCCTTATCGACGTATCCACTTTTTTGTACTTCGGCCATCTGACTCCAAAATGTCACTTCATATAAATTGTATGGGACAACCACCTGACTCCGAGATGTCACTTCATATAATTCGCTATCTCATACCCGGTTACACTGATATTCGGTCTACTAGCGTAAGCGAAAAAAAAATCGTCTGTGATATAAACCATGGATTTAGAACGTAGAAAGAGAAGGTATAGAAGGAAGCACGTGTCTTGTATATTCACTCAAAAAGAGACGCACATAGCAAATTCGCTCTAGTTAAAAAAGGAGATCGCTACTTATTACTGTCCTTATCGACGTAACCACTTTTTGTACTACAAAGGCTGTCTGACTCCAGAGTCAGTCATCTAGCTTCATATAAATTGAAAAGTCATTTTCACCGCCTTAACGGAAGTTTGCTCTCCTCTCCAGGTGCTTATAGACAATGCCATCTTTCTGTTCTAGAAGTTAAAATGTATTGTAATGAGGCGGGTTATTGACGAACAGAAGAACTAGGTTTATCATTTTCTCACATTAGTACTAGCACCCGAGTTGGATAGAAATACATTATTCCAGTTTGTCTTCTCGGTACAAAAGCCTAAAACCAAGAATTTTGATAATTCAATCTTCTTGCCTAAAACACTAAAAGGTGCATAAGCTAGAGTAAGCGAAAGTCTATGATCAAGAAGGTTGTAATGTAAGGCACTGTCTCTTATTTCATTGCATGTTAATGATCAAGAAGCTTGGAAAGCGTTGATTGAGTATTTTATAGATTCGCAGACTGGAATGGTCATACTGGAAAGGGACGGAGATATGATTTTTTTTATTAAATCTGGTACCTTAGCCCGACTAAGTTGTACGATTTTGATAGCAATTTCAACTTCATCAGCATCAGCATAGCGTATACGCGTGTCTCGTTTTCGCGATTACTATTATTTTAATGCCTTTTCGAGTCATTGTATTTCTACGTTGGAAAGGTATGGTCCATGATCAGCAAGGTGGCATTGGTATTGTCTATACATTGGTTTATATCCATGTCTCACAGCTCACAAGAAGGATCTCTTCATTCTAAACCATAAAGTCCGCATCAATTTAAGATTGTAGTTAGTCTCTTTTCTCTTATGACATACCTTTAATAGTAGAAAGAGATGGAACTTTAGATATTTTGTTAATGCGGCTTTCCACTTTCCACGTTTTTTGACACTTTTTGACATGCTAGTGTATGTAAAGTTGTGTAAAGTAGTAACTTTTTGTGCCTTTTGTCCTACCACATGACACAAAACATAAAAAAAAACTTCGAAAAAATTGGACCGCCTTGCAAAAGTTATCCTCCCTCTATGCAAGTATAATCTCTTTGATCCATGTCCATGATTCACTATTGACGTATGACTGACGTGTAAAGATTTTATTCCGATTTGTCCTAATCATTATGATGATTAATATTTCATTTGTGAAAATCATTATTTCAATCCATCTTAATAACGTAGCTGTTGATATGGCTTAATATTTTGTTACTTTACGTAATTATCATATATTATGTTAGGATTTTTCTATAATGAAATACGGTTTGCTGTAAAGTTATAATTTTTAAGTTTCCTGCATTGTGAATCGGACCTCACATCCTGTCATTCAAGCAAAGTTCAAATGTTCAAATTACTGTTACCTTCTCGAAAATATTTAAATACAGTTTATTCCCAACGAAATAGTGATTTTTCACAAAAATCTTAAGCACCTACCTTTTATGCTATCTCTGGTACTCTAACTAGCTGTTTACCAAGTTTCACCGATACCGGTAGGTACCCCGTTCTTGCATGAAACCATACAAATCACAAATCAAAATATCGAAAAAACTTTTAAGCAAAAAACAGTGACGAAATAGGGCTAACAACAAAACTTCACAACGGAGTTGGTAATTCATCGAAAAACTAGCAATTTTGTTATCTTTGTTCATTTTTATGACTGAAACTGGTGTTAATTTATTGGATTTTATTTAAAATGTAATATATAAAGTTTGTGTCTATGCTCATCAACGAAAAACATCAACTGCAACCCTAAGTTTGTTTTTACTGTATTTTTTAAATTTTCTCAAAAACTATCATCAATACAGACACCGCTATAATTTTCCTACAAAATTCAATAGTTTATCGATATGTAAGAATTATTTCAGATTTTTTGGCTTAATATGTTCGGAGATCAGGGGGGGGGAACCAAAATTTTTCGTGCAGTCGGGCTTATAAATGAATAACTACGCATCACTTAGTAAAACGAACTACCAATACGAAATCTACGTTCAAAGCCCTTTCAAATGATACCAAACTTGGCTAGATTGGAAAACTTTTTTTTTAAAAGTCATCAGATTTTGGACCTTAAAAAATTGAAGAAAAATTATTTTCTAAATTTTTAGTCTCGCTTTACGTTTGGGTTAGCATGATTGACCACTATGCCGAATTTCAAGTCGCTAGCTTCTATAGTTGCTGAGAAAAGTGGCTGTGACAGACGGACGGACGGACACGAGAGTGATCTTATAAGGGTTCCGTTTTTCCTCTTTGAGGTTCGGAACCCTAAAAATCCGTGACTGAATGACACAGCCTAAACCAGTGAAGATAGAAACATGAAATTTGGAATGTATATTCTACAGAGGATACAGGGTTGCACTAGGAAAGGATTTTTCGAAAATTGACCCCCTAAAGAGGTAATCCGCACGAAAAAGGGGGTAAACAGGTTAACAGCTCGTAATAAATAACAAATGCTCACCTCAAATTGACATTGAGTAGGTAGTCGTTTCCCCAGGATCTTCATAGTGGTCTGCATAGGGAGTATGAACCGGCAAGGTTTGCCGCTCAGGTGGGTCACCAGTCCCGCTGCACAGGCCACCTGTGCAGGTCTACTTATCTTCCCTCCATAACCTCCCCCTACACGACGCACTATTACGTTGACACTGAAAATTATTATATTAGTAGAATCTTACTGGGAAAATAGTCGAATCATTTTAGAGTTTCATTGTATGGACACCCTAACAATAATTCATCTATAGCTGAAACTTTGCAGTGTGATAAAGTAAAGTATACAGATTACGTTTGACAAATAATCTAGGTTTTTTTTTTCCGGTCCTCCGGTTTTTTGTCAACCGTAATCTGTATTGTATACTTTACTTTATCACACTGCAAAGTTTAATCGATAGATGAATTATTGTTAGTCAATCCCTAAAATGATTGGACTAAAAGGGGTACTATCTCTAAAGAAGGTGAAAGGGGGAGGGCTATAAACATGTCTGTGCCATGCAAACTCGACTCAAACGTATGTCGTTTGGTCGTGTGATCATCCCTTTAATACAGTTTCAGCGAATAATGTTAGAACTGATATATGTACTAAATTAGATGATCCACATAAACATAGCTAGCTTTGACTTGACAAAACATTTTTTTACTACTACAATTTTCGAAAGCAACGCCGCGGTGATTACTAGTTTATTTTCTTATATAGGCACCTCTTAAGAGAACAGATTTTAATTCAGAAAGAAAAATTAATAGAACTCGAAGGTTATTTTCGTAAAAGAATAAAATTCGTTTGGTATTTTTTGTAGTAAAATCTGACCCACTTAAAACATTGTACATCTTCGAAAAGCTTCTTCAGATCCTCACCAAATTTTGATAGGATGAACTCTGCAATACACTCTTTTGATCGATAAAGCAATCAACCAAACCAGTTTAGAAATGACGGAGTTATGACGAAAAAAAATTTTTTTTTTAAATCGCCGCGTATCAACACATATTTTTATTTTTAAGTTTTTTTTTGTAATAAGTACTTTTAAACCATAGAACCGTTCACGTTTATGCTAAAAGAACTGCATATATCAGGTTAATAATGTATTTATTTGGATGAACGTGGAAACGCATGATCTTACTTTGACAGATAAATCTGGTTGGCCGCCAGAAACCACCAGGCTTTGGCCAGGACGACCGATGAAATATTGAAGGTGAAGGTCTAACCTCTGATTTGGCATACATTTCATCCATGAGCTCGATGGGTGAGAAGTACTCCAAAATTTGACCACCATTTTTGGTTGGCCAGCACCACCTGCCAGGATATGCGGCGGACGACCGAGTGTACTTCGTTACACTAACTAAAACCAATCGGATAAGCATAATTTTGTCCATGAGCTCGATGGGTAATTAGTGTCGTCTCAGAGAGGTTACTAGTCACCCTCCTGCGCAAAACCCACCAGGATAGGGGTCGGCCGACCAAGTTTTTTCGCATCTCCTAGTAGTAAACTATTGCATGAAAACTGAATTATTCATGAGCTCGATGGGTATATGACTTCGTCACCGCCGCCCGATCTATATACATTTTTATTGTCCATTACAAGTGACGACCGACGGGCTCACTACTCATCACACTGGGCAGAGTTTCGGTAGTTAATAATCTTTCTTTATGGCTATGGAGCGCAGCAACTTTGGCTTAAAACTGATCGATCGGGTCAGAAATTAGATCATTGTACGTGTTAATAAATAAGCGCAAAACCTCATACACCCCAACTGATTTATAACAAAATAATTAGATTGAAACAATAGTTCATTATTTTGATAGTTAACATTTAAAGTTATTTGCATTTTATGTTTTGAGGCAAAATTGATTTGTTATCATTTCAGCAATGAATGAAAGCGCTAACGTGCTCATGGATACATTCTAAGAATCTTGTTTTGATAGTAAGTTGGGTGAGTTAGCCCATGCGGTGGGTTGAGATCGAGTTCAGCAAATTTTAAATTTTACAAACATTTTACCTATTTAATGTTTTGAAAAAAAAATCCTATTTTGATACCATGATAATTCGATTCTGCTCTCGATTCTAAACGAACTACTTTTTAGTTCTGCTTTAATTCATTAACACGTTGTATAAGATCTTTATCTGTTAACTGACAGACCGGTATCGGTAGAATGATATAGACCATGGAATTTGACTTGAAAGAAATATGGACCGAATATTGCACTAAAAGATGTGAAGCATGCAAGGTAATACAATCTCGTTTGTTCTACAAGGGACCTACACTCACACAGATGCACCAGCTCTAGGCGCAGGTCCTACAACCCGTCACCATAAGTACCGCGTGACAGCACGCACACAAAAGAAATGGGTGCTTCACTCATGATTAGACGAGATTACGTCTGGTTCTTCTTTTAAGTCTGTGGATATAGACTTAATATATATCATTACAGGGATATTTATCTGTTTATTACAATATCCATATCTATACCTGTTAATGGGAACATTCAAACATCGACAAACAGCGACATTCACCAAATCCAGCCATTGAGTAGAAGAATAAATTTCCATTCCATCCTCAGTCGGTTTCACAACACATGTGTGCGGCTCCATGAAGTAATGATATTGCCCTTCCATCTTGTACTCTCCTTTGATAACTTTCTTTACATCTTCACCAGTTTCTGTAGGCTCAACTGTTATGTTGTTCACCATTCGTTGCTCCTTTTGAGGCGATTTCATGACGTCATCGATCGTTATTAGGGGTTTATTCTCGTTTATGGAAGCATACTTTATTTTGACCAAAGACCCGGCGTTGATTGCTGTGGTCCATCTATTAGCCACAATGATTCCGACTGGTTGTCCGTAGAATTTGACTTCTTTTGAACATAAGATTTCTTCGTCGGCGGTCATGAAGGGTACGTCGGTTGGAGTAAAGGTATTGTTTCCTGGAATGTCTTTTGCGGAATAGAAGGCTGAGACTCCTGGAATTTTCTGTAAATAAAAAAAGTTAAGGTGGTGTAATCTCTAGGGTTGAGCTTCATCTGGCAGCACAGAATCAAATGTTTTCACACTCTTACTTTTCTGTCGCGCAGGAACGTCATTGGCTAGAACGAGAAAGGTCGCAGCGCTACCGGGTGCTGCCGCAGAGTGTAATTCGAAATTTCGATACACAAACCATCGACGAATGTTAACACCCGCATGCGATCGCATTCCCGCTATCTTTCTCGCCCTAGCAAATGACGTCCCTGAGCGACAGAAAAGGATGGAGCGACGAAAAATGCGATTTTGTGCTGGCATATGAGGTTCAACCCTTAATCTCTATATACATCATACTCTAAGTATATACTACATAATATACAGCATACCGATACAGAAAAGTAGTCATTAAATTTTAAATTATATTTCTGCCTATTTAAAATTTAAAATATGCTTCAATCTTATAGGAAGGATCTTATAATCTCTTTGGCTTCAATACAATAGGGTGAATTCATATTGACGCACAGTGGAACGAGTGTATGGGAGAGGTTGGACATAGACATCTCCGGAAAAAAAAAGTCAAATTATGAAAAACTAATAATGCATTCGTATTTGATTATGTAATGCCATGATAACTTATTATAAAAATCTTCATAACTCTCATATTTAGGGAATCATTTGAGAAAATGTGATATTTTAGTATGAAAATGACTGTACCGAGCTCTCTACCTCCTGATTCCACCCTTGTTCCTAGTTGCGGTTTCTTATATCCTAATACTAACATCATGAGCTGTATTTAGTACCATGACACATAGTGCGCGAAACGTGCACTTTCTGAGATACCGAGTGATGTTTATTTTTATACAAATAAATAGATTTTCTTATCATTATCGGTACCTATAGGTACTGGTTTTTCCGGACATATTATAGTTACATTCAACTACGTGGACTTTATTGTGGAATGGACACTCTAGCACCAATATAAAATAATACTTTTCAGAGAAACTGATTTAAATAGATAAATAGGTAAAAAAATAGGAAAGGTTATTACGAGACCGGGTACCTTGGATGTTAACTGTGCTCTCAAGAGCTTTATTAAGTACCACGACACAATCATAGTGCGCCAATTGTGAAATTTCTGAGATAAAGGTTATTTAAAAAAAAACTTTTTTTACTTTATATTTATATATTATTATTTTTACAGATGTATTCAGAGTTCAATATTACAACAACAAACAAATTATAAATGATGCATGCTAAATAAGGTTATTAGAAGTACTCGTATGTTTCAGTTATCATTAGTGCATGAGTTGTTACGGTGTAAACCATAAAGTCTCGTAATCACCTTTCCTAATTAACCAATATCTATTTTAATCAGTTTCTCAGAAATTAAAATTTTGTATTGATGCTAGTAGTATCCATTTCGCAATACAGTCCACGTACTTGAATGTACCTATTACCTAACTATAAGTCCGGAAAAACCAGTACAAACAGGTACCGAAAATGATAAGAAAATCTATTTATTTGTATAAAAATAAACATCACTCGGTATCTCAGAAAGTGCACGTTTCGCGCACTATGTGTCATGGTACTAAATACAGCTGTTGATGTTAGTATTAGGATATTAGAAACCGCAACTAGGAACAAGGGCGGAATCAGGAGGTAGAGAGCTCGGTACAGTCATTTTCATACTAAAATATCACATTTTCTCAAATTATTCCCTAAATATGAGAGTTATAAAGAAATTTATAATAACAAGTTATGATGGCATTACATAATTAAATACGAATGCATTATTAGTTTTTCATAATTAGACTTTTTTTCCGGAGATGTCTATGTCCAACCTCTCCCATACATTCGTTCCACTGTGTGACGATGAAGTCTTCATATTCAAATTCATAGAAGTTACAACCCTGTCTCATTAACTCTGCACCTCACTGAAATGCGATTGCGGTTGTTTCCCCCATAGACTTAATAACCACGTAAGTACGGTTAGCATCTTCGTTGCGTCGGCAAAGTATCGACTAGCGTCTCGATAATTTGTTACACACAGTTTTACATCAAACCGACTACATCACAATAGTCATTGTTAATTTTGAAGGGGAGACCGCGCGTACGCAGTCCCCCCACTACCAAAAATAACGCACCCGAGATATCCACATTAGGGATATTCGCAGAGGTCAACCCAAACGCAGTGCAATGAATGGGCCTCGCTCTGGGGGAACCGCCTTGTTGATCACGGTGTCCCCTGTGCCAGGTAAGTATGCTTCAAAACTGTTGCTTGGAGAGGGTCATTCAACGAGGGCGAATCTTAACAGCGCGATGTGCATTACGCTGCTCACAGCGCCATCTATCGTCAGTACATAGGAACAACTAAGTAAATAAATACTTACGAAAGCGTCTGTAGTATCAAAGCCGCTGATTACACTGCCAGCGATAACGTCAGCAGTAACAAAAACACCGAATACTTCATTTATCTGCGTTGGCAAATCGTTAGCAAACACAGATTCTCCACTGCATTGGATCAAAGCTTCCACTTTAGGCACAGGTTGATTCAAGGGCCATATTGTTTTGTCGGTCTCAAATGACTGGGTTCCTCGTGAAATATCTCGTTTTATGGTTGAACCTCCTGACCGGTTCTTTGGGTCTATTTTATCGTCGGGACAGAGGTTAATTATGGCCTGGGAAGGAAAATACGGTGTTTGTTTTAAATTTAGTGGGGTTCGTTCTTTTTAGAAAGATTGCGGCTGCAATTGAAGTCACTATAATGAAGATCGTTTCAAACAGAATATTAGTACTCTGTATTATAATATTATAATTACCTTTATAAGTAACTAGTGTTTTCCCGTGACTTCGTCCGCACAAATTATATACCAGATTTTAAGTCAGATGAAGCTATCAAACAAAAAAAGTTTCATCAAAATCGGTTCAGTAGTTTTTGCGTGATGCGCGAACAAACAAACAAACAAACACACAAACAAACAGACAAACAGACAGACAACATTTCTAAAAATGATTGATTTCGAGTCAGGGATAACTAAAAACCATATCGTAATCTTTTTTTTTGTAAATATCTTCAATGTACTGACACACTTTAGTAACAGTTTTATAATAATATTTAGTTTAGATTATATTATTAAGCGCGCAACACACGGCCGCTATAATATGTTGCTGTACTCTTCTAACGCATGCAAGTTGCTAATCGCTTCCTCTCACTCGCACGCGGGAAAGAGACGTGCTTATGTAATTTTGCGTGCGTAAGAAGAGTACAGCAACATATTATAGCGCGTGTCTGTGACGGGCCATATTGTATTTTAAAACGTACGTAAAAAAGTGTATACAGGGTGAAATTTATATCATTAGCATCCTTTTAAACTAAGAGTCTACCCATCAAACTGAACAACTTTTATTAGGGAGCAAACCGATCGGAGCAAAAAAAAATTCAGCTATCTCATCATACATTTGAGTCGTGTAGGCAGCGGCGGCGGGTGCAGTTTAGTATGGGACAGGTGATTTTTTTTTGCTCCGATTGGTTTGCTTCCATAGTAAAAGTTGTTCAGTGGCTTTATAATATTTTTTTATTTTAACTGATCAATAAATAAATCGATTGAAAATAACGCTAAACTCACATTTTCAGTCATTTGAATACTTTATAGTATTTTTTTAACGGGATAAACTATAAAAAGTAGGTATCAAAACGACGACGCAAAACAATGACGTCACAGTAAAATTTTTAGTACAATATAATACAAAGCACGCGATTTGACGTTTGATACAGAGTTGGAAACTCACGGATTCCAAGAACACCTACTCGTTTCTTTTAATAATGAAAAGTAAACCATTTCCAGTTACAATTCCTAGTTTTCCAAGTATTTTACGAAATTATCCTCCAAAATTAAGGGAATATTTTTCTTTCTAATATAATGAGAGTTTTTATGCTTGTTCAGCAAAAAAATATTTCGTGTTTAAGTAATTTCAATAGGGTTTTACTTCATTGTTTTTACTTTTTGTTTCGTTTTTTTAAATTTAATTAGGCTTGATGTTTTTACGGTGAAGTATAATAAATTAATGAGGTGTACCAACATTATTTTACTATAGCAATTTCGCTTTGGGCTATTCTACTAAGTCATTTTAGATGTTAGTTAGGCACACACAGATACAGCGGAAGCTGAAGATGTCAGACCAAAACCCAAAGAACAAATAAAATAGTACATTATGATGCATTATTTTAAATTGGAAAACCCATGTTCAAAATTTAAAAAGCAAGCTCTCTCGCTTTACATACGCGTTAAATGAATTAAAGAAAGGTACGAACCTGCAAACGGCAATCACTGCTTACTATGCATACGCGCACTCGTTATTGAGATACGGAGTACTGCTGTGGGGAAACAGTACTGATGCGAATGATGTTTTCATATTGCAAAAAAGATGCATAAGAATATTAATGAACATTGATAATACGGTAAGCTGTAGACCACATTTTATAGAACAAAAAATACTGACACTAACTTCCATATACATACTAGAAACATGTATCTTTGTTAGGAACAATCCACATTTTTTCAGACGAGTTAAGGACAACCATACTAGAATACTTAATACGAGGCACAGAGATAGACTGGCACCCCCACAGTCTAGACTCGTTTTGCATAGCAGCAGTCCCCATGTAATGTGCGTAAAAATTTTCAATAATATTCCGATTGACATAAAGAATGAGCCAAATAATATTAAATTTAATAAAAAATTGAAATCACATTTAACGACAAAGTGCTTTTACAGCCTGAAAGAATTTTTTATACTAAATAGAATATAAGTTAGGGTGAATATGTATGCATTTGTTATTTATAACCGATTATTTGGAAATCCTAGAATTTGCTATTGTGACTATTTGTTTGTAATTTTTCTAACTAGATTATAAGAATTTTCCATTTTTGGTGTTTAAATTGTATTTTGTTTAATGTATTAGGTAAATATGAAATTGATAACAATGCACTTATTTGAACTTGATCATAATGAATTAATGTACCAGATAATCTTATTCTATAACGTTAATACTTATATATGGTTAATGTTAGCTTTTAAGTTGCATGTTATTGCGGTGCCCTAACAGGGTGTCATGTCGAGAACTTATCCCAATGTATCAACTTATGTACACATGATTAAGCAATAAAGAATATGAATATGAATATGAATATGAATAAGAGCCGAGTCTGTAATGACCAATGCTCACGCGTTTCATACTACGTTTTTCAACATACTTGCGAGGAAAAATTACTTACTAAAATTTCGTAAAATACAACAATTTTAGACAAATGTTTGAGGAAAATAGCCATAGAAAAAATTATACTTGAAAATGGAGCTAGACAATTTTTTTTATAAAGAGGCGATGACTGTAGCCGCCATTCAACCAACGACATTTTGTTGCAAACAACCTGATATGAAAAACGTTGCAATGTATTTATAACACTAAAATTAATTGTTTGGTGAAATGAAGCGTTTGTTTATCATATTTTGACTAAAACCAATTAACTAAATAATTCAGTAAAAAGATTTTTTTATCTCTCTGCTGAGAAAATCTCAGCAAATCAAAGCAAACAATAGAAAAAAAAGTTACATTACCGCACTAGTGCGGTAATATAATAATTTTCGCACGCGTGTTCTTTAAGCTGCATTATGTACCTATCTAAAAGCGGTGCAATAAGAGCCACTTTACGAGCAAGTATGTTGAAAAATACTGTTCATAATATACTACACGCTTCGTCAAAACATACCTTATAATAAAGAGTGATTGCCAACATTTTTCTATACTCAGCCGACGGTTCTGGAGACATGTTCTCCGGGAAAATTTCATCAGCCAAAGATTTCAAAGCTAATCGCAAAGTTTCCTCAGCGAAAGGGTCTCTACCGACTAAAAGATCCTCCGTTTTACTAGCGTGGATGAAGTTTGGTGAAATTCCACCGTACGTTATAGTTGCTTGCTCTAAAAGCTGGGAGCCGTGATGGAATTTGAATAGGAACCCAGCGTTTACGACGGCGTGTGAGTTTTGGGAACGTAGCATTATCTGAAATATTTAAACAGATACAAATAGATATAATATATGGAAAAGAACTACAGGCTGTCAGGGTAATCAGTTGCATTACTTAAAGTCGCTCCCCATACGACAAACAAATTAACGACAAATCGGCTTTATTTGCTATGAAGCAATTTTTTTTTTTATAAAATACATGTATGAAACCTGTGTTCAAAGGAAAGCGTAAATATAGGAAAAATGTGCATCTACTTTATAAGTTGAAGTCACTTTTACTTGCGACACATAACCATTGTGTAGACAATAATTAAGATCTGAAAGTGTTATCAAGTAATTTTTCTTTTAAGATCAATATTAATTTAATGAGTTAATTCTTTAGCGCGACGGGCTCACCCCCGTCACACTGGACAGAGTTTCTGTACTACTGGTGAAACGTGGATGTTCTGAGGTTTCGGAATATCTCTGACTACCCCCTCGGGGAATATAGTCGTGAGCATATGCATGCTTTAATTCTTTAGATACTTAATTGTAAAATTAGGTCCGAATTCTTATGATTTTCGAATTTGATTTCCTTGGATTAGAAGGCACCACAGTGACATAATGAAGGACAAGCCAGTCAAAAATAGGTACCTATACCTACTAAAATAACGTAGTATAGTAGAGGTGAGGCGACTCTGATAGGATAGGGTCGTTATTGTACCCAATGATACTTAAATCATGACATAAATATTCTTCTTCTTCTTTATTTTACAGCAGACATATGCTCACGACTATATTCCCCGAGGGGGTAGTCACAGATATTCTGAAACCTCAGAACATCACGTTTCACCAGTAGTACCGAAACTCTTTCCAGTGTGACGGGGAGTGAGCCCGTCGCCACTTACATTATTTTATTTTATTTCAAGAAGTGTTTATGGCCATATATTAGAACCACGCATGCACAAATGCGGATTCGTAGACTTCACATAGCATCAGAATTTCTTCTTCAGCGTATGTAGGTTTCATCACGATGTTTTCCTTCGCCGTTTGAGAGTCTGTTAAAGCCTGACGAGAAATATAAAAAACCTGGCTTGGGGGCGCTGCAATCGACTATAAGCTTTAATGTCAGTGTTGCGAGTACAAAAATTAGTTCCAATGATTTTCCATAACATGGCTAGGTTTTTTATTTTTCTGGTCGGGCTTTACAGAAATTTACATGCAAATAATTTGTTACCTTGTAAGTACGAAGCGAACAGAAGTTGGAAAGCGGCGGAAGCATAACGTTCAATAAGATTTTCCCTGCCAGATCAAGTTTCAAGAACTCTACCAACGGAATTGTTTTATTGCCGTTTTCTTCAGCTGAAATAAATAGGTTTCGGATTACAAACTGGTAATTCTCTAAAGAATATTTTTCTTTTATGTCGAAATTTAAAGTTTTCTAGGTTTTATATTGTACAAAAGTTCTGATTATGATTGTCTTATAAACATACATAATTTATTTATTTAATTAGCAAATTAGAAGACATAATCCACGTAGCCCACAGACGGGTGTCATCTACATTTCTTCTTTTCCATACATATTAAACAGTTCCGTTAGTGACTGACTGACAGACAACGCACAGCCTAAATCTATGAAGATAGAAACATGAAATTTGGTGCACTAAGAAAAAAAGGATTTTTCGAAAATCTACCCCCAGCGATACTACGGGATTTGGATGTTTCTCGAAATCCATGCGAACGAAGTCGCATGCAAAAGCTAGTTATCTACAGAAAGTAACACGTAATAGAATTGAAGTTTTGGTAAATGTTTTACGATCAAGCACCTGCGTGGGTCCAACCATCGGCATCGTTAGCAATGCACTTGTGACCATGTTAACATCATTTTATGCAAGAGTCTTATAGGTACTTACCTATAGTAACCATTCCCCCAACAGTTTCGAAGATCAAAAACAAGTCAGATTGGAACTCATTATTCGTATTTTTCAAGCATAAATTTCCTCCTATTGTTCCGATCTATATTAAAACAAGAAATCCAGTATCAGTCCGTTTCTTAATCAACATTTTCTTTTAGCTGCATTTAAAACAGGAATCTACCTAGAAAGACTTATTAAATCCAGATTTGTTACCATCATCATCATCAGCCTGTATACGTCCTTTGCTTGGCCTCATACAAACATAGACATTAGTTGCTAGATTGTTTCTGAAAAATTTCATTGACTATAATTGGATAGTATTGAAAATATCACCAGACTACGTTTGTATGGAGCACGCCAACGGTAATATTATACCCTTAAGAGAGTGATGATAGCCCATACGGAAGAGAGCTAGCGCCTCAATCATGAGGCGGCGGTTCCATTCCTGGCCTGTATCACTAAATTCTATGGAATGTATGTACGGCTGTATTTATCATTTACAAGCTCAGCGGTGAAGGAAAACATCGTGAGGAAACCTGCATTCCCGAGAATGAAAAGAAAATACCATAAGCTCTCGGAGGTATGCGTTAAATATGGATGAGCTTGGGGCGAACACAAAGGGCCAGCGATGGTCTGAGTGTTACATAACGAGCCTTGCTTGCCCAACCACATATCAATCAAATCAACCATTTAAATTTGTGTGTTACTCATTCAATATCTATGTGAACAAAATCGTTATACTTACGTTTCTAACTGGAATATGCGCTACCAAATCCAAGTGTTCGTAAAACTGCTTCAAATATACGAACTCATCTCTTTCCGTAGACATTGCTAGAAATACTTCCATCATTTCCGTGAGAGTCATTCCGGCTCCCAATACTATGTTTACATCTAATAAATAGCCTTTCAGTTCATTCACACTAGCAATATCTATCACATTTGTTGGATATTCAGTCACGTGATATACTCCTGAAAAAAAGATTTTTTTTTAAGCAATCGCAATGTACGAAGTTGCCTTTAATTGTTATATACAAAGAGTGGAAATTAAATGAGGGCGCTGCCTCCACGCAAGAACGTCAAAATCACGCATAACCTGGCAACACCACCATACTCAAACTTTAGTTCCACCTGTCACCGCGATCATGACTTTTTGGCCAAGCTATAATTATCAAGTACTGATACGCCAAAAATTCTTTGTCTATGGATACGCCCTATTTTTGACCTGAAGAGCATACCTATATCTCGAGATTATAAGCATTATAAATTATAGCAACTTAGTTTCTTTTAAACTATAAAATTTCTGTTATTACTATTTCTGTCTTCATGCCAAATTTCGATTCAATAGATGAGCGGGGTACTAATTGAGGCATACAGACAGAATGGACGAAAGTATAAGGGTTCCTTGTGTGACTACGGAACTCCAAAAATGCTGACAGGAACCAAAAAGATGCCCAGCTACCACACATTGTGGCCAGACTATACTACTATGTAGGAGCACTGTACAACATTATTTAGAACCTAATGTTATGCATGCAAGCAAGCAAGAATTCTTAACATTAAGTTAATTAACTTAATGTTAAGAATTCGTGAGATCTTAGAGAGAAATCTCCCTAAATTATCAACTAACAGACCATTATCTACTGCCAACTATCTCGACCCAACGAAAGTTTTCCAATCTCAATGACACATGGCCAGAATTAGTTTTAAAACTATTTTAGTTATATATCGATACCTTGTCCAGTATTGCCAGCTATCAACTTGTAGTCACCATGTCCCATAACTTTGAAAACGTCTGCCAATTTGTAGGGTTTATACCATTTATGTGTACCACAGTCTATTACTATCATATTATCATTATTTATTTCAGTGTTATGTTCTTTTTCTGTTATGTCTTCATTTTTTGAGAATCGTGCTTTGTTCTTTGTCTCCTTTTTAGAGCTAACCATTCCACAAGGTTTATAAAGTGCTAGATCTTCTATATCGATAAGTTTGTTTCGTAGTTTTTGATCTGCATCGGTAGCGAATGATTTGAAAGCATCAGCTATGGGCCTGTATCCAGTACATCTACAAATGTTACTTGCAAACGAATTCTCTATTTCGGATGACGTAAGTTTTTGATTTTTTGATTCGTATAGGCTAGAATTAGAAGATTACAAAAATAAGTAGGTAGTTAAAAATAACTCTTGAATTCTCGCATAATTTTTTGTTTCATACACTTGGATGGAACAAATAAAATTATTTCTATAATTTCAGAGTTGGTCTCTAACGAAAGTTGTTCAGTTTCACGGAATAACGTCTGCCCTTAAAAGTTTGACCTTATTAAATTAAGAGTTAAGATACTTAGCTCTTTTTTTAACGTTCTAATGTCGGTTGAAGTTTGTTGCGAAGTGTTTTTATTTACTTTTAACACTATTTTTATTTTTCTGAGAATGTTCTACAACCGAAATAAAACCTTTTTTACGATAAAAACGGTCGGTAGATAGCTTAAAGGTTTTAAAGCTATTAAATTAATCCAGTAGTAAATAAAGTGGATAGATCCATTAACTTAATTTAAAAACACTATGTTTATGTATACAGGGTGTTAGGGTAAACAGTTGCATTACTTTAGGATGATTTTACTCATGATACTGAACAAAGTTTCCAAAGGAGCAAAGGGAAAATCGAAAAAATTTAAATCAACTTTTCATCACTTTTCATACAAACTTTTTTGTGAACAAACATTTGCATCGCATCGCATCATGCAAAAACTACAGGACCGATTTTGATGAAACAGATTGTGTCTGAACCCTTAGGTATGATTAGAAATTTTGCTATATAATTTATTTCGCTACGATGACGGGAACCAATGCGGAGGAAGTCGCGGGAAAACTCTAGTTTTAGACATGGTGTCCCATCCCATACAAATGAATTTTTTGTTAAAAAAATGGCAATATATGGCGTTATGGTATCCATTTGTAATTAATGTTTACGTAAAAGTGTAAATTGTTACTAAAATTACATGATCTGACTACAAAAAAATCTCATGAGCCTCGGAAAATCGAGCAATTTACGTTGCCCGAAGACTGCCCGCGTTACGGCAGTCACGTTCCATTGTTTGACGTTGGGCATCTGTACTGTATAGTATTATATAATATGTGTCTTAGATAAAAAAATTAAGTGTTACATTACGTAGATAAACTCACGACCATAATCCCCATCGGGGTGGTCAAATCTTTGCTACAAAAATTTGAGACAAAACCACTACAGGAAAAACAACGACAAATCGAAATAAAACGTCATGCACGGTCATTTTGGCATATGCAAAGTAAAAGCCCAGTCATTTTACGGTTGAGCCGGGATTTTATTAAGAATTGATATTTTTTTCAGTATATAGTTTACAGAGCCAATTTGAGCCTAGAAATATACAAATATACGTCAGCAACAGCCTCAAATATAAAATTTTGCATTTATCTCGTTCTAAAAAACCTGATGGTAATTTTTTTTTATAACCTTTTTAAGGCTTTACCATTATACACACTATACAAACACAGAGTAAATATTTTTGTCTACTTAGAAAGCTTTGAAAAATACATTTGTATTTTTACGAATAACTCATAATTCGGTATGTCAAGTTTTTTTTTGGAGGTCTAAATCGAAATCCATTTCGAGATAATTGACTCAATAATCATATTTTCTATGTCAGACATTTTAAAATAAAAGGATTACAGATATTTTTAATAAAATAACGTCGTTTTTCGGTCCACGAGTGACGTCACTCGCTGCCCCTGCAAACTCCTTGGTAAACATAAAATCAACTTAGGTACTTTGCCATTAAGAAAAAAAATACTTTCACAATGACAGAATTTGACATTTGATATTGCCGTCTTTGTTTCCAAAATAGATTTAGAAAGAGGAGGCATGTTTTAATTTTTTTTTATAATATTGCAGTAGTTTTTCTCTATGGAGTTCGAATTATTTTCTTTCCACCAATTTTGCACTTGGAGATTACAGATCAAAATAATTTAAAAATTAAATTCATATTGACAAACTCGATGAATAGCAATAAAAAACGAAATAGGTGTCTTAAAATTATGTCTTCTATCCGTAAAAAATATTAAATGAAAACAAAAAAAGAATTATTAAATGTAGGCCCGATTCGACCAAACGCGAGTCAATTTTATTTTTAGATTAGGTCGCCGGTTACTTTAGAGTTACCTGATTTTGCGTTTTATAACCCTAATCTAAATGAAATGTCAATGTCACATAATTAAAAAAAAAAATAGTAAAAAGAAACCTAACAAATTAAAACTGTATAACCTCATATTGCAATAAGTACGGATACAACGACCTCTTTCTTTAGGTGAATGTACTCGTTCTTTTAGTACGGGGTGTGTAAATACCAAAAGTAAATAAATTGTTCCTTGTAAAAGTAAAACTCTTCTATATTTTATTGCTCAAAAGTTATTATAGTAGTTGAATCTAATTTAAATTTGTGCATTGGTATTAATATTATTAAGTTAAAAGCCTTTGCGAGAAACAATTTGGATTTCTATGTTGCGTTGTGATTTTTTAAATATGTTTTCAGGTCTTTTTATCACTAAATGGTATCGGTTATAGTTTAAAAGTACCATTCATAATACTCCCCACCTCTCCTAACAAAACTCCGTAAAATGACTGGGCTAGTAAAGAATTTTTTTCGTTTTATCGGGGGTGGCATGCTACTCATACTGGTTTCTCCACCTTTTGGTTCTGCCTCGCATGCCTCGAGACGGGGTCTTAGGGTATCAGATTAACAAATACCTGTACATGTTCATGACCCATCCAGGAGTACAATATCCACACTGAGTGCCATTAAACTTTGCAAGTCTGCTCTGTATCTCGTGGTAACCATCTGTCCTGTTTCCGATGCCTTCCACTGTGGTCACCTCCCAACCGTGACAGGATAATACTGATACTAAGCACTGGAAAGATATTTTAATTTTATTTGTATGCATGCATAATGCTCACGACTATATTCCTCGAGGGGATAGTCAGAGATATTCTGAAAACTCAGAACATCCACGTTTTACTAGTACCTACCTAGTACCGAAACTCTGTCCAGTGTGACGGGCAGTGAGCCCGTCGCTACTTATTATGAACAGTGGGTACAATGCATGCGTCGAAATTGAAGCATGCGGGTTTCCTCTGGGCGCTGACCCCTATAGTACATCCATTTTTGGTTTAGGGGTCAGAGTTTCAAACAAAAAGTGTATCTGCCTCTTGTATTACTTGTATTACTTGTATGCTTGCTTGTATAATAAACAAACAATGTGTGTAATGTATGTAAGTAGGCTAAATGAAATGCAAATAAACAAATTTATTATTATTATTATATTTTTATTCCTCACGATTTTTTTCTTCACCGAAAAGCCCCTGATATTAAAAATCTTATGGCATGGACGGGGATCGAACCATCGCCTCCTGCACGGCAGTCATGGTTACTCGCCACTGGACCACCGCAGCCTTTTAATTAATTAGATCCAATCATAGCTAGTAAATTCAACAACAAAATACTGTGAGCACTTTTAGCTTATTATTAATAAGGTATACAATTAAGCATAGCATATGCTCACGACTATATTCCCCGAGGGGGTAGTCAGAGATATTCTGAAACCTCACGCTTACGCTTACGCGTACGCTGCTGCCTATAATGCTACCGTGTGGCAAAATACTAGAGTGGAAATTTTTTAATAATATACCATCAACTCGATAGAAGAAGATCTACATAACATGCCAGTCGGTTTCGAGTATTTCGCACCTGACCTTTCAGGAGGAACACAGAGTATTATTATTACTACCGTAACAGAGACTCCATGCTCATACTAAGTTTGGAAACCTTCTAACTATTACAGCGACAGCACTTATTAATAGAATTAACTCAGTAACTGAGTAAACCGAGTCTCAGTTTATACCATAGTTGAATAACTCACAATGTTCTCAGCGGTTAGGACATGGTAGGACGTAACCTAGCCGAGTGCCGCCTTATTATATATATTATAGTACATTACTGCAGCGGCCAGCAAAAGAGGCATTGATGGACTGTGGGCCGAGGCGAAGCCGATGCACACATACGTAAGTCCATCAATGCTTAGTTGTGGACAAGGCTTGTATAGTACTTTTCTCAAATAATGCGCGGAAATTAAAATCAATCAACTGAAAAATCAATGACGAACAACAATAATTTTTTCCTACGTTAAAGTGTTCATATTTGTTTTTTTTTTCCAATAAACAGCTTTCTATTTCACACGACAGATAGGTATATGAGTTTATAAAGTAATTTATTTGGCCGCTAAACCACGACAGATATGGATTTTCATACAACTTTTGACGGCCGCTGTTCGCATGTATTTGGCCAGTACAGCAATTTCGATTTATTTCGAAGAAGGTTGTCAAAATAATGCTGAAATTTCCAAGCATGTTTGAAACAAACCACTATTTATTATTATTTTGTCTACGCTGACTAGGTACTTCGATCAAAATAAATTGAATGGATGGATGAATTACGCGAACATTTCAAACCAGAAAAATGAGGCAAAACAAATGAAAGGTTTACTTAAAATTTGTATGCAAGTGCCCTAGATTTGACAGATAATGGCGCTAGTTTGTATGGACCAAGTGCACCTGTAGTTTGCTTCAAATTACCGCGCTTTAGGCCTATCCATTAATTTTATTTTGATCTAAGACTAGGTACGGTATCTCCTACACGTAAAATACGAACCGAATTGACAGCGAATGTCTTCATCTCTTTGCTCTGTGGTGCGGATGCTCGGACTGAGACCACGCAAGCCCCGCAGCCGCCTTCGAAGCACATTGCCTTCGTACCTCTCAGGTCCAGCACATTCCTTATGTACTCGTTCAGACAAACATCTGGACCAAACTCGCCATCCACTGGAAAATATATTTACAATTTAGTATACACAGGGTGTAAAGAAAAGTAGCATTAACCTTTAAACCACATACTCTACCCATCAAACTAAACAACATTTACAAGGGGAGCGAACTGATAGGAGCTAAAAAAAAATCTGCTGCCCCCATACTAAACTACAATACCTACTCGACTCAAATGTATGCGACAGTTGTTTTTTTTATGCTCCGACCAGTTTGCTTCCATAGTAAAAGTTGTGCAGTTTGATGGG
Source organism: Agonopterix heracliana (assembly GCA_963693445.1). NCBI lineage: Eukaryota > Metazoa > Arthropoda > Insecta > Lepidoptera > Depressariidae > Agonopterix > Agonopterix heracliana. The sequence goes on along the minus strand of OY856324.1, from coordinate 3,962,879 downwards.
TAGAGCATGTAGTTTAAAGGTTAATGATACTTTTACGAGAGTGGGCCATACTAATAACACGGGCCCAATGAGCGATATTGCAGGCAAGTTAGTGGTCAACCGCTTTTAAACCTGTGATGTGTGGTGGTTTGAGAATACTTTAAAATTAATTCGTTTTACAACAATATAAGAAAGAGTACCTACGTACAGTACGAACAGTCAACCCGCATCAATTTTGAACACTCTCAGTGAAACTGAACAACTTTTACTATGGGAGCAAACGGATCAGAGCAAAAAAAAATCTGCTTTTCCATACTAAACTCCAATACCTAATCGACTCAAATGTACGTAATAGCACTAATAGCTGATTTTCTTTTTGCTCCGATCGGTTTGCTCCCGTAGTAAAAGTTGTTCAGTTTGATGGGTAGAGTATGTGGTTTAAAGGTTATAATTATACTTTTCCTTACACATAACCTGGCTGAACGTGGGATAATCTTACATACTTAGTACCTTTGTATTTTATTAATATTAGGTACGGTACTTATAAAAATAATATACCTACTTACCTTTACATTTTATTCCATTTATCTTGAAAGCTATTTGCGACATTTTCTATTTATACTGTATGATGATATTGCTTTTTATTAAATATTATTATACTTCTGACTATTTCAATAAAATACGTTAATTAATTAAGTAGGTAATACAAACTAATAACATTAAATTAATCAATCAATGAATTTGATGCAAACTTTAGTGGCCCGCAGTAAACACAAGTCTGTGTACGTGTGTGAATAAATTAAAATATCACAGTCGTTTTATAAAGTGGCGGTGAATAATTACTACCTATCTGAAAGTGGTTGCAGGTAATAAGTAGTTAATCCACTATGTTATCTTTTATACAGCATGTACCAGAAAGAGGTGTTTTAGACTCGTCAGATCATATTGTCTATGGTTTAGTTTAGACCGTGATACTGAGCAAAAAAAAACTGATTGAAAACTGAACTGAAAACTGATCTTTTGAGGCGAGGGCTAGTTATTGCAGTTTTGCGCAGCAGATGTTTTTACATTTTTACACAGAAGGTAGGTTCACTCAGACTGTGCTATCGGGCAGTTATGTACCTACATGGGTGTATGCACTATGTACCAAACACAAATGCACTCTCTCGTCCTTACCCACCGGAATCTTATGGACGGGAAACCGATACGATCAATATTTGAGTTCGATGCATTTTTTCTAACCAGTGCAGCCTCGCGGAGCGGACATTTTTTTGGAAATGACTGAATGAAGCATTGCTCAGGGAGCATCTTTACTGCTTTTTACTGCGGACTATTGGAGGGGCCACGAAGGGTCTACCGATCCAAGTGAATGAACTTAAGCAACCGACCTAGGGGCACTCAGAGGGGTACGGACCTCGGCATAGGACGTTGCTGGGGCTACGCGGCGGATTGGGAAGCGGGGATCGGTGAGAAGCGGCCTGGGATGTGCCTGTAGCGTCTGTAGACGCCAGAAGAGAAAGGAGTGGGCAGAGGTCGCGACTGTCCCCGCCAGACGTTGATTACGGTGTCGACGCATTGATACCGTGTTACCTGTTGTCGTGTGTTGTGAGGGAGAGGACATCAGACATGTAGATTATGTCTGATGTTGTCGCCTGTTACGATGACGAATCAATGTGTGGGCGCAAAGAAAGAGCCTCCGAAATCTGAGTTCGTCTGGCGCATCCTGTAGGCCTCGTATGCCACCCCCGAGAAAACGATAAAAATCGAGATGTGCCTCCATCCTTATTATTTAACGTATGCCAGAAAGAGTGCGCGTGACGTTTTTATTGTTTAAACGCTTTGTCGTGAGTGGCATGCTAGCCGTGCAGGGCGGAGAAAAATATCTAGTAGGATGTACAGCTTGGCAAAAAAGTCGTGATAAAAAATTAGGGCGCTGCCTCCACGCAAGAACGTCAAAATCACGCATAACCTGGCAACACCACCATACTAAAATTTTAGTTCCACCTGTCACCACGATCACGACTTTTTTGCCAAGCTATACTGGTAACAATGTCAACTACACTCGACCAACTACCGAACTAAGAATGGTAGCTTTTTCAAATAAAAAGTGTTTCATAGACTATTGATACTTCTCAATTAATTTATTACATTATTAGTTTTCATTTGTTTGACTTCATTAAAATACAAATTCAATTAATGCGTCAATTCTGTCGCAGACCAAAAAATTTCAAAATTAAAATTTTTGCTCACAGATATAACATTTCCCCACATTTTTGTGTGTGTGAGTGATATAATTACCACATTAATAATAAATATCGAATCTTAAAAATTAATTTTTGTGAAAAATCTGTTGTTTAGTTTATAGCCTTTTTATTTGCATTACTTTACAGCCATTTTACAGCAACAAAAAACATCATTAATTTAAGTAGTAGTAAAACTATAAAATATTTTTTCATTCTTAGGCCGGATTCGACCAAACTTAGATTTTAGAAGAGTAACTATACAAGGAACAATTTTACTCATGGTGTTTACACACCCCGTACTAAAAAAAGTACGAATGTATAATTCACCTAAAGAAAGAGGTCGTTGTATCCGTACTTATTACAATCTTCTTCTTATCGTGTGGGCAAGCCCTGGTGTCAGAGTTTATTCAAACCGCCTAACGGCCTCTGACGTGGTTTTTTATAAAACGACTACTACCACCAGAGATAGTAGCCGGGACAAACGGCTTAACGTGCCATCCGAAGCACGGAATCATTTTCCTTTTCAGACAATCAGGTGATTCAGCCTACAATGTCTTAACCAACTAGGTATATATATCACTAGGTAGGTTTCCCCCGTGGGAATCGAACCCATGACCTCCGTGTCAAGAGCCCAATGCTCTTAACCATTAGACCACGGAGGCAGTTCACAGTGTATAGTTTTAAAGTTACAGTGCCTCAAAGATTTCCATACAAATCTTCGTTTAGACTTCATAAGAACATGGCGATTAGTTTCTAGATTGTTTCTGAAAAATTTCATTGACTTTAATTGGTTAGTGTAGAAAATATCACCAGACAACGGTTGTATGCGCATTTGCGCTCTCGCAATAAACTGTTATGATTTCGTAAATTGAAGAAAAACACTCATTTTGCGTTTTGAACGTTTTACGTATTGAACATTCTGCGTGTAGACCTCGTGTTGGGTCTTGTTGGTGACCCGTATTCAATGCCCTCGAGTGTATTTTATTTTAGGAGACTTTACTAGAAAAATTGTCGTTACTAGAATCCAATTAAGTAACAACTAATAACAAAATAAAGTCTGCTTCTAGTAAATTCTAATAAATGTTTATTTCCGTAAAATCATCGTTTATACTACAGTTGATGACTGGCTAATCTTTTCACGACATGAGTAATTGTCATGCGTTATATGACATGTTGACACGAAAGAAGATGTAACTAAATTGTTTGCAGATTGTTTATGAACGGAGAATAACCAAGGCTTATTTTATAAGGCTAATCGAAGCCACGGGTAAAAGCTTATTAGGCTAACCGAAGCCACGGGTAAAAGCGTGCTGCAGTGCGATTTTTGAAAATCATACGAGTGGTTCGGCAGTAGAAAGATGCATAATCTCCATAGTAATTTTGACATTGTCTACTGCCGAACCGCTGCTCGTATGATTTTCAAAAATCGCACTTCAGGAGTGCGATTTTTCAACATCACACGTTCGAATCAGCAGTTGAAAGATGCATAGAGATGCATAATCTCCAATCTCCATAGCAATTTTTTTAATTTTTTACTGCTGATCAATCCATTTGAACGTGTGATGTTAAAAAATCGCACTCCACGATAATTACGTTGGTTAAAAGCCATAGAGATAATTTGATTCTGAATCACTGAACCACCGACATGCGACGCGATTCCTTTCATTATTACCGATAATGCGATAATTTTGTAGTAATTTATATATGACAATTTGACCCTTCCGGTCATTGTGGTCACTAATTATCGTTATTTGTGTAATTTTAGGTAATTGCTATCCGTTGCGTCGTATTTGAGTTACATGCATAGTATTTCCTAGTATATTGTACAAAGAGAATGGAATCACTACCTACGTTTTAATATTGTAATGAGGCGTTTCCATAAAAAAATGGTTCAAAGACACTGGAACGATGGCGTTACAATCGTGCCAATTTAGCTGACAGATCGAAAGTGTTACGTGTTTTTTGGATTCCCTAATTTTAGGGAGCAATTTGTTAATTCCATAAAGGTATTATACCTTACAGGAATAGAGAAACTGACATGAGTTGTCAAATGAAACCGTTTTTGGATGTTTTCAGGATTCGCAGGCAAAGATTCGAATATTGTCTATAATTCTGAGTCTAACGTGAAATCGTGGATAAACTAATGAAGTAGTGTCAGTATATTTCACAAATTTATTACGATTTCACTTTAGATTCGCAATTATTCACGGAAACCGAATTGTAAAAATTGGAAAGGGTTTAGAAAACGGTTATATTGCCTCGCGTCACGTATCTCTTTTTATTATACAGTAGTGGTGCCGCTAGGTACATCTCTCTCTCTCAGCTGTCAGTTCCTCTATTCCTGGCATAATACCTTTATGGTTAATTCGTCGTTTATTTATTATGAAGGTTATAATGTGAAAGACTTCTTGATACTTTGAATTAATCGACTTTTTAGAAAATATGATTATTGAGACAATTATCTCGAAATGGTTTTTGATTTAGACCTCCAAAAAAAAACTTGTCATACCGAATTGCTACACAAGCAGTGTGCCATTAAATAAAAGAATGAATGAATGATTTTTCTTTTTACTAGTCTTGGAAAACGCCATTACGCATTTTATCGAATGTGTCAAAACAATGATATATTTTTTTGGCGGCGCCAGCGACTTCCTAAGCGTAGACCACTTACTTTCATAACTTTTGATGGAATGAACTAATTGCGATGAAATAAAACCTAAATTGTAGTCCAAACTAACCCCTACGCTTTTGTGCTCTTAACTCCAAAACTCCACCCTAATCAGTTCAGTAGTTTTTGACACGTTTTTGTTTTGAGTGATGCATGGACAAACAAACAGATAATCAGACAACAAATCGAATAAAAATGGTCTTGATCTGTCCTTTAGTCCTTCAGAAGGTATCCTAAACGCTCTTAGTGCGTTCACACACGATGACGCACTGACGGAGCGGCAGATGTCAGTCCATAGAACCACACCCGGTGCGTCAATGCGTCACCGTGTGTGCTTCTATGTGCGGTTTCAAACAACTCCTTGCTTCACAAATGACGGACTGAGGTCTGCCGCTGCGTCAATGCGTCATCGTGTGTGAACGCACTTAGCCATTAGACCACGGAAGCAGTTGGAATAAACGTTTGTACCTATCTATGTAGAAACCTACCTAATCTGTTTTTTTAGATAACCACTCTAGCGATTTCGATGACATTAAGATTTTAAAGTTATGAAATCGACAAACCTTATCAAACCTGGCATAGTGATTTCCGGAATACATTTTATTAATCGTCATTCAACACGAAAAAAAATGTTTCGAGCGTGCTATTTCCACCCTTGATTTTTAAAAACACAGTCTCTTTTCGCATGGCAGAGTGGTATACAATTATGGTGAGCATTTCATGATATATCAAACAATACCTTTTTAGTATGGCGGAACAAAACGCGCATGTTCAAAAAGATATAGATCGGGTTGTATTACGTAAACTGTACCGAACTACTAAAACTGTAGAGTTGGAATTTAAGTACAAATAAATCAAGTGGGGTGTAAAGAGTACTAGTATAAGAGATAGACGTACTTTTTGTGATCATCTGCTGCAATGCTGATTTAGTATTCATAGGAGGGAGACCAGGTCTGCCTGCATAACTCCATTCTGTTGAGTTACAGCCGTTCAAAGGTCTGTTACGGTTTCAAAAGATGAATATGCATGAATATGCTGGCATTATTTTAATATGCACTGTAGCTATGCTAACAGTACTAAAACTGTCATGTTCTGTCATTCATTACCACCGTTCAAACTTTAAAGTACCTACAAACTATTTTAATACAAACCGACTGACAGATCATGTCAGTTTTTGTACTGTTCTCAGAGCTACAATGCATATTACAATAATATCCTACGATCAGCCTTACACTTTTTACTGACCTTTGAACAGCTGTAACTTCTAAACCGACAGGAATTATGCAGGCAGACCTGGTCCATTCATATCACAGAGATGATCTTCACCCTATGAAAACTGAATCAGCCTTGCAGCTGATGATGACAAAAAGTACGTCTATTCTTATACTATACCGAACTGACTAACATCACAAGGGCCCAAGTCAACCAAACCTGCACGTGGTGCACCTGCTATCGAACAAACGAGGCTGGTTACGGCCCAAACCCCCCAAAAACTATGAACGTGAAAGAGTGGAAAAGCTTATGGTAGAGACCTTTTCCCATCATCACTTACGGGTCTAACACGCAATCATTTTGTGATATACAAAGTGTAAGTTACAGCCTAGCAAATACTGAAACGGTGAACTCAGACCATCAACATACATCAAACCAACAGACCATCAAGCTGAACAACTTTTTATATAGCTGACATAACCTCAGTGTTAAAAGCCCCAATATAAATAAAAAGAATTAAAAAAACACTTTTTCTATGGGACAGATTTCGATATTGGTCCCATAGAGAAAGTTGTTCAGTTTGATGGTCTGATACTCCCCTTGAAATAGTTTCAGCTAATTTTGTTAGACCTTGTACTACGCTAACTAAAATAAAGTACAAAAGTTAGGAGAACTCGCAACTCATTGTAGTTAAACTATCTGATACAACAATAATTGATGTCAGTTTCATGGAATAGTGAGTGTTATTCTGAAGTGGATTGAAATGCCTTTTTGTAAGTTTAAAATTTATGTAACCATAAAAATAAGGATTAACTAAATGGTTCTAGACATCCCATGAGTTATAAATATAATCATATTGTGTTTCAAGTACGCACATATTAAATAAACTCTCTGGAATGAAATAGATACCGTAAAATGGGGTGAATTGGGACACTTTTGAGTTTTGATCAACCAACCAACTTTGGTACGCAACTACTTTGCGACGCAAAGGAAGAGTAATGTGTTTTATTGATACAATAGTAGAACTGTTGTACCTAGTTCCGGTAATGTGAAGTTTTTTAAAAAAATGTTCTAGTTGGTATACCAAGTTCGAATGTTCGGGTAGACCCCAAGGTTGTACTGTTTTTCGAGCGTTCGTAGCTTCGACGGTGGTTTCAGTCTATACAAAAACTTTGACGTAGAACTCTAATCTTGTAGACGGTATTAATAAAAGTAATATTTTATATATGGAAAAATAGGTTAGAAAAGATTAGGCTAGATAGCGCGTCTCAAATAACATTTACAATTTATAATATAACTAGCGACCCGCCCCGGCTTCGCACGGATGCAATGCACATATAAACCTTCCTCTTGAATCACTCTATCTATTTAAAAAAAACGCATCAAAATCCGTTGCGTAGTTTTAAAGATCTAAGCATACATAGGGACAGACAGACAGCGGGAAGCGACTTTGTTTTATACTATGTAGTGAAGTGATTACGAAGGCTTTGAAATAATTCATCCAAAATTTATCATCCATATATAAAATATTACTTTTTCACATCACAAGCTCGGAAAGATTATGTTTATCATTCGAAATCTGAGTGCAAAACTGCATTTTATCCGCTAGCGTGGAAAGAGTTTTTAAAATTCGAATATTTCTATTCAATATTTGTCTATACTGCCAGTCCAGATAAAAAGATAGTAAAAACCATACGTGCGAGAAAGACAAAAAGATTTGCTAACTTGACGAACTTTACATACTTACATTCGTGCATATTATTGTCTTCTCTCTTTCGCGTATAAGTTTGTCCTTCACTATAATTTATTTGAGTGGAAAAAAAGAGATTATACCTAAATTATAATCTCTTTGAGTAACAACATCACACAGGCTTAGGTATCTCTTGTCTTCTCTTTTACACGTATAGATTTGTCCTTATTTGCATTTGTATATAATTCTGTGTGTCCGGTAAATAACGGTCCAACTCAAAAAATGCAACTTTACAGGAGAGCCTAAAAACATATTTTTTTGGTAAAAAAACATATTTTCTCGAAAACCGTTTCATATTTTTTCAAGCAAATCACTGTGTCTTCTAGATATTTTATGGTCTTTTATTATTATATGGTTTAGTCTATGAAATACTTACCGTGCTGGAGATATTTCGTTCAGAAGTTGAATTAAACCTTTTGACACTAATAAAAATACGTTACATTATGATTTAAATTGAGTTAGGGCCTTTTACACTTCACAATAACCTTGGTATAAAATGGTTTATGTTATATTTTAATTTCATTTTTATTCCATCCCTTTCTTAAATACACACCACCGGAAAACTTACTTTGTAAACTGAATCAAAACGAATTGATAAAAGTAAGTAGTTTTATTTGGGTAAAACAAGCTCATCACAAAATTACAAAGTGTTTTTTGAGTTAAATTCTTTTTCACAAAGGTAACATTTTGTGCGTATGGATTTAAATCTAATATTTAATAATATTTTTAAGGAAAAATATAACAAACACTTGCAAAATGTACTTTCTAAGCTCACTGTTTAAGCTTTTAATTTCCACCATATTCAGCATTAAACTTAAGTGTCACAAAAATTAGATATTTTCTAGAAAAAATATTCATTTCGTTATTAAGTTGGTAAGTAGTTTTATCATATATAGGTATATTTTTTTGATGGGTAACACTAGCTTATATGCAAATTTTGTGACGTGGGTAACGCCACGTGGTATCAGTAATGCTGGAAAGTGAAATATTAAACAACAAACCAATATAAAAACAATACAAAAACAAATTCTAAAGCGACGCATGCTTAAAAACTTATCAAGTTAGAATTCACGATTCTGTGCCTCAAAATTGTATGACCAGTCTGATGTATTGTCATTCTTAAATACACGTTTGATATCCGGTTCGCTTTGCAGTGTTGTTATTATACAAAATACAAGATATTTTAGGAAAAAAATAGTTTAATTTCAAAGAATAAACAACAGATTCTTTCTTTACCACTCTATGTACAAGCCTATGCTTGAAGTGCGGTTCGGCAATCCCTAACTAAAACAAGGCCTGACATTATCACTTAGTTCAATATAACAGTACCACCCTTAAAAAAATTCGCCAGATTGTATTCATACTAAGTGATTCTTATTCTCACTACATAAAAGAAAATATTTGGTGATTGACGGTTTAACTCACTTATTCGACATACATTTTTGGTGAGACGTATAGCGTTCTCCCCAGTCCAAGATGATGTCAGTTTCCGTACTTAGTACTTTTTTATGTAGGTATTAACTATTAAGGTTTTTGAAATTTGGTTTAACTCAGATAAATCATATTTCACAAAACAAAATAAATTGTGTCGAAAGATTTAAGTCGAAGTAAATCCATGTTCACCTAATTTTATATTTGTTTTATGATCTAACTCTATTTCAACCATTGTGCACGATAAAAAAATGAACTTAAATCGTTTTGTAATAAGTCTATCTCTGGAATTATTAAAGGTATGAATATTCCAGTAACACCATTTAGTAGAGAAAAAAAAATTGAGTATTATGGCATTAAAAACTCATTTTGGATCTAAGTTGAGTTAGACCGTTATTCACCGGACCCACAGAATTATTTTCCCAGTGTGGGATAAAAATATCGTTTTAAATTTAATGTTAATTTATTTAGTTAAGTACAAGAATAAAAAGTTAAATATCAGAAATACAAATAAAATCGAATCCGCAACGCAGGCTTCGTCAAACCTTAATCACATATCTATATCTACGACGTTTAAAATAATATTTAAAATGCTTTTTAATAATTAATTCATCTTGTTTACCTGTGTGAAGTTATTTCTTTACATGTCCTTACATTTCTTGAATTATTTGCGCAGTGTCTCAGTACACACCGGGATATTTTTTATGCTAATAATTTTTTTTTCAATCTAACTGCTACACGTGACCGCAGTGAGACCATAGATTTAAAACTTTTCGCTAACGCTCAAAAATGGCGCCAACAAATCGAGAGCGAGATATCCAGTTGTGAAACCTTATGTAAACAAAAAAGACAAAACACTATTTTTTGTTTCGGTTACCGTGGCCGGTTTTTTGTTTGGCAAGCTGTCAATCCTATAGAATGTTTGCCAAACAAATAGTCTTTTAGTATGCAAAAGTGTACTATTGCTGTTTCATGTGCGGCCACGTTATGGTGTAATCTAGTTACTATATCTATGAGTGAGACAGTGATTAATTAAATACAAGAGTACTATATCGCCGCAATAGAATGGGACAACGTCATGAAGCGCGATGTATCTGATGATGATCTAAAGTCAGTGCTTGTATCTAACATTTTCCTCGCTGTTGTGAGGTGAAAAGTTGTGTGTTTCGCTCGGCTGCAAAATTATTCTGCGTCTCGTACCTTTGAACCCTTCGCTGCGCTCAGGATTCTATATTTGAACCACTCGCTTCGCTCATGGTACAATCCTAGACTCCTTCGCTTGCTCAGTTTTCAATACAAGTACTCGCGCCAAAAAACAACTTTGCAGCCTAGCATAACAAATAACTATTATTAATACAGTCTACGAGTGTTCTACGTCAAAGTTTTGTATGAAATTGACTACTCTGAAAAAAACCATAACATATAATGATATAACTTATCAAAGGGTGGCTCAAGATTTTTATTTTTTTTTTAAAAAACATCCCTTTAAATTACCAAATGACTGCAATTTGCGAAATCATGAACATGAAACTACAATTTTAAAACAGAATTTATATTTGAATAAATTGCTTTACATATTGAATTTGATTCAAAGTCCGCATCATACTTTGCTCGGCAAATCTATTGAATCTCTCCAATATTAGATAGAATGGTTAAACTTATCATTCTGCCAATAGTTTGAAGCTCCAATATTTGATATGGAATACGTTTATGGATCATAATATTATATCGGAGAACAAAGATATTCATATATTCGATAGAGAAGAGAACCATTATGTATACGTCCGTTGTACAACAGATGCTATACCGACGGACGTGATCAAATAAATTTGGATCGTGGAAACACAAGTAGAGTTACATAATAAATAGCACCTATCCAATGCGTGGGTCAATTTTTTCCTACGACTATCCTCTTCCGAAAATTATAGCGGATGCTGTTGTAGCGCACGCAATCAAGAAATACCACAGAGAAGTGGAGAAGTAGGTACTAGTAGAAAAAAAAAACCTATTTTAATCAAAGTGTGTAGTGAAAGTTTACGGTTATTTTATATGGGCAAGGACAAAGCAAAATAAGTAAAACAGCATAATAACCACATCATTGGAATTAACTTATCATCATCAGCCTAAACAAAACAAAACTAAACACAAAAACAACAAAACAAAACCAAAACAACAAAACCTCAACAAAATTAGCTGAAACTATTTAAAGGGGATGATCAGACCATCAAACTGAACAACTTTCTCTATGGGACCAATATCGAAATCGGAAAAAAATATCTGCGGTCCCATAAATTTAGGTCGAGTAGGTTTGTATGGAACAGCTGTTTTTTGGTCCCAAATAGAAAGTTGTTCAGTTTGATGGTCTGATCATCCCCTTAAAATAGTTTTACCTAATTTTTTTAGACCTTATATTCGTCCCACTGCAGGGCACAGGCCTACCCTCTAGGAGGGTGTTTGGGCGTTAGTCCACCACGCGTGCCTAATGCGGATTTGTAGACTTCACATACGCATCAGAATTTCTTCTTCTGCATATGCAGGTTTCCTCACGATGTTTTCCTTAACCGTTTGAGAGCAGTCGGTAAAAAACTCATTGGTACGTGGCATGTTGTCCGTGCGGATTCAACCCGGACCTCATGATTGAGAGTCCATACCTCTCCGCAACGCGCTACCGAGCTGTCGACACGTTATTTGTTGATCTTTCTACCCTTTAATCTACAGGATGAAAGGAAAAGTATCATTAACCTTTCTAACATCATCACACTGAACAATTTTTACTATAGGAGCAAACCTGTCAGAACAAAAAATCTATATCCAAAATTAATTAAACTTCGTTTTTATACAGGGTGTTAGGGTAAATAGTTGCATTAATATAAGGGGTGATTGTACCCATAATACTGAACCACTTTCCCTGGGAAACCATCTAAGGAGAAACCTATAGGAAATACGCAAAATATTTTTTGGACTTTTTATACTAAATGCAATCAGCTGATCGAATATTTGTATGAACAGTCGAAATATATTTTTTGAGAATTTCTTATAGGTTACTTAAGAGGATAGACGAGTACAGTTTTCTCCATGCGTTTGTATGTTTGTTTGTATTCCCCTGTTTTCTCCCATGACACTAGAGCAAATATTTGTTTACCATACAATCTATGTCACCTCTGCCATGTCTCTATGTTTTGCTTTTTTGCATTAATTAATTACTCTAAGAACTAGGGACCTTCGATAATGACCTATTTTACCGCCCGTTTTCAGACATCCAGTAAACAAATTAAAATTTGACGAATACAAACAAAAAAAGCAAAACGTACGGACATAGCCAAAGTCTTTCTCATATTATTTTTGAAAAAATTATTAAAATCGGTTTATTTTTGGAGGAGAAAACAGGGGACTACGAAATGCTGATTTCGTCGATTTTTTGTATACAGAATCGGTCCGAGCTGCAGTTGTCTCTTTCGCACTCTAGTCGGCGGGGTATATGGGTGGGGCGGATCTGATACAGTACGATACGTATACAGTGGAAAAGTGACCTATTCTCCAAATTAGCATTTCAGCCCGCCTATCCTCTTAAGGAAAGTTGTTCAGTATCATGGGTTCAATCACCCCTTAACCCGTCAAATGTCTGTGGAACATACGTCTGTACCACAACTTTTCTATACGTAGAGTGTCTGTGGAACAGACGTCTGTACCGTAAGCATAGCGCCGCCATTGGCTGGCTTGTGGTGCCGGTGCGTTCCGTTCTACCTCTATTTATATTTTCATTAGATTTATTGGTTTTCATTGGTTCGTTTGAATACAATAGAAGAAAAACGGAACAAGTTTCATCTCAAACAAAGAAGAACTAGTGAACCATAGTGAATTCACGGACCAAGATGGCGGAAGTCGTGTCGGAACTATTTCAATGTTTACCAAGTTATTCAATTGTTTTTAAACTAAGTGTTGTTCATAAATACCTCGTAATATTGTCAGCTTTTAGATTATTATATTGGTTTTGTGCTTTGTGAAGTGTAACAATGTGTAAAACGGTAATATCATGCAGACGGATTCCAGTTTTTTTCCGAAAGGTAGGTAATTAACATAACACGGAATATTTTTGTTATTGTTTAATAATGTAAATAATGTCAATTGTAAGATGTATTTTATTTACTTCACGTAGATATATAATTTATTGCCATAATTTCATAGCATAACACCGAAAAAAATTTCATTGTATAAAACACAGCGACACGTGAGCGTTTTTTGTTTGGCAGAGCCTCGACACGGGATGGGTTATAGAACCAAATGCAACTGTTTACCCTAACACCCTGTATATAAGCGTGCTATCGGTTATATCCTCTTAAAAATATGCCGGGGTGTCCCAATAATCTGACACGTGAAATGTTCATGTACATTAAGGTACCTTGATCTAAAGGTGGAACATAACATTACTTTCGGTGACAGAAATCCTAATGGATGTTTTATTTTTACCTTATATTTTCCCATGCGTACACAAATGTTAGCGGAAAAAGCCCATAAAATACAGTGAGAAATACTGTTGAACTTACATACTTTAGTGAGATTTATTTAACGGGATTTTTAGAGACTATGTGTATAGCACTTACAGAGTGTAAGGAAAAGTATCATTAACCTTTAAACCACACAATCTACCCATCAAACTGAACAACTTTAACTATGGAGCAAGCGTGTCAGCGCAAAAAAAATTCTGGTGCTCCATCATACGTCGTATCGGTTTTGCAGTTTAGATGTATCAACTGATATTTTTTGCGCTGACAGGTTTGCTCCCATAGTAAAAGTTGTTCAGTTTGATAGGAATAGAGTGGTTGTACATGTGGTTTAAAGTTTAATGATACTTTTCCTTACACCGTGTAAACTATGTATGGTACAGATGTTTTTTTATACTAACACCATAGTAATATTATGACACTTATTTAAGTTAGATGATTTATAGTCTACCCATCAAACTGAACAACTTTTACTAGAGGAGCAAAACTATCAGTTGATGATACCAATACCATGAGTTTTTACTGTAGGTACATACGTTACTACTATTGTTGCAGCACCAATTTTGTATTGCAGAATTAGTTCTCAACGTAACCACTAGGAGCGCAAAAAGTCCTCTGTAAAAAAGCATAGTATAAACTGGATGATTATTTAAATGATCAAAATGCTTGGGTCTGAGTGTCACTAACTTATAGTTTACTGTATAGTATCAATTATTTAATTAAATAGACTATTTATTACTGTATGCATAACCATAGCTTAAGAATTTATATTGTAATAGTCATTAAGTCGTGTTATGCTCTAGAGTTTCTGGCCGCATCTTCTCTACAGACAACACGTTCCGACGGGGTGGTAGCTTAAAAAAAAGAATTGACGTTTAACAAGTGTGCTTCTGGGTCCTATATAGAATAAATTATTTTGATTTGATTTTTGATTAAGTGTGCTTCTGGCTCCTATATAGAATAAATTATTTTGATTTGATTTGATTTTTGATTTGCTGTACAAAATTCAATACAAAAACTGTAGTTATACAGTAGATTATTCACTGTTGTTTACTACAGTGTAAACCCATGGTAGGCCTAAAGAGCAAAAATAATCTGCTGCATACATTTGAGTCGAGTAGGCATTGCAATGAAATTCAATAGATGTAGATTTTTTTTATTGCACCGATCGGTTTTCTCTCATTTATTTGGTTCAGTTTGATGGCCTACCTATCATAGTTTAAATTTAAATGATGCTATCAATTTCACCCTGTATAAGAAAATGCTCAAGCATGATTTTGCACTTCATATTTGAGCTGCCCCTTGTGAAGTCAGTTCAACCAGCTAAAAACATTTTCTTTTTATCGCCAGTGAAAAAATCTGAAGTGATATACATATTCAACACCCTGTTCCTTGCCAGTCTGTACGCGGCGAGCCTTCCGTATCAAGAACAGGCCAAATTCACCCTTACGTCTATACTAGATGCGGCAATCCCGAACATAAATTCTAATGGTTCGAGTAAATGTGAGTTTTTTATTTCATTAAAACTTATTATTGTTCTATAGAAAACTTAGTGTTACATAGAAATTTCTGTCTTTATGCAACTGCTTTGCTGCTGCTTTACTTATAGAAAAGATAGATGTGTAGAGACGGTAAAAGAACAGCATCTAAGTAGGTATACAGTAGGCAACAGACCAATCGACCTTACTTTACCAGGAGCAGGTTAAAACATCGAAGTTCTATTCTTATCCAATTTCAGTTCTAATCACATTGCAATCCAATTACTATTCAACTGTGCTGAATTCCTCACCGCGCTAAACTCTATGTAACTGACAGCCCTTAACGTCTAAGCGATCTGTCAAAACGGCTCTAACGGCTGTCAAGAGCAATAACGCGATTAGCGCAATATCAAATGCGACAAAAGTTTTGGTTCGTACGTAGTCCAATCACGGTTCAATCACCGAATATTTACCGCGATTGCAGCCCAGGTCGACGTGGTGGAGGCACTAGTAGACCAAACCTCAGTTGGTCTTTATAAAAAGGTCATGGACAATTGCGAGCTCTCCATCGAGGTATCCTCCGTAGTGGTACAGATAGCTAGGTAAAAATATTGTTTGCCAGTCGTAATAAAACTAAGTGGTGAAGTTCAGCGGTCGCGGCGGGTCTTTGCTCGCGCGGTGTGCTGGGGACGGGGCAAATTGGTACAGTACGGTACGACCAGGAGAGCAATCGCGCTAGATAAATCGCAACATGATTATAGCGCGTGCGAACCACAACCTATAACACATTTGGTATTGCTATATTTATTTAAAAGATCGCTCAGACGACGTAAAAGGCTGTCATTCACATAGAGCTTGGCGCGATGCGAAATTCAGCACAGTTGAATAGTGATTGGATTGCAATGTGATTAGAACTGTAATTGGATTGGGATTGAACTTTGATGTTTTAAATTAGCGCGATCGCTCCAGGAATATAATTCCGCTCGTCAATTTTCGTTTGTCCAGAATAGACCCGAGTATACCCCCTCAAAAACAGAAGCTATAAATATAGTAATTAAAGGGTGCAAAGTCGGATAGCAGCGAAAAGGGCGCGAAATAAATAAGCCACTAGTGGCAAGGGGTTGAAGGTGGCACATCCTGATTGGTCAATATAATTACTCGCGTTATTAAAATTTGTCAACTGCGCAGGGTACGTCGGTAAAACTTATTACTGCTATCAGTCCCACGTTAAAATAATCTAAGTCGGGTCATTTATACTCGTTGGCTTCAGATCCATTTAATTTGGTCCTTTTTAAGTGCACACTCGATTTGCATACGTAAGAGCGACCCCTTTTGACTTGCCTGCCTTGCAAAATTCATAATTCTTTGTTACTATAACTCATCCCTGAATATTCTCAACATTCTTTTTTCCTTCCAGTCCTTCGGGGCTAGAGAGTGACTTGAATGCACCACTAGTTTTTAATTACTTACATTTTAGGGTGTATTTAGACGATGAAACTAAACAACTTTCCCTGAGGAACATTTGTGTCGAAAAACGAAAAAAAAGTTGGCCCTTCCATAGAAAATCGAACGGCTGAATGTACTGTCTAAAATGTTTCTCGTTTTTCGACCCATGTTTCTAAGGGGAAGTTGTTTAGTTTCATTGTCTGAATACACCCTTAAATTTTTGTTTGTAATTAAAAACTTGTAGTGTATAGGAGCGTTAATTTAGATGATGCTGAAGTTTGGTCATTGTTAAGAGCAGTGCGATAGCCCATACGGAACATTCAATTCCTGGCCTGTACCACTATGTTCTACGGAATTCATGTACAGTTTCTATAATTATCACTAGCTTAGCGATGAAGGAAAACATGGTGAAGAAACCTACAAACCCGAGAATAAGTTCCGAGGTATGTGTAAAAATATGGGTTACCTCGGGGCGAACACAATAGACCAGCAAATGGTCTCATTGTTACATATTGAACCTTGCTTACAATAATCCAGTCAACAATAATAATAAATAAATTGCATGCATGCTTAAATATTCTCGCGACTATATCCCTGTGGGTACATTACATGCCTCGAAATCGAAGCATGCGGGTTTCTTCGCGATGTTTTCCTTCACCGAAAAGCCAGTCACAAATAGTACAAAAACTCCGAAAAGCTCTTTGGTACGAGTTGGCCTGGACGGGGATTGAACCGGCCTGCACGGCAGAAAAGGCTACTCGCCACTGGACCACTAGGTATAGCTTTTAAATAAATTGGTCACGTACGAACTCGATAAATATCTAACTAATTAACTATAGCTATTAGCACAAAGAATCAAAAGAATCATTGTAGACTGTCCAGCCGTGGATTTCATACAGCTAAAATGATGATGATGATCATTTTCCAGGTGAAACGTTAAAAAATTTCCTCGGTGTATCCTACGAGCAGATGCGAAGTAAAAACGCGACAAATTTCGATGACCTGAACATAGATTTGGTAACGAAGAACGGAAATGTTAAATACAGTATGTCTGCATATAAACGACTTCACAGGGTGATGAGGAATGCGACTATAGTTGTTATATTGATACATGGATTCATGGAGAGCTCGGATGGAATAATGGTTCAGGTACGTAAAGCCACCACTACATTATCGCCGAGAAATGGACGAGAAAAGCCGAGAACGAAACTTTAAAACAAAATCGGTTTACTGCAAGTGCGGACTCGCTCTCAGAGGGTGCCGTACCACGATATTAACAAAAAAATGTTTCACCGGGATCCTTAACGCGAGCCCGACACACACTTGGCCGATTTTCATTATTTTTGTTTTAAAGCCCGACCAGGAATATAAAAATCCTCGCCATGTTGCGGAAAATCATTGGAACTTATTTTTGTACTTGGAACTCTGTCATTAAAGGTTATACGATTGCAGCGCCTCCAAACCAGGTTTTTTATATTCCTGGTCAGGCTTTACTTTAGTATGCTCTATTGATATTTGATAATACGACTAGTATTGCCGTTTTTACGATAGAGCGAAAACAAAAACCTAAAAAAAAAATGTTTCTTTTACGGGACCTTTTGACTTTTGGTTTTTTCTTTATTTGCCAGCTGATAAATAAAACATTATTTATTCTGTGAAAATTTCAACTTGCTACCTATTACAGTCCAAAAGATACAGCAGTTTAGAGTTAAGTTGGAGATACCGATGAAACAGAGTAGGCTTTTAATAGGGTGCCACTCTGGCATCCTTTGGGTACGTACGGAACCCTAAAAAATATGTTTTTAAAAACAACAATGTTCACGTTCAACGAATATCAGTAAAAAAGAAATTAAGGCAATGATTTTGTTTTTCCTCATAAAAAATGAACACTGATAAACGATTCTCGTGAACACAGAAAATGTGCTCAAGAATATTGATTCTCTAGAAACGTTTTTCCAACAACCAATAACAAATTTTTTATTGAAATTCGAGACTTTCTTACCCTCTTATTGTTTTCTTTTTATAGGGTATCGCTCCAGAATTCCTAAAGAAACCAGGTCACAAGATATTAGCTCTGGATGGGAAAAAAATGTTTAGGTATGAATACTTCAGTTCATCGACGTACGCCAGGTTCATGGGAGAAAAACTGGGGACATTGCTGAGTCGAATTATTAAACGTAAGTAAGTTATTTGAACTTTATGCGGCAAGCAAAAAATTGACGATCGTAAAGCTAGCAGTCTCCACACAAGAAGCAAAAACGTATTTACACTCCTAAACCTTACGTATTGGACGTAATATATTATTTTTCTACATTTTATATTATTGGTAGGTAGGTTGGTTTGTAGCTTTATCAAGACACCAGTTTTTGCCGTCGATGAAAGCGGTTCCCGTCTTCGTAGCAAAATAAAATGTATACCAGTTTTCCGTAGTCAACAAGGAACCCTTATAGTTTCGCCGTCCGTCCGTCCGTTAGTCCGCGGCTTAGCTCAAAGACGCTTAGTACTAGAAAGCTGTAATTTGGCATGGGTACACTTATTAATCACGCCGACAAAGTGGGAGAATAAATTAAAAAAAAAAAAAAAAAATTATGGTTCCCTACCCGTGAAGTGGGGATTCAATTTTTTTTCTCGTCTATCCCATGGTGTGGGGTATCGTTGGATAGGTCTTTTAAAATACGGTGGGTCTGGGAAAACCATTTTTCGATTTAGGGATCCGTTAGCGTTAGCTTAAAGTGATAATTTTTGTTAGAAAACTGTAGATTTCCGAGTCAAATTATGTTGAGTATTCCGAAAGTAAAAATGTTGGGCGTCAGAGAATTCTCCCTCGAAATAACGTCTGCTTACCTATATTAAACTACAATTCTGATTTCTTCCCCAAGTATAACATCACAAACCTATTTATTATACTTGGATAAGCACTTAATGCAGTCAAGCATATCAAGTATACCACAAACCGTTAACAAAGGGACCTTTTCCATCCCTAGGGAGTAAAGCTATCATGTTGTCATTCTAGACTAAGATATACATTATATTTTATTTGAAAGCTGGTTGTATTGTATATTAACTTATTTACGTATGATCTACACCATTATTAAATAATACAATTGTAAAAGAAGTGGTATAATCATTATCATACGTAAAATACAGGGTGTTAGGGTAGACAGTTTCAATACCTTCATAGCTAGCATGCCGCAGTGCTACAGCGCTATCACACCTTAGCTCTCTTTCTAGTTGCGTGCAAATGAATGAGATAAAAGACGTGATACAGCCGTATCACGTGTAGCATACTACGAGTGCTTGTCCTTATAATATTGAACAACTTTTCCAAAAGAACAGAATCGCAAAAAAAAAATTTTTCTTGTCATGCAAACGTTCGATCAGCTAATTGCATTTAGTACTTATTTATACAAAGTGAAATTGATATCATTAGCATCCTTTTAAACTAAGAGTCTACCCATCAAACTGAACAACTTTTACTATGGGAGCAAACAGATCGGAGCAACAAAAAAATCTGCTGTCCCATAAGATAAGATAAGATAAGATAAGATTTATTTGCACTGAAAAGGGTGTAGTTACAGGATATTATGATAGTTACAATTGAGTCCTCCTTATTCAACTATTTACAAATAGCATGCAAAATTTATTTTACGAGTAGGTATGCTTAAGTTGTGGTTATAATGTCAAAATTAAGATCTTTTATATTAAATTAACATCAGTATAGACCAAATTTTTAAAGTCACTACATTATTATAATTATAACACAATTCAATACAATTACTTAATCTATAATACTATTAATCTCAGAAGAAAGTCATTAACAGAGTAAAATGTGTGCTGTAGTAGCCAATTATACAGACTCGTCTTAAACCTATTGAACGGTAACTCTTTTATAGACACTGGCACATTATTGTAAATAGATATACACATGGAATAACAACTATTTTGAAACAACGTAGATTTTGGACACACATCCATTACTAGTCTGTTAGAGTTACGGGTATTCCTAGGAAAAAAATCTCTTGCCGTTTTGAACAGTTTCGAATTTTGCTTTACGAATTTTGCTACCTCAAAGATGTACAGACATGCAAGCGGTAGAACATTTAGCTTCCTGAAAAGGGGGCGACAAGGTTCATCGGGGGGTACTCCACAGATAGCACGAATGCATTTTTTTTGTGCTATGAAGACTTTTGCAATGTCGGGGCCGTTTCCCCAGACTATTAAACAATATCTCAGTACCGATTCCACGTATGCGAAGTAAGCAGTGCGGGCCGTATTTTGTGTTGCTGTAGTTCTGAGCTTGTACAACGCATAGACAAATCTATTTATTTTTGAGCACACTTTGTTTGTGTGTTCTTTCCATTTCAGGTCTTTATCTAGATCTACTCCCAAGAACGTGACAACATCAGCTTCATGAAGTATTTGACTATTATATCTTATATTTAAGGATCGGTCACAATGTATCTGATTGAAATGTATATAATTAGTTTTATTAATATTGACATGCAGATTATTATTATTTAGCCATTCAATTGTTGATGTTACTGTTTTATTTATATTTGTTTCGTGGTCATTAAGTGTCATTTTCATGTCAGTGGTAATTATTATAGAAATGTCATCTGCGAATAAAATACGAACGAACGAACGAATAAAAATACATACATTTAAGTCGAGTAGACAGCGGCGGCGGGTGCAGTTTAGTACGGAACAACTGATTTTTTTTTGCTCCTGTTTGTTTGCTCCCATAGTAAAAGTTGTTCAGTTTGATGGGTAGACTCTTAGTTTAAAAGGATGCTGATGAGATCAATTTCACCCTGTAGTGCTTCCTATTGGTTTCTTATGGGATGTTGTTCAGTAACGTGGGTCCAAACTAATGCATCTGTTTACCCAAGCACCCTGTATCCTTTTGAGCCTTCGATCAAATCGAAGATTGATTTATTGTTGGTGTAGCTATTGCAAGCAAGGGTCGTTTGGTCGCCCCAAGCTCACAATATTTACGCATATCTCTGAACTTATGGTTTCCTCGCGATGTTTTCCTTCACCGCCGAGCTAGTTAATGATAAATACAACCGAACATAAATTCCGTAGAACTTAGTGGTACAGACCAGGAATCGAACTGACGCCCTATGATTGAGTCGCTGTAGTCCTCAACGTATGGACTATCATCTCTCCCAGCTCATAGCCGCTTGGTTGTGAAACCAGCCTTATAAAAACATTATATTATTATATCAGCCGTCGGTGTCCCATTGTTGGGCAAAGGCCTCCCTCCGTTCTCTCCATGCATCCCTGTTTTGCGCTTCGTTGGGCCAGTTCTTAAAGAAGCTATCAATTTCGTCCCGCCACCTTCTCCTAGGTCTGCCTCGACGCCGATTTTGTACTGGGAGCCAGTTGGTAGTGATTTTGGCCCATAAGTCATCAGGCATACGGCAGACATGTCCAGCCCAGTCCCACTTCAGATTGGCAGCGGTGGTGGCGACGTCTGTCACTTTGGTTCTGGCGCGAATGACCTCATTTCTGACCCGGTCGATCAGTTTTAAGCCAAGGATGCTGCGCTCCATAGCCCTTTGACAAACCTTGAGGCTCGACTTCTGATCCTTTGTCAAAGACCACGTTTGAGCACCGTAGGTGAGAATGGGAAGAATGCACATGTTCATGAGCTTGCGTTTGAGTGGCAATGGGATATCACCTTTCATGTGTTCTTTCATGGACCAAAAGCTCCTCCAGGCATTTTCGGTGCGTCTTGCAACTTCTTTTTCTTGTCTAGCCTGAAAGGAAACTATTTGGCCCAAGTACACATACTCACAATTATAAAAACATTACATTGCAAATAAACTGAACTATTAGAGCGTGCATTTCGCACTATTAAATTGTTAATATTGCATGTTTTTCTCGTTTATTTTATCTACTCTTTGCAAGTATATTACACTGTTTAATTTTCAAACTTTAATATAATTTCACGAAGTTATCTCAGTTTTGGTTTGTTGAATAAATACATTTTTTGATGGCCTTATGGAAATATGTACCTACATGCTCATAATAATGTTTATTTTGATATTTTATCAGTCGAGATTAGTTTTTCTCAGAATCTGCTAGGTTCTGAGAAGTCTGCTTTGAAGCAAGACTCTACTAACGCTTCGTAAATATTTTCCTACACATTCCCTTCAATAATATTTATTAACATAATATTACTTCCCAACAATCTTATGGATTCCCGACAATATTATTTATCAGCATAATATATTTAACGACGCCACACCACCGGCTTTTCGGTCAATGAAAATATCATGAGGAAACCTGTATGCCTCAATATCGAGGCATGTATTGTTAGCCACTGTCTATAATAAGTGGCGACGTGCTCACTTCTCCTTCCTCTGGACAGAGTTTTGGTACTAGTAATGAAATGTGAATGTTCTGAGTTTTCAGAATATCTCTGACTGGACCTCGGGAAATATGTCGTTACATTATAATAAATATAGACTATCGTATTTCTTAACATGAGCTAGACAATACGACTAAGGGAAATTGTTTGTCATGCAGTATCTTTGTACGCAAAATGCTAGCCACCTATCACCATGTCTTTTTAGAAATCAAACTATTATTTAGCTGTAATTTCACCAAAAAGGAAATTAATAAAAAATCCAATTCAATTCTAAAACTTTCGATAAATGCTAAGAAAGAACCTAATTGTTTATTTTATCGCCTTCATTTCATGCAGTTACTATACAGGATGTTACATAAGTAAGAATACATTTTTAAAACGCTTAAGGGGGTTGTTTAGACCGTCAAACTGAACAAATTTCTTTATGGGACCAACATCGAAATAGCGAAAAAAAATAATCAGATATCCGATACATATTTTAACTCGAGTCGATTTGTAGAGTATAGAACATAATTATTTTTTTCGCGATTTCGATATTGGTCCCATAGTGAAAGTTGTTCAGTTTGATGGTCTGAACCACCCCCTTAAATGTTTATTCGTATTTTTGTAACACCTTGTATAGGGTCCTCTTACTATGCTGACAATTTTTTAAGGGGACGATCAGACCATCAAACTGAACAACTTTCTCTATGGCACAAACATCGAAATCCCGAAAAAAATCAGTAGCTCTACATTTACAAAACTACAAATCTACTCGAGTCAAGCGTGCACCAAATAAAATAAATAATGTATGGGACAGCAGATTTTTTCTTCGCGATTTTGATGTTGGTCCCGTAGAGAAAGTTATTCAGTTTGATGGTCTGGTCATCCCTATAAAAACTGTCAGCATAATATTAAGAACGGCCCTTGTTTTTCAGCGGTTCTGCGCGTACGAAGTCGGTCGCGGGCACTATTCGTATTTAATAATAATTATTAACTTCCAGTCGGTCAAGACCCATCGAAAATAACTCTCATCGGTCACAGCCTGGGTGCCCACATCGCCGGCGTGGCAGGCAGGCAAGTGCAACAACTGGTTGACAAGCCAATCAGTCGCATCGTCGGCTTGGACCCCGCAGCTCCTTGCTTCAGCAATATTGACTTGGATGGAAAACTTGACCGTACTGACGCTGCCTACGTCGATGTTATCCATACAAACGCTGGCATGCTGGGTTCGCAAGAACCTGTAGGTAAACTACTTAATTTAAGATAAACTTAAATTTTCTTTTAAGTAGGTAATTCGATACTGCTATAAAACTATGCATGAAAATATACCAAACTAAGTAAAACAACAAATAATTTAAAGACCGGATGTGTTTGAGTCGAGCTGGCGGTAAGAATCCTAGAGAAAACAAAATTGTTGTTTTGGTAAAATATAATCTGTGTACTGAACTCTTGGCGCGTGAGTCCGACTCTGATCTAACCAGTTTTTTTGGATCTTTGTCTGTATGCTCAATCGTCACGCCACCTTTTTTTCAACGGTTGCATATCAGAAAGCCAAAAATGCAATGACCTAATTTTAAAAGAAAGATTTGACAAACCGTAAAGTTTGGTTGGTTGATATTTTAACCTTTTGGTCAATCGTCCATTTGGTCTATAAAAGAATTGGTCAATTGTCTTTTTGACCTTTTTTTTCTTGTACCAAACTTTGTTCTGTCAAACTTTTGATCAAATGACCGTTGTTCTTTTAAATTTTTGTTCCAAGAATGTTTTACTTTATACAAATGCAGCCCTCAACGAACTATGCATCATTATACGAAGGAACCGAACTACTGAAATTAGGCGGTAAACAATATATTCTAGACTAAATAAATATCTTTCTGATAATCCTGGCGACAATAAAACAAAATTAAAAAACTTTTATAGAAATTAGCAAAATGCCTTCTTATCTCGGCTTCGATTCTTAGAATGGAAAGCTCTTAAGCGATTTTAAAGAGATTTTCTCATTTTTTCAAGTCGCTTAATAAAAGTTAAAGTACCTAATGACCAGCTTGATTACAGATTACGTTTTTATTGCTTTTCTTTATTGCTAAAAGTAGGTATTGAGCTTCCTTATTTATTTAGCAATCAATATAATTTTAAGACTATCTGAAAGGTAGCTTGACTAATATTTGGAAGAAGTACCTAACTTCGCTTTGCTTCTCTTCGCTTGCTCACTTTTTGTGTTTTTTAAGCATGCTTATGATGCTTATGCTTAAAAAGGGTCCTAAAATTTTGCCCATGTAAGATAAGTAGGTATCATCCTGTTTTAATCGATGCATTGATAAAATCACTGCATTGTTCTACGATAGACGCAATGAGTTTTATTTCTTTACCTATGTTCTTTGCGGTACGCTGATTCTACTTTCGTTATACATTTGGCCCATACATTTGGTAGTACAGGCATGTCAAACTCAAAGACACTTAGAGGTGTCAGTGTCTTTGAGTTTGACATGCCTGTACTACTTGGTGTAGCAAAATAATTGTAATGCGGTTTAGACATCAATAAAAATAAAAATCTACCGTTTCGTCCAAAACCAAAACGTTTTTTTTTTTCACTTTGCCTCCGTATTGAAAGATGTTTAGTTTGGTGATTTGACCTAAACCACCTCTTTTAATAATACTAGGGTGTTTTGTAACCTTTTATATCGAATGTACCCGTGGTACTACTAGTAGATCTACACGATAAGTCCACGGGCAAATACGGTTTTATTGTTCTGTGTCATCTTTCAGGTCACAAAGATTTCTACCCCAACGGCGGAGAGTCACAGCCAGGCTGTTACTTGTACACCTGCCATCACAGTAGGGCATGGGAACTCTTCGCCGAATCTGTGAATGCTCCTGAAAAATTTCCTGGTGAGTTTCCTGAAGCCTATATAGTTCCGGATTTAGAATAGACCATAGGTAGATAGAATTTTATGGTCAGAAGACAATTTTGACGTCACTGCAACTTGAAACCCGGAATACTATGCATTTTTTATAGCTTTCGATTCGAATTTTCTAAGCAATTTCCGTGACTAACTGCTTAACGTGTCTTGCATGAAGAATGGCATCTCTATTCTCCATGTGAACCCCATGTCCAGATGCTCAAGATGGAAACAGGCAGTCAGCCGTATAAGAAACGTGCAATCGTAGTGGAACGAACACTTCGATAATTTTAGTTCCACTACGCTACGTTAAGTTGTAGTAAAGAACTGTTATAAATAGTCCTAGCTTTTATAGTACTTAAATAATATCTTTAGCGTAGTTTCGAAATGGAATGTCACGTGGAAAAACATTTATATTGCGGCTGACGCACGTGATCCCGCTGTCTGTACTGGACAGCAATCTGCCAAGAATTTTGAGCAGGATGCTTCTACTGTGTACCTAATTTGTCACTTACGTGACTACATTTTTTGAAGTAGGTACCCGCTATGTAAAACGAACTCAAAACGTATACATTTTATACACACATAAATTCCTATGTCACATCAGGGTAGGTTTTCAATCCTAGATCCTAGATCCTAGAGTCTTCTTGCATACATTTTATGTATAACTCACGACGGGAGTGGTACAATAACCAACAATCTTTATTAGGATACCGTTGTATAATCTCATCCTTTAATTGGTAGGTACGTTGAAGGTTTCAGTATGAAATGCTGTATCACGTTGTAATTAATGCCTTTCGCCTGCAAAAACTCCATAAAATATGTCGATAACAATGTGAACAGAAATGATTTTTTTTTATTTTGTGTTTTCCACGAAGTCTTGTTCCCAAAGAAGATATAGTAGATTACACACCGAGGACAGGAAAGTTAGAAAGATCTCAGATCTCATGTAAACAAACATGGTGATCTGAGGCTTTCTTATTTACTGTCCGAGGTTAGTATACTATTTTTCTCCTCGACAGAGGTGGAAAGCGGCCACTTCGTTTAGCGCAGCGGGATGAAAATTGACGCTTTCCGTCCGGAGGGGAGAAAAAGTTATTTTTTAATGGCTAAACTAACCCTGAAAATATCCCAGAGAAAAAAAACTAACAAAGTCAAAATAATTGTGATTTTGTTCACAACAAAAATATTGCTGTAGCGACTGTCGACTATATAATATGAACGACTGTATTTTATTTATTTTATTTTATTTTATCACTTTATTGTGCACACGGAAATATACATGAAAACATCATAATCATAGATAATGATCATAATAGACAATTACAAAGGGCGATCTTATCTCTAAAGAGATTTCTTCCAGCAAACCCGTGACAGAGAGAGAGCATACAAAGCACAGCATAACTATAGTTCTCACAGTATGGCAACGCTCTTGATACACCGCGCCCCGCCACCGCGCGGTGTAATTATGTTGTCGTGCTCAGTCAATCCCAAAATCTTCATACAGATCTTGGGAAAATCCGCGTCGCCCGCTTCCCCGTTACTCTGCGCAAGTACATCCGTTGCCGTACTGTGAGAACTAATATGCTGTGATACAAAGTGAGGCATAGTGTGCACCATTACATCATGTGTGTCATGTGACTAGATAATTTGTGTGACATTGTCCAAATATTTTTTTATTTTACTAATAAAACAGCTAGTATTTATTTTATTACTATTAGTTAAAGACTGATTACAGACTGTGCGCTGTGTTAAAGTTTTTTTTTATTACACCAGCAATATTTCTTTCTCAGTGTCTGGCCAGTGTAATTCACCAGAATCGCCTCGCCTTCCTTCAGTTGTAATAATAAGGATTTTCAATATTTTCAGCGCGAAAATGTGAAAACTGGACAATGTTCCAAGAAGGACGCTGTGCTAAGAAAGAAGTAGCTTACATGGGTATCTCTTCTGAACATGGCAGTCCAGGGAAGTACTTTTTAACCACTGGGTCATCTGCACCGTTTGGCTTGGGACCGGCTGGGAGCGGATAAGAAAATAAAACTGAAAATTAAGTTTTGTTTTAATTTTTGCCTTTATTTGTTTTTGCCTTTTTTATTTGTGATGATGTATATCTCAATATAGGTAACATTTTTATCACAAACCTGAAATTTGTCAAGCTCTACCTAATAGTATGGAATGTACCTATACCTACTGTAATAATTTTTATGTTGGTCTCGTTGTGAAAGTTGTTATGTTTGATCCACCAGTTTAAGGGGCTACATCCTGGTTTTACCATGTAATTTGGTAACTTTGTATCTATTTTATTCATTAGGTGGTTTCAGCGTAGTCAATTTTATACACAACTTTGACGCAGAAGACGCGTAGACAGTGTTAGTAAAAGTTATATTTTATATATGGAAAAATAGTTTAGAAAATCTAGATTGCGAGTACGAAATACCATTTATAATTTATTATTTAATTACGAAGAAAATTTCAAAGCTTTAAATCTTCGTATATAAAATATTACTTTCACTAATACCGACTACGTGTGTTCTGCGTCAAAGTTTTCTATGGACTGAAACCACCTTAACCTATGGCACTTTTTGGGCTGAAAAATAAACTGAACCATCTACACGATAATAATATGAGTACTTAGTGATGTTGCGGTTTTCTAGAATTCGATTTTAATTAATGAAACCGAAGAAAAGGGAATCTAAAGTCACCCCTTTTTATTCCAGTTGTAACCATTTTACTTTTACATTTTTAATCGAAAAAAAAACGAAAATTTACATTATTGTTCACAACACAATTTAGAATGATGTGATTTTCTTACTTTTTTGAAAATATCATGAGTCATTTTTCAAAGAAAACGGCTAAATTCTGACCGGACCCACAGGCTCATTCGCATCGATTAGTATGGAGAGTCGTGGCATGCTTGTAATAAATCCTGGACTAAAAAATGGTGGAAATCCTGTGCTAAAAAACGTACTTAAGTAGTAGCAGGTTTATAAGTCTCACCGATGTACCTGCGCAATCAGGATGTGCCAGCTTCAATCTCTTGCCACGATTGGTTTTTGCACTTTTCACGCACTTGGCAGTTAATAAAAATATAATGTAGGTACCTAGGTACTAAAAGTTTGTAGGCTTCTCCTCAGTTCCACAAAATTTTAAAAATAAGCTGTTTTACGATTTTAAGAACAAACAATCAGAGAAGCACGTCAATAAGAAGTTATAAAAATTCAACGACCGAAACATTTCGTGATGAAGACCTTTCGGTTCTTTTTTTACTTTTTAAGTTATAAGTTATTTTGAAATACGGCCCGAGTTTGCGGACAACTTGACAAAGTTATTGCAATATAAAAACGAAGGAAATTATTAAAGCGGGGTTGTTTGAAAAGTTATCAACAAACAATCTTAAATTAGCTTCAGAAAATTGTGAAATTGTATTCAAAAAAGGAGTTTTATTCCATGTCACGTGGCATTGCTGCGTGGTCACTCACTGTGTTGCTTAAAATAACATTGTTTACTCTGAGAGTTTTTCTTTACTGACATTTTGTTAGGCTTTATTTATAGCTAATCTAAAGCTGTAACCCCCATGGGGGGTCCAGTGGAAGCTTCTCGAGTATAATTTAAAAATAAAAATATATACGTCTGAATAAATACGATACGATATAGTACATCTTAGCATCAACAAGATTTGAGACCACTTCTACATCATTAAGAGACAAGAATAAACAATCGGGTTTATGTTTGTTTTTTTACACGTCTTAACTATTACAAACACGATGCTATATGGTTAAGACATCTTAGGATGTCAAGAGTTAAGGCCACTTCTACATATAAACAATCGGGTTTGAGTTTGTTTTTCTACACGTCTTAACTATTTCAAACTTCAAACTTCAAAGACTTTATTGCGACACATATGTAATATAAAGGTGGTGAACAGTATATTTTAGATAGAGCTCTGTAATCTGCCCGTGAACATGCAATATTTAATTTGATAGAGGGCATGCAGAGCATTTAAATCGCACATTTTATAATTCTACAATTTACAATGCTATAGTATACTTAAATAATACCTTATAATGTCTTTAGTCCAGTACTAAATAAGGTACATTGATATATTAGAATAAATGGTCAAAAATTACAAAATAAAAGAAAAATTTAAGATTATTAATGTCAACACTCATAATTACATTCAATAAATTAATAATGGTTACAACAATAGTCAAAATGAAAAAATAAATAAATAATGTCAACAAAATTTCAATGAATACTAGTTTCTATCTATCCCCACACAAATTTAATAAATATCCTGAGAGTTATAATATTCCTTCAAGCTGAAGAATGCTCTATCAATTAGATAAAGCCACAGTTTCATTTTAAATTGTTCTAAAGCTGTACAGCGCCTTATTTGCGGAGGTAATTTGTTGTAAACTTTAGGTGCCTGCACAAAGAAACTGTCACGATATAGAGCAGTTTTTGAGGATCTATGTATCAATTGGTCGTTATACGTCTTAAACTGTTACTCGCGAGAGTAAATTCGAGTTGCGGCGGATAAACAGGCATGTTTCATAAATGTACATTGATGTTAATGCAAGAATTTTTAGTTCTCTGAAATAATTTCTGCAGCTGTCAGTCCGTTTTAAATTGCATATAGATCAAACACATCGTTTTTGCGCCCTAAACACTGCGATTATGTTACAGGCATTTCCCCAAAATATCAATCCATATCGAAGTACAGCTGCAGCCTGACCATGGTATGATACAAGAACTGCCCGTCGGTTTGCGATTTTGCTCAGTTTAAGCAATGCAAAGGAAAAACAATTGACTTGTATTGCATTCATTTTCCAAATGAGCTTTCCATTTGATGTTACTTTCAATGTGTAATCCCAGAAATTTGGTAACGTTAGTTTTCCCTATTTTCTTACCCTCTCTGTTTCCTCTTTGTTTGAAATATTTATTAATTTGGTCTTTTCTAGATTCAAAAATAAATTGTTTCTTTGCAGCCAGTTTATGATAGTATTCAGGCTACTATTCACCTCAAATTCATTATCCATATGTTGCTGTGCTATCATCAGCAAACAATATTAAAGGATTATTTATGGCCTTCGGCATTTCATTAATATAAACTAGGAAAAGTAACGGCCCCAATACGCTGCCCTGGGGAGTTCCCCAGGGCTGAAACTGAAACAGTTTTCATGTCAATGGAGTTCCATAGCGTGTAGACCTAGGGTTTGACATGAAAACTGTTTCAGTTTTTGATCCATTACATATTTTGCTAATGCAGGTTACTTGTGTTCTATCACCTAAGTATGATTTCAATAGAGCTAGAGCGTTTCCCCTGACGCCATATATTTCTAATTTCTTTTAAAGTATTTCATGGTCTACGTAGTCGAAAGCTTTAGTAAGGTCCATAAACATGGCAAGTACTCATTAAAGTTAATCCTCAATTAAATCTCTTGCTGTCACTTTTTGTCCTGTTGACGTAGTAAAAGCCAGCAAGAAATTTAATTGAGGATTAACTTTAATGAGCGTTTCTGCAACTGAGTTTCAATCAATCAATTACACTTTAATGCACATAAAAAACATAAAATATACATTTGAATAAAGATAAAGAATTACAATTTGTCTACTAATAATGCTTTCTTATCGCCAAAACAATTTCTTCCAGACACCGTTAATCTCTGAATCTCAATTGACATAAGGCCATAATCGATTCCTCTGATAATGCACTCTTTCAACCATCATTACGAACACAGCTAGTAGATAAAATAACAAAAGATAGCATACAGGATACATGACGTGCATGAAATACGTGTAGTGAGTGTGGGTTGGGAACTCGGAACTGCAGCGCGGAGTCGAGTACTCGGAGTCCATCATCAATCGATTGAGGATACCAGTTTCTTTGGTGCGGAGAAAACTGGAAACAACGAGGATATAAAGCCTTGGCTTGGTGGTCCAGTGGCGAGTAACCTTGCCTGCCGTGCAGGAGGCGATGGTTCGTTCCTTGTCCAGGCTGACTCGTACCAATAAGTTTTTTTATTGGTACCACTGGTTTTTCGGTGAAGGAAAACATCGTGAGGACACCTGCTTCAATTTTGAGGCATGTATTTTGTATCCACTGTCCATTATATTAAGTGGCGACGTGATTACTCCCCGTTACACTGGACAAAGTTTCGGTACTATGCTCGTGAAACGTGGATTTTCTGACGTTTTAGAATATCCTCGGGGAATGTAAATGTGAGCTTTTTGAGAATAATTATGTCTATTACGAGGGTAGGTATGGTCCTTGCACCGCGCTACATGCAAACGAAGTTTCGTCTTATTTTCAATATATTAACAAATTTTAAATTAATCCTAACATCGATACTGTATATTTTAACGGAATTTTGACAAACCTGTAATATTCTCCTTATTACTCAGGGTTAGTTGAGGTTGATGTATATAATAAAACACAGATATAGTCTTCACTAGTGAATGTGGCTAAGCGCACGTCCGCACGGCTCGGCGGTCGGTGGGTGAACTGAGTGAATACCGAGCGAATGCACGATATATATTGACCATAGACTGTACCTGCCGGTAGACGGCGTTACCGGCGCTTTCCACACTAACTACTCTTTATTGCTGTACACTACATCCCTTTCTTGTTTTAATTTAATTTATATTTTTACTCGAATCTACCACCGCTTCGGAAGGTATACCCATGGAGAAGAAGCGGCGCAAGAAACTCCACTTTGACTTATTTCTTAAACCATATTTACAATGCATGTTGATGGTTATCAATGTTATTACATCAAACAAATTACTAATAATTTATTGAGACCAATTTGTTTACAGAAAATAGATTTATCAAATATTGATCTGAAATTGCCAAACACCAAATACAACGATAAACAATGTCTACGACTTCGTATGTATATTTATACAATCTCATGATATTAGTCGTTTCAGTTATTTGTTACTTCTATTCTTTTCTATACTATCCCATCCTTATCAAAAAATGTTTTTTGTTTTCTATTGTTCAACAAATAAATTGCAATTGAATTAATTCATAATTTCAAATAAACTTTAATCACTACCATATAGGTATCTAACCAAATTCAAATCCATTAACAAATATTAAGTTTTCGCATAGGTTTGGTAAGAAACAGTTTAATTCATGAATAAGTAACCTTTTGGCTTATCATAATCTCTATCACTAGTTTTTCCAGGTTTTTTATTTTTAGATTACAAAGTTAGCTAGGTATTCGTGGCTGTTCACAGAAATATTGAATCTTGTTATTGGGTATAATAATCATAAATATTTGATCATTATTGTACCTGCCTGAATGCTGATTTAACTTTGACCAACAAAATTAAATATTTTGTTAGTCAAATTACACAACATTAAGGAAGGCAAACTAGATCGATTTCGTTGTCAGCAATGTTCAGTTCCACAGTTACCTTTATACAAATAATACATAACCATAGTATAATAAGATGTACTGCATAATACATTTTAATTATTAAATGTTTAATTGAGACTAGTTTTGAGAAATCAGCAGTTTCAATTTAATGTAACTACTATTTTACTCAACATAATATACAAACACAATGCCGATACCTAAATTAAAACAGTAGTGTAATAATTAACTTTTGAATACATTAAAATATTTGACTTTAACAACGTCGCGATCGAATGCTCTTCCACTGCTCAACCAATTCAATTCTGTTTTCTGACAGCGTCTCGCAATAACTTAAAAGATTCACAATTTAATGTGCAGTCGCAATTGAATGCTCTTTGACCCAATTCAATGCTGATCTTTGACAGCGTCGTAATAACTTAACAGATTCGCAATTAAATGCACCCCGTAATTAAATGCAAGGCTACTTTTACTTGAATACACCGCCGCACATTTGTAACTTAATTCTCGGCCGAGCTGACAGCTGGCTCCTCGCAATCTAATGCGGAGGCCTCATTTTCTTCTCCTCGGTCCCAGAGTTCCCCTGGGCCGAATTGGGCGTCCATAGTGAGATGGGTTTTGACTAAATTTTATTCATCTATTTCCCCTTTTGTCAGTAAAAAGATCTACCCCATTAGGTGTGCTATGTTTCGGTTGTTCCTTACAATACAAAAGAAGTATGTTATTAGGTTGTCAGGGTTTGTGAATTTATTTTGTTTGCAATACCTATTCAGTTACTCAAGCAGTATTCAAAATCAGTTTTATAAATTGGCATAATAATTACTACCGTTCAACAAAGTTTCCAAAAATACATTTTTATATCAATAATGAACAAAATAAACCCGGCATGATAACATAATTAGCAAATAATCATGAAAATATTGCGAAATGTACGATATACTTATATAAGTATATACCTAAAACATTAGTTACTTATTATTTATACATTAATAATATTTTCCTTCTACAGACCATAAAGTTATACTAACATTGGATAGGTACATAGAACCACGTTAGAGGCCGTAAGGCGGCCTGAACAAACTCCGGCCACAGGCCCTGCCCACACGATAAGAAGATTGGATAGGTTTATGAAAATAATACTATTTTTAATCACATGAACATGGATTATGTAGGTACCTACAACTTTTGTTTCAACTTATTGCGTCGCGTAATATTACAGAACTGAAAATCTTACTAGAAATATATTCTACATTTAAAATATGACAATAATTCATGTATGTAATCGTAATTCAGGTAGCTACCGATGATTAACCGATTTGATTCAAGTACCAGTATAATAATACTTGTTTTAACTCATACAAATCAATAAAGTTACAGTGCAATGCAATGCCTGCAGGGCTGTTACTAAGATAAGATACAGATTTAATCCATACAATAAGAAAATGCAATACTTAAGGCATTAATTCCTTTAGAGTTTTCTTTTAATGCTATTATTAATAAAATGCGTTACTACTCACAATAAATGTCTATGGAATGACCAACTGTATGCTGCCAATAATTATTCATTTATACGACTTTTCAATTGAATGACCAACTACAAGCTGCTACTAATTAGGTACTTATTAGACTTGTCATATGAATGACCAACTACGAGCCGCTTATAATTATTTATTTGACTTGTCATTTGAATGACCAACTGCAAGCTGCTGATATTAAAATAAAAGTTGATTTTGTCAATTGAATGACCAGCTGCAAGTTGCTTAATAATTATTTTATTTATTTGACTTGTCATCTGAATGACCAACTATAAGCTGCTGATAGTAAAACTGTTTGGTTTTATAGCATTTGATGCCCAGCTAAAAGTTGCCAATGTCAATTGAATGACCAGCTACAAGTTGCTTAATCGAATTGAATGACCAGCTAAAAGCTGCTAATGTCAATTGAATGACCCAGCTGTACGTTGTAATAATTGTTTGTTATACATGGCAACTGAGTAAACAGCTACAAGCTAATAATAGGAGAGTAATCGCCCGAACCATTTCAAAACTCTTAAGCTATTAATTGAAGACATTTTATCTTTACTAAGCACTAAAGCAAGTAGGTATGTTTCAATCGGCGCCATGGCAGTCGTCCTGTTAGAGGCTGGTTTCCCTGTGGCATGTGAGAACAATCAATCTGCGAACAAAATTTTCGAAGCAGTATTATGGGTTCGGTTATGATGATGATTTTTTTTTTTTTTTTTTTTTTAATGTGGGTAGTTTAAAAAAGTAGTCTAGAGTGAACCTCACGCTTCTACCGCATAAAACAAAAGGGGCCAACTTGCTTTGGTTGGTGTACGTGATGCGTCATAGAAATTATGTATGTGTGCGTGTATATGGATGGGGTTTAGAGGTCAGTGCTGGTTGCAATCTTTTCGACGCCTTCGCAGCTTCGACTGTCTATATATAGTGTCTATGTATAACTTATCCAAGGTAGGTAGGTACTTCAGAGCCTGTGTCCAGCAGTGGACGTTCATCGGCTGAGAGGATGATGATGATAAGGTACTTCAGAAACATTAAATGTTAAATGAAATCACCTGATCATTTTCAGGTCCTTTTTGATTCGCTTTGTAAATAATTGACAGATTTAACATTGATCCTTAAAACATCAAATTATTCGCTCAAGTAGCCAAAGAAACTAGTTTCACCTGGGGTAATTGCATCCATCTGACCCTAACAACAATGTTGCAAAGATAAGATCAACGTAAGGTCACAGAACCGAATTGTAATAATTAATAAAGTATAGGTTACGAAAAACCAGTTTAGGTAACAAGGTACCTATTATTGATAGTACTGAAAAGAAGAACCCCGTTATTATTATTTAAGTATAATTAGAACCCTTAGGTAAGTTTTGCGACATCAGATGTTCGTTACGCCGAATTTTCATTACGTCGAATGATCGTTACGCCGAATGTTCGTTCACTGCATAGAATGTTTGATATGCAGCATGTTTGATACGCAGAATGTTCAATTCTGCGTCAAACGGGTAATGTTATATAGTTAGCATAATTTTGTCATGCGTTACTATAGGCATAAATAACTATTGGAATAACCTCACTCGGCTCAATTAATCTTGCTACCATCCTATACTGGCTTGCTTACCTAATCCGAAAATTCTTCTAGAATCGCAACGCATAAAATACGCAACGAATAGTGTCTACTATTCTTAATTCGCGTTTTTCTGACGGACTACAAGGCCCTTTTATATTTGTGGGATGCTGTGAATACACTCTTTCAATCGTTCAAAAATAATAAGGAAAGATTACGTGACCTTAAAGATTGATGTCCACAGCAGTCGTTTGTTTGTTCATCCTATAAGCGCCGCGCGCTGTCATGACGTGTTGTCCACTCGTACTACACCTTCTTCCTGTCTGGGTCTCCCCTCGTTCCTCCAGCATTCGACAGTGGACATGCGGGAAAAGAAATACATTATGTAGATAATTCCAAACAAATCGATTTGAAAACGGGACAGAGAACTATGTTTACGATTCTTTTTAGCATAAAATAGCATATGCTCACGACCATATCCCCCGAGGGGGTAGTCAGAGACATTCCGATACCTCAGAAAATCCATGCCCCACCAATAGTATGAAAACTCTGTCCAGGGTGACGGGGAGCGAGCCCGAATTGGCCCGGTTTCTTTTCTTTACGAAATATTTTTTCAACACTATGTAACTGTAGGCAACAAACAAAACAACGCTAGCAGAAACCGTCTTCGATTGTGTTGCAAATAAAATAAAGCTTAGCTTCATTAACAGGGTGAAAGAACGGTGAACATTTATATTCTGATATTTAACACATGTACCTATGTATTACAGCAAGCTTCACTTTTTTATTTATTTTTACCCTTCGTGGAAAACGATTGAATTTTTTTTTATTTTTCAACTCTCAACAAACTGATAAGCACTTTACTCACGTGAATTTCGAATCCCATCCTCGTCGCCAATGTAATATTCTCCTTATTACTCAGGGTTAGTTGAGGTTGATGTATATAATAAAACACAGATATAGTCTTCACTAGTGAATGTGGCTAAGCGCACGTCCGCACGGCTCGGCGGTCGGTGGGTGAACTGAGTGAATACCGAGCGAATGCACGATATATCGCACGTTAAAACCATTACCGTCACTATACAAAAAATGCAACTTTCGGGAAATGGCGTTCAAAGTTTTTGCAAAACGAATTATTTAATTGCATTTTTTCGTTAGTGGTTTTTAATGATTTTATCAATTTAAATGATAGTTTGGGTAATAATCTTGCTATTAGTTCAATGATGTATAGGGTATATTCCATTTTCATGCAGTTATTAAAAAATATCTACTTTTGTGTCATTATTCCTCTAACTTTTTTACTTAATTTGTCGTGGAGAATAGGGTACATTGACTGACACTATTCTAGTAAAACTTAAGAAAACTTAAAAAAACATGCATTGTAAGAGCAATTAACTGGTGTAAATAATAAAAAAACAATAAATAATTTGATTTAATAAAAAAACAGTTGTCAATAGACCGTTCTTAAGCGCCGAGGTAAAAGAGGGGTACAATAGGTATAATAAGTGTTACAATAGGACTAATACATAAATATGAATACTTCTTGCTATTCCATGTACGCATCGTTACAACTTCTATGTCCATGCGGGCTATTCTAGATACTCACACTTATACACCGTGTTCAAAGGAAGAAGTACACTAATAAATAGCACTTAAACACGCTGTAAATTCATCATAATCATAGGTATAAAGAAAATGTACAAGGAACTGTGTAGATGTAAAAGTAAACTACACTAAAGTAATTTCCCAAATAACTTTGTGTTAGGCACCAAGTAATTTTGGGTCCTACTCCACTTTTATATAGTAAGAGTTTAAAGACGAGTTCTGTAACCTAATCTGATTTTGATGACGAGCTAGAGCTAGAGGTCTGGATCGGGCTCCATTTTGGTTTAGCCCTAACATTGTTTCATGACTCCTCTTTCAAAGTTGAATTTAAGGTCTGACGGGCTTCATTTTGAACACTCGTTTAGTTTAGATTTTGGTATTTAACTCTTGACCAACGATGGCTTTTCAATAGCATTTTCTTCCAAAACAAAATCGGATTCTGATGAAGAATAGTTTGATTTTTGACTTTGGTATTTTGCTCTTGACTGACGAAGGACTTTGGGTTTGATACTGGCATAATCTTGCAAATGCTATTTAGATCTTAAAGACGGCCGTCGTAAAATTGTATGGTGGTTCGTACTTCAATTTTCCTGACTCCCGTAGAAAGTTTTGA
This sequence comes from Agonopterix heracliana, assembly GCA_963693445.1. Classification (NCBI taxonomy): domain Eukaryota; kingdom Metazoa; phylum Arthropoda; class Insecta; order Lepidoptera; family Depressariidae; genus Agonopterix; species Agonopterix heracliana. The sequence continues at coordinate 3,924,223 of OY856324.1, read as the reverse complement.
CAAGACTACTGGTGGGGACGATGTGGTCTTGATTGAAATCAAATACTGTTTTCATGATCTGAAATGGGAGGGGCTTAGGTAGGTACTTTGTCCTACGAGAATCGAATACACCTCATATTCTACATACATACATACATAAGCTCACGCAATTGTGCATCTCTTCATGCACTTCCGTCGATTGAGGCATTGTCCGGCATAGATTTTGTTTTGAGGCTTATGAGCTAAAAAGAACTACGTAATTATATACCACGGGGCTGATAAAGTTTTGGGAATCTCTAAAAGCCGAAGTCAACCCAACTTCTTTTGCAAGTAACAATTCACTTGAGTTTTTAGTTAGCTAAATACCTATAAAATCATGTTAAAAAGCTCTTGGTTTTGGCAAAAGAATACAAAACTTAAATAGTAAAAAGTTAAAATGTGTTCTAATTTATTTTTAACATTCACAGTTTACAATAAATTTTAGGTAATATCGACACCAAACGAAACATGCCACGGTTTACTTATAAAAGATACAAACAATACTGACTCTAAAAAAAGGTTTTAATTTTTGTATGAATTTATATAAAATGACAATATTTCTTGAAATTATCTACAGATCTTTTATCTTAAGTAAAGGCAAAATAGGTTTAAAACATAAAATGACAGTCTTGTTTGAATCCCTATGCGTTTTACGCTCAAAAACTAACAAAAAGAACGACTTTAATCGTCAAAAATACACTATTCCCAGAAACTGCAACAGATTTTTAGCCTAAAGTAAAAGCAAATATGGCTCTATGCAAAAACGGACAGTATTGCGTTTATTTGTACCGAATTTACGCTATTAAATTAACGTGAAAATGACACTAACCAAAAAATGACGGTACTCCACACATCAAAGTACATTCAATTGGCTGTTCTATTTAATGGAATAACGTTCTTATCCAAAAAATGACACTCTTGCGCTTAGAAAGTACTCTGGTATGTCTGACGTTCACGTCACTATCCAAATGGTGTCGGTAAAGCGGTTAGTCGGCGGGCGAATTTTGTTTAAAGTCGTTGCGATACTACTGATATCTATAAGAATTACATGGAATTTCGTTACAGGTGTTTTTGCATTGGACAAAGCTCTGATTGGTGGGAGACGTGGTTCGAAAATCTAAAAATGCGGGTTTTTCGTTTAGTGACGGTATTGGTTTTAACGTGCGATATATTGACCATAGACTGTACCTGCCGGTAGACGGCGTTACCGGCGCTTTCCACACTAACTACTCTTTATTGCTGTACACTACAAAACCACTTACACAGATCTAGATAGAGAGGTATCTAGTTCATGTTTAAAAAATTTACTTTATTAGGTTAGTATTGAAAGTAGGATCCAACTTCGTTTTTCTGTATTTGTTGGGTGCGCTCGACTATACAAGGTGTTACAAAAATACAAATAAACATTTAAGGGGGTGGTTTAGACAATCAAACTGATCAACTTTCCACCATGGATGGGACCAATATCGAAATCTCGAAAAAAAATCGACAAGAGCTAAAATATGTATGGGATATCAGATTTTTTTTCGCGATTTCGATGTTGGTCCCATAGAGAAAGTTGTTCAGTTTGACGGTCAAAACAAACCCCTTAAGAGTTTTAAAAATTTATTTTTACTTATGAAACGCCCTGTATTACACTATAATATCCTCTAAATAAAAAATGCAAGAGTTAAGTGCAGGGGAAGGACGGCAAAAAAAAAACGTTTTGCATGGCTACCCAATCCAAATGTATGTAACAGCAGATTTTTGTTTCGCGATTTCGACGTTAGTTAGGGCCATAGTTTTAGGAAGCAACCCAATTAAAATGTACCACCATTAAGTTTACACCCTGTATAATTAAGCAAAGGCATTACCCAAACATGAATAGGGTATTAAACTTAATTCGCCATGGCCGAGAATATAATAATTGGGAGAATGTACGATGTTATGTTTTCATAGCACACTGTTTTAATAAGAGTTTGGGCGGTACATCTATGACTTTAGTTATTGTACACTAGGTTGTAGGGGCTTTGCTCTTGGTGAATTACTTTCAAGGGCGTTGGGGTTGGCAAGATCTTGAACATAGGCCTCTCCCAAGGTTCGCCACAACACCGGTCCTGCGCTGACCTCATCACGGAATATCTCTTCTTAAGTAAAGATAAACAAGGATGCATGTATACGTTGTATGTATTTGCATCCTTTTCTATCTATACTCAAGAAGAGATCTCCACTTGAGTGTCGTTCTGTAATACCCCCTAAGCGTACAACAGAAGGTTCACTATCTAAGAACGCTCGCTCCAAGCATGACTGACACTCGCACATTGACTCTCTGTAGGTGACTGTCACGCACACATTGACACTCTGTGCGTGAACAATGGTAAGGGATGTCAGCAACGCAAGATTGGAACGAGCGTAAGGACCTATTATACATCTATACTAAGGTCACGCGTACGATGCAATGAGCGCGTGGCACTCGACTGAATTAGACCTGCCACGCACAAACGGAATCGCGTTCCGGAATTCCGAATGAAAACAGGTTTTCGTATGGCCTCCAGATTTGCAAACGGAATTTCAAACCTATACGAAAAACCTGTTTTCATTCGGAATTACGAATCGGAATTCCGTATGTATGTGACAGGCTAAGGCCTCGCCACGCCGCGACGCGACCGCGTAGGTACATTTTTATATCTTCAGTGCGGAGTGAGACAGGCCTGCCCTCATCCAACGTGTTTCCGCCGCCTTCACCAGATCGTCCACCTTGTGGGGGCCTACACCCGCTACGCTTTCCGGTACGCGGTCGCCACTCGAGAACTCTTCAGTCTCATCGGCCATCGGTTCTGCGAGCAATGTGCCCCGTCCACTGCCACTTTAGTTTAGCAATTCTTGGGGCTATGTCAGCTACTCTGGTTCTTCTGCGGAGCTCTTAATTTCTGATTCGATCTCGCAGGGAAACTCCGAGCATAGCCGGGTCATTATTTGAGGTGACATCAAAATGTAAAAAAAATAAAAAACGTTTTTTTTATTAGATTTGTTTTATTATGGACGTGAACACACATATTAATTTCAGTTATGGTAATATCAGAGATCGATAAGATTTATTTACTTAAAAAAAAACAAAAAATATTTTTATAAAGGTAACGAAAGTGATCCAATGACCACGAAAAATAACATTTTCATAAAAAAATAGGCTTTCTTCTTATTTATACCTGTATTAAATCTTAACTAAAGGTGGACATAATAAGAGGAACCATGATTTCTTAGAGATCAACTGATAAAGATCAAAAACCTTTAAAAGAAAAATAAAAAAACATTTGACCACGAAAGTGATGTCACCTTATGTTACCTAACAAGTTTTAATCACTCCGAATCCGAAAAAATACAATTTTTTTTTTTACTTTTACGGAGTTATGGTGCTCCTGCAGGTAGCCACGACATTCGTCAAATTCTTGTTTCGTCAAATTCTTATTTCGTCAAATACTACATTCGTCAAGTACTTGTTTCGTCAGATTCGCTTTTCGTCAAATCTAAGATACCACGCATCAAGACTATCTATTGAAGAATCCGAATTCTTTAACGTTTTAGAAAATGATGAGCCTGCTGCACTAGTGGCATTAGCATCCAAGACTGTAACCGGATCCTCTCGTTCCGAAGTTTCAGATGGAGATGGCGAGCCTGCTGCACTTGCTGCATCCGCGTCCAAGGCCGTATCCGGACCCTCTCGTTCCGAAGTTTCAGATGGAGATGGTGAGCCTACTTCACTAGCGATATCCGCGTCCAAGGCTGAATCCAGATTATCTCGTTCTGAAATTTCAGATTGAGATGACGATCCTGCTGAACTCGCGGCATCCGCGTCCAAGACTGTATCCGGATCCTCTCGTTCCGAAGTTTCAGATGGAGATGGCGAGCCTGCTTCACTAGCGATACCGTGTCCAAGGCTGAATCCAGATTATCTCGTTCTGAAATTTCAGATTGAGATAGCGATCCTGCTGAACTCGCGGCATCCGCGTCCAAGACTGTATCCGGATCCTTTCGTTCCGAAGTTTCAGTTGAGGCCTGCTTCACTAGCGAGCTCTTTCTCTCCGATCTTTTCTAACCCCTTTCTGTTCGCGACACGTCATTTCTGATATTTTTTTTACTAGTCCTTTTTCTTTCCTTTTATAATATCTTTCCCTAGCCTTTCTATTTTCTTCTTCTAACGCAGCTGGATTATTTTTCATTTTCTCTCTTAACTCTCTCATTGTCAGTTTTTTTTGTTCCCGCCTTTTAGCCTTTTTTTCATCATCATTCATTTTCCTTCTAGTTCGAGCCATAGCTGCTCTGTAAATAAAAATACCTACTTTAAAAGTTGACCCACAGCTATGTGAAAATCACTTTCGTTGCCATATATCACTTTCGTGGTCCATATGACTACGAAAGTGATGACCACGAAGGTGAGGACTACGTACTTTACTGGCTTTAGTTCGAAATAATTTTGAGGTTAGAAAGAATACAATATCCTATTTACAACTCGTACTTATTTCGAACAGAATTAACCTGTAATTACGTTATTTAATGAAAAACTTACCAAAGTACACCAATCACGAAAGTGATGCACGAACTTTGCCACAAAATTTATGAGAAATAAAATATGTTTCTACACAAAAACAGTTAACAATTCACATCCAAATATTTTTTGCAATGAAATGACAGCTAATGATTGTGTTACCAGTAAAAAAATTTTTCGATTGTTACCGTTTTTTTCTTCAAAATGATACAAAATATGACTGACCACGAAAATGACGGCTTTTTTCGGAACAATATATTTTGTGAGAAAATGTAAAATTACAAGGGTATTTACTTCTGGCTTTCATTTAAGATACTCGAATATGCATTAATCTTCATAAGAACAAACAGAAGAGGTTCGTTCTGACTAACGTAGTATTTTTTATGAACGCTTGAAGTTTTCGGTATACATCTGAACAGGACCACGTAACGTGATTTAAGAGTGAGAAAATATGTAAATATCATGAAATATTAAAATGTATGCATGTAAAAGAATACAATATAGTTAACCCTTATGAAAGATGTTATGTTTTATTTTCATTAGCGTCCTTAGTCATATCATCTGAAAGATTTTGCTCCTGAACACAATTTTTGCACCTCAAATAATGACCCAGCCGTCTCCGTTGCCCTTTGAGTGAGTTTCAGCCTTAAGATGAGACCTTGCTTGAGTGAGCGACTGAGTTTCTGTGCCATATGTCCTCACTCACACACTGGTCAAATACTATCGTTTTGAGACAATGCGGTATTTGGGACGTGAAGATACTACGTAATCCCGAACGCTGCCCAGGTGGTAATCTTAGTGGATAAAATGGCGACAAGTTACACAGAAGGGGAAAAACTATCATTAAAATCAAGGTCGTCAAATATGGCTGGGAAGGCTGGGAATGTTGTGAAAAGCGACTGCATGCAGCTGAAATGAAAATGTTGAGATGGATGTGTGGTGTTACTAGAATGGATAGGATAAAGAATGAGTATAAAATAGAGGAAATTCTAACAAAACATGTTAGATTGTTTACACTTACGCAATTTTCCCTTTTTCTTTGTAAGCAAAAGTCTTGCTAGTGAAGAAATATAGCTTTATGTTGGTGTAGACATCTATCTCCACTAAGTCGCAAATTAATTCCTCATTAAATGCTGAAAAATAGTATAAGTACAAATATAACTTATTAACAATTGAGGCAATAAATGATCTTGGCGAAGGGCTCACTCCCCGTCACACTCTACAGTTTCAGTACTACTAGCGAAACGTGGATGTACTGAGTTTTCTGAATAGGTATATCTGACTACCCCCTCGGGAATATAGTCGTGAGCATATGAAAAATGAAATGAAAATCTTGCAATCACTCTAAAGAAATTCTACTATTGAAATGGTGGAGAAAATGGCGACAAGTTACGGGAATACTATTGAAATAAGTTGACACACTACAATATCAACTGTTTTATAAATGGTCTACTAGCTATTTTCTATGAAACAGCTGAATTTTTTTTCGCGATTTCTTTGTTGGCTCCATAGTTGTTCAGTTTGATGGTCTGAACAACCCTGTTCCGGCTTCAAAACGACCCCCATTCCACAATGTATTGTTATTACGAAGTCTGCTGGCAAAAGGAAAACAGTGTATCTTCTTTTTCTTCTCGTGTCAATTGTTCTACTATTGTGTTTCTATTTTACTGGCCAGTTATTCGGCGAAACTGACAGCTTCTAGAGTAGCTTGATTGAGGTCCTCTCTCGTGTAAGTAGGTGTGGCACAATAAACATGCTGGCAGGTGTACCATCGACTGGATAGGTTCGCCGCATTCGCACTGCATTAGGCCAGAGTCCTTGTACCCCCAATGGCATAAACTTTTTTTCGAGTGCGAAGCCGATATAAGGACTACCACACTGGCCATTGCGGATTGTGCCCGGAAGATGTTCTTGTGGGGAAATAAAATCAGCTGGGGTACCCTTTCATTCTACAAAGTGCATCTAGTGATAGATGGGTCGTCATTTATAGCAGACGCATAGCACTCCTATGTGCATCTTTTTTTTTTTATAAATTAATTGCTTTTCGCCAGAGTCAAGTGTAGTTTATGGGAGTATCTATCCCAAACTCAGGGATTGTTTTTGTTCAAGAACAAGAAGAAATTGAGGATTGCTGAGCCTCATGGCAGGCAAAAACGCGACGCGCGAAAACCACGCGAGACGTGTACTCGGGTGCCACCTGCAACGTGACTATATCTATGTGCATCTTATCAGGTGGTGATAATAAAAATAGCTTACATTTCCTCACGTACGGATAAAGTGTAATATAGTCGGAAAACAAGGCAGTTGTTCCACTGCTCACCGCTTGGAGTCCTGCCGAGATGTTCATATACTTTACATTGGCCATTTTCTGCTTCAGAATCGTAATGTTTTTGCATTGTTGCTCCTAATAGAAACAAAAGGGATTAGCATATAAATCATCATCATTACCGACCACTGTTGAACATAGTCTCTCCGAAGTCGCGCCACAAAACTCATGGATATACAGGGTGTTAGGGTAAACAGTTGCATTACTTTAAGGGGTGATTGTACCCATGATACTGAACAACTTTCCCTAAGAAATTCGCAAAATAATTTTGGACTTTCCATACTAAATGGAATCGGCTGATTGAACGTTTGTACCTTCGATCAACAATATCCAACTAGATAACGCGTCAGCGCTCAAAACATGTCCCGGCAAATAACGCCTCACTATTGGAGTGAGGTCTTATTTTGAATTAGTTGCGTTCGAACAAAGCCAACGTAAGCACGTCTCGCAATGCCGCAGTGTTCCTTTTTTAAATTACTAGGAATTATGGTTGCTTTGAGGTCGAAATTATAATGTATTCGGACTGTTTTCTCGGTTCGTTAACAAAAAATTTTGTATATTCACGAGGACAGAATTTCTCTTTGATTTTGTATGCGACCCGTTATTTAGTTGTATATTGTTGATCGAAGGTTTGTACGAAAAGACGAAAAAAAATTGCGAATTTCGTATAATAGGTTTCTTAGGGAAAGTTGTTCAGTATCATGGGTAATCCTTAAAGGTATTATACCTTACAGGAACAGAGCAACAAACGTGAGTTGTCAAATGAAACCTTTTTTGGATGTTTTTTGGAGACTATTCGCAGGCAAAAATTCGAATATTGTCTATAATTCTGAGTCTAACGTGAAATTGTGGATAAATTAATGGAGTAGTGTCAGTATATTACATAAAATTATCTACGATTTCACTTTAGATTCGCAATTATTCACGGAAACCGAATTGTAATAATTAATTAGTGACTAAAAAACGGTCCTATTGCCTCGCGTCACGTATCTCTTTGTATTATACAGTGGTGCCGCTAGGTACATCTCGCTCTCTCAGCTGTCAGTTCCTCTATTCCTGGTCTAATATCTTTACGGTACAATCACCCCTTGAAGCGCTCGTTGGCATAGTGGAGCTTCGGTATTGGAAACGATCACCGAAGTTAAGCAACGTCAGGTCCGGTCGGTCTTTGGATGGGTGACCGTTTAGTGGTATTTCATCTCGAGCGTTTCCGTGCTTCAGAAGGCACGTTAAGCAGTTGGTCTCGGATAGTTCCGTCAGATGGCGTTGTAACTATTCGTTAAGCCAGCAATAACTATTCGTTATTGGCGGCTTGCAAATTCTCTGACAGCAAGTTGACCACTAACTTGCCTCCACCAACACGCACTGGGCCCGCGTGGTGGAGTATGGCCCACTCCCTCTCACCCTTATTCGTGAGAGGAGGCCTTTGCCCTGCAGTGGGATGCTACAGGCTATAACTTACTTACAATCACCCCTTAAAGTAATGCAACTGTTTACCCTAACACCCTGTAGTTATATCTATAGTACTGATACTATCGATAGCCAAGTGGACCAATTCACTGATCGATCGTAATTATTATACAAATACAAAAAATACAAAATATTTATTGAACCAACGTGTGATACAGGTTTTCAGGACTCGTAATGATTATGATTAACAACCTTAGATTACCTATACCTTGCACATTGTATAGATAATACAATAAAAGTTTTAAGTTGTGATCCCACACTAGACTCAGGGCCTGGTTGGAGAGGATCAGCATTAGTATTAACATTAAGATACAAAATGAGCGGCAGTTATTTATAATTTATATAGTCATGTCTTTACATCTAAGTAGTTTAAGTATGGTTTAGGTAATATATGTAAAGCCCGTCCAGAAATATAATAAACCTCGCCATGCTGCGGAAAATATTCTGTCATCAAAGGATAATTAGTCGATTGCAGCGCCCCCAACCCAGGTTTTTTATATTCCTGCGGGGCTAGTACGCCAACCAAATTTAACACATCCATCTGTCAAATTTAGTCTTCTGTCTCGTTCTGTCGCGTGCAAATAGAAAGAGAGCAGAAGCGTGATAGCGCTATATCACGCTATCGCGGGTTGTCGTACTAGCCCCGCTGGTCAGGCTTTACTACCTGGCTTTGTTATAGCCTTGCCTTCAAAAACGCTTCATACGGGTACTCTCAAAAACAACCTATAAACAACCTTTGCAAGAAGTAGAAACTTAATTACACTGATTTTAATTGGAAATCTTAATTTTGAGCGTAGTTAGAGCCATTTGTAGAACAATGACTTTAGGAAACCGAGTCGATAGTAAATCAAAGTGTTAATTTGAAATTGATACTCTGCCAGTGGATGAATTTTCGCTAACATTATTTTAATTGACTTGAAGCTTGAAATATTTCGCAGCTGAGATGATATTTATCATGCTGAGGTTGTTTAGTACCTACTAAAAGGGGAATTCAGAAAACCAAAGTTACAGTCAATTTTAGACCATATAACTAGGGACCAGCCTTGCGGTAGCATTTCCCTCTGTCACGTTACAAGATCAATTATTGTGCATTTACATTCAATTTTATCCAAAGTTGCGGATTTCATGCTCTTCCCCCGCAAAAGATGTAAGAAAAGTTTGTTAGTAGAATTACACGCGTAACTCGTCCATATAGTTACATATTGTCTAAGCAGTCAATTAATTCGAAATGTAGCTTTAGCTACCCTACCTTAGGGTAGCAACCCTTACGTAGCTAGCCTACATTTAGAATTACTTACCTGTTGACTGTAACAGGGTTTTACGAATTCCCCTTGTCGCATGTCTCTATTACCAGCAAACTTAATTATGTCACGATTACCAGTAAACCTAATTATCTTTCCAAGTGTAAAGGCCTCCGCTCATTGCAGCGATATTATCGAGCGATATTATCGCTGCGATTTTGCGATAATTGTTCTCAGTACATTTTGTATGGGGACGCGCTCGATCCCACACACTGCCGCGATATTATCGCAACCTGACGCAATCTCTTTCTACTACATTCAGTGAAGGGCGCATGCGTGACGCGAATCGCGGAATCGCTGCAATGTGCGGAAGCCTTTAAACACTAACAACAAAAAGTTTGTTGCGACAATGATTAGGTGGCCTAATTTACTAATTGTTTGACGTAATACCTTAGTGCACAATAAGAATCGACGCTAAAATATAGGGACTTTCAAGGTGGCGTTTCAACGGAACACCTTCCGAAGCGGTGGTAGAATCAAAAATGACGTCAGAAAGTTATCTATGTGATATTATTTTGAATAAAAAATTTTGACTTTTGACTTTTGACTTATATAGAGTTGATAACTTGGACATCAATAAATCACTTCTCATCGTGTGGGCAGCAAGCCCTGGTGTCAGATTTTTCAAACCAATCACTAAACAGTGACTGTTGCTATAATTAGAATATCTTTGACCACCCCCTCGAGCAATATACAGGGAGTTTCATAAGTAACAATAAATTTTTAAAACTCTTAAGGGGGTTGTTTAGACCGTCAAACTGAACATCTTTCTCTATGGAACCAACAACGAAATCGCGAAAAAAAAATTGTATTAATACATATTTTAGCTCTAGTCGATATGTAGAGTATAGAACATTTTTTTTTTTTTGGTGATTATTTGTATTTTTGTAACACCTTGTATACGTGAGATTATGCGGTATAATTAATACTTCACGAGATATTATTATTATATTGTTTCTACTGCATAACTATGATTAAAAAAAATCGATATACGCTTACCCTTTCCAGGTTTTTCTGTGTATGCTCCAAGACGGCTAATTCATAATCACTTTCTACCAGTTCTTCGAGCGTCATAGCTTTGTCTCTATCACTCACCAAGTGAGAGAGCAGGTTAGAGGTATAGAAAGAATAAATGACGTAGCAAGACATAAGGAATGTGAAGTAGGCGATACGTCGTGATGTCAAAATTGGTTTTATCGGCAAAACTGGAATGAGAAAAATGCTAGTACCTATGTAAAATTTCGCCGTATTTCACGATGTAAAAAAGAAATAATGTTTGGAAACCTATAGTTTTAAATCTTACCGCATTCATAATTATTATTTCTGTTTATTTTATGAGGGGTGAGAGCATCAAACATATTTATTTAAATTCCCGATGCGCGATGTTCAGGGTATGAAAGTCAAAATGTTTATTTCAGTTTCCGATGTTGATGGTAAGAACGTCGATGTTAAGAACGATTATAGTAGATTACACACATGAAAGTACGAAAGGTCAGAGTCAGATATCATGTAATTGTTGACTGTAGCGAAGCCGAGGTAAGCCGTGGTGGTCCAGTGGCGAGTAACCTTGCCTCCCGTGCAGGAGGCGATGGTTCGATCCCCGTCCAGCCCGACTCGTACCAATGAGTTTTTCGGAATTTATGTACGATTTGTAACACCACTGGCTTTTTGATGAAGGAAAACATCTTGAGGAAACCTGCATGCTTCAATTTCGAGGCATGTATTGTACCCACTGTCCATTATAAGTGGCGACAGGCTCATCCCCTGTCACACAGGACAGAGTTTCGGTACTACTGGTGAAACGTGGATGTTCTGAGGTTTCAGGATATCTCTGACTACCTCAGAGAATATAGTCGTGAGCATATGCTTATTACTACGTGCAAAGTTTTAGTTAAAGAAAGAGAGATAACTGGATTTCGTCAAGGATATTTTTACCTAAATATACCTACCCTTTCAATAAATTTTCCATAAAGACTTACTATGCTGGCAAAGTCCGCCCCAAACTACCAGGATCTCAGAACTGAGAGAGCATTCTCCCTTACGAGCTATCAGCCGCTTCTCCCACCACCTCAGCATATAAAACATCAGCGTGAGAAGGAATGCCATGGTAAACAGCCACATCCAGACGGGTCTCGTGAAGGGTTGACTGTAGACGTGTCTCATGACATTGGTTGGTAAACGACGGAGGACGAAACCGAATCTGGAAACACGAGATTCTACTTGTGTAACTTTCTTTGCATTTCTGTCAATTAATATGGAGAGCTAGGTACCTGACCGTCATAGCCTGGAACGTCGGTTCCTCCAAATCTGCAAATGTATGGGACAGCTGACGAACTTGAAGAGTTTACTAGTGGCCATTGAAGAGTTCAACTATCACCTCCTATCTACCAAATTATTGTATTGTGATCCGAATGGCATATGCTTGCAAAGTTTCAAATCGATACGGCAAATGGTTAAATTCGACTTCCTAGTTTTACATACATACCTAATACATTTCTCTACTTATGCGCGACTAGGCCTTTTTCCATACCACCCGTCGCGATAGAGATTACCAGCGACTTCGTCCGCACGGGTTTCCGTCATCGTAGCGAGATAAAAAATTTACCAGATTTTAAGTATAATCATAAGCTTTTAAACAAAAAAGTTTCTTCAAAATCGGTTTAGTGGTTTTCGCGTGATGCGCGATCAAAAAATAATTGGTGGTTTGGAGTCAGGGACAACTAAATTATCGTAATTTTGTTGTTGTAAATATCTTCAATGTACAGACGCACTTCTGTTAGTTTTATAATAGTAAAGAAGACAACGCAGCGTTGCCATTAGTATGGAAAATGTACTTTTAATCAAACCGATTTAACCACATACCTTCTCCGAATAATGGGATGAACCGGGTACGCATAGTCCAAAATTTCGGTCGTCAATGGCATAGGAGTGGCGTAAAAATCTGAGAAGCCCTCTTTAGAGAACTCTTTAATGTCATTGTTTTTGTACCAGCTAGAATTTTTGTATATTAACGATACGCTGAAATTAGAGATAATTTTGGATTTAATTTTGAAATGGCGAGGCCGTCGTCGGCAGTTACCGACACCACCGTCGCCTGGTTACACCACTGGTTGCTTGCTGTTGCAAAAGTAAAATAACGTAAAATATAAAATACTAACTTAGAGCTATGAAAGTCTCGCAAGACCTCCAACACTCGACATCCTAGCCAAGTCTGTCTCCACACTGGATTCGGTTTGTACATCATATCAAACTTAAGCTCATGGAAATAGTTGCAGGGAAATATTGAAGTCACTTGAAATGTTTCGTTCATTTTGAAATTAGTGAGGAATAAAATTATGCTGACAGTTCTGAAAAGAGAGTTGGAATTTTAACGTTTCTTCGTATAATTCGATGCTTTCAATGGGAAGAGCTTGTTCAGGACAAAGATGTTTGGAGAATTAAAGGAGAGGACTTTACCCAGCGATAGGATGATATACTCAAAAAAAAGATATACATATCATCATCAGCATGCTCAGGTCCACTGTTGGCCTCTCCCAGGGTGCCATAAAATCTATCCTCGTTCCTCATCCTGTTGCTCTACGCTACCTGTGTCAAGTCGTTGTTCTAACGCTGGAGAGCGCCTAATACTACGCCTCGCAGTATGATTTAGACCTTTTGATTTATTCCAAAATTTGATAGTCTATAGATGCACGAATAAGTGCGTTAACACACGATGACGCATAGACGCAGCGGCAGACGTCAGTCCGTCATTTGTGAAGCAAGGAGTTGTATGAAACCGCACGTAGAAGCACACACGGTGACGCATTGACGCACCGGTTGTGGTTCTATGGACTGACATCTGCCGCTCCGCCAGTGTGTCATCGTGTGTGAACGCACTTAAACTCCCGTGTGCCAGAAATTAGTAGTTTTTGTGATGTGATGTTTTTAATTTTTGTAATTTTCATCCTATTTTTTTGGAAAATTTAAAATAACGAATAGACCGTAAAAGATATTTTAACTTTTTTCAGACAAATTATGTTAAGCTATCAATTATTCACGTCTTTATGCAATCAAGACGGTTACCTATCGTACTTTCGAAAAAGAGTTTTCCGAATTTTAGTTCTCCGAAATCGTTACACTTTTTATTGTTTCCCTTTTTTTTGTTTCCCCGAAATATTATTCGCCATATTTTGAGGAGCCAGATTTTTTATTGTTCTTTTTTTTCTTTTAACCAATGAATCAAAATTCTGTAACACAGTTTTCTAAAGTAATGTAAGTCAGATAATTAACTGTTTCGAATATTTGTTTTTCCGTACAGTCACTTTTCCGCAGAAATATTTAACCAAACCTTTCCTAGAATTTTAAAAAACCAGATTGTTTTTCTCAGGCAGGGGGCGTCCACCCACTGCACCTTCAACATACATATAAGCAAACAAGCAAGCATGCAGCGAGCAAGCAAACATGCAGCAAGCATGCAGCAAGCATTTTGATGTTCTGCTCGCTTCGCCCGCTAAGTGTCTTACATGTTCTAACCTAACCTAACCTACAATTTTAAAACCACCTGTTTGTTTTTCTCAGTCAGGGGGCTTCCGCCCCCCGAACCCCCCTCGCGGGGGGCGCAGCCCCCCTGCACCCCCCAACATGCATACAAGCAAGCAAGCAACATGCAAGCAAACATGCAGCAAGCAAGCAAGTAAGCATGCAGCAAGCATTTTGATGTTCTGCTCGCTTCGCCCGCTAAGTGTTTTACATGTTCTAACCTAACCTAAACTACAATTTTAAAACCACCAGTTTGTATTTCTCAGGCAGGGGGTTTCCGCCCCCCTGCACCCCCCAACATGCATACAAGCTAGCAAGCAACAAGCAAGCAAGCATGCAGCAGGCAAGCAAGCAGCATGCTAGCAAGCATGTTGGTGCTATAATCCTGGTATCATGTATCTACTAGGTAATTATTACAGAAAACTTTACTGTGTTGTGTCCTAGTCATACTATGGAAGAAGTTGCATCTACATTTTAAAACTTCGAACCCAGAAGACCGTTGTCAAAAGAAAAAAAATGATTATGAAATTCTGATTTTGAATTTTCTGGAAAATGATACTTCTGTCAAGTCTTTATAAGGAGTAACAAATGTATGTGTAACAAAATATCTGTCACTAGAAACTTCTATAAACCGTTTTCGAACAACTGAAATTCGGTCAGTGAAATTTCGAAAGTAAGATAGGTTACCAATCAAGACAGCTCTAAGACAATTTTTTTCCATGTTATTGAGGTAAGTATAATTTTTTTTTTCTTGAAAGGTCCTGGATATTATTATTTTTGCGGCGTTAACTTTAGTAACTATTCTACACATCATAAAAATATCGCGTTATGTTTCCATGGACTATTGCATAGGCTATAGGCTGATGCCTATAGTCAAATATTTATTTCTACATACACACCGATTCCTGCAATCTGTATTTTAAACCCCGACGCAAAAAACTGAAGTGTTTTAATTGGATAAGACGGTAGGATCGACCAACATCCAACCACGGAATGAAGTAACTTTACATTACCAATTTCCATAATGGTTGCTAAAGTTAATAAGCAAGCCAAGCTCGGTTCTATTATTCATACAAAACATAACAAACAATTTCGATAGAAAGCATACAAAATTTGTTATGATATAAAATCCTTGCAGCGCGCTTCATGCAAACGATGTTTGATTGTAAAATATTTTCAATATGAAATTTTTAGATTGCACATTGAAAAGCGTTTAAAATAATACGTACATACAAACATAAACTCATGACCGTAATCTCTTTCAGGGTGGTCAGAAACATTGCTAAAACTACCAACTTTATGATCAAGAATGTGAATGTAGTTGTAGACAAAATAATTGTAATATAACATTGAATACATAGACTTAAACTCTAGCGATAGGCTTGCCCTTGCATAGAAGCAACATGTTCCACTTGAATGAGGTGTCCGCACCTGATTGATGTTCCCGAGTTCACTTCGTCACTATGGCAATGACAGACCGCAATGTGTCATTTTGTGTTGTTTTGTGTGACATGTTGTTTGTTTGAACGAGCTTTTCTATCGCTAGAGTAATATGTCTATGATTGAATACTACGGGGTGTAATTGAAATGAGTTGCATTGCATAGCCAGGATTGGAGGAGAAGAGGCCTTTGCCCAGCAGTGGGACACAAACCAGGATCAACAATTTTTTTTTAATTTTTTTTTTACTATTGATGGGCTTGCTCTTGACCTCAATCTAGTCCTCAGGACAAAGATGGGCTCGAAGATGTAGCGAGCTTACCCAGAATGGCACTGGCACTCCTGCACACCGACGAAACGCAGCAAGCTGCTTGGCGCCAGACTCCGGCAGGAGGGTGGTCGCGAGCCAGGCGGCTCCATGTGGAGCCTACCACACCTCTGTGGGGATCGTTCAACCGCCACCACAAACTGGTAGCTTGTGGTGCCGTGTACCGGGGTGGACCGCTTGGAGGTAGATCCCCAACCACCCTTGTTTTTAAAGACTTTGTATGGAGCAAGCTAGAGGGTATTAAGGCCCGTTATTCACAAAAGCGGACCGGAGGAGCGGAGATGTCTGAAATCGACCAATGAAATAGCTTAAATTTTTTTATGACATGATCGGGCTAGCATGCTTTTGGTGGAGTTCACACATTCCACAGTCTTTCAGGTTTAGAGCTGGACTACTTTCCCGAATTTCCCGCATGTGGCCTGTAATTTTGGGCGCGTTCATTTGACATGAAAACTTTCAGACCGCGGCTGCCGCAAGAATGCTTTCGCGCCGTGTGTCTGTGGTAAAAGTGAACTCTATCTACTGGGCACCAACATTCAAATTCCTCCCAACCGCGCGGCTGAGAGATTGGAAGAATTTGAAACTATAGTTACCTAGTAAATAGGGTTTATACTGTCTTGTGAATAATAAACACGATAGCGCAGGCTGCCGCGCGGCCGCCCACACCGCTGCCGCCGCCGTAAGAAAGTTTTAGGTTTGTTTTTTGGTGAACCACCCCTAAAAAAAAACTGACAGTTTTTTAAGCGGATGATGACCATCAAACTGAATAACTTTTTCTACGGGATTAAAAAAGAAATCACAAAAAAGAACTGGCAAACTGATCGGAGCAAAAAAAAAAATCGGTTGTGCATACATTTGAGTCGAGTAGGCACTGCAGTTTAGTATGGGAAAGCTGATTTTTATTTGTTCCAATCGGTTTGCACCCATAGTAAAAGTTGTTCAGTTTGATGGGTAGACTCTTAGTTTAAACGGATGGTAAAGATATCAATTTCACTCTGTATAATTCGTGCTCCCTTTATATTGTCTTTCAAATGTTTGCAATAATTTACAATTATAATATGATGGAAATATATTATGCAGTTCAGTGTTTGGTCCCCCTTGCGGAGCGCTCAATAGAACAACACTGTGTAATGAAATATAAACATTACATTTAACAATGTTTGGAAAACGTAATTTGTAGCCAGGTTAAATGTTTTTTTAACCCCGAACTAGCTAGTCACCCCATCCTGAATTGTTCAGTGGGTCCAAAAAGAAGTGATAAATAATACTTTAAAAATATAGTATTATTTGCTCGGAAAAACTGTAAAGGAACTCCCAATTTTAGGATTCCGTAGGCAAAGTAAATAGGTATCAACATTTTTATTTCAAACGTTCAACATCTAACGGGTATAACAAAACACACAAGTAATACTTAAGGGGTGCTTCGGACCATCAAACTGAGCAACTTTTAATATGGAGCTAACTTCTAAACCGCGAAAAAAAATTGAGTTTTTAAGTTTAAGAATCTTTATTTCTCATAAGAATAAACAAATTCACTTACATGAGAAAATTAACTATTAGATTAAAACAAACAATTTTATCAATTGAGCGTAGGTACATCGAAAATATTTGAGTCGAAACATGCTACTTATAATAAAGTGCAACAAACTCAACTACACAAGGAAATAACAAAAAGACATCGATTTAAATTTACTAGAAGTGTCATTGTGAATATGCTAAATTATTTTAGAAAAGTCCCTCAAAATGTGTGTTTTTAAAGCTTTCTTGAAGGTGCTTAGAGTTTTAGTGTCTTTAACGTCTTATGGCAAATTGCCAAAAAAAAAAAATCAGCTGTCCCATAAAGTTGAGTACTTACTACAGTTTGGTATGAAAGAGCTGATTTATGTATGATGGTCTGGTCTGAAGCACCCCCTTAAGTATTACTAGGGTGTTTTGTTACACCCTGTATACGACCCACTGCAAGGCCTACCCTCAGGGAAATGGGCGTCAGTCCAATGCGGATTGGTAGACTTCACATACGCCTCAAAATTTCCTCTTCAGCGTACTCAGCTTTCCCCACGATAATTTCTTTCACCGTTTGAGAGCAGTATACAATACATAAGTTAGAAAAACTAATTTGTACATAAATAAACAAACTGCAATGGCGTACATAAGCAATCCTGAAAATAAAACCTTGTAGGTGCTTAAGGCTAGGTTATCCCAGTGCAAGCGTCTCTTTCTTGCAAGCATAAGTTTACAATTAGCCATCCCGCTCCAATTGAAAGCAGGATAACAAAAAAACGTGTTTTCGTCAATATCTTTGCTCATGGGAGTTTCTAAGCTAAAAATTCTTCTGAGTTCACTAGAAATATTTAATGTATTTAGTTAAGTACAAGAATAAAAAGTTAAATATCAGCAGTTTAATCATAGTATATTGAAAAAAACATAAACAACTTTGTTTTAAAGTCTGAAATTAAATTATGTCTTATTTAAGGATCGGGCTGTTCTCAATTACACGATTAGATTAAGTTTACTATATAGAAAAACATCCCAAAGTTACCCCTTTTTGTTACGTTTTTTCAATACTATGATTAAACTGCTGGTATTTAACTTTTTATTCTTGTAATTAACTAAATACATTAAATATTTCTAGTGAACTCCGTAGAACTTTGAGCTTAGAAACACCTATGAGCAAAGATATTGATAAAAAACACGTTTTTTTGCGATCCTGCTTTCAATTGGAGCGGGATGGCTAATTTCAAACTTATGCTTGCAAGAAAGAGACGCTAGCACTTGGATAACCTGGCCTTAATATAAGGTACAATTTAATAGAAATAAAGATAAGGCAACAACTTTTACCTAGAACGATTTAGCTTTTACGCTTCAAGAAAACAAAAGACGCGAGCGATACTGAGTTACTAACCCAGTGGAAGGTACCCTTATTTTGTAAGACTAAAGCCATTTGAGCAAATATTTCAGAAACGTCTGAACTAAAAGCCTCTCTTGGATTAACTGCCTCTGATTTTGCACCATTGTCTGTAGAATACCCACTTTAGAGCATTCAACAGAGAGGCAACACCGTACTAATTACAAAGTATTAGCTTGATAATTAGGTACCCGATTGCCCCAAAAGGAGAGTTCGAGTGTAGGTATGTATTGTGTGTATGTCCATTTCTTTGATACGCTCTGCAGTCTGAACGCTGGATTTTAACTTGCGAGGTGTCGTTAGATTCGTGAGTGCATGTGAGAGTGACATGGCTATAATATTTTAATATGGCGTCTGCGAATCAAAAAAGAAAGGAATAAAAAAAAAATGCTATGTTAAAAATGACAATATGGGTATCAAATGAAAGCTAGTGAACAGAAGATTCCAAATATACAGGGTCCTTCTTAATATGCTGACACTGTTTAAGGAGATTATCAGACCATCATACTGAACAACTTTCTCTATTGCACCAACATCGAAATCGTTAAAAAAATCGGCTCTTCCATACAAAGCTGTATCTACTCGAGTCAAATGTATGGGACGACCATTGACCTATGGGGACGACTGATTTTATTTTTCACTATTCGGATGTTGGTCCCGTAGAGAAAGTTGTTCAGTTTGATGGTCTGATCATCTCCTTAAAAAGTGTCAGCGTATTAAGAAGGACCCTATATGACATCTTTTGCTGCTGACTCTGACTGTACCTACTTTTATGGCACCATTTTCACACAAGACTAAAAAATATTAGGAAATAAACTCACATAATAATATAAACAAAATAAGTGAAGATGAGGTGGAGCCGAATCGTATTTCTACATAAAATCGCAGTACTCATCGCTCATCGCAAGCAGCCATTCCAATTATAGTATTCGGACACCGCACATACCTACATCATAAAAATAAATAATGAATACCAAACATTATTTACATTTCTCTTCTATTTCCGGCATGAACTTACTTTTGGCTTCGATCAACAATATACAACTAGATAACGGGTCGCATACAAAATCAAAGAGAAATTATGTCCTCGTGAATATACAACATTTTTTGTTAACGAACCGAGAAAACAGTCCGAATACATTATAATTTCGACCTCAAAGCAACCATAATTCCTAGTAATTTAAAAAAGGAACACTGCGGCATTGCGAGACGTGCTTACGTTGGCTTTGTTCGAACGCAACTAATTCAAAATAAGACCTCACTCCAATAGTGAGGCGTTATTTGCCGGGACATGTTTTGAGCGCTGACGCGTTATCTAGTTGGATATTGTTGATCGAAGTTGCCAGGCGTCCGACTTTAGCCGGACATGTTTTTAACTGTCCTATCCGGCCAAATATACAAGACCGAGTTTTTAAACTAAAATTTCACGATACCTACATATTTTAGCTCTAGTCGATTTGTAGAGTATGGAACATCTACTTTTTTCGCGAATTCAATATTGGTCCTATAGAGAAAGTCATTCAGTTTGATGGTCTAAACCACCCCCTTAAATGTTTATTTGTATTTTTGTAACACCTTGTATATACATTTCTCACTACGAGTCCTATTTCTGGCATGAACTTACCTAAATCACCGGACCGTTATGGTTGCCAGGCGTCCAACTTTAGCCGGACTGTTTTTTAACGGTCCTATCCGGCCAAATATACAAGACCGAGTTTTTTAAACTAAAATTTCACGAACTATACAACTAGATTCGCACGCAATCACGAAAGAGCGAATTAGGATAGACTGAATGTAGCAAATCGTTTAGCTCTAGCGATTTTAATGAAAATAGGGTACGGCAATGATCATACTTAAGGGGCCATAGGTCCCAACGAATATTTTCTATGAGAAACGCGATTGCCCAGCGCTCCGAAAAGTGTGTGCGTGAGCCGTATTTTCGATTAAAAAGAACTAACCAAAGAACTTTTTCTAGATTTTGTTGTGATTTCACTAGTTAAACTAATGGTGAATATTTGAGTATAAATGCAAAAAATCTGAAACTGTTTTAAGTTCTTCTAAAACGAGAAAAATGTTTAAAAATGCATGAAAATACGTCGTCTTTGTGACGATTTTCTATCGAGTGAAGTAATTCCAATTGTGTATTCAGTTTATGATTTCACTAGATAAACTATCCAAAAATACTGAGGTATGACTTTAGTTTCGGTAAATGGTATAAATCTAGTCGTAAAATGAAAAATAATAGATGCCTCCGAGGTATTTCCACCCACTATTACGCCTTAACTATGGTTCTCCATCTTCCCGGCCTTGGAAGCCAAATGTCCGGCTTTTTCAATGGCTATGTCAGCCTTGCGGATAAATTATCTGGCAACCCTAGACCCGACACGTGGAGTGCCTTAGTAATCCCCATTAGAAACATAGGAAGCATTTGTGTCAATATTCACACAATGCTTGTTATCTATAAAAATAAGATTTAGCCACTGTGTCGACTATAATAATATTCTCTTTAACATCGATAATATGTACTATTTAAACTTGTAAATCTTATTGTTTTTCGAACTGTGTAAATTGAAGTAGGTACACTGAAAAAAATGTTTTTAGATATAACCAAACTTGCAAATTATTAATTAGCACATGATCAAAATCTAATTATAAATAGCAAAACTGTTTTGCTATTGTTATACTATATGTGTTGTTTTTTTATATAAACTGAATTTATGTGCTTTATGTGTGTGTATATGTATATAATATATTTTCTTTTGCACTCCACACTCTAACTAGTAAATTATACTGTTCGAAAAATATAGAGATACCTTACACAAAATGTAATAGATGAATAAAAAAAAACAACTATTTTCCTTATGATGTTCCTTATGCCTGAGCACAAAATAGCAGATCCATCTCTCATTTAAATGCTCTGGGATTGGTTGTTAAAAAGGCACTTAACAGACTTGACTTTTGTTTGCAGAGATGGGGAGAGCAAGACTTTTTCCAAATGCTGAGAGTTAAAAACTTGAGTAGCTATTTACCTCAAGTCGAGATTAATCGGCGATAATGACTACTCGCGCACCGAGGTTTCCATACCACCCTTAGATCCAATAAAATTAATCATCATCATCATCATATCAGCCGATAAACGTCCACTGCTGGACATAGACCTCCCCAAAAATGGGGGGATTTGCCATAATCGCCACGCTTGGCAGGCGGGTTGGCGATCGCAGTTGGATTGAATGTATGTACTCAGAGGATGCTGCTGCCCATCCTCCGGTAGATCCCTTAGTCGCCTTTTACGACACCCACGGGAGGAAATGGGATGGTGCTACTCTTAGCCGACACCACACAGATAATCTTAACTATTATAAAACCGTAAAAACATGAGGAATAAAAAAGTAGCGGTTCTCTTCATATAAATTCAAATAACATTCGATAGCGCGATTTAAAAACGTGCAGCGCCATCTATTGACAAAATTGTTAGTTTGTTTGTTTGTTCGCGCATCACGCAAAAACTACTGAACCAATTTTGATGAAACTTTTTTTGTTTGATAGCTTATGATCTGACTTAAAATCTGGTATATAATTTGTGCGGACGAAGTCGCGGGAAAACACTAGTAAATAATAAAATTATTAATGGATAGGCCTAAAGTGCGGTAAGTTGAAGAAAACTACTTATGCACTTGGTCCATACAAACTAGCGCCATTATCTGTCAAATCTAGGGCACTTGCAAACAAATTTGAAGTAAACCTTTCATTTGTTTTGCCTCATTTTTCTCGTTTGAAATGTTCGCGTAAGGCCTATCCATTCATTATACCACCATGCAATAAATTAACTTACCATATAATTTTGTTTTCACCTCACAAGCTCGGAAAGATTCTGTTTATCATTCGAAATCTGAGTGCAAAAGTGCATTTTATCCGCTAGCGTGCAAAGAGTTTTTAAAATTCGAATCCATTCGAGTCCAGATAAAAAGATAGTAAAACCATACGTGCGAGAAAGACAAAAAGATTATGTTGCTAACATAACGAACTATGCATATATTCGTGCATATTATTGTCTTCTCTTTTTCGCGTATAAGTTTGTCCTTCACTATAATTTATTTGAGTGTCAACAAAGAGATTATAACTAAATATAATCCCTTTGAGTAGCAATATCTCTTGTCTTCTCTTTTTAACGTATAGATTTGTCCTTATTTGCATTTGCATATAATTATTTTTGGGATAAAAATATCATTAAAAATAATACTTATTTAAACTGCATTTTAATAATTAATTCATCTTGTTTACCTATGAGAAGTTATTCCGTTACATTTCCTGAATTATTTGCGCAGTGTCTCAGTACACACTACACACCAGGACATTTTTTATGCTGATCAATTGGTTTTCAATCAAACTGCTACACGTGACCGCAGTGAGACAGTGACTAAATTCAAGAGTAATATATAGCCGCAATAGAATGGGACAACGTCATAAAGCGCGATGTTCGCTCTATACATCTAAACTCAGTGCTTGCACCTAACATTTTCCTCGCTGTTGTGAGGTGAAAAGTTGTGTGTTTCGCTCGGCTGCAAAATTATTCCGCGTCTCGTACCTTTGAAACCTTCGCTACGCTCCGGATTCTATATTTGAACCACTCGCTTCGCTCGTGGTTCAATCCTAGAATCCTTCGCTTGCTCAGGTTTCAATATAAGTACTCGCGGCAAAAAACAACTTTGCAGCCTAGCATAACAAATAACTATTTTTTTCAGGGACTTTTTGCGCGAGACTGACTTACACTTGGCCAGTTTTTATTATTTGTTATTTTACTTTAGAGACTTTAAGTCAATGCAAATAAATTTTATAGTTCTCTGTTGCCTGGTTTAGGAGGAATTAGCGACTATACAGATAGACGCAGAAAGAGCCTTTATTTTATACTATGTAGAGAATAGAAGAGATAGAGATGATGATATTATTCAGGGTGTAAACTAAAACGTGATAGTTACTTTAGCGTGCTTCAAACCATCAAACTAAACAACTTTTACCACAACACTTTTTTCTCGTTCTCTATGTAGGAAAACATTTTGTTTCGTACTCACCTATATGTCTCGAGTCACCATTGATATTTTCTAATGGAAAAGCCTCCGATAGGAGTTGGCTTTGCACCACAAGAAGGAAAACGGTTAAGCAGTTGGCTCTCTTGGCTAGTTATTTTCTGATTTCTGAAGTCCTCACGTTAGTAAAGTACAAAGAAAATAAAACATACAAAAATAAATCTTTTCTACCAGCCAGTTTCAGAAAGCATAACAATTTTTACAAGTTCTCTTGGACTTGACCTTTACCTCGGATAAAATTACAGTATAGAAGAATGAAAAACTTAGGTAAATTCGGTGCCTTTTGTATTTTGATACTTTTGCACAAAAGGTAAGGGATAATGACTGGACAGTTTGTTGGGGTGAAACTTACTTGTTATGGTATAGGATATAGTATGGCTACTCCAGATTACTAAAAAAGGTTGATTTCGAGTCAGGGATACCTAAGAACCATTTCGTAATCTTTTTTTGTAAATATCTTCAATGTACTTCACACTTCAGTTACAGTTTTATAATAGTTTAGATTAGATATGGCCTCCACCAAAGCGAGCCACAGAACTCTATCCTCGACCTTCCTCATCGAATCGCTCCGCGCTCCCTTTTTTGGGTCGTCTGTCCAGCGGGCAGCAGGGCGTCCCACACTACACCTATCAGTTCGTGGTCTTCACTCTGGAACCCTTACGTTTTTCGGCAGATATGAACAGCCCATTGCCACTTCAGCTTGCTAATTTTCTGAGCTATGTCAACCATTTTAGTTCTTTGACGAATGACCTTATTACCGATGTGATCTCTCAGAGAGTCCCTAGGTAACGGCCTGTAAAATACAGGGTTCTTCTTAATATGCTGACACTTTTTTAAGGGTATGATCAGACCATCAAACTGAACAACTTTCTCTATGGGACCAACAACGAAAACGCGAAAATCGGTTGTCAACAGGTGCATCCAAAACACCAACTGTACCGCATGAGCACTCTCCTGAAGATTATATACTTTTATTTGCTGCCAGTGGCATAGCGTAGGCAGGCCTCCGTCACTCGGTTGTAAGAACCGACCCACCGTACCTGCACTTTGGTGCATCGTAAGCGATTCGCTTGTATGAGTTCTGCCACTCGCTCCAGACGGCAATGTCGCATTTGTCGCGCGCTGTACGAAGTAATAACAAAGCTGGGTCAAGCTCTAAGTGTTAGATTTAATTTCGCGCGTACCGTCTGGTAGTAAATAAATAAAGCGTTTAATCTTATAGTTTTCTAAGGCAGTCATGTATCTGTTACGTATCTAGTAATCTATGGCGCAGATGCCTAAATAGTGGCTGGCTAGCATCGTAACTCGATGCGCTTGCTTGATTTCTGCCGCTCGCTCCAGGAGGCAACGCGTACGTGGCGCGCGTACGAGGAAAAAGTAAATCTGTGGCCGACTCGAGCAAACTGGCTGGAAGAAACAATAAAAAAATATTATAAGTTTAGTAATTTAAAATAAACTGAAATAAAACATGATTATAAATTGTTATTAATCTGGATGGTTTCGTTTTTTGTGTCACATAGATAATCTTGGAATTAATGAATTCAGAAAATTTTATTTAAACTCTTTTTCT
This sequence comes from Agonopterix heracliana, assembly GCA_963693445.1. NCBI lineage: Eukaryota > Metazoa > Arthropoda > Insecta > Lepidoptera > Depressariidae > Agonopterix > Agonopterix heracliana. The sequence continues at coordinate 3,898,743 of OY856324.1, read as the reverse complement.
CTGAGGCTTTCTCCAAGTTTTTACAATGTGGCTAAGAAAAGTAACACCAAAGACCTTTTGCTGTAGCAAGCCGTTGAAGTTAGGAGCTTACTTATTCGGCATTTTAATGGCTGTAAGTAGCTTGAATCATATCAATTTTTAATTAAAAGTCACTTACTAATTCAGCGGTGAAAGAAAGCATGAGGAAAACCTACACCTGCGTTAGACACAATAATAAATTTTTCGTTAAAAGTGGTGACGGGCTCACTTTCTGTCGCACTAGATAGTTCAGGCACACCCCGAATTCTTCATACAAACGGACTCGCACTGGCAAGAAAAGGTATGCATGTGCTATACTAAGTGAGTAAAAGTGAGAGAGGACATTGCCATTATTGCCTACTATAATCTTTCTTCTTCCACGAGGGACGAGGTGAAAATTGTTGGATGCAGCACCAAAACGGTATTATGGCAAGAGTATGGACTCATTCTCATTTCAGGTTTCAGTGTGTCAATATTTAGAACACCCTTACTACCCCCTTGAAAATACAGTCGTGAGTATACTACTTCCGACTTCTAAAGACCTAGTGAAGGTAGCGGGAACTCATCGAATGAGAGCAATGAAGGACCGGTGGTTGAGGCGATCCTTGGAGGAGGCTTATGTCCAGCAGTGGACGTCTATCGGTTTTGATGATGAGGATAACTTCCTATTACTGTACATTGCAGATCATCAGCATCATCTGCATAATATGCACACTCGCCCAGGTCTTCTTCATGAATGAGTGCGACGATTGCCCTGGCTACGCGTTCAGGAATGCCTACGGTTACAGCATTATTGCAGTTGTGTTCAGCGTCCTAATGCTGATTGTCACCATTTGGTATATAATTGGATGTAAAAAGGTACTAATTCGTTTAAATACGGTGGTGTGCTTAAAGTTGACACAACGAAATTTTAAAATATATTTACCTAAGGGCATTTATGCAAGATTTTTTTGTCGTGATTTCGATGTTCGTTCGGTCCTATAGCGAAAGTTGTTTAGTTTGATCAAACTGTTAACTCTTTGAGGAGAGCGGTGATACGGATGAGAGCTAGCAACTCAAACATGAGACGGCGGTGGTTCGATTCCTAGCCTGTACCACTAAGTTCTACGGAATTTATGTGGCTCGGCGGTGAAGGAAAACATCGTGAGGAAAACGGCATACTCGAGAATAAAAAAAAAATACCATAAGTATACGGAGGTGTAAAAATATGGTTGAGCTTCGGGCGAACACAATAGACCAGCAATGGTCGCAGTATTACTTAGGGTCCTTTCTTGCAATAGCCCAGTCAACAAAGCAACGAACAGTTTGTATGCATTGATTTTCTTACAGTTTTTTTTTCGCGGACTAAAGTACGCAGTCAAAAGAGTGTTTATCGTATCTGCACATATACGATAAACACGTAAAGCCGTTGTTTATTTTGCATAAATTGTTCTTGAATTTTTTGTTCATTTGTTACCGCCTAATGTTCTTTATTGATGGTTTCAGGGGAAGTACTCAGTCGTCCTAGCATGGTTGGTGATCAGTTTTATCTGGCTATGTCTTACCTTCGGTCTCCTCATTGTGCTTATCTGTGTGTACAGTAATAACACATCCTTAGTAGCTTGGTTATGCTCTCTCATCTTTGGAATTATTGCTATTGGTGAGTATCGTATCTAACTTAAACAGAGTGAAATTGATATCATTAGCATTTTAAACTAAGAGCCTACCCATTGAACTGAACAATTTTTACTATGAGAGCAAAACGATCGTAGCAACAACAAATCTGCTGTTTGTACCGTTGAGTCGAGTAAAAATTGCAGTTTAGTATGGAACAGCCATAGACATATTACTCTATCGATAGACAAGCTCGTTCAAACAAACAAAATGTCACACAAAACAACACAAAATGACACATTGCGGTCTGTCATTGCCATAGTGACGAAGTGAACTCGGGAACATCAATCACGTGCGGACACCTCATTCAAGTGCAAGTCAAAGGGCAAGTCTATCGCTAGAGTTTAAGTCTATGGGAACAGCAGATTTTTTTTTGCTCCGATCGGTTTGCTCTCATCGTAAAAAAATGCTCAGTTTGGTGGGTAGACCCTTAGTTTAAAAGGATGCTAATGATATCAATTTCACCCTGTATATTCTATGCTGCAACTAAAATAACTCGTTCCTACGCAGTGTTACTCGTAGATCCAAAAACCGATGATAAGGATAATAAAAAAAACTTAATTATGATTTGTTGTATTGTAAGTGTTAATAATGTCATTGTGTCATTTTGTGCAATACAAGTATAATGTACATCAAAACAACTTGTTTTAAACGTAAACAAGAAAATTCAAACCAGAGTACCCCTTTTTTCAGAAGTAGATACCTAAGTACTACAGCTACTAAATAGTCCCACTGCAGGCCTTCCCTCAGGGAGGGTGTGTGGGCATCAATCCACCACGCATGTCCAATGCGATTGGTGGACTACACATACGCATCTGAATTTTTTCTTCTGTGTATGCATGCAGGTTTCCTCACCAAGTTTTCCTTCACCATTTGAGAGTAGTCGGTAATACGTAGGTACATAAGTTAGAAAAACTCATTGGTACAAGGCATATCATCCGTGGCACCAAAACAGAAAGATGCACTTCGTCATCATCATCATCATTGGCTTCGTCGGTCGCAATTGAAGATCTTGGGGTGGAAGATAACCCATTAAACCTCATCATCATCAGCAGCATCTGTCAGTATACGAGCGACAGCGATCGAGAAAGGATGTGTCCGTAACAATTTTCAATCCCGCAAATCCAGCGAGATGCCGCACCTGATCCCGCGCATTGAGCGGGACTGAAAAATCGTGCGGGATCTCGGTATTTCGGGATCTCGGTATACCGAGATTGATAGCCCTAATTCGTGCTAATTCGAACCCGTACCCTCTTGGTTGAGTATCCATTCCTCTCAGCAACGTGCCATGCTGTTTCTGTTACTAAATAGCAACTTGAAATTAACTTTATTTGTTGGTCACCGGGCACAAACTCGCATGACTGAGAAAAGGCTCTTAGGCAGGATGTTTCGAAAATCAACCCCAATAATTACCATTAATTAAGTCGCCTATACAGTGTGTGAAATTTAAAACAGTTAGATATCTAGGGGTATTATAGACCATCAAACTGATCAACTTTCACTATAGAGCCAACATCGAAATCACAAAAATTTGCTGTTCTATAGAAAAAGCGTGTAAACGGCTACACGACTAGGAAACAAATATCAACTTTGTCTCCGTATTGAATGTTGTTTAGTTTGATAGGCTGAAGCACCAAGATATGTAACACCCTGTATAAAAAACACATTTTGTTCCAGTTATACTCACGTACGGATGGCTCGTGGTGGCCGGGTACTGGTTGGAGCTAAGACGGGCCAGGACCAGGAAGGCTCCTGTTAACTTATCAACATAACTATGTCGAACATAACTTTCATCAATACTTAGGGTTGAAACACATTGATTGACGGTGAACGACGGCGGGCGGAGCGGGTCCATTCTTCTTCTTATCGTGTGGGCAAGCCCTGATGTCAGAGTTTATTCAAACCGCCTTACGTCCATTAAAAAAACACGTTTAGTATGGGCCGCCACATTCTCCGCCATCGCCGCGGCGCACACTGGTCCGCTTTGGCAAAACTATGGACTTAGGAAACGATGTAAGTCAATGTTCATATTTTGATTTGAAATTTTTTTTACGTATTCCTCTTTTGATTACAAACAACTATTTCCGAGAAAAAAAAGGTTTAGTGTTTTTTTTGTACGGGAGGATATGGAAAGCGTGCGTGAGTCAAAATGAAACTTGGTAGGTATTCAAGAACATGTCATTCTCAAAGAGAAATTACAAAGAAATGTTATTATATCCCTGCCGGTTTTCGAGGTACGGACGCTCAAAGATTTGAAAATATAAAATATTTTGTTGTTGACTAAAAGAGCAATGAAAGCTGAAAATAACGCTTAAGATAAATTAATTTTAAACATCGCAGCCCCCAACATCATTAAAACATGTGTATCATATTTTAACAGGTGTATTATACCTAACAAAATCTTGAACATGAGCCTACATGTGACTTTGTGAATAATACTAAAAAATTAGTAATCGATTATTTTTATTTTGTTTACAAGGTTGTTTGTTAGGTATACACCTGTTAAAATATGATACACATGTTTTAATGATGTTGGGGGCTGCGATGTTTAAAATTAATTTATCTTAAGCGTTTTCAGCTTTCATTGCTCTTTTAGTCAACAACAAAATATTTTATTTTTTCAAATCTGTCTGTACCTCGAAAACCGGCAGGGATATAATAACATTTCTTTGTAATTTCTCTTTGAGAATGACATGTTCTTGAATACCTACCAAGTTTCATTTTGACTCACGCACGCTTTCCATAATATCCTCCCGTACAAAAAAAACACTCAACCTTTTTTTTCTCGGAAATAGTAGGTAGGTTTTTTAAAAAAATGTGACTAAAAAAAGTTGTTTGTAATCAAAAGAGGAATACGTAAAAAAATTTTCAACACAAAATATGAACATTGACTTACATCGTTTCCTAAGTCCATAGTTTTGCCAAAGCGGACCAGTGTGCGGCGGTCGGCACTGAACGCGTTCCCATACTAATCGTGGTTCTTTGTATGTGCCCGCCGTCGCCGTCGTTTGCCGTCGGTCAATGTGTCTCAACCCTTAATCTATCAACACTGTTGCCTGTTCCATATAAAAGAATTGTGAACCATCGATTTAATTTCTCTATTATTGTTAGAGTTATGATAAATCGGACGTACCTTAATTATCAGACGCTGAAATATTCTTAATGTTATTGTTATTTTCTTATTGATTTTAATTAAGGTGGTTGCAGAGTTGTCAATTTCATACAAAACTTTGTCGTAGAACACTTGTAGACGGTATTAATAAAAGTAATGTTTTATATACGGAAAAATAGCGTAAAAATCTAGATGGCACTGCAACTGTCGATTCCAGGACAGAGACCAAGGGGGACGTTCGAAGACTAGATGGATGAACACAGTTCGCATTGATATGACCGTGTGCAATGTCTCCGAAGACGAACGTCAGAAATAGGGCAAGGTGGAGAGAACAGACACGGAGGTTGACCCCACCACCATATGGGATTAAAAGCCAGGAAGAGAGAGAATATAATTACGAACATAAAAGGATTTGAAATTTTGTATAATTTCAAAGCATGCATGCATTTCTTTTGTTTTTTTTTTATACGCGCAATTTAGATCTTCTAAGCTATTTTTCCACATACAAAACATTACTTTTATTAATACCGTCTAAAGGTGTTCTACGACAAAGTTTTGTATGAAATTGACAACTCTGCAACCACCTGAAGTATTTACGAATAAATAAACGGTGTGATCTATATTTCGAGTTTCTTTTTTTACGATAATTTTACCGACAAAAGAGGATTTAAATACCTATTAAATTATCTTCTCCTAAAAGAACTAGTGTACTATGCTAGCTGGATATGGCAGAAGAGAGCTAGCGCCTCAATCAAGAGGCCGCGGTTCGATTCCTGGCCTGTACCACTAAGTTCTTTGGAATTTATGTACGGGTGTATTTATCATTTATTAGCTCGGCGGTGAAGGAAAATATCGTGAGGAAACCTGCATTCTCGCGAATGAAAAGAAAATACCATAAGTTCGGAGGTAAGCGTAAATATGGGTGAGTACACGATATGAGAAGTGATGTGGTTTTTCTAGAAATCGATTTTAATGAATAAAAGCGAAGAAAAGGGAATCTAAAGTCACCCCTTTTTTTCTTACATTTTTAATCGGAAGAAAATTCAAATTTACGATATTGTTCACAACACAATGATGAAAAAAAAATGAATGTTGAATGTTCAATGTTCAATTATGTGGTTTTCTTACTGATGGAAATTAATAAAAGCATCGAATTTTCCAAAGTAAACGGCTAAATTCTGACCGGAGCCACGCGGATTAGTATGAAGAGTCGTGGTCCAGGGATGAATGTGACTAGATAATTTGTGTGACACTGTCTAAGATATTTATTTATTAGTTATTATTTTTAACATCCTCAATGTTCACACATCAAGCTACTCAAAGCCAATATAAGCTAGCCGCGCGACGTTATACATTACTCTACCTACGCGCGGCCAGCTTATTTTAGTTTTGCGTAGCTTTATGTGTCGCCGTGTGTACGGAAACTATTTTTATAACAGTAAACGCAAACTTTTTCGACATTAATAGTTACTATCTGGTAACCTCACGTAGCGCTATCTCAACCAAGGCAAAGGTTTGATCTGGATTACAGTGTTAAGAAACTTTTGGAAAAGCAATAATTTATAAAGATAACACGATTCGAGAAAACAAAATGAATTATTGTCAAACTTTATATAAAATATTGTGTCTTATTTACTGCAAAACTGTGTATAATTACTAAATGTTAAAAATGATACTTTTACTTATGGTGCTAACTCCTTTGCTTTTTAAACGTTTATCCATTAAACCGCGAAATTAACAATTGCATTGATCCTGGCGACGGGCTCACCCCCCGTCACACTGGACAGAGTTTCGGCACTACTGGTGAAACGTGGATGGATGATCTCTGACTACCCCCTCGGGGAATATAGTCGTGAGCATATGCTATGCATGCTATGCATGCTATGCATTGAACCTCATGCCTGCTAAATCAAGAAGAATCTCGTTAGGGGCAAATAATGTATAATGCTACGAATAAGAATAAATATGGAAGAGTAACTCCAAACAAAATCGAAATCATTTTTGGCACCCCATGAAAAATGACATTTTGTATGAGTTTTGGCGGCGAGTTACAATTTTTAAAGAACAAATTTAGAACGCGTTACAATTTTTTGGTGCCACTTTTTGAGCTTCATTTATACTTCTATACATTCTCTTATTCGTAGGTATAATGTATGAATTAATATGTTTCAGTCAACGACTTTTAACTGCAAAAAAGTCGTTTTGACCGATGCCCATCAATCATCATAAAGATATTTTCGAGTAAACAGTAGGGGAGACTGGGGCTTGTTGTAACAGTTTTTGGGAAAATGCTTGTATTTTCCAATCCATAAACATTTTCAAAATTTTGAATTAGTGTGTATGTTGAGTAACTATTTGAGCACTATATACAAATAGCAAACCTTTTAAAATCCCTTCCTATCCTCCGTGAGAGACCATTTAACAAAAAATGGGAGGTGTTACAATTTGCCCCGTCTTTGGGGTAAGTTGTAACAGGCTCGGGGCAGGTTGTAACAATGATAATCCGCCATTATTTTCGATAAAATATACGTTTATATGTATTAATTAATAACTAATATTTTTAATAATATAACGAACATTTTTAATAATAAAAAGATTTTAAGATTTTAATCCACGTGTCTATAAGTGTACTTATAATGATCAACAACAGCATTTATCCTTGTAACATACCTGAACAAAATAGCTCAATAATAATTATTGGGAATAGATATCCACCAAATTCTGATTTAGCCTTTGCTTTATTGCTACACTTTCCTTCTTTTTTACTTTCTTTTTTCTTTTTTTATGGGTTTAAAACATATCATTTTCCTATTTAAAGTTAACACAAGACCGCGTTTTTCTTATCACAGAGGATGAAAAGTTCTTTTGAATGATTATCCTTGGATTTAGAAGGCAGATAGATTCGTTGTTGGCTTTATTTGGGCGTTTGAAGGACCAGGGGGAGAACAGTAGCTTCAATTGTGCACTTATTAATTGTATAAGACTTTTTTTGGGGGTTATTTTGAGCAATTTAGGGTTTTCAAGATGTAATGCCAAATTATTTACGATTGCGTCTGTTTCTGTCGAATTTAGATGATTAGTGAGGTAGCTAGGACCCATATCGTTTTGTTACAACTTGCCCCGAAAATTTGTTACTACGTACCCCGCTGACTCATATTTTCATAATGTCAAAATTTCTCAAAAACTACTAACCTATGGAAGAAAACGAAAGCATAAATTAAAAGCTAGATATATTCTTATTCTATTAGGTTAAAAACAATCAAATATTTATTAAACCTAGAACATGAAAATCAAAATTTACTTGTGTAATTTTTTTATAATACCTGCCCGAAATTGACCATGGGTTCACCACCTCTCATTGCGCTGTCCTACGGGGAACTATCAATACTTAAACAATGCCTGTCGTTATAAGATGAACTTTCACCCAACACATGAATCAAAAATGTTAAAAATTCGCGTTGAAAATTGACTGTTACTTCTTACCCCCGTTACAACAAGCCCCAGTCTCCCCTACAATCACAACATACTCTACCCATCAAACTGAATAAACAACTACAACACCAACTTTAGTGTGGGAGCAAACATGTTAGAACAAAAAAAAATTGCTGTTTTATACGTTTGAGTTGTGTAGTATAGAACAGCAGATTTTTTTTGAGCTATATTTGCTTACATAGTAAAAGTTGTTCAGTTTGATGGGCAGAGTACATATGGTTTGAAGGTTAATGATACTTTTCCTCACACACGGTATACGTGTGTAGTTTAAGGTTAATTCAATTCAATGTCGCAATCCAAATATTAAAATGCCATCGCAATACTCCATTAAAAACAAATACCTACTTCAACGTTCTGCCAATATTCTTTATTTACCATACTTACAAATTATAATCACACAGGGACAAACCTTTCTTTGCCTTTAAACAAATATGGAACTTAACAATTTCAATTAGCGTCATTCAGTACAAAATCTTCAGTGACGTAACCACTTACATTTCCAGGTTGAATAGATGCCATGACATTATAGTTCCTGCTGTCACCGTTATTCACTTTGTTCTTCTCGATAAGTTTCTCGCGTAACTCTTGTTTGTTGAGAAGCTCTTTTCGGTAACTATTCACTACCAGTATGAAGTATATGGTCGCTGAAAGTTTAAGGTTTGTTAATAAAAGGTGAGGTAACACAGAGATACATATCCTAAAACAACCAAACGCGAGTCCGTACCTTACAATATTATCACAGTTTTCTCGATTTTTCGCATTGTCAAGCACGGTATGCTAGCACTACAGGTAGCGACCCCGTCGTTGATATGTGAATAGTAGCCACAATACCTACACTCCAAATTCTGTAACCTGTTGGGGTAGGTAGAGACCGTTGATCGCTACGTGCTACGATCAATTCCCGTGACATACCTCGCTTACTCGTTCTTCTTCGACACTCATTATGTCGTTAATAGGAGAAGTTTCACGAAACTATATTTAAACTGTTGAACGAAGAACACCTGCATAGGTTTGTAACGGTTACGGGAGTTCAGATGTGCATTAGTTAACTTTAATCATCTATAAGCTAGTAAGTAAAATAAGTTATAGCCTGTAGAATCCCACTGCAGGGCAAAGGCCTCCTCTCACGAATAAGTGTGGGAGGGAGTGGGCCATACTCCACCACGCGGGCCCAGTGCGTGTTGGTGGAGGCAAGTTAGTGGTCACCTTGCTGTCAGAGAATTTTCAAGCCGCCAATAGGCCTCTGACCTGGCTTAACGAATAGTTACAACAACTGCTTAACGTGCCTTCCGAATGACGGAAACGCTCGAGATGAAATACCACTAAACGGTCACCCATCCAAAGACTGACTGGACCTGACGTTGCTTAACTTCGGTGATCGTTTCCTATACCGAAGCTACTACGCCAACGAGCGCTAGTAAGTAATAAGAGCTAAAAATTAGCAAGCTGAAGTGGCAATGGGCCGGTCATATCTGCCGAAGAACTGACAACCGATCCCCATCTGACACCCCGTCAGAGTTATAGAATGGAGACCACAAACTAGCAGGCGTAGTGTGGGACGGCCTGCTGCCCGCTGGATAGACGACCTAAAAAAGGTAGCGGGAAGCAACTGGATGAGGAAGGCCGAGGACAGAGTCTTGTGGCGCGTCTTGGGAGAGGCCAATCTTCAGCAGTGGACGATGATAGGCTGATGATGATGACGCCCACAGGTAAGTAGCCTGAAGATCGAAAGGTATATAGATATTTTCATGGGCAGAAATTAGAAAAATATACTTATATTGTTTTAATGTTCCAGTTTGGTCAAACGTTACGCAAACGCGATGTTTTTCTAATTACGAAATCCGTCCTCAAGGTGTATGGTTCAAGAAACTTATCGTAATTAGGTATATAGTTATCTAGGTACTTCAGTAGGCAAAGCTAGAGAAGACATTACCTAGTTCGCTCAAAGAATAATCCAAAAGCAGGTGTAGAGTGCGTGAGCTGGATCGTAAGAAATTTCTTCATAAATGTGTTCAGGATGCCTAGAGGGTAAACATACTAAAAGTCCTCGCCTCTAGGGGGGGCGCCGGGTGGGGGGGAGGGGGTTAAAGTTCCCACTTTTGAGTTTTTCGCTAATATCTTTAAAACGGTGAGTCGTAGAGAAAAATTGTCTGTTACGTAATGAAAGCTAATAAAATTTCCTACAACTTTTGTCTTAAACTTTTTTTTCGAAATTCTAATAAGTTTTCGAATATCACGCTCCGAAATAGTGAAAATGAATGTTTTTTCAGCGTGACGGGCATTACCTGATGTTAAATGATATTTTATTGATAGCATAAGCTGGGAGTACCTCCAAGCGGTGAAGGCGGTAACAGTTTGAGATCGCGTTTTCGACCAAAAGCGGGTAATAGAGCGAAGGTGGGTCACCACTTTTCTTTCCATATCTCCGATGCCCACTGTCACAGAAAACGCGATCTTGCTGGCTAAAACTCCCATTCCCGTTATCATTCATGCCTTCGGGCTTATGTTGTCATCGTCTCTCATATCATTTTTACCTGATTGGAAGTAGCCCACCCGGTAACGCAGGGGAGCAGCCACAAGGCCTAAAAGATTATTTTGATCAATACATTACTTATAAACGTGATTAGTTACGAATCGGATTAATTTTGCTCTGTAATTGTCGTTGGTGAGGATGTCGACCTTGCTGTGCTTTTGATAGCTTCCACTCCTCCCACCCAAGACATCCTGCTGCTGAAACCTGGCCGAGGGAAAACTAAAACCATCGTGCTATCCACCCAAGAGATGCAGCAACATGGATATGAACATATCCTGTTCTTATATTCATTTACCGGGTGCGATACAACATCTGCAACTTTCAGAAGAAGCAAAGTGGGTTTCTCAAAACTGTACTTGAAGTCAGATGTCATCAAAGAAGCAGCAGCGACCTTTTATAACCCCGCCTCCACGCACAGTGAAGTTGATGACGCTGGGAAAATGTGCTTTCTTTAATGGTATGGAGCGCCAACAAGACTGACTTCCCTCAACCAGTATCGCTATCAGTTGTTCATGAGATCATTGGCAAAGATTAAGCCTGACTTCAGCTCCCTCCCACCAACTGAGAACGCAGCTAAACAGCATTCACAGCGCACCTACCACCAAGTGCAACTGTGGCTTGGGAATGAGCTGCCTCCTCAAGAGTGGGGATGGAAACATGAAGGAGGCAGCCTGGTGCCAATAACAACTAATGATTTGCCCGCACCGGAGGTCCTATTAAAAACAATATTTTGCCGCTGCGCTAAGGGTTGTGGTAGTGGCAAATGTGAATGTCGTAAAGCAATGCTCAAATGTTCTGCGGCATGCCTCCACTGCCAAGGGAAATGTCTTGGCGAAGACGATGGTGAAGATGAAGACAATGGTGAAGATTGTGAAGAGTTCCTCCAGAAAAAACCATACACTGAAGTGCACTGAGGGTGCTTTGGAAGAAGGACTCTTGTCAGCGCCTTCACGACCTAAACGGATTAAAAAATAAAATTTTAATTAAAAATGATAAATGTTTCGATGACTGTATGGCTGAACAGATTTGTATGTAGGTAAATTAGGTCCTGGATTAACATGCCGGCTATTTTTCATCCCGAAATAACACGATTGAAGTAGCAGGCAAGAGGTAACGTTTGATAAGTCGTTTTTTTTTCGAAAATTTCACTTTTCCACGTGTACTTCAAAAATAGTTAGGAATTCTAAAAAGTGTATAAGACAAAAGTTGTAGGAAATTTTATTAGCTTTCATTACGTAGAAAAAAATTTTTCTCTACGACGCACCGTTTTAAAGATATTAGCGAAAAACTCAAAAGTGGGAACTTTAACCCCCTCCCCCCCACCCGGCGCCCCCCCTAAAGGCGAGGACTTTTAGTATGTTTACCCTCTAGGCATCCTGAACACATTTCTGAAGAAATTTCTTACGATCCAGCTCACGCACTCTACACCTGCTTTGTTAAGTGGACGACCTCAATCTTGTAGCAACTTCATTTCAAGCAAACCGCGGTGTCCTTTAGTTTCAAGAAAAGCCATTAAACTAAAACAAGTGCTAGCGGTATTAAAGAAAAGGGCGTCATGTTCTTACAAGGCAAGTTGTCTTGTCTTCAAGTTGTACCCAAGTCCCAAGAGTTCAAAGTAGCTTTATTTAGTTATTAACCGACTACAGGTTCGTACAAAGCGTTCTTTTGACTTTGCTGGTGTACTTTTATACCGCAAGACAGCATTGTAGCATCTACATTCAACATTGACCTTAAATACTATACAGGGTGTTAGGGTTAACAGTTTAACTTTAAGGGGTTATTTTACCCATAATACTGAACAACTTTCCCTAAGATACCTATAGGATTTTCGTTTTATTTTTTATTTTGATTTTTCTTACAGACGTTCGATCAGCTGATTGCATTTAGTATGGAAAGTCCGAAAAATTGTTTGCGAATTTCCTTTATGTTCTTAGGAAAGTTATTCAGTATCAATGGGTACAATCACCCCTTAAAGTTATGCAACTGTTTACCCTAACACCCTGTAGACTCAAAGTCTCATACAAAATTTTTTTCAAATCTTTTATAACATTTTAATTTTTTTTACTCCAGTATTTTAAAGTTAGATGGGAGGTGCGGGGGTAAAAAATGTACGATACATACAAATGTACCAGAGCATGCCCAGTATGACGACAAATACTCTCTTCTTTTGCTTCCTCGAAGTGAACACCAGCGCCAGTAGAGTCATCAACATCATCATCAAAGCTACGAAGATTACGGCGTACCAGATCCAAATAGCGCATATAACGGGATCGCTCTGCAAACATTTAGATAGATTATGTATTTATCATACCCGTAAAAAAAAGTAAGTTATAGCCTGTAGAATTCCACTGCAGGGCAAAGGCCTCCTCTCACGAATAAGGGTGAGAGGGAGCGGGCCATACTCCACCACGCCGGCCCAGTGCGGGTGGAAGGAGGCAAGTTAGTGGTCAACTTGCTGTCAGAGAATTCGCAAGCCGCCAATAGGCCTCTGACTGGGCTTAACGAATAGTTACAACGCCATCTGACGGACCTATCGGAGACCAACTGCTTAACGTGCCTTCCGAAGCACGGAAAAGCTCGAGATGAAATACCACTAAACGGTCACCCATCCAAAGACTGACCGGAACTGACGTTGCTTAACTTCGGTGATCGTTTCCAATACCGAAGCTCCACTACGCCAACGAGCGCTTCATCTTCATCTCGTGTTGATGCCCAAAACCTGAGAATCATTTGTACCAGTAGCGTAGCAGGAGGGGGGGCAAATGCTTCGTGCAGCACTTTACTCGGGGCGGCAATATCCGGAACAATATAGATTAATTGAGCTCTGTACCAATTCGTAGAGCAGGGAAAAGTCGTTATTATTTACTGTTTCTACACGTCATAATCCTAAAGAGTTCCAGAAGAGAACCAAAAAGAACCACAGCTAAGACGTGATGCTAAAAATTTCGGGCTTGTTTCGCTCGATCCATAGCTTTTACTTAGTTTACTTTGCATATATGATTGTATTGTACGTAAACGCTCTGGCTCCAACCGATTCGTATAGTCATAGTCACAATAGTCATAAGAGTTTATTGATGAGAAAAGTCGAGCTCGATCCGCTCACTCTAAGTTTCTATTTTTGCATGGATAAACCAAAAGTGGCGTGGTCAGCCACAACCCGAATAGGCTTTTTTGTGTAGGTCATTTTGTTAGATAAGGGGGCGGCAAAATTGGTCTGTGCCCCGGGCGACAGAAACCCTCCCTGCGCCACTGATTTGTACGCAGAATTAAGAAAATACAACCGTAAGCTCACTTTATAAAAACTAAGTTTTATTTGACGACCCAAAGCGGAAACCAGAAAGCGCCACTTTCTCGATGTTCAGCTCATTCAGCTTATGTTTGTCAATTTTTGTCGGTCTTTCTGTTTGTTCGAGCATCATGCAGAACTGCTAGACCAATTTTGAAAAAAAACCTAAATTATTTAAAAGCTTATTATGGTTCGACTTAAAACTGGTAAAACAGCGGGAACAGTCTTAAAATAGAATTGCTGGTTAAAAAGACTCCACGTTTCTCTGATTCATTGAATACTTAATAGACTAAAAATTGCTTAGAATTTAGCTTCGCATTGCAATTACTAGAAAATGTTTAAAGCTAGGTTTTGTTCTGCGTTCGCTAATTACCAATGATCGGAATGTCGGGGCATTTTTGAGCATTCTCATTAACATGGACATGCCTCGGGATTCCCGGAATCGCGGGATTTTTGTTAATATTCGCGGGACTATTTAAATGTAGAATGAGTCTGACCAACACTTTTTGTTGTTAGCATCAAAATAATCTATGAAAAATCACGAGAAAAATTTTGTTTTTTTTTCTATCATTAAAAAGGGCTATGATATTGAACACCAAAGTGCTCATTCCCGCTAAAAAAACTCCTCTTGACATTATAAAAATAATATGACGAAATAAACACGTTTTGCAAGACTCCATTTATTGAAAAGACTAAACGTAATCATAAAAACTAAACATTCCTTCAGAATTTCTAAAGAGGTAACTACAAACATCACATACTTCTAAATAGGTAATCCCAGTAATCCCGTGAAATTTTTATCCATATTTATTAAATCCCGGGAATTTCATGGCGTATCCATACTTTTGACTATGTTTGCCCCCGTCATTCCGATCATTGCAGTAATTACACTAGATGCAAGCGGAGTCGAACTCTTAATTCGCTTGATCAAGCGGTAATTTCCAATTACTTTCCAAGTATAATGTACAATTAGCGTCAAATATATCTGAGCAGATCATTGATATAGCTGTTGCTTTGTAACAGGTCCATAACTGTTCAGATGTATACATGAGGTTGCCTTGAGGCGTTCAGTGTTAAATGTGTACAGTTAACATCATAGTATGAGTCCCTGAATCTGACCCAACCTCTCGTTGCTGTTTTCTATTCCATCATAATATGATGTTAACTGTACACATTTAACACTGAACGCCTCAAGGCAACCTCATGTACGCTATTAAATCGAACATTGTATAGAAAATATTTTAATCCGTACGATTTAGAGCTCTGAAACGAACGCACTTAAGAAACAGATTCGAATGTCTTTGAAAACATGAACAAAGCAGCAAATGGAGAAAATAATGAAAAAACCGAAACCATTGCTAGCGTGAAATTACAGCTCTGGGCAATTTAAACATTATGGTGGTACATTTTAAAAGGGTTGTAATTAGAGATAAGCTTTGAGCACACAATACATCTAAAATTACTTGGATACAAAAATAAGTAAAGTAAAGAATTTCAAGACGGCACAAAGTCACAGATTATTTAATAATTACTTTGTAAACAAATTACCTACTTATGCCTCGTCACGTATTCTGAAGGCTCCCAGGACACGCTGCATTCAAACAAACTTCCGTCCTATTTTCAATATTAACCAATTAAAGTCAATGAATGTTTTTAAACAAGATCTTAGAACCCAATATACCTATGTCTTGCATTATTCTGTTAGATTTCCGTTAAAATATTTAGTTTCAATGCTATATGAGCCACGATAACTTTGAAACTATACATTTTAATGGGACAAATGTGAGGCACGGATATTGGTTCCTAGATTGTGGTCAAATCTTTTTTTGATTTATTTACTAAACATTCAAACTAGGACGGAACTTCGTTTTGTATGGAGTGCCGTTACAACCTCTAAAATAAAAAAGGGAAAATGTTCCATTTGGCTAGATGGTGTGCTGTATATTGTCGTTCTTCGAATATTTGCAACTTAGACTGTGTGTACCCTGAGAAGCTGTTACTTTATCAGGGGCCGTAGAACGATACGCGTACTAACGCCTTTTTATCTCGTTCGTTCGCGCGCAAATAGAAGGAGAGCGCAAAATCACCCTTCCATACTATGGCCGCGGGTCTCGTCAAAATCGTGAATACGTGATGCTCACTCAAGGTTTCATAAAAAAACCTGAAAGTCACTCAAAGGGCACTGAAGAGAGCTATATGCTCGGAGTTTCCCTGCGAGATTGAATCAGAAATGAAGATATCCGCTTTATCACCAGATCAGCCCAAAGAATTGCTTAACTGAAGTGGCAAAGGGCGGGGCAAATTGCTCGCAGAAAATACAGCCGATGGAGCCGAAGAGTTCTCGAGTGGCGACCGGCTACCGGACCGGTCTATCGGCTGAGATGATGTTGATCGACAACTCTCTTAATAAGGGTGTACTTACGTTATTAATTCCAAATATCAAAGCGATGCTGGCAGCCATGAATAATGCAACCAATATCCATATTGTGACAATAAGGTAACTAATTGGCGTGAAGAACGAACAACCATATGCCATAGGGTGCACCTGGAATAATGTAGTATTATTATTATTACCGAAAGCATCTAGATCTGGATGCTTTCGGCACAGATTATATAACAGATGCCCAACGTCAAACAATGGAACGCGACTGCCGTAACGCGGGCAGTCTTCGGGCAAAGTAAATTGCTTGATTTCCCGAGGCTCATGAGATTTTTCGTAGTCAGATCATGTATTTTTAGTAGCAATTTACTCTTTTAGGTAAACATTAATTACAAATCGATACCATAAATATATTGCCATTTTTTTAACAAAAATTTTGTATGGGATAGGACACCATGCTCTCGGTGACGCGTGGCCAGAGCATGCCCGGACAGAGATGGTCGGAAATTAAAGATGCCTTCCAGTACCGATTCGCATTTTTCCGTCGCATCTTGCTTTTCTGTCTCTCAGGAACTTTATTTGTCGTCATTTGGCTAGGGCGAGAAAGATAGCGCGAATACGATCGCACGCGGCAGCACTGGCAGTACTGCGACCTTTCTCGCTCTAGCCAATGACGTTCTTGAGCAACAGAAAAGGATAGAGCGTGAAAAATTCGATTCTGTGCTGCCAGATGTATTCTAGAGAGGATAATTATGTAGTGCTGCACTAACAAAGGATTTTTCAAAAATTCATTAGCATAAGCATATGCTCACAATTATATTCCGCGGGGAAGAGATATTCTGAAATCTCAGAACATCCAATTTTCACCAGTAGTACCGAAACTCTGTCCAGTGTGACGGGGAGTGAGCCCGTCGCCACTTATAATGGACAGTGGGTACAATACATGCATCGAAATTGAAGCATGCAGGTTTCCTCACGATGTTTTCCTTCACCGAAAAGCCAGTGGTGTTCACAAATCGTACATAAATTCCGAAAAACTCATTGGTACGAGTCGGCCTGGACGGGGATCGAACCATCGGCATTTTTCATAAATTAACCTCTAAATAGGTAAATATGTAAACCAAGGAAATGTAAACCTATATGTGAAATGGGTTGTCAAATCTTGTTAGTCACACTGACGAAGTCCTGGGCAACCGCTAAACAATAATAATTGTACTCACAACACCAATAGCAGCAATGATAAAGGACCCTGTCTTCAGATCAAGGCCAAGGAAGGAACTAACGCCTGGCAAGTCGTCTAAGGCCGTCATTTTGCTTTCTAACTATGAATTATTTGTAAGTAGAAGTAATATATCACTGCATATCCCTGTAGTAACGAAACTAGCACATTTTTATGTAAAATTTAATAATTTAGGTTATAGTCCCAAACGTAGTATATTCCTTGGTCCCAAATCATAACAAAATGTGAAGAATTGTCAATAACGTCAATAAAAATTATGTCAATAAGGTCAATTACTTTTCCGTCTCCGGATCCGGATACAGGTAGGCAAAAAATATAAGTAGTGATTTTTAGGGTTTCGTAGTCAAACAAGGAACCTTTATACTTTAGCCTTTCCGCTTGATCTATGAGTCTGTTTATTTCTTGTTTATTCAAACGTTCTTTGTCGCATGTTATTGTAACTGATTTATAATTTCAAGTTTGTTTATCCAAGGATGTTGCGTAGATGATGCCATAGCTCGTATTTCAAATTGGATATCTTGGTTATACCGGCATCATGCAGCACTGCCTCCGTGGTCCGTAATGGTTAAGATCATTGGGCTCTTGACACGGAGGTCGTGGGTTCGATTCCCACGGGGGGCACCTAGTGAAATGTCACTTTGTGCGTTTTCCCCAATTGGTTGGTTAGGACATTGCGGGCTGAGTCACCTGATTGTCTGAAAAGAAAGATTATTCCGTGCTTCGTATGGCACGTTAAGCTGTTGGTCTCAGTTACTATCTCTAATGGTAGTAGTCGTTACATAAAAACCACGTCAGAGGCCGTAAGGCGGTTTGAATAAACTCTGACACCAGGGCTTGCAGCCCACTAGATAAGGATTAGATTCAGCGCTTTCACGACTGTCTCCAATGTGGATTTGAACAGGCTTCCGTTTATAGTTAATCTCCTCGAATAGCGCTCTGGTCATCTTAGAGTGGAAGTCTATATCGTCAATGAGCGATTCTTTGTTGATGCTTGCTATGATCGAGGATGAAAGATATCTCTTTGCTTTTTCGCAAGCTTTACGAAAACGCGTGATTTCCTTCAAACTATTGCCGATGTCTCTATCGTATCTCTTCTTGAATTGAAGAAGTGCAGAGCCATGTTTTTGTCGACGCCACCCGGATGACTGTCGCCCGCGGTGGACCTCACCTCGAAGACGCCCTCCTCGATAGTAAGGACGGACACGTCGAAGGTGTCACCCCGAAGGTCGTACATCAACACGTTGCGCTCGATGAAGGTGTCAGTGTTGAGGCCGTACCTACGCGAGTGCGACGGCGGTTAGCTCGTTGATGATGCGCATCACCTTGAGGCTGGCGATGGTGACCACGTTCTTCGTGGCCTGTCGCTGCGAGTCGTTGAAGTATGCCGGGAAAGTAATCACTGCGTTCACTCCGGGTACTATCTCTGGTGGTAGTAGTATATTACATAAAAACCACGTCAGAGGCCGTAAGGCGGTTTGAATAAACTCTCACACCAGGGCCTGCCCACACGATTAGAAGATCACTGCGTTCTGCACCTTCGTGCCGAGGTACGCTTCGGCAGACTCCTTCATCTAGGCGAGCACCATCGAGCTCACTTCCTCGAGGAACAAGGTTTTGTTCGGACTCCTATACTGGTCTTTAATTTTGGGGATTGCTCCGTCGTTATTTACTTTAATAGGCCAAAAAGATACGTCACGTTGTGTCACGTCGTAACGCCCGATGATGTTACTTTGCTTCTGTAACAAGAGAAATAAATGAATTTACACAGACAATAAAAAATAATTCGTGATACCTAGTCTACACAAAAGAAGCAACCACCGCTCGCAGCAAAACATGCAACGTGACTAAACGCATAGTTATTTTGTTTTTAAAGATTTACTTTTATAATAATGTCCACTACATCTACTTAGAATTGTATGACCGTTAGGTACTGGACTCCAAATATCGTACGTGCTATTATGTTCGAGGAAGGGCGTCCATTACAATATGGATAAGCCGGACTAGTTAACGACATTTTGACGAGCGATGTAAATGTTTACTTAGGACAAAGTTTGGTATGGGGAAACAAAGTAATCTTCATATTTCAGGGGTAACCGGATGGACTCTCAGGGAAAATTCAATGTTTATTAAGTCCATAATTGATAGCAAGAATTATTAATAAAAAAATATATGTTTTCACTACACAACGTATCAACGTAATTTTATTTACATAGTTATAGCCCGATAGCACAGTCTGTAGTGAACCTACCTGCTGTGCCGAGGGTCGCGGGTTCGAATCCCGTAAGGGACAAATATTTGTATGATGAATGAATATGAATATTTGTACCCGAGTCATGGATGTTTGTATCTATATTATATGTATTCTATATCGTTGTCTAGTTATCATAACATAATACAAGTCCAGGCTTGTTTCTGGAACTTTAAATGTGACTAGATAATTTGTGTGAAACTGTCCAAGATATTTATTTATATTCCATCAAAGCCCAGGACAGTACTCAAGCTCCGTTAAGCTGCTGATGTGCCAAGAATTATAGTGTTTTGCTTTCGTTTTTAGTAGGTATGTAACAATTTTCTTTCATTTTCATTTTCTTGTCAAATAAAATTATTAATGTATTCATATACCTACCTGGCTCTTATGTTTAAAAGGTTCATTTAACAAATGTAGCAAATTCGTAAAAATAAATTAGAATGCTGTGCGCAGTCATAATTGACGTGCAAATTCGATGTAGATTCATTTTTAATATTTTTAATCCCGATGTATTAGTTTGTACTTTGTTACTGTGCCAAATAAATAAAATAAAATAAAATAAATAAAATAGTCCTGATCCCAGACAATCCTTGTTATAAAAACGTTGACATTTTTATAAAATTAATTGTTTAAAATCTAAATCCGCCTCCAGTTATATCATGTTAAAACAGTAAGCCTCTTTTATCCTTTTATCCTGTTATGGACAGTTTTACCCTTTGACGGCGAAATTTAAAACGTTTTAAAAGGTAAAAAAAATTGTCGGACTATAACTAAATTTCTCTCTAAAATGGATAATCCAATTAACCTTGCGAGGGATCGGCTTTTGCATGAAGGGGATTGTTACGTACTTTGGCATTGGAATTGCATCTCTAGCATAAAGGTATTATACCTTACAGGAATAGAGGAAGTGACATGAGTTGTCAAATGAAACCGTTTTTGGATGTTTTCAGGAGACTAATAATAAAAATTCGAGTATAATCTATACTTATAGATAGTACTCGAATTTTTGAGTCTAACGTGAAATCGTGGATAAATTAATGAAGTAGTGTCAGTATATTTCACAAAATTATCTACGATTTCACTTTAGATTCGCAATTGTTCACGGAAACCAAATTGTAAAAATTTATAAGAGACTAGAAAACGGTTCTATTGCCTCGCGTCACGTATCTCTTTCTATTATACAGTGGTGCCGCTAGGTACATCTCGCTCTCTCAGCTGTCAGTTCCTCTATTCCTGGTATAATACGTTTATGATCTCTACATAGTTTACTTAGAGCGTCGGTGGCGCGTTGTGGAGAGCTATGGAAACTCAATCTTGAGCTCCAGTTTCGAATACGCACGGAAGACATTCCATGTAATGAGTTTTTCTAACTTATGTACGTAATAACCGCCTGCTCACAAGCGGTGAAGGAAAACATCGTAAGGAAACCTATTTTAGCTGAAGAAGAAATTCCGATGCGTAGGTGAAGTCTACCAATCCGCATTGGGTACGCGTGGTGGACTATCGTCCATATACCTTCCTCCTTAGGCCTGTGCCCTGCGCTACAGTGGGACTTATACAAGGTGTTACAAAAATACAAATAAACATTTAGGGGGTGGTTTAGACCATCAAACTGAACAACTTTCTCTATGAGACCGATATCGAAATCGCGAAAAAAAAAATGTTAAATCGACTAGAGCTAAAATATGTTTGGGATATCAGATTTTTTTTTTCGCGATTTCAATTTTGGCCTTATAGAGAAAGTTGTTCAGTTTGACGGTCTAAACAATCCCCTTAAGAGTTTTAAAAAATTATTTTTACTTTTGAAACACCCTGTATTTACTGTAGGTATAAGTAAGTAATTGTTTTTGAAAACATTACGAAAGACAACCCGATAGCACAGTTTGTAGCGAACCTGAGGCGGCGACGGCTGCCGTCGACGTATTGACTACTGCCAGCGCCGCGTTGACGGCTGCCGTCGACAGGTGGCGACGGCTGAAGTAGCCTCTGCCGTTCACAAATTGCAGTTCGTCTGTAAGAACCCTTAGTAGTATATCTTTTAGGAACGTTGGTAGTTGTGTCAATATTTCTGACCACCTTGAAAGGGATTACGGTCGTAAGTATACGTATCTATTCTGTATACGTGTATACGTATGTCTTTTAGGATTTTCTGTCTCTCCTTCACTACTTCTTCACTCTGTCCTTAACCAAACAACTGACAAATAGCTCACAAAATGCGGACAAAGCCTATAACCTACGCTTCATTTTATTTATAGGCAAAACGTGTGTATCGAAAATTTACATCCATTTAATTAAATCAGTCACGTTGTCGATAATCAAGCTTAAAGATTAACGTCGATTGTTCAAGCCACATAAATAGGGTTGCCAGGACCTAAAATAACAAGATGAACACGGCGCTATTAATTTTAGGTCGGAAATTTGACCCTAAAAGTTGGAAAACCCTTTTTTAATACCCAAACAAACCCTTCTAAAGCCCGACATACGTTTTTAAGGGTATATTATTCGGAGCGCGCTCCATACAAACGTACTATGGTGATATTTTCAATAATAACCAATTAAAGTCAATTAAATTTTGCAAAAACAATCTAGAAACCAATTTCTATGCTTGTATGGAGTCAGATTTTCGTTAAAATGTATAGTTTTCAAGTTACAGTGACTCAAAGATTTCCATACAAATCTTAAATTAACCCCAGCATTGAAACTGTATATTTTAACGAAAATCTGACTCTATAGAAGCATAGAGATTTGTTTCTAGATTGTTTCTGCAAAATTTCATTGACTTTAATTGGTTAGTATTGAAAATATCACCGTAGTACGTTTGTATGCAGCGCGCATTTTCGCTCTCGGAATAATATTCTCTTAAAGCTGGATATCACTTTAGTATTTAAAAAACTCGCTTATCCATTGTTTCTTATATTATAACTAGCAGCAACCAATTATTTGGTACCTGTGATAATTAAGATTGAATAATTTAGGGCCCGTTTCACCGTAACGTAACGAGAAGCCGTGGTGGTCCAGTGGCGAGTAACCTTGCAGAATCAGAATATCTCTGACTACCCCCTCGAGGAATATAGACGTGAGCATACGCATGCATGCATGCGTTTTACCGTATGTGCGACAGAGTTAAACAAACAAAAAGCCTAACACAAGCCGGACGGACACGTAAATATTTTGCCGGACACGGCCATAAACAAACAAACATGTCTTGCTAAAGCCAGACGCCTGGCAACCCTACATATTCATCATGACATTTTAGTGGTTTAACTTAAGCGGCGCTTAGTGATCCTTCAGTATTATCAATATTGTTCAAACTAGTTAAAATTCAAACTAACAAGTTTCCAATAGAATTTCAATTTCATGGCTCGCTAATTCAGTAACGGCTCGATTAGCTCAATCGATATGATCTGTCTGCTGTTTCAAGGGTCGCGGGTTCGAATCCCGTAAGAAACAAATATTTGTATGATGACTATGAAAATTTGTAGCCGAGGTATATATACAAGGTGTTACAAAACTACAAATAAACCTTTAAGGGGGTGGTGTAGACCATCAAACTGAACAACTTTCACTATGGGGCCAATATCGAAATCGGGAAAAAAAAAAATTTATGTTCTATACTCTACAAATCGACTAGAGCTAAAATATGTATGGGATATGAAATTATTTTTTTTGCGATTTCGATGTTGGTCCCATAGAGAAAGTTGTTCAGTTTGACGGTCTTAACAACCCCCTTAAGAGTTTCAAAAATTTATTGTTACTTATGTTATGAAACACCTTGTATAGGTCGAGGGCATTGAAATTCTGAACCACAACCTTTTAGTGTGACGGAAGTTCGAAATTTAAATTGGGAGGAGTTACATACACACGGCCATGAAGCATTATCATCATCACCACATATTGTACAAATTGCTAAATCTTATCATCGAAATTTGAACGAATTGAGCATTTGACTGTACAAACCGAGAAATTATACTGACTGCGGGTATTTTTGACAGATTGTACAAATTTCTTGTCATCAAAATTAGTACGAACTGAGTATTTTTACAAACTGAGAAATTGTACGAACAGGAGTGCGATTTTTGAATCTCATTCGATGGATTCAGCAGATAATAATGTCAAAATTACTATGAAGGTATGCATCTTTCTACTGCTGATTTGACTTACAAAAATCATTATTCAGGAGTGCGATTTTTTAAAGTCAAATAAGCAGTAGAAAGATGTATGAGAACGCTTTTGTAGGAGATTTAAAACAAATAGCTTTCTATTAAAAAAAACCGCATCGAAACCTGTTTGGGAGCTACGATGCCACAGACAGACAGACCGACAGACAGACAGACAGACCGACATAGGCGTCAAACTTATAACACCCCTCTTTTTGCGTCGGGGGTTAAAAACCATTCAAGCTCACCGATGACATTCAAAAATCGCACCCCTGCTCGTAATTCGTTTCACATCAGACGGTGAACGATCTATTCTGCTGTTCAGAACGCGACTTGGTATAACATGTGATTATTTATAACTAGAAATCGTTCTAGGATTATAAGAAATATCAGCAAAATAATTCAGACAGTCTTTTGCTTTAGAAATCAAATCAAATCTAGAAATATGTTTATACACGTTTTCTCATTTTAGTTTCTTGGTAATGGAGATAGAAAAGATACAAAAAAGTTAAACACGTGAATAATACATGAAAATTCCGAATAGAACATTATTTTTTGTTATGTAATGAAGATGAATGATTCCTATGAATATTAATAGACTTTTCGCTCCTAACGCGATCTAGACGGGACTAGATTTGGGCCTATTCATGAGAAAAAGTTTAATCTTTTATTCATGTTAGTAATACGAGATGTAAAATTTAATGCTTTACATTTTATAGAAGACCGGAGAGGAAGAATGATCGGACACTTGATACGAAACGACAATTTCTTTAAAACCATACTGGAATCTATCTTAGAGGGGAAAAGAGGCAGAGGAAGACCCAGACAGAGTTATCTAGCCCAAGTGAAGGAAAAGGGTGATGTCGTGTCGTACCAAGAACTCAAGACACTAGCGGAAAACAAGCAAGAGTGGCGAATACTCCACCGACAACAGCGTAGCTCTTAAATAAGACGATGGTGATGATGATGATGACATGTTATACATTTATTACACCATCAAATTGAACAACTTTCACTATAGGACAAACAATGAAATCGCAAAAAAACTCAACAGTTCATACATTTGGGTCAAACGAGCGATTGACGTCTTATATGGAACAGGTACATATTTTAACACAATGTCAATATTGGTCCCATACTTAAAGTTGTTGAGTTTGGTGTTCTGAAGTACCCCTGTAGGTCTACCAGAATCTGATGGCAAATAAGCTATACATTTTCGCGATTGACAAACACGCGTTTTTTAACTGCTACAAGTCGCAGTTTGTAAAGGGTCTGCTTTAAACAGACGACAGTTTAACACTGCCATGTGAAAATCTATTCTTTTTTACTTTTATTATGCCTTGAGATTCTGGTAGACACACACAGCATTTTCTTGCGGCCCGATCCGATTTTAAGAAAAGCTTCCTGTCGTAGACTTTTAGAAGTAGGCATATTATGTACGGTGGTCAAAATGGTGGATAGTGCCCTTTCACCCTTATGCTCTGTTTTTTTTTACTATTAAAATAAAAGATTATAGTGTATTAAAAGTATCTGTGATCGATGCAATGAGTTCTATTTCTTTCTGTTCTTTGTGATTCTACTATCATTATGCATGTGGCTCACTTTGAGTTTGACATGCCTGTCGTAGACCTTAGTTCTTCGACGGATTTCTACGAGTACGTTGGGTACATGGTCCACAAGCGAAATGCCCAGCATGGTACGCTCCATGGCTCTTTGTGCGACTTTTATTTTGTGCATGTTTTGCCTAGTGACCGTCCATGCTTCCGCGTTGCAGGTACTAACCCGAGTATAACGTCTCGCGTGGTTTTCGCGCGTCGCGTTTTTGCCTGTCACGAGGCTCCGCAATCTTTAATCTCTTCTTGTTCTTGAACAAAAACCATCCCTGAGATTGGGATAGATACTCCCATAAACTACACTTGACACTGGCGAATGCGGTGCTACGCACAAGCAAAAAGCCATTAAATTATAAATTAAAAAAAAAGAGTTTCGGTACTTCTGATGAATCGTGAATGTTCTGAGGTTTCAGAATATCTCTGACTACCCCCTCGGGGAATATAGTCGTGAGCATATGCGAAAAAAAGTAAGTATGGGCAGAACACATTGGTTGTAAACTTCTTGGTTGTACACCTTGGTCTTTAGGCATTGTGGGAGTTTAGACGTCATCCAGTTACCAAAAGTAGCCCATCCTTGTCGAATTCCCCTTTCGATCTCTTTTTCAACTGGGATTCTTGGTCAAAGGATAAACAATGCCCACTATAGTCGTAATCATTCACCATCTCTACTCTTTCACTACCTACGTTTATAGCAGGCCTGTTTGAGTAACAATTCGTCATGATCTTGGTCTTAAACATGTTCATCCTAAGACCTATAACTCATTTAAATATAACCCCTGTAAACCCTTTTTGACGTCTTTTTTGTGACTACAATCATAGATCAAAGTAAATGAATGAGTAATGCTGCCAGAATCTCTGCAAACTGCTGCAAAATCTTTAAATGAAAGAATATACAATTGTAAACTTGGCGTGGATTTACATATGAAGATATATATGCAAAAAATTTAATTGGGGGCGTTTTACGTAATGGAATCCATTGATATCATTTTTAGGATTTTTTTCTGTTTATCTGTTTGTATATTTGTTTGTGCACGCATCACTTAAAAACCACAAATTGATGAGTATTTAAAGTCAGTGGTCTGCGCTCACGAAGTTGCAGGCGCCTCTAGTCTTAATAAAAATTGAATTATACATAGAACCCTCTTAATTAAAAATCTGTCTTATAAGTCATTCAAGTTGAAGAGCAGATAATGCTATAGAATCTCAAGTACCACTATTATCCAGAAACACAGGACGAATCTCTCTCCTGTTAGGAACAAGTCCTGCTGCGGGCAGCCGCTTTTAATTGAAAATTCCATCCACATAGAACATTTACGTTAGTAGATCTACAGATACGACACTTGATTGATGTTTCAATATGTACCTACCATCCTGTGTTATGTGTGCCCTGAGATAATGATTCGCAAGCAATGGAAATATATCATTAAGTCATGCACAATAGCCGCGCCGCAGGCCGCACTTTAACGAAAATTTTGTGCAATGCATTTATGTTACATTCAACACTCATAACCGGTAAAAACCACTTTTGACTGCAAAAATTAGTTAAAAGTGGTCTTACCGATGCCCTTAGTAAAAATTATATTTTGAGGGGACTAGGTAAACAGTAGCAATTCGGTTTTGGCGCTCGCCAGCTGCCCGTCGCTTCGCTCCTCGATAACCTAACCGACTGAGTTAGATCTGGGGTCTATGAACTCATAACCGGTCAAAACCACTTTTGACTGCAATTCAGTCAAAATTGGTTTTGACCGGTTATGAAGTTTTGACTGTAAGACATATACCTACCTATGCCAGATTCCTGTGTGTCGAGGGTGTGACGTGGTGGTGTGGTAAGACGAAAGCTGCCTACTACTTTCTAACCTACAATAATCTTTGAACACCACTCCGGTGGGTCTTGAGAAATATTTCAATACCGATTGTTTGTGTGAAATGAATACAGTAATAGAATAGGTTGTAATTATATAACGAGTATTTATAGGATAGGTTTCACAGTATTGTTATCAGGATTGGAAACTTTACCGGCCATTCATTTGACATAGGTACAAACATGGGAGAGTATTTCAGAAAACTTTTAACTTTTTCACCCACATACTCCAGTAAAGTTACGGGTCGCTTGTATGGCGAATGTAAATAATTTATAATAGCCGGTTTTTTTCTTTCATATTTTAGATTATAATTCTAGTTATCATTTAGATTGAAAATCCCCCTAAAAATTTTATTAAATAATTAAGCAAAGTAAAAAAAATCATGTAAAATTGGAAAAAAATAGTATATACAATTTTTTTATGCCATTTGTAAAATTCATTTGTATTCTTTTATATTACAAGTAAATCCAACGAAAAATCACCTCGGAACCTTCTTTTTTAAATATGTTGAAATTACGAAAAAAACAATTTTAGTACAAAATTTACACAGTATATGTAAACTCATAACCTAAAACAAACAATAATAATGAAAAAAGAAAGACACTATAAATAAAAAATTTACATTTTAGTACTAAAAATTAAAAATACGAAATTTAGTGGGATTCGTTAATAAAGTATCTTAATATCATTTGTATAAAAGATCTAGCGAAAAAATTGCTTATTATAAATTATTTCCTTTCGACCCGTATTTTTACTGGACTAACAGCATAAGGTACTGGGAGAGAACACAAACTCAAACTCAAAATAATTTATTAAATATAGGATCTTGAAGCCACTTTTTTTAAGCTACTACCGCGTCGGAAGGTGTAGAGAAGATGCAGCCAATAACTTTCATAAAGGGATTTTGTTTTGGTGTGCAATAAAGTATAATTGAAAAACTCATATTCGATTGATTTAAAAATTGTATCAAAATTTCATTCATTCTCTCTAAGTGACTGACTCTCGGTTGCAGAAACGCTCATTAGAGTTAATCCTCCATTAAATCTCTTGCTGTCACTTTTTGTCTCGTTTGCGTAGTAAAAGCTAGCAAGAAATTTAATGGACGATAACCTTTAATTAGCTTTTCTGCATCTGAGTGATAATCTTACAATACATCTATCGGTTCCAGTCATCACAAATTATCCTTCAACTTTCATCTGTTCCTGATTCGTTATTTGCCAGAATATGGTAGGTACTTAACTTATATTAAATTCTTAAATATATATCATGAAGCACGATATATTCTGCTACACATGACGGCGTCCAAATGTAAAGGTCAATAAAACTTTAGTCATTTTCGAATATTATCTATATGTTTTAATAAAACAGCAAAGAACATGCAATTTACACCACTAAACTAACATTCACTAACAACTTACTACTAACTAACATTTAAATAGCCAATTAAACAGTCAGCCATGCCTTTTTTGACCTAAGCCGGTTGTAAACACGATTAACCTTATTTCCCGCAGTCACTCTCCTCTCTTAACCGATTTTAATTAAAAGTTACTAAAATATTTACAGTTTAAAAAGTAGCACACTCGAATAGCTTTACTCAGGTGCTTGGATTCCAAAGTGGCTTTTAATTAAGGCGTATCAGCCGTGGACCACTCTCCTCTCACTCACACTCCATACTAATCGATGAGAAAGAGCGCGTGGCTCCGGTCAGAATTTTGCTGTTTTCTTTGAAAAATTCGATGATTTTTTATTAATTTCGAAAAAGTAAAAAAACCACATCATTCTAAATTTTATTGTGAACAATATAGTAAATTTTCATTTTGTTCCGATTAAAAATGTAAGAGTAAAATGGTTACAACTGGAAAAAAAGGGGTGACTTTAGAGTCCCTTTTCTTCGGTTTTATTCATTAAAATCGATTTCTAGAAAAACCACATCACTTCTCATATCCTGTAGATGGTTCAGTTTAAATTTCAGCTCAAAAAGTGTCATAGTTAATGAATAAAATGGTTACAAAATTACCCAAAACCGGCAGGTAGCCCCTTAAGATAAGATGGTACCAATAAGTACCTTTCTATTAGCTATCAGGGTTAAGTAGAATTAATCTTTTGTAACAGAGGTAGAGTGATAGCTCAGAGGAAGGATCTCTTTACTCTAAAGGTTATAGGATTAATTTAAGATTTGTATGGAAATCTTTGATGCATTGTAAACTTTAAAACTGTATATTTTAACGAATATCTGACACAATACAGGCATAGAAATTAGTTTCTAGATTGTTTCTGAAAATTTTAAATGACTTGATTAGTATTGAAGATATAAGTCAATTCACGCTGACAAATTAGGTCATTATACGTCCAGTCCAACCTGACTTCGTTTGTATGGAGCACGCTCCGAATTACCAAAGTATCGAGTTCGTACTGTACATAATAGCTCGCTAATGAAATATTGCAATTAAAAAAAATACGTTGAATTATCTTTTTGATTTTCTTTTCCCTCTTTATTATTTCAACGACAGTACCTACTATAAAGTACAGTCAGCGTCAGAGAAATCTGACCCCCTAAGTATTAAGAATTTGAGGCACAAGCTTCACGTTAGGTGAATCAAGTGCCATCTATTGGTAGACGTTTCCAAGCGATAAACCTGTTCTCGCACTTCCTTTGCACTTTAGATACTATAGAGAATCATTCTGCCAATTCTAAATTTTACAAACACAGTGAAAAATTTATAAAATATATCTTTCCATCCATGACAGAGATTTGAACTCAGCACTCGCAAAATTCAACTCCATTAATTCAAGCGATCTTACCACTGAGCCAAGCGGTTACTTACTCAACCATGTGAAATTGTGAACTGCTTGGTATCAAACTACGATAATCGTTATAATTTTATTAAATATGTTTGAGGGTAATTCAATATGGCTCGATCCAAGTTGTTGCAATCCAGTGCATACTTTCACATGACGTATCGGAGGAATCATGTTTAGTTTTTAGATTTTTAAATATTGATTAATTATTGTTGCGATTAAGTGGATTCTTAAAGGCTAAAATGATTGTTCTTTGGGAGCAATACGAAAGTATTAAGGAATTTCACGAAAATTGGGCGTGACGGTAAGTAAATCTGAATTACATATAACCGACGCAGAAAATCTATTGTTTGCTAATTTAATTTTTATTTACTGTTTATTAAACGTTTACAGACAAATATTGTTCGCGTATGGATACAAATACATCAGGAAATAAGCGATTGTACAGTGTAACCGCCAAGGACCACGGCCAGTCGTTCGGACAGATTCGAACGCCACCAAAAGTAATCAATCAATCAATCAATCACTCGCTCAACTGCGGAATTGTATGGAATTTTGCTTAGAAGACACTTGCATACAGGCATTCAGTCATTCACATAACATAGGTAACATAGCATTATTTAGATAAATAACATAAATTTATATAGCTTATAACATAACATTATATATTTATAAAATTTATATACTTACTTATATTATATACTTATATATAACAGTGTATATATATATATATATATATAATTATTTAATACTTATAGCATATTATATACTACTTGTTTTGTGGACGTTATTTTATTTACATAACATGATTTATTTTTCAGATTTTCTACATAGGTCCAGCTTGAGAGCTTATTGAAGTATGAACCAGCTACAATAGGGAGATATTGAAAGATTTGATAATACCAGGATAAGCTGAGGGCCAGATATATTTCGTTCAAGATAATTGCTCTGTTTAACCTTCACGACGCGTCACGCAGTCGCTTGCTTATATAACTATTGTAAATAAAATTGGCCATCCAAAAGCCCCGATTTGAACCCAATCGAAAATGTGTGGGGTCAAATGGTTCTGAGTTGCGATCCTAGTGAAGTGAGGTCCAAGCCAAATTTAGATCAAAAAGTTACAAGAATCTGAGAGTTAATGCGATATGATATTTGTTTCACTATGGTTTCGAATATAAAAGGTCGACTCGATCAGATATTAGGATTTGAAGGTCACCCTATCCCTTATTTAGCTTTTTAGAATCGTTTGACTCCTCAATTATAAAGGGCTAATTGTGTAATTTAGGTATATCTTTTTCCTTAATGTTTCTGTTAGGTATATCAGATTGCGTGCGAGA
Organism: Agonopterix heracliana; assembly: GCA_963693445.1. NCBI lineage: Eukaryota > Metazoa > Arthropoda > Insecta > Lepidoptera > Depressariidae > Agonopterix > Agonopterix heracliana. Next base: position 3,867,013 of record OY856324.1, on the reverse strand, counting down.
GATGTAAATTGTTATCATGTTAGTTATTTTGACTACAGTTAACATGTTGGTTCTCTCGCCAAAATCTAAACAACATCATTTAGCTGTCACAAATTATATACTTTTGTTTATTTTCTCAAAAATACTTTTAATAAATGTTTTAAAACTTATAATTGTTTTCTATTTCGTTGTTATCCCTTTTTAGTTTAATTTGTTCTTAGCCAAATGGTATGAAAAGTCAAGTTTAGTATTTTCACAAATTTAAAAATAAAATTCTCTTCACAGGTTTTGAACTCACGTCAAACTGTTCTCTTATCAAGCACCTTTAACAACTGAGCTACGACTGCCATATAATTACCGACGTAAATAGGCATATCCTCCGTCACGATGAGAATTTGGTTTAGTTTATTATGGTTAAGTTTCTAGAGATGTCGCTTATTGTAAATCAATAAAGATAGCAGTTTTTATGGTTCACATCTGCTTCGAGGAACTTAAAACCATTTGATTTTAGTTTTACAATTTGTCACAGATGGCGCTCAAAAGGTTTAGATGGGGGGGTCAGGTTTCTCTGAAGCTGACTGTACTAGTACATTTAAAAAAAACACCATTTGAAGATTAGACCTTTTCTTGCGAAGACCGTGTGGCACCATCAATCTCTTAGATAAACCCTCATTTTGTAAATTCACATAGTATTTTTTACTACTCTTGTGGTCAGAAAACTTAAAGTAGGTAACTATCAATTTATACAGGATGTAAATATAAGTAAATGCGTTTCATACTTTAGGGGGTGCTTCAGACCATCAATTTGTACAACTTTCACTATGGAACCAACATAGAAATCGCTAAACAAAAAATCGCTTGTTTCTCAGTAATTGGCTCACCCTGTATACAGGTGGCATAAGGTTGTGCAATATTTACGGAGGTGATTAAATCGCTTGAACTAGTTACGAATCAATAAAAAAATGACATTTTTGTTTTATTTATTTCGGTTAATGACTCGTATTTTAATCATGGTGTTGATTAATTATCCGTAATAAATAAACGGTCAAACGTCATCTCAACAAATATTGCAAACCTTGATTCAGCCTGTATAATTATAGGAATGTTTTAGGAGTCACAGCTACTAACTTATTTCACTTTTTTTTTTTTCTTATTTCACTATTTAAAATGCAGGACATAAACAGTACAGCAACGTGTCTCCCACGTGATCAGAATAGTAACTTTGTGGCTAAAATATTTTACAGTCTGGCTAAATACTGAGGCGTGCTCAGAATGCAATATTGCAATTTATTTTTGTTCCGCAAAAAAAAAAAAAATGGCGGTAAATTACATTATGCACTGTATCGAAGGGTTAGTTGGCGAAACTATGGAGTCCGTCTTTTTATACTCAGCGCACGTACTCATGCACTTAAAAATATCCTGCATAAAACACTACACTGAAAAAATGGCATACAACACTACACTGCAAAAATGTTTTGTTAAATACAACCAAACTTTAGTGACTACCGAACTGTTTTGTAAAACATAATCAAACATTTGGTTAAAACAGCTAAACAAATTGGCTATTTATAACCAAATGTTTGATTATTTTTTACATAACCGTTCGGTAGTCACTAAAGTTCAGTTACATTTAACAAACATTTAGTTAAAGATTTCTTTGAGTGTAAATGCTTTAAAACATTGTAAAATGTACAAGAAATACCTAATAGTACCAATATTTTGTACCGACATTTGTTATTTTTTTTGTTTTATAAAATTTTTAAAGAAATCGCTTTTACTACTCATAGTACTCGAAACCGACGGGCATGTATGAAGAGATGTATGGATGTGAATGAGGCAAAAGATGTATGTAAGGATCGTAGTAGATGGCGCGTGACGTTATAGATAGAAATAGATTGAAATCGCTTTTAGTGATAAGGCCGACTTTTGTACCTTCCTGTACGTGTGTATTGTTGTTTTTTGGGTATTTTGGTGTGCAATTTAGAACGGCTGCACCGCACCTATTTGGCTAATTATTTTTAACCGACTTCAACAAAAGGAGGAGGTTCTCAATTCGACCCGTATGTTTTTTTTTTTTTTATGTTTGTTACATTATAATTGATTTTGATGATTCTTATTTTGTTTGGTAGGTCATAATTCCGAGGTGGTCCCACGATATTGATTCAGCGCTTGTTGAAAAAATCTACAAAATAACAAATATGTACACAGATCACGGACTTGAAAAAAATACGGACGTAATGTTACACTTTTTTTATTTTCTTCTACAATTGTCGAGACAAGGTTTATAGAGAAAAAAAGGCTAAGTATGTGTCGGGAAAAAAGGGACTGGGCACAACTAGGTAGTTAATTATAATTTCCCATAAGAATTATCTCTTGCTTTGTCGCTAAGCTATAAAATAGGTACAACAAAAGATTTTTATTATGAATTTCTTCATTGTTGGCTTCAAACGGTGTTCCGCGGCCTAGTCTTTGAAGGTTTAATTTTAATTTTGTTTGTACACTGCTAAGTATCTTACAAAAGCCAGTACTCATCCCTGAAGACGCGGGCAGGGTGCTTTAGAAAGGTGAAATTTAGTCGGATATACATTCACCCCTAGTTTTTAGTTACTCACAAAATGTTAAGGGTGTAGTCAGAAAATGATACAAAAAAAAATACCTGGGACTTGATGCGAAAAACGGAAAAAAAATTGGGCCTCCCTTAGAAAATCGTTTGGCTGATCCGCACGGGAGATCCACAAAATTGTCACGTTTTTTATTCTCATGTTCCTTAGAGAAAGTTGTTTAATTTCACTGTATGAAAACACTTAAAATTCTGTTGTTCCATCAAACTGAACAACTTTCACTTTGGAGACAAAGTCGAAAAAAGATTAAACCCATTATACCTACTTTTGAATGGCTGTAGCACAACCAGTTTCGGAAAAAACGATTAAAAACCTGTAATATAAGCATAAGCATATGCTCACGACTATAATCCCGAGGGGGTAGTCAGAGATATTCTGAAACCTCAGAGCATCCATCTCAAAAACTAATATAAATGTAAAAAATGTTTTTCCCTCGCTCTTCGAACTCCTTTTGATCCAAATGATCCAAAAGATTTGACGTTTAATAAGTGCTTCAAGCTCCTATATTGAATAAATTATATTGACTTTGACTTTGACTTTGAACGCCCATGGCTACGGGACCCTCACATGGGCGAGACCGACACACTCTTAGACGGTTTTTGTATTTTTTCTCGATGTTGCTATGTTAAGGTTACATAATTTGCTAATTAGTTATTATAAGCACGTTAGGTACAGCTTGGCAAAAAAGTCATGATAAAAAATTAGGGCGCTGCCTCCACGCAACAACGTCAAAATCACGCATAACCTGGCAACACCACCATACTAAAATTTTAGTTCCACCTGTCACCACGATCATGACTTTTTTGCCAAGCTATACCCTAGGTTTAATTTAACCTAATTACCGACAAGCCTAGTTGGTAACGACCTTGCCTACAAAGACGAGGATCGCGTGTTCAAATCCAGCGTGTGGCATTCATATTGTGTGTCAAATTCGAATATTTTTATCCAAGCCATGAACGTTCTTTTGGGGGGTCGCGTGGCTGAGGGGGTAGCAAGAGGACGTCTCGTCGGCTTGCGATTTTGACAGCCACATGGCTCCGCCGTTTTATGGCGGTTTCGAGTGTGTTTTTGTTTAAAAACGGGGCTTTGAGATCGCCATATCCTATAACCGTACAGTATCTAATGAGTATATCCTCAACACTTGACACTGGCGAAATCTAACAAGGAAACGCCATTAATTAAGAATAGAATAGAACGTTCTTTTACTTACATGGCAAATTTTTTAGAGTTCCATACCTACCGACCAACATTGGCAAAACTGTGGAATTACCTCTGTGACTGTCCGTTCGTCCATCCGTCAGAGACCGTTGTTAGGAGAAAATATAGGCATAGTTATTGGCCCAATAAATGCAGTCAAAAAAACGAATTTAAATATACGGAACTCAGGAGTCGCGTGGCTAAAGGGCTCGCCATTTTATGGCGGTTTCGAGTGTGTGTTTTTGCTTTAAAAACAGCGGCTTTGAGATCGCCATAATTATCCTATTACCGTACAATACCTAAATAATATAATAATTACATCTTCAACACTTGACACTGGCGAAATCTAACAAGGAAACGCCATTAAACAAAAAATAGAATAGAATACGGAACTCAAAAATGAAACATAGTTTGAACAAAATTGTCTAAAATTTATTTATTTATACAATACCTACTGCAATTTCACAACTTTTATTTAATGTAACTACTTAAAAACTATGGCTATCGATTCTACTTAAAAAAAAAAAAAACTCTACTATCATCATCATTTTCAGCCTGTATCTACCCACTACAGGCTTAGATCAAAATTGATCTAAGACTACAGGGCATATCCTCCATATTTCTCTATGTTCGTATTATACTCTGTGGTATTATGTTACAGTGCTACGGCGTAGCCGCTACGCCGTAGCACCGTAGCACTTTTACCGATAGTAATTTCATTATATAGATCGTAGCCCAACATTTAAAAAAAAAGATGCTTGTTATTTAAAGAGTAGCTTGGCAAATAGGTTTACGGAAAGTTGTGTAGATCGTGCGCATTCTGGCTGGCCATGAGGCCATAAAATAAATATAATTAAAATTTTAAAATTGCTATTGACTCACAGTAGGTAGTCCTGTGACTACCTACTGAAAGTGAAAGGTGGATACTCTTAATATGTCATATTAAAATTTAGAATATCTCTACACTGAAAAACCAAACTTTAGTGACTAGCGAACTATTTTGTAGTTCCAAAATTTGGATTATACAGGGTATCTATGGAGCCAATATAGAGAATTAAATATCAACTTACCTGTACCTGCATGCTCGATTGAAATGTATAAGAGAGCAGATTTTTTAAATTTTTATTCGACGATGGAAAGTTAAATAAAAAAATAAAAAAAATAAAAAAAAGTATAGTTGTTCAGTTTGATGATCTAAACCACTCCCTTAAAATATTACTAGGGAGTTTTTTACACCTTGTATATTAAGAATATGTCTGACTACACCTAGGACTACACCCTTGGCAAATGCATACAACTTATGCTTAGTCACTATTTCTGGAACACCATCTATAATGAATGACGGTAGATTTTTTTTCAAAATGTCCCCTTAAATCTGTTGTGGATTTCTTGTATACATTAATTTCTATTAAATCTGCCTTATGCTTTGATGCCTAAGGCGGATAATGGCATGAAAGAAGCTTGGGATATTCATTTCAAATATGTTAATTAAGTGGTGGACTACAGACAGATTTATATTCCGCTTTCTTGCAGTTTTAAGATGTTTATTAAACAACGGACATCTTTGAAGAATGGAGATTAAATGCAAATTTTGACGTCTACTGGATAGAACGTGTACTTATACAAGGTCTAGTCACGTTGCAGGGTTTGCCCCGAACACTTGTCTCTCGCGTGGTGTTCGCGCGGTTCGCGTTTCAGCCTGCCACGAGGCTCCACAATCCTTCTCAGTTGTTCTTACTCAAAAACAATCCTCGAGATTGGATAGACACTCCCTCAAACTACTTGACACTGGCGAAATCTAACAAGGAAACGCCATTAAATTTAAATAGAATAGAATATACAAGGTCTAAAAAAATAGCTGAAACTATTTTAAGGGAATGATCAGACCATCAAACCGAACAACTTTCTCTATAGGACCAACATCGAAATCACCCAAAAAAATCAGCTCTTTCATACAAAACTACTCGACCCAAATGTATGGGACAGCAGATTTTTATTTCGCGATTTCGATATTGGTCCTATTGAGAAAGTTGTTCAGTTTGATGGTCTGATCATCCTCTTAAAATAGTATCAGTAATTTTTTTTATACAGGGTGTAACAAAACACCCTAGTAATACTTCTTTAGTACTTTGTGGTAATAGTCTTGTGTGTTGTCATTGACGAAGATATACATAGAATACTTGTCTTTTGAGCATCAGGCTATGACAGAATAACAGCGGTAACATCTGCCATTATGCTGAGTCATAGACCTTACTTACTGTCTCTAAACTTTCAATAATATTTTGCTATGTTTCTTGAGCCATTTTGTGTATTTCTGTTTTGAGACAAATAAAAACTTTTATTTTAATTTTTATTTATTTATTTGCATGTCGCTTTGGTTTGACGAAGCCAGCGTTGCGAATTAAATTTTTTTGTTAACCCCCTAATTATCTATATCTATCTATCTATAACGTCATGCCTCTTTCCCAATGGGGTAGGCAGAGACCAGAGCGCGCCATCTACTACGATCCTTACATACCTTTTTTGCCTTATTCACATCCATACATCTCTCCATACATGCCCGTCGGTTTCGAGTGCTCCACACCTCCCCTTTTTGTAGGACGCAACTGACTTGATCACAATACGTCCTACGAGGGCGCCCTCTGCCGATACTTCCACTCATTTTACCTCCATATATCTCTTTCGTACATCTGCTATCACTCATCCTCTCCACATGACCAAACCAACAAAGCATACCCTTCTCTATTCTTGTCACAACATCTTCTTTCAATTTACATCGATCTCTAATCACACAATTTCCCCCTCTATCTCTCAGCGTAACTCTACACATACTTCCCTACAGTTCCCTACCCTCTAATTAATGCATGAATTATGAAGGATGGGATAAAAAATCTGTTTGATGCTCAATATTTTTTTATTATCAAGTTCAGAAACCAAAACAAAGAGAAAAACAAAGTTCTGACTTTATTTTCAGAACCATTTATATGTTTCTGACCACCCTGAAAGACGTGTGTTTGTTTAATTGCTTCGGTTTTACAATTTTATTTCCCAACTCCAATCTATTTTAAATCCTTATTCGAACACCAACAGTTACAAAAAAACGTTTTGTAAGGTCGCGTTCTTTGTTACGGAAGCCGCATAAACATTTTGCAACAGTCCTCAAATCTCCATAGCTACAGGTGGTTGCAAAATCGTGTAGTATCAACCCTATCCTATAAAAGATGTAGCAACCCTGTAGACTTCAGTATCGCGATAGACGCGGACGAGAGAGGACGTATGTATCTTTTATCTAGATGATAAAATAATACGAGTTAATGAAAAAGTTTTAAACTAAATGTGATTTGATTTGAAGTTCTTTTTTTTTCGAATTAGGTTTTTGGACTTTCAAGAATTTGTTTTTGAGGTGAGTTTAAAGTTTTAATAATAATCTAAACTGATCGGTCGTTATCACTAGGTACATACAATAATTAATTTGTAGTTTTACCTTGTTTTTAGGATGAAATACCTATCTACTTATTACAGGGAATCCTAGGTTGAGAGCTAGGCTCTAAATTGAAGAGTTTTGCAAAACAAATAAATTAGGGTTACAGTAAAAATTTATGAAAAATATCAGGGACTTATAACGAATTAAAAATATGAAGGACTTACAACTAACTTAACCTAAAATATGGTGGAGGTTTGGACCGCGCGGGAGGGTAGCCGAGATGCTGGCAGCATTTCCTCGCTGAACGGCTAAACTGATCCGCTGAAGCGCCTTTTTTTAATTAGAAAAAGTTAACCTACAATTTTAATTCGTTTTTTTTTACGTATGAAACATACCTACTGGGTGGAAATAAATAAGTATTCGCAGGTAATTAGTATCTTATTTTATGAGTTATGTAAATAGTCTAATATCGAGACAACGACGACTATTGCAGCAAAATCGGAGGTTTATCTATAAATTAAATAGTATAAAACAAAGTCGCTAGGTACTTCTTCTAAACCACGCAACGGATTTTGTTACAGTTTTCACTGTAATTTAAAGAATTTCTTACGGAAAGTTTATGTCGTACCTATAAAATTATTTACTAAAATTTTAGATACCACCCGGGTCTTCTAAACCACGCAACGGATTTTGTTACAGTTTTCACTGTAATTTAAAGAATTTCTTACGGAAAGTTTATGTCGTACCTATAAAATTATTTACTAAAATTTTAGATACCACCCGGGCGAAGATGAGGCGGGCAACCTAGTTAAAATAAAATGCAAACGTATAAAAACCAGCATTGTTTTCGTCAACAATTTTGCGTTGTCCGGCCATTGCAAAAATTCTCAAATTAAGGACATTTTCAAAAATTGTGTTTTTGCTTTGAACTACATGTATAATACTGACTTTATTTATCTAAACTATTATAAAACTGTAACTGAAGTGTGTCTGTACATTGAAGATTATTTGCAAAAAAAAGATTACGGTATGGTTTTTAGGTATCCCTGACTCGAAATCAACCTTTTTTAGAATTTTTGTCTGTCTGTTTGTTTGTTTGCGCATCACGCAAAAACAACTGAACAGATTTCGATGAAACTTTTTTTGTTTGATAGCTTATGATCCGACTTAAAATCTGGTAAGTAGGTATATAATTTGTGCGGACGAAGTCGCAGGTAAACACTAGCTTATTATATAAATGTGACAATTATTTGGCGACAGTCAGCGTTATTTTTATTGGATTACATTTCTTTACATGTCTTTCGACTTATTCAAAGAGAAATAACGAACATTGAATGAATTTTGATTAGACAACTTACATGATCTTGTGAACAGCGAAGTAATATCCACTCAATTTTCTCCCCCAAGGAAGCTTATACAGGCAGCAAACGTAAGAACGGGTGCTTCAGAACATCAAACTGAAACACTGTTACTATGGGACCAACTTTGAAATCAGGTAAAAATCCGCCGTTTATACATTTCGGTCGAGTAGCTATATTGACATTTTATATGGAAAAGCTGAAATTGGTTTCACGATTCCAATGTTTGCTCTACAGGGTGGAATTGATATCATTAGCATCCTTTTAAACTATGGAACTACCCATCAAACTGAGCAACTTTTACTATGGGAGCAAAAACAAAATCAGCTGTTCCATTACTAAACTGCAATGCCTACTCGACTCAAATGTATGCAACAGCAGATTTTTATTTTGCTCCGATCGGATTGCTCCCATAATAAAAGTTGTTCAGTTTAATGGGTAGACTCTTCGTTTAAAAGGATGCTAATGATATCAATTTCACCCCTGTATAGTGAAAGTTCTCGTTGGCGTAGTTGAGCTTCGGTATTGGTAACGATCACCGAAGTTAAGCAACGTCAGGTCCGGTCAGTCTTTGGATGGGTGACAGTTTAGTGGTATTTCATCTCGAGCGTTTCCGTGCTTCAGAAGGCACGTTAAGCAGTTGGTCTCGGATAGTCCCGTCAGATGACGTTGTAACTGGTCAGAGGCCTATTGAGGCGGCTTGAAAATTCTCTGACAGCAAGTTGACCACTAACTTGCCTCCCCCAACACGCACTGGGCCCGCGAGGTGGAGTATGGCCCACTCCCTCTCACCCTTATTCGTGAGAGGAGGCCTTTGCCCTGCAGTGGGATTCTATAGGCTATAACATATCTAACATATAGTGAACGTTATTCAGTTTAATAATCTCTGAAGCACCTTGTTCGGTATCAAACGCATTTAATTTAACACCCTGTATATTCTAACAATGTTTCACGTGGAACAATTCCACAACTAAAAAAGTTGTTTTTTTAATTAATTTTTACTTTCTACGGAGTCTCTCGTGGCTGTGGAAAATCTCTGCAGGCCGTTTCAATGGCATGTCATTATTTTTCCAGCCCATTTTGCTCTGCATCGCCAGACTGGTTTTTTATTTAGCGGTCCATTATGAACTTTTCTTTTTTATGTGATTTAAATGCTTTTGGTGTAAAATAAAGTGTAATTTATTGAAAACTACATTTATTTAAAAATATATTTTTGTATCGGTTAGTATTCTTCTTCTTATTGTGTTTTTCAGACCGCCTTACGGCCTTAGTAGCTGGGACCGACGGCTTAACGTGCCATCCGAAGCACGGAATCATCTTTCTTTTTAGACAATCAGGTGATTCAACCTGCAATGTCCTAATTATCTGGGGAAAAACGCATAAAGTGGTATATCACTATAGGTGTCCCCCGTGGGAATCGAACCCACGACCTCCGTGTCAAGAGCCTAAACCACGCAGGCAGTTTTGTATTGTAAAGTAGAGTATGATACGATTGATAACAAACAATTTAACCCGGTTGGTGTAATGGTTACCAGGCCGGACTGCCAAACCAGGGTCCTTGGGTTAGAATCCCGGTTCAGTTTTGGATATCTAATGTTGTGCCGTTTTTGTACGTTATACGATTTCCATAATAAATAGACTCTTTGCTTCATCATATCAGCCGATAAACGTCCACTGCTGGACATAGGCCTCCCCAAAAATGGGGGGATTTGCCATAATCGCCACGCTTGGCAGGCGGGTTGGCGATCGCAGTTAAATTGAATGTGTGTACTCAGAGGATGCTGCTGCCCATCCTCCGGTAGATCCCTTAGTCGCCTTTTACGACACCCAAGGGAGGAAATGGGATAGTGCTACTTTTAGCCGACACCACACGGACTCTTTGCTTACTTGGATTAATTACTATGTATGTGCCAGTGAACGTTTTTTTTCTAATTATAACCTTTATTATTCTCTCTACATTAACACGACGTGCAGATTTTTAACAAACTAACAATTTGTTTTTAAAAGTCTATAAATTTTTAAGTTTCATGTTGCTATCTAGGCAATGTATGCATTTACAAGACAGAATATAACTGATTAAAAAAACGGCAAGTAAACACGGATCGAATATTGCACTAAAAAGATATGAAGCATGCAAGGTAATACAATCTCGTTTGTTCTACAAGGGACCTACACTCACACAGATGCACTAGGCGCAGGTCCTACAACCCGTCACCTTATGTACCGCGTGACAGCACGCACACAAAAGAAATGGGTGCTTCACTCATGATTAGACGAGATTACGTCAGGAGTGCGATTTTTTAATCTCATTCAGTGAGCTCACAGTTGAAAATGTCAAAATTGCTATGGAGATACGCATCTTTCTACTGCTGATTTGACTTCCAAAAATCGCACTCCTGAAGCATGATTTTTGAGAGTCAAATCAGCAGTAGAAAGATGCATGAGAAGGCGTTTGTATGAGATTTAAAAACCGTTCAAGCTCACCGATGACATTCAAAAATCGCACCCATGGTTCTTATTTTAAGTCTGTGCATGTAAATAAAGACGATCCCTAGCCTGTGTACCTACTAACTTTATCTAATGTGAATTTGTGTGAACAAGGTTCAATATTCAGCAGAGCAGATGTCACTCCTATTACGTCACTTCCGTCAAACTGATGTTAGGGTTGATATATGGGGCGGAAATCTGAGATGAAGCAGTAAGGGCCTAAATTGACAAAAAACGGTCAAGTGTGAGTCGGGCTACTCGATCACCGAGGGTTGCTAACCACACCACTACAGAACAAAACATATTAACCTGACTGGCATCACTGAAACGCAGACGTACCAGGGAGCCGCCATCTTAAATTTATCCTAAATTGAATCTTTTGTGCTCGAAACTATGGTTTATTTTTCTTTGAAATATTCTACGGATATAAGACCTTATAAAATTCCCTTTCCAACGATATATAAACCAATGGGAGAGCGAATGCCCGGCTCATAGGAATCCATTTTGAAAAAGCTTTTTTGTATGGTAAAGCGCCGTTTTTTTTTCATCTTGAGATTTTGTGCTCATAAGTGGAGGTGTAGTCAAATTTTTTGTTTCATTCTAATAGCTCAACTATTCCAGTTACTGAAATAAAAAAACGCATTCGAATTGATAAAAAAATAAAGGAACATGGAAAAAAACTTTTTTTCTAAGCCTTTAGCGCGAGACCAACTCACACTTGGCCGGTTTTTATTATTTGTTGTTATAGGTTCTGTAGCGTAGAAAGAGAAGGAACTAGAAGAAAGCACGTGTCTTTTCATAACACTCAGTAAGAGATGCACATAGCAAATTCGCTCTAGTTAAAAAAGGAGATCGCTACTTATTGCTGTCCTTATCGACATAGCCACTTTTTTGTTCTACGACGGCTGTCTGACTCCGGAGTCAGACATCTATTTTCATACAAATTGTATAGGATTTTATGACTATCGCTGTCTCATACGCGGTTACACTGATGTTACGTCTATCAGCGTAAGCGAAAAATACTTCGCCTATGTTCTGTAGAGTTTGCTCTATCGATAAATGATAATATGTGTCGAATATTGCAGCAGTTTTGTATGGGACAGCTGATTTTATTTTCGTGATTTCGAAGTTGGCTTCATAGTGAAAGTTGATCAGTTTGATTAGTAGAATAGGTACAGAAGTTATCCGCAGTGATATAAAATTTATCCTGTAGGTATTTGTCAAATGTCAAATAGACTTCTGCCCACACATGAAACCTTATCTCTTATAACCTCGTGAGACACCTAAAAGATGAAATGAAGTGGTTTACTCAAGCCGGCTGTTTATACGTATGTCGGTCATTCTCCGAGCAGGTTTTTTTGCGCGTCCTGGCTTATAAGACACACAAAAACTAAAATTTTCGCATGTTTGATATTTTTTAACATTATAAATAAGGGGTCTACAGCTAGGTGTACACGAGATTTTATGCACGTAATTTAAAAACTACTGGTTGAAATAAATTTTTGAAACCCCGTTCTCTAATTTCACCGACGTGTCCCTTTGCCGAAATCATTTACAAAAATCATTCTCCTCGCTAAATTCCAAGAATTATATCAGTTTACTCCTATGATATTTAAAGCACATTAGATAAGTATACCACACAAAAAATATGAGTCGTATGAACCAGATCGTTTCCGAGATGTAAAATGTTTTTACCTTGTCCTGAGTTAAACTCTAATTTCACCGACACGACAAATACTTGTGCATACAACACTATATAAAAGTTTGTGGAACATCACTATCGCTTGATTGGCTAGCTCTTAGGGTCTCGCAGGCGCTCAAGCAAAACAGTAATGTGTATGCTGCAAAGATTAGCGACTACGAACGTATTTTCCTAATTTCACCGTCGATGGTTTTCGATTTTCCTAATTTCATCTAGCTCATTTTAAAATTTACGTGGCTTAGTTTGAGTTCTGTAATTAATTCTAGGGAAAAAGGGTACCAGCCTTAACATGCTGTTATACCCTGTTAACTGTTTTTATCCTATAGTAAAGAGCTATTTGCAAAAAATCACGAGTTCCTAATTTCGACCACCTAATTTCACCGACAAACTTGACTGTGAAATTAGAATCTATCGACTGACTCGTTGATAGTCGGTAGTCTCAGCCTACCCCCATGGGAGATTGGTGTGAGCTTATGTATGTATGTTTGTATGTATTATCAAAAAAGGAATAATAAAAGGGATCATCATCAGCTCCCGATAGACGTCCACTGCTAATTATCTGGAATATAAATTTATGACGAATTTACAACGATTAATATAAAAAAATTGTTACATGTAAAAATTATAAAAAATGAGTTAAATTTCGAATAAAAATAGAGCAAAACCTAATTTCACCGTAGCCTGTCTAATTTCACAGTCGCGCAAATATTTCAAACCTCAATATCTCTGCAACTGCTAAGTCAAATTAAGTCCCACTTGGACTAAATAGTTTATAGTTGGATACTCTTTTATATGATACCGATACTGACACAAAATAATAAAGAAAAAAAAACGACGGTGAAATTAGGCTGAGAACGCCGATCCTGAGAATGGCCGATGTAAGTAAACTGGCCGGTTTAGATAGGGAGGGATTTTACAGCCGACCACCCATCAGTAAAAACATTAGTTTCTACCCACGTTATTACGGAGGCTTAACTAGCTAAGTCCCAATTTTAGCTCGAAGGAACATCTATTTTATACAGAATTTCCCAGTAGTGGTGGTCCATAATGGACGAGATGGTAGTGGAGATGATTTCCAAGAATTTGTTCCCATACACATAAGTATTAGAAGTCCGGCATAAATTACAAAAATAAAAAATGAAAAAACTGAATTGGGGAAAAAGTCGACTAGTCAATACAAAAGCGAAAATTAAAAAAAAGATACGGAACAATTATAACCTTTTTAATATTCTGGAACTTTTATAAGGGCATGATCAGACCGTCAAACTGAACAACTTTCTCTATGGCACAAACATCAAAATCGGGAAAAAATTCGAAACTGCTAATCTAGGTACTCAAGCCGAATGTATGTAAGTAATTTTTCGCAATTTCGATAATGGCGCTATACAAGGTGTTACAAAACTACAAATAAACGTTTAAGGGGGTGGTGTAGACCATCAAACTGAACAACTTTCACTATGGGACCAATATCGAAATCGCGAAAAGAAAAAAATGTTCTATACTCTACAAATCGACTAGACATAATGTATGGGATATAAAATTATTTTTTTCGCGATTTCGATGTTGGTCCTATAGAGAATGTTGTTCAGTTTGACGGTCTAAACAACCCCCTTATGAGTTTAAAAATTTATTGCTACTTATGAAACACCCTGAAGTAACAGTTGTTCAGTTTGACGGTCTGATTATCCCCTTAAAAAAGTGTCAGCATATTATGAAGGACTCTGTATGCAACTTTATTTATTTCTTTCTATCCTTTTTGAACCACCACTTCTGGGACACCCAGAAGTGCATTTTGTATACACACTGCCGCGATAGTAACGCAACTGGGACGCAATAAATAGAATAGCAAAGGACGCGGGACGTGGATCGCAAAAACGCAACCGTGTGCTGGAACGACATGGGACGCTAAAACGCAAAAACGCTCGCGATATCATCGATCGATAATAACGCATGGTGGGGTGGGGAGCCTTGGTCACAGATTATTTAATAGTTACCGTAACAGATAGTTCACACTCAACCCAATTTTTCGAATTTTGAACTTTGCGCTTCGGGAACGAAAATTTAAATGCACCTTATGTCAATGAGCGACCACTCACCCCTCGGTGGGCATCAAGCGTACCTGAGCTATGGAGTGAGACAGGCCTGTCTTGGTCTCTGAAAATAACGTGTGTACGTGACAGACGGACGGACAGACACCCACGATATTCAGTGTTCCGTTTTGCCAATTTTGGTACAGAAAACTAAAAAGAAATTACTGGTAACAATTCTCTATTATAGGTAAAGTATTCTCTTGAAGCTTGGAAACGAATATTGAGTTACTATCTCTACAAAGTAAATCTAATTCAAGTCTTACAGTGTGCAGAGTTACCTAACTTTTGATCATGCACGGCTTTACACCTGCCTGGTGGAAATTGGAAGGAAATGGGGTCTGCCAGATCGTTGCAGCTAAAGGAAAATGTTCGTTTCCTTTTTCAAAAGACGGTGCGACGGTCAAGATCTTTCAGGGTTATTTCCACCTTCTTTCCTTTTGTCAGTTTGTGAGGAATTTTACAAACCATAAAGTTACTAATAGAATTACTGACAGCTGAGAGAGCGAGATGTACCTAGCGGCACCACTGTATAATAGAAAGATATATCTGACGCGCGGCAATAGAACTTTTTTTGAGGATCTTATAGCAGGGGGAATAATTGCGAATCAAAAGTGAAAACGTTGATAATTTTGTGAATTATTCTGACACAGAATTATAGACAGTACTCGAATTTTTGCCTCTGTCTCCTAAAAACATCCAAAAATGGTTTCATTTGACAACTCATGTCAGTTTCTCTACTCCTGTAAGGTATAATAACTTTATGTTACAAACAGATGAGTCAAAAAAGCAAGAAAGTTTTTTTGACCTTACATACAAAAGTGCGTCAGCCGATCAATTTTTTATGGGAGGACTTTTTACATTTTGTCGTTTTAAACCAATGTTTTTTAGGTAATGTTGTTTAAGTTAACTTTGAAACTATAGTTTTAACGGAAATCTGACAAAATACAGGAACAGAGATTATTTTCTTGATCGTGTTTAAAATTGTCAGTAACATTAATGGGTTAATATTGATAAAAGGATGGAATTTCATTTGTACGGAGCAAGCTGCAAGGATTTTCCTCTTAATCCGTAGATATGCCATCAGACACTATTAGTTTTAACTGACACTCTGTGAGATACTATCAAAGGAATGCAATTATCGTTCCCTCCGACAACCGTCGTCGTTATAAGATCACAATATATCTAATCTAATCTAATCTAAACTATTATAAAACTGTAATGGAAGTGTGTCTGTACATTGAAGATATTTACAAAAAAAAGATTACGATATGGTTTTTAGGTACCTACGCCCTGACTCGAAATCAACCTTTTTTAGAAATTGTATCCGTCTGTTTGTTTGTGTGTTTGTTTGTTTGTTTGTTTATTTGTTTGTTTGTTTGTTTGTTTGTTCGCGCATCACGCAAAAACTACTGAACAGATTTTGATGAAACTTTTTTTGCAAAAACGTTGAAACGTGCGCGGCTACGGGTAATTTGCGTGGTATGTATGCTGGCATCAAAGAGGCTGTATGCCCCCTCCCAAAGAAGACTGCACCGCTAAAAGAATCGAACGGAAATATCGTCACCGACAAAAACCGCCGCCTCCATCGGTGGGTAGAACACTATAGTGGGCTCTATTCTACTCCTATCACTATTAGTACGGAAGCAGTAGACTTGATTCCCGAGCTTCCAGTCTGGAGTGAGCTCGACGAGGTACCTACCGTAGCTGAGCTGCAAAAAGCTGTAAAACAGCTAAAGTGTGGTAAAAGTCCTGGTGACGATGGAATCTTAGCCGAAATTGTCAAAACTCGATGTGTACTAATAATGTTGCACAACTTTCTCGGAAAATGCTGGGAAAAGGAAACCGTTCCGCAGGACATGCGTGACGCAAACATCATCACACTGTACAAGGGAAAAGGCGACCGCGGCGACTGTAACTGCTATCGAGGCATATCCCTGCTCAGCATTGTAGGTAAGGTGTTTGCTAGAGTCGTTCTCAGTAAACTGCAGAAGCTTGCTGAGCGCGTGTACCCTGAGGCTCAATGTGGTTTCCGGGCCCAGCGATCCACGGTGGACATGATTTTCACACTTTGGCAGGTGCAAGAGAAGTGTAGGGAGCAGAACACTCCCTTGCTGATTGCGTTTGTCGACTTAAACAAGACCTTCGATACCGTCAGCAGGGAGGGTCTTTACATCGCCCTTGACAGAATAGGATGCCCGCCGAAATTGCTGAGACTGATAAAATCTTTTCACGAGGATATGAGGGGTTCTGTTGTTTTTGACGGTGAGACTTCTGAGCCATTTGAAATGAGGAGAGGGGTGCGGCAGGGCTGCGTCTTGGCACCTACTCTGTTTGGGATATTTTTCTCACTCATCTTAAAAGCTGCATTCGGTGAGGACCAACAGGGTATTCACCTGCATACAAGGACTGATGGGAAACTTTTTAACATCTCCCTCCTCAAATCCAAAAGAAATCGCCAAGATCTGTATCTAGATAGTTTTTTGTTCGCCGATGACGCAGCCTTCGTAGCACACACCTACCAGGAACTTCAGAGTCTTATTGAAAAATTTTCCAAGGCATGCGCACATTTCTCCATGTCGATAAATGCTAAGAAGACGGTTGTCTTTGCGCAGGGGTGTAATTATATTCCAGTTATTTTACTGGATGGAACGCCTCTGGAAGTGGTTAACAAGTTCTGCTACCTAGGATCTACGGTATCCGAAAACCTTTCAAACGACACAGAGATCAGTGCACGCATCGGCAAAGCTGCTACGACGTTCGGAAAGCTAAGTGCAAGAGTGTGGAAAAACAAACATCTTACCGTTAAAACCAAGATGAACGTGTATCAGGCATGCATCTTAAGCACACTCTTGTACGGTGCGGAGACCTGGACGTCGTACGCAAAGCAAGAGAGGCGTATTAACTGCTTCCACATGCGCTGCCTTCGAAGCATTCTGAACATCACTTGGAGGGACAAAGTGACAAACGAGAGAGTTCTTGCTGCGGCACAGCTACCTAGCATCACCGCACTTCTCAAACAAAGACGGCTGCGTTGGCTGGGGCATGTGCATCGTATGGATGGCTCTCGTTTGCCAAGACAAGTTCTTCTAGGACAAGTTGCGCATGCCAGGAGAAATGTCGGGAGACCACATCTACGTTTTAAGGACTGCGCAAAACGTGACATGTCTTCGTTTGCCATCGACAGCGGGAATTGGGAAGATCTCGCTGGAAGTCGTGATTCGTGGAGGAAGCTGCTAACGGAGGGAATAACCGCACACGATCGCGTGTGGTTTACTTCCTTAGCAGACAAGCGTGAAAGGAGACACCAGCTCGTTGCAAACCCAGCAAACGTATCGAGTCCACACTTTACTTGCCGTACGTGCGGCCGTGCCTGTCGCTCCCGCATAGGGCTCTACAGCCACGAGCGTAAGTGCCGCCAAGACGCTGTTTAAATCATCTGTTATAGATGAAAAGGCCTATGAATTGACTTAAAATCTGGTATATAATTTGTGCGGACGAAGTCGCGGGTAAACACTAGTATATCTATATAATTATATGCTTTATTGCTATCTGTCTACACAAGGGGTTCCCAAAATATTTTAGTTCGCGGCGCACTTGCACTACAGTATTTTGTCATGGTCATGTTGTCATGGTCCAGTGTCAAAACTAATAAGGCACAGGTAAAACCACTTTGAGTATGAAAATTCAAAAGATGAAAACTACAAATGACAAAGTTAGTCAATAGTCCAGTCATTTTAGAGTTTCCTTGTATGGAAACCCTAATAATAATTCATCTATCGCTGAAACTTTGCAGTGTGATAAAGTAAAGTATCAAATCAAATCAAATCAAATGTTTATTTTGCATACTTAGTATACAGATTACGGTTGACAAATAATCTAGGACCGGAAAAAATTAAACCTACACTGCATTCCAAATAAGGACGACGAGATTTTCCGATTCCTATTTAGCTTTCTGGCCAATTCTGATAAGCAAAAATAATTTATTTATCAGAAAGATGTACTATTCGGCATATATTGGACGTTTCTAAAGCTGTTCTAAGAATAAGTGACAGTAAGTGTTTCAAATCTCTGTTTTTGTAATTAAAAAAGGCCTTAAATTTTCGTTGCTATTTGGAATGGAGTATAGATTATTTGTTAGGGTTGAATTATTGTTAGGGTCAAACCCTAAAATGATTGGACTACAATGCGAACATGTGGCTTGTTGATCTCCACACATTTTGTCACTTTGCGGAATAAAATTTATTGAGGCTACTCTCATTTCTTGATTAGCTTCCAGATTGATTTTTGAGTGATATTTGAGGTTTATTATACAGATGAAAATCTGTATTGCAGTGTTTAAACTTATATTTGTATATATTTATTTTTGACCTTAATCCAAAACATCCCCCAAATCGGAACAATCACAAATGTCGTAATGATTTGTAATGTTCAGTAATGAGATTTTCTTCTTCTTGCGAATTGACTTCAGGTGCAGCTTGAGCATGTAAGTTTGTTTTATTTTAGTTTGGGAGTAAACAAGGGCGCCGCGGCGCACACTTTGGGAACCCCTGGTCTACGCAAAAGATTAAACTTTAATCATTATCGATGGCTTAGGCGTTGTTATACCTAAGGGAAGACTTAAGCAGGAGAATTAATTTGTGAACGAACTTTCCATAATACTTACGTTATTAATAAAATAATTGTAGGCTTCGTTTAGATTTAATTTAATTGCCTTATAACTCCTAAAGAAGTATTTATCGCTGTCGTAGACCTGTACACTTTGGATGCTAATTTCGCTGCAGTTGCCACGCTTGTATAGCTCAAAGATAATTGAGACGCTTCTGTTCAGTTTGATGGGTAGAATATATGGTTTAAGGCGTATCTGCCCTGGACCACGACTCTCCATACTAATCGATCTAACGAGCGTGTGGCTCCGGTCAGAATTTAGCTGTTTTCTTTGGAAAATTAGATGATTTTTTATTAATTTCTAAAAAGTAAGAAAACCACATCATTCTAAATTGTATTGTGAACAATATTGTAAATTTTCATTTTCTTCCGATTCAAAATGTAAGAGTAAAATGGTTACCCTTAAAGGTTAATGATACTTTTACTTACACCCTGTAGATTCACTATATCCCTCAGTCAGTCTTTTTGTTTGTCTGTCCGCGGCCTAACTCAGGTAATTTGGCGTGGGTAGGTTAATACATATTAATCACGTCGACAAAGTGGTAAAATAAAAAATTAAATGTTGGAAAACAATGTTTCAAGTTTATAATGGGCGTAAAAAATGCACTTTGATGATTTTTGTTTTCTCGTATATCCCATGGTGAGGGATATAGTTGGATAGGTCGTCGTTCAATAATATTTTGGGTGTGTGTGTGTGTTTTGTTAGAGTCAAGTCCCCCCCATGCTAGCTAAACTATTGTTTAGTAAGTTAAAAGGAAAACTATCACAGCTAAGTAGGCTTTACAAATTGACGAGTAAATAGTACCTACTTAGTGGGATCACACACGATGACGCATTGACGGAGCGGCAGACGTCAGTCCGTCATTTGTGAAGCAAGGTGTTGTATGAAACCGCACGTAGAAGCACACACGGTGCGTTAATCCGCACGGACTGACGTCTGCTGCTCCGTCAGTGCGTCATCGTGTGAAAATGAACTTTGGTAGAAAGTCCGCATATTGTGACGGGCAACTACGGAAACTTACACTGCGCGTAGCCCGACACGCACTTTGCCGCTTCATTGTAGATAGAACTTGCGCCAAAACTTCTTAACTCCTTAGAGATTACGTTGCAAGCGTACCTATCTTGTTGATAGAAAACTATCAATAAATTTTCATATTAGGTACCAACTTTGTATAAAAACTTTGTTATTTTTTTTACATTTTTAATTAAGCACTCAGATGTTGTTCCACTTTTTTCACTTAAGTTCCACGGAACAGCGGGGCGCGCCCAGAGACGTTTTTCTTCGATTTTCTTTAAAAATACAATGTTGAACAAAAGTTTAAACCCGAACCGCGATAGAGCTCTGCAAAAAAAACGCATGCCTGTCGCTGTGTTTGATGACATGACAATTTTTTTACCACCTTTTAGAAAAGTTTATTTCACGAGGTTATGGCTATGAAATTATGACACTAAATTGTATAGGGTCCAACTTAATATGCTGACACTTTTTTAAGAGGATTATCAGACCGTCAAACTGAACAACTTTC
Organism: Agonopterix heracliana; assembly: GCA_963693445.1. Taxonomy (NCBI): domain Eukaryota; kingdom Metazoa; phylum Arthropoda; class Insecta; order Lepidoptera; family Depressariidae; genus Agonopterix; species Agonopterix heracliana. Next base: position 3,845,964 of record OY856324.1, on the reverse strand, counting down.
TCTATGGGACCAACATCGAAATCGCGAAACAAAAATCCCATCTTCCATACAAAACTGCAAACCTACTCGAGCCAAATGTATGGGACAGCTGTTTTTATTTTCGTTATTTCGATGTTGATCCGATAGAGAAAGTTGTTCAGTTTGATGGTCTGAACATCCCCTTAAAAAAGTGTCAGCATATTAAGAAGGACCCTGTATATCTACGTAACGTAGATAAGATGCCCTATACTACTTACTACTACTAAATACATCTTACAATCAACAACAACAAACAACAATGTAAACATTATTTACATTATTAAACAATAAAAAAAAAAAATCCGTGTTATTTGCTAATTAGGTACCTAACTACCTTCCGAAAAAAACTGGAATCCGCCTTCACGATGTTACCGTTTTACACATTGTTACACTTCACAACACACAAAACCAATAATATGATAATCTAAAAGCTGACAATATTACGAGCTATTAAATAAATAAAAATAAATAAAAAAAAAAAAACAACACTTGGTAAACAACACTTTGTTTAAAAACAATTGAATCACTTGGTAAACATTGAAATAGTTCCGACACAAAACACACACGACTTCCGCCATCTTGGCTTTCGAATTCACTATTGTTCACTATAAATTTTTGTTTGAGATTAAATTTGTTCCGTTTTTCACAGAATTGTATTCAAACGAACTAATGAAAACCAATAAATCTAATAACAATATAAATATTATGGTGAAATGAAACACCACGCCATAAATCGCAAGCCAATAGGAGCGGTCGTCTTATGCACACCCGTGTGCCCCTATGGCGCGTTAGACCAAAAAATCTTCCGCCCACCCGGGTGTCCCTACGACATTCAATGGGTTAACTAAAATCTTATTAATCAAATATAAAAATCTGATGCTCTGGTACGATTTGACAAGTTCCGTGAGATTTAACTGAGATCCGGTTGCTTCCTAAAAAAGGAGAGGTGCGGAATACTCGAAACCGACGGACATGTATGAAGAGATGTATAGGATGTGAATGAGGCAAAGGAGATATATAGCTCACCTCCTGTCACACGTTACTGGACAGATTTTCGGTACTACTGGTAAAACTTGGATGTTGGGAATATAGTCGGGAACATATGCTACGCTACGCTGTATAATGATTTTACTGATTTTAAAGTGGAGGGTGCTCATTACCTGTGCCACTACAGAGTTTGGAACTACTACGAGTAGTCTTCTTCTTATCGAGTCGGCTGCAAGCCCTGGTGTCAGAGTTTAATCAAACCGCCTTACGACCTCTGACGTGGTTTTTATGTAACGACTACTACCACCAGAGATAGTAGCCGGGACCAACAGCTTAACGTGCCATCCGATGCACGGAATCATCTTTCTTTTCAGACAATCAGGCGACTCAGCCTGCAATGTCCTAACCAACTGGGGAAAAACGCACAAAGTGACATTTCACTAGGTGCCCCCCGTGGGAATCGAACCCACGACCTCCGTGTCAAGCGCCCAATGCTCTTAAAAATTAGACCATGGAGGCACGGAGGCGGAACTACTAGTAACATGAAGATAATTTGAATATGGTATTCTGGTTATATTTTACTACCCCCTAGGGGAATATAGTCGTGAGCTTAACTGCTTGATTTGGTTTATTGGAACTTAATCCCAGGAGGGTCTGTAGCATGCAATCGTTTATTAAATATAGAGTAGGTAATGGACATTTAGTTTATTAAAGTGCACGTTATTGGCCAGTTGCACGAATGGGATAGTAAACTAATACATTACGCTTCGTTTACATCGATATCATAAAGGCAAGGTAGTAAAATTGCTTTATAGTGGGCTCTTGGTGTGCAAACAAAGAATGTTTATGTTATGTTATGTTCTTGTAGTGTTATAAGAGATAAGTGTTCTTTTTGCAACCATCAGCAGCAAGGCTGATTCAGTGTTTATGGGGTGTAGAGCATCTCTGTGATGGGGATGGACCAGGTCTGCCTGCATAACTTCAGTCGGTTTAGGAGTTACAGACGTTTAAAGGTCAGTAAAAAATTTGATCGTATGATATTATTGGAGTATGCACTGTAGCTATGTGAACAGTACAAAAACTGGCAGCCTTGCAGCTGATCGTTAATTTTTTACTGACCTTTAAACGTCTGTAACTCCTAAACCGACTGACGTTATGCAGGCAGACCTGGTCCATCCCTATCACAGAGACGTTCTACACCCCATAAAAACGGAATTATCCTTGCTGCTAATGGTTGCAAAAAGTACACTTATCTCTTATACTATAGGTCGTTAAGAGGAAAGACTAGTGCAGTTTAATCCATACAAAGGTATTCGCCTGTTTCCTCCCTGGATAATGACAAGCACCACACAATCTACAGGTTGTAACAAAACACCCTAGTAATACTTAAGGGGGTGCTTCAGACCATCAAACTGAACAACTTTCACTACGGAGACAACTTCGAAATCACGAAAAAACACTCTCCCATACATTTTAGTCGAGTCGGTACAGTAGTTTTGTATGGGACAGCTTTTTTTCGCGATTTCAATGTCTGGTCTATAGTGAAAGTTGTTCGGTTTCATGGGCTGAAGTACAAGGGGTGCTTGCACAGGGGGTAATTCAAGTGTCGCATACATTTGAGTCAAGCAAGCAAGTACTGCAGCTTTGTATGAAACAGCAAATATATTTTTTTCTTGATTTTATCTCCATAGTGACAGCTATTTAGTTTGATGCGGTTTGATGGGCTAATTAAACCATCCCTTTCTACGACTATGGTGTTTTGATATGCGTCTGCAATGCGACCTCTCACCACGGACCTGAAAAAAAGACGGACGTAATGTGACACTAAAAAGATGTGAAGCATGCAAGGTCCAACATTTTCGTTTGTTCTACAAGGGACCTACACTCACACAGATGCACTAGCTCTAGGCGCAGATCCGACACCCGTCACCATTATGTACCGCGTTACAGCACGCACACAAAAGAAATGGGTGCTTCACTCGTGATTAGACGAGATTACGTCCGTCTTTTTTTCAGGTCCGTGCCTCTCACACAACTTAACGTGCCAGTCAGCAGTCCATACGTAATGTTTGTATCTATTCTGTATTATAAGTCTTTCATATTTCAAGGTCATTCATCAACGCCTTGTATAGAATAGCTTTAGAAAGGCTGACCTGTTTGAAATAGGTTTCCTTTCATCCCCACTTTTGACATTGCGGTTAGCGGTCCGACAACCTCTCTCGAAAGCAAACTTTTCATAAAAATATGTGCCGTTTCTATAGAAGGGGTAATCGAGCGATAAAATCCCATCTATAAAGAAAAATTGCTTTAAATAAATAACGCTTACGCAGGCACATACATTGTAATGGCCCCAAGTAAGCCTCAGGCTTTTTATTATGGGAACCATACAACAACGGCCCACACATATAGGGTCCAACTTAATACGCTAACACTTTTTTAAGAGGATGATTAGACCGTCAAACTGAACAACTTTCTCTATGGGACCGACATCGAAATCGCAAAAAAAAAATCAGCTCTTCCATACAAAACTGCAAACCTACTCGAGCTAAATGTATGGGACAGCAGATTTTTTTTTCGCGATTTCGATTTTGGTCCCATAGAGAAACTTGATCAGTTTGATGGTCTGATCATCCCCTTAAAAAAGTGTCAGCATATTAAGAAGGACCCTGTATACAAGGTGTTTCATAAGTAAGAATAAATTTTTAAAACTCTTAAGGGGGTTGTTTAGACCGTCAAACTGAACAACTTTCTCTATGGGACCAACATCGAAATCGCGAAAAAAAAAAAAGATATCCCATACATATTTTAGCTCTAGTCGATTTGTAGTATAGAACATAATTATTTTTTTTCGCGATTTCGATATTGGTCCCATAGTGAAAGTTGTTCAGTTTGATGGTCTACACCACCCCCTTTAATGTTTATTTGCAGTTTTGTAACACCTTGTATAACATCCATGACCGAACCGGGATTCGAACCCAGGACCCTGGTTTGGCAGTCCGGCGTGGTAACCATCACACCAACTGGGTCGTCAAAAATAAACTGCTACTTTTTGTTGACGGATATTAGACGGAAAATCCTTTCAGTCGCAAATAATAGGTACGACGTAAGAATAGTTATTTGTTATGCTAGGCTGCAAAGTTGTTTTTTGGCGCGAGTACTTGTATTGAAACCTGAGCAAGCGAAGGATTCTAAGATTGAACCACGAGCGAAGCGAGTGGGTTCAAATGTAGAATCCTGAGCGCATCGAAGGTTTCAAAGGTACGATACGCACAATAACTTTGCTGCCGAGCGCAACACACAACTTTTTACCTCACAAAAGCGAGGAAAAAAAGTGAATTGCTAAAAAGAACATTTTTAAAAAGTTTTTATTTCGTGCTGGCCAGTGACATGAAATTGATTGATGGATTGGCGGTATAGGAATAGGTATATTGAATAGACAGATTCGAATTTCAAAAACTCTTTCCACGCTAGCGGATAAAATACGCTTTTGCACTCAGATTTCGAGTGATAAACAGAATCTTTCCGAGCTTGTGAGGTGAAAAGGACTTTTGCGCTGCAGTTTGATTCTACCTTGAGTGCCATAACCTCTCCGCAACGCATGCACCACATACGCTTTCTTGATTGAGTGTCCATACTTCATCATCATCATCTCAGCCGATGGACGTCCACTGCTGAACATAGGCTTTCGGCAAACTGATTTATTAAATTCACTAGTGTTTTGACGCGACTTTCTCCGCACAAATTATATTCAAGATTTTAAGTCAGATCATAAGCTATCAAACAAAAAAAGTTTCATCAAAATCGGTTCAGTAGTTTTTGCGTGATGCGCGAACAAACAAACAAACTAACAATTTTGTCAATTAGATGGCGCTGCACGTTTTTAAATCGCGCTATCGATATGTTATTTGACTTTATATGAAGTGAACCGCTACTTTTTTATTCCTCATGATTTTATGATTTTACGGTTTTATAATAGTTAAGATTTATTAAGATTTATAGCTGATGAAGAAATGAAGAAATGAAGAAATTTGGGAAGCTACGTCGGGGGCCGCCGTGACCCGCGGGCCCCACATAATTGATACGACAGATACGGCGGTAGCTACGCCCCTGCTACCTACCGACCTTAATTGGAATAAACACAAGTTTGCAATTTCGTACATGTTTGACTGTTTACTCTCCCGATTTATGCCAGTTATAACAATATTGAAGTATTTATTTATAACTTTCCATTTAATTTGAACCGGTCGTGTCGCAATCAGCACCTTATTGGAATTTAATTGAAATTTCCTCCTGATTAACGATTTCGAATTTACATGGTTGATGCAACAACATGATGTTAAATAGAAATTTCTGTTTGTTTTTAATTTAAATTTGAGATATGATTCATTTCAATTGAAGAGAACATTATTATCATTACAGAAGGATCAAACACTATTGTGAATGGACAATTTTATTAGGTACTAGTGTTTTCCCGCGACTTCGTCCGCACAAATTATATACCAGATTTTAAGTCAGATCATATCATAAGCTATCAAACAAAAAAAGTTTCATCCAAATCGGTTCAGTAGTTTTTGCGTGATACGCGAACAAACAAACAAACAAACAAACACACAAACAAACAGACAAACAGACAGACAAAATTTCTAAAAAAGGTTGATTTCAAGTCAGGGATACCTAAAAACCATATCGTAATCTTTTTTTGTACATATCTTCAATGTACAGACAAACTTCAGTTACAGTTTTATAATAGTTTAGATTTAAAGGAAAAAAGTAAAGAAGTGTAATAAACCAAATACCTATAAAATCATCTTTTGCATAATATATTTGAGTCGAGTAGGCACTGCAGTTTAGTATGGAACAGCTGACTTTTTTTTTTTGCTCCGACCTGTTTGCTCCCATACTAAAAGTTGTTCAGTTTGATGGGTAGATTCATAGTTTAAAAGGATGCTAATGATATCAATTTCACCCTGTATAAGTAGATACTTAGAGAAAGAAATGTTCCATTCACATTTTATTGACGAAGCCTGTTGTGGATGTGAGGGGTGCGTCCCGTTTCGTATAATAACATTTGGTATAATAAAATTTTTATAACGTTCAAATGATATAATGCTCGTAAGACATACTAACAACGAGCATAATATTGACAAAACATAACATACATTTCATCGAATACTTTTATCCTATAATTTTAATATATCTAATGTTGATTATTACTAACGATTACTTAATATAAAATTTGTTTGATATATCAATCATTTGATGTTATTTTATGAGACATAACGATCCCTTGAAGTATTGCTCCAAAGACATACAATTAAATATTTTTTTATAACTAGTAAATTGCCTTCTAAACTATAGGTTAGGTTAATTTAGGTAGTGTGACCACGTATAGAGCAAGTGGAGTCAAGCGAAACGTGTGTCACATGCATGCTGCATTTGTGCGTGCATGCATGCTTGTTTGCTGGCATGCTTGCGTGCATGCTTGCTTGCATGTGTGCTTGCTTGCATGCTTGCTTGCATGTGTGCTTGCTTGCATGTTTGCTTGAATGCATGTTGGGGGGTGCAGGGGGGCTGTGCCCCCCGCGAGGGGGGGTGCGGGGGGCGGATGCCCCCTGCCTGAGAAAAACAAACAGGTATTTTAAAAATTCTAGGTTAGGTTAGGTTAGAACATGTTGCACACTTAGCGGAGCGAGCGAAGCGAGCGGAGCATCAACATGCTTGCCTGCATGCTGCATGCTTGCATGTTTGCTGCATGTTTGTTTGCTCCCTGCATGATTGATTGCTCGCTGCATGCTTGCTTGCTTGTTGCTTGGGGGGCAGAAAGGTAGGTAGCTTCAAAACTATAGGTTAGGTTAGGTTCGGTATGTAGTGTAACCACTTAGAGAGCGGTCATATTTTAGACATCGACATGCGGTTTTTAAATATTATATTATGAGCATTGATTATTACACATTCTAAAACTAGATGACATCAATGCTATATTTATTAAATGTTATGCTTTATAGATTTTATAACATGTGATGGTTATACTTAAGGTTCATTATATCCGATGCGTTTTATACTTTATCAAATTATAGGTCTTAAATTTATATCTAACGTTTATTATAGCAAGTGTCCTGTATTTCAAACAAAATTATATCAAAAGAAGTTATATTTCCTAAACTATATATTATTTGTATTTATATCGAATATTACTTACCCGGATGTGAGTGATGTAGGTACTTGAGGAAGCGTGTCTCGGATATGCACTTTGTATTTTTATGGAATTAAATAATTTTTATTGCCTTTTTTGTAATACCCGTAGATTTTAATAAACAAAGCATGAATTATTACAATTTATTTTTAAAATAGGTATGATAAGAACAGAGATGAAGATCTTCAACATATTTCTTTTATTATTTACAAGTTTGATTAAACTTATTGCATTTATTTTTAAGGCTAGGTTATCCCAGTGCAAGCGTCTCTTTCTTGCAAGCATAAGTTTACAATTAGCCATCCCGCTCCAATTGAAAGCAGGATCGCAAAAAAACGTGTTTTTCGTCAATATCTTTGCTCATGGGAGTTTCAAAGCTAAAACTTCTCCTGAGTTCACTAGAAATATTAAATGTATTTAGTTAAGTACAAGAATAAAAAGTTAAATATCAGCAGTTTAATCATAGTATTGAAAAAAACATAACAAAAAGGGATAACTTTGGGATTTTTTTCTATCTAGTAAACTTAATCTAATCGTGTAATTGAGAACAGTCGCCCATCCGCTCGATCCTTAAATAAGACATAATTTAATTTCAGACTTTAAAACACAGTTTAAAACACTTTCGTTCTTGTTCAAAAAACGGCCTCGACGGTATAACAGCGTCTTAATATTTGTTTTATTAAGACTTAAAAACATATTAGGTATATCTGTCGCTAGAGTTTATATGCGGACTGTAGGTATCCTTGAAAATGAATTTTGTCATTTGATTAATTTAATCTTCAACCGTTTTCAATATTGAAACTAAAGAAACATTACCAATCCAGAACAGCTGGCAGATGATAAATGAATCACTTAGACAATTTGAGAAAAATGGTCTATGATTTTATTACTTTTCTTTTGTTCAATAAAACACTTGTGATTTTACAATAAGAAAACTTGTAGGTACGTTCCAGCTTTAACATTATAAATAAGGAGTCACGTTGCAGGGTTTGCCCAGAACACTCGTCTCTCGCGTGGTGTTCGCGCGGTTCGCGTTTCAGCCTGCCACGAGGCTCCACAATCCTTCTCAGTTGTTCTTACTCAAAAACAATCCTCGAGATTGGATAGACACTCCCTCAAACTACTTGACATTGGCGGAAATGCGGTGCTAACGCACAAGCAAGAAGTCCATAATTATAAATAAAAAAAAATTATAAATAAAAACCGGTTAAGTGCGAGTCAGGCTACTCGCGCACCGAGGGTTCCGTACCACACCATATTTTTTGTAAGTTTATAATTATGTTGCTTGTACCGTACAAGCATCATAATTCGGTATGTCAAGTTTTTTTTTGGAGGGCTGAATCGAAAACCATTTCGAGATAATTTTCTCAATAATCATATTTTAAAATGAAAGGATTACAGATATTTTTAATAAAATAACGTCGATTTTCGGTCCGTGCAGTGACGTCACTGGCATACCTGTGAACTCCTTGGTAAACATAAATTCAACTTAAAATAACCGGCCAATAAGAAAAAAAAATTCTTTCACAATGTCAGAATTTGACATTTGATGTTGCCGTATCTTTTTCCAGCATAGAGTTAGAAAGAGGAGGCAGGTTTTAATTTTTTTTAATACAGTTGTAGGTAGTTTTTCTCCATGGAGTTCGAATTATTTTCTCTCCACCATTTTTGCACTTAGAGATTACAGATCAAAATTATTTAAAAATTAAATTTATATTGATAAACTCGATGAATCGCAATAAGAATGAAAAAGGTATCTTAAAATTATGTCCTCTGTCCGTAAAAAATATAAAAATGAAGACCAAAAAAAACTTGACATACCGAATTAAACTTACAAAAAAAGTTTTGTTTCAGCGCGAGACTGACTCACCTACGAATAAGAGAATGTATAGAAGTATAAATGAAGCTCAAAAAGTGGCACCAAAAAAATTGTAACGCGTTCTAAATTTGTTCTTTAAAAATTGTAACTCGCCGCCAAAACTCATACAAAATGTCATTTTTCATGGGGTGCCAAAAATGATTTCGATTTTGTTTGGAGTTATTCTTCCACTCTTATTCGTAGCTGACTCACACTTGGTCGGTATTTATTAGTTGTTGTTATACTGTAGAGTTTGTTCTATAATCACATCAAGTTTGACGCTTGTATGTATTACCGCTTTTACGACAGAGCGAAAAGAAAACACGTTGATAAAAATTAGTTTCTTGTTTTAGGACCCCCCTAAATTTTTTATCTAAACTAGGTATTATAAAACTGTAACTGAAGTGTGTCTGTACATAGAAGATATTTACAAAAAAAAGATTACGATATGGTTTTTAGGTATCCCTGACTCGAAATCAACCTTTTTTTAGAAATTTTGTCTGTCTGTTTGTCTGTTTGTTTGTGTGTTTGTTTGTTTGTTTGTTTGTTCGCGCATCACGAAAAAACTACTGAACCGATTTTGATGAAACTTTTTTTGTTTGATAGCTTATGATCTGACTTAAAATCTGGTATATAGTTTGTGCGGACGAAGTCGCGGGAAAACACTGTAATATATAAACTTAAGTACAAAAAAGTTTTGTTTTAGCGCGAGACTGACTCACACTTGGCCGGTATTTATTAGTTGTTGTTATACTGTAGAGTTTGTTCTGTAATCACATCAAGTTTGACGCTTGTATGTATTACCGCTTATACGACAGAGCGAAAAGAAAACACGTTGATAAAAATTCGTTTCTTGTTTTAGGACCCCCTCAATTTTTATTTTTTTTATATTTTTATTAATTGACTAGTGTTTACCCGCGACTTCGACCGCACAAATTATATACCAGATTTTAAGTCAGATCATAAGCTAAAAAACAAAAAAAGTTTCATCAAAATCGGTTCAGCCTTTTTTGCGTGATGCGCGAACAAACAAACAAACAAACAAATAAACAAACAAACAAACACACAAACAAACAGACAAACAGACAGACAAAATTTCTAAAAAAGGTTGATTTCGAGTCAGGGATACCTAAAAACCGTATCGTAATCTTTTTTTTGTAAATATCTATCTACCGTAAACACACTTCAGTTACAGTTTTATAATAGTTTAGAATTAGAATAGCAAATCTGTTGCGTTGTAATAACGCAAATTCTGTATTACCGTTCAGAAGGTACAGCCCTAAATAGGTAGGACAAACGGACGGACGGACAACGTAGGCTTATGAATAGGGTCCCGTTTTCACCCTCTGGGTACGGAACCCTGAAAACATGTTTTTTTACATGTTTTTTACATAAAAAATTCTGTGGTAATGTATTTTTAACTACGTTGCAAAGAGATTGGTTATGTAACAGAATAAATTAATACTTTCATACTGGCAGTAGGCTTTGAAAAAATGCTACCGTTGCCATTAGATAGAAAAACAGAAAATGTTATTCTGTTTCATTTGAGCATAATGGCTACAAGCAACAAGATTTTTTTTAGCATAAAACTGCCAGAATTGTATTTTTTACGTGTAATGTAAACTCTTTGCACCTTTTATAATAAAATCGGTGATTTCCTTTTAATTTTACGACTTCGTTCGCACGGATTCCTGTGACTGTAGCCTTAGATCAAAGTAAAATTAATGGATACGCCTAAAGCGCGTTAAGTTGAAGCACACTGCTAGGGCAAATGGTCATCACGAACTGTCACAATTCGGTAGGTCAAGTTTTTTTTTTGGAGGTGTAAATCGAAAACCATTTCGAGATAATTTCTCAATAATCATATTTTCTATGTCCGAGATTTTAAAATGAAAGGGTTACAGATATTTTTAATAAAATAACGACGTTTTTCGGTCCACGAGTGACGTCACTCGCTGCCCCTGCAAACTCCTTGGTAAACATAAAATCAACTTTAAGTAACTTGGCCATTAAGAAAAAAAATACTTTCACAATGACAGAATTTGACATTTGATGTTGCCATATCTGTTTCCAGTATAGAGTTAGAAAGAGGAGGCATGTGATTTTTTTTTAAATATACCTTAGCAGTTGTTTTTTTCTATGGAGTTCGAATTATTTTATTTCCACCAATTTTGCACTTGGAGATTACAGATCAAAATAATTTAAAAATTAAATTTATATTGATAAACTCGATGAATCGCAATAAAAAAGAAATAGGTGTCTTAAAATTATGTCTTCTACCCGTAAAAAATATAAAAAAAAGACAAAAAAAAACTTGACATACCGAATTCGGTATGTCAAGTTTTTTTTTGGAGGGCTGAATTGAAAACCATTTCGAGATAATTGTCTCAATAATCATATTTTCTATGTCAGAGATTTTAAAATGAAAGGATTACAGATATTTTTAATAAAATAACGGTATCTTTTTCCAGCATAGAGTTAGAAAGAGAGGCAGGTTTTAATTTTTTAAATACAGCTGTAGGTAGTTTTTCTCCATGGAGTTCGAATTATTTTCTCTCCACCATTTTTGCACTTAGAGATTACAGATCAAAATAATATAAAAATTAAATTTATATTGATAAACTCGATGAATCGCAATAAGAATGAAATAGGTGTCTTAAAATTATGTCTTCTGTCCGTAAAAAATATAAAAATGAAGACAAAAAAAAACTTGACATACCGAATTGTCTGTCAGAACTAATTTGAAGTAGGTATACCATTCATTTGTTTTGCCACGTTTTGTTTTTTCTGGTTTGAAATGTTCGCGTAATTCATTAATTTTACTTTGATCTAAGATTGTAGCGAGATAAATGATATACCAGATTTAAGTCTAATCATAAGCTTTCAAACACAAAAAGTTATATCTAAATCGTTACAGTAGTTTTTGCGTGATGCGAGAATTAACATAAGTACAAACATTTACAGTTTTATAATAGTGTACCATATGTTTTCTTCGATAGTCATTGTGCGAGAACATGAGCCTATAAAATAGGGAAAACCACATAAAAATCGGTTTCTAGTCTTCACCACTTTAAAGCTATTTAATAAAAGTTTAAAATTTTGTTATGGACTTTGTCTCGACGATGTTGATAAGGGCATTGAAAGTATAATTATTTTTTTAGGATTAGAAGTATAATTATTTTCAGGATTAGCGTTAATCAGTTAAAAGTAATGTTTGCTAACATACTAATATTACTGTGGAATGAAAACTAATCAATACATATTATAAAACAAAGTCGCTTCCCGCTGTCTGTCTGTCCCTATGTATGCTTAGAACTTTAAAACTACGCAACGGATTATGATGCGTTTTTTTTTTAAATAGATAGAGTGATTCAATAGGAAGGTTTATATGTGCTTTGCACCCATGCGAAGCCGGGGCGGGTCGCTAGTATTTTATAAAAATGTGTGGACCAGCCAGACGTAGATGTTGGGACAAAGGCAAAGCTTTGACATGAATGAGCTTTGGTATTCCAAGCTTTTATGTATTAGGTACACAACAGCGCAGTTCCTTAGTTAAAAATTTGTGTCCAAACTACGAAAAGCTGATTCTGGATTTAGTTGTAGATTTTTACCAGGTTTAAACATTGAGGTAATGGGTTTAAATAACAATTTTACTACAATAATCAGCTTAAATTTGAATGAATGAATGAATGAAATATACGGTACTTTATTTACACCAAACATAAAATACATTGCACAGGAAACTAAACATATTATGGTACAAATAAGGCGGTCTTATCGCTAAAAAGTGATTTCTTCCAGACAACCTTTTTATATATATTTTTTTTAATTTAATTTATTAAATACAGTTGACAGCAATGTTTCTGACTACCCCGAAAGGAAATGGTCGTGAGTTTATGTAAATTTATTTAAGTAATTAGGTACATGTCGCGTTTCCAACTAGGTTGGGCTGCTTTCGGGAAACTACGTAATATATTCTCCTCGACCCTACCACAATGCCTCAAAACGAAGGTGTTCAATCAGTGCGTTCTGCCAGTGATGACCTATGGTGCGGAAACGTGGACCCTGACGATAGGACTAGTTTTTCAATTCAAGGTCGCTCAGCGAGCTATGGAGAGAGCTATGCTCGGTGTTTCTCTGAGGGATCACATCAGAAATGAAGTGATTCGTCACAGAACTAAAGTGGCTGACATAGCTCAGAAAATTAGCAAGCTGAAGTGGCAATGAGCTGGTCATATCTGCCGAAGAACTGACAACCGATGGGGTGTCAGAGTTCTAGAGTGGAGACCGCGAACTGGTAGGCGTAGTGTGGGACGCCCTGCTGCCCGCTGGACAGACGACCTAAAAAAAGTAGCGGGGAGCGACTGGATGAGGAAGGCCGAGGGCAGAGTTTTGTGGCGCGCCTTGAGAGAGGCCTATGTCCAGCAGTGGACGATGATAGGCTGATGATGATGATGATGTATTACATGTCATTCCATCGTAAGGAAACCTTCATTCGCTGAAAAGGAAATTCTGATGCGTTTGTGAAGTCTACCAATGCGCTTTGGGCACACATGTTAGACGAATGCCCATACACCTTCCCTGAAGGTAGGCCTGTGCCCTGCGGGACGTATATAATTTGATGATGATGAGGAAACTTCATTTGATGCTAATCTTCAATGTGCAAAACTTTCAACTATAATTGATTATAAACATGTTGCAGCCATGTTGTGCTATTTCGAATCTAATTAAATATTGAAAAATTTGTCTCGGGCGGGACTTGAACCCGGGGACTTCCAAACCGGGGAAGTGCGTTATCCAATTTCGCCACCGAGCCCACTACTCAGACAACAAAATTGCCAATCTATTGCGCCTTAAGACGCACTTCCCTGTTTTGGAAGAGTGCGGGTTCCAGTCCCGCCCGAGAAAAATTTTTCAATCTTTAATTTGATGCAAAACTTTGTTACAACTGTACGTAGTTTGTATAGGTATTTGTAACAACATTTCTGCCTACCCCGAAAGGGATTTTGGTCGTCAGTTTGTACGAATATGTTTCTACACTATTATAAAACAGTTACTGAAGTGTGAGTTATTTACAAAAACAAGAGGTTACGACATGGCGTCCCCCATACTCCAAATATCTGTAGATCTACCATGAGTTTTCACCGTACTTTACTACTGTAGTTACGTCACAAATTTATTGTATTGAACAGCGCTCCTAGTGGTAACGTTGAAAACTAATTTCTGTCATACGAATTGGCGACTTAACTACAGTTGTAAAGTACAGGGAAAACTCATGGAAGGCCCTCTGTTTGAGCATCACGCAAAAACTACTCGACCGATTTTTATGTGTTTAAAAGCTTTATGATTAGACTACCTACGTTTTATCTCGCTATAATGCGGGAGCTAGTGCGGACGAAGCAGCGGACAGAATCTAGTGTTGTTATAAGTAAATAAAACAAAAATAGAACCTGCCTCACTAAAACTATTTTCTGACTGAAGGCGTAATCGTCTCGGCCTTTCTTCGACCTTTTACATTTGACACGTGAAGAGCAGCGTAACATTCTACCATGAACCATGGATTTCCTTGAAAGCCTTTGATGTCTTCTTTGAGCACACTTTCCCGGCGGAAGTGACGACATTTCTTTGTCGTTTGTATTCAAATGAAACATTACGAGTCGCTAAAGGTGTAAACAAATGAAACGCAAATGTGAAATACGTACAGGAGTGCGATTTTTGAATCTCATTCGGTGAGCTCAGCAGTTGAAAATGTCAAAATTACTATGGACATACGCATCTTTCTACTGCGGATTTGACTCTGAAATATCTCTCTCCTGTAGTATGATTTTTTTAAGTCAAATCAGCAGTAGAAAGATGCATATCTCCATAGTAATTTTGACATTTTCAACTGCTGAGCTCACCGAATGAGATTTAAAAATCGCACTCCGGATCAAATTTTACATTTTGAAAGTAACTCGAAACTTTTTACGACTTTCATACAAACTCGAAGTAAGTCGGACATTTTATACATCAGCACAGCCTTTGTACGTCCCACTGCAGGGCTCAGACTCTCAGGGAGGGTGTATGGGCGCGTTAGTCCACCACGCGTGCCCAATGTGGATTAGTATAGACTTTACAGACGCATCGGAATTTCTTCTTCACCCTTTGACTATTTATTATAAGGTCTCGCCTTGTGGTAGCATTTTCCCTCTGCCACGGTATAAGATCAATTGATCATGTGCATTTACACTAAATTTTATACCTTATTACTAAACGAGACAGCCTATAATTCGGTATGTCAAGTTTTTTTTGGTCTCCATTTTTATATTTTTTACGGATGGAAGACATAATTTTAAGACTCCTATTTCATTCTTATTGCGATTCATTGAGTTAATCAATATAAATTTCATTTTTAAATTATTTTGATCTGTAATCTCTAAGTGCAAAAATGGTGGAGAGAAAATAATTCGAACTCCATGGAGAAAAACTACATGCTGCTATATTTAAAAAAATTAAACCTGCCTCCTCTTTCTAACTCTATGCTGGAAACAGCTACGGCAACATCAAATGTCAAATTCTGACATTGTGAATGTATTTTTTTTTCTTAAGTGCCGGTTATTTTAAGTTGATTTCATGTTTACCAAGGAGTTCACAGGTATTCCAGTGACGTCACTGGCCGGACCGAGAATCAACGTTATTTTATAAAAATATCCTGTAATCCTTTCATTTTAAAATCTCTGACATAGAAAATATGATTATTGAGACAATTAGGTATCTCGAAATGGTTTTCAATTCAGCCCTCCAAAAAAAAACTTGACATACCGAATTGCGAAACAATAATTTCGAACTTAGAACGCTTAGAACGCAAAATTAGAATCTAAAGTTATGAGGAATAAAATCCAAAGTTGCGGATTGCGTGTTTCCTCGCCCCCCGCAAAAAGTGGCAGAACGTTACCAGTCCTCATATAAGTAGTCAAAGTCTTCAGCGTATGCAGGTTTCCTCACGATGTTTACCGTCACAGTTTGAGAGCACTGCAGTGAGTATTACGTACATATTACATTATGTTAGAACCTAGTGTTAGAAAAAAACTCATCGTTACAAGGCAGGTCATCCGGGCGGATTCGAACCCGGACCTCAACCAACGCTCTTGGATATTTTATGAAAGGTAAAAAATCCTTGAAATTACTCTAGATATTACTTCATTTTCAACAGCTGATAAGAAACACGTATTTATGCAGTGCTAACGCACAATCAAGAGTTCATTAATTCGATAAATAAAAAGAAACACGTTTTAGTTGTATGTACCTATGTCTTAGTAATTTAGTTGGATTTGAAAGGAAATAACAGGACGGAACTTTTATAGTTCTTCCATCCAATGGTAGTCTAGAAGAAATCGCTTTTAGTGATAAGACCGCCTTTTGTACCCTTCTCAAATATTTTTGTCTATTCTTGGTGTGCAAGATTTTTTTCTTGCGCCGATCGGTTTGCACTCATAGTAAAAGTTGTTCAGTTTGATGGGAAAACTTTAAAAGGATGCTAATGATATCAATTTCACCCTGTAGAATATTTATTTATGTTAGTTATGTGATGATGATTGATGTTATGTTATGTTATTTGGAAAGCGTTCGGGAAGCTACGTAGTATCTCCTAAAGTCTTTGACCTGTGTGTACTGCCAGTAATGACAAACTGAACTGAGACCACGGACCTGAAAAAAAGACGGGCGTAATCTCGTCTAATCACGAGTGAAACACCCATTTCTTTTGTGTGCGTGCTGTCACGCGGTACATAATGGTGACGGGTGTCGGACCTGCGCCTAGAGCTAGTACATCTGTGTGAGTGTAGGTCCCTTGTAGAACAAACGAAAATGTAGGACCTTGCATGCTTCACATCTTTTTAGTGTCACATTACGTCCGTCTTTTTTTCAGGTCCGTGACTGAGACGTAGTTCTTCTCTCAAGTCCACATAAAAAGGATGAGGGTCATCCAAAGGCAAATGCAATATTGTATGGATGTGAAACCTACCTACGTAGTTCAAGTATTAATTATTCTACAGATAGAGGTAGTGCATTATGTGTGTTGATATGAAAGTTGTTGCCCACTCGTTGGTAAACTCGAGATCATTCTTAGTTTCAGACAATTCCCTGCCATTTACGAACGAAAACAGATCTTAGAATTAACACGATGTAACAAGATAACGTGATATTTCGAATAATTCCGGGTTACTACTAATTTCAATAATTCGGACGCGAATCCCGAAAATAGAACACAAAATAATAATTTGATATCCCCCACGAATTGCGAGAATAATTAATAACATAGATTTTTATGTTTGCTATTTTTTTGCTTTCAATGTTTTGTTTTACTCGTTTTCGCGGCAGTTTAATGGTGGAGATATTTTCTGTAAGCCAGTCTTTATATTTCCACCAATTACCTTCTATTTTGTTTAAACGAATCCTCCCAGCCTCTGGAAACCTCCGTTTTTTCCTGTTTACGCTTTTGCTTGTATTATGATGCTTAGGTCGTTTTGCTAATAGGTCATTCAGATACGAGGGCGTTTCAGAGCTAGAGTTAGATACTATTTCATAAGATAATAACAAAAAAAAATATTTTTATTTTAATAGTAGGTATCCAGATGGATACGAAATTCCGCTAAAATATGGATTTAAATTTTGTTGCACCTTGACAAAAGAAGGATAGATAGGTGTACAATAATACCTATCCTTTACAAATCTTTTATTTTAATAAGTTGCAGAGATTAAAGCCTGACCAGAAATATAAAAAACCTCGCCATGTTGCGGAAAATTATTGGAACAAATTTTTGTACTTGGAACTCTGTCATTAAAGGTTAATGTCGATTGCAGCGCTCCCAATCCAGGTTTTTTATATTTCTGGTCAGGCTTTAATTAGGTACTTACTCATGATGACTTAGTGGGATGACACTATATGACGCATTGACGGAGCGGCAGACGTCAGTCCGTCATTTGTGAAGCAAGGAGTTGTAAGAAACCGCACGTAGAAGCACACACGGTGACGGATTGACGCACCGTGTGTGCTTTTCTACGTGCGGTTTTATACAACTTATTGATTCACAAATGACCGCTCCGTCAATGCGTCATCGTGTATACTCGAACAAAATCGCAAGCTTCGTACACGGACCTGAAAAAAAGACGGACGTAATCTCGTCTAATCAAAGCACCCATTTCTTTAGTGTGCGTGCTGTCACGCGGTACATAGTGGTGACGGATGTAGGACCTGCGCCTAGAGCTAGTGCATCTGTGTGAGTGTAGGTCCCTTGTAGAACAAACGAAAATGTTGGACCTTGCATACTTTACATCTTTTTAGTGTCACATCACGTCCGTCTTTTTTTCAGGTCCGTGGCTTCGTATTGGTCTGCAATAAACACTGGATCTCATAAAAAAGCTTTGAGACACAGTCCGAGAAATAATAAAACCGAATAGACAGAAACGTTCATCCCAGGTCCCAGGTCCCAGGTCCCAGGTCCCAGACGACATAGACGTGACATTACCGATTACGGTCGTTCGTCCGGGATTTCGCTCACGCATCCTGTTTTTAGCATCCCATTTAAGGCGTTAATTAGATTTTCGTCCATCCGTTTTCGGACAAGCATACGTGATTTTTCGCACATTTTTATCGGTTCGCTTTTCTGAACAGAGTTGTTTTATCATAACAATATTATCAGGACGTCAGCCTCGATACTACTATTGCTGACTGGCTAACCTTTCCACTTTAAGTGATTGTTATGCGATATAACTCGTGCCTAATCGTGTGCTAATGGATACCTAACCTAACTACAAAAGCTATAAAACACTTCATTATCTTCTAAATGGAAAAGGTTTTCATAGAATTAAAATAACGGCATTTAGTCTTTTATCTTTTGGTGCTGAAATTGGTCCTAACGTGAAGAAAAATGTCTTTTTCCTTTCTCAAGTCTCAAAATTAAAGGAATCTCTTTGTGCTAATTTGTAGGCGAGGGACTAATTTGTTTCCTTTTTTTACATCATCCTTGCTTTTATCAAAGACGAAGTTTCATTTATTTGCACAGCTGTCTAGCATCACCAAAATGCCCGGGATCCGATCGCGCTAATAAAAATCTCCACAGATTCGTCACCGAACCGCAAGCGAATAACAACTTTTTGTATCTACATTCCGTACCGCGCTAATTAGTACTGTAGCCGGGGGACGTTGGCCGTTACTAAAGCTGTTCTAAGATAAAGTGAGACTTAGGGGGTATTACAGAACAACACTCAAGTGGAGATCTCTTCTTGAGTATAGATAGAAAAGGATGCAAATACATACAACGTATACATGCATCCTTGTCTATCTTTACTTAAGAAGAGATCTCCACTTGAGTGTCGTTCTGTAATACCCCCCTAAGTCTCACTTTTTCTTAGAACAGCTTTAGTAACGTCCAAGATAATATTACATCTTTCTGTTAAATAAATTGTATTTTCTTCTCAGAGTTGGCCAGAAAGCTAAATTGGAATCGTAAAATATCGTCGTCCTTATTTTAAATGAAGTATAAATTATCATGATCATTATTCTCAAGTAGTTATCTTGATAGCCAAGTATATTCAAAGGTATTAGTATCGTTGCGGTTCGAACTGCGGTTTAATCAAGATCGAACGTTCCCTGACGTAACGTGACTCGACTAAAGGGTTTCTTGTACCAAGTTTGTAAATAATACGTTTTTGATTACTTCAAAATTGTTTTGATCTTGTTATTCTTGCGTTAACTTCGTTGCTTTTGGTACCGAATTAGTCATCGTCTGCTTCTAAATCACTTTCTCGCTACTGGAGCATTAGGTGCTACATACCTCCTTGTTAAAGGTCTACCCGGCTTACAAATTAACGAAGAATTATATCGCTTCCGTAGGAGTTTGGGGGAGCGTGCCCAATGTGGATTAGTGGATTTCACATAAATATAATTATGCATCAGAATTTTTATCGTCGCTGTAAACCGGTGTCCCCTTATGTTTTTTTATTGAAATGTTGACTTTTATGCAATCCCCCATTACCAAAGTACGACTGTAGCAGCCACCCATCAAAGACACCCCACTGAACGTTTGCTACGGTCGCTGAAGCATCATTTAAGATGTCAAATATCTCTAGTACTTAACTTTTTTTTTTTATAGTAAAGTACAAGTGGGAGGTTGTCTAACTTCATAATGATGATGATGGATTCCTAGTCGATTTTTACTACGTTAAATAAATGCTGATCTGTACAGAAAAGCAGTCAGGTATCTATAGGCAGGATATTTTGAAGTAAGTTGACTCGCTAAACACAGATATATCTCTTCTTTCCCTCCTGAATCTGATGAAACCGGAGACCGATACGATCAGAGGTGGTATCAGATGCAGTTGCTGGTAGGCAACCACACGAAGGCTTCTTCTTCATACTTGTATCTCTACCTTGGCTTAATAAAGTCTTGGCTTCATATACGACTATATTCGCCGAGGGGGTAATCACATCTTCGATCACTAGTAGTACCTACCGAAACTCTGTCCAGTGTAACGGGAAGTAAGTCGCCACTTGTAATGGACAGTGGGTACCATACATTCCTCTAAATTGAACGGTTATCTCACATTTTCCTTCACCGAAAAGCCAGTGGTGTTACAAATCGTACTACATAAATTCTGAAAAACTCATTGGGACGAGTCGGTCTGGAAGGGGATCGAACCAACGCCTCCTGCACGGCAGGCAAGGTTACTCGCCACTGACCACCACGGCTTTCTAAATGTTGAATTTAATAAATAAGGTTTAACCCACATTAACGTATAAACCCCACAGGTATTAATAAATAGCTATTTCAACAATTGCCTACTGTTTATAATAGTAACTGTTGTCTCTTAATACAATAGGCAAAAGGTCTCCTTTGTCGTAGCATTTAAATAATAGGTTGTAATTAAAATAAACAATTTATTTCATGGTACATTGAGTTTTAATTAAAATGGTTTGCTCTCGTCTGAGGATTCCAATCTTGTGGGTTATATAATCTGTTGATAACTCCACATAGTTACCTGTCATGTTTGCCTATACAGATGAATTTTATGTCCTTAGCTATATTTTCTTAAAATTCTAAATTATAGCCTGACCAGGAATATAAAAAACCTGGATTGGGGGCGCTGCAATCGACTGTCACCTTTAATGTTAGTGTTCCAAGTACAAAAATTAGTTCCAATGATTTTCCGCAACATGGCGAGGTTTTTTATATTTCTGGTCAGGCTAGGCTTCAATACACCTACTACGTGATTTTGTAAACACTTTTAAAATTTTCATTGGTGGTTTTAGACCATAAAACTGAACAACTTTTACTATTGGGAGAAAAATCTGCTGGTCTACACTAAACTGCAATGCCTACTCGACTCAAATGTATGAAACAAGAGATTTTGTTTTAACGATTCCATGTTTGCTCCCATAAGTACCTAAAAGTTGTTCAGTTTGATGGTCTGACACAGAACCAACCTAAAAAGTTTAGAAAATGTTAAACACACCTACACTACTTATAAGTAGGCACTTCAACTAATAATCTGTAAATATAATTCATAATTCATAATATATTTATTTGTGAAACATAGGTTAAGTGCATATGAAAAACACAGATGTTACAAAGTGACATAGATAGTGAAACATAGATGTTACAAAAATATTACATTGTTGTTCAGAGTATTCATTGAAATATGTTTTATTACCCGACTGCGCCAAAAGGCGGGTTAAATTTGTTTGTCTATTTATTATACACCAAGATAATAAAAAAATCGTTTAGTAGGTCACGAAGGGCAAGCGTGAAAAAACGGGCCAGGGAAAAAAGTTTGGGAAACGCTGCCCTAGGGATTGCGAGTAATTGCAACCAACCTACCTCTTCCACATCGATCATTCATCAGATTTATTTCATATCGAAACTAAAGCTAATATTGTACGAGTATGAGTGGAAAACTTTGTTTGTACTTGGTAGGTATATTTGTGTTATTACCTTTATACGTTCGCAAAAATTTGTCTCTCTTTCCCAAAAACAGTGACGTTCATAATTACAATACAAGAAATAAAAATAAATTAGTGTTCCCACATTTTCGACTCAGTAAGGTCAACACATCTTTCATGGGGCAATGTATACGCTATTATAATAAGATACCAGAGGATATTCTAAACTTGCCAGACAAAAAGTTTAAATCCCATGTTAAACAAGTCCTCTGTAAAAAAGGTTACTATAAACTCGATGATTATTTGAATGACCAAAATGTCTGGTCTTGACAATGTTACACTATGTAATTCAATATTTGTACTTTGTATATTTTGTTTTGTTTAAAAGAAGTGTGTTGTAGAGTTTCTGGCCGCATCTTCTCTACAACGGAACACCTTCCGAAGCGGTGGTAGAATCAAAAATGACGTCAAAAAGTTATCTATGTGATATTATTTTGAATAAAAATTTTGACTTTGACTTTGACTTGACCTAGGTTACACATAACTGGAAACTAAGATTGCCATTTATTGTTGCAAATCTGCTCAGGCTACACATAAGGGCAGTAGCACCTCTAATCTAATCTAATTCTAATTCTAAACTATTATAAAACTGTAACTGGAGTGTGTCTGTACATGGAAGATATTTATAAAAAAAGATTACGATATGGTTTTTAGGTATCCCTGACTCGAAATCAACCTTTTATAGAAATTTTGTCTGTCTGTTTGTCTGTATGTTTGTGTGTTTGTTTGTTTGTTTGTTTGTTCGCGTATCACGCAAAAACTGCGGAACCGATTTTCATGAAACTTTTTTTGTTTGATTGCTTATGATCTGAATTAAAATCTGGTATATGATTTGTGCGGACGAAGTCGCGGGAAAACACTAGTATTAAATAAACATATTTCAAGCTTTGCGTACAATATTTTCAAGAAGAACAGGTTCATCTTATCTAGTGCGTAAAAGAGTGGCATATCTGAATTCCATTGATTCGCCCTCGGGCCCTCGGGGAATATAATCGTGAGCATATACTATGCTATAATAATTGCTATCGATACAAATAGAGTATGTTCGTATTTGCCACAAAAATATTTGCCCCTTGCAAGAATCGAACTTAGGTATCGGACCATCTTAGATGTGATTTAATTGATATTAGAATCTTTAGATAGGTATGTAAGAAATAAAAGTAATAAATTACCTACTATAATGATACGTATAAGAAAAAAATTAGTACTTACTAGGTACTTCGACGTAACATTCGAAATAGACAACTCATTGGGTTTTATGTGATTTTCGAAAACAAATTAGATTAGGATTAATGTAGAAGATGTCAATCTTCAATAAATAAAAGTCACAAACTAACCTTGACGTGAATTTCTTTTTATTTTCTCCTAAGTAGCTGTACAACCCTAGGTTTTTAGATTTTCTAAAATGCAAATGGTATAACTTACTTATAAATTTTTACTTAGCGCATAAATAAGGGACCGCACGATTAGAGGAAAAGGAGTTGCGTTGTGGGTCTGCTATTGGGCGGTCGCTTGTCGGTTGTTCCATCCCCGGCCTACAGCGGAATTCCAGTGGTGGCTCAGGATATTGTTCTTTTATAAGAACAACCCTTGAAGTCACCAAAATATTTATAATATAACCGTACAACGTCAAGCACTTTTGCTACAGAAACTCGACATTGGCAAAATCATCTACACCAAGATGGATGCCATAACCTTAAAAATAGAATAGAATTCGAGGAAAACCTAGACATGAGGTATTACGACTAGAAAGAGTTCTTATGTACAGTATGGACACTCCCTTTCCCCTAAATTTTTTTCTGTACGATACTCTATGCCTCGGCTTCCATTGTAAACATAGGCGAAGTATTTTTCGCTTACGCTGATAGACGTAACATCAGTGTAACCGCGTATGAGACAGCGATAGTCATAAAATCCTATACAATTTGTATGAAAATAGATGTCTGACTCCGGAGTCAGACAGCCGTCGTAGAACAAAAAAGTGGCTACGTCGATAAGGACAGCAATAAGTTGCGATCTCCTTTTTTAACTAGAGCGAATTTGCTATGTGCATCTCTTACTGAGTGATATGACAAGACACGTGCTTTCTTCTAGTTCCTTCTCTTTCTACGATTGTAAAATAATTAAATACCACGAATATAATCGTATGACATGGAAGCTTCCCAACGTTTTGGAACAAATCAATCATGGATCGATTTATTGAAGTTGACTTTTACTTAAGGGTCGGCACTACCCTAATCGGGCAAAACAGGGTTCGGCGTTCCGACTTTTGAGGATAGTAAATAGCTATATTTAGAAACAAAATTAATACCATCGCTTCTTTAAAAGATGAAGTACAAGATGAACAAAAAAAATTTCAGTAAAATTGTGTAGTTACATCAGAAAGTAATCGAGAATTTCATGAAAAACTCCAGAATAGCACTGCCGCGTTCCGAGTCCTGTGATTTAGTGAAACAAAATAAAACAACAAAATATATTTCTAATCAATGGCAAAACATCAAAGAACACTTTAAACAAATCAGTTTTTCGATACGACTTCTAGTTTTTTTGCAATTTGTTACCAAAAATCACATATTTTTTTGGACGTTTTCTTCATACAAATTACTATGGGCCGTCAATCGTTCGAAATCATTGCAAATAGACCGGTGACCGGCAACACCCAACCCTGTCTTAGAAGATTAATGAACAAATCCATTTTTAGCTAAAGTAGGCAAAGTAACTTATAAAAAACCGGGCAAGTGGGTGACGGGCCACATGCAGTGTAGGGTTCCGTAGTTGCCCGTCACGTATGTGGACTTAGAAGTACATTTTATAAATTGGTCGACTATTACTCGTTATTATAACAGAATAACTGTAAGTTTATTACTATTGTTACTAGCAAACTAAGGATTGATAATCTGAAATCATCATCATCATCGTCAGATATGTTTTAAATAAGAATGGAATAAGAGTGAATTCTGTACCGCAGTAGGTAACTCAAACGA
Organism: Agonopterix heracliana; assembly: GCA_963693445.1. NCBI lineage: Eukaryota > Metazoa > Arthropoda > Insecta > Lepidoptera > Depressariidae > Agonopterix > Agonopterix heracliana. The sequence goes on along the minus strand of OY856324.1, from coordinate 3,820,945 downwards.
TTGACTTTGTAAGTCATTTGCACGACAGAATTTTGCGCGAAAAGACATTGCGCGACACAAGACAACACAAAGGAATTTCACAAAAGTTACTTTCCGGGCACTGTTTGGTAGTTTTTGGTTATTTTGGTAATTTATGGTAGTTTTGAGTCTTTCGGTAGTTTTTGGTAAATTTTCGTACAAAAGTAACCAAAAAGTTATTTTGGTAGATTTTCGTACTTTTCGGTAGTAGTTTTTGGTTATTTTGGTAGTTTCTGTTTTTTTTGGTAGATTTTCGTACTTTTTGGTAGATTATTGTTATTTTGGTAATTTTTCGTACTTTTTGGTAGTTTATGGTTAATTTGTTACTTTTGGTTCATCTCATTTAATTTTATTTATTTACCTTAAATTGTAGGTAGGTACATAAGTTACAGATGGTAAGTACAGAGTACCTTTTAGTCACACTACAATATAATTTATAAACATTAAGAAAAAAACAGATTTAAACAATAGGTGCCAGACAATAACTTAACTACCACCTTTCACTTACTACAATTAAATTAGTTAAATGTTATAAAATCAGTTAAATGTGATTAGTTAAAAATTATAATAACCTATTGAGGTACAAATAATCGGTCTGCAACAAATTTTTTTCTACTCAGATTGATGCCTGTTTGTTTACTTATACTGAAGAAACTAATTAAAGTCATAGGGACACTGTTCGATTAATAATTCTTTAACCTTCTTCAGAAATTTCTTGTCGGCTTTAATGTCATCTGGTATTTTACTATACACAAGAACAGTATTCGACTTTATTTTGTAGTCCTTAGCATCGATGCTAGTCGGTAATTTGGTACCAGTAGCTCATTTTTGCGAGTTAAATTTAATCTCTTGCTACGGAATACTACGGGGTATCGTCTCACGATTTCGCACAGATCGAGGATATACGAAGCTGTCACAGTGAGTAATTTAAAGTCGGTAAACAAGGATCGGCATGACACCCTTATTGACTGAATTCCGCTTACGATTCGAATGTAGGTACCTCTTTTGCAAAACATATTTTTTATTTATGTCAACAAACCCACCCCGTAGCCAAGCCGTCAAGAACTCTTTTGTTTTTATGGTAGTTTTTGGTAATTTTCATTCTTCTATCAAATATTTCCAAAAAGTATAAAAATCTACCAAAATAACCTAAAACTACGAAAATCTACCAAAATAACCAGAAACAACGAAAAACTACCAAACTAACCAAAAACTACCAAAAAACCAGAAACAACAAAAAAATAATTACTAAACTACCAAAAATTACCAAAACCTACCAAAAGAACCAAAAACTACCAAAAGAACTATTGACATTATACTAATTTTTTTCTTTAAAATTACTTCTTGTTAATATTGCTGTGCCCTTTCAGGATTCATGTACCCACTTTAGCTACTAAGTAACACCTACTTATATGTTCTTGTGTCGCACAATGTCCTTCAGCGTGACGAAAATTACTGCTGAAATTTACCATAATCTACCAGCCCTGTTTCAAATTCTACTTAAATTCTACCAAATAATATTAATGTCGTTACAGATGGTTAAAATTTAATATAAAACACGTTTTTGAACAAAATATTATCAATTTTATCTAAACGCACATCATTACACATGTTATTTTCGCATTTTTGTATAATTTTTATTGGTTTTCATCACTTTGTAACATGGATGCTTCAATTTTCAAATAAATATTAAATTTGGTAGTCCCTACGCAAGTTTAAATTTAGTACAGTTTTCTGTGTCTCATAAGCAGAGTCAGAAATTTTGGTAGCACTTTTAATTATGTCAAAGGGATTGCACGTTTATCGACTTCCGATTGTGTCCATATACGGGTAATTTTTTATCACTGCGGATAACACCAGCATGTATTCTACTCATCAAACTGAACAACTTTCACTATGGAGCCAACTACAAAAGAGCGAAAAAAAAATCAGCTGTCCTATACAAAACTGCAGTACCTACATATTCGACTCAAATGTATGGAACAGCTGATTTATTTTCGCTATTTTGAAGTTCGATACATGCTGAAGTTATCCGCAGTGATATAAAATATACCCGTATATCGACATTATTGGAAGTCAGTGTTACCAGATCCATGATTAAGAATTATCCCAGATTGGCCTCAAAATTATCGTGTTTTTATCGCATCTCAAATTCCCAAAACTTATGATAGTTTTGGGAATTTGGGATGTCTCTTATGAGTCTAAAAGAGAGAGAGAGAACCAAATGGTGTACGAAATTCAATCATTCTTACCTACATTACGTGCTAGTATTTATTGTTTTATATTTAAAGGTAGGTTTAGGGAATCTTAGTACAACTTTTGATTGAAACGACACAATGAGTAAATACTTTTCTCATAAGAACATTTTAGTAATATTTGAACACTGTACCCACAATACTAAACGTGAGTATGATGTATTGTTGGAATTTAATGCAAAATATGGTTAAAAATAGTGATTGGGTACACTGATTCCATTAAATTTAAAAATTATCGTGGATTATCGTAGATTATGGTGGAATTTTTACAAATTATCGTGCGATACCAGATTTTTATTTTCTATCGCATGGCACTCAAAAATATCGTGGATCTAGGATAATTATCGCATGTCTGGGAACACTGTTGGAAGTCGATAAACATGTAATCTCTTTGACATATTAAAAGTGCTAGGTACCAAAATTCCAACTCTGTTTAGAAGCCCTCTTTTGTAAAAAAAAATAACATTAGGCGATATGATTAATATTTGCTGTACTAGAAGTGAGTTCGGTGGCGCATTGCGGAGAGGTATGGACTCTCAATCAAGAGGTCCGCGTTCGAATCCGCACGGACAACATGCCACGAACCAATGAGTTTTTCTAACTTATGTACGTATTACCGACTGCTCTCAAAGGGTGAACGAAAACAGCGAGGAAACCTGCATAATGCAGACGAAGAAATTCTGTTGTATATGTGAAGTCTACCAATCCGCTTTGGGCATGCGTGGTGGACTTACGCCCAAACACCCTCCTAGAAGGTGCCCTGTGGGACGTATACAGGGTGTTACAAAAGTAAGAATAAATTTTTAAAACTCTTAAGGGGGTTGTTTAGACCGTCAAACTGAACAACTTTCTCTATGGGACCAACATCGAAATCGCAAAAAAAAAATCTGATATCCCATAGATTTTTAGCTCGAGTCGATTTGTAGAGTATAGAACATAAATTATATTTTTCGCGATTTCGATATTGGTCCCATAGTGAAAGTTGTTGAGTTTGGTGGTCTTAACCACCCCCTTAAATGTTTATTTGTATTTTTGTAACACCTTGTATAGGCTGATGATTATGATGATGATGTACTAGAAGTTCCGGAAAACTTGCAAACCTTGCAATCGTTTTCTCAGCCAGTTAGAGTATTGCCAGCTTAGATTTTATTAGCCTGAATCCTTGCATTTTTAAATACATTAACTTTTTCGAATACCCAATTTCTACTAAAATCTACTAAACAATTTTGCCCTAAATATACCAATAAAGAAGAAATCTACTAAAAGTCGTCACACTGATGATGTCCTTTTGCGCAAATGTTTTTGAAGGCAATCGTTCCAGTTACTGCAAAATTAACTTTTATTCCGTGCTTAAAATATTATATCTGACGATGATTATGATGATAAAAGATTACAAACCCTTAGTTTGCTAATACCAATAGTATTAAACTTATAATAATTTCATTATTCTGTTAAAAGTTTTAATTTGTTCTGTTAAAATAATTTTAAGTTTTTTTAAGCCTTAGTAATACTGTGATCTAATTAGCTAGAACCCATCCTATCCTACCACCAGGGGTGATCTTTGATCAGTCACATTATAGGTCCATCACGGTACTGTACTGTTGCTGTAAATGTCAATTTCGACCTACGGCTCTCAAATCCAGATGCTGCAGGATGATTGCCACGCACAACCAAACATTCAACATTAATTTAATGTGGTAAAATCTGCCTTCCGAGTAGTAGGTAGGTACCCTAAATTCGGTCGGACCTACGACCCTGCCAGGATAGGGTCGGCCGACCAGACTTTTTAGTCCTTACTAATTGGACTCTAGACCAACAGACTAGTTACGTCCTTTAATTCAACGAGGTAAAATGTTGAGTCACCAGATAGGGTTCACTTTTTCCTTCACACCAGTAAACACGCCAGCCAAGCTGCCGCGCGCTGCAGCCGACCAAGTTTTTTGCAAGAAAAGTATTACCAAAAGCTATCAAATTGATTTGTTCATTAATCTTATAAGATAGGGTTGAGTGTTGTCGGCCACCGGTCTTTTTCTTTTGACAGATATGTCAAACGGGCCGTAGGTAGTGCCGACCCTTAAAAGTTTCCGCTAGGTAGCTAAATTCAGTTATCGAAAACTTTCTGTAAGTAATTTTAGAAGCTCGTAATTAGGCACCAACCGATTAATTTTAGTACCGAATTATAACTTTTTTTACGAGGCCTGGCTGGACGCAGTAAATTTTCAGCTCGATTTATTCAACGAAAAAAATAAGGCAGATTCCTTGATAACTGGCTTATCAAAACGGAGAACAGATAGTCTTAGAGAGATCGAAGGGAGGCTTTTGCTTAGGCAGTGGGACATAATATCAATTGAGAAGGGACCTTGTTTTTGAAGGGTTTTAGTTTCCAAGAAATCACACACACGTATACAACAACGAGGTCCCTGAGAACGTCACATAATTATCTTGTATGCTTGTACTGTTCGAAAACTTATCACGAATTCCCTCTTTACAGATGCACTCAACACAAGTGAAACCAAAAACGAACTATCCAAAGCAGAATGGGTGAAAAGTGAAGTGAAGTGAAGTGAAAATGACGTCATACCCGGAGATTATAAACGCGTCGGTTCGGATCGAAGATGATTTCCCACTTCTGATGCCGCGATGGGGCTACGTGGCGTCGGCATTCGTTTTGTTCCTGATCGGTTTCTTCGGGTTCTTTCTGAACCTGATGGTGATACTTCTCATGTTCAAGGATCGACAGGTGAGCTGAATACCATACTAATATATACTGTCTGTCTGTTACGTTTAAAGGCTAACCCGCTGAACTGATTTTGAACTTTCACCAACTTAAAAATCGCGTGGAAAAAAATGTGTTCTTACATAGAAAACTGTAGTAGGTCCTCGACTAAAATGTATGGTACCTACGGCAGAATTTTCTTTTTTTCGACGTTGTCTCCATAGTGAAAGTGGTTCAGTTTGACAAAACGTTCCGACGCGTGTGCTTCAAGCTCCTATATTGAATAAATGATAATTGAAGCAGCAGCAGACGTCAGTCCGTCATTTGTAAAGCAAGGAGTTGTATGAAACCGCACGTAGAAGCACACACGATGACGCATTGACGTACCGGGTGTGGTTCTATGGACTGACATCTGCCGCTCCGTCAGTGCGTCATCGTGTGTGAACGCACTGCCTGACCGGACTTAGTGAGGGATGGAACATTTAATTTTGGTAATGTAGGCTGGAATGTATTGGATGGATAGATAGAAACATGGATAACTCATTTATTTGTCATAAATTTTTGTGTAAGTAACCTAACTTATTAATTAAGTAGGTATTGTCCATTAGTAGGTTGTAATTTGCTGCGTTGTTATTTTTATTTTAATTTTCTTTTTCGTTTTCTGCTGGGACTTATTTTATGTTATAATTTTATTTTTTGTTTAAGTAAGTAAGTAAGTTATAGCCTATAGAATCCCACTGCAGGGCAAAGGCCTCCACGAATAAGGGTGAGAGGGAGTGGGCCATACTCCATCACGCGGGCCCAGTGCGTTTTTTGGTTTTTGTTTATCACTGTTCTATTGTCTCAATCTCACTCTCAATACCTAATTGTTTTTATTAGCTTATTTTTAACAAAACTCATGTAAGTGAACAATGTTCTTTTGAGTAAATAAATTCTTTAAACAGAATTGAATTGACTTTGACAGTTTAAACCACACCTTTTAATAACAAGTGACTAGGGTGTTTTGTGTGGGAAGAGCTCGCGGAAAATAGAGGTCGGTGGAGAAGGAAAACAAGAGATGGTCGGACTACTCACGACGAAGCTTGGTTCGCACAACTGGCAGAGAAACGGGACAAAAGGCATAACTCTGTCATAATCCCGTCGTCGTCCACCGGCGTACAGTTCTGTTGTAGAGGCTGCGGACGTGTATGCGGCTCTCGTATAGGACTGTACAGCCATGAGAAAAAGTGCTTCTCCGAAAACACTGTTTGAATCATCTGCCACAGATGTAAAGGCCTATGATGAGGGTGTTTTGTTACACCCTGTTTAGGACGGTACCAAAGTTTAAAATCAGTGTGCTTTAAGACCACCTAAGATGTTGCCAATCATATCAATAAACGATTCTTCGACGGCCCGATAGCACAGTCTGTAATGAACCTGCCTTCTGTGCCGAGGATCGCGGGTTCGAATCCCGTAAGGGACAAATATTTGTATAATACAAATAGTAGGCAGTAGTTTTACTTCAGTCGTGTTGTCTAAAGTACACTCGTTTTTATTTTTATTTTGTTACATTCTGTTGAGATATTAGATAGAATCTTGAGAAAAACCGTAGGTATCTTCTTCTTCTACTTCTTCTGTGGAGATGATGGCATGCCATTGAGTTTGACTTACTATTAAGGCCAGGTTATCCAAGTGCAAGCGTCTCTTTCTTGCAAGCATAAGTTTGCAATTAGCCATCCCGCTCCAATTGAAAGCAGGATCGCAAAAAAACGTGTTTTTCATCAATATCTTTGCTCATGGTGTGTTTCTAAGCTCAAAATTCTACGGAGTTCACTAGAAATATTTAATGTAACGTGAAATATCAGCAGTTTAATCATAGTATTGAAAAAACATAACAAAAAGGGGTAACTTTGGGATTTTTTCTATCTATTAATTCATATTCATATTCATATATTTATTGCAATCACATGGTACAGTTAGGTCTTAAATGTAACAACTTTTGATCTACATATGATACCCTCTGGGCACGGCAACATAAATAAAATGTAACAACAATGTATATAATTGCTATGTTTGAAAGCATGCACGTATAAAATAAAGTAAAATAAAAAAATAAAAAAAAATATATCAAAATGCTCATTAAGTAATTGAATAATAATTGCTAAATAAATAAATTTATAATTAAATTTTAACAATCATAAAATTAGTTCACCAATTAATTAATGTTGAGGTTGACGCAATAAAATATTATTCATCAATAAATATAAACAATACAGTTTATGAATTAACATAAATTGGGTCCGTGAGGTTGAAGAAAGATAATTTTGATTGAGATTTGATTGAAGAAACGTTGATTAGATCTCAGAAAGAAAGTCTTCAATTTTATAATAAGATTTATTAATTAGGAATCGTTTTAATTTTTGTATAAATAGGTGATCTTTTTTTTCGTCTTTAATATGTTCCGGTATTTTATTATATATTTTCGTAGCGGTGAAGAATGGGCTTTTGTGGTACATTTCCATTGTTGTTGTGGGGAGGGCGAGTTGGTTTTTTGATCGAAGGTTATATTTGAGGTACGTTTTCTTAATAAATAAGTGAATATTTTTTCGGACAAATGTCGCCATTTCTAATATGTAGATTGATGGCAGAGTAAGAATTTCAAATTTAATAAAATATGGTTTACAACTGCACCGGTTTGATATTTACCGATTTGATTAAACTTAATCGAATCGTGTAATTGAGAACGGTCGCCTATCAGCCAGATCCTTAAATAAGACATAATTGGTTTTCAGACTTTAAAACACAGTTTAAAACATTTTCGTTCGTGTTCCAAAAACGGCCTCGACCGGATAACAGCGTCTTAAGTATATTGTAAATAAGCTTTTGCCCGAAGGCTGCATTTATGAGCGCCAAATTGATAGTAGGCACATCATTAGCTGAATTAAAAAAAAAAAAATATTTCGAAAATATAAAAAGGTGCTAAATACTATAAGGTCTGGCAAAATTAGGTGAAAATATTTCAAGGGGATGATCAGACCATCAAACTGAACAACTTTCTCTATGGGACCAATATCGAACACGCGAAAAAGAAAGTTGCGGTCCCATACACTTAGGTCGAGTAGGTTTGTATTGGAATAGCTGTTTTGTTCGCGATTTCGACATTGGTCCTATAGAGAAAGTTACTCAGTTTGATGGTCTGATCATCCCCTTAAGTAGTGAAAGCTAATTTTGTGTCCATACAAAAATCAAAAACCTTGGGTACGTTTTTTTATCTTGTTTCCTCAAAGGTAATTTATATTTATATGTGGGCGTTTGTACAGATTGACTATATTAAAGAAAAAGATCAATGAGAATCAACCCACGCTGAGCTGATTTATAGGCATGACAAGGAAGTTCTTTACGGCAGGTACCATTTTCAGACTGTGATCATTATTATTATTAAGTTCCTAAATAATGTATATAACGCTCACAGGGACATACTTTGTTATGATCCCAAACGTAAAGCTTTTTAGCATTGAAAAAAAAACATAAACAGTACAAACACATAACACGCAACACCAAAAATGCGGGTAATGATCCTCGTGCTGGGTCATTCCTGGCCCAACGCATCAGTTGCGATTCAACGCGGAAACGCGGCCAGCATTATGGGCTGCTTCTGGCAGGGATGACCAGGGACGGGCTTTTCAATTAAGAGATGTTTATTCTGAGAGCGAAGCCGTGGTGGTCCAGTGGCGAGTAACCTTGCCTGCGCCGTGCAGGAGGCGATTGTTCGATCCCCGTCCAGGCCGACTCGTACCAATGAGTTTTTCGGAATTTATGTACGATTTGTAACACCACTGGCTTTTCGGTGAAGGAAAACATCGTGAGGAAACCTGCATGCTTCAATTTCGAGGCATGTATTGTACCCACTGTCTATTATAAGTGGCGACGGGCTCCCCTCCTGTCACACTGGACAGAGTTTCGGTACTACTGGTGAAACGTGGATTTTCTGAGGTTTCAGGATATCTCTGACTACCCCCTCGGGGAATATAGTCGTGAGCATATGCTTATGCTCATGCTAGGATTAATTTAAGATTTGTATGCAAATCTTTGAGGCACTGTAACTTTAAAACTTTAACTTTACAATGTATACATTGTAACGAAAATCAGACTCCATATAAGCATAGAAATTTATTTCTAGATTGTTTCTGCAAAATTTCATTGACTTTAATTGGCGGATTTTCTATAGGGTTTGGTTTATTATCTTTCGTTACTTACCTACTACTTTCTTTTAGTCGAGGGTTTAAAAAAAAAAAATTTAATTTAATTACAACTTTCTCTGTACAACACTAGGGCAATTTTTAGACAAGACAAAAATAAAAATGGCACCTGTTTGTTTTGTTATTCTACTTCGATTACAACGTTTCCATCCATTGCGGGTTTTATCAAAATTTATATTTAAAAAAAAAGTATGATTATTTGTGTTAGGGGTTTTTAAATTTGTAATTTACTAAGCTTACCTTTGTAATTAGTAACTTAGTAAGGTCAAACTAATTCACAACTTCTGGAGCAAATTGGTTTCAGAAGTTTCCAAACAAACTAAAAAATAAACAAGAAAACATTGCCACTCTTTAGGTACCTAGGTAATTACTGCGTCTTTTGTACACTTTGGTTCGATGCTACAAAAACCAAGTGTGAACGAATTTAAAAAAACAAATTTTTTGTAGGTGTATGATACTAGTAATATTTAAAGGCGTGGTAGACCATGAGTTTGAACCACTTTTACTCAGTGTGGACGCAGAAAAATTAGCTGTTACATACAAAACTGCAGTATCTATTAGACTAAATTTATGTATGGGACGACTAGTTTTTTAAATTTAATTTTTGACTTTGGAGACACCGTTTACAGAAAGTTGATCAGTTTGATTATCTAAATCACCTCTTTAAACATTTATTCATTAAAAAGTCAACATAGATAATAATACAATAATAGCAGCCCGCACAAGCGTCGTCAAACAAGTACCTATACCTACACTAACAGACATTAATCCTGCCCTCCAAATCATAAACGCAGTGGGGCACTTTTTTTCAAAAATGAGTTTAGTATATTCTGAATCAGCGCGGGAAGATCTACCAGGGAATAAAACCCTTTTTTAGCTAGCTACATTAGAAATAAGAAAAATAAAAATCATCAACGCAGTGGGTCCACCCTAGACATCGATCTTACTGATGATGTCCTCCTTGACGTATCCGTCAACGGCGACACCCAGGGCTTCACCTAGTAGAGTGGGCTCGGATGTGACTAGCGAACCCAAATTTCGACTTAAAGGTCCGATCGCAGGCAAAACAGTAAAGTTCTCCGCTGTCATTATACGTGTAGTTATAGCTTGGCTTTGGCCGGGTCTTTCTTATTTGGCGCTTAACGTCAAGGTCTGCAAGACGCGTTTCATCAAACTCCTCAGTTCGCTTTTTTACAGTGAGGCGCCATTCCGGTCTCATTAGCGCACGCTGCTCCCAGTCCTTGATCGGTACATTGCATGCAGTTAGGTGCCGTTTCAGAACATCTTTGTAACGCAGGTACTGACCACCTGACTTTCGTTTTCCATCCCGAAGCTCCGAGTAAAACACTGCTTTAGGAAGCCTAGCATCATCCATACGTACTATATGTCCGCACCATCTTAGCTGGCCTCTCATTATCAAGGCCTCCATACCATACGATTGACTTCGCCGTAAAACCTCAGAATTAGGCACACGATCTTGCCATTTCACCTTGAGGATTGCTCGGAGGCATTTCATATGAAATGTATCAAGGCGCTTAATATCACCTTTGTATACACACCAGGTTTCAGATGCATACAATAGTATAGGCAATATTATTGCATTATATACGGCAAGCTTGGTCTTCAGCTTTAGATCGTGTGATGTCCAAACTCTTTGATTCAGGCCTCCAAATGCAGCAGCAGCCCTGGCAATACGCGTGGATAGCTCAGTCTCCAACCGGTTGTCGCTTTGGATCATGGTCCCCAAGTAGCGGAAAGATGCTACCTCTTCCAGTTGGTTTCCAGCTAGCTTTAGTGGTGCGTCATTCGCAGGTACTTCCCTGGCAGGTTGCTTCAGTACCTGGGTCTTCGAAACACTTATCACCAGGCCAAATTTCCGACACGACAGATCGAGTTGATCGAGGTACTGCTGCAGACTCTCCATAGAGTCAGCCATAAGACAGACGTCGTCGGCATAGAGGACCTCCAGAACAGACAGCTGACGGATTTTACTTCTTGCTTTAAAGCGAGACAGATCAAACACCCCCTTATCAGACCCAACGTTCAAACAGATCTGATCACTGCAGTTTTTAAGGGCATCGTTCAATACAGCTGCGAAATAAAGAGCGAACAGCGTTGGCGCCATCACACATCCTTGCTTGACACCACTCGTAACTGGGAAGTAGTCCGTAAAGTCGTTATCGTGTTGCACTTTAGCCATCATGCCGTCATGGAATTGTCGCACTAAATTAACAAACTTTGCAGGATATCCAGTTTTCTCAAGGACAATCCAAAGCCCAGCACGTGGTACCCGGTCAAATGCTTTTTCTAAGTCTACGAAGCACATGTAGAGGTTACGATGTTGTTCAAGACTTTTTTCTTGAAGTTGTTTTACTACAAAAATTGCATCAACCGTGCCTCTACATGGACGGAAACCGCACTGGCTTTCTGGTAGGATTGTTTCGGCGAGAGAGTTCAAGCGTGAATTTATTATGTGTGACAGGATTTTTCCGGCTGCACTCAACAGAGATATGCCCCTGTATGAGCTGCAATCTGAGCGGTTACCTTTGCCTTTGTACAGTTTACATATGGAGGCATCCTTCCAACCCTGAGGCACTCCCTCCGATTCCCATACGCGTAAGATCAGCTCAAACAGTCTGTCTTTTATATTGCGACCGCCGTATTTATAAACTTCTGCGGGAAGACTGTCCAACCCAGGCGTTTTATTGTTTTTCATCTTTGACACAGCTCGATGAAATTCGTCATAAGTAGGAGCTTTGTCTAGTTCTTGTTTGGTGGGCAGACCATCCAATGAGTTGACATAAGCAAGATCAACGCCCTGGGAACTCGGATTCAGTACCTCATTAAAATGCTCAGCCCAACGCGAGAGAAGGTCGTTAGAGTCTGTCAGCCGTTGTGTGTGGTCACGATTAAAAATCGGGGCAGTTAGTCTATGCCTAGGCCCGTAGACGGCTCTTAGGCCTTCAAAAAAGCCTCCCATTTGGTGGGTATCCGCCAGCCGCTGCATCTCGGCGGCTTTTGTTGTCCACCAATTGTTCTTGAGTTCGCGTACCTTTGTCTTGAGTTCTTGTTGGATGGTTCTACGACGCTCAACATTTGTGGTGCTTCTTAAGGCGCGTCTTGATTGTTCAAAAAGTTTCCGCAACTCCGCATCAGAGTCATCAAACCAGTCCTGGTTTTTCCTCTGCGGCCTACCAAGAACTCTCTGAGCGACATTGTGTAGTGTTTCGGCAAAACAGTTCCAGTCATCATTTATTGACGCACCATCTGAATGGAATGTCGCAGTCCCGAACTCAGTGTCAAGCTCCTTCCTTATGTCCTTACAGTGATCCAATCTTCGGAATGCCAGTCTCGGTGGCACTCTGTGTTCTGCTCTACGTGGGGGTTTATATACTAACCTTAATTTGGATCGTATAAGACGGTGGTCTGTCCAACCCTCGGCACCGCGCATTGCCCTAGTTATTAAAACATCTTTAATATTTCTCGTACGAACAATCACATAGTCCAACAGATGCCAATGTTTAGAGCGAGGATGCATCCAAGAAGTTTTATACTTTTCTGGTAATCTGAAGAAAGTGTTAGTGATACTTAATTCAAATTCGGCACACAGGGTAAGCAGCGCACTTCCATTAGCATTACACTTTCCAAATCCATGCCTTCCCAGTACATTTTGCCAGGCTTCATATTCCGAGCCAACACGGGCGTTAAAATCGCCGAGCAAAACCAGTTTATCACAAGAGGGAACATTCAAAAGAACTTCACGTAGATCCTCATAGAACTGTAGTTTGCTCTCGTCGGGTGAGGTAAGAGTAGGGGCATAAGCGCTTACCAAGTATAGGCATTTACCAGATGCAGTGTGGAGACGTAATGTCATTAATCTGTCGTTAACACCTTTAGGAGTCTCAATAAGTGTTCTCGCAATATTGTTTTTAATAGCAAATCCAACACCACTTGATGCTCTTTCAGTTACCGGTTTACCGATCCAGTAATACGTATAGCCACCTTGATCCTCAAGCAACTCTCCACTGTCTGCCAGATGAGTCTCGCTGATTGCAGCAATATCGACATTGTAGCGGGAAAGTTCTCGTGCAATGACAGCAGTTTTTCTTTCGGGACATAAGTTGTTGTCATTGTCCAGTAGAGTTCTCACATTCCATGTAGCTAATATTAAGTTTTGTAATATATTTTTCTGTTTCTTTCGACCGCGTTTAAGATGGTGCCCAGTGACCGCGGTTTGCCACTGAGTTTAGGTGAGACAGACTATTTTTAGGCCACCTTTTCTAGGCCCCTCCCCGGATTGGAGAAAGCAGAGCGATCCTAAACAGGGCTGCTTTGTCATCAGACGTGCTGCCGAACCCGTCCTCCTGTCTCAGTCGATTCCAGGAGCGACCACTCTCGTCTGACCGCCTACGTGCAGAAAATCAGCTAGAATCTTGACCCACCGTGGCCCTGACCCTCCCACCAATTTCCCACCGCCGCAGGACTTTTGGTTCGGTGTCCAGAAACATTGCCAGGTGTCATCAGCGCGAGAATATATTAAAGTGGATAAGCAGTTGCGCAGATGCAGATCCACTCTCTCGTCCTCCACCTCCTGGATCTGATGGAACGGGAAACCGCTACGATCAGAGGAAGTGTCAGATGCAGTGACTCTAACCGGGAGTCACGCGGTGTTGGCATCAAGGATGTAGACGATGCCCCAAGAGATTAGTCGCCTTTTACGACACCCGTCAGGGTTGGTGCTATTCGAAACCGGACACCACACGGCCATAAGCTAAGAATGTGAACGGCTAAGAATGTGTGGAGTAAGTAATCTTAGGTCTGTTGAATTCGCAGCGCCATTAGTACAATAACGTTTATACTAACCACCTGTCTTGTTCAAACTCAAATACTTCTTACTTATAAACGCAGTGAGATATCTTACGGTATTAACTAAGGTAAATCTGAAGTAGGAATGGTACGCATAAACGCAGTAAGTAACAACCCCACTGCGTTTATGGCTTGTAACGCCTACTAAAAAAACAAATTGTCGATAGGCGTAACCACATTTTTTTTAATTTTACACGAACTGTCTAAAGTTAATCAAAATATTGTGATAAATTTGGAATCTGTGAGGTTGGTTTTACCTAAAAAAGTACTTACTTGCGAAAAAAAAGCTGTATAGTTAGTCGAGACAATATAAAATTCGGTCAAAACTTTGAGGGCTTATTTCTCGAAACAGTGAAAATGGTCGTTACTGCGTTTATGATTTGGAGGGCAGAATCAGCAACAGGCTTCGTCAAAACAAAGAAAAGGCAGAGACCTGCAAGACGCATCGTCAAGCAGCTCAGTCAATTAATCCGCCCCTTGTCGCTTCCGGTGCAAAGGAGCCCACAACGCTAGCAGGGGTCGGCACTACCTACGGCCCGTTTGACATATCTGTCAAAAGAAATAGACCGGTGGCTGACAACACTCAACCCTATCTTATAAGATTAATGAACAAATCAATTTGATAGCTTTTGGTAATAAATTTCTTGCAAAAAACTTGGTCGGCTGCAGCGCGCGGCGCAGCTTGGCTGGCATGTTTACTGGTGTGAAGGAAAAAGTGAACCCTACCTGGTGACACAACATTTTACCTCGTTGAATTAAAGGACGTAACTAGCCTGTTGGTCTAGAGGCCAATTAGTAAGGACTAAAAAGTCTGGTCGGCCGACCCTATCCTGGCATGTTCGTAGGTCCGACCGAATTTAGGGTACCTACTACCCGGAAGGCAGATTTTACCACATTAAATTAATGTTGAATGTTTGGTTGTGCGTGGCAATACTCCTGCAGCATCTGGATTTGAGAGCCGTAGGTCGAAATTGACATTTACAGCAACAGTACAGTACCGTGCGTGATGGACCTATAATGTGACTGATCAAAGATCACCCCTAGTGGTAGGATAGGATGGGCTCCAACTAATTAGATCACAGTATTACTAAGGCTTAAAAAAAACTTAAAATTATTATAACAGAACAAATTAAAACTTTTAACAAAATAAAGAAATTATTATAAGTTTAGGTATTAGCAAACTAAGGGTTTGTAATCTTTTATCATCATAATCATCGTCAGATATAATATTTTAAGCACGGAATAAAAGTAAATTTTGCAGTAACTGGAACGATTGCCTTCAAAAACATTTGCGCAAAAGGACATCAGTGTGACCACTTTTAGTAGATTTCTTCTTTATTGGTAGATTTAGGGCAAAATTGTTTAGTAGATTTTAGTAGAAATTGGGTATTCGAAAATTTTATGTATTTAAAAATTCAAGGATTCCGTCTAATAAAATCTAAGCTGGCAATACAAATGGCTGAGAAAACGATTGCAGGGTTTGCAAGTTTTCCGGAACTTCTAGTACATCATCATCATAATCATCAGCCTATATACGGCACAGGCCTACCTTCTAGGAGGGTGTTTGGGCGTTAGTCCACCACGCGTGCCCAATGCGGATTGGTAGACTTCACATAATATACATCAGAATTTCTTCGTCTGCATATGCAGGTTTCCTCACGATGTTTTCGTTCACCATTTGAGAGCAGTCGGTAATACGTACATAAGTTAGAAAAACTCATTGGTACGTGGCATGTTGTCCGTGCGGATTCGAACTCGGACCTCTTGATTGAGAGTCCTCTCCGCAACGCGCCACCGAACTCACTTCTATTACAGCAAATATTAATCATATCGCCTAATGTTGTTTTTTTTACAAAAGAGGGCTTCTGAGCAGAGTTGGAATTTTGGTACCTAGAACTTTTAATATGTCAAAGGCATTGCATGTTTATCGACTTCCAATAATGTCGATATACGGGTATATTTTATATCACTGCGGATAACTTCAGCATGGTATCGAACTTCAAAATAGCGAAAATAAATCAGCTGTCCCATACATTTGAGTCGAATATGTAGGTACTGCAGTTTTGTATAGGACAGCAGATTTTTTTTTCGCTCTTTTGAAGTTGGCTCCATAGTGAAAGTTGTTCAGTTTGATGAGTAGAATACATGCTGGAGTTATCCGCAGTGATAAAAAATTACCCGTATATCGACACAATCGGAAGTCGATAAACGTGCAATCCGTTTGACATTATTAAAAGTGCTACCAAAATTTCGGATTCTGCTTATGAGACACAGAAAACTGTACTAAATTTAAACTTGCATATAGGGACGACCTAATTTAATATTTATTTGAAAATTAAAGCATCCATGTTACAAAGTGATAAAAAACAATAAAAATTATACAAAAATGCGAAAATAACATGTGTATTGATGAGCGTTTAGATAAAATTTATAATATTTTGTACAAAAACGTGTTTCATATTAAATTTTGACCATCTGTAACGACATAAATATTATTTTGGTAGATTTCAGCAGTAATTTTAGTCACGCTGAAGGACATTGTGCGACACAAGAACATATAGGTGTTACTTAGTAGCTAAAGTAGGTACATGAATCCTGAAAGGGCACAGCAATATTAACAAGAAGTAATTTTAAAGATAAAAAATTTTTAGTACAATGTCAATAGTTCTTTAGGTTCTTTTGGTAGTTTTTGGTTCTTTTGGTAGGTTTTGGTAGTTTTTGGTAGAGTTTAGTAATTATTTTTTGTTGTTTCTGGTTTTATGGTAGTTTTTGGTTAGTTTGGTAGTTTCTCGTTGTTTCTGGTTATTTTGGTAGATTTTCGTAGTTTTTGGTTATTTTTGTAGATTTTTATACTTTTTGGTAATATTTGATAGAAGAATGAAAATTACCAAAAACTACCATAAAAACAAAAGAGTTCTTGACGGCTTGGCTACGGGGTGGGTCTGTTGACATAAATAAAATATTTGTTTTGCAAAAGAGGTGCATTCGAATCGTAAGCGGAATTCAGTCAGTAAGGGTGTCATGCCGATCCTTGTTTACCGACTTTAAATTACTCACTGTGACAGCTTTGTATATCCTCGATCTGTGCAAAATCGTGAGACGATACCCCGTAGTATTCCGTAGCAAGAGATTAAATTTAACTCGCAAAAATGAGCTACTGGTACAAAATTACCGACTAGCATCGATGCAAAGGACTACAAAATAAAGTCGAATACTGTTCTTGTGTATAGTAAAATACCAGATGACATTAAAGCCGACAAGAAATTTCTGAAGAAGGTAAAAGAATTATTAATCGAACAGTGTCCCTAGGACTGTAATTAGTTTCTTCAGTATAAGTAAACAAACAGGCATCAATCTGAGTAGAAAAAAATGTGTTGCAGGTTGCAGATCGATTATTTGTACCTCAATAAGGTTATTATAATTTTTAACTAATCACATTCACATTGAACTGACTTTATAACATTTAACTAATTTAATTGTAGTACTGAAAGGTGGTAGTTAAGTTATTATCTGGCACCTATTGTTTAAATCTGTTTTTTTCTTAATGTTTATAAATTATGTTGTAGTGTGACTAATAGGTACTCTGTACTTACCATCTGTAACTTATGTACCTACCTACAATTTAAGGTAAATAAATGAAATGAAATGAGATGAACCAAAAAGTACCAAATTAACCATAAACTACCAAAAAGTACGAAAAATTACAAAAATAACAATAATCTACCAAAAAGTACTAAAATCTACCAAAATAACAATAATCTAACAAAAAGTACGAAAATCTACCAAAATAACTTTTTGGTTACTTTTGTACGAAAATTTACCAAAAACTACCAAAAGACTCAAAAACTACCATAAATTACCAAAATAACCAAAAACTACCAAACAGTGACCGGACAGTAACTTTTGTGAAATTCCTTTGTGTTTTCTTGTATCGCGCGATGTCTTTTCGCGCAAAATTCTGTCGTGCAAATGACTTTCGAAGTTAATTGTTTGAGTCGCCTACTACGGTACAGAATTCACTCTTATTCCATTCTTATTTAAAACATATCTGACGATGATGATGATGAATTCAGATTATCAATCCTTAGTTTGCTAGTAACAATAGTAATAAACTTACAGTTATTCTAATATAATAAAGTGGACAAAAATTTACGAGTACCTAATAGTCGACCAATTTATAAAATGCACTTCTTAGTCCACATATCGTGACGGGCAACTACGGAACCCTACACTGCATGTGGCCCGACACTCACTTGCCCGGTTTTTTATAAGTTACTTTGCCTACCTTAGCTAAAAATGGAATTGTTCATTAATCTTCTAAGACTGGGTAGGGTGATGCCGGTCACCGGACTATTCGCAATGATTTCGAACGATTGATGGCCCATAGTAATTTGTATGAAGAAAACGTCCAAAAAAATATGTGATTTTTGGTAACAAATTGCAAAAAAACTAGAAGTCGTATTGAAAAACTGATTTGTTTAAAGTGTTCTTTGATGTTTTGCCATTGATTATAAATATATTTTGTTGTTTTATTTTGTTTCACTAAATCACAGGACTCGGAACGCGGCAGTGCTATTCTAGAGTTTTTCATGAAATTCTCGATTACTTTCTGATGTAACTACACAATTTTACAGACATTTTTTTTGTTCATCTTGTACTTCATCTTTTAGAGAAGCGATGGTCTTAATTTTGTTTCTAAATATAGCTATTTACTATCCTCAAAAGTCGGAACGCCGAACCCTGTTTTGCCCGATTAGGGTAGTGCCGACCCTTAAAGCTAGCCTCTGCACCAGAAACGATGGGAAATTGGCTTATGAATGGGTTTCGAAAAGACTGGTAAGACTATAGAGAACTTTGAGGGACTATTTGTGTGACAAGAATATTCAGCGCTTTTTCCAACAGCGAAAATATTATGTTGAATATAGCGCTTTTTTAACAGTTTTAGCGCCCAATCGATTTTTTTAGGTGGCAGCCCTGTGTTTCCCCTTCGAAAGGGTACACAAAATATTTTATTTTTAAACTAAACTACTTTCCCTGAGCACATAGGTCAAAAAGCTATTTTTTAACCGACTTCAACAAAAGGAGGAGGTTCTCAATTCGACGCGTATGTTTTTTTTTGTATGTTTGTTTAAACATCTATTGGCTATGTGTGGAATGTCGAAATGTTTCTCTTTTTCCGACCCATGTGCCTTACGGAAAGTCATTGTAGTTTTTCTGAATACATTAAGGCCCTCTTATCCGAGTGCAAGCGTCTCTTTCTTGCAAGCATAAGTTTGCAATTAGCCATCCCGCTCCAATTGAAAACAGGAACACAAAAAAACGTGTTTTTCATCAATATCTTTGCTCATGGGTGTTTCTAAGCTCCAAATTCTACTAATTTCACTTGAAATCTTTGATATATTAAGTTAAGTACAAGAATAAAAAGTGAAATGTCAGCAGTTTAATCATAGTATTGAAAAAATATAATACTTAAAAAGGGATGGGATTTTTTTCTGAGAACATTTTTCATTTTTCTTTTCTTTGTGTTATTGAGAACCATCGCCTATCCGCCAGATCCTTAAATAAGACATAATTTCATTTCAGACTTTAAAACACTGTTTAAAATACTTACTTTCGTTCGTGTTCAAAAAACGGCCTTTTTTTTTTTATAAAATAGTAGAGTATGATGTACTTTAATGTTAGGCTGGATTTAGTGCACTACCGACGGTCAGCGCTATAGGCAGCGAGCGGCTAGCAGCAGCGACGGCAGTTTAGTACGGCGCTGCCAAATTGCACAATTGGTTAATCCTCCGTCAGCGCTGACCGTCGGTCGTGCACTAAATCCAGCCTAACATATACATTATACTCTACAATTTTATAAAACAAAAAGAAAAAGATTACTAAGATTACAGTCAAAACTCATAACCGGCCAAAACCACTTTTGACTGCAAATCAGTGACGTTATCAGTTTTTAGACCCCAGATCTAACTCAGTTGGTTAGGATAGCAAGAAGCGAAGCGACGAGCATGTAAGGTTTCTTGGGACCACAAATCCACTCAAAAATATAATTTTAATTTATTTTTGCAGTCGAAAGTGGTTTTGACCGGTTATGAGTTTTGACTATAGCCATAAGAATATAGCACAGGTACAATATAGGGTCCAACTTAATATGTTGATGGTTTTTTTAAGGATGATCAGACCATCAAACTGAATAACTTTCTCTATGGGACAAACATTGAAATCGTGAAAAAAAAATATCAGCTGTCCCATACATTTGGCTCGAGTAGGTTTGCAGTTTTGTATGAGACAGTAGATTTATTTTTTTTGCGATTTCGATGTTGGTGCCATAAAGAAAGTTGTTCAGTTTGATGGTCTGATCATCTCCTTAAAAAGTGTCAGCATATTAAGGAAGGACCTGTATAATTATTTATCATAGACAAAAGTAGGTACCTACTTACCTAAATAGGAACATTATATCTTGTGAAGCACATTTGAATGCAAGTAACTGAGTAGGCAGAAGTTTGAACTGATGTTGACTGTTTCCTTTGTAAGTAATTACGCATTCAGAACGCTGCGGCTGCTCTCTTGCACTTCGCAAATGCACAATGCAAGTCTATTGTGTAACTTGATGATCTTTGTTTGATGTGGCTTTTAACTGTTCTAAGTTATTCTGGATAATCTGGCTTTGTTCTGGATCTGACGGCCCGATAGCTTAGTCGGTAGTGAACCTGCCTGCTTTGCCGAGGGTCGCGGGTTCGAATCCCGTAATGGATGATGAATATGAATATTTGTACCCGAGTCATGAATGTTTGTATCTACAGAGTGAAATTTATATCATTAGCATCCATTTAAGGCCAGGTGCAAGCGTCTCTTTCTTGCAAGCATAAGTTTGAAATTAGCCATCCCGCTCCAATTGAAAGCAGGATCGCAAAAAAACGTGTTTTTCATCAATTTCTTTGCTCATGGGTGTTTCTAAGCTCAAAATTCTACGGAGTTCACTAGAAATATTTAATGTATTTAGTTAAGTACAAGAATAAAAAGTTAAATATCAGCAGTTTAATCATAGTATTGAAAAAACATAACAAAAAGGGGTAACTTTGGGATTTTTTTCTATCTATTAAACTTAATCTAATCGTGTAGTTGAGAACGGTCGCCTATCAGCCAGATCCTTAAATAAGACATAATTGGTTTTCAGACTTTAAAACACAATTTAAAACACTTTCGTTCGTGTTCAAAAAACGGCCTCGACCGGATAACAGCGGACTCTTAAACTAAGAGTCTACCTACCAAACAGGGGCAAACCGATCGGAGCAAAAAACTACTCGACTCAAATGTATTCAACAACAGATTTTTTTGTTGCTCCTATTGGTTTGCCTTTTGTTCAGTTTGATTGGGAGACTCTTAGTTATAAAGGATGCTAATGATAATCATGTTCATCCTGTATAATAATGCATTCTATATCGTTGTCTAGTCATCATAATAGAAGTCCAGGCTAGATTATCTGATACTTTAAATGTGACTAGATAATTTGTGTGACAATTTCCAAGATATTTATTTATTTATCATCAAACGCTTCACATCCACACTACCAGGTAATAAAACCCGTTTTTTGCTAGCTACATTAGAAATAAGAAAAATAAAAATCATCAACGCAGTGGGTCCATCCTAGACATCGATCTTCCTAAGCATGTGTGGGTGGAGTAAGTGATCTTACGTATGTTGAATTCGCAGCGCCATTAGTACCATAACGTTTATACTAACCTTCGATCAAATACTAACCACCTGTCTCGTTCAAACTCAAATACTTCTTACTTATAAACGCAGCAGTGAGATATCTTACGGTATAAACTAAGGTAAATCTAAAGTAGAAATGGTACGCATAAACGCAGTAAGTAACAACCCCACTGCGTTTATGGCTTGTAACACCTACTAAAAAAACAAATTGTCGATAGGCAGTAACCACATTTTTTTTAATTTTACACGAACTCTAAAGTTAATCAAAATATTGTGATAAAGGCCATTGAACCTCTTTGTATGGGAGGCTGGCATAGTGATGACCATAAATTTTCAGGAATTTCAAAAACGTGGCGCACCCTGAAACCTATGTATATCGATAGAGGATCTATAGACGAACATAAAATGTCAAATAACATATAGTCCTAAAGTGCAACGTTTTCGAGATAATCCATGTAAAGGATCTTGTATAGATAAAAATCCTAACACATTTTCCTCCAATACCAATCTCCGTGGTCCAATGGTTATAAGACTTGGGATCTTGACACGGAGGTCGTAGGTTCGATTCCCATGGGGGACATCTAGTGATATGTCACTTTATGCGTTTTTCCCCAGTTGGTTAGGGTAATGCAGGCTGAATCACCTGATTGTCTGAAAAGAAAGATGATTCCGTGCTTCAGATGGCACGATAAGCCGTTGGTCCCAGTTACTATCTCTGGTGGTTATTATTCGTTATATAAAAACCACGTCTGAGGCCGTAAGGCGGTCTGAAAAAACTCTGACACCAGGGCTTGCCCACACGATAAGAAGAAGAAGATGTATGGAATAGAAAATGTTTTTGGCATAAACAAGTTCTATGACACCTTTCTGTAATACCCAGTATAAGAAATATACCGAGGTAGGTAGGTACTTATTGATGATAATTTATTTCGAAAAAAGTTCCTGTATTAATGGCAAACATTTATTTCATCTGTGCAGGTATACACGTACACACGGTGACACATCAACCTATACAAAACCAAAATAATAAGCTGGCCGCGCGACGACTCATACGTCATGCAACCTAAACCTACTCGCGGCCAGCTTATTTTGGTTATGAACAGCTTGATGTGTCGCCGTGTGTAAGTACAAATACGCCTCACGACGCGCTGCATACTTCGCGGTCAACTTATACTGGCAATGTAAGAAGCAAAAAAAAAAAAAATACTGGCAGTGTGTAGTGCGTCGTCGTGCAGGTTGTATTTGCTATTGTACCTCAACAGATGAAATAAATGTTTGTCTGGGTTATGTCCACATGGAATATATTTTAATCATGTGCTATGTCTATGTTTGGAATCTGTGAGGTGTTTACCTAAAAAAGTACTTACTTGCGAAAAAAAGCTTTATAGTTAGTCGAGACAATATAAAATTCAGTCAAAACTTTGAGGGCTTATTTCTCGAAACAGTGAAATTCGTCGTTACTGCGTTTATGATTTGGAGGGCAGAATTATTATAGAAATTTCTTGAAACAAACAATAAATATGAATAAAAATAAAAATTACAAGAAACAAGTTGTGCCTAAACTTAAACTTCATGTGTTTGTGTGTGTGCATGTGGTGCGTTGGTGTTGGGTGTGTGGATGTTAAGCAAAGTGCTATGCTGTGTATGCCAAAATTACCTCCTCCGTCCCTCATAAGTCTAGACCACGTCTTTCATTTTATATTTTACAGTTTTATTTTGTTCGAAGCTTTTAAAAATTGTTTTTACTAGTAGGTAGGTAAGCTAAAGTTAATAATTTTATCGGGTTTGTACCGCGTTTGGTCGGGAACTCAAAAACAATAAAAAACACAGTTAGCTGAATTAATAATCGCGTAACTCTCAAAAACTGTTTTTAGTACCTATTGATTGATTTTGATGAATGAGTTTACAAGATCAATAATATCATTATACAATACTGCCTAGTTTCGGGAACACGAAGCTAGTCGATGCCCATTATTTTCCTTGAAGCTGTACACGCCTGTGTCGTACTGTCACTTGCTACGATCCTGACAGACCTAGAGAGCTTCCTCCTCATTTATTAGTCCCTTCATGCAAGCTCGTCGGTTTCGCGTAGATCTGACCTGGCCCTTTTTAAGGACGTCGCCAATTTAGTCAGTTTTGAGGCACGGAATTCTAAAATAGATTTTTTTATGTTAATTTTTATTACCTTCCAGTGTCCGCAATTACATTCTTCCCTTTCGAACCTGCCTCACAATTCATCTTTGAACTAAACATTAACTGGTCATGTTCCAGCTGTGGACGCCGCTCAACATAATCCTATTCAACCTGGTCTGCTCGGACTTCTCCGTCTCAATCCTGGGCAACCCGTTCACCCTCATCTCCGCTCTCTTCCACCGCTGGATCTTCGGCAGCACCATGTGTGTCCTCTACGGATTTTTTATGGCCTTATTGGGTAAGTGGAAATAGCAATTTCGAAAGTATTTAGTAAGGCACTTTATTTCGTTCCATTTTTTTTTTATTTTACATACACACGTAATCACATGACCGTAATTCCTTTCAAGGTGGACAGAATCTTTGCTACAACTACCAAAATGTTTGTACCTACAGTTGTAGCAAGGATCACTTTTAGCACACTTAGCCCCACTTGCGCCAACCTGGGTTAGCAATAAACTCCAGGTTAAGTTGGTAACCCATGATTTTTTGTATAGAAAAACAACTGAAAGAGCCATTTTATCCGGAGTTAATTGCTAACCCGTTGCAACCTGGGTTAGCAATAAACTCTAGGTTATGTTGGTAACCCATGATTTTTTGTATAGAAAAACAACTGAGAGAGCTATTTTATCCGGAGTTATTTGCTAACCCGTGGTTGGCGCAAGTGGGGCTTAATTAAGGTTTCACGATGAAATGATATGTCAGACCATCTAGGATATGTCTACTTGCGCGCAACTTGGCTTATTCGACTGCATACGCTCTTCGACAAGGGCGGGAACAGGCTATTTTTAACCGACTTCAAAAAAAGGAGGAGGTTCTCAATTCGACTGTACGATTTTTTTTAATGTTTTACCACAGAACTGTCGAATGGGTGAACTGATTTTGATGAATTTTTATTTGAAAACTGGTGCTTTCCGTCTGGTCTCATTTTAATTTGGTGAAGATCTGATGAAGCGCTTCGGAGCTACACAATAGAACTCCTCAAAAGTTGACAGCAAATCATCGGCGATTGAAACATTTGCTTTGTAATTATGTACCCTTTGTCTGTATAACTAATATCTGAGTCAAACTAATGAATTCACCATTAAAAATTGAAAAATAAAAAAATGTTTACAAAAAAATTAAAACAGCCTTTAAAATTTTTGTTAAGTACAATTTTTTTTTGTGGAGCGTAGGCGCGTCTCGTGTAGAGAAATCATACTAGACGTGCAGGTGATGGTGACAGGGGGCTAGACTCTCACTCACAAAAACAACTGCACAAGAAACCGCCCCTTAGTCGCCTCATACGACACTACGGGAAAAAATGGGATGGTCCATTCAAAGCCGGACAGGATATAAAGCTAATAATACCATCATCATCATCATCAGCCTATCATCGTCCACTGCTGGACATAGGCCTCTCCTAAGGCGCGCCACAAAACTCTGTCCTCGGCCTTCCTCATCCAGTCGCTCCCCGCTACTTTTTTTAGGTCGTCTTCGTCGTCGTAATAATACCATAGAATTGAGTATTTGTTATTCTTATGCTAATACTAGCTGGTTATTAGCTGGCTTAATTGTGATATCATCATCATCATCATCTCAGCCGATGGACGTCCACTGCTGGACATAGGCCTCCACCAAAAATTGCCACAACGACCGGATATAGGTAGGTGTTTTTAATATAGGTAGGTGATATTGCTATTCGACATAATATTTTTATCTTGGACATTACTAAAGACGTTCTAAGAATAGATGAGACTAAATTATAATGTTATTTGACACAAAGTATAGACTTACGGTGTTCTTTGGCGTCCTTTGAAATTAGACCTCACGAAACTCTATACATGAACTCTGGAAAGTGCCTAGATTGTTTAGGTAAATTATCCACTGTGTTACAGACAAGAAATTGATGGAAATATTAACCTCTTTCGACAAAACTGATTTAAAACCTAATTAGTTTACGAATTACTTTACAATTCAAAGTATAACGGCAAATGAAACTAACGTTTTATGTGAAGCGTTTCCATATAAAAAATCATTGAAGGTTGGCGTAAAGGTACGAATTCGTAGCCATCGCATGCAGCAGCGGCAGACGATGTGTCGCTACGACACGTCGTTGCGTCATGTCGCTGCAGAGATTTCGAACCCGACTGCAGATCACAGCAGCAGACTGCAGCGCCGTATTCCACTGTCAGCTTTATCTGTATTATTTTACATTGCACCCTCCGCACTCGCCCATCGTAAAGTGAATAGAGCTAATTAGACTTACTGGTATGCGTTCGAGCGACAGTGAAATCCGACCGCACATTAGTGTGGTCGAGCAACGTGTTGCAAGCTACGAATGGTATTTCATAGCAATACATACAAACCAGTAGTGTCGCAACGACACGTCGTCCGCTGCTGCTGCATGCGGTCGGCTACCAACTTGTACCTTTACAATCTATTAACTTAGCTACCTATCAGATAGAAAGTGTTCTGTGTATTTTGTTAATTCATAGGTACTACATAGGTACTACACGATTCGTCTTTCATAAGTTTGATGATGGTTATAATTTGATAGACATTGAATAAGGATTGAACTTCGATGTTTTAAATTAGCGCCTGCCTGTCTGCCCCTAGACTTATATTGTATTCGAGAACCGGCCGCCATGTTGAACGTTTTTTTCTTTTTCCTGTGAGGAATATTTACTTACACACGGCGACACATCAAGCTACGCAAAACCAAAATACGCTGGCCGCGCGTTAGGTAGAGTAATATATTACGTTGATGTGTAGCCGTATGTACCTACCTTATGTTTGAGATAAGATAGGTAGTAATCTTAAATAGTAATTTCCCGGGCGAATGAACACTTCAGTACCTATATTATTTGTGATGTTTCAGCTCATTTATTGCGTAATTCATAGACAGCTTCTACATCTTAAAACAGCTTTCAGAGAAAAACATGAAATACTTTCCGTCTATAGAAGACAATTTCATAAAATAAAATAAATAATCACAGGCACATACGTTTTAATGATCCCAAGTAAGCCTCAGGCTTTTTGTTATGGGAAAAACGGCAACAAACTTATAAAATCCATGACCGAACCGGGATTCGAACTCAGGACCCTGGTTTGGCAGTCCGGCGTGGTAACCATCACACCAACCGGGTCGTCAAATTAATTTAATTGGTTTCTTACTTCGATCAACAATATCCAACTAGATAACGCGTCAGCGCTCAAAACATGTCCCGGCAAATAACGCCTCACTATTGGAGTGAGGTCTTATTTTGAATTAGTTGCGTTCGAACAAAGCCATTGTAAGCACGTCTCGCAATGCCGCAGTGTTCCTTTTTTAAATTACTAGGAATTATGGTTGCTTTGAGGTCGAAATTATAATGTATTCGGACTGTTTTCTCGGTTCGTTAACAAAAAATGTTGTATATTCACGAGGACAGAATTTCTCTTTGATTTTGTATGCGACCCGTTATCTAGTTGTATATTGTTGATCGAAGGTTTCTTATTTTGATTTTTCTAGCATTTATCTAAACGTGGAGCAAAAGTAAACAAAGTCTTAATTTAATAGTACTTTATCGCCAACCCATAGATTAATATGTATATTGGTTACGCCAACCCTCGCGGTTAGGTAATATTGCGTACTTAGTTAGATTTTTAGGGTTTCGTAGTACCCAAAAGGTGAAAACGGGACCCTATTACTAAGCCTACGTTGTCCATCCGTCCGTCCGTCCGTCCGTCCGTCTGTCCGTCTGTCTGACTGTCCTAACTATTAGGGTAACTTTTAAAAATGTTGATAACATTTTCAAAAAATGTGCGTTGTTATGGCGCATTTGCTAACATAATATAATAAAAATGTCATAAATTTAAAAATTAAGGAATTTGACTACTTAGTGTAGTAGCATTTTTATAAGACGGATATTGTACACACGGCGACACATCAAGCAAACATAACGTATAAAGTCGTGCGGCCAGCTTATTTTGGTTTTACGAAGCTTGATGTGTCGCCGTGTGTACATCCGTCTTATAAAAATGCTACTACAGTAAGTAGTACCAGCTTTATAAGTCTTACTATGAAAAAAAATGTAATTCGCTATTTAATGTCGTATCGTCACACCTGGTTGCGACACCCGGTGCCATACCATGTGACGTTGCCGTACTGAAGCCCGACTGTCCGGCTGCCACAAAGTCACAATGACGAACGCCGCAACGGCATCCGTCATCGTGTGAGAACTGCCTTAGGGTGTGGGACGTCGTGCGGGTGGAACGACGTCGAGACAGGCAGTTAGGAGCGACTGGAGAGTTGAGAATAGAGTTTTGTGGTGTACCTTGGGAGAAAAGGTAGGTACTACTGAGTACTGACAACCATCATAAATGGTTTCATATTATATCATGTTTGTGGGATTCGCGTACGATTTGATTTGAACTGCTACGTATGTCCAGGGCAACCGTTTAACTTGTAATGCAATTATTAATCAGAGTATTTGTAATTGAGTATTCATTAGAACTAGACCTTGTAGCTTGAGTAAACTGAGGTTATAGAGAAGACAAACTTTAACTAAACTTTGTTTGATTTCCATTTGGGATTCTGAAACTTAATAATGGTTTAGTACTAATATCACAGATTATTTAATAGCTAATGGAGACCAAGTGAGTCTACCGCTCCGTTGTGACTGGGCTAATTCTCAACTTAGCGGATTATCAACTGGACTGGAATGGATTCTCAACTGGACTGATTCTCAAGTGAAAAGATTATCTGCGCTGGAGAGATTCTCAACTGAGAGATTTTCAACTGAACACAATTCTCATTTGAATAGATACTCGACTGGAGTAATTCTCAATTGTAGGGATTCTCAACTGGACAGATCTTCAACAGGGCAGATTCTCAACTAGACAGATTCTCAACTGTAGGAATACTCAACTGAATACATTCCCAAGTGAATAGATACTCAACGGAATTGTAATTTTATATTCTACCCAGGTTTGTCTCTTGCAAACTTAAATACCCTAGCCATAAGAGTTGACGGACGTGATGTAGTATTTCCCATCCGCCCCAATCATGATGTACTTCAATAAGCATGTATCTTTATCTGCAAGATTAACTCTTGTTTGTTTGTTGTTCTCTATAAAGATCGCTTTACAATTTGCGCAACGCTGCGCAATTTTTCATAATGCTTTCCATTCTCAGAACGCCATAATCCTATCTATGTACATTTTAACGCGTATAGAGCCGCTTATACAGGGTTGCCTCGGAGACAGTGCGCAAATTTAACGTATATGAAGGTAATTGAAAATAAAAAGACACGTAATACTTGCGGAGCGTTCCGCGGCGGAACGTTCGGTCGACACGCGCGCGACGCTTTTCAAGTACTTACCCTATGACACACTAGCCGACTGAACATAACGCGACGTAACCTTCCGCCGCGTAACGCGACGCCAAGTGTGTCATACCAACCGAATACTACGACCGATAGTTCAGCTGCGGAGGTTCAGTGACAAAAGAGTTCCAAAAATAACAGAAAAAATACATGAACTCGGATTAGGGTCTTACTACAGTTATGAGGGTTGGAGTTGACATCCATGGCGCTTTGGACCGTCTGATTATAAAGAAAGAAATCCGATTGTTAAATCCCGGCCGTGATTCATAGGAATCCGAAGACGAAAACACACAATAAAATGTTTTTTCCCTGGAATACTGATTGCATGCGCACGAAAATGCGCACTGTCTCTGAGATAACCCTGTATATTTCGTCTTCTGCAAAAAGGCTTTCTCTTTAAACACGCCGTTTCAAGAACATCTGGCTATGTTTAACATCCAATCGTCCTTTTTCTAGATTAACCTATCTATTCTATGCCTGGACGTCGATAGCTCCTCTGGGAATTCCAGAGAGTGACGGCCTTTGCCCATATCCGTGTGTATTCGACTGACATTAGCTAGTCTATTTCCATGTCAATTAAATTGGGTTTCGGAGCTACAATTTGCACTAGACTAGATGACCCTGATTGTCCCTGACTCGTATGTACTTTTTAACTTTTCGTCCCCTTAAAGTTCAAACTGTCTGCATTCAAAAAGTCAATTTGTCAAATAGTTTAGAAAGTTATGAAAATGCAGTTTTATTCAATTTTAAGTACCTATTGTTAAGATTCACGATTTTAGGCAGCAATTGAAGATATGAGTAGAAAACTAGAAGTAAGAATATTATGTAATCGTCCATTATTTACTCTGTAGACAACGATGTTAACATGTAGGTATCTACTAACTACAGTACCTGCATAGGTAGCATGACACCGTGATACAGCGCTATCACACCTTCGCTCTCTTTCTATTTGCGCGCGAACGAACGAGATAATAAAAGACTTGATACAGCCGTATCACGTGTAGCATGCTATGTGTGCTGGAGGGAGTAGGTCAATTGAACACCTTGCAACAAACAGCGTTGGTTGGTCCCACGTGGAGGATTAAGGCTTCCGCACATTGCAGCGATATTATCGAGCGATTTTATCGAGCGATATTATCGACAGCGATATCGCGACACCTTACACACTGCAGCGATTCCGCGATTCGCGTCACGCATGCGCCCCACCAATGAATGTAGTCGAAAGAGTTGCGATAATATCGCGGCAGTGTGTGGGATCGAGCGCGTCCCCATACAAAATGTACTGAGAACAATTATCGCAAAATCGCAGCGATATTATCGCTCGATAATATCGCGGCAGTGTGTAGGATCGCGCGCGTCCCCATACAAAATGTACTGAGAACAATTATCGCAAAATCACAGCGATAATATCGCTGCAATGAGCGGAGGTCTTTAAGTTTCAGTCCATACAAAACTTTGACGTAGAACACTCGTAGATGGTATTAATAAAAGTAATGTTTTATATATGGAAAAATAGCTTAGAAAATCTCGATTGCGCGTATCAAACAATATTTACAATTTATAATATAATTACGAAGATATCAAGCTTTGAAATTATTCATACAAAATCATAACCATCATCGTTTCATCTTCGTAATTATATTATAAATTGTAAATGTTATTTGATACGCGCAATCTAGATTTTCTAAGCTGTTTCTCTATATTATAAAACATTACTTTTATTAATACCGTCTCTGCGTGTTCTACGACAAAGTTTTGTATGAAATTGACAACTCTGCAACCAACAAGTATGTGGTGTGGGTCGTACATAGCAGTTGTCTCTGGCTTTCTGCCTACCACAATGGGAGATAGGCGTGAGAATATGTATTGTCTAAGTACGTAAAAAATGGTATTATGCTCTCGACTACATTCTCTAAATATTCTCAATTGAGGCTATATCCTTAATAGGTAACTGGAGTCTTACCTACATACTAGAGTAGTATTGGTTACTATAATGAAATGACGGCGGTCCTTGAAATTTTTTACAGTAAGCGTTTGAACCCCACAATAAATAAAAAGGTGTCGTGTATTTGAGTGTTACAGACTTGATTACGGTACAAAAACCGGCAATTACAGTACTTATTAAATCTTATACTGTAATTGTTTGATCGCCCTTTGAGACAGCTGGACCATGGGGTTTTGAGGCGAAGGTTTTCATTAGGGACCTGGAACGACGCCTGAAAGAAAAAGGCTGGGACCCTCGTGCTGGTTCCTTTTTATCCAAAAAATATCGATGGCCATACAACGAGGGAATGCAACCTCGATTATAGGCACGTTCGGGACCGGGAGGGCCTAATCCCTAAAAGCCAATGCCTAAAAAAGGCGCCTTTTTTCTTATCGCCTATTTTTTTAGTCGACACCTTAATAAGTCTCAATTAAAATTGGAATAAAATAAGTCTGACACATCTAAAAGTGACAGATAAATGTTCGTTTCGAATAGCAAAAGGATGTTTTGACCTAATTTAGTTCGAAATAAATTTAATCCTGTCAGATAAGTTAAGTTTTGTTTAGTTGTGTTTTTCCGAATAGCATACCTACATGAATTTGACACATTTTAACTAAATTTAAGTTAAGTTTAGTCGTAATGGGCAAAACCGAATCGAACCATTATAGTTCTAGAATAAAGTTACTTCAATGATTTATATCTGCGATCGCACTGAGTTTAGAGGAATCGCACTGAGTTTAGAGGAATCGATCTGAGTTCTTGCCAAATGCTTTTCCGCCTATTCGATATTCTACGCAATATGGATTCCGCACAACTGACATTGAACACATTCTCTATTCCACGCCATAGGCGTAGCCAGAATCCTTCTGGCCCACCCCAGAAATCAAATGAATCACTTACTAAAAATAAGAGACTGAATCGCCTCGATCTCGGCATGAGCTGGAGAAATCGAGTTATAATGAAGCAAAATCTCGAGCTTGCTTTGCTCGTTCTAGATTTTCGGTCGTAAAAACTCTAGCTCGCTTCGCTCGCTCCAGGATTTAAGTCTTATAACACTGATCTACAATATTGCAGTTAAAATTTCGAGGTCACTTAGCTTTGCTCGCTCCAGAATTCAGTGAAATCTCGAGCTCGCTTCGCTCGCTCTAGATTTTGGCCCCTTTTTCCATAGTGAAGAAAATCTCAAGCTTGCTTTGCTCGTTCCAGATTTTAGGTCGTAAAAAACTCGAGCACGCTTCGCTCGCTCCAGGTTTTACAATTTATTGCAACGACCTAACCTGGGCCTGGCCCACCATGGGAAAAAATCATTGCTACGCCCATGTTCCACGCAGTCTTCAATTTGACACAATCGCGTTTCTTCCTATTCGCCCCTTCCTAAAATTTTCATGTTTGGTTGATGGCCGCGTCAAAATGGAGCCAACTTCGAAATCACGAAAAAAAAACAGATAGTGAAAGTGGTTCAGTTTGATGAGTAAAATACATGGTCTAGTCGATATACGTACGTATACGTCGTATTCAAATACTCGTCGTAATCAAAAGTGAAGCACCCATTTATATGAGTGTGCGTGTTGTCGCCCTGTCGCGCGGTACATAATGGCGGCGGGATGTAGGACCTGCGCCTAGAACTGGTGCGTCTTGTGAGTGTAGTTCCCTTGTAGAACAAACGAAAATGTAGGACCTTGCATGCTTCACATCTTTTTAGTGTCACATTAGGTCCGTATTTTTTTCAGGTCCGTGATATAAGTATACCTAACTTTCTTTTTTTGCAGGTATAACATCAATAACAACACTGACGGTGATATCGTTCGAGCGATACCTCATGGTGACCAGACCCCTCAGCTTCCGCCACTTGAGCTCGAAAGGAGCCGTTTTCTCCATCCTCTTCATCTGGACCTACTCTCTCGCTCTCACCACACCACCCCTCATGGGATGGGGCAATTACGTTAACGAAGCTGCTAATATCAGGTAAGTAAAACTTACCTTAACGTTTCCCAAGTTTCACTACTAGCTCAGTCATTTAACGGTTTAAGCCGGAACTAATTAGGAATTGATTTTTTTTCGGTATAGTATTTTAAGAGCCAATTTGAGCCAGAAATATAAAAAAATAAAAAAAATCATGTCAGTAACAGGTCTAAACTTAAAATTTAGCAATTAAGAATATTATTCTAAAAAACCTGGTGGTAATTTTTTTTTTCAAACCTAGTGTAGATAGTTTGTCTACTTAGAAGGCTTTGAAAAATACATAAGTATTTTCTAATAAATAAAAAAAATTTAATTTTTAATTTCGATGCCTGTTATTACGAAAAAAAAGAAATTAATAAAAAAAATAAGTATTTTGTGAAATCTAATTAAAATGAGTGCATTTGTATTAATATTTTTAATACAAAAGCCTTCTGGGACACACAATTTTGATTTCTATGTTGCGTAGCGATTTTTTTTAAATATGTTTTCTTCTGGCCGCATCTTCTCTACAACGGAACACCTTCCGAAGCGGTGGTAGAATCAAAAATGACGTCAAAAAGTTATCTATGTGATATTATTTTGAATAAAAAATTTTGACTTTGACTTTGACTTTGATAGTATTTTTGTCACTAAATGGTGCCGGTTACAGTTTAAAAGTCCCATTAATAATTACTCATCACCCCTCCTAACAAAACTCCGTAAAATGACTGGGCTATACTGTCTATTGGGCAACTGTTCTCTTCTCTTCCAATTCCTCCTTAGTGCGTCTTTTAAATTAAAATATCCCAATGTTTTAAGCAGCGTCAGTTTGGGTTAGACACTGATGTGTTCATGATTGTATACCCTATTCGGAAGCAGCAAAACATTGAATTTGTTTGTACATTTGTTTGGAAACAGCGTGTGAGGAATAACAATTGCTTCGCCGACATGAGCTTACCTATAGCTCTTAAAATAATATACCTACGGGTCCTACTTATGCTGAAGGTGTGGTAAAAAAATCAATTCTGCTGTTTTTTTCGCGATTTCAACCTTGGTCTCAATAAAGTTGTTTAGTTTGATGAACTTTCGCTGCTAAGCTCAAAACAATGATAGTCGCGCAGTGCTAACACTGTGGAATGCTATACAATTCTGACTCAACGTTGGAGTCGTGCGCACTGCGGCCCATTTGTCGCTGACCTACGACGTAGGACGTCAGCAGAAGTGTTGAAACCTTCAGCATATTATGGGTATATTATTCGGAGCGCGCTCCATACAAACTATTACAAACGTACTATGGTGATATTTTCAATACTAACAAATTAAAGTCAATGAAATTTTGCAGAAACAATCTAGAAACAAATTTCTATGCTTGTATGGAGTCAGATTTTCGTTAAAATGTATAGTTTTAAAGTTACAGTGCCTCAAAGATTTCCATACAAATCTTAAATTAATCCTAGCATTGAAACTGTATATTTTATTGAAAATCCGACTCAATAGAAGCATAGAGATTTGTTTCTAGATTGTTTCTGCAAAATTTCATTGACTTTAATTGGTTAGTATTGAAAATATCACCATAGTACGTTTGTATGCAGCGCGGATTTTCGCTCTCGGAATAATATTCTCTTAAGACGCTATTAGACCAACGACCAACCATCGAGCCCACATACGTCCCGTTTTCTTTATGCAGACGACCTTGCATTAACTTCGCAACACACTAACTTTGCCGAAGTTGAGGCTGACCTCACCGTGGCACTCAATTCTTTGAGTAACTACTACGAGGAAAACTCTCTCAAGCCTAACCCGTCAAAAACGGAATCTTGCGCTTTTCACCTTCGCAATAGACAAGCGGGACGTAAACTGAACATCACGTGGCAAGGGGTGCCGATTGCTCACAACAGTTTCCCTAAGTACCTGGGAATCACTCTAGACAGGTCGCTCACTTTTCGCAAGAACTGTGAAAATATCAAAAAGAAGATACACTCTCGCAATAACATCTTACAGCGCCTTACTACTACCAAGAGTACCAAGTGGGGAGCTTCACCACGGGTCTTGAGGACGTCTGGACTAGCGCTCGCGTTTTCTGTCGGAGAATACGCGTGCCCGGTGTGGGGCCGATCTACCCACGCCAAGCTGGTGGATACGGCACTAAATGAAACGTGCCGGATTATAACTGGTTGCTTGAAACCGACCCCGGTACAGTTGCTCTATCCACTGGCTGGCATAGCGCCCCCAGATGTCCGCAGGGCTGTGGCAGGTTCCTCAGAGAGAGCCAAAATGATGGACGACACACGACATCCCATGCACGGCTTCATTCCTGCGCCGCAAAGGTTGCCAAGCCGACGCAGCTTTATGAAGTGTGTCGACCCACTGAATACTGGCCCAGCGCAAGCGATGTGTACTCTTTGGCGACAAAAAGTGTCCCTCCCAACTCCATTTGTGCCGCTGTCTGAGAGCCTCCCGCCTGGACATGACTTGCCTTGGGCGACCTGGAAGTCGTTAAACCGACTTCGAACCCAGGTCGGTCGCAGTAAGGACAACATGTTCAGGTGGGGATTCTCGGATCCGCAAAATGTGAGTTGCTTGTGTGGAGCTCCACAAACGATGGCCCATCTCACATCGTGCCCTGCGTGCCCTAACACCTGTACGCAGGAGGAGCTCATGACCGCTAGCGACGGTGCAGTATCGGTTGCCCACTTCTGGCAAGGTACTATTTAGCGACTTTGTTCAAAATTTGAAGTCGACACGATAAGAAGAAGAAGAAGACGCTATTATCCGGTCGAGGCCGTTTTTTGAACTCGAAAGAAAGTGTTTTAAAGTCTGAAATGAAATTATGTCTTATTTAAGGATCTGGCGGATAGGCGATGGTTCTCAATAACACGATTAGATTAAGTTTACTCGATAGAAAAAAATCCCTTAGTTATTATTTTGTTTTTAAATACTTACTATGATTAAACTGCTGATATTTTAACTTTTTGTTCTTGTACTTAACTAAATAAATCAAATATTTCTAGTGAAATTCGTAGAATTTTGAGTTTAGAAACACCCATGAGCAAAGATATTGATGAAAAACACGATTTTTTGTGATCCTGCTTTCAATTGGAGCGGGATGGCTAATTGCAAACTTAAGGCTTCCGCACATTGCAGCGATATTATCGAGCGATTTTATGGAGCGATATTATCGACAGCGATATCGCGACACCTTACACACTGCAGCGATTCCGCGATTCGCGTCACGCATGCGCCGCACACCACTGAATGTAGTAGAAAGAGATTGCTTCAAGTTGCGATAATATCGCGGCAGTGTGTGGGATCGAGCGCGTCCCCATACAAAATGTACTGAGAACAATTATCGCAAAATTAAGAAGGACCCTATATTTAGCATGGTTGCTTTTTTAAACTTGTACGAAAAGTATAAAAAACAATAGGTAAGTATATCTAAATACTAAAAGTAATATGTCAATTTTGAAAAAACGGTTCTGCATTTTTCGTTTCTTTCATTTTGTTCACAATTTGTACATACATTTTATGTTAATAACGTTTTTCTCGACATCCGAACGGAACTGTCCTTGAATAATATTCATGGAAAGACCTTCCTTCGTTTCTTTTTTCATTCCCAATCTAGTCAATTGCACAAAATACAATTTGTACCCGAGTTGTAGATCGCTTTAGTACTCTTTCGTTCCATACGATAGGATACTTGATTAAAATAAAGACTTGTATTGGTTCAGGAATACGTATAGATACTTGCTACATATTATATTGATAACAGTAAGGGCATTGGGCTCTTGACACAGAGGTTGCGGGTTCGATTCCAACGGGGGGTCCCCCTACTGATATGTCACTTTGTGCGTTTTTCCCCAGTTTGTTAGGACATTGCAGGCAGAATCACCTGATTGTCTGAAAAAGAAAGATGATTCCATGCTTTGGATTGCACGTTAAGCCGTTGGTCCCGGCTACTATCTCTGGTGGTAGTAGTCGTAACATATTGAAAACCATGTCAGATAACTTAGAGGCGCCGTAAGGCGGTTTGAATAAACTCAGACACCAGGGCTTGTTGCCCACACGGTAAGAAGAAGAAAAAGAACAGTAATGGGAATAAGAGTATAAGCTCACGACTATATTCCCGGAGGGGGTAGTCAGAGATATTCTGAAACCTCAGAACATCCTCGTTTCACTAGTACCTAGTACCGAAACTCTATCCAGTGTGATGGGGAGTGAACCCATCGCCACTTGTAATTTTGTAATGGACAGTGGGTACAATACATGCAAGAGTTTATAATAATACCATATACTTTACTATTGTAGTGTCATCCTGTTGGCATGGTCGTAGAGCTAGGGGCAAGGGTCTAGAAAACTCATCGACGTAGATCTCCCGTTCTCCCAGTACGGCAATGCTTGTCGGATGTGAAAATTTTCTACATACCTTATTTCGAGTATATCGTCTCATATTTTTAAATTCAATTGTATTAAGGTTCCATAGTCCAAATTGGTCGATGCTTTTCGAGTTATATAAGGAAAACGTTCATTCTTTATAATTCTGTAACATAACTGTGTGAGGTATGGATAAAATGACTAGGTATCTATTTAAGTATCTTTGCAGAGTGATTCTTCTGTTTTTAGCAAAGAGATTTAACTTATTACTACAGAGAGGACATCGCGAACCAAATCGTAATCCAAGACTTGTTACCTCGGGGTAACAATCGCACCCTCATGAAATGAAGTTATCCATTTTGAGCCCTAACACTAGAAAATGAAGGTTAAAAATATCATGTCAACATCTTCATTGTTAAACAGAAAAGAAAACAGGCATTTTCCTTTTATTCTACCACATTTTACCAACAACACAATAAAAATGAACAAAATACCTACGTGTCCTTTCAAATGATTTTATTTTGTCAAAGGAAAGCGATCAAAGCAAATAATTTCGAATACTGAGTATTGAGAAAAACATAATAATATAAATGTTTTTATCAAGATTTATGACGACTCCTATATATCCGACTCCTTTTTTTTTGTATTACGATTTAAATATATTTCTCAGGGCTTTTACTAGAAAGGGAATTTTAGTTAGGTACCTACCTACCTACCTACTAAGTTCATCATCAGCTAAATATATAACGTGTTAATGAATAAGCGCAAAACCTCATACACCCCAACCTTTGACTACTTATATGAGGACTGGAAACGCGTGTAATTCTACTAACAAACATTTCTGCCACTTTTTGCGGGGGGCGAGGTAACATGCAATCCGCAACTTTGGATTTTATTCATCATAACTTTAGATTCTAATTTTGAATGTTATAAATCATGAAAATAGTCTCGTGTGAACCCCAAACGTTCTAAGTTCGAAATTATTGTTTCGCAATTATAGGCTGTCTCGTTTAGTGATAAGGTAAACAATTTAATGTAAATGCACATGATCAATTGATCTTATACCGTGGCAGAAGGGAAATGCTACCGCAAGGCGAGTCCTTATAATAAATAGTCAAAGACCCCAACTGATTTATAACAAAATAATAAGATTGAAACAATAATTTCTTTATTTTTAGAGCTAAAAAATATAAAGTTATTCGCATTTTAAGTTATGAGGCAATAATGATTTGTTGTCATTTCAGCAATTCATGAAAGCGCTGACGTGCTCGTGGATACATATAAAGAGGATAGGCGGTCTGATATGCTAATTTGGGGAATAGGTCACTTTTCCAACTGTATACAATACATATTTGTCCGATTTGCCCCACCCATACACCCCACCGCCTAGAGTTCGAAAGAGACAACTGCAGCTAGGAACAATTTTATCTACTTACATAAAATCGACAAAAACAGCATTTCGTATTCCCCTGTTTCCTCCTCCAAAACTAAACCGATTTAAATAATTTATTTAAAGAATAATATGAGAAAGACTTTGGCTGTCTGTATGTTTTGCTTTTTTTGTATAAATTCGTCAAATTCGTTTGCTGGATGTCTGAAAACGGGCGGTAAAATTGGTCATTTTCGAAGTACCCTATTTCATACCGTAAATTAAATAATGCAAAAAAGTAAAACATGGACATACATAGCAGAGGTAACATAGATTGTATGGTAAAAATGTTTGCTCTAGTGTCTTTATCCAGGGAGTTTGTATGGAAAAAACGGTACTCGCCTATCCTCTTAAGAATCTTGTTTTGGTATTAAGTAGGGTGTGAAAAAAAATGCATGTGTTGAAACCATGATAATTCAATTCTGCTCTCGATTCTAAACAAACTACTTTCTAGTTTTGCGTTAATTTATTAACACGTTTTATATGACCCTTCTATGCTGGGGATGATCAGACCGTCAAACTGAACAACTTTCTCTTTGGCACCACGACACTTTGGTCTTATGACACGATAATAAATCTCGTACCTATTGTATTTTAGGGAAGCACCCGCACCCGCCCCGCACCCGCCCCGCGCCCGCAAGTACAAAAATGGCCCGTTTTGGATGTTGCACTGCAATGGGACTAGGTCGTTGCAGAAGGAAAGAACAATACCTATATCCAAAACGAGGAGTGAGCGAGCTTACTTCTATGAGGGATTTTCCAAAATTCATTAAAAAGAAAAAGTACCTAGTTCCAAAAGGCTCGACGCTGGCGTCACTTTGGGGCCTGAGTGGCTGAACTGGCGCGGAAAATGATGCTTTTTCTGATTTTGGCGGACTTCAAACGAAACTTTTCAGTGATGTTAAAATAATGTTACGTGGAATAAATAAGCGATATCTTTATCTCAAAATTAAAAGAATGACAACTTCTTCAATACTTTAGATTTTTCTGAGGGGAACAACTATAAGTTATAACTTTCTGAGGTGGGCGGCGCCAATGCCCGCGATCTCTCCGCACATATCCCTCATTTCTCGCAAATCGGGGAAATTCTTTAAAATCGGCAGCACTGGAAACTTTAAAAAAAAATCAAACCATATTTTTTTCTGTGTTACGATATGAATAAGTTTGTCGATTAACACAGTGGAAAATAATAAAAGTATTCTATCGACATAAGTGGTGAATGGGGGCCATACTCCTCATAACCCCCGTCTCCCTGCCGTCAGATACTGTTGACCGGCCCTGGCTTCGCCGTTCCACCACGTGCTCGCAGCTATTACTGGAAAAAATGTGTTGTAAATATGCCTAAACGTAAAAGGGACGATTGCGACCGTATTAAACATAAAATTAGAAGGCTCGAGAAGAAATTACGACGCAAGGAGCGTTTGCGTCATTGCCAAAAAGGGACCATATGAAATTCATGTCTCCACGCTTCCGTACTTCCATTTAACTGTTCTGAACTCCTTATCACTTGAATGCCATATGAATTTCGTAACTGTCACGATCCTTTGTTTTCCTTATTATTGTTCTCGCGTTTATTAAAAAAGGAAAATAATGCTACTCTGTGACAAATATACTTACGATGCTCTTTGTCTTGAAAATATGTACCATATAATGGTTTAAATTGATATGATACAGTGACTTCATCCAATGCCTTTCAAAAACGATTGTTGATGGAATTTGATCTCTATAACATTTTCCGCGATTTACTCAATTTTCCAATATAACATTTTCTATTTAGTCATTATCATTAGGATCCTTCTTATTATCCTGTCGGTTTTTTAAGGAGATGATATTTTGAGCATCAAAATGAGCCAGTTTATTAATTCCCAAGGTGGAAATCACAGAAAAAAAATCTGTTCCATATAAAATTGCTTTGACTATTTATTATAAGGACTCACCTTGCGGTAGCATTTCCCCTCTGCAAAGGTATAAGATCAATTGATCATGTGCATTTATATTAAATTTTATACCTTATCACTAAATGAGACAGCCTATAATTTGCGAAACAATAATTTCGAACTAGGAACGCTTGGGGTTCACACGAGACAACTTTTCATGATTTTTAACATTGAAAATTAGAATCTAAAGTTATGGGGAATAAAATCCAAAGTTGCGGATTGCATGTTACCTCGCCCCCCGCAAAAAGTGGCAGAAATGATTGTTAGTAGAATTAAGTAACACGCGTTACCAGTCCTCATATAAGTAGTCAAAGTAAAATTGCAATCCTACTCAACCAAAATGTATGGGACAGCTGATTTTTTTTGCGGTTTCTGTTGTGGTCCTATAAAGAAAGTTGTTCGGTTTGACAAAGGGTATATAATATAAGGTCCTTCTTAATATGCTAACACTGCCTACATTGCACTTAGAGTTTATCTTTTGTCCACAGTTGCTCGGTGAACTGGCACGAGCAGTCCGTCAACACCCTCACCTACATCCTGTTCCTGTTCGCCATGGGACAGATCGTGCCTTTTGCCGTCATCACCTTCAGTTACGTCAACATCATTAGGACTATGAAACTGGTATGTTTTTGACTCTACCCATACAGGGAATTGGAATCATAACAAAACAATGAATTTTATCCGTTTCCGTCTTCTG
This sequence comes from Agonopterix heracliana, assembly GCA_963693445.1. Classification (NCBI taxonomy): domain Eukaryota; kingdom Metazoa; phylum Arthropoda; class Insecta; order Lepidoptera; family Depressariidae; genus Agonopterix; species Agonopterix heracliana. Next base: position 3,779,242 of record OY856324.1, on the reverse strand, counting down.
TCCTTTTGTACTTCTTAATATGATGACACTTTTTAAAGCCAATGATCATACCGTCAAACTGAACAACTTTCTTTATGGCACCAACATCGAAATCGCGAAAAAAATATCAGCTGTTCTATACAAAACTGCAAACCCACTCGAGCCATACCTTAGAGAAAGTTGTTCAGTTTGATGGTCTGGTCATCCCCTTAAAAATAGTCAGCACTAAGAGTCTACCCATCAAACTGAACAACTTTTACTATGGGAGCAAACCAATCGGAGCAAAAAAAACCTGCTGTTGCATACTAAACTGCAATGTCTGCTATCGGTGCAATGACTCAAATGTATGCAACAGCAGATTTTTAATGTGCTCCGATCGATTTTCTTCCATACTAAAAGTTATTCAGTTTAATGGGTAGACTGTTTTTTTAAAAGGATGCTAATGATATCAATCCTGTAAAGACAAGTTGAACATATTTTGGTTTTGTATCCCGATGATCCTGGTATTTTTATGGACAATCAATAACCAGATAATGTTGGGCTTAAAAATTGAGCAACATTAGTATCTAACCTACTAGGTATACTAAATCTACTTATTATGATTATATACGCTTCAATGGCAAAGTACAAAGATTCCCGATCGGCTTTGATTTGAGGCTATTATTATTAGACAATTCTTCGAATTTCTTCCATATTTTTCTTGAGGACTTTTACCTAACAAGGTTTTCCTTGCCGCTGATCATATAACGAATGTACCTACAAAACTTAACATTTTTATGAGTTCCGAAACATACTAAGATTACCTACTAAGATAACCACTAAGTACTTGTACGCAGGCCAATCGTCAAAGAAACTAGTTGTAAGTGGTTCCCCAAGTTTCAAGCCTTGCCTGCGTTGAGGACCCCTGGTAACTTCGATGTACGTTTCACCCAAAATGTTAAAGCTAATTTGAATTTAGTAATGTGTAATATTAAGTTGGTTGTTTAATTTAATAATTCTAGAGTAAAAAGGAAAAATGAAACTAAACTGGCTAAATTGGAAAAAGCAATTCCCCGGTGTGAAAGATTGTGGGTTCAAGTCCCGCCTGAGACTTAATTCTTTAATCTTTAATTTCATTTAAGTTTAGTTTTTAAATGGGAATGTACCTAACTACTACTGTGAGGAGAAAAAAAATAATTTTCATTTCATTTCAGTTTTCATTTCATAAAAGAAGTCAATATCAGAGATTATGATTCAATAGAATATTCGAGCTTTTTTGAGAGCTAACGAGCAGTGACATAATTGGTACAAATCCCTAAAGTTGAGCCTTTTCACTTTTTTATTTTTTTGTAATACCGTAGGACAGAACTCAAATAAATAAAAGATTTAGGGCCTGTTTCACCACTTCTGAATAAGTTCTTGTTAGCTTATCCGACAGATATTTTGACATAATTTCATACAAAATATGTCAATCTATCTGTCGGATACGCTAACAAGAACTTACCCAGAAGTGGTGAAAAAGGCCCTAAACTTATTAGACTTGGAATTTGGGTCAGCATTTACCTAAGTGGAAACAATTTCGGTGTTACGGGAGACCAAGTAGCTATGACTGCTCCTAGTTTAACAAAGGAGAATAGGCCTGTCCTTCAAACTAAGACAATTATAGCGGGCACCGCTAGTATGACTAGAGGTGCTCGCGACTAGTACAGTCAGCAGCAAAAAGATGTATGCCTCCTCATGCAAAAGATGTATACACTTTAGTACTACGCGTACTAAAGTGTATACATCTTTATACTACGACGTAGTAAAAGTGCATCCATTTTTTGCTGCTGACTGTACACAATATATACTTACTTTATTCATTCACTTTATTACTTACTAGTGTTTACCCGCGACTTCGTCCGCACAAATTATATACCCACCAGATTTTAAGTCAGATCATAAGCTATCAAACAAAAAAAGTTTCATCAAGATCGGTTCAGTAGTTTTTGCGTGATGCGCGAACAAATATTTGTATGATGAAATTTGTATGATGAATATGTCTGTATATTTGTACCCGAGTCATGGATGTTTGTATCTATATATACAAATATGTATGCTATATCGTTGTCTAGTTATCATAATACAAGTCCAGGCTAGATTCTGGAACTTTAAATGTGACTAGATAATTTGTTTGGAGTTTAGTATGGGGCAGCAGATTTTTTTGCTCTTGAAAAATTTGCGAGTTAATGAGGCAGGGCATACAGACCCCTGGGTCCCTTGTTTGACAACTGAACCCTACAAATATACCTGTTAATAGGTATATAGGATATGTTGAGGGCTATGTTTAGGGGCATAAACACTTTTTCACTTTTTGTATGAATACTAGTGGCTACACAAGCCTCTTTAGCACTTTTTATAGGTACTGTTGTCTTCGTGTCAAGCACTCGATCCCTAAATATAGATATTTATTATCGTTTAATCGGTTTTACATAATTAATCCCATCACACTCCATTGCAATGTTTGATATTTGACCTAGTTTGAAATTATTAACGTGATATCTGATCGTGATCAGAGATCCCCACTACATTCACGTTTACATTTAACTTTACGTTTAAGATGATATTCCCTCTAGCTAGCATGCTCCATACAATAGAAGTTTGATTGTATTTTGGAATTATCCAATAATAGTACTGTAGCCGGGGGACTTTTTAATTACCAAAAAGGTTACCAATTGCCGTTTAGAAATTGTTGTAAGGAGGTACTAAATGACTAATATAAAAACCTATTTCTTACTGATCACAAAGCGCCGTAAAAAAAAATGAGGTTTAGGAAAAAAAGAAGCAGATAATAATATTGTTACTTACTTTAAGATTTGTATGGAAATGTTTGAGCCACTGTAACTTTGAAACTATACATCTAAACGAAAATCTGACAGGCACATAAATTAGTTTCTAGATTGTTTCTAAAAAATGTAATTGACTCTTATAGTACCTATACCTACTGTAGCCCGGGGGGGGGGGGGACTTTTTAACTATCAAAATATTACCGATTGCCGTTTAGAAATTGTTGTAAGGTACTAAATGGCTAATATAAAAACCTAAGTCTTACAGATCACAACAGGCCGTAGAAAAAAAATTTAAAAAAATTGGTCTTAAATTTTCCAATTTCGAATTTACTGTTTTTTTTCTATACCGTCACACAGTGTTTTAAGAAGTGGGTTTTAGTGACGTCCACGTTTTATTCAAGAAATCGATAGTTTTTCTAATTCTGAGTGCAAGAGTAAAACTCCGGCTTCGATACGACTTATAGTTTTTTTTATAAAAAATGTCAAAGTTTCCCAAAATCTGGGTCATAAAAAGAGGAAAAAATTCATAAAAAAAGAACTGAAATAATTTTTTTTGTTTTGATTAAACCTTATAATTGTGTACAAGACAATACACCTTTCCACAAATTTTTAACATTTTACTGCGAATAGGTAACGAAATATGAGCATTTTTCGTATTTCAGTTTTCATGTTTTTACTCGACCATAAGACCGTATTAGGATGAGATTTCTACACCGAAAAATTGTTTATACCCTCCTTTATGTCATGTTCTTCACCTTACTTCAATACCCATACGTAATAATAAGACAATCTAAAGTTGTCATACAAAGCTATAAGACCAATCAAAGTTGACTTTTTCGTCTGGTCATTTAGACAGTCTAACTATTACGTATGGGATTGAACTAAGATGAAGAACATGACGGTATAGGAAAAAAAACTGGCCAAGTGCGTGTCGGGCCACGCGCAGGGTAGGGTTCCGTAGTTGCCCGTCACAATATACGAACTTAGAAGGGGGCTTTTTGTTTTATACTACGGTTTGACGGCTAATAAAGTCTAAAAAGTACTTTTTTTAAGTTGGTCGACTATTACTCGTTAACTTGTAAAGCTAACTTAGCGGTGATAGTTTTCCTTTTAATTTCATTATATACACTACTGCCATGAATTTTTTCACATATCTAGAAACAACCGTTTAGCTGGCAGAGGGGGGGGACACTCGACTCTAACAAAAATTAGCACCTTAAAGCTTAATATTTCGCTAACGGATCCCTAAATCGAAAAATGGTTTTCCCACACCCACCGTATTTTTAAAAGACCTATCCAACGATACCCCACTCCATGGGATAGACGAGAAAAAAAAATTGCGTCCCCAGTCCCCACTTCACGGGTAGGGGAGGTACCCTAAAAAAAAATATTTTTAAAAATTTTATTTTACCACTTTCTCGGCGTGATTAATATGTGTACCCATGCCAAATTACAGCTTTCTAGTACTAAGCGTCTCTGAGCTAAGCCGCGGACAGACGGACGGACGGACGGACGGACGGACGGACATGGCGAAACTATAAGGGTTCCTTGTTGACTTCGGAACCCTAAAAACGGTAAACTCGAAATTTGAAAAGTTAAGACGCTTTTTTTATTATTTTTTTTAGGTTTTTATATTAGTCTTTTAGTAGGTACCTTACAACAATTTCTAAACGGCAATCGGTAATATTTGGTAGTTAAAAAGTACAGGCCCCCGGCTACAGTAGGTACTATAAGAGTCAATGACATTTTTTAGAAACAATCTAGAAACTAATTTCTGTGCCTGACAGATTTTCGTTTAGATGTATAGTTTCAAAGTTACAGTGGCTCATACATTTCCATACAAATCTTGAAGTAAGTAACAATATTATAATCTGCTTCTTTTTGGTATTATATCATTGACCCTAGCATGGAAACTGTGTACAGGGTGTAAGGAAAAGTATCACTATCCCTTAAACGACACACTCTACCCATAAAAAAGAACAACTTATACTATGGGAGCAAACCCGTCAGCGCCAAAAAATTGCTGTTCCATACTAAACTGCAGCGCCTACTCGACTCAAATGTATGAGGCAGCAGATTTTTTAAAATTCTGACACAATTACACACCCATAGTAAAAGTTTTTCATGGAAACCTGACAAGCCACAGGCACAGAGATTAGTTTGAACTTAGATCGTTTTTAATTAACAAATGTCATTAACTTTAATTGACTAGTATTGAACTTAATCAAATCATTTTCTCGTCAATCATCTTTTTCGTGTGCCTAAATTGGAAAATTTGTATTTTTATACCTAGCTTTTAAGAATGTTTTATGTAAATTACTAATTAGTGCTACCAAATTGCAGTGCCCCACCGGGATCCATATTGTATTCTGAAATCTATTGTAACAACTTATGTACCATATGGAAGCAATAAACAATTTGTTATTAGTATTTATTTGTATTTGTTAGGATAGTCCTTGCAGCGCGCCGATACTTGTTTGTAAGACTATCCTCTAGTAAGTTTTTTAGTAGAAGGTTCACAAGGTGTTGATATAATTAACATTAGGTACCTATTGTATACAATATACCTAGTAGTATAACGTAATGTATGTTTACAGAACTCGCAACGTCTGGGGCGAGTGAATCGCGCCGAAGCCCGCGCCACCACCATGGTGTTCATAATGATCATTGCCTTCACCGTTGCCTGGACGCCTTACTCCGTGTTCGCTCTGATTGAGCAGTTTGCTACTGAAGGCATTGTGAGTAGAATTCTTCTTAATAATTTATACCTACTTTACTATGAGTTTCATGACGATCATTGACTACAATGGTGCCTGGATGGCATGCTCTGTGTTCGCTCTGATTGAGCAGTTTGCTACTGAAGGCATTGTGAGTAGAATTCTTCTTTATAATTTATACCTACTTTACTATGAGATTCATGACGATCATGACTTCACCGTTGCCTGGACATCTTACTCTGTGTTCGCTCTGATTGAGCAGTTTGCTACTGAAGGCATTGTGAGTAGAATTCTTTTTAATAATTATACCTAGGCTTCATCACGATCATTACCTCCACCGATATTTGAATGTCTCTCCGTGTTCGCTCTGATTGAGCAGTTTGCTACTGAAGGCATTGTGAGTAGATTTCTTCTTAATAATTATACCTAGGCTTCATCACGGTCATTACCTCCACCGATATCTGAATGCCTTACTGTTAAGTCCGTGAGGCGGAGGGGAGAGGGGGGGAAGAAATGACAAGACGTTCGTATCGATTCACTCGCTATAATCAACTGCCAGTCAATCTGTTGCGGGTCGCAGCCGCGCAACCCTATGCTAATACATATAACTATAACAATCCTCCACCCTTAGCCTAAAAAAACTTCCTGTAATCCACTACGTTACGTGGCCTCTTGGACGGTGCCTCTGTGGCTGTAGCGTCAGTGGAGAGTGCCCCACCAGGGACCGGTGCCGCCGGCACCGGCGTGTCCGTCTCTGCATCGACCTCTGTCTGCTCGAAACCAGACGTCGCTTCAAAGAATGTATCTCCCGCGTTTTCATCATCAGCTGCCAATGCTCTTCCTCCACTGCCGCTTAGCTGCCCTGACAACAAGACAATCGCAGGCATCTCCTCTGGGGGCGTTTTTCCGTCGGTTCTGTTTGGGTCTGTCATCACCGGCTGCTTCTGAGCATGTGGCTCCTCCCCTCTATATTTCAGGAGTTGGTTAGAGTGTCTCTTTTGCGTACTATCACACACGCTCACCAAATATACAGAGTTACCAAGTTTCTTTGTAATAGTTCCTTTACACCAATATGTTTTTTGTAATTTATACATTTTCACTAACACTATTTCGTTAACCTCATAGCTCACATCGCGTTTACCGTTGTAATTTTTACACTGTGAGAACTGCTTATCTTTTACAACACTGTCAAGTGATACATTTGCTGACGTTGGTGGATGTGCAACAATTAAGTCTAATCTGCTCCTAAGTTTACGGCCAAATAATATTTCAGCAGGTGATCTATCAGTTGTACTATGCTGTGAATTCCTGTAGCGAAACAGGAATTCATTTAGTTTACAATTCATGTCTCTAAAGTTCGTACCAGACAGAGCAATTGATTTAATAGCTTTCTTGACTATTTTTACGTAACTCTCAGCCTGCCCGTTGCTACTAGGGTGGTAAGTGGGAGAGGTCAGATGTTTAATTCCATTTCTGTTACAGAATTCCTGAAATTCTACAGATACAAATGACGTCCCATTGTCTGTGCAAATAGTATGAAATAAACCAAACCTTGACATTACTTCGCATAACTTCTCAATTACTACGCGCGAGCCATATCCGGTTGATACGTCAAAGCATTCAACCCATTTTGAATACGCATCAACTACAATCAGGTAAACCTTGTTTCCGATCGGTCCGAGGAAGTCGAGGTGCACCCTATACCACGACTGAGGCGGATATGCCCAAGGAGTTAAGGGTGCACGAGGGGGGGAGGGTCTTAGGGATATACACACTTCACACGAATTCACGAAAGTGTCTATATCAGCAGACAAAAACGGCCACCAGAATCGGTTTCTAGCTTCGGCCTTTATTTTATTTATGCCAAGATGGCCTATATGCAATTCTTGTAGTATTTTGTTTCGATGTTTTGTAGGAATCACGATTCGATGGCCTCGTAATAAACATGAATTTTCTACGGCCAATTCATTCCGGCAAGAGAAAAACGGCTTAATGAGTTTATTTTCAATTTTTTTAGGCCATCCTTCCAAAACGTATTTATAGACTTTAGCTAATACTTTGTCTGACTGCGTTTCTACTCTTAAGTCATTCATACTAAGGAACCGGTCACTATCGTAAACAAAGTTGACATAAGTAGCCCTATCCATAAGTGATTCACTCGGCCCCCCCACCGCGCCGCCCGCGCCGCCTCCCGCGCCCGCGCCCCTTGCCGCATGCGCAGGCTGCTTATCTATAACGGAACGGCTTAAGAAATCAGCTGTGTTTTGCGTACTGCTTACATATTCAATCTTAAAATTATAAGATGTTAGAAAAATGGCGTACCGTTGCAAACGATTCGCCGTAACTTCCGGTATGCCCTTGTCGGGATTGAATATGGACAATAACGGTTTGTGATCCGTTTTAAGAGTGAATGGGGTAGCTCGTCCGTACAAATATTGGTGGTATTTACGCACACCAAAAATTAATAAATAAATTAATAATTAACTATAACACTTACTCCGTGTTCGCTCAGATTGAGCAGTTTGCTACTGAAGGCATTGTGAGTAGAATTTTTCTTAATTATTATACCTAGGCTTCATCACGATCATTACCTCCACCGATGTCTGGATGCCTTACTCCGTGTTCGCTCTGATTGAGCAGTTTGCTACTGAAGGCATTGTGAGTAGAATGCTTCTTAATTATTATACCTAGGCTTCATCACGATCATTACCTCCACAGACATCTGGATGCCTTACTCCGTATTCGCTCTGATTGAACAGTTTGCTACTGAAGGCATTGTTGTGTTCTTCTTTATAATTTATATCTACTTCACTATGAGCTTCATGACGGTCATTGACTTCAATGGTGTCTGGATGCCATGCTCTGTGTTCCCTCTGTTTGAGCAGGTTGCTACTGAAGTCATTGTGAATAGAATTCTTCTTTTTAATTTATACCTACTTTACTATGGGCTTCATGGCTTTGGAGGAAAAGGGAAGATCTTCCACGGGCTAGTTGGAATGCCCGGGACCGCGGTCCAACAGTTCTTAGTTGGACGTTGTATATATGCAAAGTCTCTTGATAACTTCGATAGTGCGATTCAGGACTCGCCTTATGATTGGTTGTTATTCGTAATGAGCTGTGATGCGTTGGACAGATCCATATTGTGATTGGCCGTCTTCTGTGTGACGTGCTAGGTCGCATGCGCTGACCTAGATAGATCTCTGTTTACATTGACTCGATCGATGTGTTCGGCATTGTTGCTTAGTCAGCTCTCGTAGCTCCGCTACAATACTCCCCCTCCAGACGGAGCGTCGAAACTTGTCTTCAGCTTGCTTGGTACGCATTCAATCCAGGCATGGCAATTCTTCATGAAGGTATGTGTACGGCGTGTGACGGTGTGACCCCAATGGTTGCTGTACCGTTGCGCTGGCCGATAACCTTTGCTGCGGAGATGCGGGACCTTTATGCTTTGTAGGCTAGTTCAGGACCTCGTTGCTGCTCCGTATTGCTGCCATCTTCAGTGACTGCTACGTACCAGAAGGTTGATTGCTCAATTGTCGGTGGTCACCAGTTTGGAGGAAAAGGGAAGATCTTCCACGGGCTAGTTGGAATGCCCGGGACCGCGGTCCAACAGTTCTTAGTTGGACGTTGTATATATGCAAAGTCTCTTGATAACTTCGATAGTGCGATTCAGGACTCGCCTTATGATTGGTTGTTATTCGTAATGAGCTGTGATGCGTTGGACAGATCCATATTGTGATTGGCCGTCTTCTGTGTGACGTGCTAGGTCGCATGCGCTGACCTAGATAGATCTCTGTTTACATTGACTCGATCGATGTGTTCGGCATTGTTGCTTAGTCAGCTCTCGTAGCTCCGCTACAATGGCTATCATTAACTTCAATGGTGCCTGGATGCCATGCTCTGTGTTCGCTCTGTTTGAACAGTTTGCTACTTAAAGAATTGTAAGTAGAATTCTTCTTTATAATTCATACAAACTGTACAACGGGCTTCATGAAGATCATTGTATTCAATGTTGCCTGGATGCCTTACTCCATCCGTATTCGCTCTGATTGAGCTACTGTTGGTACTGTGAGTAGGAATACTGTCAAAAACGTATTTTGTGGTCTTAGGAACTTCCTAAGTCCATAAAATATGAACCGAATAACGCTACTGACTGATATATTGTAGAAAACTTGATATCTCAAGTATACGATACACAGACTTTATATTTTTATTTTAAAACGTTTCACTTTCTGGTTGAAAGCACAAAGCTATAACTTCAAAATGAGATTCGAATAAAAATAAATGTGATTCCCGTCGCTTCCACGCAGGTATCTCAATTTGTAGCAGGTAGCGTGATCTAACAAGTTATGTCCTATCGTATAAATTTATCGTATTTTTATGTTGTCAGTTGTACACTATCTATCACAAATTTTACCTTTTCACGGAACGCTAGATTTCTAATAAATATACTGAGTAGAACCACAGTATAAAGATAATACCTAGTGCTGCAAACAGTACGGACTCCCAGCCCCCTACTCTGCTTCACCCCCTCTTGGCAGATCTTGGCAAGCAACGATAGGCCTAAGCTTTTTTTATGGAAGTGCTTTGAAAATTGCCTCACGTAATTTATGGAAACGCCTTGCATTCAATAAGATACGAAATCTGTATAATGAAATATGATAAGGATCCTTCTTAATATGCTGACATTTTTTTAAGGGGATTATCAAAAAAAGCTGTATAATATTCCAAGGTAAGACCTACAAAGGAGGCCATTTCTAAAAAAAATTCTTTTCGATGTTGGCTCCATAGTGAAAGTTGTTCAGTTTGATGGTCTGTAGCACCCCCTTGATTATTACTAGGGTGTTTTGTTACACTCTGTAGAGTAGAGTAGGCATTGCAGTTTTAGTACGGACAAGTTTTTTTTTAAGGCCTCCGCTCATTGCAGCGATTTTATCGAGCGATAATATTGCTGCGATTTTGCGATAATTGTTTCCAGTACATTTTGTATGGGGACGCGCGCGATCCTACACACTGCCGCGATATTATCGAGCGATAACATCGCTGCGATTTTGCGATAATTGTTCTCAGTAGGTACATTTTGTATGGGGACACGCTCGATCCCACACACTGCCGCGATATTATCGCAACTCTTTCGAATACATCCACTGGTGGGGCGCATGCGTGACGCGAATCGCGGAATCGCTGCAGTGTGTAAGGTGTCGCGATATCGCTGTCGATAATATCGCTCGGTAAAATCGCTCGATAATATCGCTGCAATGTGCGGCCGTATTCAGTTCGATTGTCTAAACCAACCCGATTAGTAAAGAGATTACAAAATCACCTACTAAAAGCGTCAATGTACAGTGGGCCCACGCAAGTTCACGCAAGCGTGTGGAGATTATTATCTTTCTACCTATACAGGGTGCCTACCTCAGGAAACGCGAAAAAAAATCAGCTGTCCCATACAAAACTGCTGTACCTACCCGACTCAAGCTGTTTTTTTTTCGCGTTTCCTGATGTAGGCTCCATAGTGAAAGTTGTTCAGTTTGATGGTTTGAGTTCACCGTTTCAGTATTTGCTAGGCTGTCACATACACCCTGTATATAGGGTCCTTCATAATATGATCCTTCATAATGATCAGACCATCAAACTGAACAACTTTCTCTATGGCACCTACATCGACATCGCGAAAAAAAATCAGCCCCTCCATACAAAACTGCAAACCTACTCGAGCCAAATGTATGGGACAGCTGATTTTTTTTCGCGATTTCGATGTTGGTCCCATAGAGAAAGTTGTTCAGTTTGATGGTCTGATCATCCTCTTAAAAAAAGTGTCAGCATATTAAGTTGGACCCTGTATTTCTGAAAATGTTCTTAATTTTATAGCGTTCTGTTTGTTGCAGATATCGCCAGGTGCTGGTGTCATTCCAGCTTTAGTAGCGAAGAGTTCTATCTGCTACGACCCACTTATTTACGTTGGAATGAATAGTCAAGTAAGTCGCTTCTTTTCGCATGTTTATTTCTATTTGGGGACAAAAACTCAACACATTGTGGCATGATAGATGTTTGTTTTATGCAGCATGTTAACGAAAGAAGGTAAAACCTGAAAACCTTTTACAGTTTCATACTACCTAACTCGAAAAAAGGGCAATAAGTACCTATTCAACATATTTTTATTACGTACTTGCATACCTATTTCAAGCGACGCATAATTCCTAATAATTAGGTAAGTAAATTTTTTTATACTGTACAAAATACAACAGAAATGTTCAGAGTTATGGGGAGTACAGTTTTGTAACATAAATTCACAAAAATAAAGAGATGAAACCCACGCTATAAACAAACAACATTCTCTAAACCACCGTTCCGAGTTATTGCATAATTCCATAACTATACAGTAGGGTGTAAGGAAAAGTATCACTAACCTTTAAACCACACTCGACCATCAAACTGAGCAACTACCATGGGAGTTTAGATGGGAGATTTACTATGGGAGCAAATCTGTAACAACAACAAAAAAATCTGCTTTCTCCACGGACCTGAAAAAAAGACGGACGTAATGTGACACTAAAAAGATGTGAAGCATGCAAGGTCCAACATTTTCGTTTGTTCTACAAGGGACCTACACTCACACAGATGCACTAGATCTAGGCGCAGGTCCTACATCCGTCACCATTATCTACCGCGTGACAGCACGCACACAAAAGAAATGGGTGCTTCACTCGTGATTAGACGAGATTACGTCCGTCTTTTTTTCAGGTCCGTGGCTTCCTCATACATTTTAGTCGAGTAGGTATTACACTTTAGTATGGAACAGCTGATTTATTTTTTGCTCTGACAGGTTTGCTCCCTTAGTAAAAGTTGTTCAGTTTGATGGATAGAGTATGTGGTTTAAAGGTTAAATTATACTTTTTCATACACACTGTATAGGTAGGTAGAAGCCACAAGTATCAGTACGAACTAGACACTATTTGAGATGTATTATTATTATTTGTAAATGTCCCCAAAATGTTTACAACCTGCGGAGAACATTGAGGTACTATGTTAACTAGAGAAGCTACCGAGAAGTAATATTTTGTAACACGCGTTAGGGTGCACGCGCTCTAACTCACTTAGCCTGAGCCAGGCGCTCGTCGCAGCCTGACGCTCCCAGCACGCGCCCCACACTGCTGATCATGGTGCACAGATTTTGTTCGCGTTGTCTGCTCTATACATAATTACTCAATGGCGGAGAACTGCTTTATAAAGAACCAAGTTTCCAGTTTTGCAGTCTACAATTTTGCATGGTAGAGACATTACATTGGAATAGAACCGACATAATACACCCAACTCAAACAGCTTTAAAGATTTGACTACGTTTCCGTAACGTAACTTGACTTTAACCCAGTCACTCATAATAAATCTGCTTTCCCTTGATATATTATCTCAAGTGACGTGGGTCCGGTGTCCGGAGTCCGGACAAACTCAATCTTATATCCTTTCCGACTTACCTTCCTCATCTTTATTCCGGATAAGGATTGCATTGAATATGTTGTATGTTTTTCTATGATTCGATTTAGATAGTGATGTTTACGTAAAAGCGTGTCTCCAGCGCTTGTTTTTAGCTGACATTACACAAAAACACGATACAAATAGGCGTGGCCACACACAACCACACATTTTGTTGTTTTCCGTCGGCGACTCGAGCGGCAGTTGTCAAAAAGTGTAACGAAACTCCTCCGCGCGGGGGATGTTTTCCATATCCGACGGAAAACAACAAAATGTGTTGTTGTGAGTGGCCACGCCCATTTTTATCTTGTTTTTGTGTAATGTCTGCTAAAAAAAACAAGCGCTGGAGACACGCCTTAAGACATTTATCTGTCACAAACACCATAGTAATAGGTACCGGATAATGTAACAGATAACAGAATGGTAGCCAAGGGAGGGCTGACTGACCTCCTTGGTCAGTAGGTAGACCACGTACTTGGACAGTCAATATTGCCTATGGTTATGGTTATGGGTCGAGAGAGATCAGTTTATCAAAGAACCGTGGGAAATGGCCGTAAAGCCTACCAAAACTACAAACTTGTAACATATACATTTCACATTTAAAATATTTGTTAGGATGATCAAATAGTAAAGTAATAGTAAAATAATAGTAAAGTCCAGCAAAAGTGTTTGAAGACATTTAAAAAAAACAACTCGTGTTCCGTACCACACAACATATTAACTTGGAAAAAAGTTTAGTTTTCGCCGGGACCTTTAGCGTGAGACCGACTCGCACTTGGTCGGTTTTTATTATTTGTTGTTATACTGTAGAGTTTGACGCTTGTATGTATTATGTCGTTTTCCCTTCGGAGCATAAAGGCCTCCGCACATTACAGCGATATTATCGAGCGATTTTATCGAGCGATATTATCGACAGCGATATCGCGACACCTTACACACTGCAGCGATTCCGCAATTCGCGTCAAGCATGCGCCCCACTACTGAATGTAGTCGAAAGAGTTGCGATAATATCGCGGCAGTGTGTGGGATCGCGCGCGTCCCCATACAAAATGTACTGAGAACAATTATCGCAAAATCGCAGCGATATTATCGCTCGATAATATCGCGGCAGTGTGTAGGATCGCGCGCGTCCCCGTACAAAATGTACTGTAAACAATTATCGCAAAATCGCAGCGATATTACCGCTCGATAAAATCGCTGCAATGAGCTGAGGCCTTGAACAGGTAAAAACGTGGATAAAAACTAGTTACTTGTATTAATAACGAATATTCTGTGAAAACTTCAACTGTCCAGCTATTACTGTTAAATAGGTACAAAAAAAAAAAAAGTTAACGTTGGCTTAGTATAGAGTCCGATTTGTTCCATGTTTTGGTTTTCAACAATGTATTAGCATGTTGTCTGAGTACCAGAAGTGAAAAAGAAAGAATAATAAGCTGCGTTATTTTTTTAAATCGACGTTGAAGTTGAAATTTGGGAATTAAGTATATAAAAAAAAAAAAAATACTTACTCAGAAACGGTTAACATTTGCATAAAACAACCTAGGGTTAAATTGATAGCTTACTCTTCTATTGCGTGCAGGAATGTATCGAATTACCAGTAATCCTGTATTGTGTGTGGTATGTTGATTGCAGAGAATTTCTTGTGTATTGTGTAGCGCTGTAGAGCATATACGCGCTGGAGACCCGGCTTAACTTAAAGTCGATGTTTCTAACATTTATACGTACAGGACCGCATTCCGGTGCGTGGTCAGAAACTTTCTGTGAATACCAACAGACTTAGCTATGTAGCTAGGATTAAAACACATTTAGGGTTTCAGTATAAAACGTTGCGAACGTACTCGTATTTTGAAGGTATTCGACTGAAAAGTAGAGCTTCTGTTTTGTTAACATTTAACATGAAAAAATACCAAGTTCGTAATGTTCTGAAATGAGAATAATAAAAAATAATTAAAAATTTGAGTGAACTTGGAAACTTTTTGCCTTTCCGCCGCCGTCTGGTCGTATCAAATACGTCAACCGTCATAACAATTTATAGTTTGAATAAAAAGGGTAGGTACCTAAGCTAAAGAAAAATATCTACGAACATCATGACCTGCGAATCAAGCGTTGAAGATTAGGTCCGACACTACGTATTTTGGACACTAATCTAATGTATGAAAAATTGTAATCCACCGTATTACGTCATCAGTGCGCGTTAGATGGCAGTCGACTGCTGTAGCAGCTCGGTCATATTATTTGCATCATCAAGGCATGGTAGTAGGTATGTGACAGCAATTGATTATGACATACCATTTCTTCCACCCATCTGTTTGGGAAGTAAATGAGGTTCCGTCTGAAGGAGACAGATGTTAAGAACTGGAAAAACTAGGGTTGCCACCTCTTAGCCTGTCGCAACTCTAGGGTTGCCAGTTTCAAAGAAGTCATTTTTAATCCTACAGGTTGCGAAGTTGCGGCAGACTGAGAGGTGGCAAGGTTTTTCCAGTTCTTTATACCGGTCTCCTTCAGATACCACCTCAATTACTTCCCAATCAGATAGGTGGAGAAAAAGATACCTACATAAATCATAATGCGGCAAGATTTTGCTAGGCAACCCGGCGGTGTTGTATAAACCCCTGTATAAACTTTCACATAAATCACATTTCAATATTATTGTTTATAAACATGTTACAGCCATGTTGTGCTATTTCGAATCAAATTAAAGATTGAAAAATCCCCCCGAAGTCCCGCCCGAGACAAATTTTTCAATCTTTAATTTGATTCGAAATCACATTTCGTTCACCAAAAAAATAGGTGCATAATTTTGCGGATAAATCAAATCAAATCAAAGCATCCATGTCACAAAAAGATAGCCGATTTCGGATGCTTCGGCAAACGTGTTATGGTTCTAGACGCCCGGCAAGGGAATACGGTCATGAGTTTATACTGTACGCATAGATATAATGTATGTATTGATGATATGACAGGTTTTTAGATGCTATCTTCTCGTTATATTATGAAAGACATACAAATTAATGATAAATGATCTTCAATATCTCGGCTTAATTTCCTTTGAAGTATATTTCTCATTTTAGTATAAAGTACATAATTATCAAACCTGTGTTCAAAGGAAAGCCTAAATATTGGAAAAAATCGCATGTTCTTTATAAGTTGAAGTCACTTGTACTTGTAAAGTCGTAACACATACCATTGTGGAGGTAGACATTAAGACATTAAAATGCTATTAAGTAAATTTTTTTAAAGACCAATATTTAATGAGTTAATTAGATAATTGTAAAATTTGGCGCGAATTCTTATGATTTTCTAATTTGATTTCCTTGGATTAGAAGGCACCGCAGTGATATAATGAAGGACAAGCCAGTCAAAATAGTTATACCTACTAAAATGACGTAGAGGAGACAAAAAGGCCCTTGGCCACAAATTACTTTATAGCCTTTGCTTTGAAAGGGTCAAGGTCATTCGGTCAGGGAAACCTCTTAACTTATCTCGAAAGTATTTTTAATTAATTTTGTAGTAATTTTCTACAAAATTAATTAAAAATGTGCAAGTCGAAAATACTTCGCATAATATATTAGCTATCAATATCAGACAACCTTTTCAAACGTAAAATTATAAGTAAATAATAGTAAGCAGTATGGTTTTTGTATAGTGCATGTATAAATAGGTACATATTTTTTTTTTTTTTTTTTTTTAGTGTCGTAGAGTTTCCGTGTGATAATGTTTTGTTCTAAAAGAGAAATACCTTGTTTATTTTATTGTTCTATCCTGTTCTTGTTTTCGTTGTGTAATATGTGTTTAACTTTAAATTATGTCTTAATTGGCCTATAACTCCCTGGTAAACGTATATAACTGGCCCTCATATTACAAACTTTACTAGTTTGAGGACCATGAGTAAACTGTAACACTGAATAACACGGAACAACATTTTTACTGTCAACAAGTGTTATTATTAGCAATTAAATTGTACTTACTTTTGTAAAAATGTTGAATAAATGTATTTGTATTTGTATTTGTATTTGTATTTGTATTTGTAATTATTATAAAGTGGACATTTTACACAGTCATTAACACTAGCGGAAAAATTATTAATGTTTTCTGTGTTATCTTCCCTTTGTGTTCGCATACATTAACATTTAAAGTAGTAAACAAACGGGTAAACGTAAGAAGATGGTAGGTATTCAGCAGACAACGAGATGTTCTAATCTAAGTTTTAATTTGTTTACTTTGTAGATTTACCTTGCTACATTTTCACAAAGACGGTGAAATATCTAACTACATAGGTACCTACTAGATGTTGAATGTTTTTTTTTTTATAGCCTATTTTGTGTCCCACTGCTGGGCAAAGGCCTCCCCTCTTTTCCTCCAATCTTCCCTGAATGTTTTATTATCAAATATTTTCATATTAGTTTCTAGTTATAAGCCGTGGTGGTCCAGTGGCGTGTAACGTGTAACCTTGCCTGCCGTGCAGGAGGCGATGGTTCGATCCCCGTCCAAGCCGACTTGTATAAGTGGCGACGGGCTCTTCCCCCGTCACACTGGACAGAGTTTCGGTACCACTGGTGAAACGTGGATGTTCTGAGGTTTCCGAATATCTCTGACTATCCCCACGGGGAATATATTCGTGAGCATATGGAGTTTCTTTTTCTTCTTTTTATTCAATTGTACAATTGCTAAATCTTGTCATCAAAATTAGCACGAACTGAATATTTGTACAAAATACAAACTGAGAAATTGTACCAACTGTTCGTAATTCGCCGCTGCAGGTGTAGCGGTGAAGTGGATATTAATATATCGCACTGGTCTGGATATATTCCGTTGAGATTGACACCTATCTTGGTGCGTTCATTGTTAAGCAAGGAGTTGTATCGCACCGCACATAGAAGGACACACGGTGACGGATTGACGCACCTGTGTGCTTCTATGGACTGACGTCTGCCTGTCCGTCAATGCGTCATCGTGTGTGAACGCCCAAGATACCTTTCACGACCACACAACCGCGCCGCGTGGTAATGAGGCGTTTTTTAACTTAACTACAGGGTGTAAAAAAACACCCTAGTAATACTTAAGGAGGTGGTCTAAACTTTAGACCATCGAACTGATCGAACTGAACAACTTTCCCAGCCAATGGAGCCAATATTAAAAAAATATCTGCTGTCCTATATCATTTTAGTCAAGTCGATACTGCAATTTTTGTTTGGGACAGCAGATTTTTTATCGCGATTTAGAAGTTGGCTCCATAGTGAAAGTTGTTCAGTTACTATGGTGTTTTGTTACACCCTGTATAAAGAGAGTAGACTTTTTTTCAAAGTGACGTTTCCACCAGCTACATCCTTGATGACCATAATTTGGATTAGTAGCATTTCATATAATGGTTCAATCTATTCTGTAGGTAGGCATAATAGGTAAACCTTTTTCAGGTTTTTCGTCCTTTGCTAATCTGATCCATTTCTGACCCATGACCTAACAATGTCGTCTCTCTATACTTTTATAGCAGGGCTTTATTATTTCTAAATAACATCAATATTAATTATAGCAAAGAATTTCAGAAGGGCTACGGACAGTTACGGTACATTTAAATCAATGCGGTCTTCGTTCTTTCCGTTCTATCTCATCTTACAAAATACTACTTGGTACACTACACTATATATGTACCTACTTACAAGATAAACAAGATCAATTATTCAATAAGAATAAGCACTTATTCAATAGTAAAAATGTATGGTTTATCATTTCGAATTATTGGTCAAGTGAATGATGCCACGAGCTCATTTGCGGATGTAGCCAAACTGAGTCTACCAATTCTCGTTTGGCTATATACCCAAAATAAGTTGGCACCGACTTTGATGCAGGGTGTGACAGTGAAAGCTGAAAGCAGAAAAGACTTGGGCTCAGTTGCAGAAACGCTCATTAAAGTTAATCCTCCATTAAATCTCTTGCTAGTTTTTACTACGTCAACAAGACAAAAAGTGACAACAAGATATTTAATGGAGGATTAACTTTAATGGGCGTTTCTGCAACTGAGATTTGCGTAAAAAAACAGTCTGATTACCTAGTAAGTCTTGAGGAAACCCTCTACAACGGAAGTATACCTACGTATCCACGATGGGCATATTTCATATGAGTACGACTGAAGTCCGCCACCGCGACTGAATACCGCGTTTGTTTAACTGCTAAAGTTAGACGCTCCATAATATTTGAATAAACAAATTCCTAACCCATATTATCATTTTCCAGTTTCGTCAATCAATCAAACGCATATTCGGGATACACTCCAAGGGAAGGAACTCACAAGCCGAGCGACGGTACAACAACACTCTCACGTCTCCAGCTCACAAAGTTACCAGTTACGACTTCACAACCAAATACAACACATCCGACTTTCCATCCAGCAGGAAACGTGACAAAAACGTCACTATATCCGAAGACACATCAGAAGTAACCAACAACGAAATTAATAGACCCTTCGCTAGACATCTGGAACTATGCACTATTCAAGAAAACAAAACAGGATCAGATGCCGAGAGATCGGGAGATACAATATACGACGAAGACATCACCAACAGTAATAGAAAACTAAACGTCTACGACAATTCCAAATTACTAAGCGAATATTCCCCAGTACTAACAATAATAGATTCAGAAACAACTATATTTAGTAAGATGAAGCAAAACGATGACGTCAACGGTATACTGAATAACATATACGGGAATGAAGCTTACGAAAACCATGCTACGGATAATACGAGCCAAAATATTGAGTATCAAAATTTCAA
Organism: Agonopterix heracliana; assembly: GCA_963693445.1. Classification (NCBI taxonomy): domain Eukaryota; kingdom Metazoa; phylum Arthropoda; class Insecta; order Lepidoptera; family Depressariidae; genus Agonopterix; species Agonopterix heracliana. Next base: position 3,759,499 of record OY856324.1, on the reverse strand, counting down.
GAAAGCTAAGATTAGACACAGTTACTCGTTAGACTTGAGTGCTGGTGTACCTGCGGAAAATAAGAGGCGGAAACTCTCAGTGGAGACAAAACTTGAAACTTTTCAACCTAAAGGATTCTTCAAGGATACTGTAGTCAGCAAGTTTTTCGATCAAACTGTTAAACAGGATAATATAAAAAGTTACTTGTGCATTGAAAACGATAATTCCGAAGACAATTTGTAAAGGCTAGTGGGGAACAATGTCAAATTATTATGTTAAATGCATGTTAAATGTAAAGGATTTTGTTTGTCGTAGCTATTACTAGGGAAATATACAAATACTTCTGACGTAAGTGGGCAATCAAAGAGCGATTATTTTCGAATGACTTTGAACCTTCTTCCATTGATATTAGAAATATTATGACATTATCTCATTTCTATAGAAAATCTGTTGTCATTTATCAGTGAGCAATGTCTTTTTATTACATCTGTTGTTCTTAAGGTGGTTGCAGAGTTGTCAATTTCATACAAAACTTTGTCGTAGAACACTCGTAGACGGTATTAATAAAAGTAATGTTTTATATATGGAAAAATAGCTTTGAAAATCTAGATTGCGCGTATCAAATAACATTTACAATTTATAATATAATTACGACGATTAAGGCTTTGAAATTTTGTATGAATAATTCCAAAGCTTGATATCTATCTCCGTAATTATATTATAAATTGTAAATATTATTTGATACCTACGCGTAATCTAGATTTTCTAAGCTATTTTTCCATATTTCAAACATTACTTTTATTAATACCGTCTACGAGTATTCTACGACAAAGATTTGTATGGGCGGAAACCACCTTAAGATTTAAATTACAAACCTAACTCGCAAACTTTGTTCGTCTACTTACGTCAGTAAATAAGAAGTTTTAGGAAAATTTAACTCTGAAGGAATTTCAGATATTGTCAACATAATGTGCTCACGGCAAACACGGACAAAGATGTGTGTCAGTAAATATAAATTTTGTGCACAAAAATACAATTTATTCCTGTTTTAATTAAGGGTAAAAGAGGTGCTGTGTTTTTTGAAAGATAACGTAGGTTATTCATAAAATCGAGTTTACACTTGTTTGTTTAACGGTCTACATAGCGCGTTAAGTGGGCTTAGGTTATATCGGCTGTAGTTACGGAGGTAATAATGAAATCTATACATCGACCACCTTAAAGATGCATTGAATCGATACCATTTACAAAACAAAGTACCTAACTATAAAGACATGAAGACAGCGTAAGCTAGTTCAGTCCCAATTCTGCGTTAATGTTTAATGCTTTGTAAAAGTGAAACTTGCTGGTTTTACGTTCAATTGGATCTTACATTTTACTTTTACAATCCTACATGAAATGTCAATCAAGATAAACAAACCAACATAACAAAGATATGGCTGTAAGTAGGTACTGTGCAGTGCTGTGTCAGTAAGTACGGTCTAAAACCTCAAGTGGCATTTACGCATCTTCTTATTTAACAGAATTTGAAAAGTCAAAACCTAAAATATGACAATCTAAGCAGGAAGCGTATTAAGATATTTAAAACCGCAAACCAGAGAAAGTTTTTCATCATGAATATTTATCACTTGAGGGGTAAATCTCCAGTGCACATCAATGGAGGTAAATTAAAAAGTTAAGAACCTCTGAGATACCGAGATGTTTCTTGTTTCTAGTGGATGCCATAATCAAAAACGTATACGATTTCTGATTTCAGTTCTGTCCTCATACAACGATAATAGTTATACCAAGACGAGTACCTACATTAAAGACGAAGACTCGTTCACTTCTTGCTCTTTTCCTATCAAAGGAGATCATTCGAAATTCGAAATGAAGTTAATCTTAAGCGCATCGCTTAGAGAAGGAGTCGAGGCGGAGTCGAGGCGGCCTCGAGTCGCGGGTGCGCCTTGGCGACCTTGACATACGGTCGATAATTGTATACCAAGAATCCGAGCGGCGCGCCTTTGCTACCTTGATATACGGTCGGTAATTGTATATCATATACAATTACCGACCGTATATCAAGGTAGCAAAGGCGCGCGCCCGCGCCTGCCCTCGGCGCGCCGCCTCGACTTCTGTATGCGATGAAACAAATCTCAATTTTACAAAGTCATACATGTAACGTGATAGAGCGTTAAATTAACTTCAACTTAAGCTAACAATAGAAATTACTAGATTCACTAAAACTGTAATATCAGGAAGGTAATAATTTTGAAAGTTCCTTTCGTCGACATCTACTTTTGATGTTGACTGTACAGAGAGGTGAATGACATTTTATGCAGATTTAGATGGCACCCACTATTAAACTAGCCCGCTTTACTAGACCCATTAACCGTGTGCGTGTAAACAGGAGGATAGTGACCTGTCTCAGGCTTTAAAGTGAACGCTATCGTCAAGGATCTGTGATATAGGTGCGAGTGCCAAAATATTATAATGTAGGTAGTTAAAGAGATTTATATTTGGAACGAAAGAATTAAAATTTTAATACTAAATCAATTATAAATAATGTAAGTTAAATAAATCGTCGCCTACGCCAAAGGGGCGAACCTCAAAATGAGAAAATTTTACAGGAGTGCCAATAATCGTTTTTTTTCTCGATTACGCCTTTACGTATTTTTGAGATACGCCGTCATTATTTTTTTCATTTCTATTAGTCTAAGAGCTGAAACTTTTATGACTACATAGAGTTTGACAAAAGGAGCATTGTTGTATAGGTAGGGACTTAATATTTGACCGTTCGAGGTTCGCCTCATTGCGGCGACGAAATGTTCGAAGTTTATTACGTCATAAAATAAAGTTAATTATTTAATTATTAGGTATATCATATTATTAGAAGATAATAATTAGAAGCCCGCACATTTGCATTGTACATTACATACATTGTGTGAACTAATGCCCTACACCTGAAGGTTAAATTGGCATGAGCCTCAACAGTGGGCAAGTGCAGAGGGAAATGATAATGATGAATCCATTGTTAGTTGTACGCCTATAGTGTAATATTTTTTTTTTATAAATTCTAGACTACCTTAATTCTTAAAACATTTAGTTAAGGCTAAAGTCACGACGTGGCCCAAATGAGAAAGTTACCGATATATCTGATAAGTCTCTAATTATGTTTATAATAAGATGTTATAAATTGCTTTTTTCAACACACAAGCTCGTAAAGTGGCTGTTATTGCACCGCATTTAGGTTCGCAATGCAGCTTATAAAAAATGCGTGCGATATTTTTCACAAATACTCGTATTTGCCTGAACCTATTTGTGTTTTATTTCTTTTTTCTTCGCAATTGTGTTGAAAAACGTAGGATGAAACGCGTGAGCATTGGTCATTACACTCTCGGCAGGGATTACGCCCTCGCCTGTCTTGTTGTGCAATCCAGTCTAGAGTGTAATGACCAACGTAGCTCACTTGTACATAATGCACTAAATTATCGGTCTTAGCTTCTCACTGGTACTTTTATGTTTGTATGAAGCACGATGCGAAACAATCCCCTTAAGGGTAGAAGTTAAATCAAACGAACGAGCGTAGGAATTAATTCTTTAAAATATAAATAGATTTATTTTCTTTTCAGTACCCTTATTATAAGTAATTAAATAATTGACTGTTTATGGTTCAATTTCGTAGTTCCGTCTATTGTAATAAAGTTATGTAAAGTACCTAAATTCTATGTGAATCTTGCAAACAACGAGTAAAATGTTACAAAGTTGGAGAATGTTGTCCTATATATTTTAATGTTTTTTTACGGCAGTTTCCAATATTCACAACAAAGAATTTATTTGCCTTTTCGAGAGTTATTTATTTTTACCGTCCCAAGCGATCGTTTTCGGACAATATTGTGTATGGACCAAGGTCGTAGCGACAAACTCTCGCGTCCAGGGCAAGTATCTAAATCGGCGCCCCCAAATTTCGTTACCTATTTTTGCCGATACATAATTTATTTGGCTGAATTTTTTTTAGCCAGAGTTTGTGTTCAGGAATAGTCTACGTCTACTAGCCAGCTGAAAAAAATGGCGAGGCGGTCTTGAAATTTTAGTAAAGCTGTCAATATTATTGTATGTACCTATTTGCCCGTTTCACATCCAAATGTCGCCCCCGCGGAGTCCGCGCCCCTAGCTGGAGCCCCGGTTGCCATGCCCTAGATACGACCCTGTATGTAACTATATAACATGCCAGAGAGAACAAAATATTTTTCTTTTTGAACGTTTCTACGAAATTCAACGAGTAACGACAACGATTTTAACATAAATTTCATTTATAAATCGAATGGAAATGAGATCGAGGTATGTAGACGAATCAAACGCGAGTTTTCTTTATTAGAGACGTAAAAACGAATGTACTAATATCGCTTCCATGAAAATTGTTATTATATATAGCTATAAGAATTCTGCGCCTGATTTGGTATCCATTATTCATTCTTCTTATCGTGTGGACAAGCCCTGGTGTAAGAGTTTATTCAAACCGCCTTACGGCCCCTGACGTGGTTTTTATTTAACGACTCCTACCAGCAGAGATAGTAGCCGGGACCGACGGCTTAACGTGCCATCCGAAGCACGGAATCATCTTTCTTTATTCATTATTAATTGGTCCTGATCCACTCTATAAGTATTTTAAAATGTGGTGATCAAAGCAAGAAACGGATGCCGAATCAAGCTCTGAATTCAGACATTACAATATTATGACTGTATGCTTAAGTCCCCACCGTTTGATTCACTACCTATCAAATAATGGATAATTTCGTAAAAATAGCGACGTGAAAATTAACTGAATTAAGAATGGAACTCTAGAAAATAACGCGTATACAAAAAAAATAGCCAGAAGTAAGATTTAATTTATTAGAACCCAACACGCATAGTTTTACATTCACAAGATTAGAATTTTAGTTACTTTCATGCATACAAATACGATGACGCGTCTCGCCTTATACCTAATATCTATGTATCCACGAGCAAAACAAGTAGGTACCAGATTTTACTACACTATGATAACCAAAACCTAGAGCGAGCATAGATCAAACAATCGGCTTCGGCCAACAACTGACCTTCGATCGGAAACTTTTATATCTACCTACCTAGAAAAGTATGCTCCAATTCCCGTGCACCATCGATCTCTACGATTCTGCAAAAAAAATATACAAGTGAATAGTATAAGCTATGCACCGAGGACAGGAAAGTAAGAAAGGTCCCAGATCTCATGTAATTGTTAGTCAACAAACATGTGATCTGAGGCTTTCTTATTTACTGTCCGAGGTTAGTATACTATTTTTCTCCTCGACGGAGGTGGAAAGCGACAACTTCGTTTAGCGCAGCGCGACGACAATTAACGCTTTCAGTCAGGAGGGGAGAAATAATAGTTTTAAAATAAGTAGGTAGGCATTCATTTAATTGATTTATAGATGCATAGATTTTTTCTTTATTTTTAGAAAATGTACAAACTGTGCAACGATACTGCAGTTTGTTGGCAGAAATTAAAAATGTTTCCCATTTTACTGCGGCACTGTCAGTCAGAGAAACCAATAAGGAAATATATTTTAGATACCTACCTACTCTTGATTTGTTAATTAGGACGATGTGGTAGATAAACAGTCAAAATAATTTAAGCAAATGAAAATTTTATAGAATAGGTGCAGTTTTCATTTTCTTTTTTAAAGCCTGACCAGGAATAAAAAAAAACTGGTTTGGGGGCGTTGCAATCGACTATAACCTTTAATGTCAGTATTCTAAGAACAAAAATTAGTTCCAATGATTTTCCGCAACATGGCGAGGTTTTTTATTTTTCTGGTCGGGCTTTAGGTTACGCCACGCTTCGTGCAGCTTAGGTTAGGTATCTCTTTGGGATAGTATTATTTCCGGTACCTATAAAAATGCACTTTATGTTTAATAAAATTTACATTTTAAAGCTCCAAACTACGCTCGTCTAATTTATCTCAATAAGTACCTAAGAAGGCTGCGGCCATAGGTCCAACGACTATTTTCTTCTAGTTTAAAAAAAAACGTATTTTCGCTCTCCTGAAAAAAAGAGTTTTGTCCCTTACACTAATTGAAACTTCTGCCATCGATAATTATGATGAAACCTTGATAAATAGATTCTAACTATTTTATAGTTTTGCGCTTATTCATTAACACATTGTATACATTATCGCTAATTTACTTACGTGTTTAATACAAAATTGGTTTAAAAGGTCCAATTTGACATTTTGTAGTAATATTGTAGGTTTTACTTTATTGTTTTTGTATTTGGTTGTACTTACTAATCGATACTAATCGGTGCGCGTGGCTCCAGTAAGCTAATTTAGCCGTTTTCTTTGAAAAATTAGAAGATTTTTTGTTAATTTCGAAAAAGTAAGTAAACCGCATCATTCTAAATTGTATTGTGAACAATATTGAAAATTTTCATTTTCTTCCGATTAAATATGTAAGAGTAAAATTTTCACAACTGGAAAAAAAGGGGCATCTTACTTTTCTTCGGTTTTATTCATTAAAATCGATTTCTAGAAAAACCACATCACTTCTCATATCGTGTAGATGGTTCAGTTCATTTTTCAGCTTAAAAAGTTCCATAAATAATAAATAAAATGGTTACAAAGTTACCGAAATCACGTTACGAGTATAAGGCAAAATTGTTAACTTATTTTGCCATAGCCTTTATTGTGAGCTTAATTAAAATTATGTTCTATTAGATGGTATTAAGGACTGAATTGTTTGAGCATTAGTGTAAGAAAATAGGTTTTCGTTAGTTGCTATTAATTATGACATTTATTAGTCACAGAATGTTTTATGGAAAAAATAATAATGTAAATGTATTGTTGTAATTCTTTCTAATAAACATGCTACGTCGATTTCATAACGAATTACTTATAATTGAATGTTTTATAATAAAGAAAATGCAATGTCTTTGATTTTTATTTCATTCCCGCAAAAAAAAAATCACCCGTTCATATACTGTAGGTATACCTACTAGATTCTAGACTAAGTATTTAGTTTCG